>JBAJHW010000002.1:16388202-17640702 GCA_037013535.1 Intellagama lesueurii | reverse complement strand
TACAAATGTGATACAGTAATCAAATTAATAAAGCTTAATCCAAATATTAAATCATAATACATAATACACTTTAAATTAATCAATCATAATACATAATACACTTTAAATTAATCAATAAAATAACAAAACAAAATAAAACAAACAAAACTAAAATAGTATAAATAAGATAAATAAAATAAAAATAAAACAGGTTATATCAAAACCCAAAATCCCCCACCACCACCACCACAGTTGGTTCTGTCCCCCTGCACTTTAATTATAGATCTTATTTCCCCAAGAGGATTTTGGAGATGAGTTCAGGTTTACAAGAGAGGCAGACAAGGACGAAGCAAGGTTCCAGATTGTGAATAAAGGTGGAAATAACAAAGCTACCGGTAGGGATGGCGCTGACATTGCCATGTTCCACGGCGGTGGGGGGGGGGGGGGTAAAAGAGGAGTCCATGCTGAACATGCCAGGGGAAAACGCAAAAAGGATTCCCCTGGCAGTTGGCATCAATGATGTCTCCCAGATCCCAAAGAGGCCCAGCAGCGAGATCCCAACAGCGACCCACAGCGAAGTCAGCACGGAGACCTCAGCAGACCCCTCGGCAAGGCCTCCCAGCACTCCGCAATCCAACTTCATCTGGCTCACCGGGCCTCCCGCGGAGAACTCCTCCGAGCCTCCCGCGGGGTCTCTTGACTCCTCCGGGTTACCAACTTACATGTTCCTCACCACTACATTCCTTTGAAAAACTTGTAGACCTGCAAGTATAATTAAAGGCTTCCATGTCATCATCAAACTCCAAACTCTCATGCAAATCCCATCAGTGGAGAACCTTCTCCATTCTCTTCCCAAGATGCTTCTATCCACCATGGAGAAGATGAATTCCTACCCACACCAAAAAAAGAGTGATCCTACCTGCAACAAAAAAGCTCAGAAAGGTGGGGGTAGGAACACTCCAGATACAGTTTAGTTCACGATTACATTGTGTTATTGCCAGGAAAAGGAGTGAACCAACCCATCCCTGCGGTGGACCATTCAGTGGGTCCTGTCTGATCACATCCTCATCTACAATCTACTAACAAAAAGAAGCAGGGAGGAAGTGAAACAGTCACATAAATGTACCAGCAGAGGTTGAACAAAGGTAAAGGGACAAGGAAAGGCCCAATAAACCACAACATATATAATCTAAATCCATCAGAACCTTGAAAGCAGATAAATTATTTTAAGAAGCAAAATAAGAACTACCATATTTTTTTGTGTATAAGACACTACTTTTCCTAAAATTGTTAGACTAAAAATTTAGGGTTGTCTTACACACAGAAGTAAGCTGAGGAGAAAACAAAATGGCCCATACCTTGCCTTTGCAAACAGGCTTCCTTCAATCACGAGGCTTAGCTTCCTACAGTCAGGAGACTTAGCTTCCTCCAACCATGAGCCTTATGTAACTGACATAAGTGGATGCTGAACAATTGGAACACACCTCGTTGGAGGTGGAGCCTGTAGGCAGTACTCAGATTCAACAGGGACTCGTAATGTCCCAGCGTTCTGAGCCCAGAAGCTGAATACTCAAAGCTAAATTAAGATTTCTTAAGTTTGAGTTAGAAAAGGGGGGGTGTCTTATACATGGGGGCGTCTTATACACTGAAAAATAAATCATGTCAGAGATTTGGAAGTAACATTCAAAAGGAGATAGAATGATTTGAAGATCCATAAAAAAAGTGGGAGAGCAAGTGACAAAAAAAAATTGTTTCTAATTGTAGAAATTCTCACAGTGAGCAAACCTTGGATGACAACTTTTGTATAAGAGCCCTATATCAATTCTTAACAATTGTTGAGAGAGTGAGGAGGGATCACCAGATTTCCAACTGGTTGCCATCTGCAATCTGACTGCTAGACCAGGCATTGAAATCAACACTGTTTAGTCCTTTTTTTTAAGGAAAAGTGTTATGGTCATAAAATACTGATGTATCCAAATACTGATGTGCAAAGTATCTTTCAGAAATCATCCTAGCAGTACCAAATGCTACATCTAACACGGGCCCTTAGCAGAGATGCAAAAGGGGTTTTTAAATGCTATATTTCAATTTTTAATCCAGTTCACATGGTGAATTGGCGAATGATGGAATGTGACTCTGGAAAGGAATGTTCAGCATGCGTTAAAAGACCTGTGAGAAACTGGGAGACTAATATCTTACATTATTCTTCATTCTCCTGCAATATCCTCCTCTGCTGGCCAACATATATTAAAGGAAAGGAAACAGTTTTTCAAAGGATATGAAAAACCCTGGTCTTCCCCTTCACAAGAAAAATGTCCTTAGGGAGCACATATGTAGAAGCCCTGAGAGTCGGTATCACATTATTTGGTCTGAATGCAGGGGGAAGGCAGGAAATTAAAGACACATGTGACAAAAAAATTGTTGGTGGCAGTCTGTGTGTGTGGACTGTTTTCCTAAACTCAGAAACATTACTCCCTTGCAGTGTAGTTCCCAAATTGGGTGTGTGTGTGTGAAGATTCTGGGAGCTGCAGTCCAAAAAAGTAACTTTTCCTAGCTCTACATGTTTTTAAAAATCTTCATCAATAGTTAGGTAAAGGTAAAGGTTCCCCTTGACAATTTGCCCAGTCGTGTCCGACTCTAGGGGGTGGTGCTCATCTCCGTTTTCAACCCATTGAGCTAGCGTTTGTCCGAAGACAATCTTCCGTGGTCACGTGGCCAGCGCGACTAGACATGGAACGCCGTTACCTTCCCACTGTGGTGGTACCTATTTATCTACTTGCATTTGCATGCTTTCGAACCGCTAGGTTGGTGGGAGCTAGGACTAGCGACAGGAGCTCACTCCGTCGCATGGATTCGATCTTACGACTGCAGGTCTTCTGACCTTGCAGCACAGAGGCTTCTGCTATCTAAATTTCAAAGTATAGATGCTAATCATGAGAATTCCCAGAGGCACTCTGCCCCATAAGGAAAGGAGATAAGGAGCATGCCAGCAATTAGGGAGGACGTCTTGTGTAAGGGTAATGGCTCTGAATCTCATATGCAAGATCAAACCGCCTCCAAATACAAACAAAATAGGTTACAACACCAAATAGGCCAGAATCATGTCATTCACTCCTGTTGGCATAAGTCTAATAGTGGCCATTTCCATGATGAATTGCCACCAATACAGAAGTTTGTCCTTGTTTTTCTTGTTACGCAACAATTGCATGACTTGGTGTGTTACATGAAAAAGAATTCTGACCTCTTAGCTGATGGAGGCCCACCACAAGAAATGGACAGGGCCTTATGTTCCTAGCCAACCAACCCCTGGAAAAGCTCCTGCAGTTGCAATCAAGACAAGAATCCATTCCTTGACTGATGTTGCGGAGAGTTCAGGAAGAGCTTAAATGCTTCCCAGGTGGACCAGAGTGAAGACTGTTCCATTCTGCTATGTATCAAGCAACCCCAATTCTTGCCTGGCCATCCTCTTCTGTGACTGGCTGGATGAATTGCAGGGAAACTGTGCACCTTCTGGGAGCCACAAAATTGCCAAGAAGAGTCGCAGCAGTGCTCCCAACCATGAGTCTGCAAATTAGGGTCCCCATGACTCAAGAGAGGGATCCTGGCTTCTTGTGTGATATTCCAGTGGTTACAACGTAAGTCAGCTATTTGTAAACTGAGTTTTCACAAGCTCATGGTCTAACACTGACAAAGTAGCCAAAAGACGTGGATGGATAGAATTGCCAATACCTAAAATGAAAGGTTCTTGGAGAAGCCTCATCACAGATTGCCGTACCATTATGTTCTTGTAACACTGCGGCCAATTCTTGGGGGGTGGGATTTCCTTTGTGATCATTTGGAGAAAAAAAATGACTCACCTCTTCAGGGCTGCCTTTTCTTTTGTATCCATTTTGTTCCCACGGGGACTTCATTGTCAGAGGTATCTGTGAAGCGTCTGCTGACCGCATACTTGTATCCAAATATTTGTGCTATTCAGAAATGAACTGCTCATTCAACTAAATGCTCAATTATGCCTGGATCCTTTTAACTGGAGCAAATGCTTGGGCCAGGGAGCCCACATGAGATTAGGAAAGAATTTCTCAGCCTACGGAACAGACACCCAGGGACCGATTGCTTCCAGGCTGGAGTACTACAGTAGATAGATTTCATGTTGGGCTGCCTCTAAAGATGGCACAGAAATTGCAGTTAGTGCGGGAGATGTCTGTTAGTATGTAATTGGCGCTCAGCATTAGCCCTGATCAGATACTATGCATGAATAGGAAAGATCCATACTTGCAAAGCCCATGGGGTGCATGTACTGCCCCAACATCCTCACCCATCTCTCTTTCTTTGTTGAGCTGGGAAGTCTGCAGAGGGAGTCTCCGTGGAGCAGAAGGCAGGCATCTGCTGAACTTCAAGGGAAAAGATATATGGTATTGATGAGCAAAACTGACAAGTGCAGGTCGTTACCTGCACATCCATTTGGTGTTCAAGCATAGGTAAAGGTAAAGGTTCCCCTTGACAGTTTGTCCAGTCGTGTCCGACTGTAGGGGGCGGTGCTCATCTCCGTTTCCAACCCATAGATCTAGCGTTTGTCTGAAGACAATCTTCCGTGGTCACGTGGCCAGCGCAACTAGACACGGAATGCTGTTACCTTCCCACCATGGTGGTACCTATTTATCTACTTGCATTTGCATGCTTTCGAACTGCTAGGTTGGCGGGAGCTGGGACTAGCGACGGGAGCTCACTCCGTCGCGTGGATTCGATCTTACAACTGCAGGTCTTCTGACCTTGCAGCACAGAGGCTTCTGTGGTTTAACCCGCAGCGCCACCACGTTCCCTCGCGTTCAAGCATACAGCTAATCGAACAGGGCTCCTCTAGGCATGTTATGCATGAGTGACATTTTTGCCTATTTGTTTCTCGGCCCAGTTTAAAGTACTGGCATTAGAGCCCTCAATGATCAAAGGCTGAAATGGGCCACTTGCAGCCCACGGGTGGCCCATAGCCCCCCAAGATCCTTATGTGGTTCCCAGTTCCCCATGCCACCAGACCAAACCCCCAATTTTATTTTATTTTTCACTTATGTTTAGGGGACATTGAGGCATTTCTGCCATGTTCTGAGAAGTCCCTAGGACCCTTGGGGCTCACCATACCCCAATTTTGGAGGAAACAATCATTTAAAAACAATCTTTGCCACAAGAGTGTGCAAGGGGGCTTCTTCAGTTTTTTAAAAAAGCATCACATTCTCCTCCTTCTTTTTAGGGGGGGGGGCTTCCAACCCATGCTTCGGGATGGAACAGGTGGGAGATTGAATATGTTGCCCCAGGTTGCAAACTGCTAATCAGACTTTGCCAAATAATACCATCAGAGGTCATGGTGTACTGATTTCAATGGTATTGTTGCATGTTCTAATTAATTATTTTCCCTACAATTAATATACAGCATGTGGTGATAATCATTATTATACATCATCAAATCAAGGTATGGATTACTAGGTACAGAATGCTCTGGTGGTTTATATTCCATTCTTTTGGTGACACTCAGAGACTGTGTGGCTTGTTCAAGGATGCACAAGTTGGCTCTTCTTGTAAGAGGCGCACCGGAGAATTGAACTCCTGACTTCCAGCTCCACAGCGAGAGAGCCAACTCACTGAGCTACTCAGCCAATATAGCAGCAGGGAGGTCCATCACAGATGTCTGTGACAGAAATAACATGGTGGCTAAATATAATTTTTGTCCCAATAATGAAAATCAAAATCAGAAAAGTTACTTTTGGGGACAACAAGCTGGCTAGGACATTTTGGAGGTTATAATCAAAAAATGGAATGATGAACCACTTCTAAGTACTTCTGTACCTTGAAAACCCTGGAAAGGGTAATCATACATTGGAATTGACTGGACAGCACATAATTATTAATTGATCCCGAAAGAAATGTTTCACAGCTCCAAGTTAAACTAAATGGAATGTTTTGCCCCTGCTCTATTGATGTCTCTGTGTATGTGGGGTTTTTGGGGGGTTGTTTGTTTGTTTACAAATCTGCCTATTTTTTTGAAGAATAGCTAAACATTTATCCAGGGGTGTTTGTCTTAAGAGTTTGAAAAGTTACTGTTTTGGACCACAACTCTTGAAACCTAGCTGCCATGGCAGCCTGCTTCTGAAAAGATGCCTAAATCCAACTGCTATACTCATTGCTTGGAAACAACCTAGTTTGTATCCAGGAGACACTTAATTCCTTGATCTAATAACTTTTTTGCTTGTTTCTTTTGCAAAGAATTCGGGATGATTGTTTTTTAATCTCTCTCTTTCCCAGGAGGGCTCTGTTATGTTCTTTGTTAACCACCAGGTGGCATCAGCAAGTTGCAAAATCTTTCACAGGAACAGAACAAGGCTTCTTCCTTTTAGACAGGGTTTGTAAACTACTGCATTAAAGGTATTGACACTGTGTCCATAACTTTTCACCTTTGGTCACAAATACAGAAGGAAGTAGATGACAGAGATACTCGGGGAGTGGTGAGAAGGTGGCCAGGGTTTTGTTACCTCCTTCTGTTACTTTCCTCAGTGTTCTTGGCTGAAGGTAAGACAGATTTAGACATTTTAGACAGATTTGCTTACTGTGGACAATTCACTCCCTTCCCCTCATAGCTGGTACACTGACATAGTTTTCTCTTTCTGCAGACCCTCTCTTTCCAAAGCAAGCACGGAACCTGAGAAGACTGTAAGGGAAATTCCACTTTTCTTTAATAATTGACACATACTGCACACCTAGTGTATTTTATCACACATTTATCTTGGTAGTCAAGTGAGGGAGGCTATTGCTGTATACTGGAGTGGGAAACCTCTAGATACTTAGGACTATAGTGCACATCAACCCTGCCCAACACATTGTGGGTGCTGTAGTCCACATCATCTGGAAGACTAAATGGCCCTTGTCCCTCTTGTATACAGGATTGGGGACAGTAAGACCTTTCTTTGTGGAGAGGAGGGAGGAAATATGGGTAACATGAACCAGGAGGCACTTATTTCAGTGCAAATGCAGAACGATCTAGTGATCCAGCCATCATTGAGGTGAGTGGGAAAGCCTTCTCTCACAAGAAGTCTGTTTGTGCGCTAGATCCCCTACAGCAAGGATCCCCCAGACTTGGTCCCCCAGATGCTGTCAGACTACAACTCCCAGAATCCCTCACTACTGGCAATCCTGACTGAGGCATATGGCATTTGAAGAAGCACTGATCTATGGTGGGGAATCATTTACTTCCTCTGATGTCCCACTGACCCCAACCAACACTGCCAATGGTTAAGAGATGATGAGAGCCATAGTCCAGTCCAGTGACATTTAGAGGGTTCAAGATATCTGAACCCTGATGTAGATCTTCACAATATTTTGTGTAAATGGCTGTCATTTCCAGGCAAAAATCAGATTATCTTTTCCGAAACAGCATTGCATTAAAAGTTGCCTTACTATGATAAACTCTGTTTTAGTTAAAGCTGGGATATTCAGCTGGGCTTTGAGACTTGAGCATCTATTTTCCCATGTCAGGAAAGCAGATACAGGACTGTTATCAAATGCATTAAGAGTCAGCAGGCAATAAATGGCAAGGTGCTAGAAGTTGTCAGGCTCTTTCCAGAGGGCACTGATTGGATTATAAAGATGTGGGAAACTGCTAAGCTTGTTAACTTGTTAACTTCACCAAATGAGAACTCATTAAGTTAGACAATGAAAACTTAACTTTTAGTCTAGATTAACAAAATTCGGACCTTTTGGGAATGTCTTTTTATTATGACGTCATTATGACTTTCTAAGATTCTCTTTGTTGATAAAAAATAAGAGATTTATTGCTTCATTTCCCCCTCCCCCTAACTTTTATTTGTTTTAATATCACCTTGTCAAATCAGTGGGTCTGTTCTAAGCATGACTACGATTGGTGGACCTAACCTAATATTCTTGCAATGGAAGCTCTGCTTGCAGAAAAAAATTGTATGATTTGAACTGTGAGTTTCTTTCAGTGGCAACACTGATAAAGTATTGTGATTGCTGACCAAATAAATATATCCACATCCAATGCTCTTCCAGTCCTTCAACTTGTGTAAGGTATATCTGACAAAGGCTAGAAGGAAGAGGAACCAGTGCAGTGTAAAAGATACACTAGGCCTCAGGAGACTTGGGTTTAAATCTCTACTTGGCCATGGAAACTCACTCAGGTTGCAATGAACTTTAATCAGCTTGAACACAAATAACTAAGCTCTGGCATTTCCACAGCCGTATGTTCCCAGAACATGATTGAATTGTATATTCCCCACACTAGGTTTGAATGTGTCTGTAGTTCTGTGCATGCTCACCTAGTTAAACTCATTGACTTCTGAGGTCTTATGTCTCATACCAGAGTCCATCTGCATGCTCTGTTAACCTGTGAATCCAAACTGACCACACCATCTTGATTACAACTGTAGAAAATCCTTTATTGTTGGTTTTGAGGAAAGTATTTTTGCCACACCTCTTCCCGCATTTTCATGAGTCCTGTTTGGGGATATTGGGCTGAAGAACACAAGATGAAGATCACTGTCACTCACATACACATGTCAACAAACATATACACCAAAATAGGTCCCTACCTCTTCCTCCTTCACTACTACAGGTTTCTTATCTCCAACACTTTCTCTGTTGGTGATAGGATTGCCATATGTCTTTCTTGATAGAGGGTAAATTGTATTAGAAGGCATCTTCTGTTTGAACCACTATACATTCCAAACCTGGTTTAAAGATATTTTATTTATTTATTTATTTATTTATTTATTCGATTTTTATCCCGCCCTTTTAGACAGAGTCTACTCAGGGCGGGTTCCATAAAACATTAAGTATAAAACACTTGAACAATTAAAATTAAAATAAAACAATTCAAGATAAAGTACTTTATGACAGAAGATCAGAAGTATAAGATGGGAGACACAAGACCTCTGAATATTTGTTGTTGTGTAATAGTTAAGTACATTGGAATGTGACTTGGCGAGCCAGGTTCTAGTTTCCACTAAGCCATGGAACTCACATGGTAACCTTGGGTCAATCACTCTCCCTTAGCCTGACCTACCTCACAGAGTTGTTGTGAGGATAAAGTGGAGATGAGAGCTATTAACACTAGCTTCAGTGCACCGGAGGAAAGGCAAGACATAAATGTAACTAACAGCAACTAATGGATATAATAATTTCTGAATGGATTGCTATAATTATAAAATAGTTCGTAGAAACTGCATGGAAATTGTCCCCTTTTGCCTTTTTATTTTGCTGGTGCACTTCCTGTTTTTTGGTGTTGTGACAATGCATCTGCTGCAGCTATTGGTTCAACAGTAACCTCGTCTCATTGTAGATGTGCAGCAGATGGCTGAACAGGTTGACAGGGAGCTGCACAAGATGAGGCCAAGCTGAGACAAATGGGAAGGGCTGCTGCACTCATCAAGGAGGGCAGGGTCCTTGTTGATTTAATTGCAACCTTATTATTTAAGTCTTTGTTTATCAAGCCCAGCTCTTCCCTTCATAGATGCTCAGGTGCTGTTATTTCTGGGACAGAAGAAACCCAAGCAGCAGCAGTAACCCAGTGGATGCAGTTAATAGTCCGCAGACTACATAGGCCAGCTTTTGAAAGCTTTTAATATTCTCTGAAGTGCTGCTTGTATCCAATTATAACTTGCTACTTGCCATCTTAATAATTTAAATCTGTCCACTCGTTGGGTGGGTGGGAGGGAGGTGGGAAAAAAATGCAGTAATCAAACCATGGAGGCTTTTCTGTCTCTCTCGCTCTCCTGTCTTTGCTTTTGACAGCGTCAAATTAAAACTTAAATGGGAGAGCTTGAATGAGTTACTGTGCAGGAATAAAGGCATTAATGAGGTAATTTCATTATGGAGGCTCATCCAAGCCTATGTGAAAACAAGGGGGAGGTAAACCGACAGGAAATTAGGGTTCCTTCCACACTAATTAATGTTTAAAGGCATTTAGTACAGTCACCAAATTAACTGCTCCAAAGAACTCCCATTGGGGGGAAAAATACATTGTTGCCCTTCCCCTGTAATTAGAAGACAGTACAAGGAGAACACTTAATGAGTATAAAGCCGGCCTTTAACTTATTCTGCCCAGCCACTGAAAACAGGCTTTTATGGAGGCCTAGGTTTAAGGAAGCACTGAGCGTACAATATAGGATTGTGAAGGCCCTTCTGCCCCTGGGAGCTGTAAACAGGTAGCCTCTGAATGAAGGATGATGAGACTTCTGGGAGGCCTCTCTTCCCAGCAAAATAGCCCTAAATTCACCCAAAGGGAAGAGGGGAAAAAAGGGTGAATAGGCCCAGCTCTGGCCGAGCCCTGAATGGTCCATGCTGTCTTAAGCGATTACATGATGTTAACGCCACCCCCTCTCATTGAGTTATCTTTACCCTGCTTTTGTCTCCTCTAATTGAAGTTGATGAGGTGCTAATTGGTTGCTTTTTAAAAAAAGGAGAAAAAGGTGGGGGGGCCGAAGGGTTTTTTTTTTTTAAGTGCTACTTAAGCGTTGGCAAACAGAGTGAGACAGCGTGAGTGGAGTTAATGAGGGTTTAAGCCCGAAAGAAGGAGGGGGAGATATTGGGAAAAAAAGGGAGAAAGGAGGAAAATCTTTGGAAGGAGTAAGGGGAGCAGGAAGGAGGATGGGTGCACCCACTCGCTCGCCCTGCTTGTGTGAGGAGAGAAAGGTGACCGTAATGGGGGGCGCGGGGGAGATACTTGCTCTCCCTCGTCTTAGGGCGGTCGAATTGGGTAAGGGATAGGGCCCCGTCGGCTTTGATCTGCGTGCAAAATGGCGAAGGGAAGCAGCGGCCTCAAAACAGCCCATGAAACTTGTTTTGCATTTATTTGCGACTACATCCCCGTGACAGAAGAGGGCCCTTCAGGCAAAACACTTGAGCCAATTCAGAGGCTTTTTTTTTTTTAAAAAGGCGAGAGAGGCAGAAAGGACCTCAAGTAAGAAAGCAAGGCTGCCAACTCTTTATGCAGCAGATCCACTACGGAGAACCTTCCGCTTTTGCGCGCATAAAGAGATTACAAAGCGTTGAATGGGTCGAGTTGAGAAAGAGATTCACCCGAAACAGAAACAACACCACGTCTCTTCTGTGGCTGCTTTCTCTTTGCCTGTGTTTTGAGGCCATCTAAACGCTCTTGCTTTCCTTCAGTTGTTAAGGGCTGGGAGCTTCTTCTTTTTTCTTTCCCCCACCCCCAGTTTGGAGACGAGATTCCCACAACTCTTTTACAGCGACGTAGTAGAAGATGGTTAGGCAAGCAGAAAGTGGGATCGTGTAGGGCTCAACTGATCTCTAGATGTGTAACATCACCAACCCTTAATTGATACACAAGCTGCAGTATTACAGTGGCCGTCAGAGATTGCTTTCTTTATGTTTCGGTCATAACACTTCCTTCTTTTAATCAGTTCTATCGAGCATTTTCTAATCCAACTGGAAAAAAACAATTTGCAACAAGCAGCTTGAGAGTATTAATACCAGCTTGGTGGAGAAAGGAATGCTTCACTTGTGGAAGATTCCAGGTTCATTTTTTGGATATATTATTAAAAGACCTCATTTAGAAAAGAGCAGAACTTGGAAATATTTTTGTTGTTGTTGCTACAATTCTCAGAACTGCTCAACTAGCATGGCCACTGTTCTTACCCACCAGGAGATTCTGGAAATTGTAGTACAAAAAAAAAAAAAAAAGGAAATCTGCAAGTTTTAGAAATACTTTCTTCACAACCATTGTGGGTTGCAACTGATTCATGGGCCAGCTGTCTGACTCAGTATAAGGCAGATTCTGTGTGTGTGGCTTTCTAGTTGAAGTTGGTTTTAAAATCAAGAATCTCAAAAAAAAAATACCACAAGAAAGTCCTTGGAAGTTGCTCATAAATAATTACATCAAAATTAAAATGGGTTAAGATTATTTTCTTGAAGATAGCATGGAAGAATATAATGAGGGCATGAACTCACTGCTCTTTTCCTTTGAACTCTAGCTGAAATTTAAGCACTTGATATATTCTGGAAAGTTTGAAAGTCAGCTTGGTTTTTAATGCTCTGCTTTGGATAACTTCATCATAAGAGCTTTTTTTGGAGCACTTGTACTAAGGGATAAGTCAATAAAATATCCCTGTTTTGAACTCTGGAAAGACTGAACCCATTGCATTATTTTTAAAAACTTATTTGTACAGAGTTTCTTTCCCCTCTCTGATTAATAAGGTTTTTGGAATAGCAATTTTTTTAAATGGCAAATTAAATGATGGACATGCTTGCCACCCCTTTATCATGCCTCCTGAGAAATATCCACTTAATGACATCCAACTCTTACAACTCTTAATATTTGGGTTTAGTTTTCATGATAGCAATTTTATAGTTTGGAAATTAGCTTCTTTTTCTGTCATCAGTATCATGATCAATTCTACCTCTCACTTAGCATTGATTGGTTCTCTCATGGCCATCTTCAAACATGAGATTTAATTTTTAAGAACAGAAGTGCAGTCACTGCCTCTGCCTGAAAATATCTCTTCCCTGGTGTGTAATGGAGATGTTTATTTTGCAAATTCTTAGAGGCATTTGTGATGGATGATGATGATGAAAAATTCACTTGCCATAGCTGAATGCTAGCACTGAGAATATTTCTTCATGCCCTTATAATCTGTGTGAAATGGATACTCCCACCTTTACCTTTAATGAAGTAATGGTGCAATGCTATATCCACGTACATGAAATAAACCTTACTGAACTCAGTGTACCTGTATCAGAGAAAACATATAATTATGCTTAAATGTCTTTAATTCCCACTTCACTTTGCATAGAAAACATACCTCCCTCTTTTAATCACTCAGATATGTTCCATATCCTATTATTGAACAGCAGAGAGTGTGGTGAAGGAGTCAAAATCTCCCAAATTTCTTCCTTTAGGGAGTCAGTCCATCTCATATTTGGTCTTCCTCTTTTCCTGCTGCCTTCTACCTTTCCCAGCATTATTATCTTTTCAAGAAAATCCCACCTTCTCATGAGAAGAACAGCCTCAGTTTCAACATTTTTGCCTCCAGAGATAGTTCAGGCTTGATTTAATCTAAGACCCATTCGTTTGTCATTCTGGCAGTCCAGGGTATCCACAAAGCTCTCCTCCATCACCACATTTCAAATGAATCTTTTTTTTTCCTGTTAGCTTTCTTAACTGTCCAGCTTTATCACATATCAGATACATGGTGACTGGAACAAGAGTATGGATGATCTGGGGCTTTGTCTCCAGCGACACGTCTTTACATTTGATGATCTTTTCCTTCTTGGCTGCAGTCTCCATTTGAATTGATGATTGAACTATAACGTATACAAATATCTCTAACTATGTATTTCAATTTCTTCGTTATCAATGTCAAAGTTGTGCAGTTCTTCTGAAGTCATGATTTTTGTTGCTAAAATCTGGCATTGAAAACCAAAATTTATTGTTGCAGACAGATCAAAGACCACTGGGTTTTGTCATATTTATTTGTTTCCACAATGTCTGCACTAAGACAAATCTGGGCTAAGGTTTGTATACAAACAGAGCAAGAAAACTACAGCATATAGTGACAGTATGTAGCAAAGAATTTGTGCTACCAACACACAAGTGTCTGGGCGCCATACAGCGAGTCCTGTCTTATCTGCACATACAGCAGAAGAATGAGGTAGCAGAGTGGATTATGCTGTGCAAGAAAAAGAGATAATTCAATGGACAAGAATTCTTTCCTTGATCATATCCTGATGTGCTAATTTTCTCTTTGCAGAATACTTTTTTTTAAAAATAAAGCATTAATTCTATTTTCATGTACCCAAGTGGGGCATAACTCAAAAGTTTCATGTACTAAAATCTGCCACCTTATTATCACCTCAGATAATGGATGTTTAGACTAAATCAAAAGCAAGTTGATTTTTTTTTCTTTTTTTGGTCAAATAAGTTTTCTTAATGGGAGAAAATCAACCCAAGGAAAATACCGTACTAGTGTATAACTGGTAGTGGTGGGTGGGGAGAGCTGGTATAATATATTATAATATATTGCAGGGTACCCTTGTGGGTGCAGTTTATCTTTGCACACTCTGTGCAAAGGCGTATTGTAGTCCCAGTCTATGGCAATGACACTGGAAGCTCCACCCTTTCCTAAGTGCATTCCAGCTAATTTACTTTTCCCAAAAAGCTCAGTGGGAGCCATTGACAACAGAACTCATTCTTGTTTTCATAGTTATACTCTCTGAATGAGTTTTAGGTACTGGTTTGACATTGGTTTATGACAGACCCCTGGAAACTGGCAGACAAAGAAATAAATGTAACAGTCTCACTGCACTTAATGATTTTTTCCATTTCCAGTTTTAATATTGTAAGCTACATTAGGGCCTCTTTAGGAGAAAGTGCCCAGTGTCTGGTCTTGAAGCACCTAAAAAACTCAGACGGCCTAGGAAGAATGGCTGTGGTCCCAGTACAGGGCAGTCTTTTCCTGCATCAAGGATTTTCCCCATGTTTATCTTAGTATTGTTTGAGCAGAAGAGATACCTGCCATTCTTTGAGACCAATCTTGTATTCCCAGGCAGCAATGTAGCACCTAGCTGGATGCAAATAAAATTACCTCTTGAAAAGGAACCACTGAATTTTAAGAGTGCACCTTTTTTCATCTTTCAGGTTCCAGAAGGGAAGAAGAGGAATATCTGGTGGCTCACTTGAGTGCTTTCTTATGGCTGCTACATTCAGAAAGTCAGAGTTCAAAGCCTGGGGTGCTTCCATGGTTTTTCATGGTTCACTTCCAGGTCATCTGCTTTATAAGAGTCTAACCTCTCAAGCCACCTGTGGTCAAAGGGTCTCCAAGATGTCCGAGTTGGCTTGGCTCAAATCCTGCTTAAAATAATCAATAATAAAGTCAGTTGTTCATTTTGACACAAATACTTTTATGCAGAAGTAGTGGATAACCCTCTGAATATTAGAGGTGATTTTAAAAGGATGAGTGATAAGGCGAAAATAAATCCTTAAACTAGGAGAACAGGTTATTGAAAGAAATAAAAACAACATGGCATGTAATAAATGGGGTGGGAAAAGTATGGCTCTCCAGATCATGTTGCATCAACTCTAATCAGCATAGCCAGCTTTAAAGGCTGATGGGAGGTGTCATCCAGTAACATGTGTCATGCCCACAAATTCCGTACCTCTTCAATAAGATGCAAAGTGAGTTTTGTTGTTTTTGCAGGTGAAGAGTGGATTGGGCTATAAAAAATAGACGAATAAAAGTTCTTGGAGAGTGATATAAATAAGTTACACATGGCATTAACAAGTTAATGACACAGAAATGGAGTAAACTGGTAGAGTGAGGACCAAGCTCATCTCATAGACTGGGATGGGGATATGTGCCTCAGCCCAAAATTTCCGAGGGAGGTACCTCCTCCTCTGGTGGATCCAGTGGGGCATGCCCCAATGAAACAAAAGAGATTTGCACAAAAGCTGGCATTCATTTGCATGGGATTGTCACGGACTGTTTCTGGTTGCTTGTACTGCAGGCTGTGTTGCCCACTTCAGTTTCATTTGCAAACATATGATGTATACTGAGCAAAACAGCAGCAACAACAGTAGTCCAGCTCCAATCCAGTTTTAATCATATGCAATTAGTAACACTCTTCCTTGAGGAAAGAAAGTCCTAATCTGCTTTAAAAGATGCCTCTAGCCAGTTTAATAAGGTCCGGATAGACACTGCAGTTTGGGTGGGTGTGCTAGCATGTGTTTTTATAGGCAGATATTTCTTGCTCAATTGTTTGACCACATATTCCATAATTCACATCCAGCTAAATAAACATTGTTTTCCCCCCTCTGGCCATGAACATATTTCTTTAATTAAAAGGCCTCTGGAATTCAAGGGAATACCAAAACAAAACTTCAGTGCCCTGCACCTCAATTTTATCTGCTATAGGCAAAGACAGCTTGCTTGTTTAAGCAGAGAATTCTGTGAGTTTGAATTTATGCCACCAGATGGAGTAATCTGACCAAGAACCAAACAGGGAAACATGGGGGAGGGAGAATCTAAATATATAGTACACCAGGTAAATAATTTCCAAAGACGTAGTAGCTATGTTAGTCTTTCTCTGTCTGTTAGTAAAGTTAAAGGGGAAACGGGGCACAGGGGTGGGGGGAGAGCAAAATATCGTGGCACTTAAAAGAAAATCTGTTAGTCTTTAAAGATTTTGCCTTTCCCCCCACCTCTTACAGTAACCAATTCAGTGGGTCTAGACTAGTGTGATTTACTATGTTGAGCAACAGAATTTCAGCCAAGAAGGATTAGTTATGTTCCATCAAGTAACGTCAAACTTATGGTAAACCTATGAATTAATGACCTTTCAAAAGGCCCTATAATGAATAGCACTACTCAGATCTTGCAAATTAAAAGCCATAGTTTCATGTATCAAGTCAATCTATCTTCCTTTATTGAGTCAATCCATATGTTAGGTTTTCTTTTCCTACTATTTTCCAACTATCCTAGAATGATTGTTTTTCCCAATGAGCCTTCTCTTCTTATGCTGTCCCATGTGCATATGCCTTTAGTATCATGGTCTGAAAACTACATATTTATAAGAGGCAGAATACTGACTCACAGAGAAGGGCAAATGTCACTAAGTTTTTCAGAGTTGGGAGGGGGAGTTACTTTGCTCAACTAGGAGCAAAGAATATATTATATTGTCTGAAGTCGTATTTAGTGTAGTAAGTAACAGGACTTCAGACTAGGCCCTCAGTGGGGATTTGGTGAGTCAATTCCTATGTATGTCCCATTGATTCAAATGGGCCTACTTTACTCTGGAGTTGACACACCAAAAGGATTTCAGCCACTGAGTAGACCATTGGGTCCATCTCCCTGGAGATCCCTGGTTGTCTTACAACTAAGCTCACCCAATATTATCTACCTTACAAAATCAGATGAAATAAGTGTATTTATAGGGAGAGGGAGTTAGTGCTTTCTATCCCTTGTCATAATCCTAATTATCTCCCCCCACCCTGCCCCAAAGCTTCTTTGTGCTTATCATGGAAAAGCCCACCCAGTGCCATTAAGGCCTAGGGGCAATCTGTGGAAAAGGAGCTGGCCAGCTCCCCCCCCCCCCCACACACACACACAGGTACTTCATCTCTCAGCATACCTGCCCATCTCTGACAATATATGACAATATACAATTGGCTCGTATTGGTTTTTCACTATTAGACCAATGCCACCTCAGAATCAGTGAGAATAGCCTTGCATCTGGCTTTCCAAATGAGTCCCTTATTTCAGTGGCTCTTAATCTTTCACGTATTCCATCGCACAAGTCATGGTGGTATCTAAGAACCTCAATTGTATCACAACACATGTAAAATGCCCACTTTTCCTGAAAAGGATTTTTCTATGCGTAGGCATTTATTTATTTTATTTATTACTTCAATTTATATACCGCCCCATTAGTGCCGAAGCACTATTCTGGGCGGTTTACAAAGCATTAAGAACACTGAAATATAACGGGGGGGGGGGGGGGAAGCAATCATGGGGCAAGAGTATTTAAAAAAAACAAAAGAACCAGTGGCACCAAGAAATTATCACAGAAAAGTGGAACTGGAGGCAAAACGCTCAACCAGGGTCAACCAGCAACCAACTATCATATTTATCATTTATGGTAAATTGTAATGATAGAAACTGCAGTAACATTGTTGGGAATAAAACAAAAATAATAATTCAATTAGCAGAATGGATAATAATTCCTTTAGTCCACTTGAAAGAGATATATGGAACTGAGAGAGTGTGAATTCTTAGTAAGGAAAATCCTGCATAAAGGTAAAGGTTCCCCTTGACATTTAGTCCAGTCGTGTCCGACTCTAGGGCGTGGTGCTCATCCCCATCTCCAAGCCGTAGAGCCAGCGTTTGTCCATAGACAGTTTCCGTGGTCACGTGGCCAGCGCAACTAGACATGGAATGCCGTTACCTTCCCACCGTGGTGGTACCTATTCATCTACTTGCATTTACATGCTTTCGAACTGCTAGGTTGGCAGGAACTGGGACAAGCGACGGGAGCTCACTCCGTCGTGTGGATTCGATCTTACGACTGCTGGTCTTCTGACCTTGCAGCACAGAGGCTTCTGCGGTTTAACCCACAGTGCCACCACGTCCCTGCATACCACCGGACTAATTCTTTGCCCCACTGGTGGTATGGCTGACAACCACAGCACTATTTGAAGGAGTATCACAGGATAGTTGTCCGTCTGAAGGTATGTCCCGCCCAAGTCTGCTTTAAAGTTAAAGAACCAGAAGAAGAGAAAACAATGGCTCTCAATTTATCCATCACCAGTAGTTCGCACCTGGACAGCAGCACTCTGAGCAAACACGCAACGTATATGGTTACAACTTTCCCCCAATATTAGGGCCTTATGCTATTTCCTTCTAAGTTGCAGTCATTCTATTAATATTCACACACATCTATAAATTAAGATTTGCCACTTCTATGCAAATCTGTACTCTCTTTTGTTCTTTATTAGGTGAACCTTTCCCTCTTTTCCTGGGAGCCATGCAGTAATCTCATAGATAGCACAGATAGGTCTTCACAGGCACCCTATGGTGGAAACCCAGCCAAAATGTCAATTATAAACATAATCTCCCTATCAATATGGCCACAGACCCGAGTGTCCTGAAGCCCAAATCCTACAGTTAGTCCTCACTACTAGAGTAGAATCATTAAAACAGTGGGTTTGCATAACAGTTTGTTTAATTGGTTAGTAAACCAAGTACAGTAACAGTTCAGCGGCTAAAATCCTGTTATGCAGTTATGGAAACATCTTAACTTTTCCAAGTGAATTGCTATCAATTAAGAACTCTCTGTAGATCTTATCTGTTGCATACTGAATCACACAACTTGCAGCAATTAATCTCTAATCCTTTCAGCTAGTGGGACTACTCTAGGTATAAGTGTTGTAGTCTAAAATATAACTTTTCCAAGCTGTGTCTACTACACTTGCCTGATGTTTGAATGGTTACTATTTGTACTACATATATTCTATCAGCTGCTATCCTCAAGACACTAGCTGGAAAGAATTTTGCCTTTTGCCTACCTTCACAGGTCTCTGAAATGGAAAAATTGTAAGTCTTTACCAATGCAATGGCAGAAGCAGCACTTCACAAGAACTAGCTGAGCACTGTGATATTGTTCAAATAATGACCAAAAGCGGTGACTTCATAATTCCAAAAACTATTTACATAAGCCAATATTTGGGAGGAAATTGTATAAAAAAATTAAAAATTTGTTTCTTTTTTTAGCTTGGAGTGGGAGATCTTCTGATTGTTTTTTGAAAACCAGTGTGTTTTTTTTTGTCCTTTGAAAACACATGCAAAATCCTTACTTGTAATGAGGAGGATGTATTATGTATGACCTAGGAAAGCTCATTTAAGCCTTACAGATCTCAATTCTCTTTACTTGGTAAATACTATTGCTCTATTATTGTCTATAATTTAGCAAAGCAATAATCTGATTTCCAAATAACTACTCAGCATGAGCAACTGCTTATTAACGAGACAAAAGATCAGATGATTATAAGCATAAACAAAGTATACCCTTTTTATTATTCTCATTACAATAGGAGACAATGAAAAGACTGAGACACAATTGCCGAAAAAAATGGGATTGTAATAGGAGTTTAAAGCGTCTGCTCAGCTGGACCTTTGTGACACACACAGTGGATTGGCTGATGAATCTTACTTTTGTCTAGCAACTGCCCAGGTGCCTATTGTTCCCTTGTTCTCTCGCAGTCCAGCAACAACCAGCTGCAAGTGTGCAACAGAAGGGGGGAAATATTCAGAACTGGAGGCTGCAAATCTAATTACAACAGGCCACATCAAGCTAGGATGTAAGAATTGTCAGTGGTGGATGGTTTTCTCTAGATGTATCTCTAACTTATTTATAAGGAAGTCAATAAGGTGTAGTAGTCGGAGTGTCAGACTGACTTGGAAGATATATTTTTGTTGTTGTTTAGTCGTTTAGTCGTGTCCGACTCTTTGTGACCCCATGGACCAGAGCACGCCAGGCCCTCCTGTCTTCCACTGCCTCCCAGAGTTGGGTCAAATTCATGTTGGTAGCTTCGATGACACTGTCCAACCATCTCGTCCTCTGTCGTCCCCTTCTCCTCTTGCCCTCACACTTTCCCAACATCAGGGTCTTTTCCAGGGAGTCTTCTCTTCTCATGAGATGGCCAAAGTATTGGAGCCTCAGCTTCAGGATCTGTCCTTCCAGTGAGCACTCAGGGTGGATTTCCTTTAGAATGGATAGGTTTGTTCTCCTTGCAGTCCAGGGGACTCTCAAGAGTCTCCTCCAGCACCACAATTCAAAAGCATCAATTCTTCGGCAGTCAGCTTTCTTTATGGTCCAGCTCTCGCTATATCTATGACACTCACTGAGTGATACTGAGTTACTTATGGGAAGGAGTTCCATAACTTGGGAGAAGCAACAGAGAAGGTCCTCTCTTGTGTCCTCACCAAATGTACCTGTGAGGGTGGTGGGGTGGAGAGAAAGGTCTTCCCGGTGATTTTAAAATCTGGGCAGGCTTCTAAAGAGAGATGCAGTCTTCCAAGTAGTTTAGACCCAAGTCGATTAAGGTTTTATAAGTCAAAACCAGCACTTTCAATTGTGTCTGGAAATGGACCAGCAGCCAGTGGAGCTGTTGTAATAAGAGAGTTATGTGATCCCTGTAACCAGTTCTGGTTAACAATCTGGTAGTAGCATTTTGGACCTGCTAAAGTTTCCAAACATTTTCCAAAGGCAGCCCCTCCGCCAACCACGTTACAGTAATCGAAACATGATATAACTAATCTAGTGAATTAAACTGTACATGAGGATGGGCATTTAGAAGGAAAATTTGGGACATGTGACATTGTAAAAGAGGGGCAGAGAACCCATAACGCTCCAGATGTTGTTAAACTCCAACTCCCATCAGTCCTTGCAATCACAGCCTGTGGAGAATAATGTTGGCATTTGTAGTGTGGAAACATTTAGAAAGCCAAAGGTACCTTAAGCCTGATGTAAAGGAATCACAAGAAAGTTGTACAATTGATACACCGTTCTGTCCTGCCTAGTGCAGTGATATACAATTACTTGCTTGATAGCCAGTATAGTTTCTTTAAGTGCTTAATAATGTAATGAAATTAAACTCAGATGAACAATGATGCCAATATTTCTCTTTACTGCAGTTTACTTTAATAGTCCCTCCTATGTTACTCTTTTAATATTTCTCTTCTCTTGCTTTTACATGTGTGATGTTATTATGCCTGATCTGTGACACGGTCTTCAGGGTTCAGTTGTACACTATGTTAAATTAGTAGCGTATAACTAAACTTTGCTTTCTTGCTGGGAACTGTACAGTCACTCATCTAATCTATGCGCAATCCATGGAGAGGGTCTTAAGCCATCCTCACAACTTGTCCTTAAATTATGCCCACATGTGGGGGATAGTGGAAATTTAAACTGAAAGAAAGGTGTGGTATAGGGAGGGGAGGGGAGCAGAGGGAGAAAACTGATGGATGGAACTGGCTCTTTCATCTAACTACCGTTTGTCATCTTGGGCATGCATTCAATGGATGATGAATCAAATGGTAAAGCTGCTTCAGAGCTGCATATCTTCAGTAAGTAGTGTGCTTGGGTGTGGTGAAGTAGGACCTACTGTGAGCCCCACTGACCTGGCCTGAGTCCAGGGATGTCCGCTCGTCCATTCCCAGATTCATAGACTTGATGCACAGTGGCTTAAGGAAAATGGGGAGTACTATAACTTGGGGATGGGAATCAACAAACTAAGAAACAGTTGTAACTTCTGAACCAGCAAACTGCCTTAGACTGCATGACACCCCTAGTTGATGGCACTGGGCTCTGGGTTCTCTCAATGGCAACTGCCATGAGGAGCCAAAACTAGAGGCCCTGAGAAGCAAGGGTCAGTGAGGGCAAGGCTCGGTACTCTGGGATACCTGGTTACAGTCTGTGTACAGCTCCAGGAGTGCTAATGTTGCTGGAGAAGCCGCTGGCACTCTTTCAGTCATTTCCTGCTCCAGCATCGCAGTTGAGTGGGGGTAGGCTCTCCAGCATCCAACCCAGATTGCTGACAAGATGCCTGACATTGATCATAAACCCAGTGATATTTTAGGCAGTGGGTAGCCCTGGAGCTTTGAAACCTCTAGGCCTGTCCCTGGGGCACTCAACTAGGACTGCAGTCCAAGGATCCTCTTGGTATATACATTCCCAATTGCCTTCAGTGTCTGGGGTCTCCTCTGTATTATATCCTTCCTCCATCTCCTCCTAAACATCACTGCAGGCCCCTTCTTCCAGTCAGAGGCATTCTCCCCAGCTCTGTTGTTCCCATTATCTCTCTGCCTCTCCACCTCCTCTAGAGCACCTTTTATAGTCTCCATGTCCAAGGTTGTTTTTAGATCTTAGAACTGCAGAGCTGGAAGGGACCCTATATAGATCATTGAGTCCAGCACCCATGAAGGAGGGGAATTGAACTCCCAACTTCTGGCTCTGCAGCCAGATGCCCACCCCCTTCTTGGTTTGTATTCTTTCCTTGCCTTCCTCTAAAGCAGTGGTTCCCAATCTTGGATTCCAATATGTTCCTGGACTACAACTCCCAAAAATCCAGGCCAGCACAGCTAGTGGTGAAGGCTTCTGGGAATTTTAGTCCAAGAATATCTGGGGACCTAAGGTTGAGAACCACTACTCTAGAGGCCCTTCCTTCACTGTCCCATCCCACCTGGTTTTGTGTTTCCTGGCCCACATTCTTCTCAATCCCAGTGACAGCTGGTGCCTCAGTTGCACCTTGCTCCTCTGGGGACAGTGTGGGGCAGATGGCCCACTAGGGGGGCCAGCAACAGCAACACCCTCATAGCTGTATGTTTGAGTACTACTCAGTGAGTGTGGTGAAGGGAGAGACATTTGTACACAAGAAACATTTTCTTTTTTACATGCTAAGTCTGAGGAAGGGAAGTCCTTTTCTGAAGAGAGCAATAAAACATTCAATATGTACTCCAAGCTGGAGTAGTATAATATACGAAAAGTTTTATCTCAAACAGCATTGCAAGATATTTTGCTACTTGAAGCAGAACAGCAAATGGTGCCCCACATCACCTCCTCACATCAAAGAGCATTATATCCAAAGTTATTTTTGTACATGAGTGGAATAAAATCCCCAAAGTAATACAACAGTAAAACATTAAATAACAAAATTTTAATTTTTTTTTTAAATCAACCTTTTAATGACACACCAAATTTCCTGTGTGAGTGACTTGGTTCTCTCATTCTACCTAATGGTACAGTTGGCTCTGGAGCTACAGGATTCGGCTGACTACATTGAAGGGTACCAAAGCTAACCATTGAGCTCCTCAAACAACACAAATTTTTGTAGCACAGATTATCATATGTATTATGATAGACACTTTCGCAGACTAGAGCAGTGGTTGCCAATCTTCAGCACCTTAAATCCCACCAGTTAGTCTGTCCAAGAATATGGATCTCACCTTCATAGAAACAAATCCATTTTTCCTGAGAAAGGCATCTATGTTGACATTCTGTTATTACATTTATAATTCACACAACAGGAAGCAACCCATCCTTGCTGTTGGTAAGCAGGGAAACTAGAGAGTAGATCAGTGGTTTCCAACCTTGGGTAACCCAGGTGTTGTTGGACTGCAACTCTCAGAAACCCCAGCCAGCACACCTGGTGGTGAAGACTTCTGGGAATTGCAATCCAGCAACACCTTGGTTACACAACATTGGGAACCACTGGAGTAGATGAAACACCAAGTGTCCAAAGTTACTATTAACACATAAAAGGTCATGGATGAATAATGTATGGCAGGAAAGGTGGTGTCACATTACACTTTCAGAAGACCATGGTGTGGAAGAACAGTGAATTTTTAGGACTTTTTATAAAAACTCTGTTCCTCATGTAGACTTCCTCAGTGTTCTTGTGGCGGTAAACACATTACAGTACATGTGTGAAATGTCCACTTTATTATATGTGTGACACATTGTTTTAAGTTGGCCATTATATGCAGCATGCAATTTTCCTGCATAGCAGACTCCAGCTGCCTTCTGGAAACATTAGCCAGTGTTGCTTGGCCTGAAACCTGCTATCTGAGAGTAACTTTGGTTTGGAGGCCTCGTCTTTAGGTGAAAAATGAAATAGGCCTCTGGTGAAAAAGTAAAAAAAACAACAACAGAAAACCCAATGGCTTATGTGGGTTACTCCCTCCCACATCCACAATGAGGTGGTTGCAGCATACACAGATGATGACAGAAGTGACTTGAATTCAGTCATAAAAGCTTTTTTTGTCCAGCGTCATTGTTTTCAATTTCCCTTGACCTAGCTCAGCAGATCTCTCCCCTTGGACAGAAATGCAACCCTTTGTCGCCAGTGTATGGTCTTTCTGTGGCGAGCAGCTTCGTAAGCTTTTGTTTTCCATTATCATATTGTTAAATGGTCATGTAGTTCTTTCAATTTCCATGCCTCAAACATGTTTTGTAGGCCGTCACCATTCCCAGTTCATTAACTGACTGACCTCGGCATTAACACCCCCCTCTACTGACGTTGCCTTGGAAACAAAGCTTCCTGTGCGTAATCCAAGATTATCTAGCTCTTTATCCTACATGTGACCCTTAATTACTTGCTAAATTAGAATGGTTTTCTAAAAATCACAAGAGGAGGTTAATATGTTCTTCCAGAGCTGGTCAAGCTAAGATGACACTAAATTTGTAGGGAATTCAAAATACATGATCCCTGAAGGCGTCTCTTTCAGAGCAAAGATGAACTTTCTCAATGAGAGGCCTCGCACCATGAGATTGGGCCTGTCACTCACTTTCCTTGTCCAGCTTCTCTTTCTCCAGCCTTGAGTTAATCTGTTCTGAACAAATTAACTAAGTAAATATGGGGGTAAATTAATTATGGTGCCAGATTCATTGTCCATTTGTCTTCAGCAATTAACATGGTAATCGAAATCAATAAATCTGTTCACATCCACATAAGAACACACCAAGTACCACCATACCACCAAAGATGAATGTATTCGAGACATGTACGTAATAGAATTTAATGTGGAGTTTAGACACATTGGTATTGTGGAGACTGAACAAGGAGGGGGGCAGAAAGAATTTCCATAGCAAACCTCTTTATTTGAACACAACTCAGTTCAAGTACAATATTAGTTTCTAAGGAATCTGGTGAACTTTAAAAGTAAACCGTATTAGTAAGTAAAAAACAAACAGAGATATGTTGGGCTGTGAAAACAAAACAAGCCCCGAAGTCTACAAGCTGGCAACAACTTTATTAAGACCAACTAACATTCCACTAGAGTGTGCAAGTTTTCAGGTTCTCTAAAACTTCTCATTTTGGATTCTAAAAATCTGGCCAATTGTTTTTGCTATGAGATTTGCAGTTAAATCAGTCTGATTTTTGGCTTTTGTGCTTTCACCCCACCACTTCAGATTTTTCTGAGGAGCTCTGGAAAACTTGAAAATTTGCACAGTCTTATGCAATTTTGGATGGATCTAATGTGTTTGCCTGTAGATTGCTTGTGTATTGATTTTGCATGTAGAGAAGATGTGATTAAATCAAGTTTCAAAACAACCACTCAACCCTCCTCCCATTCTACTTCACCCTACTCTGAGTTACCTGTGGCAAGCAAGAAGCTCTTTGTGGTGAATGGCTAGCAGCTTCTGCAAAGTGGTTGCCCATTCATTTTTCTTACATATCTTCATGATACCATTAAGAAATAACTCAGTTGGTCAACGGATGTCATAAAAATATCTGTGGACATATCTGCATTTATTTTAAAACTTCGTATAGCCACAGCCTGTGCAACAAAAAACAAACAAAAAGCCCTTAGTGTCACCACCACAACTACTCTGATAATTTTGCAATTAAGGTTATTGGAAACAGGGTACCTTGAGGAAGGTGGCTAATGGATTCCCTGAACACTAAATGAATAAGCCAAACTGCTCTGGGCCACATTGGACCATTTTCCAAACACTGCATTGTGGTCCAGTATGACTCCTGTGGTGAACACACATCTCATTTGAATAGACAATATTTATTGTGGGAATGTAGCCAAAGACAAAATAAGTTGAAGATTAAGTTTCTAATAGTAACTGTAGTATAATCACAAGTATCTAATTCTATTGCTTTAATTATTTCATTAAATAATTACAACATTTGTCATTAGAGTTAGGATTAACAATTCAAGCTCATTTTTCCATCATATCTTAAATAGTTCTGTGGGGATCGCCCTTGTGGCTGTGTTTGTTGTGGCCCTCACAAAGGTTCTCTCCCTCTTGATTTCCCTCGCTGTCACCAGGTATTATTTTCTTAATACCACCTCTGAGTGTTAAGACACATATGCTGCCACATGCAAGGCTTATTGAACTACAGAATCAGTTGGTTTGAATAACAGATAACCTTTTATTATTAATCATTTCACAAAGTAAATCACGTAGTCACTGTAACAGGGGTTTGATTAAGTTTGGATAGGACGGGACATATATTCAGGCTTGTGTTATGTATTTTCAATCACTTAATATCTATATTATTCTAGGTGTTCTCATTCCTGCTTGTTCATTCTAATAACCTTGTTCTTAATTCACTTTCCTAACTCTCTATTCAGATCACTCTAATTCTTCTCTTCTCTCTAAGCTCCAACTTCTCAACTGTCTCTCTCAGGTTCCAGCTGTCTAACTGTCCCCTTGGTTCCGCCCCTCCTGCTCTATCCTTGGCTCCTCCCTCTAGAGCTCCTGTGACTGACAGGCAGGAATGACGTCACCTGTAGGTATTTTGCCAGAAGTTCCTATTAGAAATAAGTGGCAATCTCACAGATTTCAATATAAACATGACTTGGAGTGTCCAATTTCATACACTACTGTTAAATATTATCATTGAACAGTTAGTAAGAATTAGTCATCCACAACTAATCAGACGGTTTTCAATATTAAAATTTAAGAGTTAAGGAGGTGCTGGAGGAGACTCTTGAGAGTCCCCTGGACTTCAAGGAGATCAAACCTATCCATTCTGAAGGAAATCAACCCTGAGTGCTCACTGGAAGGACAGATCCTGAAGCTGAGGCTCCAATACTTTGGCCATCTCATGAGAAGAGAAGACTCCCTGGAAAAGACCCTGATGTTGGGAAAGTGTGAAGGCAAGAGGAGAAGGGGACGACAGAGGACGAGATGGTTGGACAGTGTCATCGAAGCGACCAACATGAATCTGACCAAACTCCGGGAGGCAGTGGAAGACAGGAGGGCCTGGCGTGCTTTGGTCCATGGGGTCACGAAGAGTCGGACACGACTTAACGACTAAACAACAACAACAACAGTGTTTAGTGTTGAATAATATTTCTTTTTACAATGAAGAGAGAACTAGCAATCTAACAACATATAACAGATAAAATATTAATATCTGTAAGGTTTAAAATGTAGACTTGCCAAAGACTTCTTTTAAAATGAACAGAGGCTCCACAAAGAAAGGCTGCGCAGCAGCCAGGATCAATAATACTAGAACGTTGCTCCTACCATGGAAATGCAATTGTTACACAGGTGTCATGGCCTGGCCACCCTCTTTACAGCCTTAAACTGAGAGTGAAGAAGTTGAGAGATTGGCACAGCTCATTAAAAGAAACTGATCCCCGTGATTGGCCAACACAAACTTGTGACTCTGTAAGGCAATGAACTCTGGACGTTCAATATGAATGGTATAAATAACAATTGCTTTCACTGGTGGGTTTTGTCTCAACTGATGAATTTTATTTCATTGGGTTTACTCAGTTGTTCCAAACCATGCCACAAAACCAGACCACACTGGCATATACTGTAGTTTATGATATATGATTCCCTAGTAGCACTGTTTGGCATGGAATAAAAGACCTCTTCCGCTTGTGTTTCTATATAAAATGATCCATCCTTCCTCTTTAAGAGCTGGCCTGTATCTTTCTGGCACAGGGCTAGGGCATGCAATCTTTTTGGGATGATTCATTGAGATGCAAAATGGTTCTTTTGCCTTCACAGGTGGACAAGAGTTTAAATAGATTGCACTGAAGATAAAGACCTTTTAAACAGGCTGGATTGCACCAAATTTCACAGTACCCTAAAGAGAGTTTATCTGTCCTGCAGGAAGTCCAGTGCTTCTGATGCAATGTTTGCTGCACTATTATGTCTGCATTAAAGAACAACTTTGTCTTAGAGATTACTGTACATCCATTGAGGCAGAGTCAGTGAGTGCACTGGGGAATGTATAGCTATAGGGCTTTGTTTCTTTTGGAAAGGGGAGGAGGCCTTACAATGTCTCTTTAAGATCTGTTTCATGTAGAAATTTACAAGTAAAGCCTACCAAGGGGAGGAAAAAAAATCAGATTTCTAAAAAAGAGGCAGAAATATATTGTAGCACAATGTTGTTATTACAGACCTACTTGATTCAATTAAGGTCTTGAATTGGCAAAACCTGAGCAGGGCTGTCAGTGATAGGATGTTTTGGAAGTCATTGACTAATGGGGTTACCCTAAGTCAAAAATGACTTGATGGCACACAGCAGCAACATCCTGCCTTTTGTCTATGGAGCTCAAGGCAGCATACATGATTTCTCTCTTCCCATTTTTATCCTCACATGAACCCTGTGAGATAGGTTAAGCTGAGAGGCAGTTACTCGCCTACGGGCACCCAGTGAGCTTCATGGCTGAGTGGAGACTTGAATCTCAATCTTCCCAATCCTAGTCTGAACCCTAATCCACCCTGTAGCCCAACCTGTTACTCTCAGGCTAGGTTGGGCTATATCATCTCTAGCCAAACTAAGAATGATGAGATTTGCAGACAAACCTATCTAGAGGGGGTCAGGTTGGCACAGTTTGCTCTAATCACAATACCACACCGGCTCCCAACATGAAAGGTCAACGGAGGTATGGGAAATATTCTCTACTAGCATAACACCATCAAAATTAATCAAGGCAAAATATTCATCATTTTAACAGAAAGCAGGCATAGCCAGAGAAAGAGAGATCCTTTTGTTATTTATTTATTTATCCATTCGACTTGTATGCCGCCCGCACTCTGCAAGAGTCTCCTGGTTATCTGGGAAAGTTAGTGATTCAGGGTATCTGATATCATGCATCATTTTCTACTGAAGGATCATCATCTCCTTTTTCACTCATTATAGTCTTCAATATGTACAGAAAGCATTTACGAATTTTCCCAGGGAATAGTTTCAAAAACATTTGGTGTGTAATAAACACAGGGACACAGCAGGCTGTCATTCTCCAGTCTGTCAAATTACAGTTTGGGATCTTCCCTTTTGTTGTCTGACAGAAGGCAACCCTTGATTAAAACCTACTTGATCAGGATTAAAACAATTCCTGAAAGAAAGTCTGGGATTTATTTGATAGAATCAAAGCTAGCAGTCAGGGCTGACCTTCAGGTTCATAATAGGAAGTTTCTTACTTCTCTGGACGGCTCCCCCATTGAGACTGGCTGCTCTAGACCACTCTATGTTTAGAGATTTCCACAAATGTAAATTAACAGGTATTGACAGTTATCTACCTGCCACAGACACAAAAAGGGTAACCAATGAAATAAGCAGTCAGGTTCCCATTCCATAACCAAGTGGGCAAAGTGTGGCCTTCGGGCTGTTGCACAGAGCCCCAAAAGGCAGTTTTTACAGCCCGTGGACATCCTCCTGTTGAAAAAAAATCTGCAGAAAAGTAATTTTCTATTCTTAGAAGCCTCTGGGAAGTGGTTTTGCAACAAAAAAGGTTACACTATCTTCAAATGAAACTGGAAATGCATGTCCACCACCATTCAGGATTTTAATCCTTTCCCTCATTTTTGTAACTGCATCGTTCCCAGTGGGTTCTGGGAATGGAAAATTGACCTCTAGACTCTCCAAAGTTGTACCCTTGTTGTAGATTATGCATAAATTGTTTGCTACACTGTGTGGGGCTTTTCTGAATAGCTATGTTCATCAGATATATGTATACAATGCACAGATATGTATATGCTGTCAGTCTTACTAACCAGATATTTTAACTATTATTATATTTATTTACTATTTATTACACTGATGCCCTGTCTTTCCACCAAATAAATAGCACATAATGTGTCTTGCAAACATTTAAAAGCATAAAAGGTAAAATCACATTTAGCTAAAAATAATAAAGTCATATAAAGCAGCTCTACTGTAAAACAGATTAAAATTAAGCAAATATGTTTTTAAGAAATTAAAATCAGCAAAAGATACAGACTGAAAACAATACAGCAGGACTGGTTAGCTATCATATGCCATTCTGAAAAGTGTTTTTACTCCCTTCTTAAAACCAGTTAGAGTGGAAATAGGCTGCAGCTCTGGGAGCCACACAGGAGAAGGCCTTCTCCTGCTTTTTAGGTATGTTTGTATTTGGTATTTTTAAGAGGATGCCTGTGTACCATTTGAGAAAATAAATGTATTTAGCTAATGTGTTTAAAATGATTTTGCTGTTTTAATTTAATGTCATCAGTGTGCAGGGGACTTTAGAATTCTACCTACAAAAGACAAGATTATATAGAAACATATAGAATAACATTAAAAATTGAGCATTTTTTAAATAACTAGGTCCAGATTTCCACATCTACTTGGTCAGCAATCTGTGGGGGTGCAAATGTCGCTGACAGTTGCAGTGGCACTCAGAGAGGGAAGAACTTGGGGGTGGAAGTATCTTACCACATTGTCAGGTGCTTCCTGGTACAACATCAGGACCCCTTAGTTAACTTCAAATCACCATTTGGAGTGGGTCTGGTGTCTGTTATACACACAAACACCTACCTTTGCATGAAGAACATCTTAGATCCAGTTCTCTGACACCAGTTAGGCAAGACCCTTTTCTGATAGATGAACTGCTGGATAGCTCAGTGTTTTAGGTATCTGGTTGCGGGGTCGAAGGTTGGGAGTGATTCCACACTGTGCCTCCTTGATAGGGGCTGGACCTGATGATTCATAGGGTCCCTCTTGGGAAAACTGTGCTGCTTCATGGAGCAGGCTGAGACTCCTGTCTCTTCATGTGCATATGGATTTTCACACTCTTGGCTCTGTTTAATTTTTTGTGTGTTGTCTCTCTAGTTTTTTTTTTTATTTTATGACCCAAATTTGATGAGTTGATTGTTTGCCGGCATCTTTTATCTTAGCATAGATTTTATTAGATATTTCAGTTGGAGTTTTAGGTTGTTATTTTCCCCCTTAACATCTTAGTTGCCATTATTATTGAATTTTAGCTTATACTGCTGATGCTCCCATTGTAAGCTGCCCAGAGCAATCACCTGGCCATTAGATGTGCCGGGTAAAAACTGAACTATAACTAACTGAGTGGAGAGGAGAGGAAAGGAGATCTTCTGGATGGACAATATGTCTCCAACACCACTGACAGTCTGATACCAGGATATCTTTGATTTGAAAAGTTTCTGTTAAATTCCAGGTGCCACACCTTTCCTGGTGTTGGGATCCAGCCTTCAAGTGCATATTAGTTAACAGACTTTAAACATGATTATATCCCTAACCGTTTCTACAGAGAGATAGCATCTGGAATTCCAAAAAGCCAGGAAGATGGCAGACTTCTATGGGATCAGAAAGTGAAGAAAGGTCTTTGCCTTTGACCACAGGCTTGGGAGGAGAGCCATGGAATATTGCTGGATGGCTTCCTTGGAGTTTGTAGGATTCCTGTGAATTTCTCTTGCTGCAGTGTAAAGAGATCGTGAGGCTTCCTTTGTTGCTGCTCCACTTCTGGCCTGGGGGAGGGGGAAATAGGCAAGAGGAGAAGGGGACGACAGAGGACGAGATGCTTGGACAGTGTCACAGAAGCTACCAACATGAATTTGACCCAACTCCGGGAGGCAGTGGAAGACAGGAGGGCCTGGCGTGCTCTGGTCCATGGGGTCACGAAGAGTCGGACACGACTTAACGACTAAACAACAACAGGGGTTAATAGCTGGAAAATGATGTCAAGCATCAAGTTACTTCCAACATATACCAACCCTATGACCTCTAAAATGTCCTGTTCTCAACAGCCCAATTTAGCTCTTGTAAACTCAAAGTCGTGGTTTTCTCTATGGATTAAATCCATCTCATGTTTGATCTTCCTTTCTTCCTGCTGCATTGAACTTTTCTTAGCTTCCCCGCCCTCCATCCCAAGAAAATCTTACCCTTCTTTCAAGTTTGCTTTCTTACCCACTCGCCACCCCCACCAGGAATCCCAGTCTGACAAAAAGTAGAAGCAACAGGAAAGCTAACTGCCATTTAATAGTCAGGTGGGCGGAACTACTCTCGAAATTAGCGCTCCAACCCTGCCCCCTTTCATTCTCCCATTTTACGGAGGAGGAGCAAGGACGGTGACGGAGAGGCGGGGAGAACGAAGCTCCGCCCTTGCAGGGAGACTTCGCGCTCTTTGCCCTTTGGCCGTGCTCAGGCCCCGCCCCATGGCTTCTCAGCCAATCGGTGAGCGCCCTGTTGGCCGAGCCGGGTTGCATGAAGCGGAGAGCAAGATGGCGCCGCTCTGGGTGCAGAAGGGAGGCTCGACGAGTGCCGGGGAAAGGTTGTTCTTAGCCGCGCTGCTTTGCCTGGGCAGCCACTTTCTCCCCACCACAGACGCCACCGGCCAGGCGGAAGGTGGCACCGCCACTCCTACGGCGCCTCACCGGCGGTTCGAGTATAAATACAGTTTCAAGGGACCGCACTTGGTGCAGGGGGACGGATCGGTGCCTTTCTGGGTCCACACGGGCAGTAAGTACCGATGGGCAGAGTTGCAGAGGAAGGGAGGGAGGCTGCATTTGAACCCGGGTTCAGTCCTGGAACTTGTTAGCGATCACAAAGCTTAGTGCTGTAGCATGTTAAAGAAAGGCAAAGGGCGTCTCTGAGCATGTGTAGAGTACCGTCGTCTCGCCTTTGAGGGTCCGCAGCGCACCTTCTTTCGTCTGGGATTCGGGACGAGCCCTACAATTCAACGAGTATTGTCCAAATAGGCTTCAGTCCGTAGTAGAAACTTGCCACGGAGGAAAACGGGGAACTTATCTGCTAATTACGTTTGTTTTCAGATTTGTTCTTATCTTTAAGGCTGCCACGTAGCCCTTCTTGACTTTTTCCAGACTTTCTCAGTAATGAATACAGGAACTTACCACTGCATGTATGCATTTACACATGTAAATATGTATTCTTTCATTCTTACTCCCACCCCTCCCCTGGACTTTGAGGTTCCCCGGTATGCTGTTGCTTCATTATCTGCAATATATAAGATGGACAAGAGATAAACCTTTATCCCTGGTGCTTGAAGAGTCGCAAATAATGCTGAACTGGAAGGGCCATGATTGACCAAGGTGCTTCTTAAGGAGAGTACAGTACATACTTGGAAGCGTTAACACTGATCACTTTCACATTAAGTATTTATGAACTCTGAAGAATGTGTGTTTGCTTGAAAATTTGAAATTCATTGAAGTTTGCTGTACATCGTATTAGAGACAGCATACTCGTTCTGAATAATTATAAGTTTATGATCCTTATGTCTACAGTTAACCTCATGTCTCCTATTGTGTGGGTGGGATGAATGTTAAGGGCCTGGAAACACAGTTTTCAGATTTATGGTATCTGATATTATTTATTTCCTTCATTAACATCTTGCCCACGTCTTAGTACCAAAGGTGACTCACACCAAAGAATAAAACAGATTGAGCTAAAAACACAATGGTCAGAATGCTATTGGTAATTTATGCTTTTGTACAGGAAATCAATACATCTTGGTGGCATATTGGTACTCATTAACAAGGTGCTGGTTATGATCTATGGGGTGTGCACCCAGAAACTCAACCAGCACTTGTTAATGCTGGCATTTTTCTCCTGTAATTTAACTTAATTTTTCTTAGCAGATGTAAATTACTAAAAGGATTCTGGCCAATTCGATATAATGTTACAGCATGATTAAATAAGTTATTAGGTAAAATAAGTACTGAAATAAAACAGTTTTTTAAAAATATAAAGTATAATCATGAGAAGGCAAGATTATCTGGAAAAAACAATAATGCTGGGAAAGGTTAAAGGCAGCAGGAAAAGAGGAAGACCAAATATGAAATAGATTGACTTCGTAAAGGAAGCCACAGGCTTGAGTTTGCAAGATCTGAGTAAGGCTGTTGAGGACAGGACATTTTGGAGATCACTCATTCATAGGGTCACCATAGGTCAAAGTCGATATGGCACATAATATCAACAGCAGCAGCAGCAGAGTACAGTAGGGGTGGGAGGAAGTGTACATTCAGCATTAAAAAGCCTTTCCTCTGCAGCCAGTCAGTAGCCAAAGACTGGTCTAAATAAAAAGTTCTTTGACTGCTAGTGGAAGGAGAGCAAAGAGGAGACTGGACTAACCACCCACTAAAATTCTACAGGCTGGCCTTCTCTTTTGTTTTCACGGAATGTGCTTGGGAGGGTGGCAGAATTGGGAGAAAGATTTTCCCTGAAAATCCCATGATCGGGAGAAGCTCATTATCCTTTGGGTAGCCTGGAGATAGACCATTCCATAGTTTCATGGATTTGTCTTTTCTTCTTCCCATACTCCTCTTACAGGCACTACACCCACAGTTCCTGTCAGCACACTCATTTAGAATCACAACTATTGTGTGTCCTATAAACTCTGTAGGACCCATGGTATATATATAACACTAGCTGCCTTGGCTGTTCCTTATATGATTTAATAGGGTTCTGCTAATAGACAGAGAAATCCTGTTTCACTTTCACCTTCTAGAAATATTTCTTACCTTAATATAATAATAGGGGTAGGGAGCTTCTGGGATGTGCACCGAATGGCCTCCTCAACTGTCAGGCCTGCCACTTTTTGACTAAGCCCACCCTTTGAGCTCAGCATTGGGAAAAGAGTGAGGGTAGAACCCCCACCTAGATCTAGATCACTAGAAAGATTAGCTCACCTCTCAATGAACGAGGCCCATGGCTTGAAAAATATACCCTAATCCTACTTTGTATATGTACTAACTTCAGGACTATGGATACAGGTCTGTCACTCTTCCCCTTTTCCCAAATTCTGAAAAGCCAAAAATAATGATTACTTGAATACAACTTGGGGTTGCAGCTTATGTTTTAAATTGGGTGTATTTAAGGTGACTCTGAATCTTTATTTCCAGTTGTCCTTTGTACAGGAATATTATTTTATTGGAATCTCTCTATGTCATGGCATATATACACAAGGTGACTTTTTTTCTTTTTTGCACTTTTGAGTCCTGTTACATACACAGGATACTTTAAGAAGTTTGATGTGCATGGCCTTCTCTCTGATGGAGGAGCATTCTTTTCATTACACTGCTGTTTGCTTATCTGACCTAATTTGTCACAAGTATTGTGCTGCTTTTCCAAAGTATGTGATTAGTAGCATCTTTCATTACTGTGAGATAAACCACACCACATGATGCTTAGGTAAGCCAATAAGGTGTTCCAGTAACACGTTCATTTTTAAAATTCATTGTGACAGAGTTTGTTCTTTCTATCTTTCGTTTGTTCAGGGAGTCAAGGTCATTTAGTTCCTCAGCTCCCTTTCTCTGTTATAATAGACAAATCAGCTGCACTTTTCAATATGTGTTATATGTAGAGAGGAATTTACTTCATACTGCTGTTTATGACTAGTGATTGTGTGGTGGTTTGTTATGTACAATTGATGCCAAATCTGGTGATTGTAAAAGGCTTTTTTTAAGGGAAGATATTCACATATCTCAAGAGTGGCAGAATTGTGTACCATTACCACCTCACCCCCAGCGAGTTTACATGACTGAACAGGGATTTGAACCCAAGTCTCCTGAGCCCTAGTCCAGTGCTCTATGGACTACTGTATAGTACAGTGGCTCTCTATAGGGTGGTTTGTTGTTGTTTAGTCGTTAAGTCTTGTCCGACTCTTCGTGACCCCATGGACCAGAGCACGCCAGGCCCTCCTCACTTTCTGCCATCAAGAGTGGTATCATCTGCATATCTGAGGTTGTTGATATTTCTTCTGGCAGTCTTCATTCCGGCTTGGGATTCCTCCAGTCCTGCCTTTCGCATGATGTATTCTGCATATAAGTTAAATAAGCAGGGGGACAATATACAGCCTTGTCGTACTCCTTTCCCAATTTTGAACCAATCAGTTGTTCCATATCCAGTTCTAACTGTTGCTTCCTGTCCCACATATAGATTTCTCAGGAGATAGATAAGGTGGTCAGGCACTCCCATTTCTTTAAGAACTTGCCATAGTTTGTTGTGGTCCACACAGTCAAAGGCTTTTGCGTAGTCAATGAAGCAGAAGTAGATATTTTTCTGGAACTCTCTGGCTTTTTCCATAATCCACTGCATGTTAGCAATTTGGTCTCTAGTTCCTCTGCCCCTTCGAAATCCAGCTTGTACTTCTGGGAGTTCTCGGTCCACATACTGCTGAAGCCTGCCTTGTAGGATTTTGAGCATAACCTTGCTAGCCTGTGAAATGAGTGCAATTGTATGGTAGTTGGAGCATTCTTTGGCACTTCCCTTCTTTCAGACTGGGATGTAGACTGATCTTTTCCAGTCCTCTGGCCACTGTTGAGTTTTCCATACTTGCTGGCATATTGAGTGTAGCACCTTAACAGCGTCATCTTTTAAGATTTTAAAGAGTTCAACTGGAATGCCATCACCTCCACTGGCCTTGTTGTTAGCCATGCTTTCTAAGGCCCACTTGACTTCACTCTCCAGGATGTCTGGCTCCAGGTCAGCAACCACACTATCTGGGTTGTCCGGGACCTCCAGATCTTTCTGGTATAATTCCTCTGTGTATTCTTGCCACCTCTTCTTGATGTCTTCTGCTTCTGTGAGGTCCCTACCATTTTTGTCCTTTATCATGTACATCTTTACACAAAAGGTTCCTTTAATATCTCCAATTTTCTTGAACAGATCTCTGGTTTTTCCCTTTCTATTATTGAAAGCATCGGACTTTCCTTTCACTTCCAGGCGCGTCCGCAGCTGAGCGTCCTTTCGGCTTTGGCCCAACCACTTCATTAGCTCTGGAGCTACTTGTACTTGTCCTCCGCTCTTCCTCAGTAGCATATTGGACGCCTTCCGACCTGAGAGGGCTCATCTTCCAGCGTCATATCTTTTAGCCTTTTGTTTCTGTTCATGGAGTTTTCTTGGCAAAGATACTGGAGTGGCTTGCCAGTTCCTGCTCCAGGTGGATCACGTTTAGTCAGAACTCTCCACTATGACCTGTCCGTCTTGGGTGTCCCTGCACGGCATAGCCCATAGCTTCTCTGAATTACTCAAGTCCCTTCGCCACGACAAGGCAGCAATCCATGAAGGGGCTATAGGGTGGTAGTTTCTCCATATTGTTAATATGAATCAATATGACACTTGTATTTGATGCAAATGACTTTGGCATCTATGAAACTCTGGCAGGTGAGGGGGAAGAGCAATGCTTGCTTTAGCAACTTGGTCACACACGATTTTCTGCAGCTAATTTGTATATATTTGATCCTAAGGCTTCCAGATGCAGGTTGTTAGCACATAGTATGACTTAAATGTAGTATGACTTAAATATGTAATGAAATATGGCTTACATATATGTCGTAGGAAAGACCATCTTCATTTAACAAGTGGATCTATTTTAAACACTTTCTGGTAGGACAAGATCTCTTGTTGGTGCTTGTTTGTTAATCTTACTCAAAATGATTTTTAGGAATGACTGTGAAACCATTTGCATCTTTAGAGTGACATGTCATTTGCAGAAATGGACTGACTGTGTGTTTCTACATGCTCAGCAGCACCTGTTTCTCTGTGCACCACCAGTTATTGATTTCTTTACTTATTTTTTTTTACTTCAGTACAGATAAGCTTTTTATTTGGTCTTGAGTAACATACTGTGCTACTATTACATTTCAACTGAAATGGACTGATCTGCAATTTTATAGTGCTATGTTGACACTTCTGTCATTGATTAAACCAGCATTTGAGGCATGAGCAAATAACCTTCTGATATCAAATCCTGCAAGAACCAGGAAAATGCACACATCCAGTGCATTAGGTTTCTAAATCATGAATTGGGGGTAATTAGAAAATGCCATGGAAAGATTAAAAACAAAGATTTTCAGTTATAAAGGAGTACGACGCTTCTGCTGATACAAGCTGTTTAGTATGGGTGTTATGCCATAGCCTTATTTCTATAGTACAGCGTAATATTGGGGACCGACAACAATATTTGTGAGTGTTAATACCATATTTTACTGTTACAAAAACATGACATGGCCCCACAGTGGTAAAACTGGAATGTCCATGCGTTATTTCCATTTTTGCATGTTAGATGCTATCCCTGAGCTACAATGTTAGATAAGAATGGAATCACTTCTACAAATAGTTCAGTATATCCCACATAGAGTTTATTGGTCTTCAGGTACAGTGTTAGACTGTTCCCTGATTGGTACTGTTTTTTTCCCTTGATGTCATAGCAACACGTTAGAGTTGTGAGGAAGGATAAATATGCTTAACTATCTTTAAAAACACCTTGCTTTGTTTATTCATCTTAAGTTTGCATGTGTGTGTAGGTTGTGCAGGATTTGCTGCTTGGTTTATCTTCTTTCACAGGCTAGCTTAGTATTCCCACGTTACAGTTCTAGAAAGTCCTTCTGATGCAGTGTTACAGTGTTTTGCTTGCAGAAGTTCCAACCTGAGTGGTGAGACTTCTGTTTCACTCTTGCAGCACCTGTACGTGCTAGGAGTGCTCAGAAGATGTTCTCTCAAGACTTTTAGTGGCTTGTAGGAGCCTTCCAACTCTTAAATTTGTACAATGGCAAGTGCTCATGAAAGTAGCAATTGTTATTTAGAAATTATCTATTCAGAAGGTAATTTTCCTATTAAAGTTGCACATGCAAAGCATCTGACAGTTGCCCTTGCTCATTGTTGTGGTCATTGTGTAAACAAAACATGTTCTCCTTCTGCAGAGCCTAGAATGCTAGGAAGAGTATGTGGCTTTCCTCAGTTCAGATTAGAGATGGGGGTATTCGTATATGCATAACCCTGCACAGGTGGACATAACAAGGGTCTAGCCCCCTGGGGCCGAACTATCCACTCACCTTCTGCTGTTGCTGCGGGCGGTCTGCGAGCCACTCCTGGCAGGAGGTGGGAGGACGAGCCTCTTTGCAAGATCGAAGAGTGGCTTGCAGACCGCGAGCTCCGGAGCGATAGGAAGGGAGTGCGGAACCCGTGGCAACAGCAGAAGGTGAGTGGACGGTCCAGCTCCATAGGGCTGAACCCTCGTTATGTCCACCTGTGCAGGGGTATTCATAGATGAATATGAATACCCCATCTGTAGTTCAGATATCAACTGAGTGGTCAAGCATACTGTGCTGAGGAAGTACCATGCTTAAATACTCCATTTCTTGCTCCGTTTATAGGTTGCAGGGCTGTGTTACCCTCTATTCTAAGTACCATAGTCCTCCACTTTGTCTTTGGTTCAGGATACTTAACAAGTATGGGAAACAACTGGGATTGTGATAACACACATTGGACACTCCCCCTTATTCCATGGAATAAGTGATTGAATGATAAGTAATACTTTTTTCAACTATGTCAAATCAGTTCTGTAACTGGAAATGGGGTATTACATGCAGCAGTTTTTCTTGCAGTAGCTATTACTTGTAAATAATAATAATAATCAGTATCTGATTTTCTTTTCAGATGCGATTCCCAGTGCTGATCAAATAAGAATAACACCATCACTAAAAAGCCAGAGGGGGTCAGTATGGACAAAAAGTAAATCTGTATTTGAATTCTGGGAGATTGAAGTGACCTTCCGAGTGACAGGAAGAGGGCGAGTGGGAGCAGATGGATTGGTACGTAGGGCAGTCACCTTTGCAAAGAGATCATTCTTATATACTGTATTTCTTAAAACTTAGATGTGAATTTCTCTGAACAGGCAGTCTGGTTTACAGAAGGGCAAGGCTTAGATGGTCCTGTTTTTGGAGCAGCTGACAACTGGAATGGTGTTGGCATCTTCTTTGACTCCTTTGACAATGATGCAAAGGTTGGTGGAAAGTTATGCAAAATGTGTACAATGAATTTATGTACAACGTTTCTTTAGGGCTTTTATGAAAAGGACATCTGCATTCTAAGAAAAGTTCAAACAGGAGTGTAGAATTTTGGGCACTCTGGAAATGTTGGATTTGAGGCTCTAGAAGCTCTGTGTTGTAAGGTATCATGGGAGTTTCGGTTCAAGAAATCTGGAGAAACAAAGACTGTCCATCACAAATAGAAATAATGGGGATTGCAGCTCCTTCCAATGTGTGTTCCTCAAAGGTAACCTTCAGTGAATTCAGTGAAGCTTATTCCCAAATAAGAATATATAAGATTGCTACCAAAAATGTATTCACTTGAACAAATAGTTGAATTTTTGGCAGTAAGGTGTTTTTTTGGGGGGGGATCTTGAAATGAGCTGAAATGTTATTCAGGTGCTTTACAGGTGCCTTTCCACCAACAGTACGACCTTAGCATGGGAATCTGTGTACACCTACATCAGTATTTTCCACATAGACTTTCTTTAGCTTTTGTGCTTCATCTCATAACAGTTTATTACTCTCAGTTGAGGGTAGTGCTGTTCCACTAAGTCTTAAAAATCATTGCCATTGAAATCTGCAGCTGTGTGTTAAGCTTTATTATGCTGTTCACATCTTTGAATGATGCCTTTCACTGTTACTTATGTAAGGCTTCCAGTTGACACTGTGTATTTTCTGATAAGAAGGGAAGGACTACACGGAGTCTTCACTAGTGTATTTAATTACAGTTAACACATGATTTTTGAAGTTTAAGCATTTTTTAAAAAATCATTCATTTTACTTGGGCAGATTTCTGGTCATTAATGGAAAAAGAAGAATATTTTAAAATAAAAGAATTCTACTTTAAAATGTTCATTTTTAAAGTCTGAGCTTACTTTTAGTTTGAATTCCATTTCCTCCCTAGAAAAATAACCCAGCGGTGATTATTGTGGGAAACAATGGCAAGCTCCATTATGACCATCAAAAGTAAGTGATATATACGTTATGCTCGTCGTTCTTCATTTGCAGGAAATTATTTCAAATTAGGATGTAGTGGCTGAGATCTGGTAGCATAATTTATGCCATATAAGGCTGATGACGTCACCAGCCACTACAGTTTTTTGGAAATAAAAATTGTCCAATTATGCCCCCCCCCCCCCCCCGGAAGGTCCCAAGATATCTTTGGTATGTCTTTTGTCATGGGGAGGCTGGTTGGGCCTGTGGGGTAGGAGTTTTTAATTTCCAAAAGTTGCTACTGCTGGGATGATTTTGCCACCAGCAGAGATTTTAAGAAATAAAAGGCTTCCCTCCTGTCCCACAACCCCCAACAGCTTCCCCATGGCAAAAGGGATCCCAACCGGGCCTCAGAACGAGGACAGGACTGGAAACAGAAATGTTTCGTTTCCAAAAACCACAATGGCTGCTTACATCATTAACTTTACATGGTGTAAGTTACACTATTGGATTTCAGCCAGGGATTTCAAACAACATCTTAAAAGGGTTGTTTGCTTTTATATATGTTTTTAATGTTTGTCCTACCCAGCACTGGAGGGTTGGAGCGTGTTACAAAGATGCTTTTCTCTAGAGACTAGCAGGGATCGGTGATGCAGGAACTAGGGATGTGCACTAGCATCACAATTCGGAATGAGAGCCCTTCAGAATTGGAATTGTAAAAATTTGGAATTTGGGGTTATCCAGATATCCATTAGAGCCAATATGAATACTATATAGTCATTAAAAAAGCACAAACAGGCAAGTCCTTTTTAAAGAATTTCCCTGTGTCTTCTCACACATACCCAGTGATTATGCCAAACAAAAAGAGCGTTCACCAACAGTGCCTAGGTAACAGGAAATTACTACAGTGGGCATCCTGATTGAACTCTGGACAGCGGGAATGTTAGCAGGAAATACCAGCAGCATTGGGGGAGCAGAGAACAGGGTGCATTGGGGAGTGGGCAAATACCCTGGGCAGCACTGGCAGGCAGATTGGAGCAGCAGATAGCCTATGGCGGGTAGGACCTCTGCCAGCAGCATGGGGCACAGTACAGTTGAGTGAGTGAGCACAGTCTTGGACTGGCAGTTGGAAGAATGAGAAAAGCAGGAGGGTCAGCAGACTGAAGGATGACATACCTAACCCTGTGAGCAGAGTGTGCCATTCTCTCTTACTTAAAGGGGACTTCAGGGAAACCCAGTAGTGGTAGATTGACCTTAAGGAAAATAAGTTTTTCTACAGATCCAGGTTGCAGACATGAGCAGTGTGAACTGACAATGTCCCCTGCCTGCAAGAACAGTCTCATGGGGCACATGAGTTGATGGGCAAGACAGCAGTCCCACTGCCTTGGCCAGACTTACCCAAACAGATTGCTTCTCAGCCTGGTATGGCCCCTGTGCCATTGACTTCCTCACATGTGTACTAAGGAATCTGTTGGTTCCCAAATAATAGTTTGAAAAACTCTGCTCTAATGTTCCATATGCACTGGTGTCAGCCAGTGGCTAACAATAATCATGTTTCCTCTTAATGTGGTCTTTAAACTCATTTAAAAACTTAGCTAAGAGAATCCTTTTTTGTGGATGTGATCTGTTTTAATATTAATGGAGTTAAGTATTTCCTTTGGAATAAATTGCTTGAACTTTGATTCTACTTACAGGGTGCATGTTTCTGTTTTCCAAACTTTTTAGTATTATATTCTGCTCTATTTTTTGCATATTAAGTTTGTGTTCATTATATGTTCTCTATCATAAAGTGATGGCTCCACACAAGCACTGGCATCGTGTCAAAGAGATTTTCGGAACAAACCTTATCCAGTGCGAGCAAAGATCACATACTACCAAAGGACACTTACTGTGAGTCCTCCCAGTTCTTACTATAGTTTTGTGTGTGCATTCAGTGCTAGAATGTCTTAACTTTACGGTCCCAAAAGTTGTCAAAAATACTAGATTTGAAAGTGGTATACCCAGTACAAGGTGTGGTGATGCTCAAGGGATCATGCAACTTTCTCCAACATATTCTTTTTGTGTAGTCAGATTATGTTCTATTTAGTCTGGCCTGTCAGGTCTTGCAAATTTTCATTGTGTGTCACTTGAAGATTGTAAAGTGCCATGAGAAACAGTTTATAGGTCTTTTTCATTTATCTTGCCTTTAGGTTTAAGACAGAGATTTTGAGCCACTGGTACATATATCTTGAAGTAATATATTAGATCAGTGATTCCCAGCCTGGGGTACTTGTACCCCCAGGGATATGAACCAGAACTTTTAGGGGTACACAAAAAAATTGAATAATGGTGAAAAAAGGCACATACGTCAACAGTGTAAGATAAGATACAAGTCCAAAGTTGCACAATTAATTGAACCTTAGGATGAGAGGCAGAGGGGTTTTTCTACATTATTTAACCTTGAGAAAAGCCCAGTTCCTTCTCTTTGTTCTTTTGGTGAATGGTGGGGAGTCCCTCCCTAAACAATGTGTTATGAACATGTCGCTAAAGTGCATGTGCTTGGCAGCCCATCCCTCACAAACTCAGATTTTGCTCTCCTCCACTTTGTGAACATCTGAGTGCTGTCACGTATCAGTGTATATATATGCAGGCATCTGTCAGTCAGTCCTGTCAGCAGTTTTCAGTGACTGAGTTCTTCTAGGTCTTCTCCAATGTATTTACTTGAATTCATTGTATCTTTTGAGTTTTAAATATATATGCACTGTCTGTTCACTGTATTATTCCATTGCTTTTTAATCCTATTATTGGGCTATTTATTTACAGTTAGGGCATATACATTTGAAATAACAGCAACCATGTTAGTTATAAACATTTTGCTAATATGAATGATACAATTTATGGAAATTGGCTTGCAAGGGGTATGCAAGTGAAAAAAAGTTTGGGAACCACTGTATTACAGGATGCCCCATCAATGAAAGAGCTGATGCGTTCAATTAGAGCTTTGCCATTAAACATATGTTAAGGTGTGGGAAAATGCCAGTTTTCCTTTAGTGTCAGAACTGAGGTTTTGTGTAATTAAAAATGGCATATCCCTTGAGCCATTGGTCATTGGAGAGGTCCTGAGTGTACAGTTCTCTGCAAGTCACATTCATCTAGCACAGCATTCCCCAATACAGTGCCCCCCAGATACACTGGATTTTGACTCAAAGCACTGAAGTTCTAGTACAATATATCTGATAGGCAGAACGTTGGGGGTGGCTATGGCATTTGCTTAAATGCTGTGCAGTGACTAGGCTGGGAGACCCCCTTGGAACATCACTGCCACTTTGAATACGCATGACTGAGCTAAGTAGTCAATTGGCCTCACTTTGTATAAGGAGCATCGTATCTTTACAATCTCTTGGTAGGTATTGATAAACAATGGCTTTACTCCAGACAAAGAAGACTATGAATTTTGTGCCAAAGTAGAAAACATGGTTCTACCACCTCATGGGTACTTTGGGATCTCTGCAGCAACTGGTGGTCTTGCAGGTGAGTTTACTCATCAAGACATACCTTACCTTTCCTTTTTTTAAAAACAAGTGATATTTCTCCATGGAGTAAATTAATGTTTGCTAAAATGTGAAATGCCTGTTGTCTTAAAAAAAGGTAAAGTACAGTAGCTACTGTGGCTGGCACAAACTAGATGATAATACTTTTGGAAGGAATTCAGTGGACAGGATTTACAGGTTCAAGTTGTTGGCTTGACTGTTTTCCTTCCAGTTGAGTGATTGTGATTGTTGGCATTTATTTAGTCTTTTGTGAGAGCTTCTCTTTAAGAATGCAGGGGACAGAACCAATAGCATCAGCATAGGGGAGTGCTGGTCTTAATGTATGGAGTCATACTATCATGTGCTCTAAGATTCTTTTTAAGCTAATTACTGCCAAAAGCATCCCTTTTGTTTAAGTCAAAATGCAAAGGGTAGCTTTAGGTATACCCAGAGGGCTGGGTGTTTCTAATACTATTTTCCACTTTTCCTTTCCTAATCATGATGCAAACTGCTCTTGTTTTAGAATCAGCCTGCCTTGTTTGAGGTGGGGGTGGAGGCGGACTGGCTAGCTGAGGAAATACAGATCCAAAGCTCTGTTGGGCATGGGGAACTAGTTGTGCTTTGGAACTGAGCCATGGCACTTATTATTCCAGTGGCTCTGCTGGTTAGAAGAGACAGGTCAGAGCTATAGAAATTCATAGTAAACACCATGGCTGGTATCCAAAGCGCGATGAGTTCTGCTTTGGGCTCACACTTGCTTTAAAATGTACATTGAACCCCTTGTAGCAGCTTGTAAACATGTAGACGGGATCTTGGTTACTACTGTATAGGTAAAGGTAAAAGTTCCCCTTGGCGTTTGTCCGAAGACAGTTTCCGTGGTCACGTGGCCAGCGCGACTAGACACAGAATGCCGTTACCTTCCCACCGAGGTGGTACCTATTTATCTACTCGCATTTTTACATGCTTTCAAACTGCTAGGTTGGCATCTCACAAATACTGTATAGCATCTCACAAATCTGGATGTGTCCTGTATCAATCTATTCAACTATAAAGAGCTTCATGGCTTCTTAAAGACTAACAGGTTTTTGATATAGGCTTTCATACACTGCATCCCACTTTATCAGATGGAGTAAGCTGGCAGTCCATAATGTTTATACCAAATAAAACTTTTTATTCTTTAACAAGCTTCTAGGGTCTTTGTTTTTGCTGCAACAAACTGACACAGCCACCTTCCTGGAAGCACAGAAAATGTTATCATATTCGACATTTTGGCCTCCTTTGCCTAGTGTGACAGTTTGCTGAATCAGTTTATGCACTGGCTTTTATTTTAAAAAAAATATTTAATCTTTTTAGGAAAGGTAACGTATGTAGTGTAAATGTGAAATATTCTGATCCCCTTGTATTCTCTCATCAGTGATTTAGGATTTGTGTTCTGTGACGTGATTTCACGTAACTGCCCCCCCCCCCCCATATTTGAACAACAGGAACACTTCAATGAAAATAATTTTGTCTAATCCATATGGATGAAATATTCAAACACACCAAGTAGCATAGGATGCACATAAGGAAGCAGCTTGAATGATGAATGCATGGTGTGTTTGTGGAGAGATCCTCACTTTGAATTAAATGTTTCAAATGGCAGCATTCTCTAAATGAAAATGATAGTTGATCTAATACTTCCTTTTGGCTTTCAGAACGGATTTTTTAGAAAGCTACTTTTCTTGTTGCCATTATTCATGTAGGACTCACTTGTAGGCGACACAGATCTGTATATAAATTATCCTTCGTTGTCATTGTTAGCTATCCTGAATGGTGTGTGAGCACCAAAAAGGCAGGATGCAATTTCTTTCATAAAATATTATATTATTTGGGCCAATGAACAAGTATTGCCTTTTATTTTTGAAGGAAAAAAGTATTGGCTTTTTTCCATAAGTGGTTTGGTCATGGTAATTTTTGAATTTATAAATCTCAGTGAATTTTTAAAATGGATTGTGTTTTTGAACTTAGTGTATGTACTTGCACCAAAGTGGTGGATGACACTGAGCAACCTGAATATATATATAGTAGCTGAAATCCAGTTACCCAAAAAGTGTTAACTTTTAGTGGCAAATTGCCGTAAATTAGGAAATCTCCAAAGGCATTGTCTATTGCATACTGAGTCACATAAGAACTTAAAGGTATTTGGTAATTTGCAGTCTCCTGGCTAGGCAAAGTTGTAAACTCCTGGTCAACAACATACCCACTTAGTGCCAGATCTCTGAAAGTTTCTTTTAAAAAGTCTATAAATGTAGTGATCAACTGAAGGTGAGTTCTTGGCAGTTCTGCCACATGACCACCAGCCACATGTGCTGGTGCCAGACACGGCTCTTTCTTTATGGATATTAAATAATTAATAACTCAATATGGTTGGGGTTTTTTTCTCCAGATGACCACGATGTCTTGTCTTTCCTGACGTTCCAGTTGACAGAGCCAGGCAAAGAAGCGGTAGGCATCCCTTTAAACAATGACAGTTCCTTTGGGCCATGCATGCACAAAGCAGTCTCATGGGAAGACAGACTTTTTTCTCTTCACTTTAGCATTAGATCATACTTCAGTTTCAGTGTGTAGACAGATCTGTCTCTGGCCCTCCAAGTGACATCTCCCATAGCTCTTTACAGCTGGCCATGCTGGTTTGGGCTTTGGGAGTTCTCAACTCACCTCAAAGACACAAGTTTTCCTATTTCTGGTTTAGATAGAATTTCCAAGTAAGGAAACCTGTTCTGAAGTGAAATGGGATTCTCCTTTCACTGAACTTTATTTACCTATCATACATGAGTTCCAAATTTTACTGTTAATAATTCTGAGTCTTTGGGTAACGTGTTTTAGCTGAGAGGTCAGCAGTTACACATTGATTCTTTATGGAAGACTTGAGTAGATGCCATCACATTTTAAAATTAAATTTGAAATTTAAAGTCCCTAATTTTTAGCTGCTTATGACTGACAACAGGATTTGTTTTCAAGGTCATCAACATCTCCAGGAATTGTCAAACCTTGTGAATTATCACTGATTGACTATCAGTATTCCAGACCTTTTGCATTTCCATTACATTTCATATTCTGTTTTCCTACCACTATGTAAATGTCTGTCTACTGAGTGACTCTGCATGTATCTGAAGAACTGTGCTGCAGTCCTTAAAAACTTTAGCAGATAAAACTAGTCTTAAAGTTGCCACTGAATTATTTTGTTGTTTTTCTGCAACAGACTGAAACAACTACCTCCTTGAAAACATAATTAAATGATGGCCATAGTGGATATCTTCTGTTGCTTTAGTGTGTTTACAGACTGGTGATTAATCAGTGCTTGAGTCTTGACATGAGAGGACAGATCAGGGAAAAGTGGCTGCCAAGAAGGACTTGGTCATGTGAACATGGACCAACTACAGCCCTATCCAAGTGTGAAATCCTGACCCAGTTACAGTCACATGAGAGAAAGAGCAGGTTAATATTTACTGGCCTGATTTCTGCTGTTCGTTTCCCATTTCTGATCCTGCTGTGCTTCATGCATTGGAGGAGACATGTGAAGGGAGAGCCAGTTCTGTGTGATCAAGCTCCCTGCAGAATCCAGAGCAGGGATGGCAAAAGTGCAGTTCTCATTTCTCCATTTTCTCTATGACAAACAGCATGTCCATACTGCTAACCATGTATAACAAACTGTAAAGTCACCTTTGTCTGTACTGCAGGCATACTTAATTCTTCTCTTATAATTCATGACCTGAACACAGAGGAATTCACCACATCAATGTAGCAAACCTTTAGACTAGGCAAAAGAACTAAACCAAGGGTGGGCAACTTGTAGCCCTTCACATGTTTTTGGACTGCAGCATCTTTAGCCCTAGTCAGACTAACCTACAATGAGGGACAATGGGAGTTGGAATCCAGCAACATTTGTTGGGCCCCATGTTCCCCATCCTCGATTTAGAATATGGAATGGATAGGTTTCAGACTGTGCCTGTTGAACAAGCTTTGCACCTTATGCCTTCCCCCAACATGTCGATTGCAATAGGGAGGGCTGCCAGGTGTGGAGCTACTGAGTGCCCCACTCTTCCTTTTGATAATAGTTAAAGACACCTGAATAAGATGTGTTCTTGGTGTGATTGTAGACAATAGCCCCAAGTTCAAACATATTAAAAATGCATGTCATAACCTTCTTAGGATGACCTTTTCAATAATTTTCTCTTTCAAACGGTTTTAAAGCCTGCCCCCGATGCAGAAATTCCTGAACAGGACAAAGAGAAGTATCAAGAAGAGTTTGAGCATTTCCGACAAGAGCTGGACAAAAAGAAGGAGGAGTTTCAGAAGGAGCATCCTGATGTACAAGGGCAACCCAGTAAGTGGCCAAGTTTTGGAAATGATGAGGGATGGGTCATGACACAGTTAATGTACTTACTTTCCTAGTGTTGTTTTAATTAGATTTGTTACTAAAGAAACAGGATTCTTGTCTGTACTGCGTTCATGAGAAATTCCTATAGCTCCAGAGTTACCATAACGTGAAGTCTTACAGAATTTGGAGAGGTGTCCAGTAAACACTTCTTTAATTTCCAGTACATCAAAAAGTTAATGTACATCCACCATGTGAACTCCAGCTGTGGTTGATCTTGTTCTTCTGGAATGCTTTATTCCTGCTTGCTATAGCCCAATGTATATAGTGCCCTGTAATGATAGTGAATCCAGCATTAAATGATTGGAAGGCTGTTCTTTGCCTGCAATTAGAAAATATATTGTCCGATGCTCACCGCTTTGTCTTCTAAAATAGAAAATATTATTTGTAGGTAGGAGGACAAAAAACTTGTATGTGCGGTTATTAAGAATTAAGAGTCATAATAAAATTGACAGCAGAAATCTCAGCTTTGGACTTGAGTGCCTAAATCTTTTTCATAGGATGCAGTCTTATACCTCAGATTTCTTTTTGAGCAGAGACATTTACGATTTCATTGTTGCTCAGGCACACATAGATAGTTATTTCTTTGCGAGTTTTATACTTTTATATTGCGCTTTGTAATTGGGGGCAATTTTCTTTCAAATTACTCTTCAGGATGTAATGATTGAACAGCTCTAGTGATAAATGCTATTTTTTTTTTGTAAAACAAAGTTGTCTGAAATTGGGCTTAGTCTCCTTCACCAGTACCCAGTTAAGGCACGTTGATAACCCTGTTGGTGAAATGTCAACGCTTAACTGCTTGAGAGTATATCGCTATCATATTGTTTTTTATTTTTATTTTAAAGCTGAAGATCTCTTTGAGACAGTGGGTGATCGTGAGCTGAGGCAAATTTTCGAAGGCCAGAACCGAATTCATCTGGAAATAAAACAACTCAACAGGCAGTTGGACATGATTCTGGATGAGCAGAGGAGATACGTCTCTGCATTGACAGAAGAGATTTCCAAAAGAGGAAGTGGTGTCGCTGGCCAGCAAGGACAGGTAGTAGAAGTTGCTTCATTGGCTCACCTGTCACAGTTGTCCCGATTTTTTACCTTGCTATGCTTCATTCATACTATTAACTATGCTGTTAATTTTCCATTTTTCTTTTTGCTTAAGGTCTCCCAGCAAGGAATGGACACTTTTGTGAAAACACAAGAGGAGGTCCTAAGACAAGTCAGTGAAATGAAGTAAGAGCATGTGACAGAGGACAAATATTAGCTTAGCTTTTGTTTGATTCAGGTTTTATGTTCTCTAGATCAGATAAACAACTGCTGTTTTAGGTATGAGCTCCATAGATAATCAAAATATCTCTGAATTAAAAATAGGGAATTTCTACATAGTAACACACATTTCATTATTCCTTGAGCATGTTACTCTGCAGTTGTAAGAAGTCTTTCAGGTCTTGTTACCCTCTGCATGTTGTTAGAGGGCTTACCTTACAACCCTTATTTGTCATGTTCAAACAATAAATTAAAATCTGTTTATATGTTTCCAGGGCTGCTCTTAATGCCATCAGAAATTTGTTTCATTCGGTCAAGTAAATTCTTTGGGATGCATTAGAAAAGGGAGCCTGGTTTGGAAACTTCAAGACCAACAGTCTTGGCAGCAGAATCATTTATTATGGAGAGATGAGTCTTGTCAGTGCTGGAGAAGATTTAGGGGCAATAGTTAAGATGAGGATCTGAATGAGTTCTGATCAGTTTCCTGAAGAAAGGATCATACTAGAGCTGCTATTCCTTGGAATCTGTTTGCAAAGATTCCAGACAGTGCACAGGTTTAGCCAGAAAGCTGGCACTTACGCCTTCCTCCCAGAAGGACTTGGTTGTGGGTGCATCTTCCTGGAGACACAATGAGCATGTTTCTGAGCAACTTGTTCCTAACTGCTGCGTTGGTTGATGCTACTTATGAGGAAGGACTTAGGAACAGAATGCTTGTGGATTTTCTGTGTTGCCCCTGTATTCATTTTGTGGAGCTGGTGTTGGTGGGGTTAATCCCCGTAAATACGTTGTAAGAAATTTTCTTGGAATCTTTTGTGCAACTGTTCTGAACCATGAGGTTTACCAATATTAATACTTCGGGGACATATCCTTCAGTGTACCTAAGTAGGTCAGCTTTTATAGAATAAAGATTATGGAATGTACTTGTGTTTTCAGCCATGTTCTTCAGGAACAGCTTTCGTTTTAATATTCTTGACCAATCTTTATTCTGGAGAAGTAAATTAGATTTCCTTGTTAACATTGGAAGCCTGCCCTTTTAGTGACTACTTATTAAGAAAAGCTTTTGCGTAACATCATCTTAATATTTCCAGTTTGAGATTAAAGAATGTCTTGTAGTAGATAAAAAAACAAAAACAAATGAACATCCCTCTGTCTTTTGGGTTAGCCCTAGAGGGAAGAGACTACCCATGTAATTTTTTTCATATCAAGATCCGTTTGTTTCCTAATCGCTTTATTAGAAAGAACTTCTGGCTTACACAGACAATGGAAGAGGCTGGTCTGTTTTGCTTTGCAACAGAGCATTGTTGAGTCTTAAGTACCCCACATCAACTATCTACTGGGATACTTGATATATATTAAACTTGCATTTCCCGTACCTTTATCCTAAGTGATTATATTTCAAAGAACTGATCTCTGTAGTTGACAAGTAAATAAGTTATTAGATGTTTTCTTAAAATCTATTCTTAAGTTTTGGTGTTCCCTGTAAATGAGTAACAGACAACATCTTTTCTGAACTGTATACTCTGACCAACCCTCCTCTCCCCCCACATCTTTAGAATAGTGGTGTCAAACAGGGGGTTAAATTAAAAGGATTTTTGACCAGTATCATACAGTGATGTTAGTATCTCGATAGTTTTTGATATTTGATCTCTGATACTGAGATCCTCAGTTTGGTCTGCTACACTGAAACTTCACCTAGAATAAGGTTCTGAGCTCTAGGAAAGTTTCATTTTAGTGTGTATTTGTATAATGATAACACAATGTCTATATCTGTTTATCAAACAAAGTCTCGATTCATGTTCTGCAAATTGAAAATCTCATGGTTGTCTAGAAATGTTCTGTCTTCGCCGATAGATACTTCAGTGTAGATCAATATTTAAAGTTCATTTTGGTGTTTATAGGAAAGCAGTGATTGAATGCATTTTGATTATTTGATTCTGCTGGATTTGTGATTATTATGTGGCTGAATAAACAGCTTTACTAAAGACTAGAGCAAGGCACTAAACAAAGAGTTGTAGTTAAATCTCCTTTGTCCAAGGAAATGTAAAGTCTAAGGTAAATTAATAGAGCAAATTCAGGACGTAGACTTTGATTATTCTGTTAACGGTGAAAGAGATTATAATTTTATGAAGATATTTGGCTGTAGACACTAATCCTCTTTGCAACTGGGAAGAGGCACCACAACAGGAGAAACTTCTAAGAACATATTGATTAAGGGCTCTGCCTATCTCCCTTATCCAATCAGTGGAGATGTCTAATATCACCAGTTACAGTATCTGCACTTTTTATAGCTTTAATTTTCTTTTCTGTAAGAAGAAGGGAATTTATGCCAAGATAATTCTCTGTGTTATACTAATGCATGTGGGAAATGAATTTGTCGTGTAAAATGTAATCATGGACCACAGCTCTTAAGTCTTTTCCTTATCCTTAAAGCATAGAATGTTTTTGCTGCTGCTGCTGTCTTGAAACAGATTTTAGCTTCGATTGGTTTATGACATTATTTAAAGCCTTGGATTCAAATAAAGTCAGTTCAGTCCTCTGCAGAATCTTTTAAGGAGTAGAAATTTGTACTTAGAGGAATTAAGGTTGCAGTCATATACTCACTTGGTGGAACTTAATCCTATTTATGATTTATCAGAATTTATTTCATAAAATTATTTCCAAAAAGCTAAAATTTGTCAAGTCAGATTGGGCAGATTTGGGATGTTGGGGAAATGAAGCCTTCATGCACCCCAAGATATTGTTGATTTTAGGATCTGGTTTTTAGAATGATATAGATACAGCTAGATCAGCGCTGCCCCACTTGCAGATGTGTTTGCAGTGATTATATGAGAGACATTGTCTATTGCTGGACAGCCTGAGGTCCTTCTACATTGTTTTGATGTGGACAGGTGTTCGGCCAGCTCTCCAGCAGAACAAATGTGCAACAGTACCTTTTTGTTTGTTCTCCCTATGTAGAAGCATATTCCTGTGGTACCCCCATGAAACTGCTTAGCTAAAGGGTATCTTAAGCCCATTTTGGTCTGCATCTACAGCAGTTGTGATCCTTGCAGAGCTCCCTCTCAGTTGCATATGCCGTTTGCTGAATATATGGGAATGGACATCTCTGACGCTTATGGAAGCAAATGTGCCAGAGTGTTTGTTGCTCTTACTCTGGGGCAGGAGCCCTTTGCCTGTGTCTCTGCCCATCTTTTTTCAATCCTCCTGGCCCTCGAAGTAGTGAGTGAGGAGAACCTTGCAGTTGTAGAGAAGGGGGGGAGCTTTTTAAAAAAACAATCTTGACATAAAGAGGTGTACTACAAGAAAGACTAAGAACTTTCATTTGAGACACTCAAGAATTATCACCACTGAGACAGGATGGTTTTTTTTCCCGTTTCCAGAAACGCCATGGGAGAAACATTAAGGCAAGTTAGCGGTCTGCAGCACGCTGGTTCTGTTGGCGGAGTTTATGAAACGACTCAACACTTCAATGACATCAAAGAGCATCTCCACGTCGTAAAGAGGGACATTGAGCATCTAGTGCAGAGGAACATGGTACGGTGGGCAAGCATTTCATTTCAGTGGGTCCACATGGCATTGAGGGAAAGTTGTAATCGTCAGAATGGATATCTAGACTTGTCCAGGCCAATAGAAATCTTTCACTTGAGCTAGCAAGACAAAACTAGCCACACAATTAGGTTTTATTTGGGGTAGGGGAGAATAGTTAAACAGTGAACTGCATGTGGCTCCTTGGCACATCTGAGAACCACCATTTTAAAAATAATGAAAATTGCCCTTTATGCTGGGGCAGCTGGACAAAAACATGGCAAAATTGCTCTCCATGCACCTGAAAGTTATGGTAGGTCCTTTTAACTAAAAGAGAGAGAGGTGGCATGGGGTCAGTCACCAGGTCTCTGGAATTTGCTCTCCCTTGTGCTGCATGAACCAACTTGTTTGTGTTGCTTGTTTGAGTAACTCCTAGTCTTGCTCATATCCAATACTTCACCAGCTTATGCAACTTCTGTACTCCTGTGGCTGGAGACCTAGTGGGTGGAGAAGACAGAATTATAAATGACAGTAGACAGAAGGTCCTTGCTAGGCTAGCTAACACAGAGTCAACCTGAGACATTTTGCTGCTTGGGTGTGGCAGTAACTCTGAAAGGTGGTTCCTGTATTCCTACACCTGCGTGCAAGGCATAACCATCTTCAGAGGAAGACCTGGTACACTGCTGTGCCGTGGAAGATGGAAGGGATTGTGAATGCAAAACACTATGGGGTTTTACCTTTGAGGAATTTTTTAGTAGGCATCCTTCAGTCTCGAGAGACTATGGTAACGTGCTCTGAATAGAGGTATTTTAACAGCGTTTAATGTGGCTGAGAAGGCCAATTCGAGAGTGACAATCCCTTCCACACTGAAGACAAATACAATCTGTCCCCTGTCCAGCTCCCTGATTTTGCTGGTTTCAGGACTGCCTCTTTGCCTCGGCCTGCTGGACAAGTGTCTCTTCAAATTGGGAGAGGCCAGGCTGCACCGCCTGCCTCCAGCTGAACGCTCAGATGTCAAGGTTTCCCATCTGTTGAGGTCCATTCCTAAGGCCTTCAGATCCCGCTTGCAGATCTCCTTGTATCGCAGCTGTGGTCTGCCTCTGGGGCGCTTTCCTTGCACTAATTCTCCATACAGGAGATCTTTTGGAATCCGACCGTCAGCCATTCTTTGAGGAATAACTCTCAACATATAGCTGCTAACAAAGTTTTAGTTCTTGGGTAGCACCTCAGCAGAAAATTGCTGAGCAATGCTTCTGAGGCACATGCAGGGTGGAGGGAAGTGGTCGTTGTCATGACTTTGACTGGTTGCCTGAGGGGACTTTCCCCTACCTGTGCCATTTATCCAGACTGTCAGAAAATGCTTCAGTTGGTTTGCCCATTCTCGAGCTGTGAGCCAACACACACCTTATTGGGAACAATTCCATCTAACTTGTCAGGTTTCCAAATAAGCACAATTAGGAGGATGATATTCATCTGCTGTTCTCCAGTGCCATGCCCAGTCATTTTCGCCTTTGGAAGGGTTGTCAGGGCATCCTGTGCTTTATTTAGCTATCTTATCCTGGTTAATTTTGAAGCATTTATTGGTTTCTTGCAGGGTAGTCAGGTCATTTTGAGATCTGAGATTTCAAAAATGAATGGCAACACTACTGGTAAATACCCTGAGCAACAAACATCCATCGTTCAATATCTTTAGGCTAGAGTTGGGAGTCAAGGTCACGGGCCCCTTGTTGTGTTGTGTACCTCTCTAGGAAATATGCCCCCAGGAATGCTTGGCTCTGTCAGCTGCACCCACACCATTGTCCCCTTCTTCTTTGTTTGCCCTTTCTCTGTGACCCAGAGTGGGCAACCAGCGGTGGGGTGGAGGAGGGCCATCTGCCACCATCTCTTCATCCCCCAGTTGGCCCGGGAAGATGATAGTGAGGGGAAACAACATTGTCTGGCAACAGTAGCTATGGGGCTAGTGTAGGGTTGCGGGGGGGGGGGGAGATGTCTTGCCAAGGGACCTCCAAAAGGGGTGTGGGTGTGTTGTGGTAGTGTTCCAACTTTCCCTCTCCTTGTTTGTAGAGCTGCTTTCCTCATGTTCCTCTTTTATGTATTTCACTCTAAAAAATTGCAAATTTTAATACTGTGTACATACTGCTTGTTGCACAGGAGCAAAAAGAACCCTTCCTTTCGAAAGAAATGCATATTGATTGTGTTTCTGCTGAATGTTAACTTCTGTTCTCTTCCTTTCTAGCCATCAAATGAAAAGCCCAAATGTCCAGAGTTGCCACCATTTCCATCCTGTTTATCTACGACACATTTCTTTATATTCGTAGCAGTCCAAACATTACTGTTCATTGGTTACATCATGTATAGGTAAGTGATCATGTGAGTATATTTTGCATGTGGCAAAACAGAACTGAACCAGTGTCCAGAATCCTGTTAGTTATCTACATGTGTGTAAGCTTAATTGCATAACTCACCATGGCAAATTGTATGTTAATTATAGAGGCGCCAGTCACATTACTAGACACATGACTCTTGTGCAGTCAGGAGTACATCTTTTAATATGACTGGCATATAGTTAGTTGAAGATATTTTGTTGCCGTGAGTTATACGGTTTAGCTTACATATGCCTAAATCACCAAGATTCTGCGGGGAAGCAAAAAACACCAGTTGGTTGAACCAGTTGAAAAAGTGCCAGGCTTTTACCATCACAACTGATTTGCTCTGTTATTCGTTTATTTATTTCATTTCTGTCTTTATCCCAAAAAAAGGATTTAATATGGCTTAGAACAAAATGTAATCGAAACATAAAATGAATAATAGCATTATGTAAAAAAATTGTAGCTCTATTTAAAGATGCACCAATGAAGAATAGAAAAGGCTGCTGTAGGAGAATTAGGGTGGCTCCTGCTCCCTCCTCTTTCACCCATTCTGTTAAAAGCACCTTCTGCAGTGAGCGAGGTCAGGTGTCAAAGGCTCACATAAGTAAAAGGGTTTTTTGCCTATTGGTGGAAAAATAGCAGGGTTTTAAGTTGCACCTTTGTTGGTAGCCAAAATTTATTTTACTGTTAGAACTGGAGCATCTTGGGTGCTGCTTTGTGAGCTCTTTGAAGGAAGGGTGGGAGTAAAGGGTGTAAAGGTAGCAACCAATGTGCATGGAGTTCCTCAGATGTCCAAATCAGCTGTACAGGGAAGACCGTGCTCTCCCAGTTCAAAGTTGGGTAAGAGGAAGGGAGAAAAATGGCTGAAAGGAGGCTTAAGCCAGCCTTTCTAATTTGATGCTGTCCAGGTGTTCTGAACTGCAACTTCCATTAGCCCCTCAAAACATGGTGAGGGATAGTAGGAACTGAAGGGCAAAACATTTGGGGGGGGGGGATATCATCTTAAAGAAGGCTAGCTAATGGCTCCACAGCACCCACTCCCAAAATGACTCTGCAAAAGAGGAGATAATAAGAATGGCCATACTTATACTGATCGGTGTAGAAAACAACCTGAAATAGTGTTGAAATTGACTTGTAAGCAAAGGTTTCTTAGTCTGTAGGTCTGAAGGTCTAAAGGGTGTGGTCAGTGACATACAGTGGAGGTGGTTCATAATTGTTTTGCACAGGGATTGGTTCTAAGTTTCAGCCCTAGTTTGGCCAGTCTTTGAACTCTAGGTGTGAAGTTGCTAATCAATGTTTTGTTTGTTTGCAGGACTCAGCAGGAAGCAGCGGCAAAGAAGTTCTTTTGATGGCCAGTATGGACACTGAGTGTGCGTGCAGAGCATTACATGAGTTGTGAATGAGGGAACTTTAGTGTTGAAAATGCTTCAATATTTAATATTTTTGAGTTCTAACTGAGTACACTGAATTCTGGATTAAAATATTGTACAATTCAAAATAATAACTGCTCTGTCCTTGAGATTCCCAGAGAAACTGGATTTAGGCCCCTTACTCTGCTATCCAGCTACTGTACTGGGTACAGTCGTGACACAGGTCTTGGCCACAGAATATACTGCTGTCTGATTTTGAACAGTTGGAGTGGTTAGGAAGATTTGCTGTAATATATTTTTTAGATATCTAATGGCAGAGTTCTTAAAATTGTGTTGTTTTCTGGAAAGAAGTTGCAAAATCTTCACTTACATAGTGGACATATTGAGAAGAGATACCATATAGCAAGTTTGCTGTCCAAAAACTGCAGGGGGCAAAAAAACAGCAGCAGCAGTCTAGAAATCTTTAGGAAAAGAGCTCCATTCTCACCCGTGGGTTTTTTTGTGGAAGAAAAATCTACAGAAAATCGTAGTCCTTTCCAGCATGTTTTGGTATAGTTCTTTGTATTTTTGACACTGACCATACTTTAGTAAAAGTGTTCTTTAACCTCTCTTCAGCGAAGAGATCTTAGCTTGCATGACTTCAAAATTCACCTGGCTTGGACATACCACCTGGTGGTGATCTGTGTTAAAAATATTCACTGAGCTTTGTTACAAGCCATGCAGATGTTCTAGTGAACATTTCAGTTGTCTCCAGTGTATTAATGTACACATTAATCCAGGAGCATACTGTGACAGCATTTTCATAAATTCTCCCAATGTTAATCTTTTATGTTTACTAAGCCAGTATTCTGTATAAAAGCCCAGAAGTATTCTGTGTCAAGCAGCCTTTACAATCTTGGGAAATAGAAAATAGCAATATACTCTCCCTTGATTTCATCCTGTGAATTGTCTCTCTTACTGCTGCCTTCAGTCATTATGGTTTTAATATCCAGGGAAATAGTGAATGATTTGGTCTCTTGATGTGCTTAAATTAGAGTGAAGTTTTATTAGATCTCTCTAAACTGGCCGTTTATCAAAAGGCAGCTGTAGTCTACTGTAGTGATTCCATATTTTGGATCCCCAGATATTGTTGGATTTTACCTCCCAGAGTCTCTGCATAGCCAGGTGAAGGATTTAGGGAGCTGTAGGCCAACTTATTTGAGGATGCCGCTCCTCTGAAACGGCTGGACTACCACATTCAGTATTACTTACCTTGCATTGTCCAGAATAGCTTTGATGAACAGATCAAATCTATGCAAAAATAATAACCTGAATCTCAGATGTAAGTTTTTTCGTCTTCTCTCCCCTCCATGGCATCAATAGCTAAAAGTTCTGAACTTTTAGATGATAATATTTTTCATCGCATTTTTATCTACACCTGATCAAAAAATCCACTGTTCAAAATTAACAATCCGTATATCACAGATAAGGACAAGTTAGCGAGCAGCAACATTTTAGCTAAAGAAAATCAAGCAAAAGGGCAATTTGCCCAGTCACACCAGCAAGTATTTTTTTACAGGTGCCTTGGGTAATTTTTTTTTTAAACGTGTTGCGAAAATGATGTGCTGCTCAAAACGGATTGTTAGTGTTGAACATTGGCCTTTGGTTTCCTCTGTCAACACCAAAGAAAGTGCCACTTCTATTGCGGAAAGACTTTTTTCAGTGTTTTTTATGCTGGAATAATTGATTATGTTAGGATATTTTTCTTTTGGAATATACTTTGGGAAATGTGAATCCCTTTGTAGAATTTTTTTCTATATTTTGTTTCAATATGTGAATCCTCCCAATTGCAATGCTTTCAATTTGAGAATTAAAATATTGAAGCAACCAGTGGTATTGTATGTTGTTTTCAGGTAGAATAAACACAAGCTTTGAAACATCCCAAAGACAGGAATTAATGCTAAAGCAGTTCTCTCCTGGAAGTCGGCAGGATTTTGGTCTCACTAATGGAAGTGGAGAAGAGTTGAAATAAGTCTGTTTCAAAAGGCAGCTTTCTTCCAGATGGATGCATCTCACTTGGCGCTAGAGAAAATGTAACAATTTGCCATTGAATCCCTTCCACTTCTGTAGCTTTGCACACCTGTGTGGCACACTTGTGCCTAAGCCAATGTTGTCCCTTTTGAAGGAGGCATTTTGAGCAAAATGCTACTTTTCATTATGGTGTATGGTCAGATTTAATCATTTCATAGGCCAATCTCAGCATGTTGGATAGTTGCTGGTGAATGGGTGCAAGGGAGGAACTTTAATGTTCTAAATTCCAAATGGTTGTTTGTAATAGCATTTCTGATTGCCCTTAAAGTGCTGCAGATATTAAAAGTTTACAACCTAACATGAAAAGGAAGTGATGTCAAATGAGGTATATTAAATCACGGTTGCATAGTGCAGAATTCTCATAATGAGCATGTCTATACAGAGCTCTTTAATCCACTGTTGTGATATGAAAACATTGTTATGAAAACATTGGCAAACAGAATTTAACTATATTGTCCAATCCTGTACACGTAAAACCAAGGTGTCTCAAGATTTGCATCGAAAACATATTTGAATAAAAACATATTTTTAGCAACTTTTATTGAAATTTGTAATTTTGCAAAACATTATTGGTGGTGGGAATGGGACACAGGAGTCTTAGAATAATTCTTTGTATTAATACATTGCATAATTTTAAAGGAATTCTCTGCATACAAATTGGATTCTAATCATTTCCAACAGTATTACTTTAAGTTGTTTGAGTTAAGTGCATGTATCTAATTGACAGGCTGCTCTAAACAGTTCTAAAAAAGATTGGTAGCTAAAGTAACCATGATCTCCTCAAACAAGTATTCTAAGCTTTGACAAGATGCATGTAATAAATACAGGCAGAGCCGCTTTGTCGGACAAGCGGTCTGTATCCCATTCCCTAGTCAGACTTTACGGTTCTGGTTTTTTGTTATCTTAAGACCCAACCAGTTCAGTATGTTGATTATTATAAAGTTAAGCAAAGCCATTCTGTAACCATTTAGATGATGTTTTCTGTCAAAAGGAAAGTTCACGTCTGCTGATTAACAAGTGATAAGCTAGGATTACTGAACATCCTGTACTGTTGGTTTTTTTAAGAGTAGGGCATGCTTTAATTAGAAAGGTACTAAAGTGAATTAACAGGATTAGCCAAGAATGACTCCTCCCTTATGTTCAATAAAATGGTGGCTCTGTGCAGAGGTCCATTCATATGGAAATAATTTCAGTAGTTATTAAGGCTGGAATAGTTAGTACATGTTATAACAGCGTCTCCTTGTCCAAAAAAGATGCTGTGGTATGCATTATTGTTCAAAGCATGCATTTTCCTCGTTTAAAGATGTACAGATTAAAGTCACTAGTATTACAAGCCCTAGCAGTAAAATTAATTACTTACCTGCTCTACTGATTACCATACAAGTGGTTTCAATATTTGGGTGCCCATTCTTTTGCCAATTTCTTGGAATATCATTTGTATCATTTCAGTTTTATTTCTTCTGTAGTTCTTGTTCATAGCTTGCCTTTTGGCATAATTTCGCACAACCTGTTTCAACACAACCAGTTCATGCATCTCCAGTCCAGCCATGGCCAAGAGCACAGGGGAAGAAAGCCTAGCCCTTGGGGGATGATGTCTGTTGATGATGTCTGCCTGCATCTGTGATCCTAGTTTGGATCAACCCCGTGAAGCGGTTCCAGTTTATAAGTAAACTAAGCATGCTGGATTATTTTTGGAGCAACTCAACCCACAGGGACCAAAAATGTAAGGGCACAATTGACATAGGGTTGATTGTGTTACTTTATAAATGCACACATCAGAATAAGTGTACAAATATTTGGTCCCACGGATCACACCGTCTCAACAATGAATATGAGAAAACTCAGCAGAAATTGCTGGAAAGGGAGGGAGGCTTCTACCTCTTTCCCCTCTCCTAGCAATACCTGTGAGCCTTGATGGTTCTGGATTGCTTTGGGAAGGAGAGTGGTTTAGTCTCTTCTTCCTCCCAGTGACTCTGTTAGTCAAAGTTCATTTAGTGACCACCTCATGTTTCCATTAGTATGTCAGAAGGAGTGGTGATGGTTTGGTGGGAATATGGAGGCCAAGTAACCAAAAAGCAATTACTGTGGTGCCTCGCTAGACGATGTTAATCCATTCCGCGAAAATCGCTGTCTTGCGAAAACATCGTCTAGCGAAGCACGTTTCCCCATTGGAATGCATTGAAATCTCTTCAATGCGTTCCAACGGAAAAGTCGTCGTCTTGCAAAGATCATCCATAGGGAAACCTCGTCTAGCGAGCGCGGGTCCCCGTTGGAATGCACTGACAGCTATTGACCGCTAGTCAATGCATTCCAATGGGGAAAACTCGTCATCTAGCGAAAATCGCCTATACGGAAACATCGTTTTGAGAAGCGCAGTAGCAATCGCAAAAAGCCATCATCTAGCGAATTCCTTGTCCTGCGAGGCAATCGTCTAGCGAGGCACCACTGTATTTTAGTTAGTTTTGAAAAACAAGTTAATAGTTACATTAAAAAAAAAAAGACTGCCTAACATCTATTTGGGTGGCTTGGAGCTGTTGCGAATTGCTTTTTAAAAGTAACTTTCCAAGATAGAGCCAGTGTGGTGTAGTTGTTAGAGTGCTGGATTGTGACTCAGAAGATCTGGGTTCAAATCCCCACTTGGCCATGAAACTCACTGGGGAACCTGGGTCCATTCATACTTGTCTGCCTGAGCTACCTCACCGGGGTAAATTCTGGGGGCAGGAGAGCCATGTATGTCATCTGAGCTTAATGGAGCTAAGGCAGAAGATAAATGCAAATAATAAATAATTATGAATAATAAGATTTCTGGAGTAAAGTGAATCAGATGCTGCAAGAGATATTAGAAACTTCAATACCGATGGTACCATAACTATTCCTATTAAATATCTTGCCAGATATACTAGACTCTGAAAAATCATATTTAACTATTCATATTATAACAGCAGCAAGAATAGTTTTTGCGAAACACTGGAAAGAACCTACAACACCGCAAATAGATGAAGTGATAGATAAAATCCTTGAAACCGCAGAAATGGACATACTATCAGATTGGCTAGATGCAAAAAAGAAAAAAGACCATTGGAAAATTTGGTCACAATTATATACATGGTTACAAGGTAGATAGAATTGTGGACTGATACATAGTTATCTGTATGGCTGCAGAAGAGACAATAAATGATGGATAAAGACTATCAGTTACATAATCACTAGAATAACAATATATCTGCCTGAATTTGATTTTTCCCTCTCGCTCACTGTTTATATTTCTTTATATGTGGAACTATTACTAGAAGAGAATGTATAGAATTACTATGAAAAATATTGATTTGTAATGTATCCGTTCAAATCCACCCCCTCCGAGGGTACCCCTATCCCAGCTGCCCCTTGCCTTACCCTACCTTTATAAGGAAAATAAAAAATAATTTTTTAAAAAATAATAATAATAATAAGATTTCTCTGTAGGGATAGAATCCTTGGAAATGCATTCTGTTGATGCACCTTTCTCAACGCCAATTCTGCAAGCTCTCTCTGCAGTCCCACTGAATGAGTGTTGTACATACCCTGAAAGGCAATATAATACCCATTCTGTTTGAAACAAAGTGGATTTTGCACCAGACAGTTCGTTGTACTCAGAAAGGATGTGGTCTCTGCCCAATCCCTGGTTATGAGGAATTGGATACCTTTGTTTTTCCATGTACTTTGGAAAATGCTGTAATCAGCTGTTCAAAGCTGAAATTGCCACCTAGAAAAACATTTGCACGGCCTGAAGTGGGACTTCATTTATAATTCTGTCCTCTCCACCCACTACGTAATATTCATGAATTGGACTCAGTTGACTTTTTACCTAGTGCAACACCCACAATGTAATCTCCAACTGCTTATAATAAGGACTGTGTTGTTCCTTACCTTTCTCCTCTATGCTTCTTCAGCAGTCTCTGTGTTTTGCCTAAGGCAAGAGGTGGACTTCTGAGCTACAGCCAGCTTTGTGTTTGCAGAAATGGAGACCCAACACATATGCTACCTATAATTTTGATAACCTCCGCACCTACTAGTGACTCATTCGATCTGGAATCTTAGAATTGAGTCCAACTGCAAATTTAATGGGCACAAGATCTGGCCAAATGTTGGGACCCTCCACCCCTTTTCATACCCCCTAATCTGAAGAGCTCCTCAAGGGTTTGCGTGCTTTCTGTGCATTCCATCTGGTCTTAATAAAGCTATTGATATGTCGATTTTGGTTTGGCTTTGATCTTATATAGCAACAAGATCAATTTTGCAGCCTAATCCACAGACTGTACATCAAGATTGGGCAAAAGATCTCAATCAGTGAGTGCCCTGAAAGGACAGGGGCTGCGCACATGTGCATCCATGCAAACACTATGCTCTGCTCAACCATTTATGTTCTAAAGGTTGAAACATTGCCTACTTTGTATCCTGAGATCAGAATAAAATGTGGAGGGGGGAATCATATCTCCTTAAGAGCCAGTGTGGTGTAGCACAGGGGTCCCCAACCCCTGGTCCGCGGCCCGGTACTGGGCCGTGGCCTTGGCAGGACTGGGCCGTGGAGACAGATCTCCTGCCCCCCCGCATGCACTCCCCCCCACACGCACGGCCCGCCTAATCCGCACGGGTGCCCCGCCCACCTGCACATGCGTGAGAGCATGCCCCACACGCCTGCGAGCGCACCCCGCCCACCTGCGCATGCGCAAGCGTGCACCCTGCCCACCCACAAGTGTGTGCCCCATCCGCGCATGCGTGAGAGCGCATCCCGCCCACCCGCACATGTATGAGTGTGCGCCCCCCCCAACCGGTCCCACAATTTGGAAAAGGTTGGGGACCACTGGCTGTAGCAGATAAAGTAATGGACTAGGACTTGGGCAATTTGGGTTTGAATTGCCGCTCAGCCTTGAAAATACATGTGGGACAGTGGCAGTGGCAAAACTACTCCTTAAATATCTCTCATACCTTGTAACCCTTATTAAGGTAATTATAAGGCTGATGTGACTTGATGGCACATAATAAAATGCCTCTTTCCTCCCGAGAATAAAATGAAATGAAAATAAATCCTGATCTAGAGCGCTGTGTCCTTGCTGCCTTCTGCAAATACCATTCTGTTCTCCACCTCTCCATGTCCCCAGACAATGGTTGACCAGCTGGATAGTGGGAGGATGAGATTGGTAACTCCATGGCACTGTGGGTCACACAGTTGTGGACAGAGGGCTATGGCTTGCTCATGTCTGCTTTGAATATGATTGACAGGGCATATTTTGTTTTAAAAATACAGATCATTATTTTATTTGTTCATTGCACTTTCAGACAGCCCACTGACAAAGAGTTCTCTGGCCACTCTGTTAAAAGTCTCCAGTGCAACACCAAGACAATAAAACGATCACTTGTGAAGACAACAGACTATAAAGCCAAGATAAAGCCAGCAGCAAGGGGATGGGAGACTTCCACCAAATTAAACTAAACTAAAAGCAAGATAAAAGTGCAAAGATCTAAAGGCACTGTAATGGTTCTGAAAAATACCTAGGTGAAGCCTTCACCTGCCACCAACTCATTCACTAAAGAGATGCCAGCATAGGTGCCATGCTAGAACCTCATTCCAACATAAATTCAGCATATTTTTCCAGTGGCCCCATCCACAAACCATCTAGGGTCTGAAAGGACCGTGAGTAGGCATCCTTCAGTCTCGAGAGACTATGGTAACGCCCTCTGAATAGAGGTCTTGGAACAGCATCTAGTGTGGCTGAGGAGGCCAATTCGAGAGTGACAATCCCTTCCACACTGAAGACAAATACAACCTGTCCCCTGTCCAGCTCCCTGATTTTGCTGGTTTCGGGACTGCCTCTTTGCCTCGGCCTGCTGGACAAGTGTCTCTTCAAATTGGGAGAGGCCGTGATGCACTGCCTGCCTCCAGGCTGAACGCTCAGATGTCAAGGTTTCCCATCTGTCTTGACTGAAATCCAGTGTCCCATTGGGATAAAATGATATTAATGGATAAAATTATTGATTCTCGTTAAGTTAAGATTCCTCTCCCTCCACAATCTCTTTGGTCCATGTCTAGTAAACATGATTTGCTGAGCCAATCTACAGTGTTCATACAATCAGACGGGTCCTACCATTTATCTGAACAGGATCACCTCCTACAGTTCAGTTTACCAGTTTACTGTTTGTGCTTGAAGGAAAACTCAACATTGTCTCAATATCTACCGTGACTTCTCTCTTTTTTAAAAAAAATATTGAAAATTGGCTTAAAGTATTAATATAAAAAGTAGGTAGCTGCATCTAATGATTTTTTTTCCTGGAGTAATCTGAACCATCTGCCTCTGGATACTAAGGGCTTCGCTGCCTTAATCCAGATTATGGCTGACTAACTGTTTTTGGCATAGAGTTTTCACTAGCACTGTGCCCTTCAAGAGCTGTCCAGGGCTGCTGAATATTCAATTTGACGACTACTTTATTCTTTCCCTTTAAAGACTTGCATCGTTTTTCCTGTTCTTGGTTTGTTTCACAAATTGTGAAGGGGAAGCGTGTTTGAAGGCACAAGGAGAAGAAAATGGCTTTTCTAATGAAAAGTATGTTAAGCAACCAGGTGAAAAATTTGGGACTTGGTGGAGGGGGCGAAGAAAGCAAAGAGGAAGCTGCTCCGAGTGACCCAGCCGCCGCCGCAGGAATGACCCGGGAAGAATATGAGGAGTATCAAAAACAAGTGATAGAAGAGAAGTGAGTATACTTTCGCACATTGTCTGTCTGTAGCTCATTCAGACTGTCTTAGTTCCCGAGGTTCCTTAGCCTAAGAAAGCTGCATTTATATATATATTTACCATTCCCATGGTTAAATTGCTGAATTTAAATTTACAAATTCCTAGGAAGGGGGAAAGGAGAGATATCTATAATATCCCACCTATTTCTTCAAAAGAATAATGGTAACATCAGTGTGCTTCGTCTTTCACATTGCTCTAGCCAATCAAACATTGAAGAAACACTCTTTTTTGTAAATACAAAAGGTAAATGTGGCAAGGTTTTGCCTTTGCTGATATTACTCGGGTAGTTTTAACTTATTAATGTTTTTTATTTCCTGTAAACAGAAATAAATTGTACAAAGTTGGATTTATTCTAAAGATATACAGGTTGGGTTAATACTCATGATTTCTAGACCTGCCTTTAAAAACACTAGATAGAAGGCTTAAAGTAATCTCCCTCTGCCTCTGAGATTCATTACAATTATGGAATAATGGAAGTGCCTTTAATGCTTTCTACGCAAAGGATATCCAACTGATTTAAAAATGATATTTGCAAGCATTGTTATTTGTCCTTCCCTTTTCCTTTGAATTTCACAATTGCTAAAATAAAGTCAGGTAGTTCTGAGGATGCAGGCTTTTTTTTTTAAAGTCAGTCAAATATTTATGTACTCATGGTATCAGTAAATTATTTGTGTGATCAGAAACAGTAAAATAAAAGGTTTAATAAAAGCATTACAACCAGGCACTATCAGAGCTACAAAAAAACAACAACAATAGAATTTCAAATCTCCAGTACATCATTTCACTAATGATCAATTACATAATGGTTGACTAAATCCCACATCTAAGATGATTATGGGTGAAAGGTTAATGACCTATGGAATTTAAGACAAGCCAGAGTTATATTTAGAAATAGCCATTTGGTGTGTGGACTTTAAATGTAGGGACTCTTAAATGCGAATTTTAAAAACATTTAACACTTATTAGACTTTTAAATCAAGAAGTATCCAAGCAGCAGGATAGGGTGAAGAAGTGTCAACCTAGTTTACTTATCACTGCTAAAACCTTTAAAACTGGGAATGAGAGAATGTTCTTTATATTTTGAGAATTATTTTCAAAAATGCATTTCAAATGAGGCTATATTCAAAGCTAAATTATGTTTTGCCCTCTTAGCAGAAAACAGAATTACCATGCTTTTCAGCATTTCAGTGAATTTTTTTTTAAATCCAGGACAACATATAGAAAGAAGCAACTCACACCTAAATGGGTGATTAAATCATTGAGAGAACTTGATAATAGATGTAATGTTTCCCCCTCCTTTATAACATCTCAGTTCTACAGATGAATTTTAGCGATGGTTGAATGATATACCAAAGGTTGCACAGTGACGGAAATCCTGTTGGTGCAAATTTACACTTTACAAGCTGGATGATGTCATCATCCAGTGACAAGTATTCTAAATTTAATCTAATTAAAAATGTCCTATTCCACATACCCCATTCGACTTCCAAGACTCCCTAGAGACCCCTTTTGCTCTTGGGAAGCCTTTGGGAGCCCTGTATTGGAGGGGAGACTTTAATATTGGAAAATCATTGCTGGTAGTCCCACTGACAGATTTGGATAATCAGCAGTGAATCTGGCAGCGATGTTCAGATATAAAAGGCTCCCTTTCCCATGTCTTTCCAAATATCCATTGCCAGGTGATGGTATAACACAGCATGTGCAGTGTAAATGTACATCAAAAAGATTTCAGCCAGTGACTCTCCTTTTTTCCACTTGTTTCTCTGCTTCCATATACTTAACCATATTGTCAGCATTCAGAGCATAGCAAGGTAGTCAAGCTGTCAGTAATAAAAACCCCAGGAGATATACATGAGAAAATCTCATAATACTTAACCCTAAACCATGAGTGTTGCTTGGCCATTGAAGTGGCATGATTATTTGGCATGCTACTGGGAAAAATTAAGTGACTGCCACGTCCATACATACTTGTGACTTCATTAACTGAGTTTCTGTTAAAAGTGGTTTGGTCTCTTGAGAACGTCTGTACAGTCTGGTAGAGCTTGGAAAATTATATCTTTGTGCTGGCTACAACTTCCACAATCCCTAATTCTGCAAGTTAGAGTCAAAAATCCAGATCTCAATAGTCACCTCTCTTCCTCAGCTATGCTAAAAATATCGAGCAGTCCAGCCCTACGGAATGCACACTCAGATGGGAAATATTTTTGGACTGCAACGCCCAGGATGTCCCAGCAAGGATGTCCACAACCCATGCTGGTTGGATTATTCTGTCAATTGTAGATCAAAACAATAATCCCTGGAAATGTTCATAGTTCTAGGGTGGCTTTTCTGTCTTTACTGTATGGCAGCCATTACATATTGCTAATGGATGGGAGTGATGGCCTCACCTATTCTTGTGCTTTGATTAGGATCTTGAGACACAATGTAAGCTTTTTCACAGGATGGAGATGTAGCATCACCTGCTACAGTCTTAATATCCCACAACTGTAAAAAGTGCAGCTGTGCCATGTGGTTGAAAATCGGGGAATCGTAATAGCAGGAGAGGGCACTGGGCGGTATGGTCTTAGAAGCGTGGCTTACCAGAACAGAAGGGCCTAAATGCAATTGCTGGTCTCAACTAAAGCAGACCCATGGAATTAAATGGTGAATGGTGAGTCCACTTAAAAAGTCCCATTGATTCAATCTATTCTAGCAGTTAGAGCAGTTAAATAATAGAAAGGGGAAAACCAGAGATCTGTTCAAGAAAATTGGAGATATTAAAGGAACATTTTGTGCAAAGATGGACATGATAAAGGACAAAAATGGTAGGGACCTAACAGAAGCAGAAGACATCAAGAAGAGGTGGCAAGAATACACAGAGGAATTATACCAGAAAGATTTGGATGCCCCGGACAACCCAGATAGTGTGGTTGCTGACCTTGAGCCAGACATCCTGGAGAGTGAAGTCAAGTGGGCCTTAGAATGCATGGCTAACAACAAGGCCAGTGGAGGTGATGGCATTTAAAATCTTAAAAGATGACGCTGTTAAGGTGCTACACTCAATACACCAGCAAGTTTGGAAAACTCAGCAGTGGCCAGAGGATTGGAAAAGATCAGTCTACATCCCAATCCCAAAGAAGGGCAGTGCCAAAGAATGCTCCAACTACCGTACAATTGCACTCATTTCACACGCTAGCAAGGTTATGCTCAAAATCCTACAAGGTAGGCTTCAGCAGTATGTGGACCGAGAACTCCCAGAAGTACAAGCTGGATTTTGAAGGGGCAGAGGAACTAGAGACCAAATTGCTAACATGTGCTGGATTATGGAGAAAGCCAGAGAGTTCCAGAAAAACATCTACTTCTGCTTCATTGACTACGCAAAAGCCTTTGACTGTGTGGACCACAGCAAACTATGGCAAGTTCTTAAAGAAATGGGAGTGCCTGACCACCTTATCTATCTCCTGAGAAATCTATATGCGGGACAGGAAGCAACAGTTAGAACTGGATATGAAACAACTGATTGGTTCAAAATTGGGAAAGGAGTACGACAAGGCTGTATATTGTCTCCCTGCTTATTTAACTTATATGCAGAATACATCATGCGAAAGGCTGGACTGGATGAATCCCAAGCCGGAATTAAGATTGCCGGAAGAAATATCAACAACCTCCGATATGCAGATGATACCACTCTGATGGCAGAAAGTGAGGAGGAATTAAAGAACCTCTTAATGAGGGTGAAAGAGGAGAGTGCAAACAATGGTCTGAAGCTCAACATCAAAAAAACTAAGATCATGGCCACTGGTCCCATCACCTCCTGGCAAATAGAAGGGGAAGATATGGAGGCAGTGACAGATTTTACTTTCTTGGGCTCCATGATCACTGCAGATGGTGACAGCAGCCACGAAATTAAAAGACGCCTGCTTTTTGGGAGGAAGCGATGAGAAACCTAGACAGCATCTTAAAAAGCAGAGACATCACCTTGCCGACAAAGGTCCGCATAGTCAAAGCTATGGTTTTTCCAGTAGCGATGTATGGAAGTGAGAGCTGGACCATTAAGAAGGCTGACCGCCGAAGAATTGATGCTTTTGAATTGTGGTGCTGGAGGAGATTCTTGAGAGTCCCCTGGACTGCAAAGAGAACAAACCTATCCATTTTGAAGGAAATCAACCCTGAGTGCTCACTGGAAGGACAGATCCTGAAGCTGAGGCTCCAATACTTTGGCCATCTCATGAGAAGAGAAGACTCCCTGGAAAAGACCCTGATGTTGGGAAAGTGTGAAGGCAAGAGGAGAAGGGGACGACAGAGGATGAGATGGTTGGACAGTGTCATCAAAGCTACCAACATGAATTTGACCCAACTCCGGGAGGCAGTGGAAGACAGGAGGGCCTGGTGTGCTCTGGTCCATGGGGTCACGAAGAGTCGGACACAACTTAACGACTAAACAACAAGCAGTTAGATTTAGGCCTAGGACTGTGAATTAGTTGTCTATGTTAAGCACAACCTTTGGGTCAGGACACAGAACCATTTTTTACTTCCTCGTTTTTTGTCTGTTTATAGGCTGCTATGTATAGTTCACAGGAGGTATGGGTAGATTTGTGTTTTTGGAATATAATTATAGCCAAAAGCAAGAATCTGCACATTGCTACATAAGAGTAACAAAGGAGAAGGCCAGATATAAACAAAGAGACCTACCCTGTCTTTGGTTGTTGCAGAACCAGTGATCTCTAGGAGGGTTAGGAAAGGAAACTGGGGAGGTAGACTTGCAGTGGGAGGATATATCTTATTAGCACTCACTTCAGAAAAGGGAGATCCAGAGAGAGAGAGAGGAAGTATATATTGATCACACTTTTGCTAATCCTCGAGGTGACCACTTCTATTCTAAAAGAAAAAAAACAGCCCTTGTGCTTCCACTATCAACCGTGTTTCTGTGTTAAAGTAGAAAGCATTTTCTGGGTGCAAATGAAAGCCCAAGAGGAGGATTTTTCAGTGAAAAGTCAGTGCAGAGTATTGATTCATATTGGATCGCAACTACAATTTGGCCTTGGGGCCTTGGAGAGCAGCTGCCAGAGTAAACATCACAGAGTAGATGGGCCAACAGTCTGACCTGGTGTAAGGCAGCTTGACCTTCCTGTGTTCCTCCACGGCTCTTTGAGGTGCCACTTTCCAGTCAAGTCCTAGCCATGCACAGTTCACTTTTTTTTTCATGTACTGCTTCTGTGAGCGCCAACAAAATATGCCAGAAGTGTGCACCTGTGTTTTTAACAGATGCAAATATCGGAGAAAGTTTCGCTGGTGGCAGCTTCTCTTATGGCTTCAACATTTTGGTGGGAAAGTTTGCCAGAGATGGCCAGAAAGTGAGAATTCGTACCTCCGGTGCCAAAATATGTACCTTGGGTTGGTGGGGTGTGATTTGTTACTCTACTTCGAGCAGCAAAATATGTTAGATTAGTTCTGAACAGAGTCGCCTTCTTTTACTCAGGCACACTCTTTCTTTTGTATAACAGTGTTTGCCACGGCTTTTCTACAGCAGTGACAATCCTGTTTTATCAGTGCTCCTTTGGCCCAACATTGATTTGTCCAAGGAGAAACTCTAATGGAAAAAACACAAACAAAAAGCAAGCAGGAAATGGAGGGACAGGAGTCTAAAAGAAGAAGAAAACTGAGTATTCTGTACCTGGAAAACCCTGAAAAGGGGTGCTGTAAATCCGAATTGACTTGACGGCATATTATTATTATTAAACAAGGCCAGCCCTATTATTAGGCAGAGTGAGGCAGCTGCCTCAGGTAGCAGGTGCAACCGTGTGACTGTATTTTCAGACCTCTCTGCTTTTCTGGAGGATAGGTCTCTGTGTGCCATAGAGCTTTGTCCTCATCTCTCGATTTAGCCTGATTCCCTCAGGCGTGATGGTGGAAGATATTTCAATTCCCAGTATTCAACTGGAAGACCAGCAAACATCTGGCCATACAACAACTGGAGAAGGAGATTTTCTTTAATGACTAACTGCCTGAGTTGAGTTTTTAAATGGATGGTTGTGCCTTCCTGCTTTGAATGCATTTTTGGTGTTGCTTTTATTTACTGTCTTTTAGTGGTGATATCTGTTTGATCCTTTTTAATATTTGTATACTTACTGTTTTTTGTTTTTAATATTGTCTTTTAATGATGTTAAAATTGCGTCCTTCTTAAGGAGAAAGGCTGGGTAGACATATTTTAAATAAATAAATTAACCCCACAAAAGACTTGCTTTTCATCTGTTGATATGACTAATGCAGCAGTCTAAATTTTTGAACTCTCCTTATGGGGAGGGGTGGCTGTTGGGACTGTCATGATGAGCATCTGTGCTTCCAAATTGTAAGAAGGAGACTCGTGTCTCCTTCTTACAAATGTCACTGCCTCCAGTTTGCCTATGAATATCCAACACACTCCCAGAATTCATATCTGATGAATAAAGGAGGCCTTCTGGGTTAGACTAAACTTCTGACTTAGCTTCCCGTATTCCATTTCAACCATGGCAAACCACTTGGCTTTGTCTGTGGAGTGCAAAACACAGCATAAACAAATAGTAGTTCCTCCCTCACACATATGCATGTTCTTTATATTCAATATGATATTTAGAGACAAACTGCCTGTGCACATGGAAGCTCTGTTTAAGTATCATATATAATAACCACCAACAGACCTGCTCTCTGCCAGGTTTACTGGAAAATCTTAACAAATTTTGTGTGGTTGTCTAAGGGTTGCCTTAGAAAATCTTTTTCTAGGAAGTGGGGAATCCAGAATTCTGGGAATGAATTCTGGCCATTCTAGGTATCTTCCTTTGTCACCAAAGAACAAACAAGAGGTGCGTTTTGGGGATCATCTTCCTTCTCTTCCTGTTTCTGCATTCCAGAAATGTGCTGAGTTGTCCAACACAACACGTAAGGCAGAATCATGTGCTTTGGAGGCATTAGATGGTAACACAGAGAGGGATGGGAGCACATTTTCAGTGCTCCCTTAAGTTAAGAACATCTCTGGACAGTCACAAAGCTTCTAACTCTCCTCTCTCCTCCTCCTCCTTCTTTTTTGGTATTATTTTTTGATAGCAAATAATGAAGAAAGGTAGCACAAAATGTGGCTTGTTCTTTATCTGAACGCCAGCCTCCAAGAAGGAGATTGAAATGTAGGAAAGGCTTCTTAAACACTACGACCGCACTGGCAGTTCAAGCAGAGGAAGCCATAGAGACACCGTCAAGCAGAATGGATGGAACCATCTGAGCACTGTAATATACAGAAGGATTGTATCAATATATGTAATGGATACGATCCTTCTGTATATTGAAATACTCTGACAATAATTATACATTTAGAGAGAGAGAGAGAAGTGTCTTGAGATACAGAGGCGGACAAGCAAGACCTTTTGCTGGCTACAGCAAAGGACTTGATGATTTGCCACTAGAGATGGACATTTACCACAGTTTGGCACTTCAGCAGAGTTTGGCGGATTAGGCTCACAGGTGTTGCGCATGCGCCCTGGACTGTGTGTCCCATCTGCCTCTGCAGGTGCCCACTCAGAAGTTGAGGCAGGGCAGGGAGACCCATGGTGCTGCTTCTGACAGGGCACCTGCAGGAGGAGACAGGGTGTGGAATCCAGGGTGCCCATGCAACACCTGTAGGCCCAATCCACCGAAGTGCCAAACTGTGATAAGTGCCCATCTCTATTCACCACCTCTAACTTGAGAAAGTTATTTTTAAAACTACAGCTGGCAGTGAAAGTGGAATCAGACTGTTCTTGTTCTCTGCTGCTATGCAGAACAAGGAGGTAGGTTTGGCTCCAGAATTGAGGAGGTCTTAGTGAAGGCAACTCCTGGTTGGTCATACCTCCTATCTAGGTGAGCTACCTCTGGCTTACTGGGAGGCAGCACTAGACAGATGGGTTTGAGAACCAGCATTCACATTATTTGAAAGACTGTGGAAGCTTGCCTGGGTTTTCAAATCAGCTGGCTCTTCTGATGGCCCTACTACCTTCAGAGGGCTGTCCGGGAGGGACCTGAGAGAGGCCCTTGCCTTCTCAGTAGCAGCACACAGGCGGTGGAACTCCTTGCTAAGAGAGGCTAGGTTTGAACCCTGCCCACTTTCCTTCTGGCAACAGAGGAAGACCTGTTTATTTAGGCAGACCTTCAGCAATTAAAAGGCTGCAGTTATACAATCTGAGCTAATGTGCTGGTTTTGACTGTTTTAAAGTAAATTATTATGACTATTGGAATCAAGTGCTTTTAAAGAATTTTAATTTTAATTGCATTTTAGTTATGTAATTGAATTTAATTATATTTTAGTATTTGTGATTTTATTGTAGTTTAGCTTTCTTTTGTTTTAAACTGCTCTGATAGCCACCTTGGCTCCCAGTTCTGGGAAAAAGATGGCCTAGCAATGAATGAATAATACATTTTCCACACAGCTTCTGATGATGCATCATTCTGGGGCATTGTAAGGATGTAAAATGGCTGATTTAGATACAAATATTCTCAAAGGGAAGGGTAGGGCCAGGATAGAGGTTGGAAAAATTGGGTATTTTGACCAAAATTCCCAGAATCCCCTTGCTGACTAGGAAATTCTGGGAATTGTAGTCTAAAATTCCAAGTTTCCCAAACTCCAGGCAGAGGGTCACTGGCAGCAGTCCAAAGATACCATGCAGTAATGTCAGTCTTGAGCAGAGAGTAGGTTCTGGGTGAACATCAAGAAAAATGTTTCCAGGAGAAACATTAAGCAGAGGCTGAAAGGGAATTTGTGGGGGGATACTCGAGTCCTGTTTTTAATTTCTTAAGCTGACAGCTACACCTGATAGTCTATGACACCCTGTACAAACCTATGATGCCATGTTTTCTGCCTCATGCTTGAGGTAGTTTGAAGCAAGCATGGTATATAGAAAGTACAGGATGCTCAATCCACGACTACAAAACATCCCATTTTTGCTTTCAGAATGGAACGGGATGCAGCCTTTGCACAAAAAAAGGCCGAAAGAGCTGTCCTGAGAGTTCACATGCGAGAAAAGTACAGACTCCCAAAGGTAAGACTCTTAAAAAATAAAATAAAAATAAACTTCAAAAAGTAAGCTTTCTTATAACAGATTTTGTTATTTATCTTCTGCTTCCTATCTCAAGGATCCAGAAATTCTGTCCAAAATTATAAAGATATGTCTCTCTTGGAAAACGAGAGAGAGAGAGAGAGAAAGAGAAAGCAGGAAAGGCAGAAATTTGAAATATTAACCAACACGTCTCTGTGTATGTCACATTTCTGTGTAGGTCCACATGCGCATAACAATGGTACTTTTTGAAAACCTATCTATGTAGTCCAAAAACATCAAGGCCAGACCTGCTACTAGGCACGATGAGGTGCCTGCAAAAGATATATAGCAAAAGACAGTAAATTCTTCTTTAACTTTGCTTTTTTAGTTTTTTACTTCCAGCATTACTCTGTTGCAACAAAACCAAAAAAGAGCCCTTAAGATGTAATGGACTGTAGCTCACAGAATCAGATGCCTGCATCCCACACATACTTGGGTGGGAGAAGGATGTCGGGGAATATAAACTCAACAGGGACACACACTGATGCTTGTCTTAAAAGTTGATGTTTAACAAGCAATAGCCGAGACGTTGGAAGGCCATCCAAGAATAAATAGATCAATAGATTAAAACATGTATAGTTAGTGACTGGGTTGGTTTTGTGACAGATCATTTGCAACAAAGCTCCACTCAAGACAGCAAAATAGCACAGGTTGGCTCAGCATTATGACCCCTAAAATCTGGCATGGGCCATATGGAAGAAAAAATCCATGGGGTAGGTGATGTGTGTGTGGTCTGTTGGCGTTCTTTCTTGAGATCTTGGGGAGAAAGAGTCCAGCAGTATTTTGGGGAGTCCCAGGCTTATTTTAGGCTAGGGCAAGTTTTCCCCCCAAAAAACTGTTTTAGAAATGATGGAGCAAAGCTTGAGGGCAAAAGAAAGCATGTCCTACTATACTGAAGTCTTAAAACTTAGGGATTCTAGAAGTGGGAATATGGAAAAATTGCCGTTACTGAGACTTTGACTAAGAATCAAGAAAAGGCGTCTCAGTGTTATATGAGAATTTAACCTCAGTCGCACTTGCTTCCAGTGCAAGACTGAGACAAGTATTTCTTTCTTTCTACCATGTTTTCCACATTTTGTGCAAAATGCTTCCACGCAAAATTAGCAAATTGTGAGAATAATCAAATTGAAACAGCAGGCAAAATAGTGCAGGATGACTGACCACAAAAACACAAGTAACCCATGCAATGCTGCTATTATCTTCTAGTCTATGCAGCAAGCCAAGAATTAATTTAAATGTTGTGTATTTTACAGAAATATGCAAATATATATGTTGAAACTACACAAAATCCCCGCAAGACCAAAAATCATTAAAAAAAGAAAAGAAAAAGGAAAAGTCAAAATTTCAAAGCAAAATAAACTAATCTGTACCTCCTATACTAATGTGTGGATCAGATTACAGCTATCCTCTTATTTCTCATGTCCCATCTATATATATGCATGCAGATTGCATTCATTTCACCCCATATGTGTACATGTATGCATACAGAGTGCCATTCAGTTCAATGTGAGACATTTAGACAAGGCACTTAACTCAGATCTGCTAAAATCAATGGGACTTAAACATTTGTCGATTTGATTGGATTGTGTCTACTCAGAGATAAATGTTCCCTGAGAAAGTCACTCCCATTTGTACTCTAGAAAGAGATATTCAGAGACAGGAAATGTTTACTAGACTATCTTGGCCAGCATGCCCATTGACCATATTGAATTGGATATTCTGGGAGTTATATTTTTTTTAAAAAGTGATTTCCCCCAACTCTGCACATATGGTATCATCTGACAGCATAACCCTTCAATATTCAATATACGCCACACATCTAGAGAGGTAGAATTGTCCCACTGTCTGAGATGCAGGTGCATAGACTCATAGCTCGGTGGCTTAGGTCTCTGGCTGCTGAGCCAAAGATCTTGAGTTCGATTCCCCACTGTGCCTCCTTGACAAGGACTGGGCTCGATGATCTACAGGGTCCTTTCCAGATCTAAGATGATGATGAAGCAGCAACATTGTCCTCCTTGCTCTGAAACAGGCTACAGCCATGGGGGTGGGCAGCAGCCTTTTCTAAAGAGTATGGACCTGTCCACACAGGGAAATTCAGTGCAATCCAGTTCCTGCTAAAAAGGTTATTCTCTTAAGTGCAATCTATTTTAACACTCAATCTTTTTGTCCACACTGGAGATCGTGCTACAAATCCATACAAAGCAAGGTTTACCTGGTTTACTTGTGAGTAAGGAGGCAGCAGCAACAGTAGCAAAAGATAGCTGCAGCATGAGGGAGGACTATTAGGGTGAAGGTTGGGGAGACAGAAGGGAGGCTAACCGCCCCCTCCCATTTTTCAGCTTTTCTCTTCAGCTAGGGCTCTGCTGGGGCTGTGCTGCTTTGTGGGGCAGAGCCTAAGGAGTCAACATAGCCTCCTTCCCTGCCTTTTCCCTCAGACCTAATTCAGGAGGCTGAGGTGACTGTCCTTTCTTTGTTTGTTAAAAGATTAAATGACGTATTGGATAAAAGAAGATGAAAACAGAGGAGGGGGTTTCTCCACCCTCCCTGCCACAACCCACCTAATACATCACAGGGTTGTCTTCTCAGTTATCGCCGCCCCTAGTGTCATTTTGGTGAAAGTACCAGTCTGCAAAGACCAGTCCAAACAAATAACTATTTTGCATCTCAATAAATTGTGCCAAAAAGATGGCATGCTCTAGCGCTGTGCCAGTTGGGTGCAAGACAGCTCTTAAAGGGGAAGGATGGATCAATTGAAGTTAGAAATGCAAGTGGGTGAGGTCTTTTTTTCATGCCAAAGAGTACCATCAGGGTTTCCTATATCATAACTATATGCCGGTGTGGACAGGCTCTAAGGTTCTTTGAAACAAGGGTGGGGAGGTCTTCCCAACAGGAGAAGGGGTTGGTTCATTGTTCTTTTCACTCTGCTGCCTGAGATGAATGTTTCACCCTGTCTAATGGGAGGGCCTGAAAGTTGGTCTGTCCATAAAAGAATAAATGGACAGAAATCTGACATCAGTTCCAGCAATGCTGAAGAAGCAGAAATGTCAACAAACACTCTGAAACTGGCCTTAAGGTGACAATGACATGAATGAGGGAACTTCACAGCATGCGTGCAGCATGAAACTCTTGAATTACAGCACGTCAAGAGGTTCAGTTGTATCACTTGTGGCTTGTAGTAGGAGACAAGATTGTTTCTGTTAAATCACACTAGCTTTAATAATTAGCTTACTAGTACCAGAATAGCTGTGTTATCACCAACTATTTTGTGAAGGGCCATTGTTAATAATGTAATTGTCACTTTATACATTTCATTTCCATGTAACCTCACTGTTTATACTCACCAACCCTGAACCACTCACATGTAACTTGTAGGATGGATTTGAAATTTGTGCATGTTTTAGTGCAGAGAAAAGCATGGGGAGATATGCCCATTTTTACCCATTCTTACCCCTTCCCCTGGAAAGGAAAAATGATCATTCTGGTTGCTTCTTGGTTAACAAACAGACAGAAAAAAGGCCCTTTATCTACATGGCTTTATTCCTTTATATGTACAACATTGAGCTATATCTCCACATGTCTGTCTTTGGAGAGCAGAAAATGGAGGAGAGAGAAGAGGTTGTAACAAAGGAAGCAACAGAAAGGAAGGAGATGTCCCAGAGACTCTGAGGCAAAGAGGGAAAAGACTTTAAGGGCAGATGCAAGGATGCTGCCCACAGACACCCAGTGTTAAAGGAGAAGCATGCAAGGTTGCATTTTTCCCAACATAACTCAGGATCCATACTTTATCCATTTCATAAATGGACTCCATGTAGTCCAATAAAGCCTATGCTGTAATACTCTGGGAGTTCTTTAATTTGCCAGGAGCCCCCTTTCCATTTATCAGCATTTTGCATTCTTCCTGCAACTTATTAACACAAAAAAACAGTAAGCTGGGGCTACTTTTTTTAACACAAAATAGTGACATGGAGTGTGTTACAACAAATATCTTAACCCTGGAGAAAACTGGAAAGCAACACACCAAAGCTGCTTTGAAGCCAGATACCTTTGAATTGGCAAGAGCAGAGGCTTAGAGAAGTTTTTAAACCATTTTCTTTTTTATCTTCAGGGCAGGGCATTGCGTGACAACTGACTGCAGCTGAAAGGCATGTCAGAGTTAAAGCTTGGTTATTAGGTTTTAACAGCTGGACTTAGATTCTAAGTATAGAAGGAGAATCTGTGTTACTTTCTATCTTTATGTGTTCATCAGTATCAAAGCCATGTCAGCAGTTCATCTCTTTTTCAGAAAATAAACTCATCAGCCAACCTACTATTTAGGCTTACATCTAAAAAATAAAAGTTCTCTGGTCAGGGTGAAGCAGGTTGTAAAGAGCAGGGGTGGGAAACATGGGCAAGCCAAAGGCTTTGGACTACAAATCCCAGAATCATTTTACCATAGGCCATAGTGGCTGGGGCAACTGGGACATGAAGTCTAAAACATCTGGTGGGCCAAAGGTTCTCCATTCCTAGCATAGAGAGCCCAGATTGAAAAGGTATTTGGAGGTAATAGCTCTCCAATTCTAAGCCGACCACTAGTCATTTTGCCTGGGTGATTTTTAGAGTTGTGGTCCAATAAAGTAATATTTCTAAGTTTTGGCAGAGAGCCTGTATAAATAGAGTTGCATACATGTAGCCCCTCTCTTTCTTTCAGATGCTGTTGACTCCATGGGTGGGGTAATAGCCGAATCCTCCCTCTATGCATTTATTCTGTGCATGGTGGGGAACAAACAGAGAAGCCCATATTTATTTAGAATTTCTTGACGGATGATCACTGGGAATGGGCTTACCACTACAGTTTTGAATCCAGGGTTTGGGAGGGCGCTGTTCACTAGGAAAGGTGGGTGGGTCTTCAGATGAATATTTGGCAGATCCATGTAAGGGCTTCACTTTCACATTGGGATAGTTGAAAATTTTATTTGGTCATTAGAAAAAGAAAAAGAAAGAACCAACATCCACAATTTTCTTATATATCAGATGAGGGGGGGAAATCAAGCTTTTAAAAATTCCATTGTGAGTGAAAAGCAAAACTTAATTATTTGTCCATCCAAGTAGAGTGCTGTTTTAGCTCTTAAAAATCTAGAATCTGCATGTATTGAACTATATTGGTGGTGCTAAATGACAGTTGTTGAGTCTTTTTTTAATGCATGGGAGGCAGGTAAAATATGGTCTTTTTGTCTGTTGGTAATAACTATGCCTACTGAATTTAGCCGGTGTATATAGTAGAAGAACCTATGGGAATTCACACATTTTTCCATAGATAGGACAAGGAGATCTTGAACAGATTTGCCCATTCATGCTTTTGAAGAGGCAGAAGTGCATGGAAATGAAAGAGAGAGAGAGAAAGGTGATCTGCTTGAAATAATCTTACACTTCAAAAGCTTATGTTTGCATTATTTTTAGTGATCTAATAAAGGTATTATTCATTTTTACTTTGGGATCTTGTATTGCAAGATTCGTTTCTGCCTGGAAATCTGATGTGGAGTAGCCAGTTCTGCTGCTTTCATTGCCTTATTTTCTTCTTATATATTTGTTTATAAAGCAAATATGAAAATACAAGATATTTTAACTCACCAGCACTTCTCAAACAGTAAAAACTGAGCCCAGTAGAGTGGTTTTCAAACTATGAACTGCTTGTTGGAAACAGGGATCACAAAACAAAGTCACTTTTAAAAAATCCATTTAGATGTGAAGCCCACTGCCATTTCTTATTTGCCATTGGAATAATCACAGTTGACTTAAGGTTGCCATATTTTTGTCTGGCAGAGCACCTCTGCATTTCAGTATTGCAGGACACGTAGACCTTCACTCCATTAATACCTTGCAATTATGAGGAAAGCAATTCCTGTTGAATTATCCACTGACCTTTGCATTTGACCCCAGGTGGAGTTTTGCTGCTGTGAAAGGCTGATTTTTCACTAAAACCATAGTATCTGTATGCTTTTTGAAACCAGTGGGTCCTGTGTGCTTTGCATTTGCAGTTAATAATTAAGATTTCAAACTGAACTAGGCATACAGAATTTAATGTGGATTTAGATGGTGTATTTTATCTTTGCTGCTGTTGTGGCTTTTATCCCTCTTTCTTAATCTTTATGATGATATTGGGCAAAATCCCTTTAGTTATGTCTGCAAACATAACACAACTGGCTTGGCATGCAACAGATACTGTTTGATGCGGAACCCCCCCCCCCAACCCTCCAATCCACAAATTACACCATTTGCATTAGGTTGAAATAAAATTACAAGATTACTTTGGCAGGTGTTTATAAAATCTAACATGTACAGTTTGGGGGATTGACTATGGCAATGAAAGAGCTGCAAAGAACATTTAAAAATAAATAAAATAAAAGGACTCCCTGCTCCATGTGCTGCAGTATAATTAATTAATTAATTAATTAATTTTTATGCTACCTTTCTCTTGCTGAGGGGATTCAAGGTGGCTCATGCATAATAGAAGCAAACAGAAATTTTAAATAAATCATTAAAACACAGTCACATGTAGTAATATTAAAACCCTAACTCAGAGAAAATTTAAAAAGCATTTAAAAGACTTGTAAAAGAATATAAAAGTAGCATCCACTGGACTTCTTAACTTATGATAAAATTAGATATTAAAATCTTGTCTGAATACAAAAGGGCTAACCTAAGCTCATGAAGGGCATCCCATTTTCTGGGAGCAGCCACTGAGAAGGACTCTCTTAGGTCCCCATCAAACATACTTGTAAGAATAGGAGCTAGTCACCCAACCGTAATAAATAAATTCATTCATACTTATAAGAATGATGGGACTGACAAAAGCCCCCCCCCCCCAAAAGATCTTAAGACCTTAGTGGGGTCATATAGAGAGATACGGTCCACAATATAGCTTGGATCCAAGCCATTTAGGGCATTATAGGTCATAACCAGCACTTTGAATTGGGCTCAGAAATTGACTGGCAGCCAGTGAAGCTTCTGTAACTGAGGAGTTGTGTGCTCCTTATAACTAGTCTTGGTCAACAATCTGGCTGCAGCATTTTGCACCAACTGAAGTTTCCAAACAGTCTTCAAAGGCAGCTCAACATAGAGTCCATTAGAGTAATTCAGAGGGCATGTGAGTAAGGCATGTGTCACTATAGCCAAATCTCTGTTGAGTGGTCTGCATATTGTTCTTGTGGATGAACATGGAATAAGCCCTTGACCACCTAAAACAGCTCCTCTGGCCAGCTTTGTGCAGACACAATGGCAGCAGAGAAGAATAGTCTCTCCATCGCTTACACTGCCGCAGAGTAGGTCTTCTTCATTCATGATCCCATGGTGCTTCCAGAGCAAAGGGGCTGGTTGATAGGATGCTGCCTTTGCCCAGGGGATGCCTGAATGTATTCACAGTCCTCTCATTCTTTGGGGAGGTTCCTTCCATGTCCCCCAGAGTAGACCTTCAAATGTGCTCTAACCCATGTTCAGTTGGATTCGTTCTGAGTTTTCCACCATCATTGTTCTGGTCTCCATGCCATCCATTTCATCACTGCTAACTCCTTATTTAACAAGCATTTAATTTGGCTCCACTTCATGGGAGGGGATGCTTAGAAATCAATCCAGAGATCAGTCAGTGTTTTGACAGAACCATCTGCTGAGGCGACAGGAAACTTTCCAAGAGTTGTAAGGAAACCATTTGGATCCATCAGGCTCCAGGGGTGGGCCATCTTAATGAGTCCCCCCACTCCTGTGGGGGCTTTGAGTTTCAATAAAGTCTAAACCAGATATGATTTGCCCATGACAATGGAACTACAGAAAGTTCCTCCACACCCAGATTGTTATCAACTCACTCAGCACAGAAAACCAGATCTAGAGAGCATGAGTGGGGCCTGATACCACTTGGGACAGCCTCGTGGTCCTCATGGAGGACTTGAAGTCTTGAGCCAGTCCAGGTAAGCCAATCTTGGCATGGATGTTGAAATTCCCCAGCAGAAGAATCTGAGGGGGCTCCAACATCACCCCATAGACCAACCTGAACAGCTCAGGCAGGGAGACTGTTGAGCAACAGGGTGGGCAGTACAACAACAGAATCCCTGTTCTGTCCTAGGCACTCACTTTCAGATGAACACTCTCAAACCAAGAAAACTATGAACAAGGCATCTGATGGGGTGTGTGTTTGTGTGTGTAATAACAAAAGACTACTGCAACTCTGCCCCAACCCACCCACCTGGTCTAGCTTGTTGCAGCACAGAGAACCCAGATGGGCAACCAGGGAAAGACTGACTCCTCCAGCCTCATCCAGCCAGGCCTCTTTATAGTAAGCCAGGTTCATCCAGAATCAAGTACTAGATAGCTAAGGTTTTCCCTTTCACTGACCTGGCATTCAGCAACAGCACATTCAACCCAGGGCGACTGTTGCCAAGGCTATTCAGACTATTTAAGTTCAGAGACAGTTTGGGGGAACCAACACCCATGTTATTTTCTTCCCCCTCTTCCCACGATATTTTGACCTATTTATACAAATATGAATTCTGCATGTAATATGTCACATATTTTCACACTGAGTAAACAAATCATAAACAATGTCCCTTTTGTGCTCACTGGATCTACAAAGCATTTACTGTGGAAAGAAAGTTTGTACACCATAGAAAAAAGAGAGAAATCGAGGCGGTAACTTAACAGGATAAAGTAGGGACTCATTAATGGATAAAGACACAGTTGGAAGGTATATCTCCAAAGGTTTAAGGTGTTTTCCCCCAATCTAATGCCCTCCAGATGGTTTGGCCTAAAAATCACATTATGCCATGGTCAATAAGGTTCTGGTGTGATGGAGGTTGTAGCCTACACACCTGATGGGACCAGGTAGGGGAAGGGTTATTATAAGAATAAAGACATTCAGCTGTCCTGCTTAGAGGAGCATCTGCTTTTTATAATATTTGGAACAATGATTCCCTCAGTCCACTCAGGGAAATGAACATGCTGAGTTTTAAAATGCCTTTCCCGTTGCAACCATCAGCTTAATCCAGCATTAATGTAAACAAAACTCAGACTCATCAGATGCCAGGAGGCAAGGATTAAAGCCAAACCCATCTTACTGCTACTGACTTAAATGAATGTACACCTTGTGTGTGTGTATGTGTGTTTTGCTCTGTTTTCGTTTCTGTAAAAGCATGTTTATTCGGGATGTTTTGCTCATCCTAACAAGGATCCTAATAGTGGTTTATATAACAGAACAAAACCAACCAAAACATAAACAAGTAGTAATACCTTAAAATCAAGCATTAACATCCAAAGGGGCAGAGTTAAAACATTCCATTGTATTTTTAAAAACATTAAACATCAAGCAGTAAAGGTCATATTTCCACTGTCCTAATCTGGTCCACAAGACTGCTTATTTCATCCCATAGGGTATTCTTCTTGGTAATGCCCTGTTTCCTAACCAAGTCACTTGTGTCATGGAGCCAGAATGTTGAGGAGTAGCCTTGGTTCGGAGGGATTTACCTGGTCTCTCAGGTACCCCTTGTTGGAACATGTGGGGCAGAAAAAGCCTAGTGTATGTGCACATGCACTGACATGCCAGTCCTTGAGGCAAAAATGATTATCAACCCTTGTTGTGGCATTTTGCAATTTGATTCTGTTTGGTTATACTGCATGTCCAGGTACATTTAGCATTCCTGATGTCCTTCTTGATTACACTGTGTGCCCATTGACTGATTATTTCTCTCTCACTCTGTGTGTGTGTTATGTGTGATGTGACATCAGATTACTTCCAATTAATGGCCACCCTAACAAGTTTTTTCAGCATATATGGCTATTTAAGGAGTTGTTTTAACAATACCAGCTGAATGGATAGCTCAGTGAGTTAGGTATCTGGCTGCAGAGCCAGAGGTTTGGAGTTCAATTCCCCACAGTGCATCCCAAAAGAGCCAGCCTGTGTGGCCTTGGGCAAGCTGCACAGCCCCAGGATGCCCTCAGAAGAAGGGAATGGTAAACTACTTCTGAGTACTCTCTGTCTAGGAAACCCTGAAAAGGGTCACCATAAGTCAGAATCTACTTGACAGCACACAATTATGTTATTATTATTTAACAATATCGCACCACAGTGAATTTCCATGGTGGAATTTCCATGGTGAACTGGGAATAAACCCAAGTCTTCTGCATCTTAGTTCATCAATCTGTTCGCTAGATCATCTTCGCTGCCTCCCTGTATCCCACTTAGTAGCTTGAATATGATCTATGAACTACTTATTATTCAAGCAATAAACGAACACAGAGCAGCTGAAAGTCCTAATTACATGCATTATGATTTTGTGTGTGTGTTATGTGGCATCAAGATACTGGCTTATAGTGACCCTAATAGGGCTTTTAAGGTTAAGTGAGGGTGCAATCAGATGGTAGGAAAGAGAAACTGTCCCGGAAAGGGGCATGGATTGGAATTGGGCTGGAGTCCAATTCCCCATATGTCTTATGAAAGCTGCAAAATAGATCGTCCTGGACCACTCCACATATTCCATTCTTAGGCAGGGTGCTCGAGCAGGTCGTGGCTTCTCAGTTCCAGGGGTTCCTGGATGAGACAGATTATTTAGATCCATTTCAGACCGGCTTCAAGCCTGGTTATGGACCAGAAACTGTTTTGGTCACCTTGGTGGATGACCTACACCGGGAACTAAACTGGACGAGGGAAGTGTCCCTGTTGGTTCTGCTTGACCTCTCAGTGGCTTTTTGTACCATGGTATCCTTCTGGCCCATCTCTCTGGAATGGGATTTGGAGGCACTGTTTTCCAGTGGCTCCAGTCCTTCCTGGAGGAGAGAACTTAGAAGTTGGTTTGGGGGGATTCCTGTTCAGTACCCTGGCTGCTGGCCTGCAGAGTCCCTCAGGATTCTGTTTTATCTCCTACGTTATTTACCATCTAAATGAAACCACTGGGAGAGGTTGTCCAGAGTTTTGGGGTTTGGTATCACCAGTATGTGGATGACACCCAACTCTGTCTCTCCTTGCCACCTAAATCCAGCTCTAGGTCTGATGTCAGTAATGGACTGGATGAGGGTGAATAAACTGAAACTTAATTTCATGTTTGTTAAAATGCCAATTTAAACAGCTTCTTTTCAATGTAAACATAATTCAATTAGATTTTTAGCTTATTAACAGCTTCTCAATAATTTTCCAATTACTGAAATCCACATACCCAGGCTGGCTAGATAGCTCAGTAAGCTAGATATCTGCAGAGCAAGAGATAAGGAGTTTGATTCCCAGTTGTGCTTCCCAGGTGTAGAGCCAGCCTGTGTATCTTTGGGCAAGCTGCACAGTCTGAGAGCACACCCAGAAGAAGGGAATGGCAAACCACGTCTGAGTACACTATACCTAGAAAATCCTGGAAAGGGTCACCAGAAGTCAGAATCAACTTGATGTCATGTTATTATTATTAATAATTATAAGCAGTTATACCAGTTTGCCTCTATCTGTCATGGCTGAATCCTATGAAATTCTGAAATTTCTTGTTTAGGGAGGTACTTTTCCTCTGTAGTTCAGAGAATTACACTAGAGCAGAGAATTCTAAGTACCTCAGCACACCCAAGATTCCTTAAGAGGGAGCTATTTTGGTTAAATTAATTTAATTCAATATAGTTATATCATGTAGGTGCAACCTATGTGAAGTTGTACCTGCACTATTCCTTTTCTAGGAAGGAATGCCTGCTTGGCTTATACAAGGAATCACACAAAGAATTAGACAAATTGGGGATATTTCTAAGAAATTAGTGTGCCTTCTTCACCTGAGCTGTGGGCCTCACTCAACACTCCTCTAGACTGTTTCCATAAGACTGAACAGCAAAGGAAACCCACACATGCTTCCTTTGGCAAAGACTTGTGTTTACATAATACCAGTAGGCATTTTACAGCTCCTTTAAAACTACTCAGCTAATCTGGTGACAGGTTGTTAACACAACCTGAATTAACTCCAGTCTCTTATCTGGAATTCACTGGAAAATTCCTTCGGGCAAGTCCCCTCAAGATGAATACTTGGTTTAATTCTTATCATCTGTGAGAGAAGCTCATTGTGAATCACTCCTAGTGTTTGGCTGTTTGTGGTCAATGAAGAGTATGCCCAGAAAATGCAAAAATGTTGCATGCCAAAGAATCTTTGGAAACCACGAAAGCAGACTACCACACACCTACATTAAGGATAAATAGAATCACTAGGAGAGTGGTTCCCAACCTTGGGTCCCCAGATGTTCTTGGACTGCAACTCCCAGAAATCCTAGCCCATCACAGCCAGTGGTGAAGGCTTCTGTGGGAACCACTGTCTTAGGAGAAGGGGAGGGAGATTTTTTTGGCCTCCAGATGTTTTGGTCTTCAACTCCTAGAAGGCCGAGCACACCAGACCAATCATAAAAGATTAAGGAAAGCCCAAAATTCTTCAGCTTTCCACTGGAAACATTTCAGGTTCTAGCCACTTTGCAAAGAAGCTCTTGCAAAATTTCTTTTGATTTTACTAGTGCTTACCCAACAAGCTCCCACTTGGATTCACACCTTAATGTGGTGAAGGGACCTAAGTTTATCAAAGAACCCGAGAACAACACCTTTAGATGGTTTGACTCTATTATGAGGCTAGTTATGGGCTATGATGAACCATTTGATTGTTTAATATTGATCAGAAAGCCTGCCAACATAACTGTCATCTAAGTCTATGCTCTAGTTATAGATGTTGAGGAAGAAGACATAGAAGGTTTTTATGCAAGTATTCAGGAAGAAATTGGTCACATACCAAAATAGGATGTGCTGATCATCATCGGTCACTGAAATGCAAAAGCAGAGATCAATCAGAATGAAAAGATCACCAGAGAATTTGATCTAGGGATTAAAAATGAGGCAGAAGACTGACTCATATAATTCTTTGAAACCATCAATCTGGTATTTTTGCAAATAGGTGTTTCAAGCAACTGAACAGATGCATGGACACATGAGTGTTACGTGCTGGCCATTACCAAAATCAATATACTGTAAATGAAGGCAAAAGCTGAGGATGTTCTATCTCTTTGCAAAAATGAGAATAGGAGCAGATCCAAACCACAGACAGTTAACTGACCATGAACTATAAGAACTATAAGAACTGTGGATTGAAAGCAGAGATATCATTAGGGAAGAATTCCAAAAAGACTATACCTGTAAAGGAAAAAGAAAAAGTCTCAACTGATGAAACCGTTAAAATTTTTAATAATAAGCAAGAGGCTGAAGTAAAAGTAGGGTAAAAATCCTCAGTGGAATTATTCAGTGACTTGTACAGAGAGACAAAAAGAACTATAATAGTAATAATAGCAAATAAACAGAAAAGAACAAATTGAATTAGGTGTTTATCAAAAGTGATGGAAGGCTTGCAAGTTACTCTGCAGACTTGTAGTTTCTGTATAAATTAAGCTGCAATAATGAAATTAACAACTCACCAGGAGTTTGACACATTCAGAAATGTCCTCAGGTAACCAATTACTGAATCCTTGGGGTACTTCTTTCATAATTACTTAAGGCTACAATCACGGAGGCTGTGGAACAGCAGGGAAAAAAGAGTTAACCTTCAGCCCATGGCAAGCACCTTATTAAGACTCAACTTAAAGAAAAGTTAAGGAAAAATCTTCCCGGGAGCTGTCAGGTTTTATACTGTTCACTTTGCCAAAGCTCAGGTTTGGGAACCAGTTTTCTCAGGCTGCAGCAAGGTGGTTAAACCTTTGGGCATTCTGTTTCTACTGCACACCACGCACAATGGAGTGAACGGAGTAATGAATCGTAGGACCCAAGATGTAATGACTGCCCATTTCAGATCTGCAGTAGCATTCGTAAACTGCTCTGAGGCGAACATGAACAACATGAACACAAGCTAGGATGGAGGGCCGCATGCCCTTGAAGGTAATCTGCCAGGGGCTAGAACAAACCATCAGTGGGCCGGGCTGAAGGCAATGGTGGGTGTGAGCACAGCCAAAATAAGGTAGTGTTTCATCTCCTCCTCTTCCACCCAGATGGCAGCTTCAGGCAGCAGGAGCCGGGCCACGAAAGCAGTTAGGGTGGCCACATGAAATTGAAGACAGGGCTCCTGTACTTTTAATAGTTGTTGTGAAGAAGAGAGAATTTCTCAGGTGCAGCTTTCCATACAAGCAATGGTTGTTGAAATTTTCCCTCCCAGGCAGCTGGTAAAGCTGCAGGAGCCCCACCTTCTATTATTTCATGTGGGCACCCTTGCAGATTTTCTCCTATATCCTCCTGTGTACTTCCCAGTTTTGGAAAAACAAAACTGTCTGTGCCATATGGCCTGTCCCTTTAATGGGGTGGAGGGCAGGCTGCTAATCATTACATTACTAGTGCTGAACTGACAATCCAGTCAACTTCTGTATGAATGTGGGTGCCATCTTGTCTGTCAACTCAGGCAGCAAGAAAACTTGGGCTGGCCTTGTAATCTGATGTGGACCGATCAGCAATCAAAATGTTCTCATCTCCTTGGCAGCATGTTAGAGACGAATAGTTTCTACCCTGAATTGTTTTGCTGCATACCTTCGTGATGTAGGCAAAGACTATAGTTTTGCATGGGGAGAGGTTCCCAGGCTCAAATCCCAGGTCTTCCAGGTTTTTCCTATTTTTAGAAATATCAGAAAAACATATGATCAAAAAAGGCTCTTTGGCCGGGACCCTGGAGAGTTGTCGCCTGTCAGATTAGGGCCAGAGAGAAAAAATGGTACAAGTTGCTGTGTTGCCTTGATGTCTAAAAATAATGCAATGGGGATTTGGATTATCTCTGGACCCAAGCCTACTTCCAGGCCATGAAACTGTCCATCCATTCTGGCTTGGCATGCTTTAGCTTGCTCAAGACAAATCAATAAACGTTGTGTTCTGATCCAAACAGCTGCAGTGCACTCTTATTAAAGTGATGCCTGTTAAACATTTTAGATTGTTAATATTTAAGAGGCCCCAAGTTTTGCTGCAAGACTTAAGGCTCCAGGGTATTTGGGGCAGACCTATATGACAAAACATGTCCTTAATGAACCTTAATCCTGTTAATGGAATTGTCGGGGCAGATTTGTCATTGAAAATATGTTTTCATCCATGGGTCTCATGGCTTGTTCATATGCTGGACTGTTACCATTGCATGGTAAGGTAGCAGAATGATAAAGACCAGTTAACATGAGACTTGATATGCATAACATTGATTTTTTTTCCTGTGTTCACACCTGATCATATGGTTGTTTTGCAGGTAGGTGCTGATTTATTTCGTCAGCCTCCACCCTCTGCAGCTCACAAGCATTTGTGACTCTGTCCTCCCTAGGCCTCCTGATCACTCACACACTTACAGTTGAGACATTAGTGATTACAGGGCTAGAAGGGAAGAGAGGAAGCTGTGCTGTGCTTTGACCCAGAAAAGGGTATCCGTCTAGGAAGGTTAAATGCTTTTGGCTTTACTTCACTTGCTCATAATTTAGTGTGCAAATGTTGAGTTGAGATGGTGGGAAGTTGTCCTCTGGAAATACTCTCTAAGTAACCTCTTACAAACCTTTGACTGTGTACATTCTAATATTCTTAAAGCAACTTGGTGATGAAAATTGCTATTTGCTAAGAATGTGTTTAAAATATTATCTATGGGCTTGTTAGTCCCAACTGAAATAGGTGCATTGAATAAATGGAACTTGTTAAGATTACATAGATGTAAAGTTCATTGATTCAAAGGGCCTCCTTTAGTTGGGGCTAACAATTGGATTTAGCCCTATATTTTCAATATCTGTATAATGATATTTTGCATACTTTCAAGTATGACCTGATGTTGACCCTAATGGGTCAACATCAAGATATATTAGATTAGTGAGGAACAGATGGGGCCCTTTTTAGTGATGGACCCTTATTTTTGGAACTCACCTTCAAGGAAAAACATACGTCCCTTCTCTTTGTTAACCTTTTCACCTGACATTAATGACATTTGTTTCAGCCAGCATCTTATTAGAAGTATCTGGAAGTTGATTCATGGCAACTGGACTTCTTTCTTATTAGGTTGAAACATTTTGCTCCTCATCCAAGGAGTTTCTTCAGTCTGAGGAGATGGATAATCCCACTTCTGCAGTCCTTCTCAACCCATTGTCATGGGTCGTTAACAGTCATTAACAGTGCTCTTTCTGGTGTGTGGTCCTGATCTTTTGGGGGATAGATGAAAGAGCAGCATGATAAATAGGAGACAGATTCTATCTAAGGCCTCCATCCCTGTTGAGAGGGATTTTTTATATGCACATGTATGGCCTCCCTGACCCCTCTCTCAAACCACCTATCTTCTTGATCCAAAATGAGTACACCTTGGTCATCAAATGAGTGTCCTTTGTCCTTCAGACTGAAGAAGCTACTTGGATGAGTAGTGAAACATTTCAACCTAATAAGAAAGACGTCCAGTTGCCATGACTCAACTTCCAGATAACCTCACTCTTCATAGACTGATTAGAAGTGTTGTGCTGCTCTTTTCTATTCTACTTGGTTCACTTCCTACATTTTAAAAAAACTTGTTTGTAATTTTACATTTTCTTTTCTATTGTTTCAATTATGTCAGTTGGCCACTTTCGGAGGGCTTGTCTGTAAAATGTGACACACATGTATAAGTTTAATACTCTTCCTTCTGTAATAAATCAAAATAATTTCTTCAAGCCCTGCTATGTGAATTTTCTTCGAGGAAAATGGAGCTGCTCATAGTTTTGCAGGTTCTGTGTATCAATGTTTCCTTTCTTCACATACACATCCAGAGAGGGGGGGCGGGGAGAGTAGACAGGAATTGGATAGGAAAAACCCACATGATTGGCTCCATCCTCAAAATGATTGGATCCTCATTTTCACCCTAATGGGTCAACATTAGCGGTCAGCCTCGCCAAGCACCTCCCCAAGGCCCCATCTCAGTGGGCTGGGTTGAGGGCACTGCCAATCCCTGGAGCCTTCAGGTCCTAACTGCTCACCTGATTCTTGCATGGGAACAAGAGAGAGAGAGAGAGAAGAAGAAAAAGGTGGAGTAGGAGGAGTAACTTGTTCATAGAAAATTGTTGGAGGTGCTGCGGCTTGAAAGATGTACAGGGCAAGTGAATGAGCATTAGCAACATGCTGAGGGAGAGATGGAAGCAGCCTGGGGGTTCAAAGACAGCATTTTGCGTATCTCCTCATTTTAAACCGGGAACAGTGCTATTGATGGGTACTGGAAAGCAGATCCTTTGCCACTAAGTGACAAAAGAAGCAAATGCAGAAGATGGAATTTGGGGTAGCTTACCAAGGAGGAATAACTCACTGATTTAATTATCTGGCTGCAGAACCAGAGACAAGGAGTTTGATTCCCCAGTGTGCCTCCCGGGAGAAGAGTCAGCATGTGTAGTCGTGGGCAAAGCTGCAGAACCAGAGGTTGGGAGTTTGATTTCCTGCTGTGCATCTCAGAAGAGCTAGCCTATGTGACCCTGGGCATGCCGTACAGTCCCAGGATGCTCCCCAAAGAAGAGAATGGTAAACTACTTCTGAGTACTCTCTACCTAGAAAACCCTGTAAAGGGTCGCCATATGTTGGAATCTACTTGATGGCAAACAATATTTATCATCATACCCAATTTGTTTGTTTGTTTGTTTGTTTGTTTACCCCGCCTTTCTCCTTGAAAAGGACCCAAGGTGGCTTACAACAATGAAAGACAATATTTAAAGTTGAAAACAATGAGTATACAGTGGTGGTTAACATCATTAAAAGACAATATTTAAAACTACGAACAATGAATAAAGAGGCATCTTACATCATTAACAGGAAATATTAAGGCAAAGATCAATAAGTATACAATTTTTTTAAAAAAAAAATGTCACTCTGAGAAATGGAAAACACAAGTAGTACTAAAAATCCAATCAAAGCAGTAATGCATAGCAATCTATCTAAAATCACACACAGGTAGCTGGTTACTGAGGGAGGGCTTGCTTGAAAAGAAAGGTCTTTGCCTGCTTGTGGAAGGATAGCAAAGATGGGGCCAGTCTGGCCTCCTGTGGGAGTTCCAAAGTCTGGGAGAAGCAACAGAGAAGGCCCTCTTCTGTCGCCCCATCAGACGCAGTACAAATGAGTAACCATTATTTGTAAGAAGATCAGGAGTGAGGTCAGTTTTTAAAGAGCAGTTAAAAATTAGTTAATTTTCCCACTTACATTTGGAACAAGAGGAAGAATAGAGAGTTTGTAAGCTTGCTGCATGGAGGGGGTGGAGAAATACTAATGGGTGACAGAGAGAAGGCAGAACTTTACTTCTGTTTTCTCTCAAGATAAAGAAGAATGCTTAGCCTAGTGTAAGCAGGGGGGAAAAGTGTGCTGTTTATATACTGCCCCGTAGCACTTAAAGCACTATATGGGGAGTTTACAAGTTAATTACACGGGCTACACATTGCTCCCCCTGCCCCTCCAGCGAGCTGGAAGGTGGAAAAAAGACAAGTGTTGCCTAGGATAGTTAAAGAGGTATTATGGGACTATCTAGTTACTTTTTTTTTTATGCCACTCTGAGAAATGGAAAACACAAGTAGTACTAAAAATCCAATCAAAGCAGTAATGCATAGCAATCTATCTAAAATCACACACAGGTAGCTGGTTACTGAGGGAGGGCTTGCTTGAAAAGAAAGGTCTTTGCCTGGAAGCATTTTCAAGATAGTGACCACTCCAAGAGAGGTCCAGAAAGCAGCAACCAGAATGGGACGTGGTGGCGCTGCGGGTTAAACCGCAGAAGCCTCTGTGCTGCAAGGTCAGAAGACCTGCAGTCGTAAGATTGAATCCACGCGACGGAGTGAGCCCCTGTCGCTTGTCCCAGCTCCCGTCAACCTAGCGGTTCGAAAGCATGCTAAATGCAAAAATGCGAATAGATAAATAGGTACCACCACGGTGGGAAGGTAACGGCGTTCCGTGTCTAGTCGCGCTGGCCACGTGACCACGGAAGATTGTCTTCGGACAAACGCTAGCTCTATGGGTTGGAAACGGAGATGAGCACCGCCCCCTAGAGTTGGACACGACTGGACAAATTGTCAAGGGGAACCTTTACCTTTACCTAGTTACTTTAAATAAACTCAAGTCTTCTGGACCACATGATCTCCAGCTAAGGGTGTTAAATGAATTTGCTGATGTAGTCTTGGAGTCTCTATAATCTTTGAGAATTTTCTGAGAAGAAATGACGTCCCTGAAGGCTAGAGGCGAGCAAATGTTATTGCCGTCTTCAAAAAGGGCCACTTAGAAAAGCATGCTGTGATAGCTAAAACCCCACATGGGCTTCTCAAAAACAAGTCATGTCAAACTAATCCCATCTCATTTCTATTGAGTCACAAGCTTAGTAGATGAGGGGAATTCTGTGGATGTAGTATATCTTGATTTCAGAAAAGCTTTTGGGAAGGTGCTTGATGATATTTTTGCACCCTTGCAGGCTGTAAAATGTGGGCAAGATGATTCTGCTATTAGGTGGATTTGTTGCTGTCTGATGGGCCATAACTAATGAGTGCTCACCGATCCCTTATCATCTTAGAGAGAAGTGAAAAATTGCGAAAAGGTTATATCCTGTTCTTGCATGGCTACTTCTTGGCTGGCTATTTGAGTTGGCAGGGGGTTGAGCAGTGTCAGGAGCCTCACTGGGGACTCTGTGAGCTCCCTGTGACTTATGAGCCTCATTTTGATGACTCCCAAACTAGGAGGAACTAATAAAAATTCCAGAGGACCTTGCCTAGTCAGAGGGTTTGCCAGCCTGAGCTCAGGTGCTCAGAGGTGTTGGGTGTTATATTCCTTGACCTTAGAACACTGGAAGCATTTTCAAGATGGTGACCACTCCAAGAGAGGTCCAGAAAGCAGCAACCAGAAACTGGGCCATTGGGCCTTCTCAGTGGTGGCCGCCTTACTATGGAGCTCTCGTCAAATGGAGATGCATTAGGCTCCCACCCTTCTTAGTTTTAGAAAACAAATCAAAATCTGGCTTTTTATCCAGGTCTTCGAAAGCCTCTCTCTTTTGTAATCTAATTTTTTGGCAACTCTGTTTCAACCCTGTGTTGTTTGCTGTTTAGGGTTCCATAAATTGCTTTTACTTTTGTCATCTTGAGAATTTTGTGTTGTTTGTTAGATAATAGGGTTTTGAAGTTTGGTTGGGTTTGATTTGTTTATGTTATCCTTGTTAATTGTTTTTAAGAGTGTTTCTATTCATGTATATCTATTTTTGTAGCCACTCAGAGTAGTGGCCTGCAACTAACTGGGCGGGGTATAAGTTCACAAATCAAATAAATAAAAAGAAGATATGTGTAGGCTGGTTGTTGAAGTTAGTCTGTGGTGGGAGAAGCAGTCACTTGTGTTCTGCATGGCCAGAGGCATGTTTTATTATTTCACTTGCATGCTTCACATTTCCACTTTCTGTGTATTCTAACATTTGAAGAGGTGGTTTATTGCATTAATGTGTGAATGGGTGTCTTTTGAACTGAAAGAAGAAGCATGTTTCAAAGCATTACTTTATTTGACAGTCTTGGCCTGCTAGCTATATTATTGTCATCCTTATCCTCATTTATTTACATAGAATCAACAATGTACGCGGATCAGTAAAAAAAGTTAAAACGAAGTAAGGAAGGTTTGCCCCATGGACTGTACCGTCTATTATATTTTGATCTCCTTGCACCCTTTTTCAAACTTGATAGGTATAATAAGACTAGAAGGCAAACTGGATAACAGAGATAACCGACAATTGCTTTTTTAAAACCTGAGATGTCGTTGAGAATAAGCGTTCTTAATTTTTCAGAGGAAGTGGGTGAAAGGGAAATGAAATTTGGATCTACGTGAAGTATCACATTAACAGGTCTAACATGATTTCATTCGTTATTGAAGGCTTTTAGTAAATCTATGCCAGCACCAATAAGAGTAACATCATGAACGGGATACAAGAAATCCAACTCAGTATTCACAATGCCACCTGGTGGTGGAGGGTTGCCGTTCTCCTCTCATAGTAACCTAGAAAAATATTTTGTCTATAGTGGAAGTTAAGGAATGAAGAGTAAACAGATGTGTTTTGTTTGTTCGAATGCAAGGTGTATGTATGTATGCTTTTATTTACCTGTAGCATTCACAGGTTACTTTTCGGGAGCAATACTGCTCAAGGCAGTGGAAATCGGTTTCTTTTGTGTGGCATTCTTGTACACAAAGTGTTCCATGCCCAGAAAACAGCTCTTTAGGGAATTATCCACACTGAGGTACCCAACAAAAGTATTGCCAAATTACCTAATAGGCCAGTAGGCTTGGAAAACCAGCATAAGTGCGGGCTGGGTATTCTGAGAATTAGTAACATCTCCTAGCTCTTCCTTCCTTCCTTCCTTCCTTCCTTCCTTCCTTCCTTCCTTCCTTCCTTCCTTCCTTCCTTCCTTCCTTCCTTCCTTCCTTCCTTCCTTCCTTCCTTGTAATGGGGTCTTTGGGCTTACTGTCTCACTTTTGTACAGTCTTAGTTTTTAAATGCAGCAGGAATTCATTATTTCTATTGTCGGCGAGAATATGCTGTTGCTGCTGTGGATGTACATATATTTATTATTTATTTATTTTTATTTTATTTATTACATTTTTAGCCCGCCCATCTAGTCATATAGACTACTCTGGGCGGGTAACAACATAACATATAACAAAATTACAATTTAAAATGACAGTATGTTACTAAAAAAAAAGAAAAAAAACACAATGATCCAAGATGGAAAGAATACAAGAAACCAAAATTCAAACAGTGGATGGAGGGAAGGCTTGCTTAAACAACCAGGTTTTCAATTGGCATTTGAAGATGCCCAGGGAAGGGGCCATGCGAATCTCAGGAGGGAGATTGTTCCAGAGACGAGGAGCCACTGCCGAGAAGGCCCGGTTTCTTGTTTTTTCCTTCCGGGCCTCCCTCGGCGTTAGGCTCCTCAGTCTCACCTCCTGGCTAGATCAGGTGATACGGGTAGATCTAGGTGGGAGAAGGCGTTCCGTCAGGTAACGAGGCCCTAAACCGTTTAGGGCTTTATACGTAAGCATTAAGACCTTGAAATCTACGCGGAACCGGACAGGCAGCCAATGTAAGGCGGCCAGAGTGGGGGTAATATGTTGATATTTCCTTACCTCAGTAAGAAGTCTGGCCGCCGCATTCTGCACCATCTGGAGTTTCCGCATAGATCTCAAAGGCAGCCCCACGTAGAGAGCATTGCAGTGGTCATAACAGCTTTCTGGTTTGTTTGTTTTGAATGAGACCAATAAGAACAAAATAGTTTAGTTAGGTGTTACAAAGTGTAATTATTGCAAAATGGTTCTGCATAGGGCTCTGACAGCCAACAAATTATGGTTTAAATTAGGAATTTAATTATCAATCTGCAAACAAGGGTTCAAAAATATTACCCTAAATGGTATAAGTTTTCATATGAAAATAATACTGAACCTTCTGTCTATAATATGATGCTGTTCAGCCCAGTTCTGTACTTATTTATTCAAAATGAATCCCAGTAAGTTCATTCATTCAATTTATTTGCATCCTACCTTTCTCCCCGCCCCCTGAAAGGGACCAACTTCAGTGGGCCAGCTATCAAGTAAATATACATAGGACCCAACTTTGTATGTTTTCTATATCTCTGGTGTAAATGCAACTCGTCCATGTTTCGCAATGGTTGTATGTTTTAGAATTTCTCTGTCAGCTCTGATGGACCTAACCTTTGTAGTTATCGCACTTTTCAAAATATGCAGTCCACACATTACACATTAATCTTTTACTGCATCTCAGAAATGAAGGGTGGCAGCGGCTAAAGGCCAACAGGAATAGGTATCAATGCTTTCCCCAAGGTGTGTTTTAGAATGTGCAGTGGGATGCAGATCTGAATAAAAGTCAGAAAAAATGACTGTGAATGTGTGTGTATGTGCTCTTGTATAGGCATTTTAAAAATTTAATTTTGTTTAATTTAATTTAGCTACAACTCCTAGAACCCCAAAGTTATTGTTGCCACTGATAATGCTGATCAAAGGATTCTGGAGGTTGTAGTCCAAAAGGTAACCTTACCAGGCTCTTCAATGGATTGGCCAACTAGCCAGTTGAAGTAATTTTTATTCACCTGTTTCTCTTGTGGAGATAAAATTCCAGTTGTTGTTGCTGAGTATATCCTTGCATAGCACAGTCTGGATGAATAAGGAGGACGTTTGCCCTCAGAGAATTCCATATCTGGAAAAAGGAGCACTTTGGGACAGCTGTTCCTAGTTTTGGGTCCCCAGATGTTTTTTGTGTGTCACCTCCCAGAAGCAAGTATGGCCACGGGTGGAGGGTTGTACAGAGATTTAGTCCAACAACATCTGGGAATCCCTGCTTGGGAATTACTTCTATAGCTGAACTAGTGCACATGCTGCCCTCTTGAGAGAGCAGGTGTGCCCGTTCACTTCAATGGATAAGGTGGCTGTATTGCTACCTGGGTGTGAGAGCATCTGGAAATACCAGAAGCCTCCAGGTAGAATCCTTCCTGAAACTCTGTCTGATCCAACATGAGGCAGCTTTCTATATTCTTTCCGCTGTTATAGTAGGAGAAGAGGGAAAACAATTGCTAGCATGGATTAATGCCCCATAAAGATTTCCTTGAGAAAAACAGAGGGATGGGCTATCATGCTCAGCATCTGACAGATTGCCCAATCTGGTAGGATTAAGGTAGAATCCTAACTCCATCCCCAAGACTAATCATGCCCTGCTCATGACCTCCTCGGTATATCTGGCTGGGTAAAGCCAGGAAGAGAACACTAGAGCAGAGGGACTATTGTCTGATTGAACAAGGCAGTTCTTACATTTTTGTACTCCGGGACAAGTGCCATGATTAACTGTGTCTTATGAGAATATAACTCTATTTATATGGTGTGAAAACACACCCCTCTTGAGCAGGTGGCCAAACAAAAAGTACATCAAATAAAATGGATGGTTACCATGGCCTGGTAGCCCGACAAGAACATTTTCACTCTCGGCACGCACAATAAATGCAATTGAACAGGCCAGATTTACATTTCTGTGTAATTTTTTTATTATTCATTATTTTACCTCTCTGGTCGTAACAAAAACTGTGCCGTCTGGTGAATATGATGTAGTGGAAAAAATGAATGGGCAGTAAACGTAGGTTTGTAGTTCAAGTGGGGGGTGGGTGTTGGAAAATATGACTCATGATGCTGCTAATTTAGGATTGGGGACTTGGGGGCTTACTAGAACTTAAATAGTACCTAGATTTCCAAAAAGCTACTGCCATGTAATGCCATTATTTTGACCTGGGGCTCTCCAAACCTCCTCAAGCAAAGATATTTCATTGCCAATTAAGCTTTATCCCCGTGACCTCTTCTGGCTTTCACTTGGGTTATGGAAATGCTGGACAGAACAGCTCCATGTTTTAACATAACTAGTGTTCCTATAACAGTAAGAAGGTACACAAGTTATGTATGAATAGAAGCCAGCAGGCATGGCTCCTGCCAAGCAATTGTGAATTATTTAATGAGTAGAGCCATACTTAATAGATTTCTATCCTCTCCATCCATTTCTCCCATTGGCTGGCTTACAGGTTTCTTATCTTGGGAGCAATGGTCATATATCCAAACTAGTTAAAAGTCTGGAGAAATTTCATGGTCAAAGTGAGGCTGGAGAAGGAAATACTCCAATTGTCCTCTTCCTATTGGAAGGAAGAGGACAATTGTCAAGATGCCCTCCTCTGTCAGGACCGAACAAAAGTTAGTTGGAGGTTACTGTCTAGCAGGAGACTAGAGCTAGGATTTCTGTCAGGTGTAAGTGTTTGAGGGGGTCAGGCTGGGAGTCAGCACCATCCTGTGGCAGGAGAGAGTACTGTTGCCCAATCAAAGTACCAGCCTGACAGAAACAAGAAAGAAACCCCACCACCTGAGGCAGGAGAACAAGGAATTCTTCATTTTTGCCTTTACTGGTTGTCACTGCTGAGCTACCTAAACTGTATAGGCTCTCTGGAGAACAGTGCCAGGTGGCAGAGGCAAAGAGTAGCCAGAAGTGGTATCTAGAGAGCTGCCAAAACCGAAAGGGTTGGAGGAATCCTTCCTCAGAGCAAGGCATTATGAGAGAGGGGGGCGACCAAGACCAACTTTGTACAGCTGCCATGGTGCCTTCTTGAGTTAGTGGGTGGAGGGCAAATTTGCCACATTTTCCACTCTCCGATTTGGAAAAGGAACCTCACCCTGCCTTGTGGAAGGGCTGGCACTGTAGCCTAAACAGGAAGTCTTTTTACTCCCTTGTGTTGAAGAAAGCCAATAATGTCCTGCTTTAACTTGAAGATCTTCTTTCATAGAAGGAAAAGCTACCCCCAACAAGTGATTGGTTCCATGTTTAAGGGCCTCTTCTCTCTTGTGAGACAGATCAAAAGGAAGGGTAAAACAATCAGACTGCAATGAATCGTGAAACCTAGTTCTGTATTTTTTGTCAAGTGAGGACAAATTTATATATACCATTTTGCTCAGAAGTAAGTGCTATTAAGTTTAGTGAATTTTCCAGGTAAGTATCAGTAAGACATCAACCTTAATAGGAGTTATGGAATGCACACAGTCTCAAACACAACATTTATACAGATTACATTATTAATTTTTTCTGAGAATTCAGATTGGATAGTTCCGATAATTTCAATTCGTTTTTGGTGCAGAAAACATGCATTTCCTATTTATGTTTACAGTTGTCTTCTGTCTCCTTCTCCCCATCCCCCACTCCCCCCTCAGAGTGAACTGGATGAGAACCAAATTCAAATGGCCGGCGATGATGTAGATTTACCAGAAGACCTCCAGAAAATGGTGGCTGAAGATCAAGTAGAAGAAGAAGACAAGGATTCTATTCTTGGACAGCTTCAGAACATCCAGAACATGGACATGGACGCTATTAAAGAAAAAGCCCAAGCTACTTTCACTGATATTAAGCAGGCAGCTGAACAGAAATGTTCTGTCATGTAGTAAAGACATTTACAAGATTTATGTACAGATGCCCAATAGGAATGGAGAGCCATGGATGCTCCCACTGGTTACTTGCCACTCTCTACCCCTTTATAAGGAGTGTAAATAACTTTAAAAACAAATCACATCCATTTATTGACAGATGTTGGTGGCAGTAGTGGGATCTTGAAACACCAGGGAACGTTCGAAAGCTCTAACTGCAGTTGCAAATATTACTGTTTGCATTGGTGTCCAATCCATCAAAGGCCATCATGATTTCGGGTTCTGAATTTCGTGTTAAAATGTGCTTTGTTAACAGGGAATGGAAGCATATTCAATTTCCTAAAATTTCAGTTCATGGGGTGTACAGTAGTTTTTATCTGCTTTTATTACAGCAGAGTTGCCTAGATAATGAAGATTAACCATACATAGTGTCTATTCTACATAGATGGCTTTGCTGAGTAGTAGCGATCTGAAAAGGTGAATATTTTAATGTAATAAACATTATATTACAAAGATACCCCCCAGCTTTACTGTTGTTGTATGTGAACCATACATTTTGTACTAATGTATTTTATTAGCCTGAAGTGATAGAATCTTTTCCTTAGAAAAGAAAATGACCTTGTATGAAAGATAACGCAGAGCATTTAGTCACTGCTCTATCATGAACAGGACATAACACCACATACATCAAAACACATGACTGTAAATATTTGACAGACACCTACATATTTTAGCAAGCTGAATAAAACATCACTTGGATTTAGGGAATTGTGGTATTTTCCCCCCATGGGCCTGCTCTTATGCTTTTAATGGAATCTTGACAAACAGAAAATTAACTGCTAAAGTTTTTTGGGAAAACCTTCACTTACTAAATTTGGATTCTATCAAATGTTTAGGGTTGGCTGCAGAGGCTAATGGACCTATGCTAAGTACAGTACCATTGAGTTTATATGAGAGGTGAGCGGATTTGTGATTTGGACTACAACCTCCAGAATTTTCCAGCCAGTATGGCGTCTGAGCATGCTTCCTGGGGAATTCTGGGAGCTGTAGTCCAAAAACACACATTTGCTTAAGCTCCAACCCACAGAGTGACATATTTGTCTTGAAAGTGTGGATTAGGTTGATTGACTTCAAAATGCAGACCTAACAAGGACCCTTATTCCTGCAAAAGGACAAAAGGTGATCACACTTTAATAAAGAACCCCTTCCCTTCAAGTACCAGAGAAGTTAAGGGGGGGAACTACAGTTATGTATACAGAAATAACTTTTAAATCAAATATCAATGTAGTAGTATGTAAGTTGAACCTAGATCAGTAGATCCCAGACCTGGGACTCCTTTTGATGTCTGATTATTCTTCCCAGAATCCCAACCATTGTCCATTCTGGCTTGTGATGTCATGGGAGGTGGATCCTTGCATAATTGCAAAATAATGGCTGAAATCCTGTTGTGTAGTTATGCAAAAAATGGTACCTTTTACATTCAAATAACTGCAGGTTAACAAATTATCTGCCTCACACCAGTTTAAACTAAATCCCAATGTCTTTTTTCCCCCATGAAGCAATTCAAGCATTAAAAGTATTGGTTTTTAAGCTCTGTTTAAAACAGTACACTTCTCTGTGCAATTCCCATGCTTGTTTTCTATCATGTACCTCCTTATGCCAGAATCATATTGTTGATATTTAAATATAATGAACATGGGAGGGAGAGATGTATCTATTATTAAAATTCTTTTTTCCTAGCATTTTCTTCTTGTTGTTTGGGTGGGTGGGGGGAATGTTCTACAGATACTTTTTTTTCTAAGATATCATTCCCTAAAACTGTTTCCCTGATCTAATTATAAACCATATTTTGCTCTCAGTTAAAAATGATTTAGATTAACATTGCAATTCTATACATGGCTACTTAGAAACAAGTTGACTGAGTTGAATGAGACCTTTTCCCAGTTAAGTATACATATAATCATGGCATGATTCTGTAACAATATTTGCCTGTATGTACCTCAACTTTTCCAAGTTTGCAATTTAAAATAGCTTTATGCTTTACAGTGCATGTCTGCACAAAAGAAAATGCCACTAATTTCAGTGGGGCTTACTCCCGGGTAAGAGGGCACAGGGTTACAGCCTTTGTCTGAGCAGGCAGCTAAATGTTCTTAGAAGCACAGTGAAACTTTTAAGGCACCAGAAGAAGGAAACCTATCCACAATCCAACAGTGCTATGATGGACACAGTTCCCTGTCTCAACCCCCCCCACACACACACACACCAGTGTCAGACCTGGTAGAACAGGAGATTCTGTTCGTTTCCAAGTCACCATACACAATATTCAGAAATGATTTTGGCACCAGAAGTAGAAAATCCTATCAGCCCCAACTCCCTACTGTAACCTTTAACTATTTACAGGAGCCTCATGGTGTAGCGGTTAAACTGCGGTGCTGCAGCGAAGACTCTGCTCATGGCCTGAGTTTAATCCTGGGCTGAGGCCATTGGCTCAGCCTTCCATCCTTCCAAGGTCCATAAATTGAGTACCCAGTTCATGGGGAAGGGAAGGGAATGTGTAACCTGCATAATTAAACAGAACTGTCCAGAGAGTGCTTTAAGCACTATAGGGGAGTATATAAGCAGAACACTTTGTTTTGCTTATTTATTTATTTAAAATAGTTATAACATATTAAATAAGTAACCACTGGCTGCCCTTCCATAACACTCAAAATCATTTGCCTTTACCTAATAGATGGGCCAGTTCTGGACAGCAGAAGTTAACTGACAGTTTCTGGTCAAGTTTTTCTGCCTATCTCCTGGGGCTTTCATTTCCACTGAGCAACCGTGCCAGATAACCTTCTGAGTGACCCTGATCCCCATGTGGGCCCTACTGTAGGATGAACTGTGGCGCTCATATGGTGCTGTCGAGTGCAGAGCACCAGTGAGAGTTACATAAACCACGAGACAACAGGAAATTAGCCACAGGTAGCTGAGGTTGGAAGATTACAGAGGCATGGATAGGTGAGCCAAAGGTTACAAGTAATGAATGTGGGTTAGGGATGGCAATGAATAGCTGGAGCTACAGCCTTTATTTAAGGGTGGATGCTGAAGAGCAGCGTTTAAGACAAAATGCAGAAGCAGACTCCAGCCTGGCCCAGATATTTAGAAAGAGACTAAGTAAAGCAACTGCCTTGGGCAGCAGAGGGAGAGACATGGGAAGAGGCAGCTCTCTATATATCACCCAGTTTACTCTTGGCACGTAAACAAACAGCAGTATAGGGTGTCCCACCCCTGCTGCTGAAGAAAGATCCAACGACCAATCCACTTGACTTCCATACCCGGAAAGGAAGAATGGGATTTTGTCTTTTTAGGCAGCACACCTTAGGTAAGTCCTGGCTAGCATAGGTTTCATCATACAGGATTTGAAAGAAGCTTTTCTGGCTTCCTTTCTGTTTTTCAACCCCCGTCAGAGATTCTGTTTTTTCTTATCGATAACATTCTCAGCAGCTAGGGTTGGAAACTTCACTGTCTTCCCTATGAAGCAATCCAACGTTTTTTGCTCACATTCTGAGGTTCTTTCACCCCTTACAGAGGCACAAGTGGTGGGACAATTCAGAGCCGTAGCTAGCAACTTGGCCACCCATGGCAATTGTAAGGCCTCACTCACTTCGCCTTGACGCCTGGGCAGGAGCGTGCACTGGGAAACAAGGAAGAATTTGATAGTTCTCCCATAAAACAAAAAGAAAGTTTGTGTTTTCAAATAAAAGGAAAGTTAATAGGGCCATGAGGTGTTCCCACTTATTTCCCCAATATTCATCAACAAATCCCTCTCTAGATTTTGGTGCCCTGGGGCAAAGCCCCAGTTGTACCTCTCAAGTTATGGCTCTGGCAAAATTGAGTCAGGTTGGCCCTGGTTGTGTCACTCCCTCACCTGGCGGATTAGGTAGGCTCCCTCACAGTTGGCCTTTAGAAAAATACTACACGGCTCTGCCAAGCTTTTAGTGATGAATGCTACTCCTTGATTTTGAATGGCTCTCTTGTTTTATTGAAAAATATATGTTTTACTTTTCTTGTTTTCTGAGTTTTTTTAATTGGTTGTCTTTATTCATTTATTTTTAAGGATTTTGTTGTAAATTACCTCAAATACCCACTGAGTGGAGGAGTGATTTAGAAGGATGTTAAATAAATACATACGTAACTACAATAGTTTAAGACATATAGAATATATAAGTTAGTACTTTGTTGCAATACATGAACATAGAAAAGCAATCATGTGAGCATTTCCCCAACTCTAGCAAGTTTCCTGTTATATGCCTATTATCATATAGGTTGTGAGATTAGCTGCACAGCCAGGTTAAACTGCAGTACTGCAGTCAAGACTATGCTCATGACCTGAGTTCAATCCTGACAGGCTCAACTATGCAGCTCATGGGAGAGGGGGGCAATATGTAGACTACATAATTATATTGTAAACTGTCCAAAGAGTGCTTTAAGCGCTATGGGCATTATATAAACAGCACACATCTAGGGGCTCTCTAGATATGTTGAACTGTAACTATTTTCATCCTAATTATAGATTATGTTGGGTGAGATGATGGGAGTTGTAGTCCAAAAATCTGGTGAGGACCCCTCCTTGTTGGTTGCCTACTTGGGCTTGCTGATCCAAATCATTAGTCTATCTAGCAAATTCAAGTAGATCTTCTTTTGTAGAAGTTATATCAAACTTACTGCTGCTGCTTCATTTCTGCCAGAAGCTATCTAATGGTGTTTCCAGAGTGAAAAAATCAGCCAACAGGGAGCCGTCATTGCCCAGGGGATGTCTAAATGAGTTTGTAGACCTCACATTCTTCATCTCTTTCCATCTCTTCCATCAAACTTTCTAAGTCTTGGCATTCAGACATGGAGTTTTTTTGTTGGCTTTTTTGCAAAAAGGTCATGGTATGGCTGGTTTAATAAAGTAGTATGTGACGGAAAAGACCAACTTTGCTTGAGATGGTGGATAACTTCTGCCTCTGAGAATACAAAACACTGCAGTAGATGGGCAAACGGTCAGACATGGCATAAGAGAGCTGCCTGGAGAGATGGAAAAAAATTCATTTCCTATACTACAATTCAAGAATGTCCCAGACTGCCTAGTCGTGGTCATGCTAGCTAGGAAATCCTGTGAGCTATATTCCAAAAAAGTAACTTTTCCAGTCACGGAACTTTAGCAACCAGGTTCTAGAGAAGCATGAGCAGAGATGAGCAGAGAGAAGTGCATTGGAAGTGGTTGCAGGGAGAAGCTGTGGAGGCTGGTCAATGGAGGCATGCGTGGTCAGAACTGGTGATAAATATCACAGCAGCAAGTCAAGCACAATAGCATAGAAGCCTATTGAACCAGCATAATAGACCATCCTTCACTTCAGTTAGAGGTTAACTGTTAGATGTTAAATGTTAAAGACTTGTATCTACGGCAGTGTCGTTGCAAAGGTAGAGAAAGAAGAAAGAAGCTCCAGGATTACTTAGCTCCATTTACTGTTCACTTGGGCTCCCTTCTGTTAGAGACCCTGGATGGGCACCATCCACCAATGGGCAGGAGGTCCCTCCCAGGAATGTACATGCACACATGCCACTCCGTAAGCACCACCCTGGCACATTTGGTCCTAGTGAAGCTCCTGGCCCAGTCTGTCTCCTTGCCTTCCTGTTCACAGTCAGTAAGAACAATACAGAACGTAGCCTTTCCTGCGCTCTGTCTTAAAAATACATCATAAATAGCCTTAAAAAGGAGTCAACAGCTTTTTAAATTGTGCACACAGCCAAGGAGATTTATTATAATAAGTAGCATCTTGCTATAATTATCCCTGAAACACTTTTATTAAAGAAGCAGGACTGGCTAATCTACTAGGTGCCTAGAAGTGTTTCTGATTATCGACTAATCTTTACTAATCCCTTGCGAACCTTATCGTTCACCTCATGACAACACTGGGCAATATTTTCCCATGAAAACCCTATTGCCATTAAGGACTTAAATGAAGGAAAAACAAATGAGTGGCCTGCATTTTGGGGGGGGGGGGAGCTCTTTAAGTGTGCCACAAGAATTGTGTTCACTTTTGTCTTTTATCCCTTCTAGGGCAGCAATGAGGAAATGTAGGAGGATGGCTGCTATATAGAACTTGCTTGTTCAGGTGCAGTATACCAGCAAATACTAATTGTTAGGGAGCAGCTGCAGGAAAGGACTAGCTCTTCATGCCTTCCTAGTGGACCTCTGAAGTGCATCTAGTTGGCCACTGTGGGAAGAAGTGTGGACAAGATGGGTTGTTGCTGTTGTTTTAATCTGATGCAGCTTTCAGGATCGTGCCTGTAAAGCCGGAGTGAACAATGTCAGTCGGTATGAGGGTTCATTTTTTGCTCCCGAGATTTTGTGGGAGCCCCATACTGTGCCAAAAAATGCAAGAGGAAACCCGAAACCCCAAGTGGTTAGAACTCCACTTCCAGGTTTTAAAAGTTTATAATTTCTTGCTATCAAGAATTGCAGGGTGGTCTGGTGACTTGTTTAAAAAATGAATTGCTACTCCTGGAGGCTCCCAGAAACGGAATTTCATTTGTTGTTGTTGAAACCCATTTTTGGGGTACTGGTGTAAATGAGGCCGCTTGGTGATGCCAGAGATTTCAAAAGCAGCCTTGGGAGATACAGGCAGCCCTAGAACCATAGTTTGCTACCCCTTCTTTAAAGGCAGGTTGATGTGCAAAAATTAATAAGGTAAGCTTTTTACATTAACCCTCTTCAGGAGTCTGAAAGAGTGTAGAATACTTAGAACATGCTAGACCCGTTAATCTTCCCATTAAAAATGGACATGAATCAGAAAAATGGTGATTTGTTTTAATTTGTGATTCATCATGGTTGACGAATAACGAATTTACAATTTTTTTCTGACAAATCAATGACTCAGTTTGCCAATTTGTTTTTGTATTTAAAACCCTATAGAATGCCCTAAGCACCTAGAGACACCAAAATCACAGAGAAGCTTCCCCTGACTCTCATCTACAATCTCTCCCAGTTTGGTGAAGATTGGGTTTCGGACATCCAAGTTATACACCCACAAAGTGGGTCTCCCCCAGGAAATACCCTTTAGCAGCTGACTTTGGGAAATCCAATCTTCACCAAACCAGGAGATATTGTAGAGGAGAGTCATGGGAAGCTTCTCTGTGATTTTGGTGTCTCTAGGTGCCTGGGGGAAACTTTCCTGTGGGGACCTCTTTCTGAGTGTATTACTTGGTCATCTGAAACCAAATCTTCACCAATCTTGGCAAGATTGTAGAAGAACGTCAGACAAAGCTTCTCTGCAATTTTGGTGTCTCTAGGTGCTCAGGGGGCCATTTTATAGCCCAATGAATAAAATAATCACTAAAATGTATTAATTTGTATTCGTCAGGGGTATTGATTCATATGAATACGAATTGACAAATTAGAGATTTTTTTAAATGAATTTTGCCATTCATTTTTCAATTTGTGCCCATCTCTACTTTCCATCCTAGGAAGGCATGGATGGTGGTAGATCTGAAGAAGGAGAGCTCTTCTGTGTGGCAACCCCCTCTTAAAGCCCCATGTGCAGGAGGGTGACAAAAATTATGATGAAAAGGGGTGGGGCTAGAATGTTCCCCTCTAAATGTGAGAATTCAACATTTCTGGCTAGGAAAATGTTGGATGTTGTAGATCAAAACAAGTAATTCTTCTAAGCTCTAGAGCCAACTGATTGAGGCTCTCCAAGATTTCAGGCAGGGGTAGTTCCCAACTAGCTCTGAGGTGCTCCTTTAAATAGGAGATGCCAAGAATTAGACCTGCCATTTTCTACACGTAAAGTGTGTTCTCTGCTCCTGAACAATGGTACTCCTTTAAATAATAGAGTTTGAGAACCTTGAATGGGATAGTGTAATGTAGTGGATCGAGTGGCAGACTAGGACTCAGGAGACTCCCTGCTCAGCTATGGAAGCTCATGAGGGGAGTGGAACTGATAAAAATACTCCTTCAATATCTCACTAACTTTGAAAACTCTATTAGGATCACTATAAGTTGGCTCCAATTTGACAGCACAGAACAAGCTTTAATAGTTACCAAAGAGAATGCTTCTCACCCGTTCATCTGTCAGTTTCTTCATGTTGTTTAGCTGTAAACTAAACTTTATGGAAAGCTGGGTGGTAGTCATCATATATGTGTGTTGTGTGTGTGTGTGTGTTTTCATAGGCTTTGATTCTTTTTTGTTTAATGACACATTTATGGTTGGTTTTTAAATGTTGTAAACAGTCTTGAGTCCTTTACACAGGGAGAAAGACAACAGATACACAAGCGCCTTCCCCCCCCCCCCGCAAAAGTTGGTACATTTTGAACATAGCAATATCAGTGTTGGGAGGAAAATACAGGTGAAAAAGTTATCCAATTAAGGACCCATTATAGTTGTTCAAATATTTGGGAGAAATATATCTGACAGTGAGAGACAATGTGGTGTAGAGGAAAGAGCATCAGACTAGGACTCAAGAGGTTTGAACCCCCACTCAGCCATAGAAACTCACTTGGGGAGGGGTGCAACTGGTAAAACCACCCCTCAAATATCTCATGTACCTGGAGAAGGTACATGAGAAGGTACCTGGAGATGGTACAGTAGTCCTACCTTCCTAGGGCTACTGTAAATTGGATGTGACTTGATGGCTTAATGCAACTACAAACATCTAACTTGGTTTTAATTTTTCAGAGGTTGTCTTGAGGTCTACAGCCCCTTGCTGCTTAATATTTGTACTTCCTTTCTAGCAAGGAGAAATCCAATATACCAAAATGTTTGCAGACCCAGAACCATCCTGTTCCTCTTTCCCGTCCCCATGGTCATACTGAAATCCACACATATTTCTACCTGGGAGCCTGCAGCCAGCTATGACTCTCCAAACTTTTGCATTGCTTCACAGAGCAAAGGACCTTCCCTAGAAACACGGCACTAAACAAGCCTAAAGCCCTTGACCTTTGAATTAAAATGTGACAGGAACATCTTGGAAATCTTATTGAAAGCATCTGGTGGTTTAAAGGAGCTAATTAAATTCGTCAGCGCATATAGGATCAGCATTTTCGTGGTTTAAGGGGTCAAAGGAGAAAGTACAATCAGAATCTCCAAACAAGTGACTAATGAGATTCCATCAAACTTAGGGGTTGATAGGAGTTAACAGGTTTGAAATATAATTATAGGAATGAGCATTGTGGGCTAAGGAAGGGGAGATGGTTGGTGTACTGAGGTCCCTCTTGCCGTCTGCCTTATCATCTGTATATTCGCACTGCAGGGGAGACAAATCTGTCCATTTTAGTTTCTCTCTTGTTCTCATTTTCTGCTCTTGTTTGATTCATGGTGATTTTTTGCAAGATGTAGTTCAGATCACCCCAGACTTTTACAGTTTTTATAAAGTTGTATTAAACTTCAAACACCTTTTGTCTGTGATTCTCCAAATGCATGTGTTTTGAGAGCAATTTAGCTCCATGTCCACATTTTTTGCAAGCAGGTTTCTTAACAAAATACATTCTCAATGTTACTTTCATCACAATACGCATTTGGGTGTTCCCCTTTTTCCTGACAGTTGCATTTTTATTTGCATTTTTGTTGTGAAAGCATTCCATTGCAAAATTCAGAGGAGTGCAAATTTCCTGACTGTTGGTTTGTACACTGGTTCAAAAGTGCAAAATTAGACACTTAAATGTTGTATACTTAACTGGTAAAGACAAGACAGGCCTACTTCATTTCCTTTAGTGAGACATTTCTCCCTTGAAAATTATATATAAATAATATATAATTTTGTGCTGTCAAGTCGATTCTGACTTATGGTAACCTTTTCTAATATAAAAAAATAATAATCTTAGAATTGCAGAGCTAGAAGTGACCCTATGAATGAAATGGACCCTATGAATCATCAAGTCCCACCCCTGTCAAGGAGGCACAGTGGGGAATTGAACTCTCAGCTAAACCACTGAGCATCCAACAGTTCACTGAACTATTCACCCAGTTTGAAAACTATAGGTCCTTAAGTGCTTAAAATTCATCCCAGTCCCAGTCCCATGTCTGAAGAAGTGGACTTGTTCACAAAAGCTCACGTTAAAATATAGCAGTTAGTCTTCAAGGTGCCACAACATTTTTGTCTTCTTTATTTTATTTTATTTTATTTTATTTTTTGGTTTTGCCTGACATGCTAGCACAGGCTAACACAGCTACTGCTTCTAAAACTTGAAAACTATATGAGACACAGAAATTCAACTAGTGCAACCCTCTTGATTATGGAGGTGCAGTGAGGAAGGCAGAAATTCCAGCTTCATAACCAATTAAACAAGCTTATTTGGTGTCATGTCCAGAGCCAGCTATTAGGAAGCAGGGTGTGTAGCAATGTGCATGTCTGAGATGGGAAATTGTTGTTGTTGTTGTGGGACTACACCTTCCAGAATATCTCAGGCAGTGACCATTCTTAATGGTGTCGTCCAGAAGAAGAAGAAGACAATAAAGAAAAAGAGGAGGAGGAGAAAGAGGAATTGGTTGCTGTTTCCCTTGTTTGGACTATTTTGAGCCCCAGAGCTGTAGATTCTGGAAGTTATAGCCCCACAAAAGTAACTTTCCCAGGCTTTTTGGTGAAATTGCACACCCCAGCTGCTTTTCATTAAAATTATAGCCAAGGCCCTATTGTGCACATTCCCATGTAACGTGTCAACACTGGTGTCCCTACAGCAAACACAGTTTCCACGTTGAGCATGCAATAGAGCACAGCAGACAAGGAGCTGCTTACCAAGTCCCATCACGTGGGACCTACTGCTGCTGCCGCTGTTGTCAAAGGAGCAACACAACCTAGGATTTTCATTCTTCTTACAGCTAATAGGATCGCTGGAGCTCAGAGCGGTCATCCCATCAAGATAAACGTCTCGGGTGCCCACTTTTAAGCAATCTGAATTCAATTAGGCTAATTGGAAAACAAGTAAAGAAGGATTGCATTAATGTAGCTTTACTGTGTGAAACTCAAAAACCCTACCCCCCTTGGGAGAAACAGGGTTTGGCAGGGGGGAGACAGAAGGCAAGTGGAACTTATAGAGGAGTTGCTGCAATTCATTCACAAAAGGCAGGAGTGGCTAGCCTTGACCCATGGCTATGATGGTGATTATTACTATTATTACTATATTACTGGCTGCAAGCTACTGCCTTTTTACCAAGAATGTTTGTGTCTTTATTGTAAACTTCTTAATAGGAGGCGGAAAACTCAGAAGAACTCCTTGGATGATCAGAAGGCAGGGTAGATAAACGTCTCCCCCACCGCAGTGAATTTGTGTAAGCTTTCACCAGCATGGCCAATGGAACAATCTAAGTTCTAGTCCAAACTGTAGAACATCAAGTTGCCTACCTTAACAAAAGGGATGGAGGAGGAAGGCATAAAGGAATGGTAGCTAACTGATAGCCAGTACAACTCTTTGGCGACTTGTATAATATGGTCCTTTTGGTCAATTCTAGTTAATGAAGAACCAGAACGATAGTGGACCACATTGAGTTTTTGGACAGTCTTCAAAGGGAGTCCCAGACAGAGCAAACTATAGTATTCCAAACTGTAAGTCAGCAAGGCATGAACAATGAGGCCAGCTGTTCATATTCTAGGAAGGAATGCTATTGACATGCCACACCTAGATGGAAGAAGGTACTCCTGTCTATGATTGTCTAGTGTCATTCTGTATCAAGTAGTGATGCTGGATCTAAGAGCAGCCTCAGACATTGTTAGTATGTATGCTTGATTCCTTCAAAGGAGTGCCATCCTGACACACAACAGGTTGTTCACCTACAGTAAGATCAACAGATCAAGACTTCATTAATTTCTCCCTCTTATTTAGATTGGCCTTCTGTTTGTTGACCTTCATCTCAGTACATTACTGCCCCAGACAGCCGTTCAGGGGATTCCATTGCCTCACCAAGAAGAAAGAAAAACCTTACAGGTCTAAACAAAAAAGTTTGCCCTGTTGAAAAATGTGCATCAATGCATGTAAGAAGTAACTTGAACAGGGGAGGAGGTGATAAACAGATAGGCAGGGGGACCCATATATCTACCATTTATTAACATTTAGGTTGCTATTCGCGGCCCACTTTATTCCAACTTCTCCAAAGGTTTGTTGTTGCTACAGCTGCTGATGCTCTTCGTTAGAGAGAGATAGCTCCATTGTATGAAGGCTCCATAATAGCTACTGGCAGACCAAACCTGACTCATAGAAACTATTACTAGGATTTTTTGTTGCTAAAGGAGGGTTCTTTCTGCACTATCATGGCATAGATTTCCTGAAGTGATAAAACACTTCTTCTCCCCTCCCCCTTTCCTTTTGTCCTAATTACTGGTTTCTGGAGTAGTTGCTCCAGTTCCATAGTCTGCAGCTCAGGACAATGCCACTGTAATCTGCCAGCACAAACATCAAACAATCTTAGTCGTCTGCTCAGAACACCTGAGAGGAAAGGAATGGATTTTTATGACAAAGGACTTCTGAGCTTCATTCTGATCCTCATCCTAAATTTCTGGACTGAGTGTGTGACTTATGTTCACTATATGTCTTTCCGCTATTGTTTGGCTCTGGTTAGTGGACCTCAAGCTTCTTGTTTTGTTGGTTTTTTAAAGGTTGACCCTGTACTCTTGACACTTTGATCTATGATGACCTACCCCACCCGCCCATGAAGACCATCATCAAATGACTTCATTCATTATACCTACTGAGTAAGACTATCCAGGTGTTAATAGCATTGGCTGTAACCTTAGCTGTATCCTCAATTCTCAGTGTTTTTAAGGACATCTTCCTAATAAATACTAACGATTGCCAACAGAATGGTTTTAAAATTATACCAGCTCTGCTCATATGAGCGAGAGAGTTCCAGTCAGATCTTAGAATGCCACTGCTTATGTAGCATACAGTATTTATTTATTCATGTATTTCTATACTGCTGACTCAGTGCACTGTAATTACACAAGATGAAAATATTGGTATGCTTGGGAAACCCCACAGCTTGCAGAAATTTTCAATTAATATTTGGGTAGCCTTCCCACCTAGAAAGACCAGTGACGAATAAGGAGGGAATGCCCTTTTTTTGCATTTATGTGGAAAATCAAGGGAAGTGGAATGGTGTATGCATGTGTGGGTGGATGGATGAATGAATGCTACATTCATAGCATATAAATAGTAAACAGTGCATGTGGTTCTCCTCTTTCCCTCTATATTTTCACCCAACTCTGTAAGGTAGTTCAGCCAAAAGATTGTGACTGGCTCAAGAGAGCATCTGGTTAGTGGGAAACTAGAACCTAGACAGCTCTAACAGCCCTATTCAGGCATTAAAAAAAAAGAGCACATTTGGAAGCATGAGCAAAGGGAGAACTCTGGCCCATAAAAAACATCAACAACACAGAGCCCCTGAAATGAGACATTAGGAATATGGCATTGCCTATTCACTGTCACTAACAGAATCTTCTGGAAAGATATACACGGTTTTAAGAGGCACAGTGACACCCCTGCCCCGCCTTGACTGCTTTGAGTTTCTTCCGTTGCCTCCAGAATGTGACTGACTTGTTTTCTAGAGAGTGCACAAAAGCTTCCCTCAAACATCTCCTTGTTCACCTTCCTTTTTCTCTTCTTTCTGTTTCTCCCTCCAGGAACAAAAACAGACTCAATAAAGGGTAGGCTGGCTTGGCAGCATTATTAGGAAGCGCAGGGAGACTCGTGGTCAAAAGAGGAACAATGACTATAAGCTCCTTAACAGCATGTGGGCAAACACAAGGGGAAAACATGGTTTAGGAGGTGGTCTGCCTGCCATGGCCTTCCTGCTTGGGGTTCAGCCTGGTCTGCCTAGCTGCCTTCCACCTGTAATAACATGCAAGGGAAGCCCTGCACAGGTAGACCAAAGGGCCACCATCTTGTCCTGGAAAGAACAACAGTGTCACTCCAGACACAAGGTTGTTCTCCCACACCTCTCAGGCACCCTATCCATCATGGCCAATGGAAAGAGATTATGGAAGTTGCTGTGCAAATATATCAGGAAGAACACCATTGCCCTTCCCTGATCGAGTCCTATAGGGGGGAGATGTTTAGCCCTCCAGCTGTTTGGGACTACAGCTTCCACAGTCCCTCAACATTGGCCATGCTGGCTAGGAGGTCTGGAAATTTAAGTTCAAAACATCTGCACAACCAAAAATCCTCCCCTCTCGCCCCCAGTCCATTCCTGTGTTTCCAGCAATGGCCAGGTAGATGAGCTGAGGAAGCTCATGAAAGCAACTGCCTTTCCTTGTAGTCTTCAGCAACTGACATTCAGATAGTCTTCTTCAGAACCCAGAGGCTCTGTTTTGTAACCATAGCTATTGGTTAATATAGACTAGAGACAAACTAGTGGTAGGAAAGCTGGGTGAAGATGTCCTGATATTCACATCTGAAGTGGAAACTGGGATGAAAAGGAGAATGTAGATGTTGGGAGTATACTGTTGAGTATATAGATGTTGAATAGTGTTACATGGGCACTGTATCTGGATTTGTTTTGCTTTAATCACTTCCTCTCTTCACTTTCCAACTTTCATAGAGCACTAGGTAGGGAGAAAATCACTTAAAACCAGGTGTTGTCCTACCATTAGACAAAGTGGAGCAGCTGCCTCAAGCAATGAGTATCATCAACAAGATGCTGAAGGAAGAAGCTCTACATGTCCTGTAGCATCTCTCCCCCAACTAGTCTACTGTTTAGATACAGTGGAAGATAACATCCCTTTGCTCGTGCTGAAGAATGGTTTCTATATACAGAAATCATTTTATCCTTTGCCTTAGGCGACCAATGGTCTCAGGTGGCATGGAATGTTCCCCCTAGAATCTTAAAGGAATTTATTTTAATGTACAGATACAGATCTACTGGTTTGTAGTGATGTGCACCGTGTGCATGAAAAATGCTAAAATATCACTACCCAGCTTCTTCCAGTATGGATATCTTCTGGACTAGCCTTGCTTAAAGCAGTAGTCCCCAACCTTGGGCCTCCAGATGCTCTTAGTCTACAACTCCCAGAAGCCTTCACCACCACCTCTGCTGGCCAGGATTTCTGGGACTTGAAGTCCAAGAACATCTGGAGGCCCAAGGTTGGGGACCACTGGCTTAAAGCAACAGAGGAATAGGAGAGAGAGAAGAAATCTACCCCTCCCCGCCCAAGCAATCTATTTTAACTGCCCCCTCCTGAGCACTTCTTTAAACAACCTGCCTTTAAGCAATTTTCTGCCATTCCTGCTTGTTATATAAAAGTGCCAGGGGTGGTACACAGCCTAGGAAAAAAACTCCTGTCCCCAGAGGCTCAGGTGACCTCAGTGCCTGGCCATGCTTATTCTGAGTTTTGCCCGATAGACCAACTGTAGCCATTCCTGGGCCATGATAGCAGAAGCACAGTGGTCTGGGGACTGGTCTACATTAATGAAGTTTGTGTGGAGCTGCCCTTAAGACTGGCCTGAAAGCTGCAGCTCGTGCAGAAACACCAGAGGATCTCCTGCCTAACAATATATAACTCATACAATAACATTCAAGACTTAGCAGATACAGTGCCAACAGTAGCAGGTATGGCCTCTTTTGTAAAAGCGGCCCTGGCTGCCTACGTTTCCTAACAGGCCTGGTTTAAGTTCTCATTGTTTGTATATACAGGCCTAAATGTTTACTGGAAAGAAAGCCTCCCCCAATACATCCATATAGTCCTTGAGATGCTGCTGATGGTGCCATATGTATTTCTGAGGCATCTCAAGGACTATATGGATGTATTGGGGGAGGCTTTCTTTCCAGTAAACATTTAGGCCTGTATATACAAAAGAGTCATAGCTTGGATCATCCAAGCATGCGCTTTCACCTGTGTTTTGCCCTCCTGAGCCCTCTGTGAACTTTTCCCCCTTGGAAAAAAGGGGGTCACCCAAATGAGACGTGTCAAGGCTGGAAGCTCCCATATGTGGTTATTCTTATTTAAAGCTAGAAGCGGGTCTCCCTGTTCCCTGTTTTGCCCTGACACCTGCCTCAAGACGTTTCACGTAACCAGAAGCAGTTGCCAGTCATTTCCAGCTTCTAGGAGCAGTACAGTAAGCAGAGAGGCCTGAAAGCTGAACATTTATCTCTGTGGATCCCTGGAGAGATTGCCCACCCCTGGCAGAAAGCCTCATGTTATCTTCCAAACATCACCAGTCTTCACACAGCCATCCCTATTCCCTGTGTGGGTCACCCACAAATCCCTTTCTTATGATTCTCCCCATTCGGTCCCCGCCAAGGTCAAAGTTGAAGGCAGTTTATTTATTTACTTATTTATTTATTTTAGCAGTTTGGAAAAAAAAAAGTACAATTGGAAGCTAATAAACTCTGATGCATCATTATTACAGCCATTCCGCTTCTTCTCAATTTATCTCTGTCCATTTCCAGTGGCACATTTTGTGGCCAAGGGCAGGCTTCGAAACCCTGGCTGAAAGAATAGACATTGGGAATTATTTTCTTGTTTCTTGGGTGGCTGATTTGGGTTTGTTTAGCTATGCTTTGACATGCCATGTACATCCATTGAATTGGAGAGGGAGGATAACAACAACAAGGACAGTGGCACAGAACATCATTGGAGCAGTCTTGTAATTTTAGATTCTAGAATTAAGTGTGTTAGCAAACTTACAAATAGAGAGAGCTAGAAGTATACTATGCTTTACTTTAATTATTTCAAACGTTGGTGTGCAATCCCTCGTCTTTTTGGGACTCCTTATGCTCATTCCCCTGACTGGAACCTTGGATTTCTGCCCCTAAATTCTGTCCAGAAGCAGCAGAGCATACGGCATTTAGCTAATTGCAGCTGGAGTCCAAAGCAAAAGTGACTGTTCTTTTAATAATTGGTCCTCATCTTCTCATATGCTGAATTCACTTAACAAGAACAAAATTATTCCCAAAGATTTAAATGCATATTTATTATAGCTGCATGATAGTGCATCCCTATTATTGTGCCGCAGAGCAAATCAACATTCTACACGGCAATTCGAAGAATGGGGGCAGACCAAACAAAAAAATTATAACTTTGAAACTGGACTTCGAATCAGCACCAAATTTGACACAGATGGAGCAGATGGTCTGCTCCTGCTCTTTGCCAGATTTGGGAAAGTGTGGGCAAAAGGTATTCAAATTATGATTTTAAAAAAAATAAAACTGCCCCCCCCAATTCAGAAACAACTAACCCTAAATGTCCCCAGATTTTGTTCATATAAATCAAAAATTGAAAATATCAGTTGAAAATAAATTGAAACTATCAATCTTGCTTAACATGGCCCCAGACACTTAAAAAAATTCAGAAAGAAAGGCTGCAGGGACTGAAATATTCATCCTCAAAAGCGGCCTTTCAAATGGGAAAAACAGTGACCTTGTTATAAACTGAGCATGCATGGTACAGGCTTGCCAGGCAGACCATACAATGTATCATGTGGGCAAGGGAGAATTACAGGTCAATAAAAGTTCACAGCTATTATGGAAGGAGTCCAGAAAATGGGTTTGCTTTAAAGAAAGCAATGGAATGACAGTCCTCAGAAAGAGGGACAGTTTGCCATATATCTCCAGGGAATTAGCACACAGTTCTGTAAGGCATATCCAAAATGTTTCTGCATTACAAAAGCACAGATCGGTTGTGTTTGTCTCAGCCTTGAGTGTTTTCAGTAAAGATTCTGTCAGGATTTCTGAGACCTGGCACAAGTTAGGTCATAAGTTTTCAAAGGGGAGATCAGCTCTATGTCTAGGGCAATCTGAACTTTTGAACCTGTCAATTAGGACCCAATGGAATTTTTTAACTCCTTCCTTTAAATCCTTTCAAACAGGGATTTCTGCTTGCAAAGGTATTCTGTGTTTAATTGGAAAAATATTTCAAAACATATTTTAAAAAGAACAGAACAAATATTCAGAACCTCACTCATTATAGCTGTGGAATTACTGTTCTTTGTTTTTGTTTTGCTTTGCGGCTGGGATGTTGTTACTCGACTTTAGTAGAGCTTTGGTGTCTATGCCCTGTCATAGTCTCAACCATTCCACCGTCTTCAGTATACAATTGTTTGGTAAATAAACACAGGAAATAAATAATTACCTCCAAAGATGTAATGTGTCAACAAGTCACTTCTGGTGCTCAATAGCTATATGAGTTGATGACCTCCAAGGGCAGCCCGAATGTTGACACCACCAATGGCTGCAGTCAATATAGACTACAAGATACTCTTGCACCTCACTACCATTCAAACTTGTCAAAAAAACAGCCCTGACAATTGCTTTGTGTCTGTGTGAGAAGTGATTAACTGATGAAAAAAGGAGCCAGCTTCTGGGAATTTCCCTTGCTTGGTACCTCTTTGTGAATGGGTGTGAGCAGAAGAGGTTCTCCCATAGACCATCTTGACTGCTGCTATTGGTGGTCTCAGCATTCAGACTGCCCTTTGCTATGTAAAGTTTGACATCCTTTTTCCTGCTGTCAATGTGGGCACCATGTTGAACAGCAATATGGAGCCATTTCCTCGCTTTTTGAATTGTGGGTACAGAAGCATTATATCCCACATTCATACTCCAAAATTCTTTTTAAGAATTGAATATATTGGTATTGGTAGACCTCATTGCTTCATCTTTGTGAACCTGTTGTATGTGTATCTTCCTTTTGATGAATTAAACTTTGAGGCAATGTTTTGCACATGTAACCTTAATGTGTGATCAATTGGATGTGATTTTTATGTTTTCTTCAGCTGCATGGTAACCTTCTCTTAATTACCCTTTCTTGCTGTGGTGGGTTTTTTGATGTCTGGTTTGCACGTGAAGTGGATTTTGTGTGAACAATATGGATATGTGATACTTCTGTGTTTTGGAAAAAAAAAATTTCTCACTGAGGCAGCCATGTTAGCCAGTTTCAGCATGTAAAAGAAAATAATAAAATAAATGAATTTGTGGCAATTAAGGTGCCACAAATTTCTAGTTTTAATTTTAAACTTTGTGGTCCCTCTTTTTCCTCCTTTAATCACCATCCTAATCATCAAAATTAACGATATAAAGGCCAGCAAATTTTGTTTGGCATAAGCCTTCACAGGCTCCTGCCCACAGCATTAGACCCAGATGTGGACTGTGTTCCCTGAAAACTTGTGCCAAATAGACGTTGCTAGCCTTTAAAATGCCCCCAAAGATTCCGTTCTGTTTTTCCTGCAACAGATTGCAGGCAAACCCTCCCTCCTCTATGGAAAGAACAATACAATCTGCTTGGTAACTCTTGCTGCTAGCCAAACAAGAGGAGGAAAACTGAAGGAAACAACCGGCCAAACAGAGCTTTTCAGCCTCCCTCCAGGGCTGAATTTGAGCCAGAATATTTGAGTTTAATAAACCTCAATCCACTTTCAGCGACCGGGAATAATTCCAAAGTTGCTGAGAAATGCAATCCTCATTCTGAGGGAGTAACACGGCGTGTCCCTTGCCAGCTGACAAAGTAGTACCAGCCCACAGGTGGGTGGGGGCTACCCCCCCCATCTTAAATATGCTTATTACTTTTAATGTACACAGACAAGTGCTCTGTGTTGTTGGTACCCATTACGCCTACGAATTACGGTAAACATACCCGTGCTGGGTTTTCTCCCCATTCCACACCGGGGAAAATTTCTGCGGACCTTCTTGGTGGGTAGCTGTGACTACCGTATAGACAGGCAGTGCCCTCCCTGTGTGTCCATCTTGCCCTCTGAAAGGGCACCTCGGCCTTCCAGAATCCGCTCTCCTTTCCACTCACTGTGTAGGAAACCGAATTCGTGTGGGTGGACGCTTGGGTCTGGGAATCTGCGTCCCGACGCCAGTTGCCCTGCCCTGATTTCCTAAGCAAAGCACCTGCTGGTGTCTTGCGGACTAGCTTCCCTTGCGCCAAGTGGTCTTGTTTTAATACCCAAGATCGGCGCAGGAGAACTAGGGCAGAAAAGGGGGGAAAAACAGCCAAGCCAATGAAATAAAATAAAAATAAAATTTTAAAATAATAAGTTGAAATGAAACGAGTCATCTTCCTTTCCAACTCATCCGCCGGGCGACACCGCGCTTCCCACTTAGGAGTGGTATAAAAAGTTTTGTAATAACAATAATTAACTGGGCATGACAGCGAGGAACAGTTAATTGGTGCGGCAAATCGATTAATGCCTTGACTACAGATTAAGAAGTTACATTTTTAATAGGATTTTAAACGGAGGCTTATCCAGAGGGAAGGATGCAAAGTGGCAATGTCATCATACTCGGGAATCGGCTACCAAGATCTTCCGCTTGGCGAACAATTCCCTCGCACCGAATAAATGGATACAGGAGGTGCGACTCTCCGAAGGCAAACGAACAGGTGCCTCAACACCTTGAGGAAATCCTTGGGTTTAAAACGATTTTGAAATCGTTCAACTGAGCTTCGTTCAAAAGAACCCGCTTTCCCATAGACTTAGAGATCACCCAGGTAGGATGTAACTCAACTCTTGAGTGTGTATAAGAGAGAAAATATAGCAAATATAAAAAATGAGAAAGTGTTTATTCTGGAGGGAAAGTAAACCAAAAGGTATGTCTTACTGATCCTCTAATCGTCCTCTTCATCCTATAGACCTCCTTGTTATTTCGTAGGTTTTCTTTAACTAGTTATAATTAATTTTAATTAATTTACCGCCCTAAATAGGACGAAACAAATTAAGCAATTAAGCGCCTCTAATCCGTTCATGGTCTTAAAAAGCAACCGGAACGCCTCCTTCTCTATCCTTAAAGCCCATTTACCTGAAAGCAATTCCCGTCGATTTTCAGGGAACTTTTGAAACGCTTTCGAGTAAATCTGCTTAGAAAGAACGACGCCTGCTTCGCAATTCGTTCCCCCACGCCTCCAGAAGCCTTAACCCGAGAGACTCCCAGGGAGAATTTCCAGACGTCTTTGCACCAAAGCCCTGCTCGCCACTGCTTTTCTCTGGGTTTTTACATTTTATTTTAAGACTATTTGGTGCGGAGGGGAGGTGTCTCCCGGCAGGTGTCCCGATCTTCTTTTTCTAACTTTCCCTCCTGCCTTCTCCCGGTTACTCGGTTACTTCTTTTTCTGTTCCTACTTTTTTATTTTATTTATTTATTATTATTTTTTGAAACGACGCTCGCATCGCACTGGAGCGCACCGTTGGCCTCCCCTCGGAAGTGAAGCCCCGGACCACCTCAAGGGCCGCTCCTCAATCATCCCCTTGGCACAACAGAAGTGGGTCCCACGCCCCCCGGTTCACCACGATCCCCTCTCCCTCTCCCTCTCCCCCCGGAGTTAATTTCAGTCAGGCTCGTCAATTTCACCCGAAGGAGGGCGGTCCCTTGAGCTCTGCGAAGGGGGAGGGGGAGGAGCTTGGGGGAAGACGCTGGAAGCGCGCGCGGGGGGGGGGCCCGCTCCCGTTAACAGGGGTCCCCCCGGGCCCCCACGTCGCACACAGCCCCCGGGACGGGCAGCCTCCACCAGAGCGGACGCAGCGGACGCCCCCTCGAGGGCCAGGCGCGCGGTCGAGCCCGGCGCTTGCCCGCGGAGCGCCTTCCCGGAGGCCGCCCGTCGCGGCCGCGCCCTCGGGGCCGGGCCAGGAGAAGGCGGCGGCGCCGGGCCCCTGGAGGGAGAGGGCCGAGCGGGCAGCGGCTTAGCCGAGGCCGGAGGAGGCCGGCTGCCGGGTGACCCCCGGGGGAGCTCAGCGACGCGCCGGCCCGGGCCCAGCCTCGCCGCCGTCGAGAGGGCCAGCCGGCCGGCCGGCTCCCTCGCTCGCCCCAGGTGGGCGGCGGCGGCGGCGGCGGCGGCGGCGGCGGCGGCTGGGGCCGGCCGGCCGGCCGCGCTGAGGGAGGGCGGGGGGCCGCGCGGGGGCCGCGGGCGCGGAACTGGACGGGGAGGCTCGGGGGCTGCCCGCGCCGCCCCCGAGCCCGGCGCTCTCCATGCACCTGCAGCACCAAGGGGCGCTCCTCACCATGACCGACGGCGGCGGCGGCGGCGGCGGCTTCTCCTCCTCCTCCCTGGCCAGCCACTTGGTCCGGAGCCCCGGCGGCGGCGGCGGCGGCGGGAACCCCTCGCGGCTGCACAGCATCGAAGCCATTTTGGGATTTACCAAAGAGGACCCGCTCTTGGGCCCCTTCCCGGCCGCCCCCGAGGCCGGCGGCGGCGGCGGCGGCGCCCGGGCGGGGAAAGAGGCCGAGAAGATGAGCCCCCGCGACTGCTTCTCCAAGATGCCCGCCGAGCAGCTCCCGGGCCAGGCCGGGCAAGAGCAGGAGGCTCCCCCGACAGAGCCCTTCGAAGGTGAGCGGGCGGAGGAGGAGGAGGAGGAGGAGGAGGAGAGGAGACGTGGGGCCCCCGAGGAGGCGGCCAGATCAGGGACCCCCGCCGCTGCCCCGGGACAGCCGGCCCCCCGGGACCCAGTCCGCGGAAACCAACCGAAGGAGGCCCTTGCGTTGCTGCCTTATTCGTTCTTGCCCGATATCTTTCGGAGACAGCTTGCCTGACGAAAAGATCTGTGCCTCTCCGAAGCTTGCACGTTGGGGCTTTGCTTCTGGTTGGTTCCTTGGAGGGACTTCCGTTTGGTTTGCCTTTTCGTGCGCGATCGTTTCGTTGCGTCTCTAAAGCCATTGGCGCAATATTGGAATCTTTCCGTATCGAAAGTGTCCAAAAAAAAAAAAAAACCTCGGGGAAGAATTTCCTTGAAATACATTTGGATGAATTAACTGGTGCCATTCGTAAAAGCGCTCTTCCCAATACCCCTTCCGCTTACCTTCGATGTAATTGGGGAAAGCAAGTGAGACTTTCATATGGGGCATTTTGGACAGGGGCTAATATTTGGAGCCTTAACGGATGTAACACGAACCGCATCCCCTTTTAGTCCAGCGCAGCTTTCTAGAGGAAGCAAGAGATGAGCGAAATGTGACGGATCGGGGACTCATGTAGGAGTCAAGACTTTATGCCAAAGACCATTCAAGCTCCTTCTGTTGCTCCCAGTCTTAAAAAGGGAGAATCTGCAAAACGTTAGACAGAACCGGACTTTAGAAGCTGAAGTCTTCCCTAGATAAGTTTTCAGAGGAACCGACAAGGCAGGGAGAACGTTACTATCACACATACATTGGGTGCAATATTTGCACATTCAGTTGGGAATATTGCCCTCCTGAGCTTCCTGAGCCGCTCAAGGTAACCTGCATAAGATCAGGCTGTTCCTTAGAGAAATGCTCCACCCGCGGCAGTGCCAGATGGGTGACTGTTCTGAAGTGAGCTGAGGGCCAGATCCCTGTGTGGAGGGATTCTCATCTGAAGCCCATTTTGTTAGTTAATTAGTTCTTTCCCAAGTCAAATCCAGTAGAGAGATGCCAAAAAGCACCGCTTCCGTTGCTGAAATAGCCCTGGGGCTTGGGAGACAGAGCAAAATTGTATTATATGGGTTGGGCTGTGTGTGCATGTGTCGCTTTTTCAATGGCATCCACAGGTGCCCTGCTCCCAAGTGGATCCATCAGAGTGCATGGATTTGATCAGTATTATAAGAGAAAAGGGGAGCACAATCTCCCTGTTTCAGTCCAGCTCTATGTTAATTTGCCATTCAAACAGGGAAGGAGGGAAGCTTTTTTCCCTTCCTCTAAAGACTAACACTTCTCATCCTAGAGATGAGCTGGGAATACCAGCCTGTTACAGTAAAACATTTGCATGGGACCACTTGTGCTCTGTATGTGCTATTGAAGTTGCTGGCTCTCTTTTCATGAGGTTACAGATCACAATCTCTAAAACTGTGGTTGCCAAACTTACAGCTTTGAATGAGACCAACACACCAAGCCTAGCTGTGCTGACCTGGAACATTTTGGATTCAGAGGAACATACATGATTTTGGAATCACTGTTCATTCTCAGTTGAGGGCCAGAGCCTTTTCCCAGCCTATACTGTGCTTGGGAATCACATCTTCCTTGTAAGCATCTGGCTGGCTGTCGGGGGATACCATGGGAGGACTGGTTTAAACAGAACCTGGTCTCATTCACAAAGGCACAAGCTCAAATGTTTCCTAACTGTTTGAATGCAGCGAAAGATACTGTCGTTCAGATACAACGACACTCACCATATTTATGGAAAAACCTAGTGCTTGGAACAAAATTGTGCTGCTGAGCAATTTGTGTGAATTAGCTTCTCAGATGGATTAATGGAATATTAATTAAAACCACTGGTCTATGTGACCTGAGCTGGGTGTAAGTCTAACTTCTGCATAGGATCGCAGCTTAAGGTTGACATGTCGGCTGTGAAATCAATGGGATTCATGTCTTTGCAACCTGCTGTTAGAGTCACTTGTGTTCTGCTAGCAGCGGCAGCAGAAGAGTAGAAGCAACAGTTGTTTGCTGTTGCTCCTTTAAACAAGGAATGTTATTTTAAAGTAGTTTTGAAAGAAACAGGGAGCAAAAAAGAAGAGTGATTTCATTGCATGATGATGCAATGAAATCACTAATTAAGCATTGTGATTATGAGGGTGCTTAGTAACACTAGATATTGCTTGTCTTATTAAAATCTAATTCAAGCATATTATCCCAAAGATAAAGAAGAACTATGTCCAATGTAAATCCATGTTAAAGGCAGTCAAAATGTGTTTTTTTAAGAAATGAAAACAGAGATGGGAAAGCAACTCTAAAAAACAGATGACACTGGGAGCAAGTGATGCTGAAGTTACTGGGATTTGCGCTCATTAAAATGTGTTTAGGAGCCACTAAATGTCTCAGATCAAATCAGCTTAAATTCATATTAGAGCTGGCAAATATTACTTTTCGGGGAGGGGGGTTTACAAACCACTGTTGCTTCCAAACTCTGACCCACATATTTCTCCCTTAACTGGTTGGTGCACTAGCCATGCCTAATTTTCTTCTTGCCTCTCAGATCCTTATTGCCCCAAAAGCTCTGAAGATTGTTTGAGTCCTGAACTGCCGGCTTGTAATAACAGCGATGGCAAACTCTCCGACGAAGACCAACCCAAGAAGAAGCACCGGAGAAACCGCACCACTTTCACCACCTACCAGCTACATGAATTGGAGCGAGCCTTTGAGAAATCCCACTACCCTGATGTGTACAGTCGAGAAGAGCTGGCTATGAAGGTTAACCTTCCTGAAGTGAGAGTTCAGGTAAGAAGAAAACAAGTTGGCTCTTCTTCCCTGACCTGTCCTTCTCCCACCCTTTCAGTCTAGCTGCTCTATAGAATCCTGGACATCTTAATTGTCTCCTGCTCCTTGTATCCTTTATTAGGAGACCTCAATCAAAAGCAACCTTTGCGTGCTAATCCCATTTAGGGACTCTTCCTCTTTCTCTCTTTCTCTCTCTTTTCTCTCAAGAGATACTTTCAGATTTGCACACATGCTAAATGGCGTGTAAAGGGATTTTCCTTAATCTGTTTCTCTTTTCTTTTTCTTTTTACATTTCGGACTGTAATTTCTCTCTTGGCTTCAGATTTTATGATTTAGGTTCCTCTCACTCCTCCCTTTTCCAGCACATGAGGAGGGGAAAAAAAGTGTCACTTGTACAGTTGGTGAAATCAATTACACCCGTGAAGTGTCTTTAAAACAACTGAACTTTCCTAATATTTATAGGATGCTGTGGGAGGAGACAGGAAAGCACACAAGAGCAAAGGAAAACTGTAGCCAACATGCTTGATTGAGTTTATCTTTACTTACTTTTACAGGAGAGAATATCTTGTGCAATCTAGATCTTTGACCATCGCTACCCACTCTTAGTCTTCCATCTCTTTGCATGGAAATGAGTATTCATTTCCCCATGATTTCTGAGCCAACAAGCATCTCTGAGTGTTCTTTAATCCTTGTGTCCTTCAGTCACATTTTTTAAAGAAAACAAGCATGGTTGAAATCCAAGAAATAAATAATACAGAAACAAGTAAATAAATAAAACTCTCCCTTTCTGCATTCTTCAGTATAGCTGGGTGAGGAATTCTTAGAGTTTCAGTAAAGGTGTGTGTGCGTGCGTGTGAATGTTTCCAACCTCTAGTCTACGTATTTCTGTCTTAACTAATTGATGCACCTGCCTTAGTTAATTCTCCTCTTGCTACTCAAATCCTTACTGTCTGCTTGTCATAAGCAATGGGCATTATTGCACCCTTATACCCCTCTCTTTAAAACACGCACACACAATTAGCTATTTGTAACTAAATCTTCTTATCTCACCAAATGAGATATATAGGATTTTTGGAACAGGGTGGGGAACATTTGTAGCAAAGTTGCACATCTTGCAGTTTGAAGTATTCCAGATGGACCTGCCAAGAAATAACAGTGGGGAGGGAACAGAACAGAAGCATACGTGAATGGCCTTTGATCTGCTTATTTTCTTTTTTATATCTCATACCTTTCAGCAATGTTGTTAACAAAGGTCAGCCGGTCACCCCTTTTGTCTTAAAACAAATGGGTTTGTTCCCTTGGCATGCTTACCTAAGAAATGGGCCCCTGTTTGTTTGCTCAGTACAATAGTCACTTTATAGCACCATTAGCAAGGTCTGGGATACAGATGCTTCTGAGGAAATAATTGTGTGTGGTCTGGACCATCTCTGACTTGGCAGTTATGGAGTGGAGAGTTATCTTTTTTCCACCCTCTCTGAAAAAGATCAGTTGATGCCTATTGAGAGCAGCAGTTTTTCTTTATTTCTTTGCATCTGAAATTGAAACAAGGGTTCTGTCATGTAATCCTCCTGGTTACTTTGCAATACTCCCCTGCTTGTTCCCCAAAATAAGTATCCTTTTATTATTCATTGGCACACCTTAGAGAAGTTCCTTTTTTGGACTACAACTCCCAGAATTCCTTTATTATTTATTTTTATTTATTTATTTATTAGATTTCTATCCTGCCCATCTAGACCAAAGGTCTACTCTTTGCCCACATGGCTGCAAAAGCTACATTTCCAAGCTCTGTTTTTTATCCTTTTCCACTGGGGACAGGAAGATAGGGTTAGCATCTCTTACACCAGATGTGGATCTTCAAATCTCCTGATGCAACTAGAAAGAGATCAACTGGAGCTTTTCCCACAAATTTGCTCTTCATCCCTGTTGTCTACTCCCTTCCTCTTCTGCTGTATGGAGCACCTGGTGAGATCTCGTTACCTCAAGCAGTTGCGAAAGGGGGTAGGTGACAGAGAACCATGTGTAGGAAGTATGACCACATCTTCTTCTGATGCCCACGAAAACGTGAAGGCTTGCAATTGAATGCTAGATGAGGGGTGGCTATGCTACGTCAGGGTGCTGGTGTGCAGAAAAGTTTATCCCACTGGCTTAAGTGGAGCACACACAGCTGTGTCCTCATATACATTTCTGTTTCTGCCAGAACTCCATCGTATGCTATCTGAAGCAGCTGCTCCACTCTACCTCATGGTAGGGCCAGCCCTTCATTAAATAAGCACTATGTAGGCACTGCAGCTTACATAGGGCTCTGGCAGTTGCTTGATGCTTGCTTCTCTTTTCTCCTCCTTTTTAAAGCTGCCCATTTTTGGTTCCCATTCAGCTAACACACATCTACGCTAGCTGGTTTATCTTTAAGAAGTGCTAAGAACTGAAGTCCTGCCAAAGTTTCAGCAAAACTTGTATCTGAGCATTCCCAGCATCCTCAACAAACTCTGACTTAAACAGTAATATAAAGTGCTACAAAAACATGTCTATTTTAGTGTATTGTTCCTGAATTGTATCCACGTTTCTTTCTCAGTGTCAAGGGGGAAAAGAAACAGGCATAGGAAAAGTAATTCTTTTGGATTACAATTCCTAGAATCTCACAGCCACCATGGGAGTTATAGTGAAAAATAACCTTAGCCAAAAGTAACAATCTGTGACACCTTAAAAACTAATAAGTTGTATTTGGCATAAGCTTTCATTTGACTATGAAAGCGGATGCCAAATAAAACTTGTTAGGCTCTAGGGCAGCCTCAGGTTTTTTTTTAAGTCTTGTTTTGTTTTTCTTAATGAACTGCAATGTGGGATAGGAGGACCATAATTAGTACAGAACAGTCACGAACAATTGATGAACATCTTTTCAAAGAAGGAAAGATGCTATTAATACAGATATTTTCAAAAGCAGAGAAGTGTACGATATTTATTTCCTTACTAAAGCTAGAATTCCTATGTGTGGAGTATTATGGAATGGATGGATGGAGAATTCTTATATGTGGAGTATTATGGAATGGATGGATGGATGAATTGATGAAGATTTAAATGTTGAAGATTGATGATGATTTAAATGTGCTGAACCTTGACTGCCACTTGCCACTTTCAAATACTCTCAGAAATGCTGTTCTCTGTAGATGTCCATCGCTTCATTTTACATTGCTCCTGTAGATCCTACTTCAAGAAAGCAAGTTTTCCCCACTCTTAACTGTAAGTGGGAGGTTTTTTAATGGGCTTAATTAAAGCTGAATGATCTTTAATCCCTGGATCATGAAAACATTTGAAAAGCCTGAAATATTTACTAGTCATCTGTAAAAAATCTGGGAGGGTTTCCAAAAAACACAGTGGATTTCTTAAAAAGCTGCCTCCCAAATGGTGGAAAAACAGGACTTATTTTATCCCATCTAGCAAGTAAAGAGAAGAGATTTGGGTTCATGTACTAAGGGCCTGATTTGATGAGAAGTGCGAGACAGAAGTACCTGGAAGAGGGCTTCTCTTCAAGCTTGAATCCAGGCTGCTCAAGACTCAGTTCAGCAGGTTGAACTGCATGGCCCTAGAGGTCTCCTGTGATTTTTTAAGTGTTGGCTCAACATCTGAATGAGGGGAAAGAAACGTGTGGCTTTTCAGATATTGTAGGATCTTGGACCACATCTCCTGTCACTCCTTACCATCAACCATGCTGCCTTGGACTGATGGGAATTGTAGTATAACAATAACTGGAAAGCTACGTTTCCCCTTTTCTGGTCCGACTATACAAGGAAAGCAGTCTTATAGAAGCTCACCCAGCTACACATCCCAGATAAACATAGGACTGCACTCTAACTGAAGAAAAAGAGTAGGATAAGCCTTCTTCAATTTTTATTTTGTTTTCAACAGAAGAAAATTATAGGGAATATAATGCTTGGGAAGTTACTTCCATGAGAATGGATATAATGACATGCAAAAGGAATTCGTAACGGACCAGTGGTGGGATAGTGCTCTGAGTTTAACACTAAACAACAAAAAAGACTCCTTAAATTACACCCTTGAAATGTACTGCTATTGCCATACAGTAGATTGTATTGTTGAAAGGTAGAAAGTTTGAGGTATGGAAATGTGTCTGCAGAGGTTTTGGTGCCACACAACTGTCTTCTTTTATAAAGGACAGTTCTCTAGTTGAAGGAATATCCAGTACAAGTCTGGTTTCAAGATAAAAGAACCATAATAAGGTAGAGTAGGAAAGACCTTGAAGTTGCCCGTCCTGGATAGAAGACTGAGCAGACAGGCACATAAGTCATTTGATGGCATATATTGTCACTGCGGTGAGGTCGGAACATGGAGCATTGCAATCATAATAATCATGTGCCATCAAATCAGTTCTGACTTATGGTGACCCTTTTCAGGACTTTCTATGTAGAATCACAGAATCTTAGGGACCTCTAATGCTATTAAGCCCAACTCCTGCTGAATGCAGGAATCCAAGTCAAAGTATATCTGACAGATGACTGTCCAGCTTTCTTTTGAATGCCTCCAGTGTTGGAGTGCTCACCACCTCCTGAGATAAGTAGTTCCATTGTCGTACTGCTCTAACAGTTGGGAAGTCTTTCCTGATATTCAACTGAAATCTGGTTTCTTATAACTTCAGCCCATTGTTATGTACCCTCCACATTGAAATGACTGGGAACAGATCCTGTCCCTCCTCTGTATGAAAATCTTTCAAGTATTTGAAGAGTGAGTCTTCTTTTCTCAAGACTAAAAATGTCCGTATTTTTTGATCATGATGGTCTGTTGGGAAGTCTGTTGGTTTTGCTGAAGATGACCTACAGAATGTGCTAAGTGCCCCATTGCGGCTGACCGTGAAGAGTTTGTTTATGTCTATGGCACACTCAGTATGCTCATCATTTTCCAGGGTGCAAGAAGACAGGAACTTGTCCCAAGGAACTTACATCCTCAGACTGAAGGGAAGGGGGATGGAAGAGGTTGGGTCAGGTTATAGAGGCAGGGGTGAAGGGGGCAGGGTGTATGCTTATTGCAGCTGCCTGTACTGAGGCTTCGTTAGGGTAGAACATGGGGGGAAAGGATTAGCTCCAAACCGGTTGTTAGAAATAACAGTCTTCAGAAAAGTAAAGAAAGTAGAAATGTAGGAATGTGTCATTGTGCAAGTGTTCCAAGAGGAGTAATTGGGTTTGAGAGATACCAACAGTCAGCAGCTAGACCTATTGAGTTATAAGTAACAGCCATATGTAACTAGTTACTTTTAGGGATTGAATAATGCAACTAATAGTTGCAAAGTTTCCCCCCCTGCTATAATTAATTATACCTAGTTATTTTCTAAAGTTACATTTAAGGAGCACTTTAAGGTGTTTTAGAAGCATTTTGACAAGATGTTTTGAGGCTTTATGTATTTCTTTTAGCATTTCTATGTGGAGAGAGAAGTATTCTTTGTTTCTTTTTTTATAAATAATTCCAAAGTGAAATTTCTGAAGAAAGGAACCAAGAGTATTTCCCTTTATTTCCCATTATTGTGTGTAACAATAATGCTCTTTATTTAGTTAATTAGTTACATCTTGCCATTCTCCTTTGCAGGACCCAAAATGGCTTACAGTATACAGTTAAAAATCATATAGCTAAAAAACAAAATAAATTGTAATATTAAAACAGCCTTAAATAAATTATCAGACTAAAACAAAGACACAATTAATAATAATAAAAAAAACCAGTTTAAAACTAATTTAAACCATCTGAAAACAATATAAAGACAGCAGCAGCACCCAGCATTAAAAAGTTCTTGTCAGGGTATCACGGCTTGTTTATATTTTAAATATATATATTTGCCCAGTTGAAGGACACCATAGAGGGGACCAGCCTAGCTTCCCTCAGAAAGGAGTTCCATAGCCTGAGGAGCAACCACTGAGAAGGCCCTCTCTCTTGTCCGTGTGTCCTTCATAAGAGTGGTGGAACAGAGAGAAGGGCCTCACCTGAAGGTCTTAAGATCCAGGTGGATTCATTCAGGGAGATACAGTTGTCAGGTCATGGATGCCTAAATGTCTTCCAAAGAGACCTGCACAACTTTATAGACCTCCAGGGAAAAATCAGGTCTGTTTTTGTCACAACTGGCATTTATCCCAAGAGAAGGTTAGTTCCAGCATGAAACCAGCCAATTCTTTCAAAATTCATTTGAGTATCAAGGTATACATAAGTCTTTTTGTTGTTGCAATAATTCCAGGCAACATCAGCTTGTCTAATTCTAAAAGCTTTATTTCGACATTGCTTGTATGTTCTATAGGCAGAAAAATACTTTAGAGTTTGAAAACATCTAAAATCTTACAGCTGTGTAAAAACTGGTGGCACAAAATGCATGAAAATATATCCTTGCAATTTGTGAAAAGCTACAGATGTTATTTCTATCCAAAATTCTTATAACTTTGAAAAGTTGCAAACAAAAGCACATTAAGTTGTATGCAGAACTTAAATCGTGTTTGAATCCAGAAATAAAGGAGTTTATAGTCTAAAAAGGCACAGTCAAAAATCAGAGAATACATCTCTAAAAGTTCTGGTGACTCTGGAGTCATATGAGGAAGGAAGAGGCCTTTAGATCAAGGGTGGTGACAAGGGTGACGCAAGTTGTTTTGTTGTCTAAGTTGAGGAGCAAGATGGCACCCTCTTCCCCCCTTCAGCCCACTGGAACCATCTAGACTGACAGATGGATACCAATAATGGAAGCACATCCTTTACCACAGCTGAAAATAGCAGGCTAGTTCAGGAAAATAGGACATGTTGTCTAGTACACACAGCTTCTCCTTCAGAAGAGGGAAATGGCCATGAGGCTTGAGAAGAGCAGTCAAAGAATTGTCACTGCTGTCCTTAAGTAAGGGCCCCTGAAATAGCTAACTCACTTGGCCTAATGAATGGGCCAACCCTGCAGAGCAATGAAGCTTGAAGTTCTTAAGCAAGGTTTGCTGGGATATGTAAGATCTCCCTGAATAGATAAGGAAGGGAAAGTCTGTGGAGGGCTTTGAACGGCAGGGTGACAAATTTGTGCTGGGCCTGGCAGCAGGCAAGAAGTCAGTAAAGAGCCCTGAGGAGGAATGTTGTGTGGCCAGAACAGCTAGAAGTTTCCCTGCCTTTGCTTGGCTTTTCATGAAAGATTGTCCATCAAGCTTTGAAGGTTTCCTAAGAACACAGCTTGAAAAACACCAAGGCAGGTGTGAATGTAGACAGGGAAGGTTTGTGTTGAGATCTCCCCTCTGGCAATAAAAGTCCCTATGTAGCTTTGGAGCATTACTGTCTTTCAGCCTAAGCTTGTCATATGGTTGTCATGCAAGACATTATAAGCAGTCTGAAAATATTAATTGGGCAGCTGAATTTGTTTTGTTTTGTTTTCTGATCTATGAGTGTTGGCTTTAAAAAGTGCACAAGACAAGTCCCACCTTAAGGCTGATGTCCTATAACCATTTAACTTAGACTTACACTGCACTGAACCCGATGCTATGTGTTTCTTAGTGGATATACAGAGGACTGCACTATAAAAGAAGCATTATCTCCTGAATGGGAGAGATGAAGGAGTGCTTTTCCTAATTCCTGTTGTGACACAAGCATTTCCAGTATACATTTTTTTTTTTGCTTAAAGTGATTGGTCCCCACAGATCTATATTTATGCTGAATTAATTAAGCAATTAAAGTTTAATTATTTAGTGCTGTGTTCACATCTAATAATTATATGTCATCAATTCAATTCAAACTTAGTGTTGAATTTCTCAAGGTTTTTCCAGGTATAAAGTACCGAGAACTAGTTCACCAGTCCATCATTTGGATGGTGCTGGTGACCATACAGTATACCTAAGGCCATACAGGGGGCAGAACACACGTCCCCATCAACTACACACACTCCATGTGACCTCAACTGGTTCCTCTTCCAGGACACACAACGCAGATTTGAACTCACAATTTGTGCTTCTGTGGTCAGGTGCTCCAACCCACTGACCTATATCAGCTCCACTTGTAATCACACATGAGATTGTTTTGTTGCTGATGCAAATACAGCAGCACAAGACTATGTGTTTTTAAATAGGGAACAAGCACACCAACAACAGCAGCAGCAGCAGCTGTTTAATAACTAAAGCCTGGAAGGTTTACTTTTTTGGACTACCACTTCCAGAACTTGAAATCCTACGTGATCATACTGTGTGATTCTGAGAGCTATAATCCAAAGGAAGGACATGTTTGCATCATTTTTAGCAACAGTAATGAGAAACTATACTTTCTGATGTTCAACTAATTCTGAGTTCTGCCCTACAGGTTTGGTTTCAGAACCGGCGAGCCAAGTGGAGAAGGCAGGAGAAACTGGAGGTGACATCCATGAAGCTGCAGGATTCTCCCATTCTCTCCTTTAATCGCTCCCCACAGCCTTCCACTATTGGGACCATTGGTAGCAATTTGCCCCTGGAGTCGTGGCTGAACCCTCCCATGTCCAACAACAATCCCCTCCAGACTCTGCCAGGCTTCGTGGCTTCCCCCCAAAGCCTTCCCAACAGCTACACCCCTCCACCTTTCCTAAACTCACCCCCCATGGGACATAGCTTGCAACCCCTGGGAGCCATGGGGCCGCCGCCACCCTATCAATGTGGCAGCAATTTTGTGGACAAATTCCCACTGGAAGAAGTCGACCCTCGCAACACCAGCATAGCTGCACTGAGGATGAAAGCAAAGGAGCATATCCAGTCCATCGGGAAACCATGGCAGACAATATGAACAGGCTGCACCCTTGTCTGTGTGAGTTACAAAGGACCTGCCTGCATCGCTGTGGAAAGGGTTCTCATTGCTTAGATCTTTGTTGAACAGATAGGCAGCACTGTTGGCAGTCATGAATTATCTCCAGTATAGAAAGGACCTGCTGAGCGCTACACACCAGAGCTTGAAAGAATAACTTTTTTGAAATCCATAGAATGCCTCAGCCAGCAATTCTGCAGTTTCCATCAGGGGATTATGGGAGATGTAGTTACCCCCCCCCCCCAAAAAAAGAGAAATTAGCTTCCTATGTTCTGCTAAAGAGTCATTCTGTCCCCTAACTCTCCAATTTAGGTCTGCATTCCTTTCCCATCATCAGCACAAGATTTAGAGTTTGATTCTAGTTTTGCTCAGTTGCTGTGTTTTTCTTTGAAATGATCTAATCATTTGATATCCCTGACACATTGGCTGGATTATAGTAGAAGCAAAAAAAAAAATTTGTTGTAATTTTCCTAGGGGAATTTTGTAACATTAAAGCACAAATATCTTCAGATTGTACCTTGGCGTTGTTAATTTTGTGTTGGGTCAAGCACTGAATACAGCTCGTTATAAGTCTTTGGGGTTGTTTGTTTGTTGGATCTCCCCGATTGCAGGGCTGACTGTGCCATGAGACACAGTGAGGCAGTCACCTAGGATGGCATATGCTTGGAAATGGCAGAAAGGACTGGATGGGACAGTTGTGAGCTGTGTGGCTTGCCGAGAGATTCCTTGCCTACCTAATGCTTTTAGGTGCTGTGGGAGACAATGTTCCATTGCTTGTGTTGGAAGTAATATTCAGTCCAGTCAGGTTTGGGGCACGGGATGGGAAGCAGGTGCCATCTTGTTCTTTGTTTCAGGCAGCAAAATATCTTTGTTTCAACCAGCCTTGTCAAACTGATAACGAAGGATTTATAATATTTAAGATCTCAAGCAATGGATTATAGCTTCAGACCAGGTGACTTAACAGTGGCATTCTGCAAGAAGACTCTCCTTACCCCAATTCACATTCAAAGACCAGATCTTCACATGCAGTGTCATGAGGGTGTGGTTGAATCCTTACCTGAGCAGCTTCAGAATGCAGGTGAAGATGAACCATCTTTTGGAATCATCCTCTGTATCAAGAACCCATACAACTTCCACAGTAGAAAGAGGGCACGACTAGAACCGTATTAGCTGATTTGCCAGGTGTCGCTAGACCTTTGAAATCCCAGTGTGATCTAATGAACAGAGTGATGGAGTACAAGTCAGGAGGCCTGAGGTCTGGATCCCTGCTCAGCTATGGAAGCTCACTGGGGGTGTGGAACTCCTCAGCCTGTGGTCACACTGGCAGTAAAAACGCATTTAAACGTTATTTAAATTGATTTAGATTTCATCATTCACACATTACAAAGGTGAAATTGATTTATATGGACTGCAAAGCGAGTTTTTTTTTCAACCGGCTGGCAGGAACTTTTTGAAATACTTTGCTTCTAAAATCAATTCAATTAAATGCGGGTTTGTCGATACAAGTCAGTTTCAGCAGTGTAGATGCCAAAACCGGTTTAAAATCAGGAATAAATTGGTTTCCATTCAGTGCATGTGAACATGGTCACTGGTTCAAATGCCACATGACTTGAACCTGAATTTTAAAAAGTCGGAACAGAAATCGATTCAAATTGACAGTGTGACCATATGATATCTCACCTACCTTGAAACTCTATTAGGGTTGCTATAAATTGGTTCTGACTTGACAGAGCTAGATCTTTATCCTGTGATGTGCTTGGTGCCATTATAATCTTAATCACTGATGTATTATGTGCAGCTAGACATTTATTTGTGGATGTGCTAGAAGCAGCTAAAACTGAATTCAGTAGCTCAGCAGAGATGGAGAAGAAATAAAAGCAAAGTAAACGTGTGTTGCTTATATACTGCCCCATAGTGCTTCAAACTCTCTCTGAGTGGTTTACAATTTAATTATGTAGAGTACACATTGCCCCCCTCCCCAGAAAGTTGGCTACTCAATTTGCTGACCTTGGAAGGATGAAAGGTTGAGTCAATCTTGAGCTGGCTACCTGAGCCCATTGGAATTGAACTCAGGTCATGACCAGAGTCTTCATTGCAGTACTGCAGTTTAACCACTGTATCACAAAGCTCCTTATATAAGAAATAAGAACACTTAAGAGCCATCATGGATCAGACCAGCATTCTGTTTCTACATTAGGCAACCAGATTCCCATCAGAAGCCACAAACAGGATATATAGCCGAACAGCTGGAAATCGGAGGCACAAAAAAAGAATACATACAATGCAATATACAGTAGAAATGCATATTGACAAACAATAAAATCAATCAGTCAATAAAACCACTGAACTAGATAACCTAGCTGTATAAACAATTTAGGACGACATTGGACATCGCAGGGAAGATCACTAATAAAAGGTGACTTTCAACAGTTCTGCTTTTACTAACTTCTTAAAGACTGTGAGGGAAAGTCGCTGGACAACCTGTGCTGGAAGTTTATTTCAGAGGTGTGGGGCCACAACTGAAAAAGCTCATTTCCTGATGTTTTTTCTTTCGGCCTCCCTTGGTGTCAGGACCAATTCAAGGCTCTGGTGGGCCCTGGGCAAAAAACATAATAGTGGGGGTGGGGGGTGGGGTGGTCTTCCTCCTCTCTTCCTCTCCCTTACCTCCCACCTAAATAAGTCACACAACATGAACAATATAATATAACATAAATAAGACTGACTCACCAAGGTAATCTTGGTAGCAGTAAATAAATGAACAAACAACCTAACCATGAAAAGAAAGTCTAGCTTATGAAGAAGAGGCAAGGCAAGGGAAGCCTAAAGCTGAGCTTCAAGGCACTCTGCACATGCCCAGAGAAGAGGAAAAGTTTTGCACATCGTGTGGAGAACATGCTAAGGCTGCAATCCAGAGCAGGCCCCATGTGGAAGGGAGGGAGAGAGGCTGCTAGTTGCGTGGGGGGTCACAGGACACCGGACTCGGGGGCGGGAAGTGGCAGAGGGCCATAGGTGCTTTGAAGGAACAGCCACCGCTGCCACCCAACTGAGGGCGCTGGTGGGAGGAGTGCCTCTGAGCCTAAGCAGAGTGTCCCGTGGGTCCTGGCTGGCCTTACACACATCCCTTCCTCACCTGACCTCTGTCGGGAGAGGTGGGTCTTGCTGAGGTGCTTGAGCTTGAGCCGCTGGGGTGAAGATGTCTGTGTGCACCTCCAGGGATGCGGAGTGCTTGGGGTCCCGGAAGATGTCCCTGAGCAGGTCCTCAAGATGCAGGAGGGCGCCCTTCTCCTTGTCAGGCGGCAGTGCCCAGCAGCACCTCCCACAGGTGTGTCTCTCACAGTGACAACACCTTGCCCAGGAAGAAGATCAGCCACCCCGACAGCGCCCGTGGTGACCTCAGCCTGTCCTCAGGGGAAGCAGGGAGGAGGAGGGTGGCCTACCCACTGGAGAGTCCCATGGCTCTTTCCCAGGCACAGCAGTGGAAGTAGGGCTGTGGCAGGCTGTTGGGGGCAGGACGTGGTGGCGAAGGAGCTGAGCACAGTCTGTCCGCCATCCAGCCCCCATGGCTCGCCGGTCAGGAGCATCACCTGCGTGCACTGCACCACCACCCTGGGCCAGTCTCACCCTCACAGTCCTGACGGCTCCTTGCCAGCTGCTGCTGCTGCTGCTGCTCTGGCCACTCCACCCCCCTCTTCATGTGGGCCCCTACAGACAGTGGCCCCTGGGCAAATGCCCACTTCGCCCTCTGAATAAAGCAGCCCTGCTTGATGTTATTGTTTTTAACATCCTGGACTGTGAAGATGGGGTGAGACAGGTAGCTGTTTTGTAGGAGAGATGTTCTGACAGGTATGGAGGTCCTAAACCATGTAGGGTTTTGTAAGTGATGACCAGCACCTTTAATTGAGCATGGAGACCAACAGGGAGCCAAGAGAGACATGCCAAGACTGGAAATAAATGGTATCTGCTGGTACCTGAGATCCGCCTGGCCACTGCATTTTGGACCTGCTGAAGTTTCCATACTGACTTCAAGAGCAGTCCTACATCGAGAGCATTACAGCAGTCTATTCAAGAGATTACCAAAGCGTGGTATTCAGAAAACCTTCAACATTTGACCCAACTAATCAAATTTAAGATTGAAATAATCTTCAAATTTCAGGGTAAAATGAAGGTAGGACTGGAACAATGAGAAGCTGAAACTGATAGATTCACCTATTCCCTCCCTCTAGGTTCCGGTTATCCAGAAATTCTGAATTTTTAAAATTCCAAATTCTAAATCCAAAGGGCCATAGTTCTGAATTCCAAATCCAAGTTCTGAATCTGAATTTTAGTGCTAGTGAACATCCCTAATTAAAACATACAAGCATTGGGATTTACAGTATCCACATTTTAGTCAGCTGGAGTCACATTCCATGAAAGGATTCACATAGAACTAGACTATGAAGTAGACATTGTATGACAAACATCTCATGCTGTTTTTCTGACAGCTGTGATGCCAAGAAACAGGGCATATTCTGATTATCTACATTTGCCCCATTCGGGGGAGGGGAGGAGTTTGAATTTCTTCTGGCAATAATATACATATGTAGAAATCTGTTTTTAGAAGGAGTGCTCCATGAATTGGCAAAAAGGGATGTAATATGAAAAGAAGTTAAATGAAGAAACATGTCACTGGGCATATCTCTAGAATGCAAACAATTGTTTCCTTTACATGTCTACTACAGCAGAGCATAACAAAAGCTATCAAGTTACTGTGGAGAAAACTGTAAAAGCAAGAAAAGTGCATTTCCCTGAAGATATATTATGCTCCTCAGGAGGTTCAGGGAACACAAGACTGCTAACCACAACCCTAACTCTTCTGCTAATCCTAAATGCATTACAATTCCCATGGGATCAGAATATTCTCCAGACATTATTCTGTGCAAGTGGTGGTGAGGGTTTGTTTTGTTTTTCCAAACAATGCCACTTCTACATAAACATGTTTTCTTTGAAGAATTCCTATTTATAAATGTGTTTTCTCTCATACAAAAAAAAGAAATGCATTTTTGAAAGACGATCTGTGCTAGAATATTCAAGAAATGAGAAAGCCCGTGGATGACTACATCCTGCTCCTTACATTAATCTGAGAGGCGCAGATCCAGAGAGATTGCATTAGAATCCATAGCGGCTGAATTCCCCAATCATCCTTGTCATGTCCCAGGCATTCAGCAGCTATATGGGCAGAAGGAGAACTCCCAGCAAGCCGGACCGAAGATCCCAAGACAACCAGGCATGAGACCTCAAAGCTAAACTGGTTGAGCATATTTGATATGGCATTCCCTGTCCAGTACAACCCTGGTGGTCCCAGTGTTGGGAGAGACTCCCTATTAGGGAGCTGTCCCTCTGTGGTTTCCTCTTTGGAGGACATTATGATGTAACCTGGAGGGAGGTGTCCTGACCCACCAGTATCCCCAGTTCAGGTCAAGCCATGGTCACAGCATGGTACTGACGGGGAGCTGTCCTTGGTACTGCCTCTGCAGCTCTCCCCATCAGATCTGAATGCAACAGTACCTTTAATTTCCTGGACCTTGTTGGAGGTCAATGGTGCACCTGTGATTGGACTTCAGAGCCCCACAACCCTGAGGGCTCTGAAATAATTTAGGAGCAATGGGGATGGTGGGGATAGCAGTAAACAAGGTTAGACATGATTGTTCTAGGATTTCTTTTAACTCTTTAAAAAGTGATATTTCTCTACAACAAAATAGTGCCTAAGGCCAAGTAAATTTAGTAGCGGGCTAATTCAATAGTATTATCTCAGCCATTTGCTAGATCTTCTTTTATACGTGTGGTGGGGCATAAATTGCATGCACATAAATGCTGCATTGATTGAATTTCTCCACACTTACAGAAAAAATGTCCTGTATCAGTGTAGCCCCATTATTCTTTGATCTTCTACTTCACTTCAAAGTCTATTAAGTGACTTCTGGATGGGCCAGCTAGAGTCTTGTCCTGCTGGGAGACACTCTTCCACATTCATCCATTCAATATGGTGTGTTGTTTTTGCTCTCCATGGGTTTAGCCTCTTCTGGTTTAATACTTAGAGTTTGAGATTTGTGCAGGAAACTTTTCCTCAGTTTTAGCCATCATCCAGGAGGCTGGTGTCCATGAAGTGAACCAGAACTTGCAAACAGCTTTTGCTTTGGGGAGGGAGTTTGCTGTAAAATGTGAGGGGTAAAACATAGAAGAATCTGAGGTATGGGTAACAAACTCAATATTACTCTTTTTTTTTTGGATCACCACTCCCAGAATCTTTGACCTAGTCATGCTGGCTGAGGGATTCTGGGAGTTGTAGTCCAAAACAATAACATTCCCAAGCTTTTGTGTTACTAAAGGTCATAGCACAGCCTTACCCAATCTAGTGCTCTCAAAAATGTGTTGGGAGTACCCTCTCCATTGCTTTGTGGCCTTGCTGGACAAAGATGGTGGGATGATGGTCCAAAACACCTAGAGGGGAATCATTTGTAGAAGTGTGCAATAGCAGGATGATTTGTGGGAGGAATGACCGTGTGTGTGTACTGCAAGTCATTATAACTCCCTCATGATGCTTTCAGATCTCTGAAGCTAGGATCTTATATCTGCTTACATAAGGGGGTGGGGGGGACCCACTGAATTAATTTGGGCTTTGTTCTCCATAGACATGTAAAAGGTTGCACTGTAGAATCCTTTATTATTATCTGTTTTCTTAAATGCCAGGTGTGCATAGCCAAGAAGAACCCCTTTTGCATTTAATTGGGTTTTTTTCATTGCCATCTTATCCTTATATACCCACAGGATAATATTTAATGCCTCTGATGTGGGCCTTCAGTTGACTGGTTGGCATCCATGATTGGGTCACAGGTAGAGATGGATAAGAATTTGGATAGGGGAGGGGCCATCGTTCAACAACAAAACACCTGATTTATATGCAGAATGTCCCAGCTTCAGTTCTTGGCAAAAATTCGGGCCAGAAAAACCCTGGAAGGCTACTGCTGATTAGTGCTGAGAAAACCAGGCTAAATGCCTCAGTAGCCTGACTCCAGGTAAGAGGGCTTCCCATTTGCCTAATTCTGTTTGGCTGGGCTTTCGAAAATATTTCCAGAAAATTCACTAATGTTCATGTACCATTAATTTTAAAATTGTGAGTTAAAAAACCTGAATCGGATATAGGGCAAAAATTCCAGGTTCATGCTTCCACAGCAGAAGGCTTTGGTCCGGCTCTCATAAAGAAGGCTGACCGCCGAAGAACTGATGCTTTTGAATTGTGGTGCTGGAGGAGACTCTTGAGAGTCCCCTGGACTGCAAGGAGAACAAACCTATCCATTATGAAGGAAATCAACCCTGAGTGCTCACTGGAACGACAGATCCTGAAGCTGAGGCTTCAATACTTTGGCCATCTCATGAGAAGAGAAGATTCCCTGGAAAAGACCCTGATGTTGGGAAAGTGTGAAGGCAAGAGGAGAAGGAGACGACAGAGGAGGAGATGGTTGGACAGTGTCATCGAAGCTACCAACATGAATTTGATCAAACCCCGGGAGGCAGTGGAAGATAGGAGGGCCTGGCATGCTCTGGTCCATGGGGTCACGAAGAGTCGGACACGACTTAACGACTAAACAACAGGAAGGATGGAAGTCTGAGTCAACCCTGAGCCACTATCTGAACCTGTCAGGATCAAATTCAAGTTGTGAGCAGAGGCTTGACTGCAGTACTGCAGTTTAACCGCTGCGCCACAAGGCTCTTGCACAATGGAGATCATTTTTCTAAACCATTACCACGTGTGGGGTTATTATTAATAAAATCATGTCTGGGAAGAGAAAATGTAAACTTCCCAATACAAATTTAAACCCTTCCCCCCAAATTTCAAAATACAAAGGGAAAAAAAAGAAGTTAGCAGTTGCATCTTTAACATGACGTGGTGTTTGGTTCAAAGTGAGTCCTAAAATTTAGGTTTAGGCCAGGGTCTGGCAAAAGAAGGTAGAACCAGATCTGGCTAATTGGGAGTTGATTGAGAAAAACTCCTGGATTCCAGTTATTTAACAAAAGCAGCAACAAAATTACTACACCTCTGCCCTAAATTCTTTCAATTAAATGAAGAAAGTTTGCAGGTAACCAGGAGTGAAATATTGGTATGGAAGGACTCTCGAGCAATGTTCAGTTCTGAAGCACAGAACAATTTCTGAACTCTTTATTTTTAAATGTATGTTGTTCGCCCCAAGCTCTGTTTTGGTGGATCTTGATGTTCCAGTAAACAAAATGAAATGAAAACAATGTCACTCCTGGCAAAGGTTGAAAAAGAAAAGAAAAGAAAAGACCTTAAGGAGCAAAATATTTCATCACCTTAAAGGCTAACAGATGTATTTCACTGTGAGTTTTCATGGATTAAAAGACACTTCTCCCAACACAGGTTGTACAAATCCATTTTCTCTCTATTTATACATATCCTCATGACCAGGTTAGGATACAGATAATGGATGAAGTGGCAACTGTTTGTTAACACAAGAATGGAACTACCAAGCTATAAATTACTACAATCAGCACACATTAGGCAGGTGATAAGCTATCCACCAAGCAGATTTAGTTGCTGAGGAAAGCTGAGAGTTGTTTCTGAGTCAGAAGTCAGAATCCATCAATGAAAGAAAACTATTTTATACCCATAAGACATTACATTAATATTTGTAGTGCCCTAAGAAGCCTTGACCCACTGTAGTGTAGTGGATGGTGTCAGACTGAGACTCGGGAAACCTGGGTTCAAATCCCTACTTGGCCAGGGAAAATTATTGTCAGATGGAATTATTTTATTTACCTATTAGGTTCACTATAAGTCAGTTGCAACTTGATGGCACTTAACACACAAGAAACCTTGATCTCTATTTAAGCCATTAGGAGCACACTGAAACTTGTGCAGGTCTATGACTGAATGTCCCGGGAGGTTGAAATGTTCTGAAACTGATTGTGTTGCCCTTCCTGATGTCAGATTGGCTTCTGCTCGTTCATTTATTTGTCCTATGTAGAAAGTAGAGAGGTGTGCTGGCAGAGGGGTACTGCAGAAATCACAGAATGAGATGAACAAATAGATTAACCCCTGATATGACGGCTGACCTTGGTGGGACGCTTGAGGGTGCTGCTAGTCTAGATATGGGGGCACAACTGGGATCTGGTTTTATGACAGGGTCATGTTCCTATATGCTACGCCAGAGGTGTCAAACTCAATTTCATCTTGGGCCGCATCGGCATTATGGTTGCCCTCAAAGGGCCTGTTGTATCTGTAAGACTATATAAATGCACCTACTTTTTATCATATTAAATATAATCCTCCTCATTCGATTATTACTGGTTTTAATAATAACGTAATAACTAGCTCTGAAAGTAAAGGTCTATGATCAAAGTCCAGGACTGTGCGTGAAAGTCTTCTTACGAGCTTCAGAAATTCTTTCCCATAGGTAACAGGGAACATCCGACAGCCTCCCCGAAGAACAACCACACGCCCCTCACCGTCACCAGCAACTAGAAAAGGAGAAGATGAAATGCTTTATATCCAGAAACCCAAAGAGACTCGCAAAACCCGCCCCCTCTTCAGTGCAGCTTCAGTAAAAGTGGATAATGAGGAAAAGCGGTTGAAGGGCAGCAAGAGCAACACCCGCACCCAAGTCAAGAAGAGCAAGGCAGGAAGCCTCGCCCCTTTCCGAGGCCCATCGGCTGCCCCCCATGTCTCCCCACAGCACCGCTGACCCGGCCAGCCTCACCCACCCATTGACACCTGCTCCACAGCCCCACCCATGTTTGTTCGTTTTGTTAATTATTCACGGAAGTCTCCCACCTTTCCCTTGCACTTGCCATGGCCCTCGTCCCTCATTATCACCTGGCTCCTCACTTGTTTCCGTAGCTGATGCAGGAGAGGAGGCAGAGATCGCAGCTGCTAGGCGATGCCATCAAACAGTCCTCGCCGGGAACCGTAAGAACAGGAGTGGACAATAGTGAAGACTACATTTTCCAAGGTGCTGTACGCCGCCCAAGCAGCTGCACTTTCTGACTCTTTGCTGCTTGGAATGCTGGGATTAGAAGTCCCTCTGGGTAGATTCCCAGCACCCTTGTGGAGCATTATAGGTGACGGAGTAAGCGCCTGCGTATTGTATACTGCACAGTAGCAGGCAACACTACGAGGACCACATGAAACGGCCCAGTGGGCCAGATTTGGCCCGCAGGTCTTGAGTTTGACATATGTGTCCTACTCCATGGTGTGTTGTCTGTTGTATGTCAGTGATTGTTTAAGGTTAGGAGGAAGTTATCTATAGGCAAGAAAGGGCCCAAAGCCTGAGGGAGGGGAGTACAGTTGTCCCAAAGGGTCTGTAGGCCATTGATGAATCATCTCAGAGGTCTCAACTGGAAGCTGTAGGTGATTGTTAATGGTGTCCTCCTGTTCTCTCTATTGGGGTCTGTCTTGTAGCAGGTTGTTTCTAGGTACCAGTCTGCCTCTGCCAGTTTGCTTTTTCACCATGCTGAGTGGGTATTGTAGTTAAGAAACACCTGTTCTAACTCCATGAGTCTTGCCTCTCTGTCGTGTGGTTCTAGGAAATCCAGTTATATCTGAGAGCTTGATTGTGGACAATGGACTTGATAATGAGTCGCTGGTGGAAGCTGGAGGCACGTAAATATGTGTAACGATCAGTCAGTTTCTGATATGACAGAGCTTTGATAAGTCCCTTCTGCAGTTGCACCGTGGTACCCAGAAGTGTACTTGTTGTGTCAACTGGCCCCACCTTAAATTGTTAGGATCCAGGAGGTTTAAAGCGAAGAGCAGAGCCCAGATTTGAAAAAAAGTTGAATGCTGAAAACTCAGCCTCTCAACTTCTACATTTAAAGTGCCTCTGAGTTTTGAAGCACATTTAGGATTCCCAGAGTGCAATTCTCTGTGTGTCTCCTTAGAACTGCGTTCAGTGGGACCTACTCCCAGGTAAGCACAGGATGAAGCCTTAGTTGTTTTCTCTGGAAAAGCTACTTTAGATGATGATGGTGATGATATTTGGTTCCTAATTCCCTATTTAAAAAATGACTACTTTTCTCATCTTTTCTGTTCCCTTCTTAAGTTTTCTTTTTAAACCAAATCCTCTTCTGACCAACACCAGTGCATCTTTCTTTTAAGACGGGAGTGGCTTGCAGGGAAGAAAAGAAAAGAAATGTGTCAGATCCCAACACGACTGACTCTGAGGATGAGAATCAGCCACAATTCCCCATCTGCACCAAGTCCTTGCCTATTGTCTGAGCTGTGCAGAATTTAAAAACACAAGCATTTTTATTTTCCATTATCTCTGTTACCACATTTAATGGGGCTGAGAACCTTTTAAATAAAACACTCCCTCCCTTGGCTCCTTCCCCCCTCCTCCTTTCTCTTCCTTGGGCACAGGGTGCTTTACACACTCTGGAAATTGTGGCAATTAACATTTCTCATTAGGGGAAGGAGCAGCTCACAAGCCCCTTCATTGTCTCCCGGGGGGAGGATTCAATAAAGAGTGGAGGACCTCTTCTTTCAACATTTCCCACTCATTGTGGGCAGACAAAGCGAGGCCTCTAATTATATTTTCACAATCTGTGCGTATCTTTAAGGGGGCCTGTCAGAAACAAGCTTGTCATCTTTGTTCGGCTTCATTTCAGGGAGCTTTTTAACCTTAGCAATTTCTCAACATCGCTGGCTGACAGGGTTTCCCAACAATGGCTTCCCCATTTGCCCACTGGAGAGCTTCTTTCTCAAGTAATAATGGGAATCACTGTATTTTGAAAACAGCCCTTCTTGCCCTTCCTTCTCCTTCGAAGTCCTTCGGCCTTCTCCTTTCTCTTGTAACCAAGTCGACAAACCCAGAACAGCAGGGAGACAATGCATTTCTGTGAGGAGTTTGCAAAGAAACAAGGAGCTGAGAAAACAACCCATTCTTTCCCCAGAAAGAATTGGGTGGGTTCTTTCGCAGAAGCTGGACCTCTCAAGTGTGGTTTTCATAAAAGAATGTGTCCTGACATTTGCTTCCTTAGTTATTTGTCTGAAACGTTTTCATCCAGCTTAGGTTACACCTCAGGTTGTACAAAATCAGCTCACAAAAAGAAGAGTGGAAGAGTAGAATCCAGTCAGAAACCAAACAAAACTTATCGACTGATCGGTTATGTTTAACTTTCAACGTTTCCTGCAGTTGGCTCAAAGCAGCATACATGGGTGTCTTCACCCCTCTTTTGTCCTCATAGCAGCCCTGTGAGGTAGGTCTGGAGAAGAGACAGTGACTGACATAAGGTCACTGACGAGAGGCTTTGTGTGTGTGTGTGTGCGTGCGAGTGAGTGCGTGTGTACGCATTTACTGCATGTTCTACTGATGGGTTACCACAGGCAACTGATCAGCTTCTGTATGAGTGTTGAACTAGATGGGCCTTTCTTATGTCTCAGCCTGACTCTCTTATGGCCTAGTAGGGATCTCCGTGTGGACCTTCCAACCCAATCCTACACTCTCATGATTAGACTGACAGGCAGAAGCTACTCCTAATTAAACAGAAGACTAGAACTCAATAGATCCTGAACGAATGCTCTGCAACCTTTATCCGAAGCCTAAAGTGATGATGAGGAAGGAACCCAGAGAGGATGCCCACAAGTGAAGGTCTGTGGCTGCCAATCCAAGTGTCTAGAGATGGATGATGGCAAGCCCCATGCTGCCTTTGTGTGGAATCATGATCTAGCTGGTCTTAGCTCTAATACAGATTAACTTTATATCTTTAATACAACAGTTAGGCTGTACTCTCTCTCTCCTGCTTAGTTTAAATTTGCTGGATTATGAAGGGAACGCGGACAGGGCTTCTGAGTATTCTGTGCCTAGAAAACCCTGAAAAGGGTTGGCATAAGTCAGAATTGACTTGACAGCACATTGTTGTTGTTGTTGTTAATGTTTATTTGTGTTTTAGTTAAGTTTATATTGTCATTTTACTCTGTGTATATCTACTGAGGCAACATTTACTGGCCGTTAGTTCTCTTGTTTCAAAAGTCTATATTATTGGATAAGTGTGAGCTGCTTTGGGCTCTAGTAGTGGAAAAGAGGGATATGAACAAATGAATGACAGAAACAGTGATGATGATGGCAACAAGAAGTGTGACGATGAAATAAATAAAATGTTGTTGTTGTTTAGTCGTTAAGTCGTGTCCGACTCTTCGTGACCCCATGGACCAGAGCACGCCAGGCCCTCCTGTCTTCCACTGCCTCCTGGAGTTGGGTCAAATTCATGTTGGTAGCTTCGGTGACACTGTCCAACCATCTCACCCTCTGTCGTCCCCTTCTCCTCTTGCCTTCACACTTTCCCAACCTCAGGGTCTTTTCCAGGGAGTCTTCTCTTCTCATGAGATGGCCAAAGTATTGGAGCCTCAGCTTCAGGATCTGTCCTTCCAGTGAGCACTCAGGGTTGATTTCCTTCAAAATGGATAGGTTTGTTCTCCTTGCAGTCCAGGGGACTCTCAAGAGTCTCCTCCAGCACCACAATTCAAAAGCATCAATTCTTCGGCAGTCAGCCTTCTTTATGGTCCAGCTCTCACTTCTATGCATCACTACAGGAAAAACCATCGCTTTGACTATGCGGACCTTTGTCGGCAAGGTGTTGTCTCTGCTTTTTAAGATGCTGTCTAGGTTTGTCATCGCTTTCCCCCCAAGAAGCAGATGTCATTTATTTTCGTGGCTGCTGTCACCATCTGCAATGATCATGGAGCCCAAGAAAGTAAAATCTGTCACTGCCTCCATATCTTCCCCTTCTATTTGCCAGGAGGTGATGGGACCAGTGGCCATGATCTTAGTTTTTTTGATGTTGAGCTTCAGACCATTGTTTGCACTCTCCTCTTTCACCCTCATTAAGAGGTTCTTTAATTCCTCCTCACTTTCTGCCATCAGAGTGGTATCATCTGCGTATCGGAGGCTGTTGATATTTCTTCCAGCAATCTTAATTCCGGCTTGGGATTCCTCCAGTCCAGCCTTTCGCATGATGTATTCTGCATATAAGTTAAATAAGCAGGGAGACAATATACAGCCTTGTCGTACTCCTTTCCCAATTTTGAACCAATCAGTTGTTTCATATCCAGTTCTAACTGTTGCTTCCTGTCCCACATATAGATTTCTCAGGAGATAGATAAGGTGGTCAGGCACTCCCATTTCTTTAAGAACGTGCCATAGTTTGCTGTGGTCCACACAGCCAAAGGCTTTTGCGTAGTCAATGAAGCAGAAGTAGATGTTTTTCTGGAACTCTCTGGCTTTCTCCATAATCCAGCACATGTTAGCAATTTGGTCTCTAGTTCCTCTGCCCCTTCAAAATCCAGCTTGTACTTCTGGGAGTTCTCGGTCCACATACTGCTGAAGCCTACCTTGTAGGATTTTGAGCATAACCTTGCTAGCGTGTGAAATGAGTGCAATTGTACGGTAGTTGGAGCATTCTTTGGCACTGCCCTTCTTTGGGATTGGGATGTAGACTGATCTTTTCCAATCCTCTGGCCACTGCTGAGTTTTCCAAACTTGCTGGCCTATTGAGTGTAGCACCTTAACAGCGTCATCTTTTAAGATTTTAAATAGTTCCACTGGAATGCCATCACCTCCACTGGCCTTGTTGTTAGCCATGCTTTCTAAGGCCCACTTGACTTCACTCTCCAGGATGTCTGGCTCAAGGTCAGCAACCACACTATCTGGGTTGTCCGGGGCATCCAAATCTTTCTGGTATAATTCCTCTGTGTATTCTTGCCACCTCTTCTTGATGTCTTCTGCTTCTGTGAGGTCCCTACCATTTTTGTCCTTTATCATGTCCATCTTTGCACAAAAGGTTCCTTTAATATCTCCAATTTTCTTGAACAGATCTCTGGTTTTTCCCTTTCTATTATTTTCCTCTATTTCTTTGCACTGTTCATTTAAGAAGGCCCTCTTGTCTCTCCTTGCTATTCTTTGGAAGTCTGCATTCAATTTTCTGTACCTTTCCCTATCTCCCTTGCATTTTGTTTCTCTTCTCTTCTCTGCTATTTGTAAGGCCTCGTTGGACAGCCACTTTGCTTTCTTGCATTTCCTTTTCTTTGGGATGGTTTTTGTTGCTGCCTCCTGTACAATGTTACGAGCCTCCAGCCATAGTTCTTCAGGCACTCTGTCCACCAAATCTAGTTCCTTAAATCTGTTCTTCACTTCCACTGTGTATTCATAAGGGATTTGGTTTAGATTATACCTGACTAGCTCAGTGGTTTTTCCTACTTTCTTCAGTTTAAGCTTGAATTTTGCTATAAGAAGCTGATGATCAGAGCCACAATCAGCTCCAGGTCTTGTTTTTGCTGACTGTATAGAACTTCTCCATCTTTGGCTGCAGAGAACATAATCAATCTGATTTTGGTATTGCCCATCTGGTGATGTCCATGTGTAGAGTCGCCTCTTGTGTTGTTGGAAAAGAGTGTTTGTGATGACCAGCTTGTTTTCTTGACAAAACTCTATTAGCCTTTGCCCTGCTTCGTTTTGAACTCCAAGGCCAAACTTACCTGTTGTTCCTTTTATCTCTTGACTCCCTACTTTAGCATTCCAATCCCCTATAATGAGAAGAACATCTTTCTTTGGTGTCAGTTCTCGAAGGTGTTGTAAGTCTTCATAGAATTGGTCAATTTCAGCCTCTTCAGCATCAGTGGTTGGTGCATAAACTTGGATGACTGTGATGTTGAAAGGTCTGCCTTGGATTCGTATTGAAATCATTCTATCATTTTTGAGATTGTATCCCAGTACAGCTTTTCCCACTCTTTTGTTGACTATGAGGGCTACTCTATTTCTTCTACAGGATTCTTGCCCACAATAGTATATATGGTAATTGTCTGAATTGAAATCACCCATTCCCGTCCATTTTAGTTCACTGACACCCAGGATGTCAATGTTTATTCTTGCCATCTCCTGTTTGGCCACATCCAGCTTACCAAGGTTCATAGATCTTACATTCCAGGTTCCTATGCAGTATTCTTCTTTGCAGCATCGGACTTTCCTTTCACTTCCAGGCACGTCCACAGCTGAGCGTCCTTTCGGCTTTGGCCCAACCACTTCATTAGCTCTGGAGCTACTTGTACTTGTCCTCTGCTCTTCCTCAGTAGCATGTTGGACACCTTCCGACCTGAGGGGCTCATCTTCCAGCCTCATATCTTTTAGCCTTTTGTTTCTGTTCATGGAGTTTTCTTGGCAAAGATACTGGAGTGGCTTGCCAGTTCCTGCTCCAGGTGGATCGCGTTTAGTCAGAACTCTCCACTATGACCTGTCCGTCTTGGGTGTCCCTGCACGGCATAGCCCATAGCTTCTCTGAATTGCTCAAGTCCCTTCGCCACGACAAGGCAGCAATCCATGAAGGGGAATAAATAAAATAGGAGGAAACAAGTTCCAAAACCTTGGCTCTATCCGAGAGAAATCGATTTACATTTATTTATTGAAAACATTTTGATACTGCCTCTCATCAGATCAGATGCTAGCATGGAGTAACGTTAAAGGTACCTGATGTTGGCTTAGCTAAAACTAGTTAAGCCCCTACTATTAGTAAAATAAATATGTTACCTTGGCCTTAGTCATCCAGGGACAACTCAACCAGACAGACAAACAAGCTAAACCACCTGTCACATTAAATGCTAGGGATTACTCAGTCATCTATGAAAATATCTAGAAAAAGATGTGACATTTTTGTACTCTGAAACTTATTTATTTATTTATTATTTATTTATTTATTGAAAAGGACAAAATTAAAAACACAGTAAGTTATATATTAAGAAACAATTAAACTATAAAACTGATTAAAATACAGTGAATGATTAAAAACACGTAAAACATTAAAAACCACTTTTAACTATGAAATTATGTTGACTCCATTTTCTAGAACTAGCCTGGTCCAGGGGTATTAGCAACACATAAGAATTATCTACTGGACTAGTGTGGAAGGCACTCCTTCAAAGGGCCACAATAAGTGGGAGGGGACTTGATGGCAAATAACAATAACAGCAACAGTTGTGGGGGGGGGGGGCAAAGGAAGGGAAGCTCTTGAGTTAGAAAGAAAACTGCTGTGTTAAACAAAAGATTGTAAGAATTGATTCAATGTGTTTCTTTTTAAGTATAATTTTTCTTCCAGGTCTGCTAATAGATGTATAATGGAATGTTATTTATTCTCAACTGGAGCAAATTCAGTTAAATCTGTGGATGTTGAGGGAGACTTTTCTATATTACTTGTGCATCTGACATGTTCATGTAGTTTCTCCCACACTGTCCTTTTGCATTTTAAGACCCTGTTTGTAAGTGATTTCCCCCCCTCCTTTTGCTAAATATCTTCTTCTTAATTGGGTGCCGGGTCTAATAATCCTGCCTCAGCTTGTTAACTGTACAATGGCAGTCAAAGTTAATGACCCATTAGTGATTAATTCCTTAACCAGCATCTAATTGCTCACTGTAAAACCTTTTCTTAAAACTGGATTAAATCATCTGGATCCTTAACCACTTCTTTGCTCTAAATTCGTTAAGACTCTTAAGTTGGCCCTTCTCCTTCCCCGAATTACCTGTTTCCTCTTTCACTTTAAACGTTTTTTAAAAAGAAAGGACAAGATTGTTTATATGGACAGCTATGAACAATATAGAATCATTAAAACTGAAGGCGAAACCATGAAAAAATGAAACAATGGGGGATTAATAAATGATGAGTCAATAAAGCCTGCCGGCCTGCCTTCCTCCTCTCCCCTTTTCTCCCCTTTCCTTCTGTCCTTCCTCCCTTTTCCTGTTCCTACCTCTTTTCTTTTTTCCCATTTCAAGCCAGGCAAAAGAGAAGTTCACGTCCCCACCTTTCACTCATCTCCGCATAGGCACAAATATGATTGCTAACCCAGTTTGTTGGTGAAAGGACAGGGTGGTAGAGGGGCCCCTTCTTCAAACAATCAACTTGAAAAGGGGTAAATTCAACGTACGTCTGGCTATGCAAAATATAGAATTGTGTGAGTTAAGTCAAAAGCTGCAAGCATTCCCCTTCTTTGACCGGAGGCAAAGGATTTGTAGTAGATTTGTTCTAGCTAATCCCTCTCAAACAGAACTGAGTGCTTCTCCTGAGGCCGGGCTTCTTGTCAATAAATCTGCATGTTTGGCAGTGCACAAGGTGGCTGCATCTCTGATAGTCCTATGGACCTCTTTTATAATTAGTGGGCAAAGAGTTACAGGCCTGATCCAGCCAAAACTAAACATGTTGAACTCTTTCATGGACGTCAGTAAGAACAGAAGCATTTTCATTTTAGGCTGGGTGGATTCTTTAGTGGTATCCTTCCCAAGTTTGCTGGGCTCTCACCTGCATCCCATTTAACTTTCCTGAGACGGTCACTGAAAGGATAGTTGGATTTTTTAATTTTGCAGAATATTATGTTAATCAAACAAAGAAAGAATATAGGAAGCTGCCTTATATTGAAGTCATATCCTTCGTCCATCAAGCCCAATAGAATCAGCACTGACTGGCAGCAGTGGCTCCCCTGAATTGCAGGCAAGATTCTTTCGTAGCTCTATTTTGAGACGGTGGAGACTGAAGCGTTTGCACCACCACAAGAGTGAAGCACATCTCAGCAGTGATGGATGAACTGGGCTTTTTCTAATCTTTTTTTCAGTTTCACATACAGATTCGCAAGTCACCTCTGATGTGCCATCACTGCATCAGACTGAAAATGTGAATGATTTTTCCAAAACAGACAATCCAGATTTGTTTTTACACACAGTTTTCATTACCATGTATATTTTGTATACCATTTCCCTGATAGAGACATTTTTGTACATGTTTTCCCCAGATTCATTTTTGCAAGCAACTGTCTCTAGCAGATGCATTTTTGTATGCTTCCCTTCCACATTTGCTGACCCATGAGCTGAATAATAAAACCCAAAAAAAGTTCAAAAGACAACCATATATTATTTGTTTGGGATTTGCACATTGGATCAGTTCACTTTAACAGCAATCTTTTCTCTCTCTCTCCAACTGAGTCCCTTATAACTAATTTGAACTGGAAAACTGTGTGCATGTTAAAATCTTAACGGCTGAGGCCGTCCAAAGAAGTAACTTTTCTGAGCTCTGCCCCAAAGTCTCCCTTTGCATAAAAGGCTATGCCTTCCTCTTGGTCACGCACAACTTCACCCATAGTCCAGGATGATAGAAATGATAGCCAACCTCCAGAGGATCACAGGTTCTCTACCCCCTTTCTAAGGCCTTTTAATCTGCAGTGAGCAATGTTACACAAAGCTCTTCCTCATGATATACTATCTAGAAAACCACAAGAATTGGTTGTTCCCTGGCATTCTGTGAACCAGCCATGATTCCACCTATCTTATCAAACTCAGCTTTTGAAAACAACATTGAAATGGGGTGAAACTGGAAATGTATAGATCTTGATTCAGATCCTGTGAGGATTTGGTCCACTAAACTCTGGATTATTATTGTTTTAAAAAGTCAAGCATATGTCTCCCTGGCAGTTAAAAAAGAAGATATGTTCCAGCAATGCAGGCTTACCTGCTAGGCAGGCCTGCTTTCCCTGTGTTGCAGAGAGACATCCACAACACAGAACAGATAAAAGGTAAAGATGATGAACTCTTAAGAACCATAAGTAAGAGTAAAGACTCAGAGGAGGAAAATAGCTTTAAGGTATTAATCTAAGCTGCATCACCAAGGTCGACAAGACACCGTCTGTTGAACGAAGGTGCTTTGAAAAACTGACTCTCTCTAAATGCACTGAGGTCAGAGCAAGGTGCTGTTCATCCTGCTGAAGTATTTAAAAAGCAGACTTCAGCCCTGTGCTCCCCAACACACTCTGTGCTTCTGTGTCATGTAAACAAGGGAGGCAAATCAATATTGCAATATAAGCAGGGCCACAACAGATGCCTGAATTAGGCTGATATTGAGTGGTGGCAAACAATATTGATCCACAGGGCTTGGTCTGAATCCCTTAAGCCAGTCTTCCGCTCTTGTGAAGATACTGTGAGCATAAGGATTCAACTGGCCGTTCAACAGGTGGACCAGAGCTGAGAAGGAAAAGGTTAGAAGTAAAATAGCTACTTGAAACAAGTTACTCAGAGGGTAATGAGGGCAAAACAAGCTGCAATTGTGAGCCAGCATGTTGCACTTGGGAGACCTGAATTCAAATCCCCACTTGGCTGTAGAACTCCATGGGTGAGTTACTCTCACTCATCCTAAGCTACCTTACAGGGCTGTTGTGAAAATAAAAGTGGCAGGAGGGAGTTACAGTATATACTCTGCCTTGAGCTCTGTCTGAAGGAAAGGTGGGACATGAAGTTAATGATCAAGCAAATACTGGAAAGACTGTAATCATAGAATCATATCATAGAACATTGGAATAATGAAGTTGGAAAGGGCCTATAAGGCCACTGAGTCCAACTCCCTGCTCAAGGAAGGAATAAAAAGACATCTTGAGTCTAAAGTTGTCTCCTGTCAGAAACACTGTCTGGTCCAAGTCTGATTTAAAGATAAAGAATATTAAGAAAGGAGAACAGAGTTCTCCCCGTTACCCATCACCTATCATCTGGAGAGCAGACTGAGGAAGCAAGTAGGTGATGGTTAACTGGACACTAACTGTACAGCACACCTTCACAAAACTAGATCGCTGCTGAACCATGAAATTCAGCAGGAAAAGTTGGACCACTTACTTCTTCTAATCTCCTTGAAGGCTTAAGATAAAAACGACACAGTCCTCACTTACTCCTGTTTCCTGCCGTGAGATCTATAAATAAAGGATTGGATACAAATGTACTAAATACATTTGTAGATTTTTTTTTTTCTGTGTCAGGCAATGAGTTTTCAGTCATCTTCTTTGGGAATAAACAAATGGGGAAAATATTTAAGAGTTAGCAGTGAAACACTGTGAATATTTTTAGCCATTGCTGGAGGTTTTTACAACCATTATGCAAGGCATTCTACAATTGGTAGAGATTTTTCTTTCTTGGGCTAGATCATAGAAATCACAGAAAAGTGAAGTTGGAAGGAACCTGCAAGACCATCAAGTCCAACCCCCTGCTCAATGCAGGAATACAATCAAAGCATATCTGCCAGGTGATTATCTAAGTTTCTCTTGAATGCCTCCAGTGTTGGAGCACTCACCAACTCCTGAGGTAACTGGTTCCACTGTCGTACTGCTCTAACAGTTAGGAAGCTTTTCCTGGTATTCAACCGAAATCTGGCTTTCTTTAACTTGAGCCCATTGTTGCGTGTCCTGCACTCTGGGATGATCGAGAACAGATTTTGCCCCTCCTCTGTATGACATCCTTTCAAATATTTGAAAAATGCTATCATATCACCCCTCAGTCTTCTTTTCTCAAGGCTAAACATGCCCAATTCTTTCAGCCTTTCTTCATAGTTAAATAATATTTCATAATTATGATGGAAGTTTTACTAGTTTTTGCTTTGAGGTGTGATTTTTTTTTTAAAAATGTGGCCACTATTATTAGTAGACCTATTGATATTACATTATATTAAGGATTTCCAGGACCTGTACAGAAACATTTCTAAAATGAATATTCCAGCAAAGATATGTTGTCCAAGACTGCCACCTGGTGGGTCTTATTAGAATTTCATAAGAACTAATTTAAGATTCTACACTCTTGTATTTCTGATTACTATGCATGGGTGTGAAAGCTGGACAGTAAAAAAAAGCTGACAGAAAAGGGCAATAATGCTGGGAAAGGTGGAAGGCAGCAGGAAAAGAGGAATACCAAATGTAAGATGGAGTGACTCCCTAAAAGAACCCACAGGCTTGAGTCTGCAAAAGCTGAGCAGGGCGGTTGAGGACAGGACATTTTGGAGATTGTTCATTCACAGGGTCACCCTAAGTCATGGGTGACTTGATGGCACATAACAACAACGATTATTTAAGAGTGAGCAACTGTAGCACCTTAAGCCTGAAGACATGAAGACTAGCAAGTTTTGTTTGGTATAAGCTTGTATGTATAAAATGACTTAGCTACATGGCCCAACGTTTTAACAAACACGGAAAGGAGTATGAACAATTGGTTTTCTCAGTCCTTCCTAGGTTGGTGTTTATCATCAGTGGCTGCTTCTCCTCCTACTTTAGAAGTTGGAAAAACAGGACATCTGTGAGAGTGAAGATAAAAATGTAATTGGCTTAACTTAGAATTGGTTGATTATTTATGAGCAGTCTTAGTGAAAATTCAGGAGAAACAACTGATTCCTCTCCTGATTCATAATGCTCAGAAGCTTAGTCCTGATAAAACTTGGGTGTCTTTAATGTGCCATGAGACTCCTTGAGTGCATAGACACTAGATCATTATACCAATTTGATATCACTTTAACACTGTATCTCCATCTTACAAAATCCTGAAATTGGTAGTTTGCTGAAGAACATAGACTTCTCTGCTGGAGACCTCTAGTAGCCTTGTGTTGTACCAGAGAATTCCGAGTACCTCACCAAACGATGAATCTTAGGATTCCACAGGATTGGGCTATGATGCTTCATGATGCTTGTCCAACTGCTATAATTGTGCAGCGTAAATGCACTGTTTGTTGTTTTTGCCCCAACAGATTAATACAGAAACTTGAGCTGAGTTTCCCATGTGGAACAAAGTTGTATAAATTACACTTGAAGAAAGTAGAGTTGCAGTTGTCGCACTGATAACTCGACTCGGAGTCAACTTGGGGTTTTGTTTGTTTGTTTTTTTAATGACTCGGAGTTGACTCGGGACTCAGAACTCACCCAACTCTCCCTTTTTCTGGGGAAAAGAGCTTGTTTTTAATAGGGATTTGGATTTGGGGTTTTAGGCTCGGGAGTTGGTATCAAAGACTCAGACTCGGATTTGGAACTCGGACCCAAAGACTTGCCAACGTCCCTGGTGATTACATTGATGATTTGTATCAGTTTTGGCTCCAATGTATTTTAAATTGATTTTCAGTCATGTGACTTTTGTATTGCTGTGCACATTCACTTTGAAAATTATTACTCTGATATAATGTAGGGCAGCGGTCCCCAACCTTTTTGGGACCGTGGACCAGCTGAGCCTCTGAGGAAGGCGGGGCACCCCCCCCGTGCTCGTGCAGGTGCACGCAGGCGCATGTGCGTGCAATCTCGGCCACATGCGCAAAGCTGTGGGGGAGCATGTGCGCACCCGCCAGTGCCAGTGTGAGCGCTCCCCCACCCCTTCGCGCATGCGCAGCAGTGCCTGCACGCCTGCCTGCGCTCCCGCCCACCCCTTCGCGCGGGCGCTCAGGCGCATGCGTGAAGGGGTGGGGGAGTGCTCACGCCGGCGCTGGCACTCGCATGCGTGCACAAAGCAGCTGTGGGGAGGGGTGTGTGTGCGGGGGGGTGGGAGGTCTGTCTCCGCGGCCCAGTCCGGCTCAGGCCACGGACTGGCACCAGGCCGCGGACCGGGGGTTGACGACCTCTGAAGTAGGGGATTAAAACCGCTTCAGGAAACTACATGTGAGATTTTAAATTGTTTCATTAACCAGAATGTTTACAGTTTTTATGGTTTCCATTGCTGCTGATCCCGGCACATTGCCAATGATTGCAGCCTTCCCTTTCCCATTTGTTTTCAATGCTGTGTGGCATTTCTCCAGTTTTCAGGCATCCTTTGGAATGTGAGCATTTCTTTAAAAAAAAAAAAAAAAGGTAAGTGGCATAGTGACATTACTTTGGAAACCCAGGATGACCACAAAGGCAGTATTTGAAGTAAGAATTCCACAAAGAATTAATTTAACAAGTGTGTTAAATTAAAAAGCCCCTGTCAACCACTTAAAAAAAACTTGGTTTGTGGTCAAAAAGAAGCAGGCTTTGCCATGCATCGTGTAGCTGGGTTTTAAAAAACTGATTTACATTACACAAAAGTGTAATATAAATCGGTAATATAAACAGCTACATCCTAACGTAAACTTTTTCTTTCTCCCTCCCTCCCTCCCTCCCTCCCTCCCCTCCCTCCCTTCCTTCCTTCCTTCCTTCCATGGCTCTTTGCCATAGCACCACATTTTACCCACCTGGCATTTAGCATGCTTTGTTTTGTGGTTGGTCGGTGGAAGGTCACCACAGGCTTAATTTGTAAATCTGAATATGGGGCACTCTCTTTGAGGACATCCCATTGTAAGAGGGAAAATATTAATCAGGGACAAATGCATTTCTCCTGAAAGCTCTGATGGCTCATGACATGGGTAGGGTGGTGGTATTCCCAAAACACTGGGGGTTGAGGCACTTTCATTCTTCTCCACTAGCCACCTTCACCTTAAACTCTAGTTGCCCCACATATATCTTCATTTTCTAACAAGTGTGTTTCTGGTCTAGGCAGCCAGTCATTCAGGTCTCCAGGAAAGGCCATTCCACCCCTTCCCACAAGTTCCCTATAGGCATCCTTCAGTCTCGAGAGACTATGGTAACGTGCTCTGAATAGAGGTCTTGGAACAGCGTCTAGTGTGGCTGAGAAGGCCAATTCGAGAGTGACAATCCCTTCCACACTGAAGACAAATACAATCTGTCCCCTGTCCAGCTCCCTGATTTTGCTGCTTTTGGGACTGCCTCTTTGCCTCGGCCTGCTGAACAAGTGCCTCTTCAAATTGGGAGAGGCCATGCTGCACCGCCTGCCTCCAGGCTGAACGCTCAGATGTCAAGGTTTCCCATCTCTTGAGGTCCATTCCTAAGGCCTTCAGATCCCGCTTGCAGATATCCTTGTATCGCAGCTGTGGTCTCCCTCTGGGGCGCTTTCCCTGCACTAATTCTCCATAAAGGAGATTTTTTGGAATCTGGCCGTCGGCCATTCTCACAACATGCCCAAGCCAACGTAGACGTTGCTGTTTCAGTAATGTATACATGCTAATAATTCCAGCTTGTTCCAGGACTACACTATTTGGAAATTTGTTCTTCCAGGTGATCCCAAAAATGCGTCAGAGACAACGCATATGGAAGGTGTTCAGCTTCCTCTCCTGCCATGCACAAAGGGTCTAGGACTCACTGCAGTACAGGAGTGTACTCAGGACACAGGCTCTATAGACCTCGATCTTGGTATATGTCGTCAGCTTCTTATTAAGCCATACTCTCTTTGTGAGTCTAGAGAACATGGTAGCTGCTTTGCCAATGCGTTTATCCAGCTCGACATCTAGGGAGAGAGTGTCAGAGATCGTTGAGTCAAGATACACGAAATCATGAACAACCTCCAATTCTTGTGTAGAGATGGTAATACTGTAGAGGGAGGTGAGTCCACGCCCATGACTTGTGTTTTCTTCAGGCTGATTGTTAATCCAAAAACTTGGCAGGCCTTACTAAAACGATTCATAAGTTGTTGGAGCTCTTCAGCAGAATGGGCAACAACAGCTGCATCATCGGCAAAGAGGAAATCCCGCATGCATTTCAGCTGGATGCAATGCATGCATGCATGCAATGGAAACCCACTCAGCTGAGGCTGCTGAACATCCTGTCTTCACTAGCCCATTCCTGGGATGGAGGAATTGTTTCCTTGAGTGTTGTTGTTCTAGTTGTTGGCTTTAACTCTTGTACTTCTGAGGACCTCAGGTTTCCCCTGCATGCATTTGTTTCCCAAAGGGCCTGTTTTAACTACAAATCCTGTTTGCCATGAGAAGGTATGTTTAAAGCAAATAGCAAAGTGTGCTGTTTGTATACCGCCTCATAGCTCTTAAAGCACTCTCTGGGCAATTTGTAGTTTAATTATGCAGGCTACACATTATGTTTAAGAACATAAAAAGTACCTTGCTAGCATCTAGTTCAGTATTCCTGTTCTGAATTGATTTGTGGTCACTTCTGGGAAATTCACAAGTAGGGATATCAGTCATGACCTATGTAAGTGAAAGTGAGTCTCTACAATGGAGACGTCTCAGTATTCCCCATAATTTATTTCTCAGGATTGTGTCCTTTGTCTTCTCAGTCACAGAGCTCAAGGGCCTTAAACTTCTGTAAAGTTCCTAGACTCTCATCCAGGCAGGAAATGTGTCATCTTAATCAAGGCGGCTGTCTGTAAAGCTTGGAAAAGTTGCTGGTTTGGACTATAACTCTCAGAACCACCTGATCATGGTCTGGGGATTCTGGGAATTGTAGTTCAAAAAAGTTAGTTTTCCTAAGCCCTGCTGTGGTTCCACAATGGTGTGAAGCGTGGCAATAATGTGCCTGCTTGATTTTAGGGAAGTGAAGCTATTATTAATTGTCTCACTCAGGAACCACCGAGGAGTTCTGCGCACTGGATGGAGGGGGGATGCTGGGAACTGTAGTCCAAATTCCCTGTATCTTCCAACCAGGGGGTACAATCTCTTGGTGGTTTTCTGAAGAGCTGTACTCTTCCAAGCTCCGAATACGCTGTACATAATCAGATCAATAAAAGCACTAAAACCCAGTCTTTTTGTTGTTTTTTAATATTATATTGATTTATTGTGAATGCTGAGATGCTGAATGATTGAAACACAAAAGATGTGATTGTGAAGAGAGAAAGAGAAATGGCAAAGTACCATCAGAGAACTGGAAGACTCTTCATCGACAATTATGTACAACAAAGCAGTTTGAACAAGACAAACACTGCTCGGAAGTGGGGGAAGAAGCTGCCGAAGAGTGTAGTCATTGTTAGGAATAAAATGCTAGGATACAGGTATCTTTACACCAAAGGAAAACCTTGTTTAAACACAAAAGATGTTTCACCAGTTATTATCATATACAACAGAATGCTCATGAAACCATAGTCTCTCAAGGATATTATTCTATGCCTTCGGTGCCGAGTTACACTCTTTTCAGCTCGGAGAGGTTTCTTTTCTATCCATTGCTTGCAGCAGGTAGTCCATCATCTGAGAAAGAGAAAGAGAAAAAAAAGAAAACATTTAGAAAACAATTTTGCAAAAAGTTTAGATTAGATTTAGATTAGATTAGGCATCCTTCAGTCTCGAGAGACTATGGTAACGTGCTCTGAATAGAGGACTTGGAACAGCGTCTAGTGTGGCTGAGAAGGCCAATTCGGGAGTGACAATGGCTTGATGGCTTTTGATAAGTGTATCTTATAGACCTGTCCAAGATGTCTGGCTTCCTGGGGCACTCCGGCTTCCACCCAAGTTGCATTAACTTGTATATATGGCAAGCCAAGGCCTTGGGACAAGACGGCAGCGAATCCAACAAGCACCTCACCCCCTTCCAGACATTACGATACAGCCAAAACAGAGTAAATTGTTAGCCATTTGCTGCCCTTTCAAAACATCCACAATCTGGCACCTGGATTGCCCAATAGTAGGGCCGGCCTGAATGCGTACTAACTTATTCCACAGCCGAAACAGAAGCATCTCACTTTGCAATCTTAATCGCTTCACCTCAGTCCCACTTCATATGCTAATTACCAAGTAAATTAATAAAAATAATCAGTCATTTATGTTGTTTGTTTGCTTGCTTGCTTATAGCCCAAGGGGCTTATAAACATTAAAATGATACAATAACTACAGATTTTAAAAGGCCATAAGGAAAAAAAAACTATACGATTCAACATTTATCAATATTAAAACCACAATCTGAAGCAATTTTAAAAAGCATTTAAAAAAACAGATGACAGTATTACACCAGCATTCTGATATTAAGGCCAATACTTGTGGGAAAAGTGTTTCAAGGGAGATGCGCATTTTGAAAAAGAGAATAATCTTATTAAATCATTTGGGCACAAACTGAACTATGAACGACAGAACTGGTGAATCAGGTTGGTTCGTAGTTCGGTTCATGACCTGGTTCAGGGATCCTGTTTTGCCAAAGCAAAAGGAAGCCCCAAACTTTTTTTCTCCTTGGTGCATCATTTTGCTTCAGCAAAACAGATGCCCACCCCCCCCTTCCCACGGCCCCATTGCCTCCCTACCTGGTCCTGCCACCCCCACCCCTGCTGCCGCCTCCACTCCTGCCGCCATCATCAGAGACAGCAGGACGGCTTCCCTTCCAGTAGACAGGCCGGCTGCCTGTGCACATGCGCCTGCCACCCAGTTGATCCAGGCGATCAGCTGGAGGTCAGGTGCCTGCAAAGACGCAGTGCCCAGGATCCTGGAAGGAAGGCTACGGTGGTGTGGTGGCAGCGGCATTGGCAGCATGGCGGTGCAGTGTTGCAGCAGTGGCCACACAGCAGTGGCCACCATGCGACAGGAGCAGGTAGCCTCCCCAACAAGCACAAACTGAAAACCAAAACACGAGCCATCACAAACCGCCATTTTTCAGGTCCGTGCCCATCTCTAGTTTGGAGTGATCACTGGACATACGTTGTCAATTCCTAATCCTTATAACAACAACCGGGTGAGGTTAATATGTATTAATAGTACAAACACAAGACTGAAGGGCAGCCACCAGCAGGTCTAGGACCACCTTGGTCAGGGGTGGGCAAAGGGTGACCCTCCAGATGTTATTGGACTCATTGGCTTTAGCTGGCATAGCCAATGCTGAGGAAGGCTCAGAGCAGCCGTTCAGCAACATCTGGAGGGTCCCTCTTTGCTCACTCCTGGCCTAGGAGGTATATACAGCAGAGGCAAAAGGCAAGCTAGCACTCTTCTTGTTACGCGTCTCTTAACTGATACATTTCACCTTTGCTGCATAGTGCGTAAGGCCAGAGGCTTTAAAATGTTCTGCTCTCTGGGCAGCCTTTCTATACTGACCTGTTTATCGAGGATGAATGTGTACTTGCCATAGAATCCCTCGGTTATATCCAAGGTTGCCCTTTCATGCTTGGAAGTCTTTTTGATTCAACAGAGACTTCCACTCAAAGAAGTGGAATGAGGTGATTTCTGCATTTTTTCCCCTTCCATGAGCAACCCCCTGTGACCCCCTATGTCCACTCCAGAGGAACATCCTTCAGAACAGCATGGGAGGTGACTGGGGATGGGGGATCCGGAAGGAAGAATTTGTAAATATCAGCAGGAATTCTATTGAGATTTTACTGCAGATGATGAATTGCAGCTAATTAGTAAAGTGCTGGCTGCGCGCTTGTACGTGTAACAGGTACACAACCAGGCATACAACTGGCACTTCATTAATTAGCTGCAATTTGCCACTGTGATTTATATATGTTCACTTACCCAACAGTAAAATCCCAACAGGATTTTGGCCAAGATGTCCCTCCCCATTCTACAGACATACCTCGGTTTACGAACACCTCGGTTAACGTAATTTTCGGTTTATGAAGCAAAATCCATGGAACATAATTCCTGTTTATGGTTTTCCGGGTTTTTTCGGAGTACCTATGAAGAAAGTTTCCCCAGGATGCATTGTGCCTGGAGGTTTGTAGCGCTGCCCCCGTTCCTATGGCAATCGGCGTTTCAGTTTACGAATTTTCCGCATTACGTAACGTTCCAGAGAACACATTGAATTCGTAAACCGAGGTACGCCTGTACTCAGTTTAGCAAAGGCTGACAGGAACAGAAAGACAGTATAACTTGGGGCTTTTAATGTAGCTCAGTGGGTTGGAACACCTGTCTACACAGACATGGGCTGGACAACTGAATCCCCATTCTGCCTCCCAGGACAGGGGCCAATCCAGATCACCCAGAGTGTGTGTGGCTGATGGAGTGGGCACTGCGCCACTCCAGAACAAAAGGGAGCTACTGGTTGTTCCCAAACATCTTAATGGCAAAAATCTCACTGCATGCATAAAACTTAACGTATCAGAGAAAATTGTGTGGGCCTTCTCACAGACAGTTCCCTTTACAGCTCTTCTTGGTTTGAAACCCAGGTAAAACAAGCATCTCCTATTAGTAATCTCAGCTACAGAATGGATCCAGAGATGAAAAGATGAATTGATTATCAAAAAAATATTAGAATGTGCAGAAATGGATAGACTAACAATGAGACTAAAAGGACAAGAAAAATCAATTTATTACGAAAGCTGGAACCTATTCTATGAATGGTGGAAAACTAAAGCTTTGTAACAAACAGAAAGTAAATGAGCAAAATGAATAATATGGAGAAGATCTTGCCGAAAGAAATGTATTATTATACAAGAATGCTTGTAGGCTAAGCTTTACAGTATGTATTGTCTTTAGATAGAGATATTTGTATATACATATACATATATATATACAAGATGTTGTTTTTATATATTTGTAAGTTTTATGTTGGGAAAATAAAAAATATTTTAAAAAAAGAGAATGGATCCAGAGAATCCACTGCTGTGCGGTACGTTTTTATTCACTTACACACATGCAAATTCCACTGAGTCAATGAGTCTGCTCAAGCTGGGACTAGCAAGAGTATACTGACTTAGATACGTAAACCAGAATTTCTGAAAGTTTTTTTTCTGGAATACAAGCCCCCAAATCTCCAGGTGACCGTGCTTGCTGGGAGTCTCTGGGAATTTTAACTGCAGACATTTAGTATTTCAAAGTTCAGGTTTATATTGGGTCTTTAAGTCGGCCTTTTCCTGACAGTATAGATTAAACCAGTGATGGCGAACCTATGGCACGCGTGCCACAGCTGGCACGCGGAGCCCTTTCTGCCGGCAAGCGAGCCATAAGTCGCCAGATCGCTACTCCCCCCCGCGCAGCCACACCGCCCGCTGTCCCCCCCCCCCCCAGTTTGGGTACGCGAGCCCAAAAAGGTTCGCCACCACTGGATTAAACTATTATTAAATCTGTTGTTCCAACAGAAGGCAGGACTAGAGCCAATGGGTGGAAATTGTTAGAAAATAAGTTTTGATTCCTCCTCTAAGAAATTATTCATTTAATTTGCCTTGATTCAAAAATCACACTGCACTATCCCCATCCACCCATGTGGACTGACAGTCCCTCTCTTCCAACAAAGGAGGAAAAGTGGAAAGTGCATCAAGTTGTGATATGTATGTATAAGCGAGTGGCTTGTGACTGCAGCTGCTCATTTAGCATAATCCCAAGTAGAAAGCAACAACCACAGACTGGCCTGGCAGAAAATTAAATCAAAATAATCAGAAGGTGGTGGCTGTTTACCTCCCAAGACAGCATGATAAATGACAGCTCATAGCAGGAGGCAGAGCTGCTACAAATTATTTATGTTTTCACAAAGCTAAACAAAACACAGCATGGGTTGGGAGGTACAATCAAAGCTTTGTACACTGTTCAAAGGCGTTTGCCATCTCCAGTAACCAAACCCAGCCATCTTGGAGACATGACTGGGTTTGACGGATCATAAATCTCACCCCAGATAAGAAATTTCCATAGGTTTAACTATATGAATTTTCTTCTAAACCCCAAAGTCTATCATGGAGGTGTCAAACATGTGAAAATTTAACCATGGTTTTGGGGCCACGGTTTTAGTATCATCATGAGAAATGTGAGGTTTGCCAGCCACTTTTTTCCCCAGAAGACACAAGCTTTGGCAACACTCGGGAAGATGGGGTCAATCCTGGGCCCTGCTATGAAGACCCTCTGTTTCCTTGCAGACATGCAGTTCACACTTCGGTAGAGAAGGATTTCTACCAGAACAGTAGACATGTTCTCAGATGGCCACGGAGATGGTGACAAGGATACAAGGGTACATCGAATTATTACTCCAACCAGAGTAGACCTCCTGGATCAATGGGACTTGCATTAAGCGTTGAGTGACTTAACAAAATCCCATTAATCCAATGGATTTGCTCTAGCTAGGAATAACAATTATATGTTCATAATGTCCATATAAGATCAGATAACGTAGCATCATTCCATCCCTTTCATTAATTATCATTCTGATGAGGTTTCAAGACACCTGTGCTATCTAGCGGTCCTCTTTATACACTGGAGAAAATGAAAAGCCATTAAGCAACCATGCTTTGCATGTATAAGATCTCAAAATTCATTCCCTTGTGTCTTCCACCAAATACAATTCCTAGTGGAAAGAGAATAGAGAAAACCTCCTTTCTGTTTGGACATTGGAAGTAGCAAGAAATCTCCTCCAGATTTGAAATGTAAGTATTTTGGGTGTTAAATGAGGTGGAGGAGGGGCTATCACCCATTTAAAAGGGGAATCAATACTTCTGGAAGTTTCCAGTAGCAGCAATTCACCTTTTTTGATGGAAAAAAGTGGGTAGTGGTCTAGGAGATATCAAGGAGCATCAGAAACAGCCTTGGAGGTGCACTGTGGCCACCCCCTGGATCAAGATGGAGCACAATTCAAAGCTTGTGTCGTGTGTCCCCCACCCCTTAAATTACAGCTTCCAGAAACCCTCAGCCAGCAGTGGCCATGATGTCTATGGGATTTGGGGATCAATAGTCTCAAGCAGTAATTTCCCAAACTCTAATGTCTGAACTGGAATAAAAGAAAAGGCCTACATAAGGGCCTGGAAAAAAAAGATTTCTGCCAGGTTGTCAGCTTACTTGGCAATGTATTCTCGAAGGCTTACTTGGCAATGTTACTTCTCTCAGTTAATGGGTTTTGACAAGACTGGTTGCTTCAGTTCTGATTTGGGTGAAAGCACATCTTTTATACAAAAGGCACCTTTTGCTACAGGAGGTGAGGGAATCTTAACCATGAATATTTAACTCTGTATCAAATTGTATATTCCACCTTCTCCTGAAAGATGGGGTTGGAGGCAACCTAATAATCAAACCAAATTAAAAATGAGTTTAAAATGTAAAACAGATACATTAAGAACTGCTGGATAGCTCAGGAGCTTAGGTATCTGGTTGTGCACTGTGAGTTTGATTCCCCATTGTGCCTCTCTGACAGGGGTTAGACTCAATGATCCATAGGGTCCTTTCCAACTCTGCAGTTCTAAGATGACAATAACCCAGATTAAAATACAGTTAAAATATATATCCATAGGTACAGGCTGTAGGTATGACTGGTCAATGTGAACCATTTTATTTAAACCCTTTAAGAAAATTGCAGTAATAATATTTGTCTGAGACTTCAGGAGAAACGGAGAGGCTTGCTACGTGGGAGTTTATCAAACTCTGAAGCCCCTTGGTGGATACCTGGGATCGCTCTGAAAAACATCAACTGCACAATGTTCTTGTTAGAGCATTCCAACTGCCCCTAATGGAGACCAAACCATCCCAGAGAGCTGTCCTGGAGCCTACTGTTTATTTAGAATGATTAGGATTAGTCCAAATAAATATGATTTTTTTTTTTTTGCTGTGCGATCGCCTAGATTGCTTCAGTGTAGGATTGGGGGGGGGGGGGAATGCTCTTCCTACACATCAGAGGTGATGTGTAGAGGTGAGTGTAGTCTGGATGTGACTCTGATGGCACCTACTTTGAAACAAACAAAAAAAGCATTCATAACTTAATTTTTTCATTTAAAAAAACCCCTTTCCACTATTGCGCTGCATCGCTAAATCACTATGTTACTTACCAAAAGTAATTTTTTAAAAAAAGGAGAAAAAGAGAAATGTGGGACTCTGTACCCCACCACCTTTTGTGTGTATAAAACACCAGCATTAATGCCCACTTGCAAGCAAATGGAAGCAGGCTGATTCTCAACCAGCTCATAGCTACTGCAAAAGAAAAGACAGGAGGCAGGGAGTGAGAAGGGGAGGGGCATACCATGACCAAAACAGACCAAAACAAAGTGATCTAACACCAACATCCCTCTAGTAGCCAGTTCTAGTAATGCATTTGAAAAATATATATTCAGTTTTTCCCCCTTTACCATGCTAATCTATCTATCTATCTATCTATCTATCTATCTATCTATCTATCTATCTATCTATCTATCTATCTATCTATCTATCTATCTATCTATCTATCTATCACTATTATCCACCGTTTTCAGTATCCCTGGGGGAGCTTGGAACCAATCCCCAGTGGATATGGGGGTCCTACTGCATTCACAATTATTAGCAACAGAGTTATCAGAGGTTACTTACATCCTTAAGACTGCTGTTGTCCTCCGCCTCCCAACTGCTCTTGGCCGAAAATGGCAGTTCTTCCCTGAGGACTTGAGCGCTTCGGTTTTCATTCCCCTCCAGCAGTCGGAGAAACTCCTTGAAGGTCTCCTCCCACCGCAAATAGTCTCCCAGCTGCTTAATGTTGTCAGGAAGCGAGGAGAGGCGTGGGTCACTTCGTTCTTCATAGATATAAGGAAAATCTCCTGTGCTCTTTTTTCCCATGAAATGCCCTGGCAAAGGAATCAGAATGCCTTTAAATTGGTACAAATGAACATCAAGGAACACCTACATTGGATAAGACTGTATTTGGGTTAAACCAGATGATAGGTTTAGCATGTTTTTAGAAATGCTTTCTAAGGTGCTGAAGAAATGTGTGCCATTTTCCTCACCTCCATATTTTGCATTTAGTTTACTTTGGAAAATAAACATGGGCTTAATCTGCAATCCTAACTGGCAAGACATGCATCCTTGCAGTGCAAGGGGAAAGAGGCTAATTTTTAGCTGCTCCGCTGGCACTCAGCATGGTCACGGCTCCACTGCAAATTATGCCATTCATTCTTCTCTAAATGTAAGATGGGGGGGTCTGGGCAAAGGAAAAGCACACCAGTAAAACTCCACTTTTATTTCAAGGAAAATAAAACAGGGTTCTAGTTCTCATGACTGCAAGGACATGCTTGGGAGCATACCGACAATCCTCAGTTAAATCTCTGAAGCCAAAGAGATGGTCATGGAATAAAGCAGTTGTTCTCAGCCTTGGGTCTTCAGACAACAACTCCTAGAAACCCTGGCCAGCGCAGCTCGTGGTGAAGGCTTCTGGGAGTTTTAGTCCAAGAACATCTGGGGACCCAAGGTTGGGAACCACTGGTGTAAAGCATCTGTATACTGCACTGTTCTTTAACTCTCTCCCTCACAAACAGAAGCGGAACATATTAGGAAGCAAATGCAACCTTTGTGGTATTCATTCCACATAATTCACCTTCTCTTGGAGTGGAACGTTGGATGAGTTCTGTTTTTCCATTACTGCAGAGTGCGGGTGGCCCTGACTGCAATCAAAGAAGTTCTAAAGGGCACGTTAAGCTTTTAGATCGTTCTTCTTCACCTTCCTCCTTTCCTCCTCATGTCCCTCTTGAAACCTATTGCCCCTCCACAAAATAAACCCATTTTGTTTTAAAATAAAAGTTAGCCTCTAGAAATAGTGAATGTTGTTGTGCAAACCTGAATCCATCCTTCATAAGCTCTTGTTCATCTCACTGTTGTCTGGGATGTGAATAAACCGCACCTAGAAACTGTCTAGAGTGTTGCTTCCAGGTGGAAATCATTCATTCTGTGAATAATTTGCAGCTTGTTTTGTTGCTTTGCAAATCTGCATGTAGGAAATCTGTTGTTTTCTTGTACTCATCCAAGTCTGGGACGCATTTCTCAAAACTGGGACCCGCATAAGACCACACCCTTGCACGTCGTGCTTAAGCGAAAAGCTCTCTTCGAGGTACTGATTTCTGTGCTAAGGCTGCTGAAAGTGGATTAGAATTCACACTTCCCTCTCAATGGGAATCCACTCTAAATAAGGCATGGTTGTTTAAGGGTGTTAAATATCAGTCAGTCATCCAGCCATACACTGAAACCTTTTGAAATTATAGGGTTTCAGGCTTGTCAAGGTGACAGGGTAGACAGCACGGATGATGCATCTGAATGTTATGTATTATAAGCCATCAAGTCAGAATTAACTTATAGAGACCCTAATAGAGCATCAAGCAAGTGAAATTTTAAAGGAGTGGTTTTACCAGTTCCACCCCTTCCCAAGTGAGTTTCTATAGCTGAGTGAGGATTAGAACCCAGGTCTCCTGGGTCCTAGTCCATCATTCTATCCACTACACCACACTGGGTATCTGATTAGGTGGTCTTTAATATGCCTGATTAATCTTGTTTTTCACTTCATTATTTTGGATTCAGCTCGCCGGTACAGGAGTATCACAAGCCCTGACTTTTTTTTTTACCTGAATGGTCTGCTGGATTAAGAAACAAGAGTACGAATACCCCAAAATAGGTTCTGTGTGCCAGATCACCTTCCTAAAAGGACCCCACCACAAAGAGTAAATTCACGTAACATATTTTTAATCCACACAAAGTGTCCCATCATTTGGGTAAGTGTAGCTGGACCATCTAGAAGTCAATTAATAGACTTGGAATTAAAGTAGGTAGATCAACGAATAATCAAGTAAAATGAGGCTACTTGGATACAGGATAATTTTTTTGTGACTGTGGAGAAACTCAATCAATGCAGCTCTTATGGGCATGCAAGTTTTGCCCCATCACATGCACAAAAGATCTAGCAAACAGCCAAGATAACGCTATTGTAGTAATACACTTCTAGCCAAAACAGTCTAGTCATCATAACATTTTAATTTGTTTTTAATTTTACCTATATTTCATATATGTTCATAATTTTAAATTGTGTAACATTTTGATACAAATTCATAATTCATGATGGCATGAAGGAAGCAGAGCTGACTCGAGACATTCTGCTGCCTGATGTGACCAAACGTCTCCTCCCCACGGCTGGACTGGCAATTGAGTATTGTTGAAACTTGGCAAAGAGATGATGCCCTCTACCACACCCGAGGCTATGTTAGGGGTACCCAAAGAGATTCCCTGGCAGAGACACAACTCTGATTTCTGAGAAAAAGACAGGAGACCAGAAGGAACAGCTTAGGGTTTTAGGCGACTGTCCAGCTCTCCCTGGACAGAAGCATCTTTGCCCATACTGTACGTAGTCACACTCTTCACTTTTATGTTACTGTGATTCATAAGAAGCAGGTTTTACCTGCAGAGTTTTAAAGCCCTATAAAAAGTGATCATTACATGCCTTTTTTCTAAGTTAAAAACAAAGCAAAACAAAAGAAGTCTGAGAAGATTTTCAAGGGAGAAGCAATGAAGGTGTCCTGTTTAGCCTTTTCTTTTCAGTGTCTTTGCTGCTTAACATTTTCCACCACCACCCTTTAAAAATGTATTGCCAGGAGAGGAAAAAAAAGCTCAGGGAAAGGGTAGTTCTGTATGGGGGGGGGGGGAAGGGGGTGGCTGGAAAGGACTAAACATCAGCTGTCCAGATGGGCAATCTCTTGAGCTAAAATTGCTTGGATTAAAACAGTAATATATGCATAGGTGTTTAAAGTTGAGGTTGACCCAAAGAATAGATAGGCAATAGTGAAGTTTCTACCATTCACTTCAAACTCTCTTGAATAAACCACCATCTGTCTCCAATCAGTTAATATGATCAATGGCACAGAGCAGGGGCGTAGGGGGTAAGGGACAAACTAGCTGGAACTCTGAATACTCCACTTTTCAACCCACCTTTGTTTGTTTTGCAATACCTACTGACAGAACGATCTATTTTTCTAAGTGCACAATCAGACAATATACATAACTGGTGATTAGAAAAGAGAAATCCTTAACTGCTAAAAGCATCTGAGTGCACATCAGGAGCTTTTCTCACCTCACATAATTTTCAAATTAGCTTGCTTTGTTTTTGTGATTGGCACCAGAGTTCTGAACTGATTTCTCAAGCCCAAAAGGCTGCCTGAACCATGTCTCTCCAACACTAACGCACACCTGGCACTAAGGACAGGTTTTCTATAACATCTGCTTCTCCTATGAATGAATGGCCATGACATGGTAGTAAATTGCCAATACCCATTCGATGATGCATGAAGCAGTTTTTCCCCCAAAGATGGCATGTTGGAGAAGAAACGACAAAGATTGGACAGACCGGACCCTGGAAATGAAGGTGCCTAGCTGTTCGGAGAAGTGGATTGACTAGGTTGGGAGAAAACTTTAGGGATGCTTTCTAAGCTGGTGGTTTGGTTCACTGGAGCAAGAGGTTTTCAAAATTTGGGGCACCGGATTAGAACGGGCTTCCTGAGCCCCCCCACTCAGAGATAGGAAAAGTTCCTTTTTCGGTTTGAATTACTGCTGCGTTGCTGTAGGATTCTGGGCGCTGAATTCCCGAAAAGTAACTGCCTCTCCTAAGATGTTTTCCCTTCCCTCGCAACCCATCCTGTCTCTCTTCCCCATCAAAAGTCGCGGTTATGTAAGCGCTCTGGGGCAGAGATCCTTGAATTCCTTCCCCGGGCGATCTCCGCCAAAGCACCGACGGTGCTGAGCCCAAGAAGTCCCCCCGGCCGGCTTTCGCCTGCTCACTCACCCACTGCCCAGTGGCTGCCCCGGGGGTAGATCTTGGCCATCGGCGGCGCTCCCTCGTTGCCCTGCAGGGGCGCGGCGCTGCCGCTCCGTCCATCCAGGAGCAGGGCGAAGGCGAAGAGACCCAAGAGCGAAAAGAGCCCGCGGGTCTTCCTGAGCAGCGGGAACTCGGGGCGCGCCATGCTCTCGCGGCAGCGGCTGGTGGCGGGGCCTCGACGGGGCGGCGGGCGGCGCGGCGCTGGGCTCGGGCAAGGAGGGCGAGCCTGGCACCGCGGGGCTCGAGGAACCGGCGGCGGCGGGTGCTGAAGCAGGAGGGGCTCAGAGCGCGGCTTGGCATCTGCCTCGTCGGCTGGCCCGCCTTTATACCTAGGCTGGGCGAGGTGGCGGGAAAGGTCAGGCGCCTGACGCGCCTCCCCTCGAGGGGGGCTCCGGGAAGGCGGGCGGGGGCTGCGAGCGCCGCGCCTCCGCCCTCCTGACTGGACGGCTGGACGGCGGCGGGCAGCCCAGCCCAGCCTCCCCGCCCACCCGGCCGCCCCGAAGGAGCTCTCCGCCGCTTCCTTCGTCGGCCCCCGCCTGCCTGCCTGCCCGCGCGCCCCCGTCCCTCCTTCGCCCCCCTATGTGACCCCCTCCCTGGCAGCCTCAGCCTGGACGTGTTTCTTCGGAACGGAACCCCGCCGACGTGAATGAGACGGTCTCGCCCCAGAGGCAGAGATGAGGTTCCCCTGGCGCTTCCTCTCAGGGCTGGACGGGGACGCGCCTTCCCCCTCAGCCCGCCGCCCTCAAGTGTGAAGCGGCCGCACGACGTGGGCCGTCCCTTCCTTCCTACATGTGCGCGCCCCGCTCAGAAGGCCGGAAGGAGCCGGTAGAAGTGCTGTCTGCGCCCGCACGAATCCGCCAAAAGCGCAGAACCCCACAAAACTGGAGAAGAGGGGCGGGAGGGGGAGGGAACTGTTGCTTTATTGACGTATGTGGGGGGGGGGGCTGTTCATCTCCACTCAGGCCCCGCTTTCAGCCGCAATCAGCCCGGATCAATCGTACTGAACAGAAGGTACCCCGGAGCATGTACAGAGTGCCCACTGAGTCAGCATTTCTCGGAATAACCTCATGTGAAATGCGTTGGAGAGACATGGAGTATGGCTTCTGAAGGGGATGGGGAGAGGAGAGGTGAGGGTGGGGGCTTAATTCCAGTTAGGGTCTGGGCTGTACAGTTTACATGTCCTTAGAAGCAGACGTTGGGTAAGAGGAAAAAACTGTTTATTCCAAAAGAATCTTGCCTCAGTCTGCCTTTGGAAAATTAGCCTGCTTTTTTCTCTTTTTTGATTGGACAATTGACAGATTGCATAGCTTCCTTTGTATGTCTGATGTCCTTGGCCATGGAGCACTGAAAGATTTGGAAGCCTGCAGGTATAACTTGAGAAGAGGCATTTGCCTTAACTGATCTGACCCTCAGCCTCTGCTACAGAATCTGTTGACAATGCCAGACTGCAATATGAAGAGGAAGACTAGGCCACGTTAAATCTTAATAAACCGAAGGTGTGTCTCTGAGCATGTATCAAATGTATTTCATTTGTTTTTGGGGGACTCACACAACCATCCCTTACAGTCTTCACCAAAATCTGATGGGAAGGTGGAGGGACTCGCTTAACAGAAGCTTTCATTCCTTCTGCCCAAACCAGTCTTGATAACCAATAAAACTCTGTGAAGAACCTTCCTTCTAAAGCAGTGGTTCCCAACCTTGGGTCCCCATATGTTCATGGACTACAACTCCCATAAATCTTCATCACTGGCTGAGCTAGCCAGGACTTCTGGGAATTGTAGTCCAAGAACATCTGGGGACCCAAGGTTGGGAATCACTGTTCTAAAAGGAATCCTTTGGTAAGTGTGGATGGTCACTGATGACAACATAACGTTAGTTGAGCCTGTCACCTAATACATTAATACTTTGCCTTTCTAAGCTTTGTCCCTTCATACTTCACTGTCTTCCAGACTGTCTGCACACTTGGCCAACCAAATATTCCTGCAGCAGGGATAAGCAGAAAGAAACACTCTCCCAAACATAGAATTTCCAACTCTTAGGCATGTGAGTTAGAAATCAACCCTGAGTGCTCACTGGAAGGACAGATCCTGAAGCGGAGGCTTCGATACTTTGGCCATCTCATGAGAAGAGACAACTCCCTGGAAAAGACCCTGATGTTGGGAAAGTGTGAAGGCAAGAGGACAGATGGTTGGACAGTGTCATCGAAGCGACCAACATGAATCTGACCAAACTCCGAGAGGCAGTGGAAGACAGGAGGGCCTGGCGTGCTCTGGTCCATGGGGTCACGAAGAGTCGTACATGACTTAACGACTAAACAACAGGAAGGATGGAAGTCTGACTCAGCCCTGTGACTAGCCACAACCCCCCCCCCCCCAAAAAAACACAACCCTCTACAAACCCCCTTCCTGTTGAATACACATTTGGATGCCATTTGGAGTGAGGGCAAAAGAGAGTAATCTCTATGCAATATGCAATATTTTCCCCCACATCCAGAACTATACATGCCTCCATTCTGGATGTCAATGTTTTAGGAGATTGCCGTAAATGTCCCATGGTTTTGCTGGGGATTCACCGAGAAATTGAAAAGAGGGAGAGAGAGATTTGCAAAGGTATGGTAGCTGAAGTGCAATTTCTTCTTTCTTTTTTAAAATACTAAAAGGGAACCCTTTTCTGTTGTAAGCTGCCTTGGATCTCCTATTGGGAGAAAGGCGGTGTATAAATAATTTAAATAAATAAATAATATTTTTTTTAAAAAAAACCCTCCAAGGAAAGGTGGGTGGGAGGAATCTCTGAAGACCAAGCATGCTCTGAAGATCAAGTAGTCGCCACATGTTGAGGAACATCTGGAAAAGGCAAACTAGAAATGAAAGAGTGTAATGTGTTGCTGGAGAGGAATGGCTGTGTGGAACCCTGAACAGGAGTCTCCTTGTTGGGGGTGTGAAGATAGACAACAACATTTTGTTGCAGCTCCCGCTTCCTTGTGTTGGGAAAGCAGCTGGGTTTTTATGTTTTCCAAACCCAATGCTGCCCAATACTGTTCTTTCGGGAAGCCCCATACTTCAATAGAGGCATGAGTCTTGCATGCTCCAGAAAGCCCAATGTGCAATAGCCGAGTGAGGTGGAAATTGCACGTACCCAAAACTTAGACTACGCAAAAGCCTTTGACTGTGTGGACCACAGCAAACTATGGCAAGTTCTTAAAGAAATGGGAGTGCCTGACCACCTTATCTTTCTCCTGAGAAATCTATATGTGGGACAGGAAGCAACAGTTAGAACTGGATATGGAACAACTGATTGGTTCAAAATTGGGAAAGGAGTACGACAAGGCTGTATATTGTCCCCCTGCTTATTTAACTTATATGCAGAATACATCATGCAAAAGGCTGGACTGGAGGAATCCCAAGCCAGAATTAAGATTGCCGGAAGAAATATCAACAACCTCCGATATGCAGATGATACCACTCTGATGGCAGAAAGTGAGGAGGAATTAAAGAACCTCTTAATGAGGGTGAAAGAGGAGAGTGCAAAAAATGGTCTGAAGCTCAACATCAAAAAAACTAAGATCATGGCCACTGGTCCCATCACCTCCTGGCAAATAGAAGGGGAAGATATGGAGGCAGTGACAGAATTTACTTTCTTGGGCTCCATGATCACTGCAGATGGGGACAGCAGCCACGAAATTAAAAGACGTCTGCTTCTTGGGAGGAAAGCAACAAGAAACCTAGACAGCATCTTAAAAAGCAGAGACATCACCTTGCCGACAAAGGTCCGCATAGTCAAAGCTATGGTTTTTCCTGTAGTGATGTATGGAAGTGAGAGCTGGACCATAAAGAAGGCTGACCGCTGAAGAATTGATGCTTTTGAATTGTGGTGCTGGTGGAGACTCTTGAGAGTCCCCTGGACTGAACAAACGTATCCATTCTGAAGGAAATCAACCCTGAGTGCTCACTGGAAGGACAGATCCTGAAGCTGAGGCTTCAATACTTTGGCCATCTCATGAGAAGAGAAGACTCCCTGGAAAAGACCCTGATGTTGGGAAAGTGTGAAGGCAAGAGGAGGAGGGGACGACAGAGGACGAGATGGTTGGACGGTGTCATCGAAGCTACCAACATGAATTTGACCCAACTCCGGGAGGCAGTGGAAGACAGGAGGGCCTGGCGTGCTCTGGTCCATGGGGTAACGAAGAGTCGGACACGACTTAACGACTAAACAACAACAACAAAACTTAGAAAATCCTCACCTACTAAGATCTGCAGGAGATGCTGCTAGGCCGGGTGAATAATGCTCAGTTGATGCAGAAATGGTTGAACTCAGGGTATGTCTGCTTCATAATTCATGGAATAATTAATCTAGGTTCTTGTCCATTCTAGTAGTTCTTCTTTTGTTTAACTTTGTATTGAACTTTCAGACTTAATTTTGCCAAGACCCTGTCCTATTGATCTCAATGTTTTTATTATTTATTATAGACTTGGCACCTGTTCTGAGCCCCAGACAGATTTCACCATAGTTTCCTCTTTTCCTTCTTCTTTTTTGCTCTCCAAACAAGTCCAGTTGCAAAACCCTGATATTTTCTGATGAATACACAAACCCCCACTCCCACCATGCTGTTGCGTGCCATTTGTCTGTATCGTTCCTATTCATTAAACAAGCCCCCTCCAAAGAGAAGCAATCAATAGGTGGATTACCTTGTCTAAAGCAACCCCGTTCTCCCCTCCCCTTTCCAGAAACCTCCCCACCCATAAAGGAAGGGGGGATCTTTGTTTCCCCCCATGGTTGGTGAGACTTGATAAGCCATCCCCTTATCGAAACAGGGGAAGGGTCTCTGCATTTTAGGAATTAATGGCCCTGATAACCAGATTGATGGAGCCCTGCACACTCTTTTATTGTGTGATGCATAGTTTTTTATGCCTGCAGCCTCGGAGAGATACTGGGAACATCTCTATACAAACACCCACCATACATGTTTCGGTCTGTTAGTGCCGAGTGCCATTCAGTTTTCTAAACACATCTTTCATTTGTGCGTTTTCTCTCTCTCTCTCTCTCTCTCTCTCTCTCCAGCATCACACGTTTCCTTTTGCAAACAAGTGTACAGTAGTTTGCTTTAGAGAAAAGGGAGGATTCTGACCGTATCTCTGCTAGCATGTTGTTCCTCGTATGACTTTGACATGAATAACTCCTAATCTGTGTGATGCCTGTACCTCAAAGTTCTGTCAACAGAGAGGCACATTGGCTTCTTTTGAGTGCTGACAGGTTGTGTCTGCAACTTTCAATGTACATTATGTATTACCAAACCTTTATTCTGTCTCCCTTTGTTTAATTTTCTCTGGGCGTCCCACCCCAGTTTTGATTTAGGAGTTAAAACAAATTATTTCCTTCCTAAAAAAAGTTTTCCTGGCAACTTGTAGAATGCGTGAACATTCACCTTTTTAAAGATACTGGCCAGAATCCTACTGGGATTTTACTCGAGAGTAAATGAAATCATATGCGGTAATTTGTAATATAGTGCCACTTGTGTGCCTGGATCACATGCCTGGTATCTCATAGTTTGTAATATTTGTCTTATGCAATCTGAAATATTTACCTTATGCAATTTCACTTACTCAGGAGTAAAATCCAAATAGGATGCTGGCCATGGCTTGATACTGTTGTTTCCTTGAACGGTGTCCTTGAGCAAGCAGCTTCTTCCTTTGGGCTGAATGGATCATCCCATCCCATCAAAGATCACAGACGAAATAATCTATGAGGCTGTGTGATGGCGTCATTGGATATCAATCATGGTGTGCACATTAGGGGCAAGAGAAAATGATGGTAAGTGACGACAGTTTTAACAAATAAGTGAAGCTTTTCACGAGAAGTACTGAGACCATGTCCTGGCACAATTAAGAGGTATGCAGTTTTTGAGACTGTAAAGGAAGGAATTTGGAAGTTTAGATTTACTTACCTTTGGCAAAGAAATTGTAAGAGACAGGCCAGTCTTCCTGCTTCTCACTGGAACCATTTAGAAGTCTCCTTCACACATACAGAACTCCTGTCATGTAATTCACTTTTCTATGGTGAGATCTTCTCTGGAAGCGGCATGTATACAAAAATGGTGGGATCTCACTGACAACAGTTTTTATAACTGATTCTCCCAACTGATTACCAGCTTGTTAGTCTTTGAACAAAAACAACAAAAGCAGACTCAGTAAGTCAGACTGTCCAGCAAGGCTCCTGGCCATGCCGGCCAGGGGATTCTGGGAGTTGTAGTCTAATACAGTGTTTCCCAGCTCTGACTTCAGTTCATTGCTACCTATAACCCTTTTCAGGATAATCCACTTTATTCCTCTCCCATCCTCATTTTTCCATTCTCCTTCCTGGACACTAAGAATTCTGTGACCACTGATTGTATACAGTTTTCTTTTTCTTCTCTGAAACTCTGCAAATTTTGGGGTTCTCTGAAACCTGGTGATATCTCCTGTTTATGTAGGGATGGTGCCATTTTTTGCTACATAAACTAAGAGACTCATTTAGAATATTGCCTTGGCACGAAATAAGGGGTCTGGCTTACCTGGACACCCACACCCCACACACTTTGTAGCCTGTGTGATGAGTCCTGGGTACGCATGGCAAACTTGTCCTATTCCCCTGCTAGAAAAACATGGGCAGGCTTTTCTTGTCCTCCCCTTCTCTAAGCAGCCAGACATGGCTCCCATTGGCCAGCCTAGCTCAGGAGGAGGGGCAAGGGGGAACAAAAGGGGGCGGTTTTCCCTCTGGTCCACTGCAGGAATACTTAAAGTGCCATGCTGGAGCACCCAGCAGCCAGTCTTCATTGATCTTCCCAGCTGTCCCCCACTATGAGAGGTTTAGTTTTTGATGTTTAGTTGGAAGGGCTACTAAGAGGATACTTTTTGGTTGAGGTGTGTGTACAAAAGATAGCCATAAAGGAATCCTGAGCCTAAATTGAGGTCTCAAGGAATAGATGGAATATTGACAGAGAGACTGTTGCATGTTATGTAACACCCAGCTGAGAACAAATATAAAATACAAGATGGTGTCTCTTGGTTCCTAAGGTGTATGTGGTAAAAAAAAAAATTGCTCCAGGAAATTTGGCAGCCAAAGGCGTCAGGCAAATGGAATTGATTGATTGATTGATTCACTGATTGATTCATTCATTCATTCATTCTAGATTTATATACCACCCATCTGGCAGCCAAGGTCAACCCATACCTTTATTATTTGTCTCATTCCTTGTGGAAAAAGCAGACATCAACCCGGTTGGTCATACAGGCAATTAGCTTACATTTTGCCTTTGTTTATTCAAGGAAGCTTTTGAAAATTTGCTCGTGATATAGATTATAGAAGACACACACACACCATACACATATCTCTGGCTGATTGAACCATCTTGGGAAAAACACAAATAAGCGAGTCGTGCTTCTGGTAAATAACTCTTGCATACGGAAGGAAAGCCAGTGTGGTGTGGTGGACAGAGTGTCAGATGAGGACTTAGGAAACCGGGGTTCAGACTCTTGCTTAACCATGAACACTCACCACTGCCTTCTCCTTGAACATGGCACATACCTCAAAAAACAGTATTTGGGACATCATAAGTGGAATCAAGTTGGCAGCACCTAAGAACATGGAATGGACATTCTACCTGGCTATGACATTTTGTCATAGGGCAGAATTTAAAACAGGGAACCAGGGATGCAGTGGAAAATTTTGGAGTGCAGATGCTCATCCAGACAGTCCCATAGTCATACATCCATGAAGATTCCTAAAATGCAATATTTTTTTGGCCCCTATCAACAAACCAGTTCTATCTGTTTCTGCTTCCCCTAGAAGCAGGTCTTTTGTGAAACAAATGGGCCTCGGTGGCCCAGCTAAGAACAAACCACATCAAATAACTGGTGATTTGACCTCTCTGAGTCCTGTCTCTACTTCTCCAGCTGGAGGTAGCCACTTCTCAAAGGATCAAGTGGGGCATATCAGTACACTCCTTAAATATATGGTGTCCACCTTTACAGATTCTTCATATTATAGGAATCCTAACTGTGAACTGAAAGCTTGTTCTGAACAAAATTTCACCACATTTTAAAAGAAAGTAGACTGAAATCTGTGAACCAGCTTTAATCAATCTTTCCTTCCATTTCAAAAATATATGCCTGAAGGGATGAAAGGTCTTCGGCAAAGAGCAAATAATATATATATATTTAACGACTTAAGAGAATGTTGTTTTGTAGGGGAAAAATAATGTGTAAGTCTGTAATCGATTTTCTTTGCCTTGCCGATTCTGAAAATTAATATGGATTTTCAGAAAGGGATCTATAACGACCATTAGATATTGGTGCCCCATTTGCCAACAGAACACTTAATCATTAAAACAGAATGAGCCATCCAGTTTGGATGCTGTAATAAGAGCTTGGATACTTGATATATTTCTTATAGGGAAGTGGTAGAGTACTCAAATGCCCAGAATTTGCTAGATGAAGAGCATCTCCACTGAGCCTTCGTTGAGTCTTCCATGGCTAGGTTTAATGAAGAAGAGAAGCACACTAGACCCTACTTCCTTCATGATGGTTTCCATACCTCACTCTACACATGGAGGGCAACTTTCTTCAGTCTGTGGAGATTCTATGCATGATTTGGAAATCTGATTTCTGCCTTTTCTCTCTCTCTCTCTCTGTTTTTTTGCCACTCCCTTCTCCAACATCAGCCCTACTGTTAGAAAGAATGAGGAAGCCAGCATATTTCAGATCTCCTGAGAAGGAAGCAAATAATAATTATAATATTCCAGTTTGGTAGCCCCAAATCAATGGGCCCTTGGTTATTCTTGAGCATGTGATTGAATTATTCCAGTTGAGACTACCAATTACATTTAGGCCATTGTTGTTGTTCTTATGTTTTTCCTGCCATGAAAATGATGAGAGGAACTTGTTGGATTTTCTGTCTCAGACAACAAACCTACAGCTGATCAACAGCGGAATTGATTACTTTGGAAGGTGGTGAGTTACCCTTTGTTGAAGATCTTTGAACAGAGATTGGTGACTGTCTGTGAGCAACACATTAGCTGTGGATTCTCTCCTTGGCAAGGGGTTAGGTTAGATGAGCCCCAGGATTGATTCCAATTCCACTGTCCTAGGATTCAGTGATTGTCCTCTAGTCTAGTAGATCTGTGAACAGAGCATGATCCTTTGTAAAACAAAGCACTTGGCCACATTAAGAAAACTGAAGGATTTGCCAAGTAAAGCAAAGTTATATACTACCCCATGGTGCTTAAAATACTCTCTGGGCTGTTTACAATTTAATTATGCAGGCCACACATTGCATGAATTCAAAAAGCAGAAGGAGGGAAATAGAAATTTAAAAAATAAAAGGTGGAAAGAGAATTCTTCATACCAATACCTACAGGCTAATTAGGGCTTTATGGAAGGCATAGGTTTCAAATCAGTGCTCATTCAGAAAAGTGTTTTTCCATCAAGGAGAGTACTAGGCTTGGCGGTTGTTTCCATCAACAGGAGGATGACTTGAAACTATGGAGATGAAGCATCTTCTGCTTTTAATGATTTTACCATCTGTTTGGCCTTGGAACCAGACATTTTTGTTGGGGGCCCTTAGAGGGGCAATGAATCATAAATATGTGTTGGCCGATATCTTTCAGACAGATTAAATTCTGTCCTCGTCTTCCTCTTTGCTTTTACTCTCTTTTCCCTTTTTCTCTTTCCAGTTACCCCAAAGTGTGTGTGTGTGTGTGTGTGTGCTGTGGAGGTTAAGTGGCCCACCATTGGGTAGTTCTGAGAGCCTGCTAACTTGTGCTGGCCATGGAAGGAGGCAGATGGGGGAGATGAAGGCACACCCCCTGATCTTCCACCACATCTGTTTGATTCAATGGGCATAACCTTTGTAAGGCTGATACTGTAGGTGATGGCCTCAATCCTTACTTCTGAGCCTCTCAGTCAGTGGCAGCAGGTGACTGCCATTTAGGGGGTGCTGTCTGGGGTTTTAGTCTGCACAGGAGTTGTCCAAGGTCTGAACCTAATTTGGGGGTAGAGTTCCATACCTTGAATAACTCCCATAAAGTTTGTGCATTTTAATTGAATTGGAATTTGTCTGTCACCTTGAACATCCAAAGAAAGGCAGTGTAATTTCTTCTAGCTACTGACAACAATTCTCTCCTGTCATCAGAGACCTTCATTCTACTGGCAGAAATGGCCCTGTACTGGGCAATGTCAGAGATCTGCTGGCAGAAGAACCAGTCAGGAAGTGAAGAAGGAAAGAAGCAGCTGAGTTACTCCACAGCCACACTTGTTCCAGCCCAGGGACACAGTCCTAATGCCAGCAGTCACAATTAGACCAGGGAAAAGATTGTCTTAAGTCATTTCTAGCACCCCTGGGCTGGAAGGAATTTGAACTCAACACAGCTTCAGCTGCCCTTGTGTTGCCAAGGTGGTCTTTAACCATCTTGACCACTTAGGATTCTACTGTTTACTTTTCTTTGTCACTCCACAGAGCTATGCAAGTAAAAACAAAGAGGGTGATCAGAGAAGCATATAGCTGGCTGTTTGGTTCACTTTCCGTATGGTCTAGTTTGCCCTGTTTTCCCGTGACCACATGTAATTTCAGTAAAAGCGATCCATCCTGTCCCTTTTGCAAGCTGTCTCACTTCTTTCGGGAACAGTGCTAGGACTACAGTTTATTTGGTGCAATTGGGAGTGCTCCTGATTATCCTCTTCAGCAGACTGTGTGGTTGCTAAATTTGCTCCCCAAATAGAGCTGTTGGCAGCATTCTCTTGGGTGACAACCCTGTGACGTATGTAGTGGGTTGTAACAGTAAAAGGGACAGTAGAGAAACCCCCTTCTCTATTTTCATCTTCTCACAATGTTTAAAAAAATATTATCCTAAGTGGTATATATGTACACACACACACACACACACACACCCTCTCTACCATCCTAGGCTGATGTACTGTTGTAGTGCTATGCAACTTACTAAATGGTCCACAGAATGGCAGCCATGACAAACGTCAGGGAAGTGGGTGAGAAGCAGCATCAGTGATTGAAAGGGGTTGAAATCAGAGCAATCTGAACTGCTGTCTTGATCCTTCTTATGGGAGAAGAAACATATCCCGTGTGAATTGAAGGGCTGCTCATGTGAGAGATAAAATAGATTGCACAGACGAGAAGAGCCTTTTAAGTGCAACCCAGATTGTTTCAACTTCCTCCATCTAATCATGCCCAAACAAACAAGCCCTCTTCTGGAGTTCATGATGCACATAGGAAAACCTGGGTTTCACTTGCAAGGTAGAAGAGGGTCCCAAATTCAGACATGCTGTTTTTACATGAACAAAGTGACTTGAATGCAGTCCTTAAAGTGTGGGAACCAGACACCCACAACTCCCTGGAGTGTCCTAGAGCATCCCATTAATGAAGCAGTAATGCATGTGGTATCTTCCCACCCACCTTGTGCATCATTTTGCTGCCCCAACAACATCTTTAATAGTGACACAACATCATGGCACAGAGCATCTTGATCCCCAATGGCTTCTGCTGAGTTTTCGTCAAATTGCTTTGTCAACGTCAAAAGCTCCTCTTCTGTTTTTATTGAAGACCTCTTGCTCCATATCCTTTTGCTTCTGCTTTGTGCTTTTCGCTGTTCTAGGAGGACATGGAACTGCATCATCATTATCCATCCACAAACTTAAGAGGCCTTTCCAAACAGCTGTTTCATCAGACTCAGGAACAATATGGCCCTCTCTAAATTTCTCCTATTCATCCACTCACCATTGGCTTCTTTCATTTCCAGCTAAGCTTACTCACAATGTGCAAATAAGGTAACCAGAACATTGCTTGGTTTACACCAGTTTCATTAGCAGAAGTGTCTATAAATAAGTATGGGCTACCTTTTTTGTCTTCATTGACTACGCAAAAGCCTTTGACTGTGTGGACCACAACAAACTATGTCAAGTTCTTAAAGAAATGGGAGTGCCTGACCACCTGATCTATCTACTGAGAAATCTATATGTGGGACAGGAAGCAACAGTTAGAATTGGATATGGAACAACTGATTGGTTCAAAATTGGGAAAGGAGTACGACAAGGCTGTATATTGTCCCCCTGCTTATTTAACTTATATGCAGAATACATCATGCAAAAGGCTGGACTGGAGGAATCCCAAGCCAGAATTAAGATTGCTGGAAGAAATATCAACAACCTCCGATATGCAGATGATACCACTCTGATGGCAGAAAGTGAGGAGGAATTAAAGAACCTCTTAATGAGGGTGAAAGAGGAGAGTGCAAAAAATGGTCTGAAGCTCAACATAAAAAAAACCAAGATCATAGCCACTGGTCCCATCACCTCCTGGCAAATAGAAGGGGAAGATATGGAGGCAGTGACAGATTTTACTTTCTTGAGCTCCATGATCACTGCAGATAGTGACAGCAGCCACGAAATTAAAAGACGTCTGCTTCTTGGGAGGAAAGCGACAAGAAACCTAGACAGCATCTTAAAAAGCAGAGACATCACCTTGCCGACAAAGGTCCGCATAGCCAAAGCTATGGTTTTTCCAGTAGCGATGTATGGAAGTGAGAGCTGGACCATAAAGAAGGCTGACCGCCGAAGAATTGATGCCTTTGAATTGTGGTGCTGGAGGAGACTCTTGAGAGTCCCCTGGACTGCAAAGAGAACAAACCTATCCATTTTGAAGGAAATCAACCCTGAGTGCTCACTGGAAGGACAGATCCTGAAGCTGAGGCTCCAATACTTTGGCCATCTCAAGAGAAGAGAAGACTCCCTGGAAAAGACCCTGATGTTGGGAAAGTGTGAAGGCAAGAGGAGAAGGGGACGACAGAGGACGAGATGGTTGGACAGTGTCATCGAAGCGACCAACATGAATTTGACCAAACTCCGGGAGGCAGTGGAAGACAGGAGGGCCTGGCGTGCTCTGGTCCATGGGGTCATGAAGAGTCGGACATGACTTAATGACTAAACAACAAAAACTTTTTTGTATAGTCTTCAAACAAGTATAAGTTGTCCACTTCACAACTGAAAGAACGTTGTGAGAAAGAAACAGTGCTGGGAGAATTGCTATTTGCTAGGAGGGTCCATTTTGGAAAGGAGAAATCCAGATACTATGCATTGTGTTCATCACTGTCCAGAAGAGGCAAGAGTTAAATCTGAAGCAAGATGATACTATATAGGATACCCATAGCTCCTTCCTTTCCATTTATCTTATACTCAAGCAGTACAACTGACAGCACAAGGAAGGAAGGAAGGAAGGAAGGAAGGAAGGAAGGAAGGAAGGAAGGAAGGAAGGAAGGAAGGAAGGAAGGAAGGAAGGAAGGAAGGAAGGAAGGAAGGAAGATCAGCAAAAAAATGTTTGTCCTTTTGGGAAATGCTCTGGCATTTGCCCACATGCGTAGAATTGTGGGAAGAAAATTCAAACAATCAGTACAAATAGAATGGCAGGGATCGGGAGAAAAGCAAAAGCCAAGGAGGGCATGGATTCCTGCTGGACAGCTTCCCAGAATGGGCCAAGAGAATGAATGTCTGGTGTTCTATACTCTGGCTGGAACAGAACACTAGCTACAAAGCAGAAAGGTATCCAGATATTGCAGAGACAGGTGTGTAAAGCAGGCAGTCACACACCCTGGGACATGCCCAAGCCCATGTTGACCTCAAGGGTAAGTATGGCTGAAATCCAGCATGGACAACATTTAGAAGCCCCCTTCCACCAAAGGCAGTGTCCGCTGGCTTATACACTACTTTAACAATGGCAAAAAAAGGTAGAGACAGGGTGCTCCAAACTGTGGCCTTTCATGTTTCTTGTAAAGATGTATCCATGGAAAGGGCCACTGCAGACACCATTACTTTGATGTCAGTAGTGAAGTTTTGACATGTAAGGAATTTTGGGCAGATCCTAAGCACAGTAGATGCATGACAGTAAGACAGTATGCTAAGGTGGTTCTAGACACATAGCATCCTAAAGATGTTGGAAGACAGGAATCAAATAATGCATCTGAGTCCCTGATTTATTGATTTGGGGAGATATGCATCTTTAGTGTCCTTCTCACATGGAGGTTATGCCAGAGTCTCTCTCTCTCTCTCTCTGAGGGGGTGAGGAGGTCTGAATGAGGCAGTACCACTAACTGAGACATCTGAAAGATGTAAGGAAACACAGGGATGACATAGGTCTAATGATTAGGTAATGTGATTCTCATTTAAATACGGGTAACTCAGAATAGAGGACGTGGTGGCGCTGTGGGTTAAACCACAAAAGCCTCTGTGCTGCAAGGTCAGAAGACCAGCAGTCGTAAGATCAAATCCACGCGACGGAGTGAGCTCCCAGCTCCTGCCAACCTAGCAGTTCGAAAGCATGCAAAATGCAAGTAGATAAATAGGTACCACCACGGTGAGAGGGTAACGGCGTTCCGTGTCTAGTCGCGCTGGCCATGTGACCATTGAAACTGTCTTCAGACAAACGCTGGCTCTACAGCTTGGAAGCGGGGATGAGCACCGCCCCCTAGAGTCAGACACAACTGGACTAAATGTCAAGGGGACCAAACTCTGGGAGGCAGTGGAAGACAGGAGAGCCTGGCGTGCTCTGGTCTATGGGGTCACGAAGAGTCGGACACGACTTAACGACTAAATAACAACAAACTCAGAATACTGATAACTCAGAAACATTTCTCATTGGCCCTTTTAAAGTGTGCTGCAGACAAGTTAGTGCTGGAATGGGCATTTACCACCATTGTGCATGCCATCTGTAAGGAATGATGCGTCGCAGTAGTGAGCACAACTGCCTCAGCTGAAAAGGGCAGTAGCCATGAATTAGCCTTATAAATTTTAAGTAACCCTCTAAAAAAACTATGATCATAGAATCATAGAATAGTGAAGTTGGAAGGGGCCTATCAAATCCATCAAGTCCAACCCCCTGCTCAGTTCAGGAATACAAGTCAAAGGATATCTGCCAGGTGGTTGTCTAAGTTTCTCTTGAAGGCCTCCAGTGTTGGAGCACTCACCACCTCTCGAGGTAACTGGTTCCACTGTCTTACTGCTCTAACAGTTAGGATGTTTTTCCTGATATTCAAACAAAATCTGGCTTCCTGTAACTTGATTCAAAACTTTGTCCCCTAAGTTATCCTGCACCCACAAAGAAGATATTCTAGTAAACAGAAATCTAATCAGCAGCCGTTGCAGATATGGCTGCTGACTTGCATTCTGTGACTTCAGAATGCCTTTCTCCAGGATCTTTAAAGGAAGTGTCCCCTTTTTTTAAGGGCTTGGGCTCCAGAGACATGAGCATCCACTGCCGTTTTAACTAGAGGAATTCTTGAAAGATTGCGTGACCAGTTAATTGAGGAAGTAAACATTAAAGCCATGGTCTTTATTCGCATCAGAGTGTTGTACAATTGAAAATTATGGATGAAAATGAAATAGAGGTAAAATTAAAAACAAATGAAAATGTTATAATGCAAATAGTTAGCAAGGCAGGCAGAGAAGCAGAGAGGTGCTGGACTAAGATGAAACCAGGGTTCTGATCCAGATGGTGCTCTTCACAGCTTTTTATTTAGTAACAACAACAAATCAGACTCTCGCTACTTGCATGAATGGTATCTTGGCTAGTTTATGTTGTTGTTTTCCACTTATATACCACCTCATAGTGCTAAGCCATTATCCGGACAGTTTACAATATAATTATGCAAGGGACACTTTTAGTGTGAAACACTAGTTTAGGTTATGATCATAAACTTTAGCAAAACTAGGTGTAGATAATTGCAAATATCCTGTGCAGAGGGAGTAGAAGACTTGTTTCTGTTTCAGTATTTCTAAATGAACAGCCTGGCAAATTAGGATGTATTTCCCATTTCATTCATCTAAGATGAAACATAATGACCTGGAGAAGGGGTCTAGCTCAGCCAGGCTGGAATGCCAGGAGCAAACCAAAATATGCCAAAGAAATGTGCTTCGGCATTCAATGACTGGCTTCTCAGACGACAGGTTTTTCAAACCTGATAATTTTGGGGACACAAAACTGGTGACAATGACGACTCGCTGTCTCAAGAAGGCGTTCATGTGGAAAGCACACTCTGAGCCAAGCTGTTGTAGAAGAGAAGGAAAAGGCAAAATCGATAGAAGGGAATGCTTATAAAGCTGAGGAGCTACACTTTGGTTTGAGTGTTTATAGGGATCAAGCAGAATTTACAGAGGTTGTTTCCTCTGGATTGGCTGAGCAGTTGTGAGCAAGGTCTTTGACCAGGAGTCTTCTTCTTGGCACCAACTGTATCATGACAAAGATCATTTTGAACTTTGTGAAAAGTGGGGCATTTCTGAAAGCCTTTGAATTTGTTAATGAGGCCTGTGATGTAGCTCCCTCCCAGAACAAAGTGGTTCTCATCATTAGTAACCCATGTGGTCAGATTGTTAAGTGAGGCTGGTTACAGGGATATCAAACCCCTCTGTTACAACAGCTCCACTGGCTGCCAATCTGGTTCTGGACACAATTCAAAGTGCTGGTTTTAATCTATAAAGCCATAAATGGCTTGGGTCCAAGTTATCTCAACTTATCTGCTCAGGTGTTAAGATAATCAGGGGAGGCTTTTCTCTCTGTCCCACCATCTTCACAGGCGCACTTGGTGGGAACACGAGAGAGGGCCTTCTCTGTTGCTGCTCCCAAAAGCTGGAATGCCCCCCCCCCCCCAACATGAGGCCGGGCTGGTCCCATCTTTGCTGTCCTTCCGCAAACAGGCAAAGAATTTTCTCTTCAGGCAGGCTTTTCCTTAGTGACTGGCTGTCTGGAAGAGGTTTTAAAACAAGATGCCTTGCATTTTGTTGCTTCTAAATCTGTTTTAGTTATGCTTTTCGTAACATTCTTAATATAGTATTATTAATTCATTTAATATTTAAATAATTCACTGTGTTTAGCTTTAATATTGTGTTTCAATGATGTATTCTGCCTTGGGTCCTTTCTTAGGAGAAAGGCAGGGTAAAAAAATTCCAAATAAATAAATAAAAATATATAAACCCACCTTAATAACATAAGAAAAGCCACGTTTGATATGACCAAAGGCCAATGTTCTGTTTAACCAGTGGTTATCAGTTGCTCATGGGAAACCCTGTGGCCAACCTGTTACTTGCCAAAGGCAGCATATGACAACTTTCCCAATGTTGTGCACTCCAGATGTTTGGACTAGAAACTCATTATCACCAACCATTGACGATCGGGTTGGAGATGACAAGGCTTTCAGTCCAAAGCATCTAGAAAGGACCAGGTTAGATGAGACTGTCTTATGTTAGCTTCCATGCAGCTCATGAGACTTCTGTGACTTTTCTAAGCCAAGTGGACTATGAAAGACATCACACTATGAAGGAAAGATGAAGGACAGTTGCGCGTTAGTTCGAACATATAATCTGGACCATTGGTTCCCAACCTTGAGTCCCCAAATGTCCTTGCACTACAACTCCCAGAAATCCTGGCCAGTATTGAAGGCTACTGGGAGTTTTAGTCCAATAACATCTGGGGACCCAAGGTTGAGAACCACTGGTCTAGAGTAATAATGGTAAGGGGACATTTAGCTTATGGGTGTCCCAGAAGCATTTAATTGGACACTGTGAAAGGGCCATCTAGTGCACTCCAAGTGGAGGAAATTAACAGCTAAAGCATTCCTGACAAATGGCCATCCAATCTCCATTTAAAATATCCAACAGGGCAGTCCATCATGTTTCAAGATATTGTTTGATAGTCAAATGGTTCTCACAATCTGGAAGTTCTTCCTGAAGTTTAATCAGAATCTCCTCTCTTGTCATTTGCATGCATTTATCTGGGTCCTACCTTCTAGAGAAGTAGAATAGGCTCGTTAGATGGACAAAGGACTGTGGTTGAGTGAAAATCCCACTTCTGCACTCCATCTCCACCCATTGTCATATTAGATACAATCTGTCTCCTATTTATCATGCTGCCCTTTCATCCGTCCCCAGAAAGATCAGGACCATACACCAGAAAGACCACTGTTAGGGACCCATGACAATGGGTGGAGAAGGACTGCAGAAGTCCTTTGTCCTTCTAACAAGCCTATTCAGACCAGGGGGAAGTGAAACCAGCGTGGAGGATATATCAGGGGTCTTCTACCAATTCTCCTCAGACTGAAGAAGCTACTTGGATGAGTAGCAAAACTTTTCAGCCTAAGAAGAAGTCCAGTTGCCATGACTCAACTTCCAGATTGAGGGTGCAAGGTTTTAATATTTTTTAAGAAAAAATAAGAAAAGATCAGTAAGGGAATCACGGAAACATGTCTGAACCTCCAAGGTCCATAGATGAGCATGTGTGGTCCCAAGACCTCTGAACACTGCCCAGTCCTGCCATAGAGTGAGATAAACATACTTCAACAGAACTGGATTTCCAAACCTTTTACCATCTTGGCCACTCTAGACATATTCCATTCTGGCAATATCCTTTGTGAGTGTTGAGAGCTGGGCACAGTACTAGGTAGACCTTTGATCCGATCTATCAAGACTTATTAATTAAGATGTCCCAAAGGTGTCTTTATTCAGACATGTGGGCAAGGCTGGAACCAGGTGGAAGGCAAGCTGATGGGTGTCTAATGAGTACGTAAATGATGAAAACACACAGGCAAATGATAACAGACTGCATGGAAAATGAGAGAAAGTAATAAAAGCATTGTTCAGTTAGTATGAGACAGACCACTGGACATCACTGTGGAACACTGGAAGCTATTGCATACAGGGAGATGACAGATCCTTTCAGCAGAGAATGTAATAAGGCTAATGGACAATAAATATAAGTCCTGTATGGGGGTGAGTCAGATGCATATACACTATCTTATCTGCTCTATGTATTTCTGGTTTCTCACTATCGTAGCTATGATTATGCTCTAATTCATCTGAACAGGCACACAGCATTGAGAGTGGATGGGTTTTAACGCGGAAGAACACGTCTGCCTGTAAAAACAACCTGCTTGGAATTAGTGAAAGGTGTGGCTTCAGTGGCAATCTATGTATGGGTCCAGTAGTAATCCTCTTCTGTTCTGGCAAGATGATGTTTTCTGTTGCAACCGCTCACCTACATCTATTTGTCATTTTCTAACATAGAAAGACAAAACTGGTCAAGAATATCTGCTTTTCCTGAGATAGCATACAAGATCAAACGCCAGGGAATGGCTTTGAAATGCAAAGCTTTTTTAGTATCAAATGCACTTTGCATCCTTAAGTTCCAGGAACTTGATTTAAAAATATGCCGAAGATTTGCAAGAAGTTGAATTCTACGCCCTCTTGTCATATCCAGCACATTTTCTTTTACAGCTTGTGCCATATATTCAGCATCTATTCTGTTCCCCTGTAGAGTCGTACTCTACATCCAAATAGGTAAAGGTTCCCCTTGATATTTAGTCCAGTCATGTCCGACTCTAGGGTGCGGTGCTCATCCCCGTTTACAAGCCATAGAGCCAGCGTTTGTCCGAAGACAGTTTCCGTGGTCACGTGGCCAGCGCGACTAGACATGGAAGGTTGGCAGGAGCTGGGACAAGCGACGGGAGCTCACTCCGTTGCGTGGATTTGATCTTACGACTGCTGGTCTTCTGACCTTGCAGCACAGAGGCTTCTGCGGTTTAGCCCACAGCACCACCACGTCCCTTCCCTACATCCAAATACATATGCTCATTCAGAGGAGGGCCACTTACAGCCTTCAGCTCCCACCATTAGCTACAATTGGGCCTCTATGGTTTCTGGCGGGATTTTTACCTAGTTCAGTGTGCAGATGCTGGAGATTCAACTTGAACCTTTGCTCCTGAACTATGGCCTCTTCCCAGTATAGCACTTAGTATTTCTTGTGCAATTCGCCCTGGAGTCTCCCCCCTCCCCAAACCTGTAACTTCTTCATCCCTTGCTAAGGCTTCTATTTTTTAAAAAAACCTGATCCATTCTCATCAGTTCAGGTAGTATGATGGCTTGAACCAATGCAGAAAAGTGTGGCAACTAGGAGTGAGACAAAGATCCAGGCCAGGAGGGCTGGATCGTTGCAAATAATACCACAGAGCCAAACATCAAATGGATCTGATTGGGGAAAGCAAGTGAGCTGGGGGAGGGGGAGGGGAAGGAGATCCAGTCATTAAAAAAAAAAAGGAACAAGAACAAGAAAATAAGGAAATTAGCACTGTCCTTTTTTACAGCCTATTAAGCAGTTCTTCTGGAGCTGCACCACCGGCTGGGCTATACGAAAGCTGCATTAACCGTCTGCAAACAAGGTTTTCCTTCTTTTTCCACGTGGCCCATTAATTCAAACTGACCCAGGGAACCCATGGATATATTCTGTGCTAGAAGGATTTATGTAGGGCAGGACATGAGAACAGAAAAAGTGAGCATGTGCCACAAAGGACTCATCTTTCTTTGTATGAAAGGAGGCCAGAGGCAGGAAACCCTGCTTGTAGTCACCTTTTTCAAGTTGGCATTGCTGAGGGTGTATTGTAAGAACCCCTGCCCTATCCCAAAATCTGAAGGAAATACTGGATGTATGCCATTTAAAATAGGTTCACCTTAACATTTCTCCTGAAAATATATTAAAAAGTACCCATGTATTCATCTAATTTGGTGCTCTTGTTTCACAGCATTAGAGAAGCAGAACTTATTGTGACAGTAAAAGTCAGTTAAATTATTACCTAGCTCTTTTCTTCCCCTTTAGGCAGTTTTGATTGCGTCTGGCTGCAAATAAATGGGATGCATTTCCTCTGAAATTCATCTTCCCCTCCCTCAGTATTGCTCATATTGTTTTTGTGTTCTGATTTGCAAGGCTGTTTGTGTTCAAACAGTTCAGAGTAGCTGAATCTAGATAAACCCGGGCTCTGGGAAGTCAAGGCATTCAGCTGACACCATCCTAGGGTTTTTGTCACTCAACACATGCAGGACTAGGTAGCATATATATGTTACCAAGTTACAGGAAGGAAACCACAAAAAGCCAATTTAATATTTCTTCAGAATTATCCAGATGATTTGTAACACTCCAAGCTAGCGATGGTGAACTTTGATATTCTCAGGGGCTCATCTGAGAGAGAGAACCTGTTTTTGGTGAAGGGGCATATTCCTACTGCAGGTCACCCATTCCTGCACTGGAGAGTGACCCAGGAATGGGTAAAATATTTTACCAAACAAACAGATCCTGAATTCAGGGCAACCAGATCTACAATATAATTGGGTCCATCTGGCAATGCCTCCATGCCAATAACACAGCATCCAGTATGACACAAAACTACCTGGGCTTACTTATAATATACAGCATTTGTTATTTACTCAGTCAATGAGATGTAACAATGTATTAAATCACCTCCAGCAAATCGTAAAAGAAGACAAATCTTTTAATGGTATTTTTGCACAGCACGATAAGACAAAGAAAGCCATATTTCTGGGGCGCCACCTTTATTAATAACAGATTCTCCCCACATTCACATTTAGCAGTTTTGCAGCTCATTTCAGACAGATCTAACAAACTGTGACTACAATTTCTTTTTCTTTTTTTTTAAAAAGGCAGACAGATTAATGGAATTGACACATTTATAACTGTGATTATGCAAAAAAGGCAAAGATATTCCCAAAGAATTAAAAAGAAATATGATTCACATTGTTACACTGACTTCTCTAAGGCCACAAAGGGACTGTAGGAAGCTGAGAATGGCCTCCAATGGATACAGTGCTCTCCATGAAGCAATTCTACAACACATTTAAAAGCAGCATTACAAAACAGTATTCCATTTGTGAAAAGCTAAAGCAGTAAAGCCAGTATGTTTGTCGGACAGATTTACCCAAAGTACAGCACTCCCTAGAACAGCTTCTTGCATTATGTTTTTGCAGATTTTATAATTCGTACAACGATCACAATCATACTCCAGTTTGTCTTTTCGACACACATAAATTTGGTGCAAAAAAAAAGTTTTCCATTCTTCAATACATGAAGATATAACAATCTCAAACAACAAATCTAAACCTGAGAAATCTTTATAATTGTTGTATTAATATTAAATATTAATATTAAATAAAATTTAATTAATAGTTATCTGTACTAATAAAAGGCAGGGTACATCTCTCTCTCTCTCTCTCTCTCAATCATAGCTTCAAAGCCATAAAACCAAGACACCCAAAACACAGAAGGCATGCTGAGGGCATTCCAGAGACATTCATTTCGTTGTTATCTGGTTTTGAAAACACATTAGGCAGAATCCTTTTGCAAAATATCATGTGGCAGAAAGGAAATGGTGCAGTTTTCACAATTTTCTGGCTGGCTATTCCACACCCAGTTGTGCAACTGAGTGTGGAATCTGGGTATGTCTGAATGTGTAACAAACAGACAGAATAGTCACACAACCAGTTATGCAATTTGGGGTTTAAAATCCACCAATCCAATAGGATTCTGGCCTAGTTCTAGTCAATTTAAATATCTCTGAAGCCTGCAGTAAAAACTTCAGCCACAAGGTGGCAGAGCTCCCCAATTACTACATAGCTATTATGGCTCCTATGAAAAGGCATTCTGTAAGAAGCCAGCTTGCCAAAAAGAACTAACAACAAACATTGCAGCGAAAGCTGCTCAGACCACTGAGCTGCAAGAAAAGTAAAAGACAAAGGAACTCCAGAAAACAATTTGAAGACAAAAAACAAATAGAACAGGAATGGCTAGGTGGGTGTGCGGAGAGAAAGAATGCCAATGGCGGGTCAGAAATTGAGATGGGCATGAACTGCCAATTTGCCAGTTCGTGCCAGTTTGTTTATCCTCCGAACAGGTGTTTGGCACTTCACAGCTCCATCTCCTTCAGCAGGTGCCCTCTCAGAGTGGGCACCTGCCAAAGGAGTCGGGGTTGGGAAGTGCCAAACACCTGTTCGGAGGATAAACAAACTGGCATGAATCACCAAATCACTGGTTTGTAACCATCTCTAGTCAGAAAGAAAAAATCCAGGGTGGTGGTGGGGACTAAGCTGTTGCTAAGCTGAGATGCTATGAACCTCTGCTAGTTATTATTAAAGCTATGGGTGGTGAGGTAGAAACCTATCTGGGCATGGGTTTCTATGTCAAATGCACGTCTGCTCTCCTCCCCCCCCCCCCCCCCAAATGATGAGCCTCTTAACTATGGCTTGCTGAAATGGCTATATTGGCCAGATTCCACCTGCCGGCATAACTTTATCAGCATAAATGTCAGTGGTGAACAACTACAAGTGAAGAAGTCAGTGTAGGCATATGCTGTCACTTACCAAGTCATGTGACTTGCTGCGTAAGACAAATGCCTAGGCTGACTTCTTAAATTGCAGAAATTTGCCACTTACATTTACATCAACTGTTTTATGCCAGCATGAACATGAATAAGAATCTGGCCAAAGTTTGGCAGATTAACTACCTGCGAAGTACAGGTGAGCAAGAACCCTGGCTTTCCAGGGTTATTCCTTGTGTATACAACATATGCATGGACAGGAGTATGTCACCTGCAAATGGATTGCTAAACAAGTAGGAAAGTGGTGATGGAGTGTGAAGGGGCCAGGTATACTCCCCCACCCCAGCATCCTCATTCTATTAGTGTAACAGTGGACCAGATCTCTTCATCCAAGACTATCGCTCTTTCAAAAAGGTTTAACTTGCAACCTTTATTTCACAGCCCGCCTTTAAAATAAAAATAACATATCTTGCAAAGAATGTTGGGGTGACATTGGGAGATCTGGTGAACTGATTCACAAGAATGAACTGCTCACAGCTGGATAAAGCACCCAGCAAGAGGTGATGGTGCATGAAGGGCTAGGTCCTGAGTGAACAGGGTCCTTTGTTAAGAAACAGCCAGAAAAAACCTTTCTGTTTCACTCAAAATTCAAAGTTGATGAAGCTATTGTCTAAAATAAGGGGAAAATAATCACGGTAGCCTGTTTTAAATATTCAACCGTCCATTTCTGGGAACTGTCCATCATCCCAAGCCACTCACATGGACTAAAACTTGCATGATCTTCCTTACCCTCATTCTGGTCTGTAATTCTGCCGCTGATCTTGCTTAATAAGAATTGTGTGGACATGGAGGAAATCAAACCATATTGCTAGAAAGCCACCCCTGAACGTTGCTGGGGAAAGTGCAGTCGTCCAAATATTGTGGGATCACAATGTCCAGCGTTCTTTACTACTGTATTTGGCAAGGATTGCTGGACATGCTAGTGCTGGTGGGAGTTCCAGTTAGCAACATCTGGAGCCCACACTTTCCCCACCCCGCTGTAATCCGCAGGCGCCCTAGTCATGAGAACACTTTTAAAGCCTGATCCAATGAAAATGGTTTGATTTACCCACAAGGATGTTTTCAGGGCTTCAGTACAAAAGGAAAACGTATGCGGACAATACAATATTGTTTGCACACCATGTAATATTATGTACAGACACACAGGAACGTTTCAAATATATTAGTATCTTATCGTATCGCTATGCTTGTGAGGTGTGCAAGGCAATCCCGTATTCTTCTATGATTCTCGCTTCAGTAATACGTAGGCACCCATGACAGCTAGGAGAGCGTACTGGAAAGAAAATGCACAAATTACTACCATAGATATGCATCATATGCCAGAGAAGAATTCAGCAACCTGAAATGGTTTCAGAGCACAGTTTTAGTTATTTATTGAATCCCTTTGCATACGACAGTGTATCTCTGATATCTTGAAATTAGAACAGCCTCCCCAAACCAGTATTCCCCCAGTTGGACTGGACTACAACTCCCATCATGCCCAGGATACATGCCTATCAGGCTGGCACAGAAGGGGACTGGAGTTTAACACACGAGAAAAGCACCAGTATGGAGAAAGCTGAGCCAGGCATAACAGGAATAAGCTTCTGAAAAATAAAAGCAGGGCCAGAACTACCCACAAGCATGCCCCAGGGGAGACACGCACCTCCCCTCCCCTGCCCAGACTAGCAATGCTTCCTTCTGCTTGGGCATCAAGTCTGTTAGCATCCCTTTCGATTCAAAAAGGTGTGGCTGCAGTAACAGTTTTGTCCTAAAAAAATGACAAAAAGCTTTTTTCTCAAGGAACAACATCAAAAACAATTCCACCGTATCCCACACCTTCAGAACGCCACGGAGGCTTGCTTCTCTCCTTGTTTATTCACTACATTTTAGGGAATAAATTGGGGTGGCTGCCTTGCAGATGCACCCGCTTTAAATGTGCAAATAAGATGTGGGGAAAACTAGTGCAAGGGAACATTGGAGAGGTTTTCAAATACCTGTTGTGGCAGATTCTGGGCCAAGTTCTATGGCGCCATTTTGGCTCACATGCGTGTCAGGTACTCAGAGCTGCTCTTTATTGAGCCTGATCATTGTTCCAAGCCCAGGAATGAGCAACCGAAGCCTTTCAGATGTTGCTAATTCAAGGGTGCAAATCCAAAGCCTAAATTATTGTTCTTTTAAATTTAATGGTCCCAAAGTTAAATCTTTACTTACTTTGAATTTTGGATAGTCATTCATGATTATGGTCACCATTCCAACATACGGCAAAAACCTGACCAAAATGAGTTACAGAGAGTAGTGTAAGAACATTACATTATAGCTGGGCTTACAGTAGCATATGTGATGACAATATTAAGACAGTTCAAATGTAAGGGAAATCTAACTTAATTGAAAATATAGCCTGTTTGAAATAGTATCTTTTACTACTATTTTAGTACATTACATTTCTAGCCCTTACATTAATAGAGCAGGGATAGGGAAACAGAGCGTGGTGAAGGGCTGGATAAGACCATGCCACCAGGAAGAGCTGGGCTCTCATTCCAAACACTGGATAAAAAAGCTTTACCTAGCATGTCCATGGAGAACCAAACTTTATCAGAGATGGGACAGAGCCAGGGAAATAAACTGCTCTAGACTGGCACTGCCAGGATGTTCTAAAAACATCAGATGAAAACAGGAAAGCGAGTTCTATATTTCCTCTCCAATCAGTGATCAGGAGGAGGAGGGACTTCCCATTTTGGAGGGGTTGGAACTTTAAGAGGTGGTAGGAAGGTCTGGACCCTTTGTAGTTGGCTAGTGGCTTCTTTGCCTTGCCCACATTATAGTTTTAAAATCCAATGATTATAACCAATAAAGGATAACAATCAAGGCCAAAGATGAATGATCTATTTCAATGCATACAGTAGGCAGGCCTACCTTCTACTAAGAAAAAGAAAAAGCCTGAGCAAAATAAATGTATACTACAATGATATCATTCATGCAACGTATGATGCAATCCAACTGAGAGCTAAATATATGTACGTATGTGCAAAGACATCCAGGCCCTATCACTAAAGGAAGTAAATGCTTAATATAGGACAGTGGTTCCCAACATCGGGTAACCCAAGTGTTCTTGGACTGCAACTCCCAGAAACCCTAGCTAGGGCAGCTGGTCATGAAGGCTTCTGGGAATCGTAGTCCAAGAACACCTGGATTACCCACGGTTAGGAACCACTGATATAGGTGATCTGGCCGTACAAGGACTAGCCAGTATCAGAGTGAATGAATCTTACACAGAAGCCGATGGTTCCATCAGGGGAACAAAGCCTACAAAGGTAGAACTCCTTTCAAAGTTACTAGCCACCTATATGTCAGGATTTATTCCTAACAACTGAACAATGGGTTAAATTTAATATTGTTGGGTGAATGTAAAATGGATGACAAATGCAAAGTCATGCCTGTAAGAGTCAATGTAAAATGGATGACTGATGACATGCAGCTGGAACAAGCTTAGGTAGTGCTGGTTAACTATGTTCAGCTGCTTTGTGTGTAGTGATAGGCTGCTCTTACTATATAAGCAAGAGTAAGAACAGCACATTGCCACACAGTAGTGAGTCTGGTGGCCTTTACTTCTTTAAATGTCTATGTTGATCTAAGAGATTTATGCACAAGCTATGTATATAATGCCATATATATATGTCTGATCTATGCTGACAAATAATATATGAAGTCTGAATATATTATGTCGTAAGTTTTTATCAAACTCTCTCGGTGTTTTCCTAAACCCTCCGCGTCTTTACTCTGCTTATTAGAAGGGAGGATTTGAAGCTGCCTGATAAGGGACTCTGTTTAACCTGTTATCTTGGGCCAAGGTTTGTCTTCATCAACAGAGTGCTCTTGGAGTTTCAATATCCAAACGCTGACTCCAAACTTCTGGAGAGGCAAACGCCACATCTGTTTTTGGAGTTGGCACCCAGCCAACACTATATAGTCTATTTTTTTTTGCCTTTGGGTACAAAAATGTATACTCTGTGCCATTACTTACCCTCTTGCTCTGCCCACAACATCTTTCTTTTCTAACCAGTTCTGGCCTTCTTTGTACAAGCCTCTGTCATCGACTTCGTTATTATCTCCCTTAGTCAGAAATTTGATGTTGCCATTTTCTCTACAAACCGAAAGGACAGAAAGTCAATCATTAACGTTTTACAGTGATGAATTAAAATGTTTGCAAAACACAAGCAAGACAGGGTTAGGAGATAAGGCACAAATATGTACGAAGTACCTTTACTGTGTTTTTAATACTTATCTATATATAATTACCACTTTCTTTTACTCTTACTGACAGATCTGAACTGCTATTTCTCCCGTTGTGTTAATCATCCACCTCAGCTAAGCACCTACAATGAAGTTTTGGCTGGTTAAAACAAGATTTATCACCTCCCCTATCGCTATTAAGCGATTTGCACACTTCCTAACATGGAGGACATGTATTCTGCATACATGAAAAGGAATAAACTAGTAAATAAGCATTTGGTTTTTAAGACGGATATTTTTCTTTTCAGTTGAGGAATGTCTTGAGGAAGTAGAAAATAGGCAAAGTTGACCAAAATGCTTAAAATCAGACATGAATTGTGTGCAAAACAGAGAATCTGGGTGTTGATGCTGGGTTACAGAGGGTCAGCTGGAATTCACAGAGGATCAGCAGGTGGTAGTCAATGGCTCCAATATATTGGGAAGTGAAAGAACACTTCTTTTTTGCATACAGAAGGTCCCAGGTTCAATCTTGGCCATCTCAAAAACTGAACATGCCAGGTAACAGGTGGTAGGAAAGACCCGAGAGAGATGGTGCCAGCCAGAGTAGACAACACTGGGTTAGACGGACAAACAGATTCACCTGTTCCTTTTGGGTAAGAGGTAAATAGTAAGCCACTGAAAGTCAGCTACTTGGGAGCAACAGAAAGAAAGAACTATTTAGAACTTGGAAAAATATCTTTTTATTTAGATTAGAACTACTAGAATCCCTTAGCCAACTTAGCCAGTGGCCACTGGAATTGTAGTCCAAGAAGTAATTTCTCTAGACTCTGGTATTCTTCTTTACGATGATCTTGCTCAGTGTCCTTGCTCATGCATAGAAAGCCACATAGATACCAGTTCATTTTACAAGGGGCCCACTTTGAATCATATGGAAGAAAGAATGGGCTTTCAGATTCTGTGGTGGGAGCTTATCCTTTGGTGGGCCAGGACCTCAGATGTCAAAGCCTGACAGTTCTGACTGGGTGATTCCAGAAGACTGCCATTCACTCAGCATTCAATTCCACCCTAATCCGCCATTTCTGAGGTGGAGAAGCCACAGGAAGGGCTATTTGTGTAGTAAAAGGGGTCTCATAAACTTGCCTCTGTCTCACAAAGCTGCAAGAAGCGTCGTGTTTTTCAGCTGGGCTAACTTCATAGATTGCATCTGAGATTCTTATCTCTTTAGGGCCAACCACACTTATCAAATGCATCCTGTGTACTTATATTGGAGATTGCCATGTTGCAATTAATACTTCATTATTGTTGAAGGACAATTTATTTTTATGCTGAAATAAATTACAGTGGTACCTCACAAGACGAATGCCTCGCCCGACGAAAAACTTGCAAAACGAAAGCGTTTTGCGATTGCTTCCGTGATTCGCAAGACGGCTTCTTCTATGGCCGTGCTTCGCAAGACGGTTTCTTTTTTGCAAGACCGATGCCTCGCAAGACGGAAATAAATCGTTCGTCTTGCGAGGTTTCCCATAGGAATGCATTGCAATGCATTCCTATGGGAAGCCGCTTTTCGCAAGATGAAAATTTCGCAAGACGGCGCTACTCGCGGAACAAATTACTTTCGTCTTGCGAGGCACCACTGTACTACGAATTTCTGCTCTGTTGTTACATTTCACTGTAAAGATGCACATCTATTCCTTCCAAATAATTCCTTTGCCAGGAGAAAGATAGCATTAAAAATGCAATCAATCAATGAATCAGTCATAAAAGTGTACTGTTATAAAGAAGCAAGATTACAACCAATGAAAAGTGGGTTTTTTGTCATTACTTTTCATGAACCTTGATTACTCTGTGCACAATTGGAATATCTCGGCCTTCAACTTTGAAAACCACTATTTCACCCGCCCTGATGGGGTCATCTCGGAAGTTTGTTAAGAACAACAGGTCTCCTCTGTGAAAGGCGGGCTCCATACTGCCACTAGAAATGAAAAGGAGGAAAAAGACTTGGTTACGGAGATTGTATCATTCCTTATGGGGATTGGATTGTACTTACTTGGACCTTTTGTGGCTGAAGAATTTTACAGCTCTGGTTGCTCAAGAAAAACAAGCAGCTTACAAGATACTGATGTTAAAAGTGTTATTTCACACACATACAAATTCACATTCCAATATGCAACAGTTATCAATACATTCATTCAAACCACTTGTACTAATACAGAATTAATTAATAGTGGCCAGAATCCTATTACTTACTGTACATACATTACACATAAAAACAGGGGCTAGTTCAGAAGTTAATGCTCGTACTCCTCATAGCACACGAGTCATATGACTTGGCATGCAATGAGAAATACAAGCTTTCATGCGATTTAATGCCTGCATATGTACGTAGGATTCTGGCCAGTATTTTTAAAGGAATAACTCATTTAAGGAATGCAAATTTTAAGGAATGCCCCAATTACCACACACAATTCTGCAGAGGATGTTTGCCCCCATATTGATTTTGCAGGTATTGCTCATATGATCTCCCTTTCATTTTAAGATGTGCTTGTAAGATTCCAATTAATGGAAACATCTGTTACATAATGGAACAGGGGCCTGTCTTTTGTGACCCCGGCAATCCTAACCTTCAGATCTTCTTGTTGGAATCTATTAAGTTGGTGTGAATATGCATCTCAAACACAGACAAAACTGACAAAACGGGAATGGGCAGAGATATGCCCTGGTAGCTGTTTCTGTTGGCTGCAGATCCCAGAATGGGAGAGATTTAGATTCACTAAAATGAAGTCTCTTTCAGTATGCCAGGTTCAAGGTAACCAGCCCAGTGCTGATATAAGCAATTCCCTTGCCCTTGAAATCAGCAGATGGGAAATGAACGAAAGGGAAATCCAAAAATGTCAGCCCACTGTCTGCCCAATCTGATACAAGCCAACACTGCTTTTTAGAGGTGGACCATCTGCTACTTCACTCTACTTTTCCCGTTAATATTATACACTGCCTTCTGTATAGCTTTCCACCTGCTCATTAATATTTATGTGGAGATTTGCATGCACCAATAGGAGTTGGTGGGGGTGGAGTTAAGAAAAGGAGGGAGGGAGAGAGATGGAGTAGGCGGTTGAGAGTGCAGAGAGAAGGTTGTTTAGTTGAGAGTTAATGACATTGACTGGACTGTTATCACTTGTAACAATAAACAATTTTTACTTGGTTCTTAAATGATACGTTGCCTGGACCTCTTGTCATAAATAGTGAACCATGTTGATGTAATCAACTGGTGGCAGCTGAACGACACATTGTGTGAGCTCTTGCTTGGTGAAACAACCAAGGGCTATGTGGGAACGTGACACCTTCTAACTCCTGGAAGGAATGTGGCATGCAAAGATAATAAACACAATAAAAAAAAACCAGATTCCTAGCTCTGACTATGAGGTGTATTTAGTATTTTAAGGGCGGAAGGAGCCACACCCCCAAACCTTACAACAGAATTGCTCACAGGAAAGGACATACCTGAGCACAACGACAATGGGACTTTCGCTCCCAGTGATAACAATAAGGCCTTTCCAGATCATTAGTGCTGAAGACACAATCATAGCAAAATTTAAGACTTGGTAATAGAGCTGCAAGGAGGTAAATAGAGTTGATGATTAGGAACAACAAATTATAGTTATCATTACAAATGTGAAGCAATATGTCACAGTACAGATTTTGATACTGTAATTGTATACCCCTAACATTTTAAAACATATATATATACACAGACACAGATACCGTATTTTTCCATGTATAAGATGTTACTTTTTCCTAAAATCATTACACTAAAAATTGAGGGGCGTCTTTTACACGGAAGTAAACCGAGATAGCTGAGGAGAGAACAAAACGGCTGTACCTTGCCTCTGTAAACAGGCTTCCTTCAGTCACGAGGCTTAGCTTCCTACAGTCAGGAGACTTAGCTTCCTCCAGTCACGAGCCTTATGGAACTGACGTCAGCTGAAGCTGAACAAACCAATTGGAACACACCTCGTTGGAGGTGGAGCCTGTAGGCTCAGATGCAACAGGGACTCCTAATGTCAGAGCGTTCTGAGCCCAGAGGCTGGATACTCAAAGCTAACCTTTCTTAATTTTTGGGTTCGAAAAAGGGGGGGGGGAGCGTTTTATAAACGGGGGCATCTTATAAACAGAAAAATACGGTAAGTCCATAACATGCATATGTATACTCTCCATGTGTGTGCAGCACATACACACACATACATGCTACCATTTCTAGAAATCCTGACTCCTGGCTGACTACAGCTTCTGTGAGTTGTAGCCCAGCACATCTGAGGCCATATGTTTGGGAACTGTTGTGTTTGCAGAATTGGCTCACCAATAAGCTGCAGCCCTTGAAGCAACTGCTGGATGGCCCAGGGGTTGAGGCATCTGGCTGCGGGGCCAGAGGTTGGGGGCTCGATTCCCCACTGGGCCTCCTTGAGAGGGGCTGGACTCAATGATCCAGGAGGTCCCTTCTAGCTCCGCAGTTCTAAGATGATGATTTTCCAAAGCAGAAGCCTGAAAGTAAAGACTACCATAGAGGAAACTCCAGGAATCACAGAGGTCTTGCGCTGCTTCACTTTTCCCTTCCTTGGCTGTATAAGCCACACCCCCATCACATCTACATTTAATGTAACTGCAAGTGACCAATATGTGCCTGGGGGGTGGGAAAAAGTGTGTGCTGCACAGAGATGTTTGCAGGGGAACCCTTTTCCCATTGTGCTGCACTGTTTCAGGCACAAAACAGGCAGAGACAGCAGCCTGGATTTTGACATGTAACTATTTTAGAATCTTTGTCTTCAGCAGACAAACAGCAGCATGCGCTGCATTACGAAACTTCCTGGGGCGCCATATCTTTCTAACAAGGGCAACAGCATGATGGGGACTGGCAAAGTAGGGCAATCCAAAAACTGTTTACCAAGGAGGAGGCCGCATCAGCCAAAGCGCCATCAGTGAGGCACAAAGTTGATCAGCATGTGAGAAAGTAGGACATTTAACATCTCCCTGGTAAAGGTGACTAACTAAGGATGGCCCACTTTGTAGAGCACATAAATTGTTAAGGAAACAAGCAAAAATATATTTCTTTTTCTTCCTTCCTTGATTTCTTGACACAAAAGCTAGTCCGAGGCAACTGAACAAGGTAGGTGATGAGCACTTGTACAATCTCTCATTGTCAGCAATTATCCGAGCCTTGCCATGCTGAGACTCCCCACTACGACTTTCCCCTGTACCAGCAAGGTTTCTTGGCTTCTTATAAAACAAGATTCTGGGCTCCTTTTCCCTTAATTTTTTTTAACCTGTTCTGAGCAGAAAACTGCCAAATTCGGTATAGCTTAATGCCCTTTCTGATAAAGCCTGTGCAGAAAAGATGTCATTTTAAAGAGCAAATGTAATGATCCGGTGCAGTACTGTGTTTCTTCTGGCTTTTCTGGGTGAATCCTGCACAAGAAAGTTATCATCCTGCATAGGACTGTATCGTTCCTGTACAGTGTGCCAATTTTCTGCCCTTTCCAAGAGAATGTTATGTAGTAAAGATGTCATTCTGCATAAGGATGCTGATAATCCTGAGCAGCTTGGCATTTCTTCCAGAAAAAAAAAAATCAGTGGTTACAAAACTTCTAAAAACCCTGCAGGCTTTCCAGAGAAATTTCTTTGGAGGAAAAACTCTCACACAGAGAAACTTTACTGCAACAAGAAATCAGTGACATTCTTCTGGGTTTCTCCCTGAGAGGAAGAGGCTGCGTGATTCACATCTATAGACTAAACCTACAGAACAGGTGCCATCTAGATGTTATGGACCATGACTCCTGCAGCTGGAAAAAAAATACTTTTTTAAAGTAACAATACCGATTCTTGGAGATGTAGCGTAAGAAAGAAATTTTCCAAGCTTTGCAACAATCACAGGCCATGCTGGCTGGGTCTCATGGGAGTCGGAGCCCAAAATATATTGAAGAACCAGGTTGTGGGAGACAATAATTCGCTGTAGGTTAACAAGGGTGTGTTGTTGGCTTGTACCTATTCAAGGGACTGCTTGATTCTAGCCCTTCACATATTTTCAGATTCAGTTGCCACAAATAGATCCAATAAATTATGTAACTATATATATAAATCCTGAATTTGTTAAATTATAAAATCCAATACCACATGATATACTGATGGCTAAAGGGGGATTAGATACATTTACAAAGAATAGGGCTATCAATGGCTACTAGCAGTGATGGCAAATATACTACATACAGGATCACAGGTAGTATCCTGGGGAAAACAACTGGGAGACTATTGCTGCATACGTATCCTGCTTGTGGACTTCCAAGATGAAGACACTCTTATTTGTTGCGGACTGGAAGTATGACATCGTCTGCAGCTACTTCTTAACTAAGAGGAATCAGTTCTCTCCCACCTTTCCCATATAGGTAATATCTACCACATTAAGGAATAGCACAAAGGAAAGGTTCATTCATACTTTGGAGCTGTGTACATTTTGAACAAGTATCGTACAAGAACTAAAAAAGGACTCAAGATCTGGCAATCTCAGCTGTCTTAAATTTCTAGACCTTCAATAAAAAAAAACAGAACTAAAAGCACAGCGGCAGGACCTATACAAAATTCAGAACTCCTATGTAAAAGATACAAGTCTACCTACAAACACACTTAATTCGTATAATTTCGAATGGTTACAGAATTCAGCATTTTGTTTTGTTTTTAATTGAGGAAGGTTTTTTTATTTTTGTTTGTTTACTTTTGATAGCCAGGTATCCTGGTTGTAGGCCATGTAGGCTTCTATGGTTCATAGCCACTTCCCAATTATTCCACATGGACCTGAGACCTCCTGCAAGTGGAAATTATAGTATACCAGGTGCCACTCTGAGATACTCAGAACCTCGTGAGATCTCTTTGACTGGAAATTTTATCAGGTGTCACTCTGAGAGATTCCCTGAACTCCAATGACTAAATGGCCAGCTAATTTTTATGGATACAATTGTTTTGATATTTTAAATCATTTTTCCTTTGGTATTTTGTTCGTTCACCACTCAGGATTTTTCTTCATTAAATATTCAGCAGTTTACCAATAAATAAACAAATAAAACAACCTTGATGAACTAATTTGGACAACAGAATCAGGCAGCACAGCCCAGTTCCACCCGTAAGGCAGGCTTGCAAACACCCAGCGAGGCAAACCCTGCTCATGCTTCTTCCTTACCTGGCGCTTGTTCATACGCCGCAGATCTCCAAATAGATCCATGGCTGAAGCTTTCTGAGGAGCCAATAATGATAAGTAAGTAAGTAAAGGTTACTTTTACATCAGAGTAATATGCAAAATTACTAAATTCTGACAAGCTTATCCTTAAAAGGGGTGGCACAGTTTGGAAAAGTGGTTGGTTTGGGTTTTGTTTTGACTGCAATCCCAGAACTGCCCAACTGTGGGTTTTGGGCAGCTGTTTTCTAAACAAGTGAATTCTCCAAGCTCTGGGGGTGTGAACCAAGAAGTTGTGGTGAGCAGAACACTATCTTGTAATCAAGGTTTGTCTCCCTTAGATGAGCTGTCTGTAAAACAGAAATACACTCAATCTGCTTTGTTTAGTGTCCCCATATGCCTCTTATTCCTATACCACTGTTATTTGCAGGATAATGATAATAATGGCTACAATGATACATGGCATTTGCATAACATTTTAAAGTGCTCAAGGCTTCATCTAAGCATTACAACAATTGAGTGCATTAGGTATTCTTAGTCCCATCCTCAGAAAAGGGGGGAGGAGCAGGTTGAGAAACACTGTCTTGCCTAAGGTTATCAACTGAGTTCCGAATCTTTCATATGTGGCAAAAGCTTCTCCCGTTGGGTTGTGAAGGAGGACAGGTTTTACTAGGATTTGTGTCTAAGCTTCTCTTCTAAAAGCACTTTTCAAAAAACCACTTCCTTTTAAAAATATTTTAAATGTCTACTTTCCTGCTGGAGTTTCTCTTCTGGGGCTATGTTTTGTTTGTTGTTCTGCTAATTAACCCTAACTGAAACTTCCAGCAGGAGGCTCTGACTGCAAAAATGAACTCCCTTTTGGGAAGTACCATAATTCTAAAAAAATAAAAGGCATAAGTTAGTCACAACAACAACAAGAGCACTGAACTAAACTAGATAAGCCTCACAGCTTGTGGGTGGTGGAAAAAATATTGATAAGATCAGTGGAGAATCATGCACTTCCATGAGAACAGCATACCAGTACTTCTCAAATCATTACATTCTTTACAATTACTTTCTTTCTTAGAAAAAGCTCAGTTCTTCACAGATGTTTTACCATTGTACATAATAATGGTAACATGAACAAACAATGAAGAAAGGTTTCTAAGGAGTTCTCACAACCTCAAACTACCCAACAGTCTATGATGCACATGGGGTAACATCACAGATCACAATCTTTACTTCTTTATCGTACCATAGCAACAAAACTAAGGGTTTATTACAAAATAAAAATACATTTCAGTCTCTCAATATATCTGTGAAGATTCTCAGTCATCCAGATGAGGTTATCTGGAAGTTGAGTCATGGCATCTGGACTTCTTTCTTGTTAGGTTGAAACGTTTCGTTCCTCATCCAAGTAGCTTCTTCAGTCTGAGGAGAGTTGGTAGGAGACCCCTGATATATTTTCCACGTTGGTTTCACTTCCCCCTGGTCTGAATAGGCTCATTAGAAGGACAAAGGACTGGGTAGGAGGGATAACCCCACTTCTGCAGTCCTTCTCCACCCATTGTCATGGGTCATTAACAGTCGTTAGCAGTGGTCTTTCCTGTGTGTGTGGCCACTAGACAGGAGAATGGAGCAGCACAGGAGGAGCAATGGCTCAGACCACAATCAGTAGTGTTCCTTCATTTGAAGGACAAAGGACACTAATTTGATGTACAGTAGTACCTCGGTTTGCGAAATGGATCCGTTCTACGCGACGTTACGTAGTACGGAATTTTCGCAAACCGAAATGCCAATTGCGCTACGAAAGAGGCGGCACTATAGGTGTAATGCACCCTGGGAAAACCCTTTCGTAGTGTGAAAAAAAGAAAAAGAAAACAACGTAAACCGGGGCTTTATTTCTTATGGATTCCAGTTCGTAAACCGAAAATTACGTAAACTGAGGTGTTCGCAAACCGAGGTACTACTGTACTCATTTTGGACTGAGAAGACAGGTGGTTTGAGAGAGGGGTCAGGGAGGCCATACATGTGCATACAGAAAATCCCTCACACAACAGGGGTGGAGGCCTTAGATACAATCTGTCTCCTATTTATCATGCTGCCCTTTCATCCATCCCCAGAAAGATCAGGACCACACACCAGAAAGACCATTGTTAACAACTGTTAACAACCCATGACAATTGGTGGAGAAAGACTGCAGAAGTGGGATTATCCCTCACCCCCAGTCCTTTGTCCTTCTAAGGAGCCTATTCAGGCCAGGGGGAAGTGAAACCAACGTGGAGGATATATTAGGGATCTCCTACCAACTCTCCTCAGACTGAAGAAGCTACTTGGATGAGGAGCGAAACGTTTCAACCTAACCAGAATTCAGTCTCTCAAGTTTAACATATAATTTCTTCAATGCTCCCACGAAACACAGTCACATTTCCAAAAATACACCCTCATAATAAAAGTTCAGGTTGCCTTTTCTGCAAGGGGGCAAATGCTGCAAGGAAGTAGAATCTCCAATAATTTGTCAAAAGATATTACAAAAATAAGCACACCATTCTATAGAGCAGTGGTTCCCAACCTTTTTCATGACCCTCTTTTATAATAGCCAAGTAACCTGCTGGAACCCCCCTCCCCACCATCCTTGCATTAAAAACCATTTTTAATGGGGTAGAGTTATCCCTTCCCAAAAAGCAGAGGCTTCTTTCTCACCCCCAAAAGTTCTGTTTTTCATACATACACATCCATGCTCATTTTAATATCCCGCTCTGAAAGGTCAAGGAAGAAATTATTAAACAAAGGCTACAACACATATAAGGTGGCCTTTGACCTCCCCGAGAAAACACTTTACAACCCCCAGGATGAATAAACACTGCTATAGAGCAAGGATCTTAAAAGCAGAGCTATTAGAGAAACCTAACGGACACGGCAGGCTCTATGTTCAAAGAAAGAACATTCTATACAGGCATACTTTATGCCATACCATTGGTTGATGTAGCTCAACGTACACTCTGGGACCTGGTGTCTTCCAAGTTTCCACCAGTCCTAGCCAGGATGGCAAATAATTAGAAATACAGGAATTGTCCCCTAAAACAGGTGGACCACGTTATTCACCTAATAATGATTTATCCTAACTGGTGGAGCTCTCCAGCCATTCAGAGTGATGCCTTCACCAGGCCTGTTATGAAAAAAAATATTCATCAAAGTTTGGGGGGGGGGGGATTTTTTTTGTTTTTTGACTTATAGCTTCTGGAATCTTTCAGCCAGCACGGCCACACTGTAGTCCCCAACTATAGCTTTTTTCGGCTATGACCCTTTTTAGTGGAAGATGCCCAAGATGGAACCTGGAGATATCTGTCTGCATAACACGTATTCCACCACTAAGCTCTGACCTCTTCTATGCTCTCAGAAGTTAGCCACTGCCTTCTAATATATAACCTAAGTAGGAGAAAGAGGCTGCTGAAATTACTCTGAATCACGAATAAAGCCATATTTTGTAATTACGGATCATCTAGTTTAAACCATCAGGGCTTGACAGAAATTCACTTATATTTGAAGTAACGAATATTTGTCCCACCTTTTTAATCAACTTTAATCACTAGCAGCCTCACAAGGGGACCCCTCCAGTCTGCATCCCCAGCAGCAATAGATTTGCAAGTTTGGAGGAAGAGATACAAAGTAGGTAACATCTACCAACCTACACATAAAGCAGCCACCATGCAGCAGTTCGGTTCTCGTCCCCACCGTGCCACGTATGCCCCGGGGTGCCAGCTGCCCTCCCGCACCCTGAGTGCCTTCACAGGGTTGTTGCATGGATAAGGTGGAAGGAGGTCAGTTGTGTATTATGCCACCCACTGGAGGAATGGCAGGAGATATGTAAATGTAACCAACCAACCAACCGATCGACCAACGTGTGAAAGGACACACCATTAAAATCTGTGCATCCTGCTTGCAAAACGTCCCTAGCCCAGTGGAGCAGAAACTTCAATACTAGGCAAAAGAGATGCTTATCAATTTATTATCCCAAACCACTCTAGCCACCAAACACACACACACACAAACCCAAGATCCCCCAGACACACATGCTTTTAAAGTCGTGTCACACCGCAAGCCAGCCACACCGTCCAGTGAAGCCGCTCTCAGCCTCCAAAACCAGTCTGATTGCACCATTCAACCCATTGGCAGAACTGCTGTGACCACTACCCACCACGTTTCTGCTTCTCTTTCGACCAGCTGCGGTCACAAGGCAGGACCTTTCCGCAGCACCAGAGGCGGGGCTGGCGAAGGGTCCGCTAGAGCCCGCTTGCCCCCCAAGTTAAGGGGATGCCGGGCAGGTGGCCACCGCGCTTGCCTCCTTCCTGCTTTGAAAGACCATTCACGTTCCCCAGGGCTGCCTGCCCAGGTGGGACAGACACAGGCGCCCATCTTCGCATAGGCAGCTGGGAATTGTAGTCTTCCTGGCCTCCTTCTTCTTAGTAATTCGCCATAGTGGTGACGGGTAAAAAAAACTACTCCTCCCAGAATGCAGCTACACCAGGACGGTGGGGCCTTAACGTTTCAAGCTTGGCGTCCTCATCTTGCCCGAAATATGAGACTTTTGCCAAGGAATGGGATTCCTTGGCCGATCAAGCAAAGGCGCGATTTAAATAAGAGAAAATCGTGACGGAACCTCAAGAAAAAAAACGAAGGCGGTGTCAAACCAATTTAGCACGAGTTCATGGGAAACAAATTCGGAGATTTGGATCAGGCGCTATTTAGGGCAGCTATATATTGGGGAGAGTCTGCTAAACCGTGTACGTCGCTCATTGGCGATAAGGAAAAGAAGAGGCAGGGCTCAGGTGATAGGGAAGTAGAAAGGGGCGTGGCAAGCAAGTGGATGCTGGAGGCGGAGATTCGAAGGGACAGTGCTAGGAAAGGAGAGGCTCTTGTAGGTTTAAATATTTGAGGAAGATTAAGGGGCTAGTCCTCAAGTTGAGGACTGGCGCCTGGAAGCTGTTAAGTTACATTTCTTTCCACTTATTATTTCTCTTGCTCTCTGTGATTTGGCTGACTTGTATGAGTCATTCATGTGCTTTAGAAGCACATTTTTGTGCATTGTGTGGCCTCTGAAGTATGGCATGCATAGATTTCTGGAGGAGTTGGTTGGTGAATGATTTGCAGATGGATTTAGCTGGTGATTTAATGTGCTGTAGTTGCATTGTATGAATTTTTTAACCAAAAATCCAGATGTTTCTTACACATATTTGCATATTTACAAATGGCTGTGTAAACAGGGAATGCAAGAATTGCACGCATGACATGATTAAAATTAACTATATTCCACAGAACTTTCCCCTTGGTAACATAAGTGCTGCCTGACTGGTATTGGCAAGGTAGACAAAGACTGCTATGGTATCTCAGAAACTGCTTGATTATGACTGCAATCATAAACATTAATCTGGAAGCAAGGGCAGTTAAACTTGATGACCAGAATCCTCTTGTTGATTTCCATGGCTGAGTAGGGATTCAAACCCTGTTCTCCAGAGTCCTAGTCCATCCATTGCACCACATTGAGAGTCATGATTTCCCTTACACACGAGTAAATCAGCTACAGGATTGTAGCCTATCGGCCTTAGTTCTGAATACATACATATGGTAGGCCTGTTTTACCAGAGTTAAAGCTTTTGTCTTGTTGCCCAGCCCAATGCATGTTTATTCAGATACTGGTCTCAATTCTATTATGCAAAGTATGTGGCATGTGTGGCATGCATAAAGAGCTCTAGAACCCCTTCCTAAAATTCTGCTAGCTTGGTGCATGCAGATTAAGAATGAATTTTCAGGGCTCTTGGTGTTGCAGGAAACAGTAGTTGGAGCAGCAGTAGTTGGTCAGGTGTATACACAGTTGGTTACAGAATCATACTCAGAGATTGCTTATCAATGGCTCCTTAAATTGGGAGGTCACAAGTGGGGTACCACAAGGTTCAGTCCTAGGATCAGTGCTGTTCAACATTTTTATTAATGACTTCGATGAGGGAGTGCAGGAAATGTGTATCAGATTTGTAGATGACACAAAACTGAGTAGAATAGCTAATACCTTGGAAGACAAAAACAAAATTCAAAGATATCTTGATAGGCCCAAGCACTGGACAGAAAACCACAACATTAAATTTAACAGGCATAAGTGCAAACTTCTACAGCAAGGGAAAAAGAAACCAAGCAAGAAGGATCTTAGAATTGTTGTAGATCAGCCAAGGTGAATATGAGCCAACAGTGTGGTGTAGCTGCAAAAAAGGCCAATGCTATTTTAGGCTGCATTAACATATAGTGCAGTTTCCAAATCCCATGATATAGTACTAGTTCCCCTCTATTCGACGTTACCCTTGTCTGGAGTACTTTGTCCAGTTCTGGACAAGGCACTTTAAGAAGGATTTGGACAAATTGCTCAAGCATTTACTGTTCATCATGTCCCCAGATGCATGTTCAATTTTACAATCAGAAAATGACCAGAGAGCCAGAAAAATACCTATCAATGCTTGCATGATTGCCCTGAGGCAATTGTGTAACACAATTATGAACACACATTGTTTCTAAAGTTGTCCCTATACCTAGGAATTAACATTTCTAAAGTTCATGCAGCTCTATGCCTGGGTCTGTTCACCTTTTTGATGATCCATTTCCTTCGGAAGACCAATGAAAAATGGCCACCATAATTCTGTCCCAATTTCTAGTTATAAATGTGTAACTAGCATTCATGTATATCATTAGGGTTTATGTATATTGGGTCTCTATGTCTTCTAGGATGTTTATGGAATATGGTGGACCACATCACATAGTATGATTGCTCATAGTTGGAAAGGTGGGGAGATGAAGTTTTAAATACTGTCTCAAGAGATCTAGAGCAAGATCAACTGGGCTGTTTCAAGGGGAAAGGTGAGGTTGCAAGCTAATGCCCTGCTTTGCATAGCCTGCCTGGGATCAGCTCCTCCTTGGCTCCTCCTTGTTCCAGAATTGTCTTTAGTGAGTTCCTTTCCCTTAGCAGGATAAAAACCTTGAGATCAATTGCTCTTCCTTTCCCCCAGAGAAGCCACAGCATCTGAATTTACGTCTTTTCCTCTTCTCTCCACCACCGCTACCTCCTCCTCCTGCCCTACTACCATTTGTGGAACTTCTTTCCTTTAACCCATTCCCCTAGTTCCAAATCTGTAAACTTTCAGGCAGGTGGTAAAGATTACACATTCCATGTCTTCAGAAATACATATGTACATAAATGCAGAATGTCATATCCTTATTAAAGAACCGTGCTCTGGAAAGTGTAAAATTAAGCATGTACCTTATTTTGCTTTTTAATGGGAGTGATTTGTTTTGATTTTTAGCACATTGCAGTGCCAGAGCTGATTACGGGAATATCTTGGGTTGGAGGAAGAACTGGCTCCCAAACCTGCCAAACCTGTAATATCATGACTTGCTTGGGACTGGCAGCGGTTTTCCAATATGCCACACAGATGCTGCATTTTTGAATGGAGGTGTTATGCATGCAAAACACAGGCTGCATTTTAAAAAAAAAGTCCCCTTTCACATGTGCTGTATTCCTCCTCATGCTAGCCTTTTGTGCTTCAAAAGCCACTATTTGCACTGATGGAGAAGCTCCAAGTGGGGGCGTTTTTCATCACAATCACAGAATATGAAGAAAGTTAATCACCCCAAGCCCACCTTCTGCCATCCCGGTCATTTTCAACCCTTCCCTCCAGTTGCTGCTATTTGCATTTTTACAAGCTACAGGTGTTTCACTCCATAGTGCCCCAATGAGCCTCCTGAACGGAATGAGGAAGTAAAATATTATGAAGTAAAATAGTACTTAATAATGTATAGAATTCTCCCCTACGCCAAACAAGAACATTTTCTATTCCATGCAAAACTTGTGCCAGAGCATCCCCTTTCAGGTCAGTGGGTGAGACTTAAAAAACTCCAAGAATGTAGCCATGTTAAATTGCCATTCTTAGGAAGCAATAGCTTTCGGGAGGTTGAGTTCTGTACTTTTATTACATGTGGCTATCAGAGGAAGAAGAATGTACTGGAAAAAAAAAAAGAGTTTGTCCCCCGATATTCCTTCATGGAAGCTTCACTGGACCACTGTGCAAGAAGTAAGAATACCTAGCCCTCATCAAAATCAATTTTGACAGGTGCGCCGCCCCTGCGAGGCGGGACAAAGGGTCAAGAATCGACCCAGGGCCCTCCTCCTGGGTGGACGGGGCTTTAGGATGATGTAGGGGGTTGGTGAGGCCACCATGCATCTATAGGAGGAATTAATAGACGCAGGGGTCCCCTGTGACCAGAGTGCAGCCTCAGGATTGGCCCCCGAAGTGACGTGTTGCCCCCACGGCCCTGTAGGCCAATGGGGAGAGGTTGGAGGGGTTTGGCTAGAAAAGGGGTGGCCATAGGGCATGCCTTGGCATGCCCTTAGGCCGCCTGGGGCTGAAACTCCACAGCGGTTGCTGGAACGCCACAGCAGTTGTTTTGGGGGACTTCTGCACGTGCCTGCAGCTCTTTGCAGAGACCGGCGAGGCTTTGAAAAGATGGAGGACAAGGAAAACCAGCTCCCCGGGACAAGCCAAAAGGCGCTTGTGCCCCCAAGGTTACTACCATGGACCTGTGGGTTTTTCCAAGCTCCTGTGCCCCTTAGGACCCCCTGCAAGTCTCAGGGGGATGCTGCCTAAAGACCCAGAAAATCTAAGAAGAAAATGCAGGTCTGCAGAAGCCATATTCGTATTTACCGCAAAGCCAAAGTAGAAGCCGAAAAGCACAAGAAAGCCGGCCTGCACCCTGATGTGGGGTGATGATGAGGATGGTGAGCTTGAGTGCGATTGTGGACAATGGTCAAAAAGAGCTTTACAGAAGCCAATCAGTGATGCCCTGAAATCGGCAGAGGACGTGGATGGCTGTGTGCTAGCGAAACCGGGCTTTGCGGGGGATGCCGACGGCCCTGAGGATCTGATGGTGGAAGAGGCTTCAGATGAAGGCTTTGAGAGTGATGCAGAGGACCAAGTCAGACAGGTAAGAGCAATTTTCTAAAAGGTATAGTTATGGGGTACGTTAGGGGTGGTGGTGTGGTCTTTAAAAATCTTACTAAACTGTTGTCTCATTCTCACCCACAGGAGAATGCTCAGGATGATGATGAGAAACCACCCTGCAGGAATATACAGTCTGTAAATCTATCCTGTATTTCATGTGTTTCTCCTAACCCTGAGGATTAGATTATTGTTTTACAGCACCCTTGTAATATACTGTCTTTTAATAAATAGCATTTATTGCCTGTAAATCTATCCTGTATTTCATGTGTTTCTACAACCCCTGAGGTTTTGATGTATGTTTTACAACGCCCTTGTAATATACTGTCTTTTAATAAAGAGCATTTATTGTACCGTACCTTGTTCATATTTGTGTTGGCCGCTGAGATGGGTGCACAGGGGAAAATATTACACGATATCTATTATACACCCTCATCAGTGGGGAGTTTTGGTGGTCTGAACCCTCTCTTTAGGGAAGCCAAAAAGCAGATCAAAACATTGAAGGTAGGGGATGTTTCTCAATGGCTTTCTGATCAGGATGCCTATACATTGCATAGACCTGCTAGAGTTCATTTTAAAAGAAATAAGACCATTGTCTCCAAAGTAGATGCTCAATGGCAGGCAGATTTGGTCGATATGCAACAATTTGCTCAGTACAACAAGGGCTACAAGTATATCCTGGTATGCATCGACATCCTTTCTAAGCACAGCTGGGCAAAAGTACTCAAAGGCAAAACAGGTAAAGAAGTGGCCAAAGCTTTTGACGCCATTTTCAAACAAGACAGAAGAAAACCTGACAAAATACAAATGGACCAGGGAGGTGAATTTCTAAACAGGCCTGTAAGCAGCTTGTTCGAAAAAAAACGGAATACATCATTTTGTCACCAATAATGAGGTCAAAGCGGGGATGGTGGAGAGGTTTAACAGAACATTAAAAACAAAAATGTGGAAGTATTTCACGGCTAATAATACCTACAGGTATGTGGATGTATTACCACAGTTCCTTACAAGTTATAACCACAACATTCATAGAACTATTAAATGTAGACCTGTGGATGTGAATCATCACAATGCTCTGGCTGTCTGGAAAAGGGTCTATGGGACCTCTGCTGAAACAAAAAAAAAGAGGTTCCAAGACTCAGAAAAGGAGACCATGTGAGGGTTTCTAAAATGAAGGGGGTGTTTGATAAGGGATATGAACAGAATTTCACCACTGAAATATTTATAGTGGATCGGGTTATCAAAGGAGCAGAGAGTATACCAGTTAACGGATTATGATGGGGAGGACATAGTCGGGACTTTCTATCCTGAAGAACTACAGAAGATCAATGACCGGGAAGACAGAGTGTACAGAATTGAAAAGATTTTGGACACAAAAGGCAGGGGCACAAGAAAGCTTCACTTAGTGAAATGGTTAGGTTGGCCTACCAAGTTCAACAGTTGGGTGTCTGTCTCTGAACTTTCTGAGGTTGTATAGGACAGAGAAGCAAAATGGGTGATCATGGTTTTTACATCACACTCCCCAGCAACGCCTGTAAGAAAGTCTTTCCTCAAAATACAAATGCCAGCTTTACAACAATGCTAGCCCGGCCCTTAGACTTGAACGGGGCTTGGGAAGTTGGCCTAGCTGAGATACAGTATCCTCGGAGCTGGTACACAATCCTTAAAAATGCCCCATTTCCCATTTCTGAGGGTACAAATAAATGGGCCTTTCAGTTACACAGGGGCTATTACAAGGGCATTCCTGATCTTCTGAACAACATGAATGATACTATAAAACAAGCTATAGATCTACAACAAGCGTGGCTGACCTATGACCCAGTCATGGGAAAAGTTAGATTCACAGCCCCTGAAAGTTACTTCTTTTCAGCTGGTGCTGAGTTAGCCCGCATTTTGGGGATCCCTCCGGATGAACCCGTCAGAAAAATACCTCATGCTGCAAACCTTACCGGAGGTTTCAGCTCTTTGTACGTCTATACAGATATCATAGAGCACCAAATCGTGGGAGACCACTCTGTACCTCTGTTACGCTGTATCCCCGTCAGGGGAGAAACCTACAAATGTGTTACAATTACCTATGACAAGCCACATTACGTATTGATGAGTAAGAACCACATCAACACGATCACCATTGAAATAAAGATGGATCAGAACCAAGACTTTGGAGAAAGTTGTTGTGAGGTTGCATATTCGCCCCAGAAAAGGTTGTGCGTAGGAAGAGAAAAGAAGAACGTTAAAATGGTTGTGTTAAAAGACTACGGAGATGTCAATGTTTATAGGGCTTACTATAATGCACAGGCAGGTCGCGGCCTCCCCGGATTTCACGGTGCTGTAAACATGTACGGGGCAGGGCTGGGTGGCATTTTTCGTGTGCCGTTCCGAAAGGCCGTCCCCCTCTTGAGGAGAGGTTTTGAGTTTATTAAACCCCACATTAAGACAGCCGTGCATAACATCGCTGGAGACGTTGTGGGTCATGTTATGAAAAAAGTGAGACCCCAAGAAGGCTCAGGACTCACGTACCTGAAAAGAAGGGGAGGAGTTAAACGAAAAGCGGATCATCAACGCTTAGGTCCTCCTAAGCGGTTAAATACAGGAGCACCTCCTAAAAAACGTTGGAAGCTTTGGAACAGAAAGAAGAAAGCAAACCGGAAGATAAAGGGCCTGAAACAGGGCAAGGGAGACATCTTTTAAAATGGCCTTCATTCACGGAGCCTCTGAAGAATGTACCAAATCTGAATTGGATATTTTTCAACTATCGCCTACACAAACCAGCATGGAAAACAGCATGTACATTGAGGTACCACTGTTTGCTGCCCTAACACCCAACACCCCACTCAAATTTTATATAACCGGCAACAGTGAAGATTATATTGATTTAAACAATACATTGCTCTACGTGTTGTGCAAGATCACAAAAGCAAATGGGACAGACATCGCTGCTGATGCTAAAGTAGCCTTGGTAAACTACCCCATTGCCTCGCTGTTTAGTCAACTGGACGTCACCCTTGGAGACCGACTTATCAGCCAGAGTAATAATTGTTACCCCTATAGAGCTGCTTTTGAACTACGGCTCTGACAGCTTGAGCACCCAATTTGCGGCGGGTTATTTTTATAAAGATGGCCATCTAACCATGGAGCAAACCGCCACAGGAGCCGGTGCCGGAAACTGGGGCTTTAGAACCAGAGCACAACACACCGGAGCCAGTCGGAAATGGGATCTGATGGGCCCATTGCACAACGAACTATTTTTTCAGGAGAAAATGTTACTGAACGGTGTAGATGTGAAAATCAAACTCACCAGTAGCAAGGATATATTCTGTTTGATGAGCGGTGATGCCGCGGAGAATTACAAAGTGGATATTTTAAATGCCTCTCTGTTTGTCAAAAGGGTGAAAGTGTCACCGGGAGTTTGTCTAGGACACGCCGAGGCCCTTCTGACCTCTAATGCGAAGTACCCCGTTGAGCGTGTGGGAATGAAAGTGTTCAGTATACTGGCAGGGAGCCTTGTGTATAATCAAGAAAACCTTTTCCTGGGTCAATTGCCTAAACAGCTCGTGATAGCTTTTGTTGACAATGAGGCTTTCAGCGGCGCATATGACAAAAATGCTTTCAATTTCCAAAACTCCAATGTTAATTTTATAGTCTTGTACGTTGATGGGGTTCAAGTTCCATCAAAACCCCTCCAACCTGATTATGCAAACGGCCTATGGGTGCGAGAATACATGCAGCTGGTACAAGCATCAGGGAAAGCCATGAAGGACCAAGACATTTTAATTAGCCGTACCGAATTTGGCTACGGCACCACCCTTTCACAAATGGTTACATACCTGTGTTTCAGAGGGCTTCTCTGTATAAAAGGAAGCTTCCATATTATGCCAACTTTCAGAGCTTCCAGGGTCTTCCAGATGTTGTAATGCTAATGGTGGCATATTCTCATTGCCAGAATCTGTACTCATGGAACGCTTTCTGGGGTTGGCATTGGTTTTTGAGTCCAGGTCCTTTTGGCCTTCCGCCTTTGGGGGCGCCTGGGTGCAGGGGAGCTGGTTTTCCTTGTCCTCCATCTTCTCCAAGCCTCGCCAGTCTCTGCAAAGAGCTGCAGGCATGCGCAGAAGTCCCCCAAAACCACCGCTGTGGCGTTCCAGCAACCGCTGTGGAGTTTCAGCCCCAGGCGGTCTAAGGGCATGCCAAGGCATGCCCTACGGCCACCCCTTTTCTAGCCAAACCCTTCCAACCTCTCCCCATTGGCCTACAGGGCTGCGGGGGCAACACGTCACTTTGGGGGCCAATCCTGAGGCTGCACTCTGGCCACGGGGGACCCCTGCATCTATCAATCCCTCCTATAGGCCCATGGTGGCCTCACCAACCCCCTACGTCATCCTAAAGCCCCGTCCACCCAGGAGGAGGGCCCTGGGTCGATTCTTGACCCTTTGTCCCGCCTCGCAGGGGCAGCACACCTGTCAAAATTGATTTTGATGAGGGCTAGGTATTCTTACTACTTGTGCATGTTTTTCTCTTGAGTGCTGCCAAGATGTAATAAGCAGTGTTTGTATAGCTCTCTATGTTAACCTACATTTTCCATCTCAGATTGAAGCTGCTAGCCATTCAAAAGTGAATGGCTTTCAGGAAGGCAAACAGCCTGAAGACAAACACTGCTTATTTGATATATGGTTAGCAATAATATCTAGGAGTCCAGAAAAACCACAATGGAGCCAGAGCTCCAGGCACTGTATATATATATATATTACGCATTCCCACTGTCTACTGATGACTTGTGTGAATCCATAAATTAGAGAGATAACAACTAACGACTTATAACTGGAAGATAAAGTTCATGACCCAGTGATTCACGATGGGATTCCTTGAGTGACCTTGAACCAGTCAATCAATTTCTCATTCTCTCTCCCCCCCCCCCTCCTCTGCTTGATCTACCTGTGAAGGCTGTTGAGTAGATCAAGTGGGGAAAAGGAGAATCATAGCCCAGCGCTTTAATCACTGTAGCACAAGGCTGGGCAAACATGACCCCATTTCATACAATAATGGAACTGGAAGGAGCCTAGAAGCCCACTGAGTCCAACCCCCTGCTCAATGCAGGGATCCAAACCAAAGCAGATCTGACAGATAGTTGTCCAATTTTCTCTTGAATACCTCCAGTGTTGGAGCTCTCACCACCTTCTGAGGCAATTGGTTCCATTGTTGCACTGCTCTGACAGTTAAGAAAATTTTCCTGATAGTCAACTGTAATCTGGCTTCCTGTAGCTTGAGCCCATTATTACATACCTTGCACTTGGGAGTGATTGAGAACTGATCCTGCACCCTCTGTATGACAATCTTTCAAGTATCTGAAGAGTGCTATCATGTCTCAGTACTCTTTTCTCAAGATGAAACATACCTAGTTCTTTCAGTTTTTTCTCATAGGGTTAGACTTCCAGTCCCCTGGCATCTTCGTTGCCCTCCTCCGAGCTTGTCCCAAATATCCTTCAATGCATGTTTTGTACAATAGAGTTTTGGCCAGTGACTATAATTTGTATAGAAATGTGGTACATCCCATAAGAGGAGAGAACATTGTGACAAATGAGCTGTGTGACTATCCAGCCTACTGTGACCCTACACATACAATCTGGTACATTGCCCTTCTGATGCCCCTGGAAAAGAACTACCCAGTCTATGCTGTTGAAGAGGGGGATCTGCCCCACAGGAATGGGGAGGGATTAGCCCTAATTCTGTGCCTCAAACTGCTCCCCACCTGGTTTAACCTGTACTGACTACAAGCCTACACACTAGTTAAGGAAAACTGCCACCTAGTTTATGAAGTGTGGTAGATTCCAAACACATGGACATATACGAACTAATGGTAATTAATATGTGCATGGATAAATGATTCAGATAGCCATCCTCTCAAACAGACAACTAACAACCTAACTGATCAATAGACAACCAACTGCCACTTGCTTTATATATCCATTTGACATTATCCTTCCCAGCTTCTATTGGTTAATGCCAGATTCATATTAGTTAGAATGCTCTATCATGCAAATGTCACATTCCAGTCTTTCCCATATAGACACATACCTATACATCTATGTATATAGACATGCTGTGTTGTATAATTACATTTTCCAAGACAAGTCTGATTCGATCCAGAACCCACTTGTTCATCTTTCTGATATTCCAGGATATTCAGTTGTTTAGAGTCCATGCTAAACCCTGGAAAGACGTTGGTGCTTTGATGCTTGATGACTGAAGCAGACCTGTAACAACAACACTGACTTGGGGCTTAATGTGCTCTCTGTTTTATTTGGCATTTATAGGATAAGCTTCCACTGTGCCAGTGAACTGTCATAAAGTTTTATCTTGTTTCTGCAGTTCAATCTGTTTTATCCATCCTTCGTTTCAATATCTCTTTCCAGCCTTAAGAACGCTAGCAACACACTGGATGGTCAAACTTTTGCTATTGAAGATTATCCCCTGAGAATCTTCAGTAAAAGATGTACATCAGATGTACAGTGACTTCACCTTCTGTCCTTAAATCAGTACTGCTTTCCTTAATTTGTGTTTGGTTTTGGTACTTGCTTTGATCCGACTCTTAAAGCACTTCAAAAAAATCACTTTCACTCCCACCAGCTGATCCCGATCTCTTGTCTGTTTCCCTTCTTGCTGTCTTTAGCTCTCTTGCCTGGGGGTATGACCAGCATCATATTTTAATTTATGTGTCATAACTGCTCTAAAAATATTAATAACAGTTGTAGGACCAGAAGTGGCAACAATAGGAGCAATAGCAGTAAGTTGTAAACATAAAGGTAAAATAAAACTTTAATTGCCTCTTCTCCACTTGTGTTCTTATTCACTAATGGGAGTGTTGCAGGATTCCAGTTAGCCAGCTATACTTTCCTCCTGGATATTATAAGACAGGGTGGAAATTATATGGGCCACAGGCCACAAGCAGTCTTCTGCTTCCATCTGTATCAAATACAAACCTATGCACTAGTTAAGGAGATGTGCCACCTGGTGTCTGAAGATATTGCCTATTACATAAGAAGTTTTGGATTCATTTATTTATTTATTTTGCAGTTTCCTGGGGTCAAATTCTCCATTTTAAGTCTATTTTCAAGGCGTCTTGCACCTTTTTTTGCACCCGAAATCCCCTCCCACCCCAAACCCCCAGACCTTCAGAAAAGGAGTGGGAGCAGCCTGTGGACATCAACGAAAATGGAATATGGGGTGGATGAAGCCTTCTGACCAACTGCCCACTCTTGCTATGCGGTGTAACGAACTCAAGTAGAGCAGATGCCTACGAAAGATCATTGGGTGAGACGGGTTGTTTTGGCATGCCTATGAGGATAATTTTTATTCCTTAGAAGAACAAAAGGGATATAAATCTATTGAGGAAGCAGCGCTTACTGAGATAGTATATTGTCCAATTATGGCACATTGCTTTCTTTGGTAGCCACTCTGCATTTTAACTCGGGAGAAAAGTGGCAATAACTTGAAACAAAAATGATGTTGTCCCCCATTGACCCCCAATACTGAAATGGCCATGTCTGGCTTACAGATTCAGCAGAGTCAAAGCACCAATCTACCAAAGGCGTTAAGTCCATCTTTATCAGTCTAACCATCTTGGAATGCCTGAATACAAAATAGGGAGACTGGGAGAGCTAATGTTCCCAAACAGAATGGAAGTGCCTTCAAAATTATATTAACGGAACACATTTATGGCAGCTAAATTCAGTTTAATCCAGCGACTGAGTTATTACTTTAAACATCACTTATTTGTCTTCTTAGTTATGTGAATAGCAGCAGTAAGAGAAGCTAAAGAAATCAGGTCAGTAGTGATGCCTCAGTTGTCTGAACTTTTTCTGAACTCATTATTTGAGATGGGAGACATTGTCGCTGAATTCAGATGTTGTTGTTTTTGTTGTGCCAACACACCATGGTTTAGTAGTAAGACATTTACCCTATTTCCAAGCTCACACACTCACCCTTGGGTGCCCACAGAATCTTTTGCTTCTGTCTTAAATTAAGAACTGTTCAGCATGTCATCTAAATGCAGCTTTATATACAGTGGCTCAAAAATTGGCTTGTTTCACTCAACCACAGTTAAAGTTCACTACAGTTTAGGCTTTGGAGTTCATGCCTATCAGTGGTTAATTTAACTAAGCCAACTCCTTAACTCCTAAACATGCAAGATTTAACATCAGTTTCTAATGCAGTTTGCTTGAGAGCCAGAGGTGGTCATGTGACATAAACCATTACAGTATCTACGGCCTAAGACAGTCTTCTCGTTCTATCTAATGGTGGGACTGGTCTGAACATGGTGGGTACATGGTAGACTCAAGAAATGCCAGAAAATCCATGGAAAATCATACCACTCGTTTGGAGATAACAGATATATCTTTTTTTTAAAGCCAGGAGCTTAAGGGTGCAGTCCTATTTCCACATGGAAAATCCTAGGAGCAGATCCCACTGATTTTAATTGGACTTACTTTCTGAGCAGATCTTTGCAAGACTGTGCTATAAATGGTTACCATAGGCAAGGTAATAGCGATCAATTAATTTAAATCACCGCCACTTTACCTCAAAAGTTAATTGATTTGAATGCACTTTCTTCCTTTGACCTACTTCCTATCATCTCGTTTCAAACTGTGGCCAGCATCAGATTTGTAAGTTCCTTTGGGCGAGAAAAAATCCTGTTGCATGTTGAGAGCACAGTATAAACAATAGGTGAGTAAAAGCAGGGTAGATAACATTTGGGGGAAAGGGCAACATTTTCACAAGTGTGTATACAATTATATCCATGAGCTGGCTGGATAACAAAGTGGTTTAAGTATCTGGCTGTGGAGCCTGAGGTTGGGAGTTTGATTCCCCACCAGGAGAGGAGCCAATATGTGTAGACTTGGATAAGCTGCACAGTCCCGGGGTGCCTCCAGAAGAAGGGAATGGTAAACCACTTGGAAAACCCGGAATAGGGTCACCATAAGTCAGAATTGACTTGATGGTACATTATTATCAATCAAAATGATAAAAAACATTGACTGGTATTATATAACAGATACTTGTATCTGTTATTATATACAAGTTTTAACAAAAACCTAAGTATCTGTTAAATACTTTTATCTGTTATTACTGTATATACAAGTTTTAACAAAAACCTAAGTATCCATTAAATATCAATGTAGTATATATGCTATTCCTAATATTGCCAGGTTTTTTTTTTGGGGGGGGTTCTGTAGCTCTGATGGTGTTATTTCAGAGATCTACAACTGCTTATAATAATGTATGAAATTTCTTGATATTGTTCCCAAAGCCCCAATAGCAATGGGGACCACTGAAGTGTGTTTCATCCACAAGCAAGATGTTTGAATTGCCAGGTCTGTGTACTTTGTTAGCTTTTCCAATTCTTTTATCTTCAACTCTGGCATTCCCTGGAATTGCAATGTCAATGATCCGGACATTTCTCCATTCTATTACGATTTTTTGTTTGTGTTATGTTCAAGTTGTCTATCAGTTTGATCCAGAAATCCCACAAGATCTTGACTTTGTCATTTTCAGACACCTTGTCTACCTCCTCACATGAGATCAAATTGACATATATTACTAATGACCCTGCCCCCCCCCCCATTTATTCTTGCAACAACAACAACCCTGGGAGGTGTCCAGCTGAGAAAGAATGATTGGTTCAAGCTGACCCAGTTGAGTTCCAGGATTCAGTTGGGAGCACATCCTACCTCTCGTAAATCAGAGTCCAACACCAACCAATATGCCACACTGCCTCTCACATTCTGTTTCCTTTTACCACAAACGGCATTATGAGGTGTGCACAGAAAATGAAGCACCGACGTTTAGTGGCATTCAAAGTGCATGACATTAGCTAAAATATATTTTTGTCTTTCCCTCTTGCTTTCCTCACTCTTTCCCCGTTCCTTACGGGAGATTAGACAGATAACCTTTTAATAGTAATCTGAAATTCAAATAGAGAGAAACCCACTCTGAACAGGTCCCAATATTTGTGAAAGGTTTTAAACAAAGTAGTTTTTAAGCCCTATTATTGGTCTGGCATCTAAGTGTGTACTCTTGAGTGTTCCAGAGGAAGTAATATTAACAGAATGAAAAGGTCAGAAAATTATAGGAAATTCCTTTTAAAAGCTAAGTATTCCTAACATAACCGAATTCCCAGCAGAGGTCATGTTGGAACTTTAAAAACAGGCAACCTTAGACATCTTGGCAGGTTGAGCTATACATGAATAAATGATCTCTAAAAATATCTCATGATACAGGGATCTCCATGGACCATAATTTAGATTAATGAATACTTACTCCACAAGAGGTCTCATTAGCCCTTCTGTCAACATGAGCAAAGTGAACAGACTCTGAACTTTTTACTAAGCAACTAAGTTGAAGAAGTACTTGAGTCACAACCATGTTGGTGAAAAAAATTATGGCCTTTATTTGTGATCTTAGGATAATTTCCTCTTCTTTTTCGCTCAACCTTTGATCTTTCTCCTTAAGCATCCTCTTCTTTGCTTTCTCACTCAGTGCAGCATTTGAAGCCACCATTGCCAGTCAATATAAAAATGTCCAAAACACACCACTAAGATAAGGATGTTAATTTTTCACTTACCTTGTTCTCATAAATGGGAATGAGACACTCCCCCAGGTTTTCTCCTTGAATACAAGAGGGGCACTTTTTTCAACCTCATTCTTCAGGAGAGTTTTCACATTGGTGAGGAAAGGAATTGTACAGATAGCACAGATGGTGCAAACTTCTGATGCATGTTTAAGAATCAGAAGCACTGGATGGGTTGCTTGTGCCCCACAATGTAATCATCCAGTCTTTTCTGCAGCTAATGAGGTGCTGGGGCAGATCTCACCTATTCAATTTGGTGCATGCCCAGACATGTGATCAAGATGTGACCCAGCCCCTTGTCCACCACTTGCAACTTGTGATCACAAATCTTATGTGAACACCTGTAGGATCCTGACCTTTGTGTAAGTTGCAAACACTTGATGGAAAAAAGAGCTCCTTGTCTTGTTCATATGTTGGAGGTGAGGAATGTCATGGAGGTTGAACATTCCTTATTCAGGTGTCTCTGTGTATCAGAACAGCTTAAATCAATGAGAACAAGGAATTTTGCATATACTCTTCACATTCCTACACAAATAAGGTAAGAGGAGCTTGGCAGAATCAGACCAAAGTGGATAAAATCAGGGGCATGATTGCAACATCTGAATCTCGCCGTGGTCTTGAGAAGGATTCAGATGTGGATGAATCACAGAAGAGGCCAATCAGGGGAGCACTTGGTACCTCCTCCTGTACTGAGGATATCATGTTCCATCATCCTCTAACTCTGGTGTGACCTCCTTCCCTGTAGCTTATTTTAATCCACAGTTACTTGGGTCCTTTTGGGGAGAAAGGAGGGATAGAAATATTTTAAATAACTAAATAAATAGGCGCACAAGGCTGCACAATGGACCACAGATCTGTTCCTGGGTGGAGGGAGAGCTAGCTGTTGCGAAGCCTTTTTAGGGTGTCAGATTCTGTTAGTAACATCTTTCTGCTGCTTAGTTAGCAGACCGCAATGGGAGCTGTCCAGGGTCCTGACTGCTGCTGGCTGGAATTTGCTGCAATTACTCTGTGATTTTAACTAGTTATGAGTCTGACTGAACAGTCTCACCTTGATTCGACTTCTCCATCCAGCTAAATATATGTAGTTTCAAATGGAAATTTGGTTGAAAACCTTCCTGAAAATTGAAGGGGATGGGGAGGGACAGTGAGTTTAGAATTCAACTGTAGAAGAATGTGATGCCTTTACTAAACCACACACCCACACAAAATTAATGCAAGCTTTCATGAATTAAAAACCACTGCTTCAGACATGCACTAGTAATTTGTGGATAGTGCAGAAAAAATGTAAATGAATGTTCCAAAAATTAATGGCAAAGGTTTGCCAGACATCATCTTAAGATGAATTTAAAGCTGGTGGTTTAATGCTTCTGACCTGGTAACATGTGGTTGGAAATTTCTACTCAGTAATTCAGATAGAAATATCCCATCACTCTGCATAAGCCTCCTTCCCCTCCATCACCATAAGTCAATTTATAAGGTGGTCTGAAGGCTGACAGGGATGGAATAAAAGCCAATCTGCATGTTCAGTAACAGCAGGCTGTCATGGACACTGGAGTTGCTGGTACCCCTGGGGAGGATTTACATGAAGAGGTGGCATTATTACGAAGACCGCTGGACAGGAAAAAAATACAACAATGTCATTGTGTCCTTCTCATAGTCCTTATTGTTGTTACGTCACCTCAAACTTATGAATGAGCTCCAAAATATGCTATCATTTACAGCCCTACTCAGCTCTTGTTAACTCTTATAGCTTCCTTTAGAGAGTCAATCCATCTCATATTTGGTCTTCCTCTTCGACTGCTGCCTTTAATTTTTCCTAGCATTATTGTCATGTCCAGCATGTGTTTCTTCTCATGATGTGCTAAAAGTACAATGGCCTCAGACCTCAGCAGCCTCATTTCAAACCACATAGAATACGCCAGTCACAAATGAAATGCAATATCCCCACTTCCAAAACTGAAGGAGTATCATTGGTTAAAGACACCCAACTATCCCATGGATTTGTACAGGTTTGATCCCAGAACTTCTAAGTCAGGGAGGTGCAAGTCTGGGTTCTCTAGATCAGTGGTCCCCAACCTTTTCTGAACCGTGGACTGGTGGGGGGGGGGGGGGTCTGTGCACAGGGGGCGGGGCACCCCCATGCTCACAGGTGGGTGGGGCATGCTCGTGGGTGGGCAGGGCGCTCACTCGCACATACACGTATGGGTGGAGCACGTTCATGGGTGGGTGGGGCGCTTGCTTGCATATACACGGGTGGGCGGGGTGCACTTGTGCACACATGCAGGTGGGCGGGGCACCCATGCATGCAGGTGGATGGGGCGCCCGTGTGTGAGAGTGGACGGGCTGTGCATGCGGGGGGGGCGGGAGATCTGTCTCTGTGGCCTGGTCCTGCCAAGGCCACGGACTGGCACTGGGCCGCGGACCAGGAGTTGGGGACCCCTGCTCTAGATCAATGGTTCCCAACCTTGGGTAACCGTGGTGTTCTTGGACTGCAACTCTCAGAAACCCTGGCCAGCACAGCTGGTGCTGAAGACTTATGGGAATTCCAGTCCAAGAACACCTGTGTTACCCAAGGTTGGGAACCACAGATCTGGATGTTGCCAGATGGCATCTCCCAAGATCTGTTACCTCAGGCTTTGCTGACTAGAGCTGATGGGAGTTGACATCCCACCACACTTGAGGTACACAAGTTGCTCACCCATTAAGAACCTTGTACCTTTGGGTATTTGGGACAGTAAACACACACCCTTCTTTAGCATTGGCCATTCTGGAAGGGGCTTCTGGGAGTTGAAGTTCAAAACATCTGGGTGGACCAAGTTTCTACACATCTAAACAATGTTGGCTTGCTTTTACATACATGCCTGCAGTTAAGTCCAGTAACTTGGTGACACCCAGCTCGAAATCACTCTCTGATCCACAGGACCTCTGGTGACGTGACTGCAAACACTTTACACATGCTTCACTGTGCAATCCTGCACATGTCATCTGAGAAGTAAGCCCTCTCCTTTTTCAGCACAATAGGGCTTACTCCCACAGATGCTAAAAATCACAGCTAAGTGGCTGTTTCCTGCTGTGCAGAGTGACTGATTGCATTCAGCGAGGTCATTCCTCTGTGCCTCATGCCCCACTTCCATTCACTTGGGTTCTGCTCTCTAAAAAGAAACAGAAAAGCAGAATGTCACCTTTTCCGCACATTTGTAGTTCTGCTTTCTTGGGGAGTTTCAGCTGTGAACCAAAAGTAGCACCAGAGATTGTCAGTTTGCTATCGTTGCCTTATTTCTGTGCGTTGCCCAGCTCATGTAACAATCTGGGTCTGGGTCTTTGCTCAAGAAGCATTCAATTAGTTTTCGTATCCTTGGAGCTGAGCTCAAGGATCACACAGACTCCGATTAAAAAAACAAGTGATATTTAAGCCGATGCACCACCAGAGTGACCAGAGTGGATGGAGCTTCTGGTAGTTTTTAAAAGTAGTTTTTCCAGACTCTTGAGTTTAACCAAGCCTAAGGAATTTCACATTCTGTTTTCAGAATGTAGGCAAAAGGGGGAGTGGTTTGAGAGGACTGTGACCAAAATAACCTCTGAGACGTCCTGTCTCCCATGATTAAGGTGTCCTGGTAGTCATAACCAGCAGCTGTGAACAGCAGGTCCTGACCCCCTACATTTTGCCACCTGAGGCAAAAAACCAGATTGCACTTCCCCCACTCATTCTATGGAGCAAAATTTGAATGAACTGGAAGTTGCTTTGAATTCACCATAGGTTGATGGGGCAGAAGACTAGATTATGGGGCACAGAGCAAGCCAAGTGGTGTTCAGCTCCCCATCCCAAGACTCTGCTGCCTCCCAGCATCTGCCACCCGAAACATCTGCCTCACTCTGTTGAAGGGTGGAGGAAGACCTGGTGGGCATCACAGTGTTGCAAGCAGTTCTAGATTGTTCGGCCTAGCTGCCATTTTAATGTCCCACAAGGCCCTTGAAGTACCCTCATTCTGGGACACTGTGTGTCAATATTTCCCCCATCACCACTTCCCACCAACAGCTTCTTATCCGAAATCCCCAGAATTTTAAACATAGATTATTGGTTGACAAAGAGATATACCGGAAGCGAGGCCTTAGAAGCCTGTCTATTTGCGTAGGACTGGTTGTTAGGTGTTTTGAGTCTGAGGGCTTTGTATTCAGCGACGTACCCTGTGACTGATGCTTTTACACATCTCTGTCCAGCCACATGTTAGATTTACAGTGTTCTTGCTGCCCCGGTTGACACAGCAAGAGGGAAATGGTGAGGCCATATTGAGAGAAGGGGCATCGGCCAGCCTTTAAAAAGATATATGGTTGATTAAGTACACTGGTTCTGTATTTCTGGTTCTACACTTTGACTACTGATACAAACATGAAATGTGCTGGTGTATTGGATTATGCATGCCAAAGGCAGGAATCCATGTTGTAAATAAACTAAAATAAAATAAAAACAGGGTGACTTTGACCTATGGTGAGGAATTTTAAAAAAATAAAATAAAAATACTCTTTAAAATATACTGCATTTGGGCAATTTTATCTAAAGCAGTGCAGTGTTGTGTAGTGGACAGAGTGATGAACTAAGATCTGAGTTCAAATTTCCACTTGGCCATGGGGGAGGGGCATAGAATGCTAAAGCAACTCCTTAAACATTTCACTTATTTTGAAATTCCTATTGGAGTCACTGTAAGTCAAATGTGACTTGACGGCATAAAGCAACAAACACAAGCTTCAACATATAGAAGACCAGTTCTTGGAACATTGCAGAGAATCTTATTTAACGAACACCAGCACTGTGGATAACCTAGCAAGGGACTGTTCATGCTTGCAAGAGGATTAATAGGGCCTAGATCAGGAACGGGGAAGTCTTTTGAGATTATGTGTTGAATCCCAGTTTGGGAAGGGTTATTGAGCATGCCAATGGTGGGGATATTGGAGAGAAGTAGGTTTTGGGGAGGAAAAAACACTGGATGAAGCCTTAAAAAAAAAGGGGGAGAGAGAGAGAGAGAGAGAGAGAGAGAGAGAGTCTCCAGAACGGCTTTAAAACAATTCCTGTACATAATGCATGGAAGTTGACTTGCTCCATTGTTTCTGAGAAATAACCACCTTTGGTTTGTGTGCAAGCCATAGAAAAAGCAATGAGGTGGTAAAAAGTATCTGTCCAGGTAGTGAGACAAGATTAATTGATTCCACAGTTGCAATGCAGATGAGAACCAGATCCTGGGAGGCATCCCATCTTTCTGCCCTTTGGTGCTTGAACATCAACCTGCTCATCTACCCGTTCCTTGGTCTGGAGTAACTATTTACACAGGTTATTCTCATCAGTGTCAAATGGAGACTTGATCAGATCTCTACCCATGTCAATCAATCCTCTTGAGTCTTAATTAAAAGTTGCAGTTTTCAGATACTGAGTCACACTCCAAAGTTTACAGAAGAATGCCATATGTTTTATAGGTGGTGGAAAGAAACACAGCAAAAAGTGAATTTTGTGTGCCAGACCTAATTTCAAACTTCTTTATAATACTCTGTGAATTTTGGGAGTGTAGCAGCTCATCGTGACAGTTCCCCACAAGCCATGCCCTGAAGGAGAATGCGGAATGTCAGGCAGTTCTGTTTATCCATACTAACAAACTAATGCTGGCAGTTTCCATCGCTAGAGGGAGCAGGTTTTTTGTAAAGCTAATGGGTTTTAATTGTGCATTCACTGCCAAGGGAGCTTCACATACATTTCACAATAAGAGGGACATTGTTTCTACAGTTTCCCTCCTATTCTGCATTGTGTGACAGCAGCTGATCTCTGAGAGAAGAGGACGGTGGCAGATAATATTTCCACCCTTGCTAATCAAAAAGTCCCCAGATTCCACCCTGTGAACCAAACAGAAATATACCCATATTGCTCATGGGAGAGGGACCTGTCTTGTATTCAGTTTCCAGCATCCTATTGTCAATTTACACTTTTGCATGGGGGAAATTGTTAAGTGTCGGTGGCAAACTGCTACTCATTAATGAGGTGCTGGTTGCATTCCTCTGTGTGTGTGTGGACTTCCAAGACTTATGCAATTTCTATTAATACAAGCCTACGTAAATCTGCAATAGGATTCTGGCCAATGGCTTTCAAATGTATATGTATGTATATAAGTCTGTGTCCCATGAGTTGCTGCAGGACAGTGTGGGGCTCAGGGAATTGGAACCCTCCCTCAAACCAAAACATATCCTCAATTCTGGTCTGCTTACTTCTTTTGTTTAGACTAGAGCATGAGTAGGGAGTTTGTGTTGGAGTTCTGACAGCTTCGCATGCTGCCTCAGCTTGTTTGACTGAGAGGGACCTTTCTAGGCTGGGGTAACTGTCGATCTGTCCAGCATTAACCAATAGTTCTCTTCTGTGTTCTGAATTCAAGAAGAGCACTGCCTTTCTGCCAAGAGTTCTTTTTCCTCAGAAAGTCTGTTAAGGCCTATTGATGGTGGTTAATAGAAAACGTCTGTAAAAAGTCTATTGAAGCAGAGTGGTAAAACCAGTCATGTTGTTAGTTCATTGTCGATATATTCACAATTGTAAGTAAATGGAATGTTTTTATTCTTTTTACTACTAATGCCTCAGTGTGAGTCATTGAGAGTGTAAGTGACAGTTAATGAGAAAAGGGGTGGACCATCTGGGAACTAGTAGCCATTGTACCCTGTGAATCTCTGCACTTCCACTGCACAGCTGAGGAAAGTTAACCTAAATTTTAAACTCTGCTACAGTTTTTGCCCCTGAAGAAGTAGCTGAATTACATTTCCTGTCAGCCCCAGCCAGCCTGATCAGTTGTGGGGGGAGATGGAGCAGTAGTCCATAAACATGAGGACAGTTCCCCTGCCTTTGGCTTCAGGTGTACAGTCTGGATGCTTCCTCCAACATTATCTAAATCATGTTGCTCTCATGCCACCTGCAACCTTTCACTCCATCACTGCCCCACTACTAGGGGAAAAAAAAATCAGGATTATTGCTTCTCATGGAAATTTCTAAGGTGGTAATTATTTTTAAAGTGGCAGTCCAACCTACTCTTTCACCTGGAGTAGACATGGAGTTTCACATCTGATTTTTCTTAAGAGCTGGGACCATCCATGCTGGGACGGGGGACAGATTGTCCCTGGATCTAGTTCCCCCTCAGCCTAAACTTTAGACTGAATCAAATGAAGCTTCCAAGCCAGCTTCACAAAGAGGACTGCGTATCTGGTCACAATGGAGGGAGTTTATTTCAACTCATGCCTCAACTGATGTACATCTTCTGGACATGCCTGTTGTAGTTCTGGAAGCTCACGTGAAATGCAGAGATGTTCCTTCACTGGTGGAAGAAACTGGATTTTTTTTTCCCTGCGCAGTTCATTTGTATTCCACCTGTACACAAGTGGAATTTGAAAAGATGAATAATCATGTTTTGCATGACCTGAACCTCAGAGAGGCACGGAATGGAACATTTCACAGAGCCGAATTATTCTGCCTCTTCATTAGAGGTGAACAAACTGGTTGTCTCTGATCTATTTTATGTATGTATAAATATGTATTAGGATAGAAACACTCCCCTCCTCCAACCAAACACACAGAGATATGGGACAGTTTCAGAAGCAGGTATAAAGCAAGGAACTATGCTGCTATTCCTACATCGGAAAGACAGAAGAAAGTAAATGCAGCTGGTGAAACAGGCAAGTCCCAGCGAAGGAAACATCTGCTTTAGACAAGAGCACTAATGCAGGTACTTCTTTCTGGTCTTGCTCCCTCCACATTCTTCTTTCCCTTTTTGGCAAAGTCATGAGGAGGAGACTGGAAACACCCATTTTCCTTTCTAAAGTAACTTGAGCATGTCATTTCCCCCCAAACTAGTGGAACTGTGCTGGTTTAAAACTGTGGATAGTAAGCCACTGTTTAAGCCTGACTTCATTCAGCAAACAAAGATCTAAATTAACCAGAATGGTCATCCCACCTTACTTGGCCATAGTAAGTGGCTTGGGAAGCTCCCTCTCTTTTTTTTGAGGGGGGGGGGGACTCTCACCACAAAGAGTGTGGTCCGCAGGTTGGGGGTCCGTCTTGACCCAGCGCTTACCATGGAGTCCCAGGTAGCGTCTATGGTCCACACCGCCCATCTACATCTTCGGCAGATTGCCCAGCTGCGCTCCTATCTTGATGTTGGGGCGCTCACCACTCTGGTCCATGCGCTCGTAGTCTTGAGATTAGACTACTGTAATGCGCTCTACGTGGGGCTGCCCTTGAGATTGATGCGGAAACGACAAATGGTCCAGAATATGGCTCCCAGACTATTAACCAGGGTGAAAAAAATATCACATTTTCCCCACTCTGGCAGCTCATTCGTTTCCTCATTGACTTCAAGGTATTAATGGTTACATATAAAGCCCTAAACAGTTTAGGACCTCGATACCTGGCAGAGCACCTGCTACCACCTAGCTCTACTCGTGTCACTCGATCTAGCCAGGCTGGGTGGCTGAGGGGCTTGACCCTGAGAGAGGCCCGGAAAGAGAGAACTAGAAACCGGGCCTTCTCGGCAGTGGCCCCTTGTCTCTGGAGCATCTTGCCCCCTGAGCTTCGCCTGGCACCCTCGCTGGGAGTTTTCAAGAACAAGCTGAAGACTTGGTTCTTCAAGCAGGCCTTCCTCCCCTCCATCACTTAGTTTCTTGTGTTTTACCATCTTGACTTTGCTCATCTCTTTTTTGTTTTGATATTGTTTGTTTTAATTCTTGGTTTTATATTGCTCGGACTGTAAGCTGCCCAGAGTAGATTCGTTTAGAATCTAGATGGGCGGAGTAAAAGCCAAATAAATAAATAGTTGATTTTGGATACTGGTCTGCCTCACTATGGCCTACCTCAAAGTGTTGTTAGGAAGATAAAGCTGGGAGGAGGAAAAACCAAGGAACACCCCCCACCCCCACCATGATCACGGGAAGAAAAGTGGTTATCAATGCAATTAACAGTGTACGAGAAGTACATTTCCAACTTCCTGCATTAAGCAGGGGGTTGTACTCGATGGCCTTATAGGCCCCTTCCAACTTCACTATTCTGATTCTGATTCCTCCCTGCAGCTGCAACCACAAAAGTTTAAAGATGTTACCTACCTGTTCCCAATATAGAACAATATTTCAGTGCACAGGCGGGCAAAATGCAGTCCACAGCCCAAATCTGTCCCCACAACACCTCCATTTTTTAAAGTTGTTTCTCCAACACTGGAGGAATTCAAGAGAAAATTGGACAACCGTCTGTCAGATCTGCTTTGATTTGGATTCCTGCAATGAGCAGGGGGTTGGATTTGATGGCCTTAAAGGCCCCTTCCAACTCAATTATTCTACGGTTCTTTTCTGTTATCCTCCAGGCATGGTGGTTTCAGCATAAAACAGATCAGGGATACCCCACTCCTGTTCTTTGCCAAATCAAAACCAGAACTGGGCTTCTAGGCACTTGCTGTTTTAATTTTGGAACACTTTTCATTATTTCCATGTCTGGTGTGGCAACTGTATAATTATCTGCCTATAGATTGACTTTATAATTCAGTGACCAAATTAGCGGTCATGAAAGGAAGTCTCACTAAATCACTGTGCTTTTCAATGTAGATAAAACTCAGTCATGGTTTGTATTCAACATAAACTCTGCAAGCGATAGATAACAGCAAGCTTAGACTCGAGACTCTGCATCTTCAACAACTGCCTGGAGTCATTTGCTCCCATCGATCTAGTCTGAACGCATGAAGAGAGAGTGAGATTGTGAGTCTGGGAGAATGTAAGGCTTGCCATCAAGGAAGAGAAAGAGGAACATAGAGTAATGACTTAGAAATGGCTGGTTTAATCTTCTTTATTCTAAAACACTAGATATTTAAACTGAAATAAATGGTATGACAGCTGCATGTATTTGCAAAAGTACAAAAGTGGAGATAATTCTCAGTACAGAAGAGCTGAACACAATGTGGGCAAGATTTCTGATCAATATTATACAGACTTTTCTTCAAAGGGAAAGAATAGAATGGGACATTGTGTTGTTTTGAAAGATGTCACCCTTCTTCTGCTTCCTCCTTTACAAGTGAACCACTTCTTGGTGCATGTGAGCCCATGAATGCTTTAACTCTTGAAAAGGCATCTCAACCATCACCGTCAATGCCAATCCAACCATGAGTGTTGTCAGGCAGTGTCCGAGGAACAGGTAGAGCTAAAAAGAGAAGTGAAAATAAGGCAAGGATGGCTTGGTCCAACAATGTAGCATACGTCTCAGCTCAGAACCTTTTGAGGGTGGTCTCACATTGCCAGGTCTGAACATGGCTTACAAGCAATGTGACATCTCATCGCTAACTAGCTATGCTCACTCTGTCAAATGTTACCATAGGTGTGTTGGGTTGGCCAGAGAGGAGACAGGGTTGAAATAATGGTAAAGCACCTTCAGGACAGTTTCAGAGTACATTCTGAGTAGGGAATGCTGCCTGCTGGAAGAAAACAGAACCATGGAGTATCTTTCCCAACATGCTTGCTTTCCATTTTCTAGAAATGAACCTGGGAATAAATATGTCATTTGGCCCACCTGTAACAGTGTGAAGTGTTTGCAAGCCAGGAAGTGCTACTGTACACTGTCTCTTTTTACAGGCTAAAATTGACCCTAAGATTACTTTGGTTGCCTGCCTTATTAACAACAACCTTATTACAATGGTTTGACTACAGATGGTTCCACTTGCAGAGAAGTGGGTGCAGAAACGGCCAGCTGGAATTCTGGCATGAATGCAGTACTTGGGATGCAAGACTGAAATCATATTTATCCAAAGTATGTGTGTGTGATCCCATTGTTTTTGCCTCCACAATATAGAGCTCTTCTCTTTTGGTGAAACAATTCACAAAAGGCCAAGTGTTGTGGCAAGGGAGGGGGAGGAATGTGTTCACGTTGCTAAGGCAACAAGGCCAATACTTCTTATCACCTAAGCCCAGCAGTTCTGACCGGATTACCTGGGGCAGAAGGCGGAGTTGGTTTCACATTTGGGAATATCTAGATGAGCACTTTTAATCTGAAGTGCTGCAGTGGTCATAGACAAGAACTATACCCAGGACAGACTCTCCCATAGGGCAGAGTGAGGTAATTGCCTTGAGCAGCAAATATTGTGGGTCAGCAGTAGCAGCCCTTCCAGCTGTTTGTTTTTAGCCTCCTGGTCATTTCCTTTCCCTAGCGAACATTACAATGTGAATCACACAACCTGTCCTGCCTCCCCCCTTAAAGTGGTCTCCTTTTTAAAGATGTTGTGTTGAAGTCGGGTTTCCTCAGCTGAACGTCTGCCCACTCAGCATCTGTGCGTGAAATGGAGGAGGCGCCATCTGGTTGTGGGCCTCAGGTGAGAAAATATCTTGAGTTGGGCTGACCCAGCCTACACTATATTCTACCCTAACTATCATGCATGGCTTTGTGCAACAAGAGCTGGACAGGGTGAAAGTCTTGCCACACGATACTGATGGGTTATTGATTGATTGATTGATTGATTGATTGATTGATTGATTGATTGATTGATTGACTGACTGACTGACTGAAAGACTGACTTTTATACCGCCCATCTGGCTACCAAGGCCACTCTACACGGTTTACAACATTATGGAAATATTCAGTGTAACTGACAAGGCAAAAGGGATTTAGGAAGCCTCGTGGTGTAATGGTTAAACTGTAGAATTGCAGCCCAAACTCTGCTGAAGACCCAGGTTCAATCACAGTTAGCTGGCTCAAGGTTCACTCAGCCTTCCAAGGCTGGTAAATCGAGTACCAAGCTTGTGTATGTGTGTGTGTGTGTGGGGAATGTGTAGTCTACATAACTAAATTGTAAACTGCCCAGAGAGCACTTTAAGCACGATGGGGCAGTATATAAGCAGCATGCATTGCTTTGTGTTGCTTTATAACATTCCTTTTCCCTTCCTTCAGCAGCCCTTAAAGGAGCAGTGAAAGAGGCAACACAGGGGCCATCCTTGATCTCACACCACCTCCGGCACCATCTTCTGCCCTGTTCCAAGTTATGGTAGTTCTACAACTGTTCACCGATCTTTTGTGAGCATATTCATCAGATACTCACAAAATAATAATAATAAAAAGCCTCAAAACTTCCTTAGCTTTGCAGAGGGGATCCCTGCCGAATGCTTTTTTAAAAAAAAATGGATTTTACTATTTTTATTGTTTTAAAGAAGAAAGAGAAACAAAAGCAGCAGTCACCATATTGATGTCTGAGTAATGCATGAAAGTTTCCTGAAGTCCATTATACAGGAGAATTAACATTGGATGCACCAAATAGCAGGCATAGCTGATCTTCGCAACAGGAGTCCAAACGCCCCATGACAGGATCTCATTGATGAAACCTGTTGTGGGAAACACCAGAAACCTGTAAGTAGCTGGTTTGGTCTGTCTGTCCTTGCCCCTGCCCCCATTAAAATTTTAATTGCCTTTCTGGTTTGCAGTGTCCATGGGTGTTAATTTGAAGTGCACCCTATGAGATCCATCTAGGTGCCAGATGCATGTCAAAGCAGGCACTGAGGCAGAAATACCCTTGGCTGAGTAAGAAGATATGCATGCGGTGCCATACTCTGATCTACCCAATGGATGTGCCCACGTGTACATCTTCATTCAGAGATGCTCAGATGGTCAGTTGTTTGGAACGGGGCACCGGCGAGTTTGATTTAGACTTCCCTGCCCCTGATAGCTAATATCAGAACCGGGTTAGGCATAGAGTACAGCAGTGATGGGTAAGGTGTGGTCTATGAGATGGGTGGGTTCCAGGACTCTCCGATGCCTTCCTGTGCTGGAAAAAAAAAGGTGCAACATTTGGGGGTTTTAGCTCCTGGGTGCTTCAAGGTGTAACAGTCTCAGCCTATTACTGAATTACAGAATTTCCAGAGTTCTGGCTCTGACCAAGAAACTTATCTCGTTGCATTGAGGGTCTTTTAGCCACACTGAGCAGTGTAATAGTTCCAAGTGCTCGTCTTTCCTCAGAAAACCCTGAGCAGATTAGGACTGGATATCTAAAAGACTCGAATTTGGGTCTGTGACAGTATAATAAAGAATGATAGATTGAATGAAAGAATCTGTGCGCCTTCATATTAGTCCTGTGTTAAAATCTTCAGAGGCTATCATGGGTTTATCTGGCTGATCTAAGGCATTTTGCAGAGAAGCCAATGGTACCCTCCCCTCATCTCCCAGGCCAGGCAATTTACTTTGGTATCCATGGCCCAAAAATCTCACAAGTACCTCTCTTTCTTCCAGGTGGTAAAAACCCAATAAGAGTAAAAAAATAATGATTAATATGTGGTCCCCTATTTTAATATCTCAAATCTGCTGCCTGACACCAGCCTCCTTACTTTGCAAAATAGTCAGGCTGGTCTAGAATTAAGCCTTTTCAATGGCGACACCACAAGTCATGGGACACACACTCTGAAAAGACTCCCTTGGCATTTCTTTTATTATCTTCCCAGCATCACTTGAAAAGACCTGCTCCGCATTTGTTGAAATGGACCAATCACGCCAAATGCATCTTTGGGCTTTCCTTTGGGGTGGGGATAGGGGCGGTCATAATGAGGAACTACACTTCCTTCACCACTGGTCACAGAGAAAGGAGAATGCTGTCAAGGTGCATTTTCTCTGAGCACTGTAGCACTAAACTACATGTATCTGAATACCTGATGATATTAAAGAAGAAAGGCCCGTTAGAGAAGATGAAACCCATTCAAAAGCAATGCCACCTTTCCTTTCTCTAGTACCTCCATAGCCTTCTTCGCATGCAAAAATCATCCAACCCACAGCCATCGCCCAAACTGTCCGGTGAAGGGCTTGGTACAGAGCTACAGCTGGCAAATAGGAACTGGAGGTGTCTTCCAACGTATAGGCCAAAGCAACCACCATGAACATGGAAAACATTGCAGAAAGCCACCCAACAGATGCTTGCACCTACAGGGACATGAGAGCAAAACCCTGTATTTGTTTAGTTAACCAGCACAATTCCATATAATTCCATTGTTACATCTGTGATAGTCTCTCCCCCCCCCCCCCCTTCTCTTTTCTAGCAACAGTCTCTTGTATCAAGTATTACAATGCCTGGTTGCAATTCTCCTCCCAAGCAGCTTTCTTCTGACTTCAACTGCCCACACTTTGCAATTTTTGAGCCTTGAACTGAAACTCAAAAGTCCAGAGTGTCCAAATTCAGATGACATTCAGTCTGCTGCACCTAACATGCGCATATTAGACCAAGATCTGAAGTTGGTCAATTGACCTGAAAACACTGATCAAACGACTTCATCATCAGGAGAATGGACTGAGGCTGAATCCGGGCAAGACGGAGGTCCTTCGGATGGGTGTCCCAGACATCAGTGGTCTGGGAAACTCCCTCTCTTTTGGGGGGGGGTGACTCTTACCACCAAGAGTGAGGTTCACAGTTTGGGTGTACATCTGAACCCGGTGCTTACCATGGAGACCCAGGTGTCGTCAGTGGTCCCGTTCCGCCCATTTCCACCTTTGGTGGATTGCCCAGCTGTGTCCCTATCTTGATGTGGGGGCGCTCACCACTTTGGTCCATGCGCTCATAATCTCGAGATTAGACTACTGTAATGCGCTCTACGTGGGGCTGCCTTTGAGACTGACGCAGAAACTTCAGATGGTGCAGAATGCGGTGGCCAGACTTCTTACTGGGGTGAAAAGGTACCACCATATTTCCCCACTCTGGCCGCCTTGCATTGGCTGCCCATTCGTTTCCACGTTGATTTCAAAAGTTCTTACGATTAAATATAAAGCCCTAAATGGTTTAGGACAAGCAAACTGCACCAGAGTACAGACAGAGTTCTGACTCCTGTCCTCTGAAGATGCCGGCCACAGAGACTGGCGAAACGTTAGGAAGAAGAAAAACCTTAAGAACACGGCCAAACAACCCGGAAAACCCACAACAACCATTATAATATATGCTTATTGGTTTTATTGTTTTTAAATTTGTAAACCGCCCAGAGTAGACCTTTGGTCTAGATGGGCGGGATAGAAATCTAATAAATAAATAAATAAATCATCCCTTTTTAAAGGAGCATAGATGTCCTATGGCATATGCCAGGGAGGTTGGATTTATCACTGGCCATTTTGACAAGGAAGTCACCTCTTGTTGACACTGTCACCAGACTGGCACCTGACTCTCCGTTTCTTCTGTTGCTCGCTCTTTTCTCTTTCTGCCAAGACCTTCCTAATTTGTACCAAATGTGCAAGTGCCTTTCTTGTCTGATCAAGGTTGCTTTCAGTCTCTTATGGCAGGGGTCCCCAACCTCCGGTCCGCGGCCCGGTGCCGGTCCATGGCCACGGCAGGACCAGGCCGGGGAGACAGATCTTCCACCCCCTGCACGCACTCCCCCCCGCATGCACGGGTGCCCCGCCCATCCGCATGTGTGCCCCGCCCACCCACGAGTGCGGGGGGGTGCTCCCCAAACTGGTCCACAGTTCAGAAAAGGTTGGGGACCACTGTCTTACGGGGTTATAGTGGAAACACTTCAAGGCTAAACCCAGCTCAAGGGTAACACATTGCACATCATCCTTTCAAGGTGACTCAAAGATCTGAAAGCAAAGCTGCTGCCTCATTTACCAAACCACAAGGAATGCCCCAGGTTTTCCTGACCAATGGTTCTTGCCAGTAAAAAACCCCAAAACTTTGCTTGTGTTAATTTCACTCCTTCCTTATACCTGTAGCGAACTCAGATCCTGTGTATTCATTTTCAGCAGCACAAATATCACAGTTATAAGAAGCCTTCTAAAAATGACTCAGAGCATCTAATAATTAAAATATCCATAGCTATAAAACGCATAAACACCACAGACAATATCTAATATAAAATAGCACATGCCTTCCAGGAATAACAAGCAACAGCACTAATCATTCGGCATAAACAGCTCCACTTTCTATCTAATACTTCTTTTGAATGAAGTGGGTCAGATGAAAGCGGGGGGGGGGGGGAACACAGGCTGTATATGACCCTCGTAGGCTGCCTTAACAGCTCTACTCCTCCACTCCCACTGATTCATTCTGGCAGCAAACCATGACGTTTTCTTTAAAACAAGCAACGAATGTTTGTTTTAAAGCAATACTTCCAGTCTGCTACCTAAATGCAGTGGTGTACCTTACTAGTGGACTGTTGCTAATTTATTGTGTTACAGTACACAGCAGGTTTCAGGCAGCTGTCAACTTTGCCCACCTCTGTTTTCCCTGGGGTGTAAAAACTAATATAAAAACAACACATAATTTTAGTGGACATGGACTCAGCATTAATGCTCAAGCCCAGTGTTCTTTTACCTTGCTTCTTAGGAATGGTGTTTGCTTGTGGTAGATGAAAAGTCCTAGAAGAATACCAACCAGAAATGGTCCATATCGGCAATAAGGCTTTGAATAATATTCTGTGAAATACATCACAGTGGACGTTTTCCTGCAAGCAGATTATAAATAACTACACTAAATGTCTTCAATGGTCAGAAAAACATGAAAAAATAACCATTCCCACTATATATACATAAACAAAAGATATGTAAGTCATTTGGAGTCATTCTTTCCATGTAAAGCAAAAATAAAAAAAAGATTTACAGCAGTTCTCACAGATTTGTTTCAGTGTGAGTTTTCGTCGATTGCAATCCATTCCCTCAGACACAGGAACGTTACATGAAAGAAGGGTTCTTTTAAGTAAAAGAACTGACAGCAAAGTCTGAACTTTACTGCTGTTAATAAAACACAGGAAATAGCTGCAAAAAGAACATGACACATTACAAGAATTCTGCTCCAAAAAGAAGTGAAATAGCAACACCTGCTCATTTCACAAAATTCAGATTGTCCTTTTTTAGAAAATCAACTGAGAAAAAAAATCTGCTCAGACAATTATGAGTCAGCTTTATGAAACCGCTCTGCAAAACAGCAACACTCTACCTATTTATGTATTAGATAATTATCTAGGTCTCTGACTGCACAGCCAGAGGTTGGGAGTTAATTCCCCCTCTGTGTCTTCTACAAGAAGAACCACCCTGTGTGGCTTTGGGCAAGCTGCACAGTCCCAGGGCACCCCCAGAAGAAGGGAATGGCAAATCATTTCTGAGTACTCTCTACCTGGAAAACCCTGGAAGTCAGAATTGACTTGACAGCACATTGTTGTTGTTGTCGTCTTCCAATTAACCTTAACACGGTGTCCATATCCCTCCTCTTCACCACTTAATCCTCACAATGTCTTTCTGAGGTAGTTCAGGATAAGAAAAACTGTCTCAAAGTCACCCAATGATTTTCATGGGTGTGCAGGTTCTAGTAAGGCCCAGAACCTCTCTCTCCCAAGTCTTAATCTGACATAGGAACCACTACACCATCAATCAAGCTGCCAGGGTTATCAAATTTTCCATGAATTCTAGGTACCTCAAACATACCTCTCACCATGTGTAGAGTTACTTTCCCTAGAGGATGTTAAGCTACTGACTGTTGAGAGTTTGTGTGCAAGGAATTCACTCACTCATTCCTTCTGCAGGAATCTGGAACAAAGGGTCTCTAGACATGTACAGAATACGTCTCATTTGCAAATATGTTGGTTCCAACCTGTCTGGGTCTGCTTTGGAATTCAGACCCTTGCTCTTGGGCAGTGTTACGAGGAGATGCTAACAGAGCAATAAATGCTGCAGCACCAGTGAGCAGCTACATCACTGATGGATAAGGTGCAGTCTTACAGATGATGCTGAACCACTCCCAAGCTATATGAAATAGCCATGGACACTCCTTTGAATGATTCACAGAGACCACAGAGAAGAACTGAGCTTTCAAGCACATCTTGCAAAAAGTCTGCCTGCCACACTTGCTCTCTTCTTCTTAAGAGAGTGGCATTCATAGGCAGGCATGCCCTAGTAATGAAACCACCCCTTACTTTATAGCCAGTTTTAAGACAGTTCATAATGTTCTGCTAGAAGATTATTTTCCAACTTCTCATCCATTAAATCTGGCAATTGGCCAAAGGAATAATGCTTAGGTGAAACCTGTAAAAAGTTTAACAAAATGGGAAACAAACAAGAGATAACAGGTAACTATTGCTGCACTTGGGCCATGCTCATTTGTCAACAGTTTTCTACATTTCAGAACATTTAGTTTTTCTTACTACAGAATCTGGGGCCTCTGGAACAACATGCAAAGGTCTTCTTGTGTCATATTACTTTATATTTTCATCAAACAAAGGAAAAGCTACTTTTAATTCTCACCTGAAATGTGGGACCTACTTTTCTTGTTTAACCATTTATATTCATTTCTCTCCCCAACCTGGCTTTCTCCTTCTCCCTCAATCTCTTTCTTTCCCTGTATTGTCCAAAACCTCTCTGTTTTCCTTCTTTTTCCCAGCTCATTTTAGAGAGACCAAGGAAAAAGGCAGACATATTCTTGAGAAGATCTGCTTTAAGGAGACTGGCAACCAAGTTTTGAGTCTCTCTAAATCTATCAGTAGTGATAATATGAAAACACCCAAGAGTCTTCTGGCTCCCTAAAAACAAGCAAGTGTTATTTGGCATATGCTTTCATGGCTTGCAATTTGCATCAGAGGAAATGGACTGCAGTCCACACAATTTTATGCCATATAAAACCCCTAGGCTGATAAAAGTTTAGCCTTCAAGGTGTCACAAGGTTTTGCTGGGTTTGTTGCAACAGACGGAAATGTCTTCCTCCCTGAAGTGTAACATGAGTTTGCATTTGTATACAGCCTATTAATGTGGCAAATAGAACCGGGTGCATGTGTGTGTTGATCCATGTGCACTTCAATGCACATATGCAGAGTGAACAGGTGTGGAAGATCTGGTAGACTGTGTACATTGCATTCATATGGAGACTACCTGAGAGAATGAGCTGGGAGATGCTGTTTGGAATAGCAGACAGGGATTGGGAATAGAGAGATGAGAGAGACTATGTACAAGGAAGGGAAAAGGATAATTAAGAATTGAGTACACTGTCTTATATTGAATCAGACCACTGGTTCCTTGAGCCAAGTACTGTCAAGTCTCACTGACAACAGTTCTTTAGGGCTTCAGGCAGCCCTTTTTCCTAGTCGTACTTGGAAGTCACAGGTCTTCCCTGGTGGTTTCCCACCCAAGCACTACATAGACTTCATCATGATGAGCTTCTAAAATCCGATGAGATGAATGTGTTCTCAGTGGTATAAAACAGCAGGTAGTTCACCTAATTTGATTTCTGCCTCTATTGTTTGGAGCAATTTCTGCAGGCTCTCCAGAACATGACCATTCACATGATGAGTTGTACAATCAGAGTATGACCACACATACAATGGACAACCCTAAAAACAGCCTATACCACTTGCACCATTGCCCTCCCGCAGGCTGTAACCTCAAGAGACATTTGGTTTACAATTGTATGTGCTGGAAAGCAGGGAGGAGATAAAAGTAAATATATAACACTGCCCTTGAATATAGCTGGACAGAGCTGAAGAGCCCAAAAGTAACACAGTAGTTCATACATACTGTGATACTCAAAGCTAGATCCTCTAAAGAGCCCGGGGGCAGTGAGAAAGAAGAGAGCATGGTGTTTGTGTTGGCCCCTGGTGGTGACACATGGTAGAATCATAATTGGAGAAGGGTGAGGGAATGCCATAGAACACGATTGCTGAAAGAGATTATCTCTAGATTCTCACCTCATATCATGTGGATTCGCAACAGGAAGTCTGTAGAGTGAAGACAGAAGGGCCGTCACTGTAAAGGTTGCCAGGAAGAGCAAGGTCGCTAACACGATAAGCCAGTGTTTAGCTCTGCCAGAACAACAGAAACATAAGGAACGAATGGGACTTCTTAATCTATATGTCAGGTGGATGGGGTGCTTTATTTTCCTCATACATGTGAAACAAAACTTCATCAAAACTGAACCAAATGGGGCCCTTTCGGTCCAATTGTCATTTGTCTTTAAACAAATGTACAGAGTTACAAATTGATTTTTATTCTATGATGTATATATGTCCATTTGTAACTCGGTACTTTTCTATCTTGTCTTGGGATGGAGGGAACTAAACTCTCTCCATTAGAGCAGAGAAAATGACATCATCAAATGTTTCTAGAGGCTACAATTGCTCCTGCTGTAGTTGCTCAGAGCCACACACCATCCATAGGGCATTGTGTACGAGCATTATGGCAGATGCTCATTTCCATCAAAAAGAAAAGAAAAGAAAAGAAAAGAAAAGGAAGGAAGGAAGGAAGGAAGGAAGGAAGGAAGCAAGCAAGCAAGCAAGCAAGCAAGCAAGCAAGCAAGCAAGCAAGCAAGCAAGCTTACCTGGTGGAGAAAAAGACCAGCAGAGGTGTTGTGAAATAAAACTGGAAATCACTGGCAAGATACCATGTCCATCCGTTACACTGAAAATGGGGGGGGGGGGGGGGAGAGAAAATGTATGTGTGTGTATGTACACACACACACACATACAGAGAAGGACAGTTTTGCTGTGTGTCCATTTTGATTTGTGCATTTCAGATTGCAAACCTAAAGCCAAGGATTGCCTCATTTCTGATACAGATATTTATACACTGGCCTAGGAGCCCTTTTGGGTAAAGACTCAAGTTAAACATATTAAACACATAAAAGCATAGACAAATAACACATAAAATAAACCTGTCTGTTACGAAAAAGGATAAAAATCATCCTCTTCATAGCATCTTAGGAGGTAAGTGCAGTTATGTAAGGCACCATGTGTCGGCTTCCAAACCTGGATGGAAGGATAGCACGAAATGACAGCTGGAGTGGTGGTGGGGATTAAAACCACTAAGGACTATTCCATATGCATAACCAGGACATGAATCGGGGTCCCCAAGTCATTTCTCCACATGTAATCTCGTCCTGATTCTTTCGTTACCAGTCTACTGAACCGCGAGGGGGAGGAGTACCCTTTACATACCATAGTATGCAACAGGAGAGCATCACATAGATGGCTGTCTGCATGATGTTCTAAATGTTGCAGTTCTTCCCTCTACCCTATCTCTCATTTAGGAGGGCTAGAGGGGAAAGAATAGAAAATGGGCCACTGCTCAAGCAATTTATTCTATGATGTCCCAACAATTTTTCTGTTGAACAGACTTACAGACTTGGATCCAGTGATGAAGTTGTTGATCAGCAATAGATTGGTCCACCACACTTGTCTACAGTTATCCACCTCAAGTTTCGAGAACTCCCATAATGCTCTCCAAGGAGACACAGAATACAGCCCAACTAAAAGACACACAGAATACATGTGGAGTGGCTGAAGTCTGCAAATACAACAGAAGAAGCTAGTTAGGCTGTATGAAGCACCAGTTTTTCCCCCCAGTGGTTAGACATGTAAAGCTTATAGCTGATCACATCTGGAAGTCAGACAGTTCTTTTAAGATGATTCTTCTGCAGCTTGTCTTTGCAAGTGGAATTCAACTCTCAAAATATTTGCATTTAAACTGGAAATACAAAATACATGAGTAGAGATGAGAGCTTCATATTTATATCCTTCTATACATGAGCTTGTTTCCAGCAGAAAACAACTGTGGAAAATAGTCAGTAGCATGGAAACTCACTGGGGGTGTGGAACAGGTAAAACCTTAAACATCTCACTTACCCATATTAGGGTTGCTATAAGTTCATTCTGACTTGATGGCACATAACAAAAACAACACTTGGGCAGGACTTAAAGACAGAGTCACAGAATTCCACTCAGCAGAATGAGCAAGAGGTCCCCCAAATGACAGCTTATCATTTTAAGAGGGTTATAATCTGAAAAGCGCAGTTTGCCACCCATTTCTCTTACAAAGCGGGGACCAGCTTGGTGAAAGCTAAACTAACTCATGAATGTGCTAACCGACTGAGGCCTTCCTCTACTGGAACTCTGGAGAAGCCCAGTTATGCTCTGACAAAAGACCTTATTTGTCTCGATGGCGCTATATAAGGCACTCTTAAGGAAGGTGACTCCCTATACCAATTTCCCAACCTCTACGGAAACCTTTTTCTCTCCGCCAAAACTAAAGGTAGCTCATGACTGGGGCGGGGAACATCTCCTAAAATTTGAAAAATCTCTCCCTGAAATTTCAGGGTGAAGCCCCCCCAACCACTTGCCACCCCTGACCAAAATCTATGAATGGCAGTGACATTTCTCTGTATTGGCTTCTACTATCTGGAAGGATCTCCACTGCACTGTATGCCAGGGATAAAAACCAGCATATTTTAGGTCTTACAATAATAGAAAACATGTTTTATAAACCTGTTTGCAACTCTCTCGTGTTGTAACTCCTTTTGGGATTTGTGCCAATGACGGCCATAATAGACCAAAAGTCAGCTTTGCAACTAGAAGCAGAGCTGGCTTCAGCAGTTAAAGTATGTCTGATTATCCTATAATGGCTTTCACATCTTTGAAATTTGCAATGGGTCATCGGGATGAAACAAAAGTTGTGTTTGCACATTGATTTTTGCAAACACGGCAGCTCTGAAGATCATTAAGGTGCCATCACATCCAATTGTGAAGCTGCCCTGTCATCTCTTTTGGCCTGGAGTAGCAATAAAGCTCTATTTCTAATAAGTAATTATAAGTCATCTACTAAGAATTTTCAAAAGAAAAGTCTTGCAGATTGTACCGAAGAAGCCGACTCCACAGATATTTCAGCACAACCTGAAAAGTGATCTTTTTTCCTGAGCGATTCAGTATGTTCAGGAATGACCGGGAGCTCAACAAACCACTGTGGGGAAAGAAACAACCATTAGTTTATTATTTCACTTTCCCAAAGATTGCTTCTTAATTCTGCCATCTTAGCTCAACACTTCCTTGGTGAAAGTAAATCACTTGCTAAGATAACTGGTGCTCTGGTTATTGGTTTTTGATGGGTTTTAAAGCGCATACACTCCTATCAAGAGCTGGTGTGGTTTAGCATTTAAGAGTTCTAAGACTCACCAGTAGTTCTCAACCTTGAGTAACTCAGGTATTCTTCGACTGTAATTTGCAAAGGTTTTCTGGGAATTACAGTCCAAGAACACCTGGGTTACCCAAGATTGGGAACCACTGATGTATACTATCTTGAGCTAAATGAAGAAAAGGCAGGTTATAAATGTATAATAAAATAATTAACAAATAAATAATAGTGATTTTCCCATAGCAATTCTAGTCTCTTCTCCCTGCAACAACTTCTTTTATGACCTCTTGGGGTAGCTGGTTGCACAAAAAAATGGGAAAATCTCTCATTCATTCATTCATTCGAGAGAGAAAACAAATGTGACAAAGATTTGTGTAAAACTGCAGAGCACTCATACTAACTCATTTAAATGGGTGACAGAAAAATGATTCAGACAAAGTTTAAGGGTGTTAAAAATGCAACAGTGATCTACATGGAACATACATTTTTTTTTAAAAAAAGATGCAAAATATAGATATAGGGTTTCTATTTAGCTCCAGAGTGGGAGGCATATGGCACACACAAAAACACTTCCATGTTGGTGGCCATACAGCTGCTGCAGCAGTTTGTATGAAGCTACTAGTCCCTAAGACCATTGTCTTCACATAATCCTTCCTGACTAGCTGGGCGCTGAGTCCACCAGCAGCACCCTGTAAACCTTGACGCTGAACCATCAGCTACCCAGCAGGATAAACTGGCCCATAGCTCCTGGGTGATAAATGCAATGCTTGTGGCGAAAGGTTGGATAATTATCTGGTGAGAACTCTTGACTGCAAACATGTTTATTTCTTGTTAAAGACTGTGGACTAGCAATTGGATTTGTCTTTCAGCAAAGTATACATGCACCACGATGTTGGATCAACCACTCCCAACCTCATGCCCTCAAGACGTGTTGAGCTGCAACTCCCAGAGGATCCCAGCCAGCCCAGCAGTATGCAGTTCAACACATCCAGAGGGCAGTGAGTGGAGACAGGCTGAGCTAGATGGTCTACAATAGCAAAAAGCTGCAAGTAGTTTAAGCACCTGATCAATAGTTGTGCACATGCAGAAACAAAGGATGTCCAGCTTACCTGATGAGGAAGAATGAGTCAACACCTAAATAAAATGGTCCACTTAGAGAAAATATATAGATTGGACTTCTTAGCACTTTTGCTTCCCATTCGGACACATTGTCTATAACAATACATAAGAATCACAAAGGAAGGACAAAACAGGGTCAGAGGATATCTCCTTAACCATGAATGTACACACAGAAAGGCACATATCTCATCAAGCTCTATTGAGACAAGTAGTCTTTTATTCATTTTATTATTTATTTTAAACAATTGTACTCATCGCACTTTTGCTCAGAAGCATGAGCTGTTTCAAATAGCGGTGTGGCCAATTCTGCCCGTGGCCTGCCAGCCACACTAGGTGGCTCATAATTTTTTGTTAAGCCAATAGCTTGGTGATATCCCAGAAGGTTCAAAGAATGTCCCTTTATAGTATGGCAGGTAGCAGCTGCATCCAGCTATTAATTTCTATCATCTGCATCAGGGTAGGCAAATGTAGCCTCCACATGTTGGTGAACTGCAGTGCCTATCATCCACTACAATTGGCTATATTAGCTAGGGCTGATGGGAGTTGCAATCCAACAGGAGAGATTTGCCTGCCCGAGTCTAAATTGACTGGCTGTAGCTCTCAAGAGGAAGTAGTGAGGAGGAATTAAAGAACCTCTTAATGAGGGTGAAAGAGGAGAGTGCAAAAAATGGTCCGAAGCTCAACATCCAAAAAACTAAGATCATGGCCACTGGTCCCATCACCTCCTGGCAAATAGAAGGGGAAGATATGGAGGCAGTGACAGATTTTACTTTCTTGGGCTCCGTGATCACTGCAGATGGTGACAGCAGCCACGAAATTAAAAGACGCCTGCTTCTTGGGAGGAAAGCGATGAGAAACCTAGACAGCATTTTAAAAAGCAGAGACATCACCTTGCTGACAAAGGTCCGCATAGTCAAAGCTATGGTTTTTCCAGTAGCGATGTATGGAAGTGAGAGCTGGACCATAAAGAAGGCTGACCGCTGAATAATTGATGCTTTTGAATTGTGGTACTGGAGGAGACTCTTGAGAGTCCCCTGGACTGCAAAGAAAACAAACCTATCCATTTAGAAGGAAATCAACCCTGAGTGCTCACTGGAAGGACAGATCCTGAAGCTGAGGCTCCAGTACTTTGGCCATCTCATGAGAAGAGAAGACTCCCTGGAAAAGACCCTGATGTTGGGAAAGTGTGAGGGCAAGAGGAGAAGGGAACGACAAAGAACGAGATGGTTGGACAGTGTCATCGAAGCTACCAACATGAATTTTACCAAACCCCGGGAGGCAGTGGAAGACAGGAGGGGGCCTGGCGTGCTCTGGTCCATGGGGTCACGAAGAGTTGGACATGACTTAATGACTAAACAACAACAAAAGCTCTCAAGAGCTTTAGAGAGGATTGTTTCCTGGATATATTGGCAATTGAACCCAGGACCTCTAGCATGCAGAGAACGTGGCAACCTTCCCCCTCTCCCCTCCCCCGGTTAAGGTCCATTTTCTGTTACAGATAATCTATGTGCTAATTAGAAGTTTTAGATCATCCAGAACCCCCATGAGCTTAAGTTCTTTTGAATGTTGATGAAGACAGAAAGCCTCTTGTACCTTGGAAGATTTATTGGCTGTAATCCTGTCACTTAGCATAGTAAGTCACAACTAGAGAAGGCCCATTTGAATCAGTGGAACATACGGAGATGTTGGCTCACTAAATCCCTACTAATAAATATAAGAGGCCTACTCTAGTGCAATGTACTACACTAAACAGATTTCAACTATAGATAGTTGGGCAAGCATGACACAATATACCAAAAGGAAACAGACACCCTCCTATGCTGGGGAGCCCCCTCCCCCCCGAGTCCACCTCAATGTGGTCCTTGAGGCCAGGTGCCACACAGATGGATGGCCCTCCTTCCCACGGGCAAGCCAGGGTCTTGACAGCCTAGCATCCCTACGCTGAAGCTGGTTGGGGAAATGGAGGATAACGGCAACCTCTCTCCTTGGGGTGGGAGGGAAACTGATGCATGACCCAGAACAAACTCCTCCTCTGACCAGATCACCATGCCATCACCTCGGTTAAGACAAGCTATTCACAGATCAACAGGTTTGTAAATTTAGGATGCTCCATACGCACTCTTTCTAGGGTCATGGCTCACTGCTGGAGATGCGACATTCATGAAATGATGTACGTTTTATACAATAAATGTCCCATCCAGTACTGGCTGTGTGACAGCAGTGGTTAAGGCCAAAATGAATGGTGCAGAAGGCCACACACATTCCCTCTATGTCTGCCATCCATTTTCTTTCTTTCTTTCACCATTCCCCATCCGTAGAGCAGGCAGCTAGGGATCACTCTTGCCAGAGTCTTTGACCAAACACTTGAGGAAAGTTATTTAATGTCTCGCTTAGGTTCACACACAGTATTCCCTCAGGTTCCCAACCCCTGCTTTATGGGAAGTCTTCTAGGATTGTTACTAGAACATAACTCTATCCTTCCTTTCTCATTGCAGGGAAGAGGCAATCCAGGTGTGTAGGCACATATATGAAGGAGAAAAGAAACAAAAAAAATTCTCTCTCAGAGACAGCTGAGTTGGGAGCAATGAGTCAAAACCATCTATAGGTTCCTATAGTAGGAAGTGGACTGTGAGAGTTGTAGTCCAAAATGATAACATTTCCAAGCTTCCAATGAGTATGTATGTTAAAAAAAAAAGCTGTTCAACATTTTTGTTTAAAATATGTATACAGTATCCCATCCTTCTTAAGCAGTGCTTCCCAACCTTGGGTCACCACATGTTCTTGGACTAAAACTCTCAGAAACGTTCCCCACTATTGTTGTGCTGGTGTAGTCCAAGAAATCTGGGGATCTAAGGTTGGGAACCACGGTTCTAAAGAGATTGTGTCAATTGACAATGGAAAGCAAACTAGAAAAAGTGAAGGAGTGGGGAAAAAGTCACCCAAACAAGCAGGGAGAAAGAGTAATCCAAGACCTATCCTAAAAAGGATTTTTGTTCTGTGGTGGAAGGCCATCAGTGTGAGCTAAGTGGCTAAGGTGTATCTTTGGACAGGGAATTTGCAATTTAGGGGCAGCCACTGAAAAGCCCCTCTTTTAAATTCAAACCACAGTTTTGAATTTCATCACCACCATTTTCTACCACAACCTTGACTTCCACCCTTGTGGGTGCTCACGGAACAAAGGAAGGCTAATTGCCTTAGAGAAAGAACAAAGGAGTTGACAACGGATGGGATGGGATGTCCAAGCCACCGGAGCCTACAGGCAATGCCCTGAGAGCTCTTTTATTTACTTAGCATGATTTACATATTATGTTGTGAGAGAGACAGATAGGATACTAGTTATCTAATCGTAATCAGGATTGGCTGAAATAACCCTTTGATCTTATGCTCTACCTCTAAGCGAAAGGGCAGAAGAAGGGGTTACCCCGCCTGCTGGCAGCTGCCGCTTCCTGCCAGGAGTGTATGCACGTCACTGGAACAGAATGCAGCTACAACCTTTAAGCAGAAGTTTCCCACACACACCCATTTTGAAAGGACACAAGAAAGAAGAAAAATACATTGTACTAATAATATGAATATGAAGCAAGATCTCTCCATTATAGTTGTTTACAATTTACGGCTGTTTACAATTGTTGTCTTGACATAATAAGCTCACAACTGATTATATTCCATAAAAGAGACTGAGCTGTTTTGTGCAAAGCCATAGTCCACAAACCATAACCCCAAGTGACAAATGTGGGATAAAACAGCAATTCAGTTGATAAGTGAGAGCATAAAGGATGTATTGGATTTTCTTTCAATCAGAAATATAACTGCATTGGTGACTTAACCTCATACCTAAATTCTGCCACGCTGTCATTTGGCTTGTGTGCCCAGAAATTATCCACAAAAGACTCAGTGCTTTGATACCATTTAAAGCCACGAAGACTTCTCGAGAAAGTTTTGTCGGCCAAATGGTTGGAAGATTTCTTTCCAAAGAAAAACATTTCAAGATGCTGTCCAAGATACCTGAAGGATATCAAAACACCAAGCATTCATTATAATTTATTCATTAGAGCAAATATGATGCATGTTATTATCACACAAAGTGAAAAGAGACTCCTGAAGGGCTGAATTAATCTGAATTAATGTTGGAATTCATGAGAAATCAGCTAGCATTTGTTTATTTATTTAAATTATTTCTCAAGTGCCTGTCATGTAAAGGGTAACCTTTTCATTATGTACAAAGACTTGAATAAAATAAAATGAAACATGCCATTATGTGAGGATTGTAATTAAATTGCTAAACAATTCCTTTTAGTGATGTTTGTTGTTTTTGTTTGTTGTTCTCTAGTATCTGCCTCATCAGACTTGACTTCTAAATTTTTAGCAGAAAAGCAAGAGAAGCATGACACAACAGCAAAAATAAAAATAAATCCAGTATCACAAAACATCAAAAAAACAAGAAGCAGATAATGTTAGTCTGTATGGAAAATTACCTCCAGTGAGGAAGGACTGTGTACCTGAGAGAGAGGGAAAATGGAGTCTGCTGTCACTAGCTACGTAATTAAGTGACAGGAAGAGATATATGGGAGGAAGTGAAGTCAAGCCTAAGAGCGTCTGTTTATAAGTGATGACGCAAAAGAGCAAGCAAAACAAAGGCGGAACCCATCAGGACATCTTAAAAATTCAATACTACTTCTCCTGCCCTTTAGAGGGACATAGTCACTTCTGCAAGCGTGGTTGTACTTTCTTCACTTCCAAGAGATAAAGCTATAAAAGTCGCAGTGGCAGAAATATGAGTCCAGATTTGAGGGAGTCCAAGGCAAAATGCACTCTCCTCTCCGAGGAGCCCTTGGCACACTTAGCTGGTGGCAGTGAGCAGAACTGGTTAAGCTCCCAACAATGCTAGGTTGTGGAACCTGGCTGCCATTTTGCTTTCACACAATGCCCCTGACATAGGAGCATGCTAGGATTTCTGAATGGAAGCATGTTTCCTTGCCAGCTGCTCAAGGATGCAGGGCTGGCCCAACCATTAGGCAGAGTGAAGCAGCTCCCTTGTGCAGCAGAGGCTGGGGAGAAACATAACAATAGCCCTCTGCCCTTTCCCTTCTGCAGGAGGGCAGGGCTGACTGTGCCAGGTAGTGTATCCTGCGTCCCTTAAAACTAGCTTGCCGTCCTTAGCTGCAACGGAGAACACCATCCTCTCACCAACGCTGAAAGAAAATTCATCTGCTAGTCTGGTTGGTTCTGAATGTGGCGGCTACATTTTGTCCTTTGCCTCTGGCAGCAAATCTTCTTGGGTGGCCTTTTAGATCCAGCGTGAAAGGCTGAAAGTCTTACACCACACATTGGTTTTCCATTTGTCTCCTTACATCATAAGAAGATAGCCACACAAATATTTGTTGCAGATGTTATTAAATGCCCAGGAGACAGCTAGAGTAATTTAGTTTACTATTGAATTAATGCCACCCCAGTGGTATCTGCCAGCCTTTAAGCTGAGGTGGACAACCTGCAGAGTTCTGGGGGCTGCATAGATCTGTTCTGGATTTTCCAACATTCTTCACCATTGGCTGTGCTAGCTAGGGCTGATGGGAGATGCAGTCCAACTATACCTGGTGAGCCACACTTCTCCCATCGCTATCCGAACATGACGTAGGCTATTATAAAGCAAGGGACATCTTGTGTGCATGAAGGGTTCAAGATTCCTGTTTTCCTTTACATCTTGCCTTCTTCTTCTTGTTGTTTATTCTATAATGCATCAGAGGTATTGTTGGTGCTATAAAAGCAAATTTATTTTAGTAAGGCCACTACGGGTACAAAGAAAACAACAACAACAACACCTTTCTGTGATTTATCAGACACGTTCAGCAGTGGTGATACAGATTCATTGCTATGTTTTCTCTCTGCTTCTGATGTACTCAAATCTTTTTGAATAGAGGAGGCGCTTCCATAATTTGCAGGGGTCAGTCTATCTGGTGGGAATTCATCGTGCCTAGCTTTCTTCCACAGTCTGGCACTGTAAATAGTTCCAACAACTGGCAAAATGATGAAGAAAACACTGAGAAACCTGGGAGAAAAGAGAAGTTCATTAGGCAGAGGAAGAGTTGTTCCTGGAAAGCACAGGGTTTTTTCTTCCTGACAACAGCTGGATTACGCCTCCCCCCTATCTCTCCCTCCCAGTCTTGCTACTTACAAACAAATGCCTGCAAATGCATCGATGGGGAGAAGGCCTTTAGAGCACCTGACCACCTCTGTGAAGGAGACTGTTGAATTCAACACAAATGGAGATGGGATCGGCAATAGAAAAGAAATGGTCCTAAATTTAAACACATCTGTCAAGGAAGAAAAACATTAATGTCCCAGAATGAGAATTAAGCAGTAAATGGAAACTATGTGCCCCTTTTAAATTTCAGGAAGTGTTTCCATTTAGCACAGAGACCTTTTAATTGCATATGCCATTTTTGAAAAGTGGTAAATGTCCAATCTCTCACTCGTATTTCCCCCTGCCTGCTTCATTTTCCTTGGCAAGAAACCAGAAGGAATAAAGTAATTATAAACCAAACAGGTGATCAGACCAGGGCCAAATTACACATTACCAGCAGCAACCCATGGCTTAGAACAGGGGTCTCAAACACGCGGCCCGGGGGCCAATTGCGGCCCGCCGGACGATAGTTTGTGGCCCCCGCCGAGCCAAATTCAAATCACTTTCACACCGAGAGCCAAAGATCAGTTTTCCAAAAAAAAGGAAAGAAAGAAAAAAAGAGAAACTGAGCGAGTGAGCGAGAGACAGACAGAGACACAGGCGCACCAGAGTCAAGGGGAAAAGAGCCCCGCCGAGCTCAATGGCCGCGCTGCTGCTGATGGTGCTGCTGCTTTGGCTCCGGCAGCTCCCATCGTGGCCGTTCCTGCGGCGGCACCCCCGCCAGGCCCCTCAGCTGCCCAGGTCAGGTTACAGCGCCGGGGCTGCTGCCGGCGAGGAAAGAGGCGAGCCCTGCCCGGAGGTGGCTGGGAGGTCATGGCAGAGCAGCCGAGAGGCCCGCCCTCCCCTTCGCGGGCGACAGGAGGGAAAGGGGCAACTCGGGGAGTTGGCGGGAGCCCCGCACGCAGAGACGCTGCAGCCGCCGCCCCCTGGCAACGAGACTTGGCCCGGCACCGGCCGCTGCCCCACCACCGGCCAAGCGCCATAGCCCGAGCCCCGGTCCCCGCTCCTCCTTCCCGCCCTCCTCTTCCTCCTCCCCCCTCGCCCCCACAACACACAGCCTGCGGCGGCGAGAGGCTCCGGCTTCCCCTCCCCCGTCTTGCAAGGAGCCACAGCATTAGCAGCGGCGGCGCCTCTCAGTCCCTCCGTGACGGGTCATCATTGTCCCTCTCCTTGGCTCTCGCTCTCAGCCACTCGCTCCACATCTCCCTCGCCACCGGTCAACTTCATTCACTTCGGTGCATCCTCGGCTTGGAAATGCCGGGGCAAGCTGCAGCCAGCCGGCAAGAAGCGCTGGCAGCCCGGCTTGAGCTGGAGGGGGTGGGGGTCCGGGGAGCAGCCGGAGCCGCCACCCGGTCCTCTGGCGTGCTTGCTCAGAAGTAAGAGTCCCGCGGGGAAGGAGGGGGCCGAGTCCTTCCAGGGGGGCTTCCGCGACCCAGATAAGAAAGCAGGTGCCCTGGAAAAGCCGCCGCCGTGGCGCTGCCTGAAGGACAGACGGACGGACGGGGGCTGGCTTGGGCAGAGATCGAAAGGAGACAATATATTCCCAATGTTCTCCCTCCCCGCCAGGTCTCCCCCTGCTCAGCCGCACCGTTTTTATTATTATTGTTATTATTATTATTTTCATTATTATTATTATTTTCATTATTTTATTTATTTATTACTGATTTATTTATTTTCTTATTAATTCTTAATTTGTTTATTTATTTTTAATCTTATTTTGTGTTAAAAAAATAAAAATAAAGAGATTTGAGAAGATTGGAATTTTTTTAACAAAGCTTTTCTTATGGAAAACCTGATGTGGCCCAGCCTCACCCAGCCTCTGCCTCCAGCGGCCCCCAGGTAAATTGAGTTTGAGACCCCTGGCTTAGAAGGTGCTTAGTGGCAGGGAAGAATTTCAAGCAGAAAAATAGCAAATAGGAAGGAATCTGGACCTTTCTGCCAGTGTATGAGCCCCGAACCCCAAGAGGATCGGTTTTCACCTTCAGCCTAACTAGAAACGAAAAAGGTTTGGTTAGGAGTCATGAAGATGAGCAATGTTGGTGCCCAGGGCTTTGTTGCCCGATGGGATAAGCTCAGCTTGTGAGTTTGTCATACCTGGGGAGAGGATGGAGAAATGGATAAATCTGGGAGTGTGATTGCCATCTTCATTTCATGCTGAGGCCACTGGTTTGTGTTTCCTTCTACCCAGGAAGGAGCAATTGGGGGTCATGCACAGACTCATCACAGTCAATTATATACCCTTCCAGCAGCAAATACCAGGAGCAAATGTTTGTGTCTTCTAAATTTGAGCACTCAGGGAGCTAAGCCTTGGTTACAGCTCTGCTTCTTTCTTTCTTTCTTTCTTTCCTTCTTTCTTTCTTTCTTTCAACTTTTTTTAGTCTGGGATGGCCATATATTCTACAGATGACAGCTCTCTGTTTAAAGGCATCCTCTTTTATTTATTTAAATAATTTTACTCTGCCTTTCTCCTTAAAAAGAACTCAAGCAGCTTACATAATTTAAATTAAATATTTAAAGCTAAAAACAATAAGTATACAAATACCAAAAAGGATCAAACAAATATCACTATGAGAAATGGTGAGCAAAAAGCAATACTAAAAACATGTTCAAAATAGTAATGCATAACAATCCAATTAAAAATCCCCTTGGTCAACCAGACATTTAAAGGAAAGCTTGTCTGAAGAGAAAGGCCTTTGCCTGCATGTGGAAGGACAGCAAAGATGGAGCCAGTCTGGCCTCTTGTATGAGGGAGTTCCAAGGTCTGTGAGCAGCAACAGTAAAGGTCCCCACCAGATGCATCTGTGATGGTGATGGGACCGAGAGAAAGGCGTCTCCTGATGATCTCAACACCCAACTAGGTTCATAATGGCAGACACAATCTTTGAGACAGCTTGGACCCAAGCCATTTAGGGCTTTATATGTTAGAACTAGCACTTTGAATTGGGCCCAGAATTGAATTTGGACTGGCAGCCAGTGGAGCTGCTGTAAGAGAGGTGATCCCTGTTAACCAGTGCCAGTCAGCAATCTGGCTGCTGCATTTTGGACCCACTGAAGCTTCCTGACAAAGCACTGTTCAGCCCAAGTCCTGTTTGTACCCAAAGAGCCCTAAGAAAGGAACACATCATGGCTTGGAAGTTGTCCATCAGCAATTAGTCCCTGGAAACAGTAGACTGAGCAGGCCCGCAAATCGTGTGGTCAAAATCTTCCCTATGACAAGATGTCTCCCATTCCTATTTAAACTATAGCAATTATCCCTGTGATTTTTATCTACACCTGACCAATAAATATTTCATTAAAAATACCGGTGTATCTGATGAGGTTAGCAGTTAGGAAAATGTCTAGGCGAACAAATACATCCTCAAGCTGGTGATGGAATAACTCTGGGCAAAATCTAGTTGCTGATTACAACTAGAGTGGTCCCGTTATTTATCTTTCTTTAGAGTGGACCCTTTATTTACTTGTCGCCACACCCCTCCTGAAAGCAGTGAGAGTGGAAACTGATTTCAATTGTGTTGGGAGTCCGGGAGCCACTAAAGAAGAAAGTCTGTTCCGTGTGCCTGTCAAGTGGGCCTCTGCAGCTGTCAGTATTATTAAGGGGGGCTCTCCTGAAGATCTTAACATTCAAACAGACTCCTAATGAGACAGGTGGTCCCTTAGAGAGATAGTCCCCAAGCTATTTATGGTTTAATTGGACCTGCTCAGCTATTGGCGACCAGTTATTTGTAACAGCCTTTCACTATCAAGATCACACAATCTCAACACTGTGGACCAGTATTATCGCATATTGCACCAAATGAAGACCTGAGACTCTTTTCAAAGGTAGCCCCACGAAGCACACGTTGCAATGGGCAATGAGGATGCATACACAGCAAAGTTTTCAGTGTGATATTTTTGTGTTTATTTTTCAATACATCACATGAAAAGGGTTGCTGTGTTATGCTATTTAAGGCACAGTATTAACGGGAAATATTGAATGTTTGGTTTCAAAAAGGCTTGTGAAGTATTTCTAAATAATAAGCAAACTATAAATTGCAGGCTATTTTAAAATTTTAGAGTATGTATCATTGCAATTCATTTTATTTTATTTTGTCCATGGAAAAGAGGTATCAAAAATTAGAAAAAATGGACTTGCCTCTGTGAATTTATATGGCAGTAAAGAGAAATGGACCTTTTTAAAAAGAGAGCAAAAAGTCTAACCCACTGTAGCCAAGGCAAAATTAATTCACAGGTACACAATGTACAACACATCAATGCATATTGGACTTTTAGGAAAGTTTCTCTACCCACAAGTTGCTACTTTATAAAAGTCAACATAGGCACAGTTCAGTTACCTTGTATGGCTAATTCTGTAACTTCTTCTTCATGGCAGGAATCGGGCACACATATCCCATTGTAGTAATCAATTCCATCCTAAGAGGTAATACTCTTTAGTTCTGTTTTTGAACAGATTTAAGAGAAAACTGGACTGGTATGGTCAAAAACAAGCAAATAAATTAGGCACCCCCAACACATTGATCTCAGTGGTATTCAAGCAAAACTTTTAACATCTCAGGATTATGTACATCAGTGGAGGAAGCAGTCACTAAAAGACAACACTCATGGGAAATGATTATTGATTGAATCCTGGAGAACTGCGACAATTAATATAGTGGAGACACTACATGAACCGATATTATGACTTGGAAAAGACATAGCACCAGCTAAAATCCTTCCTTTCTAACACTTCCTGTAAAAGTACTCAATCCTGTTTATGTGGTTATTGTAATTTATCAGTAAAACAAATGTGTGAGTTCGCTTGAGTGAAGAATCTGTGCTTTGCTCAAAACCACCCTTAGAACTTCATGGAGAGCAGGGATTTGAGCCCATGTATTTCAGTAAATTGATTCACATGCACACAGGAACAAAAGAAAAAACTATTCTGACCATTAAAGATCAACTGTCTTGTAGCAGACCCTCTAAGAAACTATAAAGAGGACCCCACAGCATCATGCTAGATTTTAGAATGGCTCAGATGTCTTCAGTGTAGAATATGTAACACCTGGATTTGCTGTTAAAATGCAACCACCAGTATTACGTCTGTTTTTGGTCTGAATTTTTTTGTTTTAAACTAGAAGTCTGCCAGGAGCTGGTCCCTAAGGCAACAGCACCAGTATACTATGGTTGTGAAACCAAATACTAGTAGCGTAATAGGTAACAGACCTGTTGCACTTGGAGTTTGCAGTATTGCCCCCGGAACCTTCCAGAAGGAGCCTTAGCAGACATGCATTCAGTATACGATCCCAGTCTGTCCACATTACCACTAAGGACATTGCTGCTAGGTTTCCCAACAGAGTCATACACTGTAATATGAAAACAAAGAAGCTTAACAAAAATATTGTGCATGGAAAAACTGACTAGAGGAAAAAGATAACCAACTTCCATATAGCAGTGGGAAACGGTGGCCCTCCAGATGTTATCATACTTTACAACTCATTGTCTTTGACCAACAACTCTGTAAGATCTAGCAATTGTGTGTTCCTCAGAGGTGGTTTTATCACAAATACTCACATTTTAAATAACTTATGTGTACTGGGAACATGAACATCCAGGTTTATATATTTACAGAGGAAGACAAATCCTTTACAGAGCATTATTGAAAATTTCTGTCTACTGGTGTGAGGTGAAGACAGAGCCAAGACTAATGAGAATCAAATCAACTCCATTTCTTATTCAACCCATTTCGGAAGATCCAAGCAGAGAGATGTTCAGACACAGTCCACTGGCAAATTAAACTGGAATAACTCCATGTGAAGCCAAAACAAACATCTGGTACGCTTAAGGGTATTCCTCTGGAAGTGTTAGCCAGTGGGTTAGCCTGTCTCCTACCATTCACAAACCTCAAATATCACATTCAAGATCATGTCTAGTTTGACCTGTAGGCATTTCATCACATTAGAACTGTGAGATCTGTTCCAATGAGCCATTTCTAGAGCAGAGATAGAACCCAAGGCCTGCTCTAGTAGAAAACTACAACTCGAGGGAGAAAGTTAAGCACCATTACTTTCAGGAACCAGGAATTGTGAGATGTGTAACTGACAGTCCAAGTCTATTGGTTTAATTGTATTTTAAACATGTTGTAAGCAACCTCAAGAATTCTGGATAGAACATTTCAAATAAATTACTAATGCAAGCCAACTGATGTAACACAAATACACATAAAACAAAACTTCTACTTACTCTTTATAGCATAAGCTTTGGGATTTTCTGCATTCAGATCAGAAAGAAATTCAGTGACATCTTCTGAACATCCAAGAGTTACATTTATGGCAAAATAAGTGCAAGGCAGCAAAAGCAGCAAAAACAGCTTGAATACAGAAGCTGCCACTTCCATCTCTACCTTTCTTGATTGTCTTTAGCCTTCTTCAGTTATGCCTGGCATTATATTTAAGGACGTCAAACTAATCATTGTAGGTGAGCAGATCATACAATCTCCTCTTAATCTCAAAAATGTTGATGTGCTTTGGAAGACAGGTGTAGCAGGATGAAAACGGGACCAGGTGTGAAAAGCTATTTGCGCACTAATGTTTTCTTGACTTGGATTCCTTTCTCATTTCCTGTGTCCTTTTACCCACCTGCCACAATTTTCTACAGAGATCAAGACACTTGTTTACCTTTGTCAATGCTCTGAATTCCTCGTTTAAGCAGTCATATGTGCAGTTATGGAAAGCACTATTCTGCCATATATGCGTGTGTGTGTGTATACACACACAACACAGTACACACACACACACACATGTATAGTCAAAGGCCTGTTAGATAGGGGCTGATAGGGACCCAAACAATATGAGACAAAGATAGGGCTGACAGGGTCCAATAAAGGATAGAACCAAATATGAAATAAACAGGGTCTCATATGATAATGAGAAATGGGTCACGTGACCACGGAAACTGTCTTCGGACAAAACGCTGGCTCTATGGCTTGGAAACGGGGATGAGCACCGCACCCTAGAGTCGGACACGACTGGACTAAATGTCAAGGGGAACCTTTACCAAATGATAATATGTATCTCAGACAGTGCTAAACCATCTAACACAGTGGTCCCCAACCTTTTTGCCTCCACAGACCGGTTTAGTGGGTGGGCGTCTGTGTGTGCGTGGGAGGGGCCGTGTGTGTGTGGGAGGGTCCATGAGAGGGGCTGACCGTGCATGGGAGGGGCCGTGGGTGCGTGGGATGGGCGTGCATGCATCTGCACATGCGGGGGGCAGGAGATTTGTCTCCATGGCCCAGTTCTGGCAAGGCCTGGGGGTTGGGGACCCCTCATCTAACAGACAGGATCTCACACAATATGCAACTAAGATAGGGTTTACAGGGCTGATAGGGACAATGAACAATATGTGACAGAGACTAAAATATGTAATTGGGCCATACAGGGCTTACAAATATAGCAGTATTACGATGTGAATTAATTACCAGAGAAAATATGTCTGTCATACCAAATGTCTAAGCACTATAAGTTATGTTATGTTTTATAGATGTTTATAAATAGTAAAAGTTATTTCATGTTTTAAACCAAGACACAAGTGATTATTTAATATAATTGCTGACACAAATGCACACACAAAAAGGGAGAACACCAACTCTCTTTACAACAGTGTTTTTTTTTATCTAAACATATCCTGCTGCTATACGCAGATTCTACTAAGTTATAGGTTATATATTATTTATTATAACCAAAAGCCAACAATCTTTTGCTCATTGTGCAAACTAAGGGTTGAAAGGCATAAATGCGTTACACTGAGTGGCATATGGGGTTGTTCCTATTCTAAAGAGCACTAATGGTAAGAGACCAAACTAATGGCAAGAGACCAAACGACTGCTGGGGTTGTATATCCTGTTGTCTCTCTTCTAATCAAACTGAAGACTAGCTTGAGAAATCTAGCTAGATGTTTCAGTACTTCAAAGTGTATCAATGGTGGTGTTGTAACTCTATTGGTTTAGGGTAGGCACTGGGACCGTATGGCTCTCCAGATGTTGTTGGACTGCAACTCCCACCAGCCCTAGTCAGCACAGTGAGTGGTGAGAGATGGACACACTGCACTCAAACAATATCTAGAAGGCCACATGTTCCCCATCTCTGGCTTAGTGTGTTTCAGTTGGATGACTGGGACAATGGGAAAGCAATGTAGAAATACGGGAGGAAAACCAAAGCTTAGAAGATGTCTGTAATAAAAATGTATCCTTTATTTCATTCACTCTGTACAAAAAAGAAAAAAAATCATCACCACATAGTGACAATCCATGTTATACAAGTCAAAAGTGCACATCAACAAGCGTGAGGCTTTAAGAGGTACACAGTTTTGTTTTGTTTTAAAGGCAGTGATAAGCTAGTATACATCACTGACAGAAATGTAACAGGAGTCCGTATAATTAGCTACAGATTTTAGATCCTAGAATCTCTCCATTAACCACCCATCACTTGATGAATACAAAAAATAGGGGCAGGGAGGTAAAAAGAACCACAATTGTTCACTGGTTATCATCAACTAAGTGAAGAGCAAAGTATATCGCAACAGCAAGAACCTCTGGTTTCTGGCAAAACATCTAGAACAACCCTAAGAAGATCAATACTTCCTGTGACTAAAGCTGATGAAGAATTCATCAATAAATAACAGAATTTTATTATTCTTTAAGGGCAAAAAATGTCCCACATTTATTTACATGTGAAATGTGTTTAATATAGCAATTATGGACAAAATGTATAACGTCTGAGAGCAGTGATACCTCCCCTTGGTTTTTGAGAACAAAATGTTGACTACAGGTATAAACATGCAGGCATTTCTCTCTCTCTCTCTCTCTCTTTCTCATTTCCTATACATATTTACATATGTACATACGTAGACGCAGAAAAAAAATCTGTCCTTTTTAAAAAAGTACAAAATTGGTTTAGAGATTGTATATGTGGCATAAAAGCAACAACATAAACAAGAGCAACAAAAATCCAGAGACCTTGGTGTAAAAAGGGCAGTACTGTACATGGTACCTTTCCTATACTTCCTGGAAATGTTAAGTTGGGAATGGCAGTAGGGATAATCTAAGATCCAAAATGGGTTGGTCCTCACACCTCAGGTGTCTGCCCACTCAGACAACTACCCAATACTATACAGTAGGTATACTCTGAGGTGGTCCCTACTTCCACTACCAAACTTTACACCAACAAAAACTGGTCACATTTAGGAAATGTGAATAAAAATCAATATATTTACGGAGAGTAGGGGTAAGACAGCCACACAGAAACTAAAACTATGACTTGTCCCTTCCTTCCCCATGCTGAACAAGAATGTCTTTTGGAAACAAACACTCATCCTGACAAAATAGTTAGGGTGTAAATGTATACATTGCTGTGTTCAAATGAGCACCATATTTGCCTTCACAACTCAGAGAGGACTTTTTCACCTCATGGGAATGCCCCACAGAGCATTACACAACACAGAATTCCTGTACACCATTTTGAACATTTGATCACCAAGACATCCAGTTCACAACTATGGCCTGCACTTTTTCTCTAAATCCAATCAACAATGTTTTGTATATATCTCAGGAAAAGTAGAGCTTGTTCAGTGGTGCTTTCCACACAAGGCACAGTATAACTTCGACAATATTTGTGTAGGAAGCAAATGTGTAGATCTGTGGAAAATGCTGCCTTGGTTTGGAGAACACAACTAGATGATCTTTGATACACAGATAGTTTCATAGCTGTGGGATCTAGAAAACTGTAAAAGTGCAACAGGTGTTTTGATTAGTTTGGTTCAGTTAGTTCTTAAAAAGCCAAATATTTCATCCTAAACTGTATTTTAATATAAAGTTGTGGGCGCTGTTATTATCCCCCCACCAAAAAACTAAGCTAATACTGTATTTGTCCCAAGAAACATGGGTGCGAACTAAGGTGGACAAGAGCTGATGTACTGCTATGGGTTGAAAGCATGATCTGGAAATCCTTGCATCTTTTAAATTCACTCCTGCATCTCCTAAATGCAACAGCATGGTGACAAAAGCTGGAAATCCTTTCTTTTTACAACACTATGCAGGGGAATGCAGACCTTGTCTTGAACCTTAACAGTACTTTCAAGAGGCTCCTCGAGCACTGTCAACTTTGGAAACAGGGAGTATGCTCCTCATACATCTTACTTCAAAGAGGAGTTGCTCTGTTTTACCATGATAGCCACTGCAAGAGGGTACTTGTTTTGGTTTTCTGCCAGCAGAGCAACAGAATGGTTCAAGCCTCTGCTGTACTCAGGAAGGAACAATTTAGCCCCACTTTGAAGTAACCCTAGCCCATGTCTGTTCTAAAGTGATTAACTTGTTAGTATTACCAAGAATACTCAATAACTCTATAGGATATGAGAATTACACACTAGAGTTTCTTTAAAAACAGAAATTACGTTTTCTTTGCAAAATTAGAAATGATCTATAGAGATAAAATTTGTTATTCCTAATTAATTTATAGAACACTGTTCTTATTTAAAAATCAAGAAAAGGCCATGTGGTCCTTAAAATTACACAAATGCAAAATCAGGCGATACCTTTTATCAGACCACTAAAAAACTGAACAAACAGGGAGCTTCCATGAGTCAGGTCTACTTCTTCAGGTCATGCACCAACACTTGGTGGAGAGTACAGAACAACGAGAAATGGGAGTCCCAAACATTCATGGCAGGTGTGTGTGCCAGGTCTGCTTCTTAGGTAAAGGTAAAGGTTTCCCTTGACATTTAGTCCAGTCGTGTCCAACTCTAGGGCGCGGTGCTCATCCCCGTTTCCAAGCCATAGAGCCAGCGTTTGTCCATAGACAGTTTCCGTGGTCACGTGGCCAGCGCGACTAGACATGGAACGCCGTTACCTTCCCACTGTGGTGGTACCTATTTATCTACTCGCATTTTTACATGCTTTTGAACTGCTAGGTTGGCAGGAGCTGGGACAAGCGACGGGAGCTCACTCCGTCGCGTGGATTCGATCTTATGACTGCTGGTCTTCTGACCTTGCAGCACAGAGGCTTCTGTGGTTTAACCCGCAGCGCCACCATGTCCCTCAGCTTCTTAGAGGTGAGTTCAAATGCTGGCTGCAAACAGTCTTTGGGGTATGTGGCTTCAAGCTTCACCCCTACTAGTATTTGACTGGAATTTCCCACCTAGCTCTTCAAACAAAGGACTGCCAAATAATCTGCATGCACTTCTCTCCCCACCACATTGCCTGATTTTGAAACACAAAGTTCTCGATTGGCTGGGAGGCTGGGGAAAAGGCACCACGGAAATGTAGCAACCTCTATCAGAGAGCTGGGGTTAAAATTTGGTCTACCGATCAGGCAAGAGAAGCCAAATTAAAGTCAAATTAATAGTGTTACCTGGTGAGTGTAAGCAAATGCTTTCTTCAGTTTGCAGTTCCACTTGGTTCAGAGGTGAATTCACAGCATTTAAACTCACCCCTAATAAGCAGACCTGGCACAACCACCTGCCACGAATTTCTGAGACTCTCATTTGTAATTTTTCTGCACTATCCACAAAATATTGGTGCATGACCTGAAGTAGACTTGACCCACAAAAGCTCACTGTCTGATTTTTAGTGTTCTTATTTAAAGTGCTTTGAGATTCTCCTCTCACTCACCTTTTTGTGATAAACTGTTGACAATTCTATAGCACCATCATATAAGCACCCCACATTCACAATTCCAACCTTTCTTCCATCACCTTGGCAACAAAGACCTCCGTTCAGATTTCAACAACCACTTATACTTGCACGAATCTGTACCTCGTGTACACAAACTGAGAGGCTGAAACAAGCTGAAAGCAACAGAGAGAACTTGTGACATTCAGGAATCTTGGCTACTGCTGTTTTAACCAATCCACCACAAAAACATGTAGTTCTGAATTCAAAGCATAAACACAATAACAAGACTAACTGACCAACTGTGAGCAAGGAAGGGCATGTGAGGCTGAAGCACACTATCCAAAATCCTGTTATGCAACTACATGCATGCAACTTGAGGCTGCACTCATGGCAGCTGTGTGAGCACCAAGATGGAAATGCTATCCCCAAAGCACATCCACTGGCATACTGCACAATTGGTCATGCTGAGGACACATGACTGACTGCACAATTGCAGAGTGGAATTCCTCATGTTGGCATAAGCAAGATGCTGGTGACTGAGTGGACAATTCAGGAGAATATTCTGAAACCAACTCAAAGTTGTTCAGAGTATGCAAACAAGCCACTGCAAACTGAAAATAGTCTTGTAGGTCAATCAAAAGAGCCACACAACTGTAGAGCTGCAGACTATTAAAAATAGTCTAGCCCATTGCTTTGTAAGACATGACCCAGCCTTTTTTTCTCTTAATGCCTTCAAAAATCTCTCTAGCCTTTGCTAGCATAAAACAGAGCACCAGATGAACAAACATGAATAAATGACTCCTATGAACAGCACTTTAGGGCAGCAAATTTACTAATGCTTTGCTATGTAAATGTAATGCTATGTAATGCTTTGCTGGCTCCATTCCTTCTTGGAGGACCGCCCCCAGAGAGTGCAGATTGGAGAGAGTTTCTCAGCCCCGCAGAGCCTCAATTGTGGGGTTCCGCAGGGCTCAATTATCTCTCCAATGCTGTTTAACATCTATATGAGGCCGCTGGGAGGGATCATCAGGGGATGTGGGGCTTCGTGTCATCAGTATGATTGAGCACTGCCTGGAGTCCGTTCAGCAATGGATGCAGGAGAATGGACTGAGGCTGAACCCGGGCAAGACGGAGGTCCTTCGGGTGGGTGGTCCAGACATCAGTGGCTTGGGAAACTCCCTCTCTTTTTTGGGGGGTGACTCTTGCCACCAAGAGTGAGGTTCGCAGTTTGGGTGTACATCTGGACCCGGCGCTCACCATGGAAAACCAAGTGGCGTCAGTGGTCCGTTCCGCACACTTCCACCTTCAGCGGATTGCCCAGCTGCGTCCTTATCTTGATGTGGGGGCGCTCATCACTTTGGTCCACGCGCTCGTAGTCTTGAGATTAGACTACTGTAATGCGCTCTATGTGGGGCTGCCTTTGAGACTGACGCGGAAACTTCAGATGGTGCAGAATACAGCGGTCACACTTCTTACAGGGGTGAAAAGATATCACCATATTTCCCCCACCCTGGCCACCTTGTATTGGCTGCCCATTCGCTTCCGCGTTGATTTCAAAGTTTTAACAATGACATATAAAGCCCTAAACGGTTTAGGGCCTCGATATCTGGCAGAGTGCCTTCTCCCACTCAGTTCTGCCAGAGTCACTCGTTCTAGTCAGGCTGGGCGGCTGAGGGGCCTAACACCGAGGGAGGTGAGGAAGGAAAGAATGAGAAACCGAGCCTTCTTGGCAGTGGCCCCTCGCCTGTGGAACAACTTGCCCGTGGAGATCCGCCTGGCTCCCCCTTTGGGTGTTTTCAGGAGTTAAGACCTGGCTATTTAGGCAGGCTTTCCGTCCTGCCGTATCTTAAATTTTGTCATTTTTGCCATCTTGGATTTATGGTATATGTTTATTGGGTTTACTGTTTTTAAAAATTGTAATGCCGCCCAGAGTAGACCTTTGGTCTAGATGAGCGGGGTAGAAGTCTAATAAAATAAATAAAAAAATAAAAATGAAGGATCAGGATCCCCCCCCCCCCCAAAAAATCTGGATAACACTGTATTCTACACCAAGAACAGCTGATTATGCAGATCAAATCCATCTGTATTCACCCACTTTGTGCTATTTCTTTTTTTCCCTGCTAATCACAAAGATAGCGAGAACCATGATATATTCAGAACCCCTACTGCCAAGTCACTGGAAATCCTGTTCATGCTCCCCTCCGAGACTTCAAAAGCCATTCTTTGCATCCCATGAAAGCCGTTTAAAATAATAAAACAAGATGTTTCAAATGATATGAGATTCTGAACCATGTATCATTTCCATCTTTGTGTAAGAGAAGCATAAAACTGCAAGAAACAGCACAGTTTATTAGCTCCTTCCCACAGCCTGTGGTATTCTTCACCACACAGATGACAGGAAGCACTATGTTCAATCTGTAATGCTGTGGATGACACAGTGGTCTCCTTACAAAAAACATACGTGTTCTTGTTTTAGCAGCTTCCCATGTTTCTGATTCTGTATCCATTAGAATATCAGCATATTTCAACGAGCACTTCAAACTATGCTTATATGTGAGAGACCAGAGCAGAGCACCTGAACTGCATGCAGAAGGTCCCAGGTTCAAATCTCAGGCATGCCTAGAGAAAAAAAGATGACTGATATCCTATAAAGTTGCTGCCAATAGGAGATAGCAAGAAACTACATGGACAACTAATCCAAACCCAGGATAAGGCTGGCTTTTGTGATCTTTCCAACAGGGGCTGAAAGTTTATGATTTGAGCAACAGAACATCTGATTTAATATCAGCTGACAGTCCACTACTGTTTTATGCAACCCACTAAGTTTCAATACTTTGGCTTTTCATATCTAGTATTTCCATAAATATTTGACAGAACTGAAAAATTAGAAGGAACCAGAAGGGTCATCCATTCCAACCTTCTGCCAATGCATGAAATCCACAGGTTCTAATACAGCATTAAGAATTAGTATGAGACATGAATTTCCTGCATAATTATGAAACTAGTTCTCATCTTATTATTATTTAATGTAGCACATCTAAGCCTATTCCATATTTGCAAAAAATACTGCTATGTATCTTTTGGGCTTAAAAGACCCCAAAGACATCGCTCAAAAGTGTAACGGAGGACAGCTAAGGAGTGTGATTCTTAACACAAAAGTTGCACAATGCTCCAAGGGCATTACTCCCATGCAAGCACTGCTGCATAGGAGAGAAATGATTTTGTGCAGCCTCTTATCATAATTTTGGGAATACTTTTGTGTGACACCCTCCGACTTTAATACTAAAAGATCTTCAGCAAGCACCTAAAATTTTAATGCCAAAGGTCATCATGAAATGATCCTACATCCTTCTGATCCTACCAATCTACAAGTGTGATGAATTATTTGTGAGCATAGATCTAGTTCATCATTCAAAATGAGCACCTGCTTTTCATTCAGTCTCTAATTGCTGCCTTCTAGTTTTATTAGGCGCCATCGTCCTGTTATAAGAATATTTCTCAGGCCCATCTTCTGACCACAACTTAAGAGCCATGGAAGCTAGCATGGTACGGGACCCTCCCCTGCAGCTCCAGTAATTTGGATGTTTCAGCCTAGTCCAGAGAGACCAATGCTGTGTGCACATGCCTCATGATATAGAACTGTCCAATGTCAGTATTGCCCCGGTTTCCTGGAAGAGTGACGTTGGCCATGAGAAGGAGCTGTGTATCTGGGATTCCTGAGGTTATCAGAGCAGTACAGAAAGGACATACATACATGGGAAGAGTTCCCACATTGCTAAGGAAATGGCAGACAGGGATCCCTTGATAAAGCAGTTTAACGGACTCTTAAGCACTGCCCCACTGTTAAGAACTCTGCTTTAAAACAAACATTCTATTAGGGGGAAAAAACACAGACAAAAAAGCACCAGGAATTCCCACTAAACACCAATACAAACACATAACAAACAGTAGAAAAACTATCTGTTTAAATATATACAAATTTCTCAAATACTGCTTTATTTAATGCTTTTGAGGGGGATTTTTATATACCTCTGTGTGTATCTGTGTGTGTCTAGCAATGAGGTGATGAAGAATCATTTACGTACATCTATTGCAACAGCAGAGGAAGAACTGTAAACTCTAGTATGGGAAATTTTCTGTACCAAAAGAGAAAAGAAAAAAGAAGAAAAGAGAAAGAAATCCTAATTATGTTCTTGAAGTAGAGACGGCTTTTTTGCTTTTGGAAAATGCACAGGGGATGGGGGTCAGGTCATTTTTCAGTCGAACTCATTCGTTTGGATTTAATGAAGGCCATCCCATGTGTCCTCATGTGGGTGTTTAAGGCAGCTTCAGTTTCAAACGTCTTTGCACAAACTTTGCACTTCCTGTCAGACATGGCGTTGTCAGATGACTCCTCCTCACGACTGGGTTTGTTTTCCTGCTGACTATCTTCCCCAGATCCGTTCTGTTTCGAGACTGGCTGAGGTTCCTTCAGTTTATGCACGATGAACAAATGCCTGGAGAGAGAGACGTGGGAGGTATAACAGAGACCACATTCCCGGCACTGGTAAGAAGAGCCATCGGATTTGTGCTGGGGAATATGTTCATGAAATTGAAGCAGGTTCTCTGTTGTGAAGCCACAAACTGCACATTTGTGAACTTTAAAAACATTGATCTTCAATTTCTTCAACGGCTGAGTGATGGCACCTCGAGGGGGCCTGAATTCCAGCACAGGCTCCTCCAGCTTACGCTTCGGACTGGGAACCTGAAGTTGATAACAGGTCCGTTAAAAAGGGGGTAAAAATCAACTGGAGTCATGCAGTTATTCTCAGAAAGACTCAGCGTCTGCCCTCAAAATAAACCAAAGGGCATATCTGAGCAAAGGCGCATTTACACAATAAGCTGGAATGAAGGACAGGTTGCTTACCTGTAACTGTAGTTCTTCAATGAATTCACACCTATGGATGTTTCTGCACCTGCACAAAACTCTTCAGAACATTCTAGAGCTTATACAGAGAGCCATCTGAATACCCTTCCATACTGCACGCATATCCGCATGTCCAACAATTGTCCTTCAGTTCCCCCAGTCTGCTGCCATACATGAAACATTTTAGTAGCATGGGAGACTACTAAGAGGATAGGCGGGTTGTGTGAATTCACAGAGGACCACTCAAAGAACTACAGTTACAGGTAAGTAACCTGTCCTTCTTTGTGGTCTCCGTGAATCACACATATGGGTGACTAGCAAGCTCACTTACTGGCTGGTGGCCTATCATGTGAATACAGAAGAAATCACCATTCTACCCAATATGGCATTGAGCTCAACCCTGACATCCAATCTATAATGTTTGATGAACGTAGAGGGTTGAGACCACGTTGCAGTCTTACAGATGTCTCTTAGGGGGATTCCTTTAAGAAAGGCTGTTGAGGTAACAACAGCTCTACGTAGTTGAGTGACCTTTTACAGGTTCAGCAAGTCATCTCTTTGCCAGCTGGTAACACAACCTGATGGTGTTGACAAGCCACTTTGACAGACCCTGGGGCATTAACTGAGCCCCCATCCTCATACTCTGATAACTAACAAACATGAATATGCTTAGCCTTAGTATTGTAACTTAGTATTGTGACTTTATTTCTGTAAAATTGTAGGGTCAGTCATGCTGGGGAGTGAATAATTCCCTTGTATGATGTGCTAATGTAATGACTAACAAGAAAACACCTTTATACGTAAGCAGGCTGAGATCTGCCATGGGAATGAAAATTGCGTTTGATCTTTCTTGTTGGAGTTTCAACACTGCCTGTGCAGCAGAGGTATTGACAGGAAACAATGATTAAGATTTTTCAACCATCAGATCATGAAGGCATCCCCTAGAAAACCTAGACCCAGCCTGCTTGAAAGCAGTATTTTTGGCACTTCTTACTGTCTTTTGTAACAAGAAGGTCTACAGCTAATTGATCCTATCAGCTGCAAATTCTGTTGAAACGGTCCGGTGCTGACTGACTGCTCAGATTGTCAGTTGGTTGCATTCTCCTGCCCATGATTAGCTATTGGAAAATGTGGCAAACCAGGCCCTATTCCCAGAGAAGGACTGTCAAAAACAAGAGAGACACTGAATGTGTTCCACTCTGTTTGTTTATGTAGTACATATTATTGTTGTTGTAAGTGGCCACTTGTACTACCTTGCCTGAGATAAGGGTCTCAAAGGCCTTGAAAGCTGTTAACACTAATAGAAGTTCTAGTCTGTTTATGTGCATTTGTCTCTCTGTCCTGGACCAAAGAGCATGCACTTGACAATTCATGCAGTGAGTGCCCTAGCCTGTACGGCTTGCATCAGTTGTTACCTGGACTTTGAGTCTGAGAGGTTTTAAAGGCCTCTCTATGGTTACATTGGGAGTAACTCCACCAATGGAGTTGTAGACCTAACTAGGGAGTCATAGTTAAATTTTTTGTAGACCTTTCGGACAGTACATCAAAGGATGCCAAATACCAGGTCTGAAAATATCTCAACTTCAGTTGAACACGTGGGATAACAGACATTGTTGAGACCATTAGTCCTAGTAGTCTCTGGGCCATGTATGCTGTCACTGTTGCACGTGGCTTGAATTTCTTCAGTAAGGATATATGTTTCTGTTTCCTGTTCTGTGGTAGGTAAGCCCTCGCAGTTCTGGACTTCAGCAGCACATTGACATAATGAAACTTATGTGGTTTTAAATTTGATTTGTCTAGATTCACTCTGGGACCAAGATCCTCCAGCATACGTAAAAGGAACAAAATGTCCTGTTGTGCCTTGACCTTGGAATTGGCTACTCTCAGCCAGTCGTCTATATACAGGAGGAAAATCACACTGTGAAGTCTCAGGTAAGCAGCAACCGGTGCCATACACTCAGTGAAAATTCTAGCTGCTGTGGAAAGACCAAAGGGGAGCACCTTGAATTGGTAGATATGGTTGCTTAGTGCAAAGCATAGGAAACAACAATGATCTCAACAGATAGTGATGTGGAAAGAGATATCCTTTGGATCTATCACAGAGAACCAGCCTCCTTTCCTGAGTGGTGGCAATATTTTTTCCAGAGTTACTATCCTGTTTTTTTTTTTTTTTTTGCTTCCATGTAGGAATTTACATTTGACCAAACTCTGGGAGGCAGTGGAAGACAGGAGGGCCTGGCGTGCTTTGGTCCATGGGGTCACGAAGAGTCGGACACGACTTAACGACTAAACAACAGGAATTTACATTTGTCCAGTCCAAGATGGGTTTCAGGCCACCATCTTTCTTTGGACCATAAAATAACAGAAATAGAATCCAAAGAGGAGCATATCTAAAGGAACAGGCTTTTCTCAGGAGTGATATGACTTCTTCCTGTAATACCTGAGACAGGCCATAGGCCTGAAGATGCCTGTGGGAGGTAAAGATGTAAATTCTATGGCACAGCCCTTATCAATGATGGTTAAAACCCATCTGTCATTGGTAATGGTGTGCCGGCTTGGTAGGAAAAATGACAAAGGCCTCAGAATGAAAGTAAAAAATAATGATAATGGTGATAATAATAATGGTAAATATATATGTATATTTTAAGGGGGGAATCATGGAGTAGAAAGAAGACAAAGAAAGGTGGCAAGGAAAAAAAAGAGGTAAGTTTTGAAAGAAGTTAAATAAAAGCTCTAAGCCAACATCCCAGACGTTTCCTCAGTGGTTGCTAAAGGGAACTGAAGGACAATTGTTAGGTGCATGGAAAAGAGCAGTAGGGAGGAGGCTAATGTCATTCCTGCTATTCTAATATCTCTCTGTTTAAGTTCTAGAACATTCCAAGGAGTTTTGCTCAGGGACAGAAACACCCATATGTGTGATTCAACAAGAAGAACCAACCAAAGCAACTGACAGCAAGTTCAGGACAGACATTAAAAAGAAGAAGACCTTCTTCCCATAGGGTGTAATTAACAAAATCATAAATGGTTTAGGACCTGAATATTTAAAGGAATGCCCCTCCCTATATATATCTGCCTGATCACTAATATATTCTGGGGAGGCCTCCTCCATATCTCACTACTGAGGAAAAGTTTACTGTGAGGAGAAATGGGAGATGGCTTTATTTGACACACCACCCCAACACCCTCCCTTTGGAGGCTCACTTGGTGCCGACATTGGCATAATTTCAGTGAGAGGTCAAAACTTATTTATTAGAGCCTTTGGTAGTTGAAGATTTTGGCCTGTACAGGTTTTAATGTAATGGTTTTAATGTTTGAATATTGGAGGTCAATTTTTTGCCATAGGGATTTTCTGGGTTAGGTACACCCACACAGCATCCAGAAGTGATTGGAAGAATAAATGTTCTAGGATTATAGATGATATATAGGAGCCCCCTGATCTATTTAAAAGAAGTACTGATGATGATGGAGACTTGTGTCAATTCATGTTTGTTTTTGTTGAAAAAAATTCATTTTGGCTGAGGTCCAGAGCAATTTAGAGGTGCATGGCTGCAAAAACAGACAAGGACACACTTTGTCTACTCCTGCTCTACACTGTCCAACTCAGATCTGGTGCAAGAACACAGAATTTCAGCAAGCTGAAAATCTAGAAATTATTTAACAGACATACATACACCCAACCAGTACACACACATCTCACCTTAGTTTCTTCTTTGACTGCACTATCCCCTATGCTGGTTGATTCTGTCATCTCTTTCACATCAGGCTCCTTGATGCCATGCATCAACTGAATATGTTTTTCTAGCATCAATCGCTTGGTAAAAGTACGCCTTGAATCTGGGCAATGCCTGAATGAAATGCAAGCAAATCATCAATAGATACAAAGAAGTATGAGAAGCTATACAATTTCCAGAGGTACTGAAAAAGAAAATGGAGAGACTCAACACTTGCAATATGCACAACCAATGTAAACAACATGTCTAAGCAAGCTGTTGCAGTACATATAAGACACTGAGAGACTAAGCAAGGATCAGATACTACCACATGGGAAAAAACCCTGGGGCATCCTAAGGCACACTTCCAGTTCCAATAAGCCTGAACATCACCATGAAAATGCACCTTGGATACTATCTCATTATCATTTGAAACATGTGCTCTTCCATGGTGGACATGCAAGGGTTGTGAACCAATGACTCTATTCAGAAAATGCTCTGGACTCAACTGTGATTATTTTTAGATAAATTAGGACCTTCACTAGCAGAAGACCAGTTTTTTTTTTTTAATGGAACAATGTTCACAATGAACATAAAGAGGACACTCCGTTCAGGTGATGGCCATTGGTCTTGCTTGCTCTGCAATTTTTAAAAGAAAGGTAGTAAGAAGCAGGACTTACGAGCAGGTGTAAACTTTCCGAATGCCTTTGTGTTTGATCCGATTGTGGCGGCAAAGACTGTGTGATGAACTGAAAGATTTGTCACACTGCCGACAAGGATGCTTCTTCATTTGCTTTAATGAAAGGAAATGATACATTTAGAAATTCTGGGGAGGAAAACACAGGCATGATTTTTACCAGTAACTATGACTTGCTGAACATCCACTACTCCTCCAAAGTAATGCTGCAAGAAGAACACACCCCACAGCACTATTTCAAAGCAATGGGTTGGACCTGCATTTAGTCATACTGAAAGCAGGGCCACTTACATTACGTTAGTTCCACTGATTTCAGTCTGTTTATTCTATGAATAAGTTTGGATCCGATCCAATGCGTCCACTAGAGGGAGTAAGAAGACATACACAGACAATTATCTCTGGAAAGCTATTGGAGTAATTTCCCCCTTTTTGTTCAATACTAATTCTGATACTGGATACCCAGTGTGGTGTACAGCAGTGGTTCACAACACTGGGTCCCCAGATGTTCTTCGACTACAACTTCCAGAAATCTTGGACAGCACAGCTAGTGGTGAAGGTTTCTGGGAGTTTTAGTCCAAAAACATCCAAGGACCCAAGGTTGGGAATCTCTGGTGAAGTGGATAGAGTGATGAACTAGGATTCAGGAGGCCTGGGTTCAAATTCTCACTCAGTCATGGAGACTCTCTGGGGGTGTAGAACTGGTAAAACGACTCTTTAAATATCTCACGTACCTTGAAAGCCCTATTAGGGCTGCTATAAGTTGGTTCCAACTTGACAGCACAAAACATTACAATTCAGATACAGAATGAACTGGAGTGATGGATAGAAGAACACAAAGTATGGGTGTAAGCAGGAGGAAATCCTCCTTTGTAATCTTTCTCAATTACCCACTGCTGCAGTATTCAATCAAAAATTAACTAGACTGGCAACCAGCTAAGAAACGCAAAAGGCATCACATAGGAAGCCAGTTGATATATGAAAGGCAACATATAAAGGTAAAGGTAAAGGTTCCCCTTGACAATTTTTGTCCAGTCGTGTTCGACTCTAGGGGGCGGTGCTCATCCCCGTTTCCAAGCCATAGAGCCAGCGTTTGTCCGAAGACAATCTTCCGTGGTCACATGGCCAGTGCGACTTAGACACGGAACGCTGTTACCTTCCCACCGAAATGGTCCCTATTTATCTACTCGCATTTGCATGCTTTCGAACCGCTAGGTTGGCGAGAGCTGGGACAAGCAACGGGCGCTCACTCCGTCACGTGGATTCGATCTTACAGCTGAAGATCTACAGACCTTACAGCACAGAGGCTTCTGCGGTTTAACCCGCAGCGCCACCACGTCCCTAATCATATAGGCAACATATAGATGCTGCTAATTTGTACTTTACATTTTCCATTCTCTGTACTTGTATCTTGCCATTGGGTGATTCTTGCATTTGCCTCAAACCCACATACAGAATACATATACTGTGATAAAGAAATGGAGCCTCTTTGTACAGAGGCCATATACTCTACCATATGAGATGATAGGGATATATAATAGGAGAAGTCATAGCCTTCCTTCCCTGTTTTATGAGCTACCAGAAGCATTTAACTGGTCCAGTAAGAAACAGTACTAGTCTAACATCAGCATTCCCCACACTGGATGAGGATAATGGGAGTTGTAGTCTCAAGACATCTGAAGGTGCAAAGTTTGGAGCAGTGAAAGGACGAGTCTGATTGGGCAAGAAAACTCTTTATGTCAACCTCTGAGGTGGTCCTAAGTAGTTTGTCTTCTTCTGTGGGACTGGCCTGCCTTACTGCCTTTGCTTGTCTCAGACTGGGAAGCTTCGAAACCCAAGGCAATTTGGTGTTTGCTAAGAAACTTCTGAAGCTTTCTCTGAATGGCTGCCACAATTGACCACAGCACAAGCGATACGCTGCAACTGGGAATCTGTAGGAAGCTTGGAATACCAAGGCCCATGTCATCCAAGAAGAAGCAATGCACAGCTGGAATAAATATTTTTAGCCATCCACCTACATCCATGAACTTATCCTACTACCCAATTCACTACCCTCACTCTTGCCAACCTTTGTCTTTGAAAGCTGTCATATGACTATTTCCTTATGGTATCTCTCACCCATGAGACCCCTGTTTTTCTAAGAGGTTTCTTCTGTCTCTACCAACATCTTTAAGCTTATTACATTTTCACAGTATTTCCCATGTGGCATCTGTTATGCTTTCTCCCCACACTCTCTAGCTACTGCAGGCAAGAACACTGACACGATTTTTTATTAGGTTTACTCATGCCTAGAGGTTTGTGCTGAGTATCAATCATGAAAAATTATGAGTTTCTCTTCTCTTTTCCTTTTTAATTTTGCTACTTCACAAACACCTTTTTGGCATGGCAGAGACAGCAATCGAAAGGAGGCTTAAGACAACCCACTGATACCTGTTTAGATAAGCAGAAGTATGATACACTGTTTCCATATGCAGTGCTCCTGTTCAGGGTTCCAGATACAGTGGTGCCTTGACTTACGAACTTAATCTGTTCCGGAAGATGGGCGTAACTTGAAATGGTCGTAAGTCGAAGCATTTCCCATTGAAATGCATTGAAATGCAATTAATCCGTTCTGGCCGAAGAAAAAAAATCACCAAAAACCCCCACAAAAAAACACTGCAAGACCGATCGGAAACGCAATTAATCCCTTCCGGCCGAAGGGGGGGGGGGGGGGGGGGAGAAAAGCAAGCAGATCATGCAAGACACATCGGAAATGGGGAAAAAGCAAAGCAAAAAGCAAGCAGAGCATGCAAGACACATCGGAAATGGGGAAAAAGCAAAGCAAAAAGCAAGCGAAGCATGCAAGACACATTGGAAATGGGGGAAAAGCAAAGCAAAAAGCAAGCGAAGCATGCAAGACACATCGGAAATGGGGGAAAAGCAAAGGACCAAAAAACAAACAAACCCCCCAAGACCCATCGGAAATGGGGGGGAAAAACTCCAAAAAGCAAGCAAACCCCCCCAAGACCCATCGGAAATGGGGGGAAAAACCCACCAAACAACAAACAAACTCCCCAAGACCCATCGGAAATGGGGAAAAAAAACTCCAAAAAGCAAGCAAACCCCCCAAGACCCATCGGAAATGGGGGAAAAAAACCAAAAACCAAACAAACCCCCCAAGACCCATTACAGCACAGAAACATAACCCCCCCCAGCCCAAAACCACGCTGCAAAACCCAGCCAGAACAGTTTTTAAAAAGCAGAAAGCAGCACCTTACCTTACCAGGCAGTCCCAAGCCTCCTCTGATTGCACACTCTCTAACTGCTGGGGCAAAAGAGCTACAAGGCAGCAGCCTCTTCGCCAACAACAGTTAGCAATTTGAATTTCCCGCCTTTTCCCCCTGCCTTTTTCTTGTTGTAACTCTAAGCTCCGGCCACAAGTCGAAGCAAAATTTTGCGGCCGGAGCTGGTCATAACTCGAAATGGTCGTAAGTCGGGACGTTCGTAAGTCGAGGCACCACTGTATATTTTCTTCCAGGATAAACAATTCTATTCAGCCCCCACACAATCCAACAGTAAGACAGCATTCCATGGACATGCAATGTGCTTAGTCCTCCCTTACTTACTTACTTACTTACTTACTTAATTTCATTTGTACCCTGCCTTTCTACTAAAAGGGAGTACTCGAGGCAAGCTTATATTTTTAAAAGAAATAAAAACAGATTGAACCAACATCTAGCTAAAATCTTAATAAAATAATATAAACTCAACCCTCTATAAAACCATAAATAAATTAAAGACATTAAAATTACAAAGGATACAGATTTTAAAAAACAGCACTGCCGTACAGGTTAAATATCAAATGCCTCTCTAAGATGTGTCCTTCTTAAAAGGAGTCAGAATGGGAACAGATCACAACTTGGACAGGAGTGCATTTCATAGCTTAGGAGCCACACAGGAGAAGGCCCCCTCCTACATACTAGTTATTCAGGCTCTTGAAAAAGTTGGTATTTTTAAGACGCCCTTTCCTGAAGAACTTCAAAGTCCAGACAGGCTCATAATGAGACAGGAAGTTCCTCAGATAGCCAGGCCATAAGGCATTTAGGACTTTAAAGGTTAAAACCAACATTTTAAATTGGGCTCAGTAAGCTACAGGTAAACAGTGCAGGTCTTTCAGTACCAGGGTCATATGATCATGACACTGTGCACCAGTAGCTGCTGCATGGACCTTCTTCAAGGGTAAACTCACATAGAGTGCACTGAAATAGTCAAGATGTGATGTAACTTATGGTTGCTAAGATATGTGAACTTAAGAAAGGTTGTAGCTGGCATACTAAGGTGGAGGTGTGCAAAAACACTCCTCACCAATGCTTCAACCTGTGAATACAGCAACAATGTAGATTCAAGAAGCATTCCCAGACTATGAACCTGAGACATTGGGGAAGTGCAATCTCTTCTAGAACAGGTTCCCGAATCTGACTTTCTACTGACCAGTAGCACTTCCACCTTGTCAGGATTCTGTTTCAGCTTGTTCATCGTCAACTCATTACTGAGCTTAGGTAATGGTCAAAGGTCTAGAATGGGCGACAAAGAGTAGTATAGCTGGGTGTCATCAGCACATTGGTGGCATCAACGCTCTCAAGATTTCTCTCAAGAGGCTTCACTTAGATGTCATATAATATAAGGGGAAAAGTGGTACCCAGAAGGAGGCCACAAGCCAAAGGCCACAGAATTGAACAATGCTCCCCCAAAATCATCATTTGTATATGCCAGGAAGGATCATAATCACTGTAATACTGTGTTCCTAATACCCAATCTAGCCAGGCGATCCAATAGGATACCACAGTCAATTATACTGAATGCTGCTAAAAGGTCCAGGAGAACTAGGAAGGCCCTGGCATAGGTTATCTACCAAGGTGAGCAAAGCAGTCTCAGTCCCATATCCCAGTCTGACTGAAATGGGTCCAGATAATCAGTATCATCCAAGAGTCGCAGGACTTCCACCTTCTCAACCACTTCATCCAAAAATGGTAAATTTGAGACTGGCCTATAGTTTATTAACACTTCTGGATCAAAAACCTCTTTTCTTTAAAAGAGGTTTTACAACAGCTTCCTTTATTTATTTATTTATTAAATTTATACCCCGCCCATCTAGACCGAAGTCTACTCTGGGCGGCTAACAATAAAAAATGGAATAAAAACAATATAATAAAATAAAAAACAACAATAGTAACATAGTTCAAGATGGGGAAAAGAAAAGAAAAATTCAAGTGATGACAGGAGGGAAAGCCTGCCTAAAGAGCCAGGTCTTAAGTCTGCTCTTAAAAACACCCAGCGAGGGAGCCAGACAGATCTCTGGGGGCAGACTGTTCCAAAGATGAGGGGCCACTGCTGAGAAGGCCCGGTTTCTTGTTCTTTCTCTCCAGCCCTCCCTCAGCGTTAGGCCCCTCAGCCGCCCTTCCTGGCTAGAACGAGTGGTTCGGGTAGATCTAGGTGGGAGGAGGCATTCCGCTAGATATCGAGGTCCTAAACCGTTTAGGGCTTTATATGTCATCATTAACACTTTGAAATCAATGCGGAAACGAACGGGCAGCCAATGCAAGGCAGCCAGAGTGGGGGAAATATGCTGATATTTTCTCACCCCAGTGAGAAGTCTGGCTGCCGCGTTCTGCACCATTTGAAGCTTCCACATCAATCTCAAAGGTAGCCCCACGTAGAGTGCATTACAGTAGTCTAATCTTGAGATTACAAGTGCATGGACCAAAGTGGTGAGTGCCCCAACATCAAGATAGGGATGCAGCTGGCCAATCCGCCAAAGATGGAAATAGGCAGAGCGGACCACTGACGCCACCTGGGTTTCCATGGTGAGCGCCGGATCCAGATGGACCCCCAAGCTGCGAACTTCACTCTTCGCGGTGAGAGTCACTCCCCCAAAAGAGAGGGAGTTTCCCAAACCACCAATGGAGGGGCCACCCACTCTCAGGACCTCCGTCTTGTCCGGGTTCAGCCTCAGTCCATTCTCCTGCATCCATTGCAGTACAGCCTCCAGGCAGCGCTGAAGGGACGGAAAGGCATCCACTGTGGTTGCAGAAAAGGAGATGTAGAGCTGGGTGTCATCAGCGTATCGATGGCACGAGGCCCCACACCCCCTGATGACCCCACCCAGTGGCCTCATGTAGATATTAAACAGCATTGGGGAGATAATCGAGCCCTGCGGAAAACCACAATTGAGTCTCCACGGGGCCGAAACACTCTCCCCAAGCTGTACTCTCTGAGGACGGTCCTCCAAGAAGGATCGGAGCCAGGCAAGCGCCAGACCACCGATTCCCAGCTCGGAGAGCCTCCTCAGCAGGATACCGTGGTCGACGGTATCAAAGGCGGCTGAGATATTGAGGAGGACTAACAAAGACATTTTGCCCCTGTCAGCCTCCCTCAGCAGGTCATCAAACAGGGCGACCAATGCCGTTTCCGTACTGTGGCGCGGCCTGAAGCCCGATGATCCAGGGCATTGGTTTCATCCAAAAGAGCCTGGAGCTGGTCAGCCACCACCCTCTCTACCACTTTGCTAAGGAAAGAAACATTGGCAACGGGCCTATAATTGCCAATGTTGTCCGCCGCCAAACTTGGTTTCTTCCTTATGGGCCTAATGAGTGTCTCCTTGAGGGCAAGGAGAACCTTGCCCTCCTGGAGAGACCCATTAATTATTGCCGTGGCCCATTCTGTTGTTATAGGCCAGGCTGCTTTGATTAGCCAGGCCGGGAAAGGGTCAAGGGAGGAGGTGGTGGCACGACAGCGGTCAAGCGCTTTGTCCACCATATCTGGCGTCACAAGCTGAAAGAGATCGAGTCTCATCGGGCAAGGCGGAGCGCTGGACGTTTCTGCTCGATCTACTGTGTTCAAAAAAGGAGAGAGCTCCCGGCGGATGGCCTCCACTTTAGATTTTTAAAATGCTGCAAATTGGTCAGGTGAAATACTAGTAGGAGGCCCATCACTTACACCAATTCCGGATAGATCGCGAACTATACGGAAAAGTTCCGCCTGCTGATTTGAAGCTTCGCTTATCCGGACAGCAAAGTGAGCTCGCCTGGCAGCCCTCACCTTAGTAAGGTAGTGGTTAGTCGCAATCCTGACAGCTTTCCGATTATAATCCGTCGGGTTCCGTCTCCAAATGCACTCTAGCCTTTAGGCAGGAAGGGTCAGAACCTTCCTTTAACAAAGCGTTTATTACCTCTCTTAACCATCCATTACTCCTCCTTTGGACAGATTTATTTAGCCAAGGGCCGAGCAAGCAGGTGGTAGCCACCATTCCAAGCACTTCGTCCACGTCCTTGAGATACCTCTACAAGCTGAAAAGAATTCCAGCTAAGAGGACAAATGGTTGCCAAAGTTACATCAAGTTGGCCTGCACTAATATCAGAGCCCAAAACAAAGTGAATCCAGTGAACCTTGTCTGCAAAACTTATAGCAAACTCCTCACAGCCAGCAACTGACTGCTCTGGTGATCCTTCCTTTAGCACCTTGGTGAAAGAGGCCTTAAATACAGTGGTGCCTCGACTTACGAACGTCCCGACTTACGACCATTTCGAGTTACGACCAGCTCCAGCCGCAAAATTTTGCTTCGACTTGCGGCCGGAGCTTCCAGTTACGAACACAAAAAGGCAGGGGGAAAAGGCGGGAAATTCAAATTGCTAACTGTTGGTGGCGAAGAGGCTGCTTCTTTGTAGCTCTTTTGCCCCAGCAGTTAGAGAGAGTGTGATCGGAGGAGGCTTGGGATTGCCTGGCTTCTGCTTCTGAGTGAGAGTGTTTTTGTTTGCAGGGAGGCTTGGGACTGCCTGGTAAGGTAAGGTAAGGTGCTGCTTTCTGCTTTTTAAAAACTGCCTGTTCTGGGTGGGTTTTGCAGGGTGGGTTTGGACTGGGGGGGTTATGTTTCTGTGCTGTGTTGTTTTGTTTTTTGGTGATTTTTTTTTTTGCAGCCCCAGCGCCTTCTGATGGGGCTTGCTCCGTTGTTTATTTTTGGTTTTGTTTTGTTTTTAAGCCCCAGCGCCTTCGGGGCTTGCTCCGTTGTTTATTTTTGGGGTTTTTGTGTGTTTTTTTTAAAGCCCCAACGCCTTCGGGGCTTGCTCCGTTGTTCATTTTTGGTGTTTTGTTTTTTTTAAGTCCCAGCGCCTTCAGGACTTGCTCCGTTGTTTATTTTTGGTTGTTTTGTTTTTTGTTTTTGTTTTTGCAGCCCCAGCGCGTTCCTATGGGGCTTGCAGTGTTTTATTTTTATTTTATTTTTTGGGGGTATTTTTTTTTCTTCTGGAACAGATTAATCGCGTTCCAATGCATTTCAATGGGAAATGGTGCTTCGACTTACGACCATTTCGAGTTACGTCCATCTTCTGGAATGGATTACGGTCATAAGTCGAGGCACCACTGTAGTTTAGAGAAACATCATTGGCCTGCTACATGAGGATGCAACAGTAGCAAGGAGACAAACTTTCTTAGCAGCAGTAGGCCCTGGCCACATGAGGGATTGTTCTCTAGTTATCCCCCAGTTAGTTCATTGCTTTTTTTCCTGGTCACACAACGCAGAGTCAAGATTGAGACATTTTCCCGGCCAGCGGTATAACTGCGGAACATTTCCCCCATCGCCAGGAGGGTTGTGTTCTTTTGTACCTTTGTTGTACTGGTGCATTCCTTACTGGGATTGCCTGTGTGCACAACCTGCCTCGCTTCTTTTCAGAATCTAAGCCAGGAAGGTGGTTGCCATGACTGCAGCACGCACATTATTTTAAAAAAGGTTTGGTCCCTGATACGTCAATAAGTTGGTAAAAATATGTCACTGGGGGGCCCTCCGCTACTGCATTAATGGTGAGTAATACTTTTTAAAAAAATTCTATGGGAAGATGCATTGAAACATTGGTATGCCAATGTCACTGGTGGGCGGGGGGTGATAGCCAGTACTTCTGCTCGGATATTCCAAGTCTATTGCGTGCCATGTATTTATGCAGAAACAGCCAGAGCAACAGAGGACACTTTCCTAAACAGAACCCCCTTCGCAATCAGCATTCCCTCTAATTTCCACACACACACACACACACATGGGGTTCCACTGCGACCAGAACAAAAGGGGCTGGAAACACTGTGGGTGCCCAGGGAAGGAGGAAAGCTGTCCCGAGGGAGGCGAAGTCAAGCACGGCCACACAGGCATGCACCTTAGAGGGAGCTTTGTTTCTGATATATCAATAAATATTATTTACGAAAAATTACATCAAGGGGCTAAATTGCCCCTTGAAGCAAGAGAGGAAATAAACCAGTACCATGGTGTAGCTGGCCATAACGATTCAAATTGGAAGAAATAAATCAGTTCTGCTAAAAGTTCTTGGGATGTTCGTCCTGGGATATAAACCACGTGACCACAATTCAGTAAAACAGAGGTATGGAAAGTATCGGAAGAACTAGAAAATATTTCCCTCATGTGACCAGGGTCTTTGAATTCCTTCTTCCTCCCCTTCACAGATGTCACACAATTTTTTTTCCAGAGGACCACCAATTCTCTGGAGTAGATTTAGAGCACATTCATGTGAGTAAATAACCAAACTCATCTTGGTAATGGTACCTTTTCCAACCGTGGATAGACACAGTTGGATATAACCCAGTAGTCTCTTCTGGAGTTTCCTTCATTCCTTCTTTTTCTTTGAAAGGTTTCTTTTTTAAATTCCTATCAACCTTCTTGCCCACTGATAGCCATCTCATCTGGTGCTGTGCCTACATAAGGATCCACCCTAGGGTGATTAGGTTTCTATTAATAAATAATACAGTGCCATTTCCCAACTGGATACTTGTGCAAATCCAAGTAATTGACCAGTTTGGGTGCATGATCCCTAAATATACCAAACACTGTTAAACTGACAGGTGATACCGTATAAGCTGGTGCAAGAACATAAGCAGAGTTCTCTCTCCCACAGTTACACCCAGACACAAGATGCCCCAGGCTGTATAGTTTTGGGTGAACTGCACAGTCCCACAGTGCCACCAGAAAGAGGGACTGGCAAAAGACTTCTAAATATTGTATGCCTAGAAAACTCTGGGAAGAATTTTGCCACAGCAGATGTGAAGGGCTATGAGAAACAGCAAGTCAAGCACTGTTTAAATTCTAAAATCTTTTCATCCTTAGGACAATGTTTCACAAACTGAGGTACAGACCATCCAAGAAGGGAGATGGAACAAGAGTGGGTGTAGACATATGGGTTAGGAACAACTTTGATGGATCACCATAGAGGTCTGTGGGTAAAACTGTCTGGACCGGAAGTACTGAAAGTGAGTTGTAACTTGTTTCAAATCATAATATTCCTCCTGTCATTGTCATCATCAAAATGTATGAGTCAACTACTGGTCATAATATCATGTTCTCACAATGTATATAAAGTTAATTGTTGGTTGAAAACTGCCTTTGAGAAGGCTTTGTCCCCAAAGGCAGTATATGAATACTTAGATAAAAAAAAATAAAGCTTTAGCTGATTAAGAGGTTAACAGCTAGTCTTAATCAGCTGAGACTGAAACTGAGTCTTATGGCTTTTGAAAGGTGTTTTAATACTTGCATGCTGCTGTAAATAGAGAATGCAAAAAAGGCCATAAATTAGCACTAGCTTTTTTTTTTTAATTGAACTGTAAGTTCTCACATTTTCTTCAATATTTCAGAAATACACGTCTAATGAGGTTTGGCCAACATGCACGTAAGTGTAATAAGTAAATTTAACAAATGATTTATGGATGCTTGATAAATTTTTAATACATTATTTCAATGTATTAACAGTCTCAGCAAAACCTTAGTGTCAGCTTGGCTTTAATCTTCGCATTCTGTAGATATACATGGAAACCAGACTTGCTTCTTACCTTTCCATGTTCTTTCCTCATATGGGATATGTAAACATCTCTCTGGGTAAACAATCGATCACACTCCCAGCATGTCCAGCCAGGATTAGGTACTTTTTTGGAATCTGCTTTCTTTGCGGGAGAGGGAGATTTCTTCTCTGTCTTTTCTGTCCCATTTACAGATTTTGAGTCCTCTTTGTTATGACTGATGGAGTTCTGAGTGGTGGGCTTCGTGCTTAGTGGCAAATTAATACCCAGGTTTGGTGGTCCTTCAACACTTTTCAGTGTCCCATGCATAGACTATTAAAAGAAAAGAAAAGAAAAGCATTAAACAACATGGCATCTGTTGTTTAAAGAAACTGTCATGTACAGCAATCAGACTCAAAACCTAAACGGTCACTTAGAAGTTCATGCCAAAGGACACATGCAGTAAAATCACATAGTACATTTGGAGTATAGCAGTTCACAGAGGATTGACGACATATATGCATTTCTCACTATTATGCTACATGTAGAGAACTGGCACATCACATGGAAAAGTTCCAGCCTAGACTACTAGACATTCAATTTCCTTATATGCATAGTCTTCTATGCAGGAAAAGTGCTGAGCTTTTACAAGCACTTCGTGTGATTGCTTGCAGCTGGTGGTGCACTTTCCTTTGCTGCCTCCCCTTCTTTGCTGGTGAAAAATTTACACCTGAGGCCAAAGAAGAAAGCAACAGCACTGGAGTGTCAAGGTGCAAAACCTTGTATCTTTGAGAGAAAAATAATATTTATTTATTTATTCATTCATTCATTCAATTTATATCCCGCTCCCATTAGTATCACAGCACCACTCTGGGCAGGTTACAACTCATAAAATAGAGAACAAAAATAAAAATAGAGGCATTAAAACCAATAGCAATAACCCTAAAAAACCAGATGGCACCAACAAATCCATAACGGAGTGACTATTGGGGTGGGGGAGAAGAAAAAAGTACTCTTTTAAATTGATACTGCTTCTCAAATACAGTTTCAGCTTCACTGATTTCAGAACAATCCCTATTTTCCAAAACAATGAAACAGCTCCAGCAGAGCAAGATCAATGAAACTTAAATAGTCAAGGCAACTGAATGCTTCTGAAAGAATGTTTTGGTTACAATTTGTAAACACAGATATGAGATTATTGTAAATGAAGAGGCAAATGATGTAATGTGCGGTTTAAATGAAAATGGCATTTGTAATCCGACAGCACCATCTTTGGGAAAAAATTAATATATGAACTATAGGTTTTCCTCGTTTCGAAAAACCTGAATCAGAAATCCCTACTTTAGGAATTTCCTGTAGTAGTAAGCATAGTTGTAATATAAATAAATGATAAAAGTTTAGTTTCTAACCCAGAAAAACAAGAAGGGGCAGGAAAAATGAGATTTTAATTGCTGTTGCTCACCCAGTAATTCCTGGATGAGGGAAACCTGTATAAGCGAACAGAAATTGTTTATAGTTTGTAGATATGTGAACTAATACAAATAAGGAGAGTAAGACACACACAATTATGAAGGCATAATCATCAGAACAACACATTCTACATGCTGTATATATCACCGGGCAGAGCAGCACCAGAAAACCAACAAAAGCATTTCCTCCACAGACTAACTGGCTTGGCTGGGTGAGAACTTTATTTAGTATGTTTCTGTGTGCCCTTAACTTGCTTAGAGGCTGACTAATGTATTTTGCTCCTATATTTTTGAAACAAGTGTTTGTCTACAACTTAAGATCAGTTTTCATACATTTTAAGTAATTGTGCCTACTGTTTTTCTTATAACTATAAGACAGCCTTCAATTTTGACTTTTGTGAGCCAATCGTTATGATTGGCTTTGAAATAGAATGCAAATTAATATTTGATAATTGAAAGCCTAAGATCAATTTAGAAATAGAATATGTATTATAAATTAGTTATACCGGAAACTTATGTATCTTTGAAGTGTAATAGATAAGAATGAATATTGTAAAATGTTCATGTTGATTTACAACCCCTGTCCAATCCCATGTCCCCTATCCCTACACCTAACCTATAAAATAATTTTTTTAAAAAATACATTTTGACTTGTTACTGTTTAAAATAAGTTTGTGCATATGGAACATAGAAGCAATGTAGATAAATAAAGCTTGTAAAATCAAACCAGCTGATGTTGCTTGGAATTATTGCAACAATGAAATGATTTATACTTTTGCCACTCAGATCAATATTGATAGGATCATCAGATACATAACAGATGAACAGATACATAAGTGATTTCAATGAATAATCTGGAATGTTGATAATATTATGGTAAATGAATATAGACATACTGTAATAGTTGACATCTTGGGCAGTTCTGCAAATTGCATGACTTTCGCAGTCAGTTCACCAATCTCCATGGATGTTATCTGTTGCATAGTGAGTTGTATGGCCCTGTGCGCAACAGATAATGCCTATGGAGAGTTCTTAATTTATGGAAATTTGTGTCTAAAAGTTGTGCCGTTTGTGTAACTGCACAACAGGAATTCAGCCATTATCTCAATGTAACTTAATGTTGTTATTAATGTTCCCCTTCTAGCACTGGGAGAATCAGAACCAGCAGCTGTTTCCAGCCACTCTCCTAATTTCATGGCAGCTATATATGGCTTATGTTATCTTATTTTAACTTCTTTAACAATTAAACATTATTTACTGTTCTTCTTTTATTTTTTTGTTCCTGTAAAACGCAATTAGTACCTTAACTGTTTCACTTGCATGAGAAAATCTTCAATCTGTGCATTTCTTTTTTCCTGGCTCCCTTCCATGTTCTTTGGAGGCTATCTGTTATTTCTTATCACTTATCTCTTGTCTTAATAGTTAAGGCGCTTTTAGGCATAAAGGAATCATCATGGCTCTATGGTTCTATGACACTTAAACAGTTGCTAGACAGGAAAACAAACAGTAGGAAGTAACAGTCTTCTATAAACCAAGGATGCTGGAAACCTTATAAGTAAATAATGTTACTGAAGACTTCCTTATAGAATGGGACAATTAAAGCCCAGAACTGAAATTCCACAATAAAACAAAACCATTCAACAATAAAGATTAGTTAAAACAGACTGTACATAGTTACTGCAAACTCAGTAAAGAGGTTGGGAAGCCCTGCCACTGATTTTTGGAAACAAATCATGCCACCAATTTTTGGTAGCTTTTTTTTTTTAAAGGTCATTAATTCTGGAGATTAGGGGGAGCATAAGAATGGCTTGGGGTTGCATACAGCCCGAATAATGCTCACTCAGACCCCCTGGTTTTGAACCAGACCTATGGTCACCTGCTTGGAACGGCCATCATGCAGTTACAGGTCTATTACTGTAGCATGCTACTATCTCACATCCAAACAAAACAAGAATCCCACACACCTTGATATGATCCATCATAAGCTGCTTCTGAGCATACAAAAGTGAGCAGTCTGGACACTTGAAGACAGAGACCTTCTGGTTTTCAATGTGTTGATCAAAGTGGCGATACAGCAACGGCTGCAGAGTGAACACTGTGTCGCACATAGAACACTTGTATATAATTCTAAAAATGAAAGGAAGTTTAAAAAATTAAAATGATATGATTACAAGGAATATTGGGTTAGATTAATTGGTTGCTTTAGTGTGTGCGTGTGTGTGTGTCTCTCTCTCTCTATGTCTGTGTGTGAGTCTGTGTGTATAGTACATGTGTAGTACATACACAATATCCGGAAGCTGTACATCACTTTAACAGCTTTCTGAACCTTTAGGTGGAGGCAGCCTCGAGATTTTTGCTGCTAACAAGGCAGACTTGGAGCTGAAATTTTGCCTGGAGCAATAAATGGAAGAAAGTTTTCTTCTCCTGGTAGCATCTGAAGAATGTCAAGGGCAGCTGAAAGAATTCTGATACGGCCAGCAAAATTTCTCAGAGGGCTTTCTCACAGCTCTACGTTTTATCCTAGTCTCACTGAGAAGCCAGCCCTATACGGACATCTGCCCTGTGTGTGTATTCGCAGTTGTCCACTAGCTAAAGCCTTCTGGCATCCCTCAAGAGATCCTCGAAATTGTCATTCGACAAATATACTTAAAGACCCCAAGCTTTTCCTCCCCACAACAGAGCTCATTGTTTTCTTGGGAGATGGCACTGAAACTAGATGCTTTTCTATGAGACTGCCCTACCCTAGTGCCTTCCAGATACGACGAACAAAACTGGCAGGGAAGGAGGGGAGTTCTGCTCCACTTATCTGGAGGGTGGTAGGCTAGGCTGGAGAAGGCTGCCAAATATTTTCAATAAAACATTATCAAGATACATTTAGAAAACATGGTGGAAACAAGATAAGGGTATTCTCAATAATATAAAATGCTTATAAGGAAATAAGTTCTTTATGGGAAATTCACGGGTTAAAGTTTGCTTTGACTTGAGACCTTTCCAGTATGCTAAAAATATCCCTGAATTATTATTTTTTTCAGTTTTTACTCAGGAGCACAGTGCTCATTAGCAGGAAAATCGTAAGTGCTGCAAAGAATTTACCCTATATGGGCATCCCAAAGTTTTGGAAAAAACTTATAAAATTTTTTAAAGTGTCATATTTACAACCACTGTAAGCACAAATCAGGTTTCACCACAGTGGCCAACATTTTTTTTCCTTCTAAAGTACCGAATAAAAACATGTAAGCTACGAACCAAGTATTGGAAATGGGGCAGTTGCTTTCACAGGTTATCCCGAAGCTTAAAAAGGCAAACATAACATGGGCTACTTCAAGTAGCAAAATTTGGAAAGGAAAAAAAGCGCCACCCCTTGCCCTCCACTGTTGTCTTTGTCAACGATGTAATAAAGAGTCACATAAAGAGAAAGAAAGGAGTACTTGGGGGGGGGGGGAGGCTATGCCTTCCCATAGCTGCCACCATGTTTTCTTCTTAGGAAGGTCTAGAGGATTTTCTGAGAAACCAGGAGTCAATGGAAATCTGAGTTCAGTGTCAACCAAGGAATCCTTCACCACTACGATTCTGTTAACTCTTCTACAAGAGCGTTCCCCTCAGCCTGACATTCCTCACAGGTTATTGTGAGGATGAAGTGGGAAGGAAGAGAGCCAACCTGAGCTCACTGGAGGAAAGCAAGATATATATGTGACCGATAAATAAATAAACTTTAACACACTAAAGCTAATAAAGAAGAAATCTTTCTTTCTTTCTTTTCGGCATCCAGATACAGGTAAGAAAAGAAAGGCTGGAGAAATCAACACAAAAATGGACAAAAATCCTTTTCAAGACAGAGGCAGAAACAGTAATTATAAAGAGTCATATTGTTATTAAACCAAATTAAACAAAGCACAGATGTCATCTTCTTAAATCATTAATTCTTTGCTTCTGTGACTCTTTTCACTCAAAGACCTCTCTTCCCTCACAGGTTACCCTCACTCTGTTCTATCTTCCTTGAATCTCTAACTGACTTAATGGACTTTAAATACCAAGAATGTAAATGCCACCCTAAAGCAGTCTGCTCCCCACTAAATATTTTAAACCGAGAATGCTAGTACCTAGTCAGATGGGCTAACTGTTTCCCCTTGAGGATCTGGAGCTTCACAGGTTCTCTCCCTTGGTAACGGGACCTTAAAAAAATTTAAGTTTAAGAACATCTTCCTTGCTTTCTTTGAGATGCAGCTGGTGTTCAATGAGTCACATAGAAAGTACTTTCTCTGAACACACAGGATTCATTTCACATTGCCAACTACAGAATAGGTTCTGAGGCAAGTAACACTGCATTTAGGTTGCCTAAAGCTGAGGCTTCAATACTTTGGCCATCTCATGAGAAGAGAAGACTCCCTGGAAAAGACCCTGATGTTGGGAAAGTGTGAAGGCAAGAGGAGAAGGGGACGACAGAGGACGAGATGGTTGGACAGTGTCACCGAAGCGACCAACATGAATTTGACCCAACTCCGGGAGGCAGTGGAAGACAGGAGGGCCTGGCGTGCTCTGGTCCATGGGGTCACGAAGAGTCGGACACGACTTAACGACTAAACAACAACAACAACAGGTTGCCTATGTGAAAGGCAAGCCCAAGAATTCTTTTTCTGCTTAAGGTGAAGTATGAGATGGCATCTCCTATCCTGTCCACTCAGAGAAGCTGACTGGACTGGCAGCTGAATCTCCCTTTAGCACTGACCTGGGACAGCGGTTTAGAGGCCCACAAACTTTGCATGACAAATGCAGCTCTGTCCTCCAACAGAAGGAAACAGCTGGTAAAAAGCCAAGCTATTGCCACCACTACCCCCCACAAACATATGCTGCTTGAGACAGTTGCCTCGTTCTGCCTAATAGCAGGTTTGCCCTGCATCCAGGTAATAGGAGCTATGTAACTTTCCAACAATAAAGTTCTGTTCCGGTATGACACATTTTAAAATATATCTTTCTGCATTTACACACTACAACTAAGTTGTACACCTAAATATGCAATAATGCGTATGACAGTTGTAGGAAACCAAATTGCTCCCTGGCACTGACTTTTGCTGCTTTTCTAATGGTACAGGAAATGCCCTCCCCCATCATAAGGAAAAGTAAATATTTCTCAGCATGATAAGCTCCAATACTGCAAGTCTTATGATCAATAAGTGTTATTAACAAGTGGAAGCAAAGATTAGTACTGCTTACTTCGGTTCTCCTATCTTGATTCCAGGGTGTTGTGTGTAGGCATGAGAATGCGTGCTAGGTGCCGATTTGAAAGCCATCGGACAAATGGGACACTTGTAGAAGACTTCACAGTGAGAACCTTGAATATGGGACTTGAGTGCCGCCACATCTGAGTATACCACATTACAGTGGACACAGCTGTAAAAGAGACAGAGTGTTATTTTAACACCTTCTTATGGGCATCTCAGCTCAACAGATCTACAAGCTAGTGGCCTGACCATGACACAGGCAATAAATGACATGTGGAAGAAAATCAGCTCTAACTGCAGAGAAGAGAAAGGATGCCAAACATCTCAAATCTTGAGGATGCTCCTATTTCCAAGCATCAAGCATCAAAAGGTTTTCCATGCAGCTGCAGAGAAAGCAAAGGAGTGTGGACTGGGCCAAAGGCTTTACCTTTTCCTGTAAAATGTTGGCAGGAAGCTCATTCCAAGGATGAAATGAATTTATAATACATAGTCAGGAAATAGCAACAAAATCATTTTCAGCAGCACAAGGAGAACGGTCTTCATAGATGCCCTCTGTCATCTGCTCTGCGGACTTCTGCATAACTAGCTGAAAGAATGTTATGGGCTGTCGAGTCAGAATTGACTTACAGTGGCCCTAATAGGGCTTTCAAGGTAAACGAGATATTTAAGGAGTGGTGTTATCATTTCCATTCCCCCTGTGAGTTTCTATGGATGAGTGGGGAATTTGAACCCAGACTTCCTGAGTCCTAGTCTATCACTCTCTCTACTACACCACACTGGGTACACCATGCCCAGATACTGTACATGTTCATTAATAGCCTACAAACAAAGCTTCTAACAGAGGAGAGAGGACAGGACGAAAAAAGAAGCAGATGCTGTACTGTGAAATAACTTCTTGGAAAAGGACTGGGGGTATTTTATGATTTGGGGTGGGGAATCACTCATAAATTAGGAATAAGTAGTTACAAATAAACACATACCTGCAAAATGACAAGGAGTCACGTGGCAACTTGAAAACCAACTTTTATTATACATAGTATTAAATCTCATAATCTTAAGGCTGCCACATGACACTTATTTTGCTATAGCAAACCAATATGGTTATTCATGTGGTGACTACTTGTAAATAATTCCCTTTTCTGAAAATAGAAATGCAACTACATTTTGAGTGTAACATAAGGAGGAATAGCCTTATTCCTTTTGCAGTTTAAGCACCACTGAACAGTGGACAGTTCAAGGGCTTGTCCTTAGTATGCCTTGAGTAAATACTTCACACTCAGTTACATCTACTGAGGAAATTATGAAGAGCCTGTTCTGTATCACAGACCAGCATTGTGAGGCATTCAAATTTTTTAAAAGTTAACTGAAAAGTAGTTATACTAATAATATTGGAGAAATGGGAAAATAAAGATTTTTTTTAAAATTGTAACTATAGCAATTACTGGCCACAGCTTGCTACTGTCAGTAACAAGCTTATTTTAAAAGTAACTTTCCAAACTCCAATTACTTTTTAAAGTAATTCCCCATTTGTCCTCTCTACCCTTTTCACAGGTTTGCCTCTGTTTAAATTCACCATCATCACCTCTGCTTTCTCAATTTTTTTTTTAGTGTCTAAAGATGGTTACAATGCTGAGTTTAATACACATGATTGGAAGCTGCCCTGCGACTATGGTGTATTCACACATTTCCTGTGTTTCAAGCAGCATGTGCTAGTTTCACAACCTCAGACTCCATATGGCAGCCGAAAGTGGTACACCAACAGCTATCTTAAGTGCCAGAGAAAGGGACAAGGATAATAGAGAAAGGAGGGACAGAGGCTAACACGGATTGAAGGCAGGTTTGGCCCACAGACTATAGGCTGAACAACAGAGCTTCATGATATAGGAAAAAGTCAGCAAGAGGCAAGTTAAAACACAAACAGAACTTTATGTTTATATTTAAACACAACCAAGGAGAGATATTGTTCATTAATATTCATGGGAAGATAGCTATTTTTCATTCAAGGCTTTAATGGGGATAGATATTAAAATCTAGCATAAAGAAAAATCATTGATAGAAAGGACAAAGTACTTATAGCTTTAATAATATTTTTAAAAAACAAACATCCAAACAAAAATGAAACTTGATTAATAATCTTCCACCAAATAATCGAACAGAAAAGAATAGCTAAAAAGAAGGTATCTGGATGACTTCTGCTGCTGTATAAGCCTTCCTGTAACACTTTCTAAAAATCAATCTGCTAATTGCTGCCAACCTTCCTTGACAAAGAAATCCACTGTCCTGTGGATACAACTTGGTCTGAATATCTTTTTGCATTAAAGACACACACTGGGAAGCTCTTTCAGTGATAAAGCAACTGGAAAGCTGAGCATCTGCCAGATGTCAGAAGCTAAACTTCTGAACAAAATGCCTGCCTTGGGACCTGCATCTTAGCTGGAAGGTTATGATAAAATAAATAGGGCTTTCAAAACAACAACAACAACAGTACCACCTCAATCTCCTAACTCATAAAAAAAAAACCACAGACAGAACACATAATAATAATTATTGTTATATATAAAATATATATAAATTGTTGTTGTGTTCTGTCTGCCTCTGTCTGTCTGAGTGGGGGTTTTTAAGACTGAGGCGGTACCCTCCTGTTACGATGCAGGTCCCAAGGGAGGCCTGGGCTCTGGTGTGGAACATAATAGAAGAGGAAGAGGAGGAGGAGGAAGAAGAAATGGCTTATTTTTCCAAAAAAAATGTCTGGATCATTGACATTGCAATTCCAGGGGATGCCAGAATTGAAAACAAAGAATTGGAAAAATTAACAAAATACAGACATCTGGATAAAACACACTTCAGTGGTCTCCATCGTCATCAGGGCTTTGGGAACAATACCACGGAATTTCATACAGTCTTATAAGCGGTTGCATATTTCAGAAATATACTTAGGTTTTGGGTTAAAACTTGTATCTGTTATTTAATACCAGACAATGTTTTTATAATTTTGACTGACTATGTCTGGTATTTAAGAAGAAGAAGAAGAAGAAGGACAAGAACAAGAACAACAAGAAGAAAATACCAAGAAATTTTACACAGTACTATAAGCAATTGCAGATCTCAGAAATAACACTATCAAAGTTACCAAAAAATGGCAATATTAGGAACAGCATACATCTGCACTGTTATTTAATAGATATTTAGGTTTTTGGCTAAAACATGTATCTGTTATATAATACCAGGCAATGTTTTTATAATTTTCATAGACTGTGCCTGGTGTTTTAAAATAATAATAATATAAATGTATTATTATTATTATTACTATATTGCGCTCTACAGCAGAGTGTATTCCATTAAAGTCAATAAACATATAAACTAACCACCTTTCTATTTATATGTTTAGGTTAAGAAGTTAAGACCTTATACACACATCGGCATCTATAAATTTATAGAAGAATGAATATTTTCCACTTGAGTAAACTCCTCAGAGCTTGGAAATGTTGCTCTTTTGCAGAACAATTCCCAGAATCCATCACAAAGCATGGCCAGCAGGGGTGCGATTTTAGCTAAGCCAAGATCCACCCAGCTACCTCTTCAGAAAGAAAACTCCCAGATAGCACTGGGGCAGGAAACAGGAAGCTTGGGCAGAGCTAGCCTTAGCTAAGCCTCAAAGCTTTCTAGTTTAGGCTTTTTTTTTTCCAGGTGAGTCACATTTCGGTGACTGTAAGCTATGCATAAGTCAGGTAAAACTCCCAGAATGGGGAATTATGGGATTTGTACTCCAAGAAATACAAATCCCATCCCTAATGGCCATTGACTTATCCATGCGCTGTTTTTCGTTTTGTTTTAAATCACCAAAGTACTACAGACTGTTTGTCAACTGATGCCTTTAGCCAATAAACCTCTTTTCCAATGTCTGGCTATGACTGATGAAACAGGCAGAAGCCAAGCTAGCTTTATTCCTTCTTGCCATTCTAATTAACATGGGGAGCCCATAGATTCAAATGGTTCCCTGCAGCAAATGCATGTCCTCTCACAAGTGGAGGGCAATGAGAGCAGTGATGGAGGAGACATTAGAGGTTAAACAGAACACCTGTATAATTTAGTTGCCTGCACTACAATCCACTGAGGTATGCTTAATGTATTTCCATCTATGTTTACTGAAGAGTTATGACTATTTGCAGTGTGATTTTGACACAGCACTGATCTGCATTTTTCCAACCTCTAAACATTATCTCTTCCATAGCTTTTCTAGCAGGGCACTGAAAGATCAGTTATGTGTTTTTTCTGTGTTAAACCGGTACTTGATTTTCCTTATTTTCTTCTTCTTTGCTGCAACTAGTTAAAGTTCAAGAAATTACTCTTTCTGGTATTATTTCATCATTATACTGACCGGAATCCAACTCTTCGAGTGTAGTGTAGACAATTCTTTGTGACATGGGTCTGGAAGTGGACTGATCTGCAGATTGCGCCACACTCGGGACATGTATAGGGAGATTTATGCTGATGAATCCTCTGATGTGATGCAAAACTGCACAGGTTCGGAAGCAACATCTGGCATATACTGCACGTCTTCTATATAACAAACAAACGAGACACTAAGTCACAGGGGGTCCTGATTCAAAATAAGAATTTAAAATCAAACCAATGTACAAAGTTCCATTATGGTCATAAAATGATTAACTAAAAGATCATTACCCTTAATTATTTTTAACTAACTAACTCTCTTAATATGTTTAGGTTAAGATGTTAAGACCTTATAAATTACAATCTACACACTACATGTTATTTTATTTATATTATCTTTTCCCTTTGCTACCCTTTTCTCTCCTACGCCTTTCCTTTCGCCATGAAGAGTTGACTACATATTCAGGCATTAACATTTAGACAAAACTCCTATCTCCTTTAGTATTATTTTGAAATGGCCACCTTGGCCAAAAATTCTGTTAGGAAAACCACATACGGAAGGATGGGCTGTTCTTCATAGGTCTTATTCTCACAATCAGTATACACTCTATCTCCCATCCTTTTTCATAACCAGTATGCAACTGGTGGCATAAAGTCAGCCAGCTGGAAGGTAAAACTGTTTCACCAGGATTCTGGTCCATGAACTTTACTGGCAGGTTTATAAGGCATGGGGGGCAGAGTTTTTTATTTTAATACAACTAACATTTTAGGGAAAACAAAAACCCCACAATAACTGATAGCTATGATCCACAGCAGTTACAAATATGATGGTACAAGGACTGCTTGAGCATACTACAGTCTCTGTGGTGAAGCCATGAAACAAATTAGAGCAAACAGCACCAGAGAGGTGATTTTTTTTCATACCACCCTTCCTCCATAGAGTCCTGGATGGTGTACATAGTATGTGTTCCCTCCTTCCTATTTTACCTCCAAAGCCATATTAGTTAAGCTGCAGAGACAGCAATGAGTTCCCCCAATAAGTTTTTATAGTGGATGAGAGACCGCATTAAAGTTCTATGTCCAACACTCTGACCACCTTGGAGAAATGGATGTTATGAAAATGTAACAATCAATAATGAAAATTCAATGACAATACATCCAACATTGAACATTTAATTTTAAAAATTGAAAGAATTGTGGACTGTTCATATTTTCCACAAAAATAAATAAATAAATAAAAAATCACAGCTGCAGGAACATCTTCCACTCCCTTTTTCTATTTCTTCCACCAGCACCCCCCCCCCCACACAAAATGACTACTTCTTAAAATGTTGCAATTGTACTCGTATTTACTAGGGAGCAAGTCTTCTAAAACGTAATGTATGGAGTCAACACGCAAAAAGAAAAAAAACTGGACTATTAACAGAACAAGCAGCATTTGCAATGAACACGGCAGTGTTTCCTTCCTTCAAACAGGAGGTGTTCCTGTCCAAAGTTCTAGATGGTCACTCTCTGCAAGCAAGATATTCCAATTTTATCCTGATTTTCTTTTCTAAGTGGCACCCAATATTCTGCCTTTGTAGGCATGCTTAGTTGCTGGCTTTCAGGGAACTACATGTAAAGGTGTGGGTTTTTTTTTTAAAATTCTTTATTTCCAAATGGGCTGACACTTCTCCTCAGCCCCATTTTGACTCCAATCCGATTAGCACTGCTTTCAGGTAGAGATACAAAGGGACAGAATTCTGGGCCTACTGTAGCATACTTCCTCAGAAAAAATGTACCTTTTATACAATAAACTAGCACATCAGAAAGATGGGTACATTACACATTGCCTTCTCAAGTTCTAGTCATGCGAGGAAACAAGGAAACATTAAAAACAAAGAAGAAATTTACCACCTAGAGTCCTATGTAATGCAAGGCAGGATTCTACCAGCCTGTTCTGGAAAAGATAAGCTTTCAGTTTGGAAGTAAGAGGGAAACAGATTCTGTCATTAATCCATAGGTAACCTAGCAACCTCAAAGACATTTCATGCAACTCCACTTGTACAATTTGTCATAGAAGCTAGCTAACTGCCTTCAACCAAGATTCTTATTTGTTTGGAAGAAAACAAAACAAAACAAATTAAAATGCTTCAAAATTTAAATCAGACAGTATCTATGCCTGAAAGAGGTTTAAGTGAACACTTGCCAATTTCTATGTGCTTCTATTTGCACTTTCCTATCTGCACTGCATGAATTGTGCCTTCTTTTTGGGTTTCTGTATCAGCACCTGGAGCCACCAGCTGTTCTGCATAACAAGTTGCCTGGGACTATTAGCTGGATTCAAGTCTCTAGTTTTTTTCCCCCTGCTTCAAGCATTACACAGATACTTGAATGCACACTGAGGACCTGTAAACTGTAAACATCTAAAATTAGTACAATGGTATCATTTTAAATACTCTTCTAAAAACAATCACACAAGCGAATTCATTTCACACTCACATATCTGTACATCAGTTGTTCTTACATACAGATTAGTAAGCAAATGTAAAATGTATTTAAACTTCTAAAGAAGTATTATGCAATCCACAAGAATTGCATCACCCCCAGAAATGTTATTGCTTCATGTTAGGACACCTCTATTTTTTTCTCTCTCCCTTACACATGCATTCCATTCCATGTAATCTCTCCTCCGAGGCAGTTTTGCAGATCTTACTGTCTGGATGAAAGTGTTGGTACATTGTGATTTGGTTCTGTGACATCACCATGTTTGCCCTGGGTCCCTGGAATGGCTAGAATTTTCCCAGCAAGACATCCATATAGATAGGGTTTTCTTTTTCCAAAACTGTGCGACCTAAACCTACAGATTTAGAAAACTGTTGTAAATTGGCAGTACATACTGGCTGAAATCCTGTTCCATAGCTTATGCTACAAAGGCTAATGATGTCATCGGCCACAGAGATTTCCCACAGGCAAGTAAAAAATTTCTGACCACCACCCCCCGGGCCTGGAAGGTCCTGAGGCTCCCATGGAATCCCTTCAGTCATGGGGGAGATATTGGGGCCCACAGGGGAGTCTTTTAGTAAAGAGATAACCTTGTGGCATCTTAAGAGATTAAGAAACAGGGCAGGAACCTTACCAGTCTGAGTCTCTTAACCATGGTTAAGGAATCACTGTTGCTCACTGTTTTGTCCTAGTGCAATAATGTCCCCCATTTTATTCCATTACCTGGCTGGATAGTTCAGTGGGATAGACATTTGGCTGCAAAGCGAAAGGCTGGAAGTTCAGTCCCCCCCTTGTACCTCCTGTGAGTAGAGCCAGCCTGTGTGGCCTTGGACAAGCTGCACAGTCCCAGGATACCCCCCCAGAAGAAGGGGATGGTAAACTACTTCGAAGTATTCTCTTACTTGGAAAACCCTGAGAGGGGTCACCATCTGTCAGAATAGACTTGACAGCACACAATTATTATTATTCCATTTTTTAGTTATTAGTAGTACAGTCTTGTGTCTCCCTATGGTTGAATCGAGCTTCACAGTTCAGATTTAGTTTCTCTAGATGAGTGGTTCCCAACCTTGGGAAATCCAGATGTCCTTGGACTGCAACTTCCAGAAACCCCAGCCAGCATGACTGGCAGTGAAAGTTTCTGTGAACTACAGCCCAAGAAAACCTGGGTTACTTAAGGTTGGGAACCACTGCTTTAGACTGTCAGTTTAAACAGAACTATGAAAAACAGCAGTATAGATATATAATGGGTGAAATATTGTTGTTTAGTGTTGTAAGTTGCACTAGAGTACACTCACTGAATCAGTAGAGATCTGGTGAGTCAGCTCCTCTGGACATTCCATTGGTTCAAATGGGTCAACTCTACTTGCAATGTACTACACTAAGCAACATAATTTCAGCTACTGATGCACAAATGCCAATGCAGAAAAATAAAGGGGGCTGAGGAGGTACAAGAAAGAAAGGAAACAGAATAGGGGGCTGGGGAGTGCTCCTGGTTTTTTAACACTGGTTAATGGGGTACATTACATGTAATCTGTACCACCTTTCTTAGCCACCATATACATGCAATTTTTTAAAATATGCCACAGCTATCTCTTAGTTTTTAAATGTTTAGAGTTGCAGCACATTGGTCTTGCATAATTTCTTAATCACTTGGTAAATTTCCATTCTCAATAGGAACAGCTGTAACATATCTCAAATTCTTAGCTTCAGAGATGTCTTCAGAATAGTTGTAGCAACAGATGTTGCCCTTGAGTCTACTTGCCTCGTTTTAACAGTCAGAAAAGTGCTTGGTCAGGCTTTTTCAGCTAGGCTGATAGGTTTCTGCCACTGTAGAAAGCAACACAACAATATTATCATGATAGGAACAGCTTGCTGATTTTCTTTACTGGATTTATCCTCTACCAAACCAAACAACACTCTCAAATCTGGGAATCTGACCTGGGAACACGTGTCACTGAAAGGAGTTCTTGCACTAAGCAGGCCAGCCTTGCACAGGTCATTAGTGCCCAACGTACTTATTTTATAGACAGTGGCTGATGTTGGTGCTTTTGTGGGAGGGTCAGACTGTCATGTTACTGAAACTCCTCTCATGCTGTGTTAACTTAGTTTCTCCCATCCTTTCTCTTCTTCATTACACACCCTGTAGGTAAAACAGGGATTTAAAACCAGTGGCCTATGGACAGAAGAGTATAAAACTAGGTGAGAGTTTAGTGCTATATTTGAGATAACAAAAACAGTCGCATCTAGACAAAAGGAGGTTTAAGTAACAACTAGGAGAAGCAGTGGGGCTATGAGACTTGAAAGTGAAGCTCTGGTTGAGACCACATCTCCAACCACGAAAGGTCACTCTAGAAATGTGATCTAGATTGGTAAAAACAGCAATAGCTCTTTGCAGTAATGGCTGCAAAGTATGCCACACAGTGAGTGGTACCCAAACAATGCTTTGGGTTTGCTTGTCTGCGCTCAAGAATAAGCTTCTAGACTATGTCTCAGAACGCCTAGAGAATTTCAACAAAATGGCAAAGAGAGGCACAAAAAGGCTGCATGAAGAATAAATTATCAAGAAGAGGAAGAATGTGTGCAAACATTCAAAATAAAATATTGCTGTCAATTCCAGACAGTAATCAACATTTATTGTCACAATGTGTCTACAATGGCAAATGACCCATAAAACAAAAACATATGCAAATATAACACTACATAGGCCATTCCAACAGTCCAGAGAGTGTGTCCAGAGAGTCTACAAGAGAATGTTGCAACTAGAAACCTGGATATTGAGCTGTAGATGCTGAGCAAAACTGTATCCCAGAAAAACCCAGAATAAAATTCTTCCTCATGTAGACATATTCTGACTCGGGAGACAAGATAATATGACTTGCAAAGAACATCTCTAGTAGTAAGAATTACATGAAATATGGGTTGTTCACTAAGAAGTTGAACAACCAGAAATCTGTGTGTAAGCAGAATTAATCAAACAAGTTGCTTTACCAACTAAAGAACAGCCATGCTAATTAGTCATGACTGTTAATTATAATTTTAGTTACACAGATTTTCTCCAGGCTATCTGTATACAAGTATACTATCCTGTTTCAAACTGAGTATCACATTGTTTTACTGTATGGAACTGAAGCCTTATTTTTATTAAGGTTGGTCTCTTCTCGAGTTTGAGGAGCTTAAGTATGAATCTACCTTTTTAGTAAAGCTATTTATACCCCACTTTTCAAAATAATCTTATTTCAATTCAGACTACTTCCATTAACATGTTAAAAAATTAAAATACAATATTAAAATAACAGGAAACACTAAAAGCATAGCAGAATTTTTGAACACTACTTAGCCATGAAACCCATTGGGGGACCTTGAGGATAAAGGGGGGGGGGGTCAGAACCATGTACCTCACTGGAAAAACATGGATTATAAATGCAGCTAATAAAAAATAAATAACTCAGAACAGATGAGTTTTCCATATAATGCCTTCTGGAATGATACAGTTTCCAATTGTTATCCAAAAATTAGGGAGGCAGTTTGTCAAACCGTCTTAGGAAAATTAATTCTAAAACAGTGGTACTAAAACTGCTGCACCCAATATTCATCAATTAATTTTTTCCTGATAATGGCCACAAAGCACGGTCTCCAATGCAAATGTTAGAAGCTGCCAAAAACAATCCTTAAAGATAACCTTCAAAATTCTAAACCTGGGATCAACTGTTATCAGCATCTAAAGTGAGTCTTGAAACAAAATAGTAATTTGTAACCTGTACATTCTTATTCCCAAACAGCCATGTTCTTCACAAACCTTCACACATTTCAATGAATTCACCGCATGTTGTTCTGGAAGATGTGGCTTATGAAAGTCTTCCAGTAAAATAATTCTCCCTCTTCTGAATGTCCCATAGTCTCTGAGTTTGTTAACAGAAACATCCTTATCATGCTGATTTCTTAAGAACAGAGCAGCAGTGACACCACTACAGTAGGACTCCCCTAACAACGGGATTAGTATCTGCAGATTCACTTATCCGCTGCCTGAAAATATCAAATTAAAAAAATCCACCCAGTATATTTACCAGAACTGGCCACTAGAGGGAGCCCAAGATGATATTATGTATTGCATTTGCTATTTCTGAGTTTTTGGCATTCCTGGGGTGGGGTCTTGAAACCGATCTCTGTGGATACTGTGGTCCTACTGTACTTTACAAAAAATACCCAGTAACAGCTGAGGAATCTGTAGGTTGGGGTACCACTGCATCAGAGCTTTGCTCATTTCTTTGGACTCACCAGTAGAGCTCCTAAACTTTCCCCTATGCAGATGGAGGAAGGGAAGAAAATACGTGTATTGAGAAGAAACTGCAGTCCAAGTTATAAAAAGTCAAGAACAACCATGCTGCTTTTAAGAGACAATAACGAACATCAAGATTTAGACATTTCTTCATGATATAGATAGGGAAATGCTGGGAAAATTTTATTGCTTATAAGAGACTACATTTCAGATTATATTCAGCTACAAAAGTCAACTCCACAAAATTTCCAAGATTGGAATTAATCCAACCAAGCTCTAAAAAAGTACATGCCCTGAATTTTCTGTTCCTAAAGCTGTTTTTTCCCCCAGCAACAGACTGCTGCACTCTGCAGTTAGCAATTGTATAAGCTATGCTTGAGAAAATTTATGAATACGATTATTCTAAACAATCACAACAATACACATTGAGGCTCTGGTACTAACAAAACTGTTTCATTTCACCCTACAATAGCAAGGGATGGAAACAAACCTAGGAAACACTCTACATTATTTAACTGTCTGCATTCCATATGTCCAGTAATAAAACATATTCTCTGCCCTTAGGACCTTTGTACTCAATTTGACGTGAGAAGTTTAAACATCTGTGAACATTCCATGATATCATAGCACAGTGAAAGGAATTAGATGATGGCCAAAATCCTACTGAGTTAAGCCTGTGGAAAGCAAGCAATGTAACTTGCAGTGGCTTTTTGCTGCCAATTAACAAACCTCCCTAAGATTTTCAGGTGTACATCAGTTTGATGGGTAACTATGCAACAGGATTTTGTCCAACATGTAATACTCTATCTCTGTTTTACATCATTATTTTTCCATTCTTTTAGTAGACACATTACAAGCTATGTTTTCTTGTATGAGTACATATTTCAAATTTACTTTAATGCCTCGTTTATATCTTTGTGATTACTGTAGACATATTGGTTGAAATTTTGTTGCTTAGTGTAGTAAATCACACTAAAGTAGGTCCACTGAATCAGTAGGGATTTAGTGAATCAAATCCTCTGTAAGTTCCATTGATTCAAACGGACCTACTCTAGCTATAATTTGCTTTTCATAGTAAATCTCAATGAGAGTAGGCCCATTTGAATCAATGGGACCTACAAAGAATTCACTTATTAAACCCCCAGTGATTCAGTGGTTCTACTCTACCGCATCTTATTAAACAAAGCAACAGGATTCCAGTCACTAAAATAAAGTCCATACTGGGAAGGGATAGAAAATTAATCCAATTATATTCCATGTAGTGCCAGGTTCAGTTAAGCACCGAACCTGACACTAGAGCAGAAATGAGAGTCATTCATTACCTTGTTCCAGTTCTGTTTATGGAGGTCTGCAAACCACAAGCATGTCTTCACAGTAATTCACACATTAACAAAGTTCAAAAGAGAAGTACCCAAAATGATGAGGTAACTTTATACAGAAACTGTAACTGAAACTGTAATAAAGTATCATAACTGTGTCAATAAAGTGACAAATAATGAAAAGAATCCTAACTGAATTAGTTCCATTGTTCGATGTTAGCACACAACAACAGTTGGTACTGTACAAATAGATCACATTTGAGGTAAATCATTGTAAAAAATAAAGCAAAGTATGAAGGAGCAACCTAAAGGTCTCAATGAGGGATCAGACATCCTTCCTCTACTGTACCATTTCCATTCTGGTGTAACACTGAAGTAGATTTTACAGGGTTGTTGTACATTTAGTAGTTCAATATATATATTTTTTGCCACCTCTCCTTTCTCCTTGATTATTTAGATCTATGTTCAGAATATGCCATTATAGATGCCTACTCAAACAACCATGGACGTTCCATCCTTCCAATAATATGTACTATCAGTAAAACTTGTCTGAAATGAACAACAGAGATCTGCAGAATACCTGACCGACTAGGTTTATTAATTGTACCAATGATACAGTGCGGCCCATCAGGAAATGTGTAACACACAACCAATTTTGTAGTCACAGGAAGGCTGAAAGAACACAGAGTATGTCAAATAACTGGTGGGCCACTGCATAATTTTAACAGGTTTTGTTTGCCTTAGGGTGCCACACAATTTTGGGACCCAGATGGGTGATAGGGAGAAGCAGTGTTTTGGTGCACTGCATAACTGAATACACTAATATGAGGAGGAACGTCACACAGGGTGTGTGGAATATATTCTAATGCTCTACCTTAGGCAAATGAGATCATCTTCATTGAAAGAAAGATGGGGTATAAATAAAATGGATCAATAAATGAACTGACAGCCGTAGCGAAACATGTCACAAAATCATTTTAAGGTGTTATAACAGCTAAGATTAAATTTCACTTCGGTTCAGCCTGATATAAACCTTTTTAGTCACAGAACCAGACTTTTTAATATAGATATATGACTTCTCCAAACTCAAATGTTCTGACATCTGGTCTTGGGTGTCCACACCTATAAGATCTATTTTGACACAGACCTCTGCCCAAGTGGGTTCCTGCCTCCTCCAACATATATTCAAATACCTCTGATGGCCCAATTCAATGGCACATGCTGCTGACATTACCATCATTCTCATGTTAAGGCCTTAAGAATAATAGGAGAATTATTGGGCCAAAAGCCTGTCTAATCTAGGAAGCACTGTGTTCACACAGTGGCCAACGGGATGCCTGGGAGAAGCCCATTATTACTTGAACATGAGTGCAACAGCATCCTCCCACTTGTGACCAACAGCAGCACAAGACCTAGGGCACAACTGTGCCTTACAAGTCTAAAAAAAGAGAGAGAACTCTTCCTTTCAGATATATCTGCTAGTTGCAGCAGGGTATATTCAGTTCACTGTCCAAAAAAAATGTCACTGCATCTGTGTATGTTCCTTGTGCATGAATATTCTATAGCAAACTGCCTTACACTGACTCAGATCTTAAATTCCTCTGTATAGGTCTTTTATTTATTGTATAGCTCTTTAAAGGAGCAACAAATGACCCCACCCCTTTATTTTTTAAATACTTTGCCAGTTCGAAGGTACTTTTTTTTTCTAAAACAAGTCACAACTAAAAAAATTTAAGTGAAAGTAAACAAGGAAAAATCCTAATTATAGTGCAAAAAGATCGGAATTTAAAGATAAGATACTGTACTTGTCCACTTGAGTCAGCAGCCTGCTGGAAATGTGTTGCTAAAGATGTCTCATCTTGGAAAACCTCATTGCACTCCAAACACTTCAGGCTATGCCTGCATAGCTTTGAAGAGTCTTCATCTAGAGGCATAGCGGGAGGAACGGGAGTACTTGCAGGAGCTGATATGACCGTCCCAGTTATGCCAGACTGAATTTTTGTTACAGTGTGGGTACCCACTCCAACAGGGCTTTGGAGAATGGATGATGTAACAGAAGCACTGCTTGTAGGAGAAGCTATCATTTGATCTGTTGGAACTGGTTTCAGAATCAAGTGGGAACACTGCATGACCACCCCTTTCTCTTTATGTCCACGAGCATGAGAAAGAAGGCTGCACTTGTTATAGAAAACAAGATTCTTTGTGCAGTGGTTGCAGGTGACTTCAATCCGCACACTCCTCCTATCATAGTGTTGTGTAAGACTCTTTTCAAGGGCAAAGGAGTCACCACATTCCAAACACTTATAACCGCGTGTGGGCACGGTGATACCCGCATTCGCAGGAGGACTGAGGTTTGGGATGTAAACTGGGACCGGGTTAACACTGCTCAGCACCTTGTTAAATGCTTCAACTACAGAGCTCTGTAAAGACGACACCACCTGGACTCTGGATACTTTCTTTGAAGGCTGTGTCGCTGCTGCTGCAGAAATTATTGCCTGCTTGATCTGTTGCTGAGGTTTTGTGAGCACTTGGCGGAGTTCAGAGGTGGTCTGAGCACTTTGAGGCAGTAGATTAAGGTTGGCAAGATGGACAGTCTTTGGCACAAGTTTTGCACTAGCAAGGCTTGATGCTGGCACCACAACAGTCTGCTGTTGTATAGCGTTGGCGGCTTTGATAATGGCACTGCTGGCACTCTGCACCGACGCAGCAGAAATGACTGTGGCTTTCACTGTGGTGTTATTAGCAAGCTTCAGGTTGATAACCTGGGATCCTGCTGTCTTAACGGCTGATACGGGTAAAAAAGCAGTAGCTACAGGCTTAATAGTAACTTGTTTTGGAGCAAGTTCTGCAGAAGCAACAGCATTGGTGACAACTGCTGACTGAAGTGGAGCCCTTGGAGGAGAAGAAAGGACTGCAGCAGAAGTAGGCGATGACAGCAATGATGTCATAGAAGCCATCATGGAAGCCGTTTGCTCTGGTTTCCTACCACTGTCCAGATCAATCTCTGGCAACACTCTTGTAACCGTTCGCTTGATTTCTCCAGATGACGTCTTGATAGTTTTTATGCGGACTTTTGGAATTGCTGGTGTTGATCCTGCAGGTGATGGTGGGGACCCTTTGCTACTGTTCTCACTTGACACACTCCTGGGACTATCAGGCTGCTTAACGGAGGGTTTTTTGGCACAGTCAATAAGACTCTGAGATTCGGGTGACTTGTCAATGGCCCTGGGGCTTTCACTTGTATCTTTCGGCAAGGGAGAAGGTTCCCTTGAATTAGACTGTGGATCTTTAGTGATGTCTGTTGCTGCTTTTTTAGCACTAAGTGCTGCAATTGCAGCAATACATGAGGACAGTTTTGCTGATGACTTTGCTTTAGATTGTGAAACACTGGTAAGGTTTGTATCTCCTTTCTCCGTGCCTACTTTCCCATCCATTGCTCTATTTTCAAGTAATTTTTCAGGATTTTCTTTAAGCAACTTATCATCTAGTTTCCTTGCTTTAAAAGGTTCATACATGCCTAAAGATGTTGAGCTTGTCTCTGAATCTCTTTTGACAACCTTGTTTTTATCAGCATTACCTTGACCAGCAACTCCAGGTTTTATCAGGTTATCTCCTCCAAGTCCCTTTAACTTCTCATAGTCTGGCTGGGAGACAGACCCTGTTAATACATTAGCTCTGAAGTTTCCTCGCATGTCTTCTTTGTCTGGGGGATCATCAACCTCAATTTTTTCATCATCATCAAATTCCTCAGCACTTGAGATAGGGCTAAACTGATTGAAGGCTGACTCTTTGAGTGCAGTATCAGAAATGGAGCCCTCATCTTTGAGAGACTTCCCCTCCTCTTTATTATAACTTTCTAGAGCTGACACAGTTAAAAACCCATTATGCAAACCGTTGCCAGTGGAATGGTGGCCATCCTTCTCTGTTCCTTCAGAAGAATCGATTGTCCTCACATTTTTCACAATAACACTTACACCAACATCAGATGATGATGGTGCGTGAGAATCATCATCAGGATGCACGTTCTGTTTTATGTGGCTTTCATGATCATCATGTCCAGACTCAATAGCAGCTTTAGGGTCAACCATATCTGGGATGTCAAAGGCCGCAAGAAGGTCATCAAAGTCTGGAGTCTTCATATCTCCCATGGTCACGTTAATTGTCCTACTGTAAACCTACAAAACGAGCATAAATGTTTCATATCAATAAAATGATTGACATATATAAATAAGTGACACATATAAATAAGTCTATGTAACTTTGTTTTTGCATATTTAATTGTCATTTCACCAATGAGCCCAGAAGAACATCCTAATATCTCTAATTATTTTTGAGCTCTCACACATAAGGGAACAGTTTCGGTTTCAAGCAATCAAAGCAAAAACCCGTATTATGATGCAAAATACGTCAATAGTAGATAACCATGACAATTTCAGTAACACATTATGAGCATCTGAGTTACCATAAAAGTACACAGAAGACTACCAGAACAGAATAATACTGTTCCATCAAAACACCACATTCATGTACTTTCCAGACTTTAGAATTCCAATATAACACCATGAACATTCTAGCAAAATACAGCAGGACACCCATATCTGCTGGGAATTGGTTCCAAGCCTCCTCGCAGATACTGAAAACTGTAGATACCGTGTTTCCATGAAAATAAGACAGGGTCTTATATTAATTTTTGCTCCCAAAAATGCATTAGGGCTTATTTTCAGGGGATATTTTACAGTCATGTCATTTTCTTCTGGTTGCTGCACAATGGTGGAGGGTGGGGTTTCATTTAACTGGGGCTTATTTTGGGGGTAGGGCTTATATTACGAGCATCCTGAAAAATCATACTAGGGCTTATTTTCAGATTAGGTCTTATTTACAGGGAAACAGGGTAAGAGTGAACATTATATATATAGCAAAGTAAAAGGGAAAAAAACAGAAAAAATAGTATTTTCACATGTATTACCAGAACAGGACACTAGTGACCATGCTATGTATTCTTCACTAACAAGTACCCTGTTTCCCCGAAAATAAGACCTAACCTGAAAATAAGCCCTAGTAGGATTTTCAGGATGCTTGTAATATAAGCCCCTACCCCAAAAATAAGCCCTAGTTAAGTGAAACCCTGCCCTCCACCATTGTGCAGCAACCAGAAGATGACATGACTATATTTGAAGAAATGTAGATTGTTGTACATAAAAAAATAGAACATCCCCTGAAAATAAATCCTAATGGAGCAAAAATTAATATAAGACCCTGTCTTATTTTTGGGGAAACACGGTATTCCTAGCATGGTCTCTGGCTCCTTCTAATGCCGGTTCTGCTAATACATGTGAAAAACGATTTTCTGGATTTAGAAAAAAATATTTTTTAAATATTTTCAGACCATGTATAAGTAAATCAGTGAATACAGATCCTGTGGATAAGGGGGTCCTACTGTATGCTACCAATTCTTTACCGTTCCATGTCTACAGCTGACCAGCTCCAAGCACAGTGACAATTTCTGAGAATCAGTTTAAGTCCCACAGAATATGAGGTTGAGATGCTATGTATGATAAGACCTTTTTTACTTATTGGGCAAAATCATCTGTTTGGTTCTGCATGTGTAAAGATATGTGCACATTTTGATGGATCACATTCTCACCTTCGCATACATAAGCAATTTATAGAATTTGAAGGACGGGATGACAGACAGGAAAATTGTTGATTAGAGATGGGCACAAACCTCAGTTTGGAGGTCTGGCCCAATTCGTCACCATGCTCACAAAGGTGTTGTGCAGGCACAGTGCCCTCCCCTGCACACTCGCCCATTCCTTGGGTGATGGGTGCTTCCCTCCTTGCTTCCCCAGTGTGACTACCCACTTACCTTTTGCAGCATGCTGTTTCCTCTTCCGCCTCCTCCGTCAACCACCCATGCAGGGGAGGAATTCCTGCAGTGCTGCCTTTGAGTGGGCGGCTGATGGAGAAGATGGAAGAGGGAAGAGCATGCTGCAAAAGGTGAGTGGGTAGTTGCACTGGGGAGGTGGGGGAGGGAAGCGCACATTGCCCAAGGAATGGGGAAGTGTGCAGGGGAGGTGGGAGGGTGCCATAACTGCACAACATCTGTGCGAGCACAGTGACAAATTGGGCCAGACCTCCAAACCAAGGTTTGTGCCCATCTCTATTTTTGATCAAAATAGGAACTGGCACATAACAGTGATGAACAAATACATTCAGGTCTCAGTTATGAACACAGAAGGAAACATGACTCAGCAACTATACAACTTGTTATTCCTTCTTAAGAAACAATCTTGCAAAACCAAAGGTTTCTGCATAGATTCAAAAACATCCTTACATTTACATAAAGATACCTGTGGGACTATGATCAACATAGCCAAACTGATGAAATGAGAATAAAATGGTGGGGAGAAAAATGGAACAAGAAATCAAAATCCAATAGGAGGCAACCACTTAGTTATTCACAGAAATACAAATGTAAAGGCATGATTATTCCAGTTCTTTTTCCAATCTGAATGTACAGTGGTGCCTCGCTAGACGATGTTAATCCGTTCCACGAGGATCGCTGTCTAGCGAAAACATCGTCTAGCGAAGCACGTTTTCCCATTGGAATGCATTGAAATCGCTTCAATGCGTTCCAAGGGAAAACGCAGTCGTCTTGCGAAATTTCCCATAGGGAAACCTCGTCTAGCGAGTGAGGGTCCCCATAGGAATGCACTGACAGCTGCACTGACAGCTTTTCACCACTAGTCGGCGCACTCCTATGGGGAAACCTCATCGTCTAGCGAAATTCCCCATAGGGAAACATCGTTTTGCGAAGCGCAGTAGCGCTCGCAAAAAGGCATCGTCTAGCGATTTCCTCGTCCTGCGAGGCAATCGTCTAGCGAGGCACCACTGTACACAGCCACTTCCATAGCTTCCTAATAATTAGCCTAATGCTATGATCCAACTAGGAACTACTCAACTTAGAAAGTCTAAAAGTCACCTTTCTCACTGTTATTTTCAAAGCAATGGAGAGGAGAAAACAGTTCAGGCATAACACTACAGTGAGCTTAGAGAAGGATAACTAAAAGCATTTGCTTTCATTTTTTGTTATCTGCTGCTTTTCTAGCCATCCAACCCCAATAAACTGTGGTGAATCTTAACTATAATTTGTTTGTAACCAGGCAGCTACAAATCATGGTTTAAAAATCTGGTTTGATTCAAACAGTTCAGTTAAGATCAATAAGTGACACTAAATTCTAACAGGCAAAAAAGGAAGCAAAAACTTTTGATCTCCTTTTTGATGGATGGGGGATATGCAAAGGCCCGGTTAGACTCATTCTCTTCACCACAAATGATAATCCACTCTTTCTTGTGACAAATAATACAACCATCGTAAGGAAATAATTTACTATTAAACTGCCATTAACCCTGTTTTTTAAAGTTGGTTTGGCAAAACTGGTTGTATAGCCTGTATGTATAGCTAATATTGATATTAAAATGTTATTAAAATGATGAGTTGCAATAGTGGCAACAGCTTACATATTACTCAAAAGCCCTGTTAAGATGAAATCACTGGGGCCTTTCTATCTAGTATCCTACACACAAGTTCCATATTTTCCATTACAAACCTCCCAAAACAAAATCTATCCCCTCCTGATACATTTCTAGTTTTTGTTTTTTGGCATATTCTGTTTCTGATTTAAATAAATTGCTGGGGCCAGTTAATAATCTAAAAATACTGAAATAATTCCATTCAGATGCATCGTTGTAATGGATATGAGTCTTATTTTCTTCAATGATTATTGCAAAATCTAGATTACCATAACTGCATTTGCAGAAGCATGAACTCAGTGTCAGATGGCAAAAAGATAAAAGAACCCATCAAATAAAATCCTTTTGAACAGCCATATGTGAGCCACATACGGATTATTAATTTCTTTGAAAGCTAGAATTCAAACAGTACAAAGCATGTTGTTCCACAAATCTCAAAGGAATTAAAGGACAATGTTGCCCCCAAATGGTGTATGGTTAGGGAACTTTATATGCCAAAAGTTAAGGACAGAGATAGGTATGAAACACTTCATTGCGCTCCATGCGTTCCCTCCTCCAACCCCCCAGCCAGCTGCCCCACTCACAATCTGGCAATCACCGCCCGGGTTCTCCTTTGCTTGCAGCTGTCCAGGCAGGAGCTTGGGCTTCCCTTCTCCGCCTCCTCTGGCAGCTGACCACTCAACAGCTGGGCAGCAAGAATCCCCACTCTATCTCCTTGTCTAAGTGGTTGGCTGCTGGAAGAAACGGGGAAGGGAAGCCCAAGGTCCTGCCTGGACTGCACAGTCGCCAGCAGAGAACCCAGGTAGCATGCACCAGATTGTGAATGGGGCACCTAGCCGGGGGGTGGGGGAAATGCACGGCACCTGTGGTGCCACGCGTACGAATCTGCACAAAGCGTGATGAAGTGCATCGTGCCTATCTCTAGTTAAAGAGCAAGTAATCTTCACTGTTAGTGGTCAATACATGACCTTTTATATTGTGGCATCACAAGAGGTGGAAAAGGTAACATATAACTTTTACTCAATTAGTCCCCATAAGCATCTACTTATCAGAAATTGCAAGACTTCTTATATAGTATTTTAAAATATTTAAAGAAGCTTCCTTAAACACTGGGTGTTTCTTCATAAGCAACGTTCCCTCTAATTTTCAGTTCTGCTGGGTGGGTCTCTGCCTTCGTGCATGCAACTCCCCCCCCCCCCCACTCGTGCATGCAATTCCCCCCTGAGGAGTTCCATCGTGACTGGAACCAAAGGGGCTGAAAACTATCACTGTCAGTACACGAAGGTGGAGGAAGGCTGCATGGAGGGAGGCAGAGAGGCACATACCTTAGAGGGAACCATGTTCATAGGGATTTGTTTCCAGTCCCCTGATCATCCTTGTTACTCTTCTCTGAACTTATTCCAGTTTGTTGGCATCCCTCTTAAAGTTGCTGTCCAGAACTAGACACAGTACTCTGGATTAGATCTAACCATGGGAGGGGAACTAGTATTTCATGGGATTTGGAAACTATACTTCTGTTAATGTGGCCTAAAATAGCAATTGCCTTTTTTGCAGCCACATCGCATTTTTAGTTTTTATTCCACTTGTGATCTACAACCATTCCAAGATCCTTCTCACTTGAAACTTATAAAAAGAGAATGACATCTGATAAGCATGAACGTGACCAAGGAAGTAAGTTTTGGAGTGTACAGCTGATGCCTGACCAATATACCTAACAAAAGGTGAAACATCCTCCACAGTAATGCAGAGTACAGAACAACAAGCCACAAATTTTCTTTTGGCCTGATTTATGAACAACCTCAGTAAGTAAGAAACATGATAATAAGCCATTCCAGCATAACGAGTCAGAATATGCAAATAAAGACGAGAAAAAGATAATGCATTTGAGCACAAAGAAGTGTTTATGATCAAAACAATTGTACAGTTAAAATCATTTAGAACAAAAGACCAACAGAAAATAGCTGGGCATAGCACAAATGGTAGAGTGCTGCTTCCTAACATTTCTGTTTAAATCAGAAAGAATTTGTGGCACAAATGGTGTAACATTCGAAGGCAAATTGCCCTAAGTAAGGAAACCGTAGACATTACCAGTAGCATAATGAGTTGCATGACTCACCATGCAACTGGTAATGTCTTCTGTGATTTCTTAACTTTGGACACTTTGCCTTCAAAAGCTACACCATTTGTGTCACAAATTCTTTCTGATTTAAACAGAAATGTTTGGATCATGGCAGCCTCAATATAGCACAGGAAGCAGCACTCCTTTTGGCCTTCACTTAATAATTATAATCATGTATTCCTTCCACATCTAGCTTTCTAGTTGTAACTAGAATCATATTAGACAAATACACAATGACAGTTTTATACTGAAGGACAAAATAGATGCTATATAAATGTCAGGTGATGTATCACATCTTAACTAGGCACTTAAGGCTGCTTTGACTAAACTAGCAGCCAAAGGGAAACGGAGATTGGATTGGTAGGTCCTCCTTCATAGATGACATTTACATCTTCAAGTACTGTGAGAAATCAAGCCAAGATACTAATGGTGTGCTCCTTTCTCTGGTTGCTTTAACCAACAGGATTCTAGTTTTCTTCTATTAAAGATAGCAAATGTGGATCACACTCTCTGAAGAGTGTGTCCACTCTACAGTTAGAGCAGTTTGACATTACTTCAACTATTTTGGCTCTATCTAGTCCTGAAGTTCTCAGAATCCTCTGTTAAAAAAATATTAGTGGACCAGAGCCCTCTAAGCAAAGAATTCTAAGCTTCTTACCAAGCTACTAATTCCAAGACCCATTTAGGAGGGAGCCATGTTAAAGTAGTTTCAAACTGCTGCAATTGTAGTATAAACACACTTTCAATATCTTCAGAGCATTATTGCTCTGTCTCTAGAAAACAAAGTGGATCCTCAGGGTAGGTACCTCCCTTGGTACCCATCAGACATCCTCTCCAGTTTTTACATTTTAGAGCTTTAAAAAATTAATATTAAATTATAATGAAATACATGGACCTCCAATGTAATCTTTATGTAATCTTTATTTCTAAGAAAGCCACTGGACTCTCTATCCCCACTACCCAGGAGTTCCTAAAATTTAAAAATGATCAGCAGCTACAATCCAGCTTCATTTTGAAGCATGGCAATGTGCTCCCTCCAGAGAGGGGTCAGTTGGAAGGACCGCATAGAGCATCCTGGGAAGCCAAAGAGAGGGTGGTAATGAGAATGAATAGTCGACATGTACTGTGTGTAGGTTTTCCTCTCTTTTGTGTATTTGGAGAGGGGGCTTGCATTAGTTTCTTGTTTTGATAAGGTGTGTGTATGTGGCTGTTTTTGTTTTTTATCTGTGTAGTTGTTTCTGTAAGTCTCAATCTTCTGCGTTCTGTGAATCAGGTATATTGTGTTTTGTAAGGGGAAATATGTGATTATTTAAATACTTCCAATCCCTCTTCTTAGATTACTTATCTGAATCGTGGTCTTCCAATTACCACAAGAATGACTACAGCTAAGTACTTCAGTGAGAACTGAAGCAAGCTCCCAAGTAGAAATATCAGGTAGGGATAGAAAACCTCCATGTCATGTTTCAGCTGGAGACTCAATAATATCAGGGGAGTTGATTGCATTTCTTGATGCAGTCTTGCCCACTGAGGGATGCTGGAATGAGGATCCACATTCCCCAATTCTGGTTCCCTACCTTTGCCATAAAAACTGCTTCTTCAAATTACACTTGGTGACACTGCATAATTGGACCATATTCCCTGAGTTGTATGCTCCTTACATAAAACTCCTTACAAATGATAAGCTCACTAAATTATTTGCTCTTAGTGAGGGCCTGATCACATGGACAATTTGAATAGTTTCTTTTTCCTCATTTTATATCAGTACATTTCTATGTACAGTCACGTGATATATACCACTGGGCCTGTTCACATGGCTGTCAGTTCAATTGATAGATTTCTTACTGCCTGTACTGGATCTGCAGGCTACACGTGCCTTCTCATATAATTTTCATTTTTCTTTGCCCTTTTGAATAGCGTTGGGAGGAGGAAGCGGGCTTTAAAAGACTAGCAAAGCATTGTAAAGAGCAAGGTTTAAAAAAAAACCCATTGGCCATGGTGCCCAACCCAAACCTTTTGCAAAGTAAATAAACTGAGAGCAACATTCACACACACTGAAATAATAAGGATTGAAGCGCTACAGGGATCAGTACATTTTAAAACAACCATGCTAGCAAAAGGGGGGGGGCACTAGCTGGCCAAATGAATCAATGTTACCCATGCGTCATGTGAACTGAAATTTATAAAATGATTTAAATAATAGCCGAATCAATATAACTGGAGTTCTTTTGCCACATGTAATCGAGCCCTGAGAAAGGCTGTGCTGAGAGTTTGCTAACTCTCCGTGAGATTTCTTGTAGCCAGTATGAGAACAAGAGAGTAAAAGTGATTGTATTTCCATGAAGGTTTCCTGGATTTGCACAAACTATCTCTGTGCAAAACAAGTATATTTTCCAGTTGTGAAGCAAAGCATATAAACACATAATAAGCAGAGGAAGACTGGCTGATTGAATAAAAAGACACTTATACGGTCATTTCTATTGAGATCTCTGCAAGGATCTTCTCTCCCCTATTTTTCAAAAATTTCCAGGGAGATCCGAAGAATTTTATATTCTTTTGCTACTCTCCAATAAGGTTTCTTACATTACTAGTAAAGTGGCCAAATACTGCGCTGCCACAATAGCTTGCTGCAGTCTCCTGACCACATAAGGTCTTCGAGTGCCCCCGCCCTTGTTAAGAGATTTCTTGTTTAACTTACTTTCTAGGAGAGTTGGGGTGGTATACTGATGGTTATGCGTGTCTCCTAATCTCATCCTATATCATGTGACTGTTGTAATGTTTTAAAAGCTTTTACCGTATTTTTGCTCCATAAGACGCACCTGACCATAAGACGCACCTTGCATTCGAGGCGCCATCGGGGGGTGAAGGGGTGTGCGTGTGGAGGGGCGGGGGGGGGGAAGTCAGGCAGCGGCGTGATTTCCCCTCCTTTTCCGGCACTCTAAACACCTTTTCTTCCCCTGGATCACTTTCCTCCCATACGTCTTTCCTTAACACCACTCTTTCCGTTTCTTTCAACTGTCCTCCCTCCTCTCTCGTGAGAAAAATGTTTATCCCCCTCTTCTCCCCCTCTCGTGACTCCTCCCTCTCTTCTCCTACTTCCCCCTCCTCTATCCATTCCTCTGTCTCGTGCCGCTCCATCTCTCCTTCTTCTTCTGTCACTTTAAACTTTTTTTTACAGTATTCGCTCCATAAGATGCACACACTTCCCCCCCCCCACTTTTTTTTTGGGGGGGGAAGTGCGTCTTATGGACTGAAAAATACGGTATATCCCTCAATGCTGCTGGCTAATTCAGAACATCTTTTTAACTTTAATGTCATAAAAGAGCCAGGGGGTGCATTGATGATGTCATATCATGTCTTGACCAATGCCTCTGATATCATGTGATTTTATCTAAATAATGTATTTTTATCTTCCTGGTCACTGACCGTAATTATTATTATTATAAAAAGACACAAAGAATCTATCTACTGGTTGCTGTGGGTTTTTCGGGCTCTTTGGCTGTGTTCTGAAGGTTGTTCCTCCTAACGTTTCGCCAGTCTCTGTGGCCGGCATCTTCAGAGGACAGGAGTCAGAACTCTGTCTGTGCTCAGTTCTGACTCCTGTCCTCTGAAGATGCCGGCCACAGAGACTGGCAAAACGTTAGGAGGAACAACCTTCAGAACACAGCCAAAGAGCCCGAAAAACCCACAACAACCATCAGATCCCGGCCGTGAAAGCCTTCGAGAATACAATCTATCTACTACTTGTAATTTTTAACATCCATGCAACAAGCCTGGTCTCACAAAATGTTCAAGTTGACTTCTGCTAGAGTAAGGAAAACCATCATTAAACTGATCCTCACAATACAATAACTATGTGCCATCAGGCCAATTCCAAATTATTATGACTTTCCTAGGTATAAAATAATCTCTAGGTATAAAATAATCAGAGCTAGTTTACCACTTGCTCCTTCTGATGGTGCTTTGAGACCATGCAGTTTGCAGAAAGCCACAAAGATGATAGGGCACTTAACCCCATTAGGCAGATATTCTGGGAGAGCTCGGTTGGTTCCTTCCAAGGAAGGCAGAGTAGGGAACCAACCTCCAGCCCTTAGGCTCTACAAATTAGGTTCTATGCTATTAGCTCGTATAACAAACAATTTCCCGAACTTTTTTGAAGGAAATGTGGCCATACTGCATCATTTTGTCATATGCAGTGTGACTGCCCCATAATGGTGAAATTTTGGACTGGCATTAACAATGAGATTAGTAATACTGTCAATCATACATTTCATCTAAATGTAACTGTAACTTTACTGAATTTTTTTCAGATGATAATGCCTCTTTTTAAATATACTTTCATCCTCTTTGAAGCCTGACAAGAGATCGCCAAGAGAGTCAACTTTTTACAAGAGATGGGTGGTAAAAATGTGCCTGGAACTTAGTGCTTTCAGGAGGCTGATACAAGAAGTTTGAAACACAAGAAATCTCACACACCTAAGTAGCTTTGATATCACATGATAACAATTCATCTATGCAGCCCTCCAATATAAGCACATTCAAGGACAAATGCCAACTTCTAATGGAAACAGATGGAGAAATTTTATAGACAGAACAGGATAAACAACTAGAGGTGGGGTTTTTCATTTTGGGGGGTTGTAACTTCATACTTCTCTAAGAATTTTTCAGACAGAATTCTGGGAATTTCAGCTCAGAAACACATACCTACAGATACCTATATTTCACTGATCTGAAGAACAGCCTACCTCTGAGGCTGCAACGCATTCTCTGGCCCTGTTTCCTATTGCAAGACTATGACTCCCAAGAAGCACCACATCAGCTTCATTTCTTTTATATTAAACAACAAGAAGCAAGGACAGAGAAAGCTGTGTAGTCTAAGAGATCAACTTCCAAGTGAATGAAATACAGGTTTCTTTAGGTGCATGATTATGACTTGAAATTCCCAGGATTCTACCTATGGAATTCTTGCAGAATTCTGGGATTTGGAGTTAAAAAAAGAGACAAAAATGAAAGCACACTCCTACAAACATCTGAAATACACTTAACTCTACCACAGAATTCCTCTGTACGATACACTCAATCTCAGAACTGCTATGACCTCTTATTTGGTACATTACTGTTCTATAAAATTTATGCACTACAACATACTCTTGCTACAGCAATGCAATATTTGTATGTTATAATTTTTATTTGTATTTAATTAATAATACCTTGCTGTTTCATAAACAAGGAGGATATTTATGAAGTTTCTTATACTCATGTGGAAAGATGTACATCCCTGTTCCCGTTGTTGGTCTTTCCAAAGCAGCAATGACCAAAGCCAGGCAGGCAATCACTGACTTTCCAGTGCTTAATTTTTCCACACAAAATGTAAAAGTTAAAGTTTACTAGAAGCCAGGTGAAGTGGATTTAAATCACAATTAAAATTTTTTAAAAAAAACAACAGGTTGATATTTTTACTTAAGTCATGATTTAAATCAATCTGATTTTTAAAAATCATTGATTTTTATCCATCCTGACTATTGAATATTACAGCCTGCAGCAAGTAACATTTTAACCAGCTCTAGATGCGTAGACAATCCCTGCTACATTTGGTCATGCACCATGGAAGGGCAAAAACTCAGGATCACAGGGTTGGCAGAATTTATCTTGGCTCAACTAACTACAACAGATGCAAGATACAAGAATGCAAGATACAAAAGAGTAGCCATACTGAGTCTGTTGCAACAAAGACTACAGAAGACCCTTAAAAACTAACAGATTTACTATAACATGTGTTTTCATGAACTACAACCCATTTTATTAAATGCATGGGGACGTCATGAAGAATTTCAGGTACAGCACAAGATTAGACAGAGGACTACACCGAAATACAATTATTTTAAAGGAAACTTCTTGTTTTGCTGCTTCTGCATGGCACCAGCTAACAGATGCATGCAGCTGTGGATTATGCGTTGTCTGCTTCTGCTTAATAAAAAGACATTTAGCCCTTTGGAATATTAAGGAGGGTTTCTTTCAAGCTAGTGTTTCAGTTGTGTCTGTGACAAGTTTTTAGATCATACTTACACTGAATTTTATTATACAACAGGGTTTAAGTTCACAAAGAGCTTCAAGACCCCACCCCCACTTTTTTTTAACAAACATGTTATAAATGGTTATGGATCAGTTAATAAGTAAACATATTTGTCACAAACACAAATGTCAGTGAGCAAAGGACTAGGTGCAATTCTGCCATGTGGTACAGGCTCACTGGTCATCTTGAACATGACTACGTAGTGAATCACTCAAACAACTGAGTTCTTCTGAGCCTCGTAAATAAGCCATTTCCTGATGTGCTGAAGAAATCAAACCAAAGGAAGATTCTAAGGGCAAAGGGGGGAAGATATTAAATTCTATTCAGTGCTCATTTGCCTTCACCACACAGAAGTATTATAGTTCCCCATCAAAACTACAAATTCGCCTGAGCTGAAGTCAAACAAAGGCATAATTATTAAAAAGTTAAAAACAACCTTAACTATAATTTGCCTCCTTTTCTTTTCAGTTTTTAGTTGCCTATCGCTGGAGCCAATGTTTGTTAATCCTCTATTACTAGACAACTCTTACTGAAACATTCCACACTAATAAGTACTGTAAGCAAACAGTTTGTTGAACAACAGGAAGACTAAGGACAGGAAATCTGAAGATGAGCTTGTGCCAGAGTCAGTGAAAATGAAGCAGGAATCTTCCGGCCTGAGTGGTGGTAAACATATTTTGAGTTGTAGAATAGAGGGAAACGAGGGTCCTTGGACTCCAGACGTCCAGAGTTGCATGCATGCTTCACCCATTGGCTGTCTACAATATGTCAACAGGTGCAGGTAACCCACTGAACCTTATTCAACAATCCACTGTTGTTCCTTGACTAAGTTAGACAAGATAGACTGTTCAGCTCTCTTTTCTCTCCAGTCCTTGTGCCTTTGTTTTTCCACCTGTTAGACATCTTCCCAAATCTAACCAAGTGAGATGCAATACAGATTCATGTTAATAGATTTTAGCCAATGCATGTAAAATACAAGAAACAAAAGAAAATAAACAAAAACAAGCCTAAAAGGTAACAGTATGAAGAATTGCAATTAACAATCACCCATACGGTTGGTTTTGGGTTTTTCAGAGTGGCATTGGATGAGTTCTTAGGTATCTTCTGCTCCTATGGGAATTCCAACAGATTGTGAGTCTGGCACTCATAAGAAGGCAATCGGGTCATAGGCAGAGTCAGCAGAAGGGTTATACATTTTGTGTTTCCTGGGTTCACTGAGAATTCTAATATCTCTCCTCTTCATACACCAGTGTGAACAACCTAATGATAACCAGAATATGTATGTCAGGCAAAAACAAAAACAAAAAAAAATTGAAAAAAATAAAGAAAACAAAAACATGGTGGCATCTTAAAGACTAACTGCTATATTTTAATGTGAGCTTTCATGGACAAGTCCACTTCTTCAGAATACGTAGCATCTGTTTCTCTCTACATATATCATGGCTCATCAAAAACAGTATGGAACATTTTTTGTCCGAGTACATACAAAGTGACTGGGAGAAAAAAGAATAATCCAAAGGAAGAAAGCAACAGATTTGTGCTCTATTGCTCCCCTATTTATTTTTAAAACTCTACATAAGTGGCTGAAACTCACAAATACTATTTAGGATTGTTTAGATGATAACATATAATACCTACCTCACAGATATTATTTTGTGCAGATTCTTTAACAAAATGTGACTCCACATTGCTACAATGTCCTATCTGGGTTGGGAGTGCCTGACCATCTTATCTATCTCCTGAGAAATCTATATGTGGGACAGGAAGCAACAGTTAGAACTGGATATGGAACAACTGATTGGTTCAAAATTGGGAAAGGAGTACGACAAGGCTGTATATTGTCTCCCTGCTTATTTAACTTATATGCAGAATACATTATGCGAAAGGCAGGACTGGAGGAATCCCAAAACGGAATTAAGATTGCCGGAAGAAATATCAACAACCTCCGATATGCAGATGATACCACTCTGATGGCAGAAAGTGAGGAGGAATTAAAGAACCTCTTAATGAGGGTGAAAGAGGAGAGCGCCAAAAATGGTCTGAAGCTCAACATCCAAAAAACTAAGATCATGGCCACTGGTCCCATCACCTCCTGGCAAATAGAAGGGGAAGATATGGAGGCAGTGACAGATTTTACCTTCTTGGGCTCCATGATCACTGCAGATGGTGACAGCAGCCACGAAATTCAAAGACGCCTGCTTCTTGGGAGGAAAGCAATGACAAACCTAGACAGCATCTTAAAAAGCAGAGACATCACCTTGCCAACAAAGATCCGCATAGTCAAAGCTATGGTTTTTCCTGTAGTGATGTATGGAAGTGAGAGCTGGACCATAAAGAAGACTGACCGCCGAAGAACTGATGCTTTTGAATTGTGGTGCTGGAGGGGACTCTTGAGAGTCCCCTGGACTGCAAAGAGAACAAACCTATCCATTTTGAAGGAAATCAACCCTGAGTGCTCACTGGAAGGACAGATCCTGAAGCTGAGGCTCCAATACTTTGGCCATCTCATGAGAAGAGAAGACTCCCTGGAAAAGACCCTGATGTTGGGAAAGTGTGAAGGCAAGAGAAGGGGACAACAGAGGACGAGATGGTTGGACAGTGTCATTGAAGCTACCAACATGAATTTGACCCAACTCCGGGAGGCAGTGGAAGACAGGAGGGTCTGGTGTGCTCTGGTCCATGGAGTCACGAAGAGTCGGACACGACTTAACGACTAAACAACAACAACAAAAAGTGTTAACAAGTATGCTTTTTAAAAATCTAAATAGAAATCAAATAGTAGTCTTAAAGCTGCTGTTTGCTTTGAGGCCAAAGGAGACCATTTTCACAGCAAGGGGTGAAAGGGTTAAGTTCTCCCTCCATATTTCTTGTCCACCTGCTGTTGTTCTGGCTCTCTTTCATAAAGACAGGAAGGTCCAAGAGGAAAAAAAAGATGGAAGAATCCAAGGGGAAAAACTCCCCCCTACACAGACACACATATTCCAAGGATATATTTTCAATTTTTCCACTGGAAAAATTGGAAATCCTGGGGAAAATATAAAAACAATTGAGTGAAATGCTGTTTCAGTCACAATCACAGGACTATTTAGCACACTGATTTGTATTTCAGATGTATTACATATGGCACAAATTCTATTCCTATTTTCCAAATACTCAAGGGCAAGAACCCAGCTTTTCCCCCTCTCTGTCATGTTCCCTCATCACACAACCCATTTTGCAATCAGTGCATGTCTGGCTGAACAAAGGAGAGGCAAGTGGAGGAAAACATGTGCTTACATGATTGCCATTATGAGAAAGAGTTGTTGCTAGCAAACTGCAGGACACCATCTGCCCTGATCCCACCCCCAGCCCACAGCTAAGAGTCTTGGAGGAGCAGCCATTCTGGGATTCCAAGAAGGCAGGGAGGGAGGCGCAGGTGTCTTCAGAGGACAGGATGATGCATCTGGCAGGTTGGGGGAGCTGGAGTCCATGCTGTGCATGGTAGGAACAACAAGACAATCCCTGGCAAGGGTCCCCAAGCAGCTTCCTAGTAGCTAGGGGATGAGGCCAAGGAAGAGGCACCACAACCATCCCAGCTTCAGAGACAGCTCCTGACCCACCAGCTCTATGGCTCACCCCACACAGCTGAGGCAGTGGCAGGGCAAATGCCAGCGAGATAGGAGGAGGCGGCTCCTTGAGGAGTGAGAAAGCAGCCAGGACGCACCAACAGGCACCTCTACTGACCTTGCTTTTCACCAGGGCTTCTCTAGCCTCAATGCTGGGAACTTAGGCCAGTACCTGACTGACTATTTCCAGGTGACTAGTGTCAGAAATTCAGTCCTCTGGGGTGTGTGAGAGTGGTAATAGGGAACTGTTAGAAGGCACTTGATCCAATAGAAAGTACTTCAACCAGCAACCTGGAGCCAACGGAATTATTGGCAGGAGATCCCAAGGCTGCCGGTTTTGTTCAGCACAGGTGTGGCAGGGCTCACACCTTACCTGCTCACATAAGCATTTATTTATTTATTTATTTATTTATTTATTTATTTATTTAAAATATTCTAACACCCCCCCCCTTTCTCCTTAAAAAGGACCCAAGGAGGCTTACAACATTAAAAGTATACAAATATTTTTAAAGAATTATACAAATATTATATTAAAATTGGTAAACAAAATGTGTACAACTAGAGAATAGCCCATCTTGTACACTTAAATCCACGACGTACTTCTGTACCTCATGGTGGCTGCCATCATCACGAGAAAATAATACAGGGGAGGTTATCTTCACTTGTCAATTGCTACTTACCTTCTCCTAATGTCCTTTGTTCTAGCTTAATGGAGACAGTCACAGAAGAAGCTAAACTATTTCTTTCCAAAGCATAAACTTTATTTTACTATATAGATTTATTTTCTGTTTTCATTTTTTTTTCCTTTCCTAGAAAGATAACTTTGTATAGGTAGCACAGGCTCCAACAGTTTGCAAGTCCCTCTTTACCCTGTTCAGATGAGTACACTCATTATTCTGCTTGCACAAAACTAAGGCCAAAATCCTGCTAAAAACCTCACACCAATATTCCCTCTAATTTTCAGCTCCGCCGGGCAGGGCCCCGCCCCTCACATGCGCAACTCTGCTCTCCCACACGTGTGACTCTGCTCCCTGAATCAAAGGAGCTGGAAAACACCCGCTGTGGGTGCGCCGAAGGGGAGGAACACTGAGCGGAGGGGGGCGCAGCGCTGCATGCTGGCGCAGATGCACAGCTTAGAGGGAATGTTGCCCCACACATGTATGGGCAATCGCATAATATTTTCCCTCGTGCTGCAAGCTATCCTTTGTGTGACTGGGTGCACACCTGATTTTGCAATCAAGTAAGGCTCAAAGGATAGTGTGACAGAGGGAAGAACCACCTATACAATTGCCCTTACACTCTCTCTTTCCTTATCATTCTGACTTAAGGTCATTTATTTTCAGATTTCCTAAACAATACCATGCTATATGTTATGTTGTGAATTAAGCATTTTGTAGTGCTACAGCAGTGAAACAGGTTTAGGTTCACATATATTTCAATTTTAATTCTTCAAGGAACAATTTTTCTACCACTGCTTCAAAAGTCCCAGACATTGCTCAGTGTTCCTGAATTATCCTTTTGGCAATGCCATTAAAAGGGGTGACCTGACTTAGCTGCCTAAATGCAGCAATCAGGGTACAGCTTGTCTTAGTTACAGTGAACTACTGTTCACCAACGTGTGTGTGGGGGAGTCACACTGCTGATCACATTTTTTTGCAATTTGCCATTAGTTGATTTCTGTTCTGGCAACAAAACACCTGATTTGGAGAATGCTGCCAAGAATTTTGAGCGGGCAAGTGTAAAACAATGTAAAATTGTCATCTGGCAAATCAGTCCCTGAATTAATATTAAAAAGGCAAGTGAGCCGCCTCTCAGATGCTGCTATGGCTCAGTGACTATAAGCAAAGCCTATTACAAAAATTCACAGACCATTTTTCTCCAGAATGCTCTATATTCTCACTCAGGATCAACATTAAAAGAACTGTAGCTGTGAGGCTGAGCATTATACAACAGTCTATGATTAATCACATAGTCAGACTGCAACCTAGACGTGCACTTTGTCTCTTTAAAACTAATAAGACAGAACTAGATGCAGATTCACCAGGAAGAAGATCACCCCATCTGTATCACTGCCCACTTCTCTAGCACCAGAATACAACACAGTAGCCTTGCTTACTCTAACCTCTTATCGAAGCCATGGCCTTAGTGTAACAGGACAAAATTCTCCCAGCAATCAACATTTCCAACCTTGGGTCCCCAGATGTTCTAGGACTACAACTCCCAGAAATCCTGGCCAACACAATGAGTGATGTAAGCTTCTGGGAGTTTTAGTCCAAGAACATCTGGGGACTCAAGGTTGGAAACCACTTAAATCGAGAGAAAAAATTGTGAGTGCCTCAGGCCCAGAAGGCACCTTTTATGAAGAGAATCTTTATAAAATATCATCACCACCACCACCATTTTGCTGTCTGGGAGTATTTCACAAAAGTAATGTTTCTGAGCTCTGTTGAAACCAACCTCAGAAACCCATTCTGGCATTACTGTTGCATCCTCCAGGGATCAGAACTCATAGGCCACTAAGAAGGGATGGAAACAAAGCACCTCAAGCAAACCCTCAAGTTAACCCAAAGGATTATACTCACCATCCAACACTAGGGCCTCGAGAAACTTGGCATATATAAGGAGTGGTAGATGCATTATTGAGTGCATTGCACAGCTAGCAGCCCAGGTCGCCGACCCTTTTAGATGCAGCAAGAATTCAAGGAAGAGACATAGTTCAATGTTTTCCCAGGTTGTCTGTCTAACATTATTTGGGTTTATCCCTAATCATGACCTCAGCGAGTCCAACAGCCTGTGAGTCACATCCTCAGTCAGAGCAAGATAATATCTCCATTATATAAAATTGACTGTAACGTATCTGTTTAACTGCAGCAATGTACTACTCAAACGGTAACCAAAATGACTACTAAGCTGCATGTGGCTAACAGAGAAAACAGATAAGCTCCAGTAGATTAACCAAATTAGCTAAGAAGAAGAAAAAGAGCCTGCACAATGTATGAAAAACTTACAAATACAGTAGATTCCAAGGAGATAGCCATGCTGGAGCAAAAACAATAAAGGCTCTTGTGGAACCTTAAGGACTAATAAGTTTTATTTGTTATATTTCCTGGTATGTAGTGTATTTCACCAAATGCAGTAAAGAACGATTCCCCAACCAGGCGCCCTCCAATATGCTGGATACAAGTCCCATCTTTTCTACCCTGCATGCCTGTATTATGATGTAAGATGCATTCCAGTTTTGGAAAAGTTGCTACAGAAAGACTTCATATCTACCTACTCTCCTTGCCATCTGTTGCCACCAAGAAGGGGAGGAGGAGACAGCATCACAATTTGAAACAAGACAAATCTCAGGAACCTAGGCTATGGTTGGATGAGGAGTGGACAACCTCCAGAGGTCTAAGGCTAACAAACATATACTCTGGAACTTGAGGGCTACATCTGCTCCTACACCTTGCCCATCTCAAGTTTTTTATTTAAAAAGCTTTATAAGTCAGAAAGTTCACGCATGTAACCTAATGGCCAAGCTACTTTTACAAATTTGAGGAGGCAGTAGTGTTGTGGGGACCAAAAGAGAGCAAAATTGCTTCCCACACCCCCAGATGCCACAAGCAACTTTCTGAAACAAAAAATTAATCTAAAAAAGGGGGAGTGCACAGGGCCTTGGGTGCTGTATTGGGCCAAAAGGCCATGCTTTGTCCCCCTAGGCTTGGCTAAGGAATAGGAAATACATAGCCAACTAATGTATATTGTCTCTCTGCTTATTTAACTTATATGCAGAATACATCATTCGAAAGGACTGGATGAATCCCAAGACGGAATTAAGATTGCCGGAAGAAATATCAACAACCTCAGATATGCAGATGATACCACTCTGATGGCAGAAAGTGAGGAGGAATTAAAGAACCTCTTAATGAGGGTGAAAGAGGAGAGCGCCAAAAATGGTCTGAAGCTGAACATAAAAAAACCCAAGATCATGGCCACTGGTCCCATCACCTCCTGGCAAATAGAAGGGGAAGATATGGAGGCAGTGACAGACTTTACCTTCTTGGGCTCCATGATCACTGCAGATGGTGACAGCAGCCACGAAATTCAAAGACGCCTGCTTCTTGGGAGGAAAGCGATGACAAACCTAGATAGCATCTTAAAAAGCAGAGACATCACCTTGCCGACAAAGGTCCGCATAGTCAAAGCTATGGTTTTTCCAGTAGCGATGTATGGAAGTGAGAGCTGGACCATAAAGAAGACTGACCGCCGAAGAATTGATGCTTTTGAATTGTGGTGCTGGAGGAGACTCTTGAGAGTCCCCTGGACTGCAAAGAGAACAAACCTATCCATTTTGAAAGAAATCAACCCTGAGTGCTCACTGGAAGGACAGATCCTGAAGCTGAGGCTCCAATACTTTGGCCATCTCATGAGAAGAGAAGACTCCCTGGAAAAGACCCTGATGTTGGGAAAATGTGAAGGCAAGAGGAGAAGGGGACGACAGAGGACGAGATGGTTGGACAGTGTCACTGAAGCTACCAACATGAATTTGACCCAACTCCGGGAGGCAGTGGAAGACAGGAGGGCCTGGCGTGCTCTGGTCCATGGGGTCACGAAGAGTCGGGCACGACTTAACGACTAAACAACAACAAGCCAACTAACTTCTAAAGTACCGACATGATGAGTAACTCGGAACGAAGCATGATGACAAACGTGATGATGGCCAAGAGCCTTAAGTAGTGTTCTTTAAAATGGGATAAAAACAAATGAATCCAATGGTTATCCACTAGCCATTATGCATCCTGACATACCCTGTTTCCCCGAAAATAAGACCTAACCTGAAAATAAGCCCTAGTATGATTTTTCAGGATGCTCGTAATATAAGCCCTACCCCAAAAATAAGCCCCAGTTAAGTGAAACCCCGCCCTCCACCATTGTGCAGCAACCAGAAGAAGATGGCATGACTGTATTTGAATAAATGTAGATTGTTGTATTTGAAAAAAAAAAATCCCCTGAAAATAAGCCCTAACGTGTTTTGGGGAGCAAAAATTAATATAAGACCCTGTCTTATTTTCGGGGAAACACGGTACATGTTGCCAGCATCAGCTTCTATAAACCAGTTCCTACTAGTTTACAGAAGCTAGCCTGCATAGAGCTAAATAATCTTTCAAGTGCCTAGACAACAACAAAGTCTCGGGTTTCCATGACACTAAGATGCTAGTATTATCTGAATCTTTGGCTGTGGGGTTCTTCAGCTTCAATGTTGCAATTTTTAAAAAGAACAATGTTGAACCTTCATTTCATTTGTGATTACAAAATAATTGCATACCCACCTTTGAAAATCCAAAAACAAAAAGCAACAAAAAAGCATCAGTAGAAAGTGGTGGAATGCATGTCACTCTGTAAATTACCTAAATAATATCATCCAAGGGAAGTTAAAAACAAATCCCAAGGTAATACAATGGATGTTTTCAGGTCACTCTCCCACCCCAGCTTTACCCCATCTATGATACCTTCTTGGGCTGTTCAATTTACTACTTTCTGACATTTAGCTGGGTCCTGAAATGGGTACTGACAACTATTAATTTTGGATTTTGTTTCTTACTGAAAAAATAAGCTGTGAAAGACTGTGTCACACATTCAATTTACTAACTTGGATTAATGTATTATGTACAGGTACTCTATCCACACAAGGCCCCAAGCAGAAACTGCATGGTACATTTTGCAGTTTAAATAAAAATTATGTATCAGATTTAGGCACTGCTCTATTATTAAATAGATGCAATTGACCACTTTGATTGTACATCAGGATCAAAAATACACTGGGTCAGATTTGAGGGAAACTGGCAGAACCCCCAAATATATAGCAGGACTTCCGGAACATGGGCCAAAATGTTTTAAGTCCCTCCCTCCAACCTAAATAAGACTCTCCCTAAAAGTCAGCAGTCTCTCTGACACTGCAGACAGCACTGCTATTGGACATGGAAATTGGGAAAACTCACAAGCGTGTAACAGGGCAGCTCAGTAAACCATTAGAGATATCATGCATCCAGGGTGATGATGAATGTAATAGCAACCAAGCACAGTAATCTCAACTACACTAGTTTTCTGTCCTCTGCTGAAAGCAATATTAAGTATGAATGTCTTCTTTCTCCTCCTCCTTTTCTCCTCCTCCTCTTCCTCTTCCTTCTCAAGTGACATAAGAGGTAACACCAAGAAAAAAAACCCACATCAATGACTGGCAAGAAATAGGCCTAGAAATGTCTGGGTCAACATTTTCACGCCTTTTCGGACAAACCAATATATGTGGCTACTACTTTATATTGATATTTCCAATGATAACCAAGTCAATTATTCCATTTCAGAAAAGATCTAAGACCTATTAAACATTAAATATCGTACCTCTCTTCAGAAACAGCTGCTGAGCAAAGGCAGACTCTAACATCAGCTCCTCCTAAGAGGGCCAGCCCTCAAATATTCATCTGCATTTTCAGCTCAAAAGGATGGCCTACGTGTTTTTTTAAGACACCACAAAATCTCTTTTGTATAATGTCTGAATATATTTTGAAGCAGCCAATGAATCATAGACAATTATCTGTTAACATTTCTCATGTTACAGCAAACAGTTCCCAGCACAATATTTAAATGAAGCGGGGGGGGGGGATACTTTTGCAGTAAGCAAGAGGAAATAAAGGCATCAGACAACTCACAGACACAAACATCCACAGTATAATGTTACTTCCCAAACCTAAATCTGGTGAGAATATTGTCACCAAATAGAGTATTAGTACTCACAGTTCTAGAAAAGTCTCCAAAACATATAAAGGTGATCTCGTCTAACCCTATGTATTTTTAATGACCCTTAGAAAAGCTAAAAACCAAGTACAAAGCAAACACACAATATTCTCCCCCATGCTGTAACATGTATTAGTGGCTTCTCAAACAGACATCTACAGTTAGAACAGAACCTCTGTATACTGATATTAAACATAACATGAAGATGGTATCACAGCACACTTGATTCCCCCATGCAAAGCTATTTAATGCCCTGTCAGACTTGAGAAGCACAATACATTACACCTGGACTAAGACGTCTACATCAAATATTGTCAGGCTTTAACAGATCACATGCGACTTTCATACACTACAATTTATTCCTTAAATACCTTGTGTCATCTGCTGCACAATCAGGAAATAAAGAGGTTCCTTAATGCTTGTGTCACCCTGTAAATGCAGCGAACCCTGCCTGTCACCAGCCTCCATGGAACTTACCCAATCAAAATACTCCCAAGGCTTTTAAGATTGTCTACTTTATTCCGCTTGAATACAATGGACAACCTAAAATTCACACTAGATCAGAACACATTTCTCCCACAACTGTTTATCTTCCATCTTTATTTTCCTTTGATTTTTCCATTACAGATTTATAATGCCAGATGCCAATCCAGGACTGGCTGGATTTTAGTAACATTATAATGCATGCAAAATTCCAGCATTGCTGATGATTTCCTGTTTTAGGAAGCCACTGTTTCTAGCTAAAGAACAACCAAGACAAAAATGTTTAGTGCTCCAATCTCTCTAAGAGCCTTTGTTCTTTCCCTTCCCACATTGCTTGGTCTCACCTCCCCCCCATTCCTTTCCTTTGGAGCCTCCAGCTTCAGTATAAAATGCAAAATGAATGCTCTAATCTAAGTACATGTTATATTTTAGAAAAGACAAGACAAACCTTATCTATTATCTAATGTTCTGAAGCACTGAGTCAGAAGGAGACATGCCTTACCAGCTGATGCAGTGTCCATCCGGTTTCCTCTTTGTACGTAATTAATGTTCGTGTAATTTATCCTACTAGTAATCCCTGGGATTTTGGCAAAAAACTTTAAAATACACCTCTTCCACTGGACTGCAAAAACCTTCAATACAATGAAGTTTACTAAGCAAAACGCTTTGTTATGTTTGTCATATGTATACCCCCCTACTTATATAAAAATACAGGGGTCTGCCTCAAAATTCCTTTCACATACAAATAAACAAAAGATTATCTCACTGGTCCAAAAGGGAGCAGAGATACGAAATCATTATTTTTAAAAGGTTAAGATGGAAAATTATGGAAAAGCAAAATGGCCATGTAACATAAAACAATTTATTACTACTGTATATGGTCCACAATTTATGACTGCCACATAGGGCCTGTTCTTTTGTGATTCAGCAGCGAGGAAGAAATGTTTGCTTATATCCCAAACAAAGACAGCATTGCTAGTCTGGGCATTAATAAGCCTTCAGAAACAATAGCTTTAATCTTAGTGAACCTGGATGCATATAAAATTATTTCTTTGCCTAATTTGGACCACTGTTTACTCACCAATACATGTCTGGCTTTGCAATCAGAAATTGCAATTCAGCTTTTGTACATTTGTTATCGCCATGCTGTTGTGATCATAGTCAAAAAATGTGATAGCTCACCTTGTGTACCTTGACCTGTGAAAGATTTTTTTAATACCAATGACCAGGTATACAGCCACAGATGGATAACCCCTGCAAACCTGAAAGGGTTAAAGGCAGCCCCAATCAATAGGCCTACAAGGAAAAAGAAAAGAGTATGCCTTTACAGCCTCTTTTGCAAATGCTTTCATATGCAATCCTACAAAGCTGTTTGCTCTTGGCCTTTAACACAGACACAACACACACACACACACACACTTTTTTTATGAAAAGAAATCCACAAGACAACAGCTTGTAAATAAAATCAGCATGCAAAGCAGCAATTCTGAGCCACAAGCATAAGCAGAAATACAAATCGTTCATTCCATTTTTTATTTTGTTCAGCTTAAAAAGAAGAAAACACCTAGAGAGCTATGTGTACCACCTAGCAAAACAAAGGAAACATTTTTAATAAGGGTGCTAAATCTCAGCTCTTGTCCTCTCCTTTAGCAAAAAGGAAAAGAACCAAAACCAAAAAGAAAAAAAAGAGAAAAAGGCATGAATCAGCCAAAGTAATCGCAGTTACTGCAAATATGTACAGAGATACACAGAAACCTTTATGACTATTACCATTAGCCACATACCAGTGCTGTGTGTCTAAAGTGTGCATTCACATATTGTTAGGGGATGGTGGTATCTTTTCTGCTAGATCCTCTGCTTTTGGCTGCCATGGAGGGAGGAAGCTATCCCACTGTAGTAGCTCAATGACTGCATTGTGTTCAGGAGCTGATCTGCCTCAAACCAGTTTCAGCCGGTTCTGGTCACCCTACATAAAAAGCTATGGCAACCCTCGCTGAGTTGCCAACAAATCTTGAAAACCAGAGGGGCTCAGTTGCTTTCTTCTTTAGAGTGAGGGCAATTTCTGTGTCCCCCCTCCCCACTTAAAAAAAAATCACAGCCCCCTTAACACACAGCACCCCCACAACAGCATTCTGCATTCAAATCATCCCCCTCTCCTTTTTTCTTTCCTCCACAACTTACCTCCCAGAACCTGGCTGAGAAGCTGTGTCTGTAGCTAACAAAAGAGAGACCGCAGTTTTAAAACAAAAATCCTCACAAGATCTCTTTTAGCTTCACAAAGGATACTCAGCCACAGGAGGAAGAGGGGGGACTGCTAAATAGGGCTTCCTCGCCTCTTGCTCCCTAAGAGGACGAGTTCTTCCCCACTGCCCTCAGCGCCTGGCCATCTGCAAAGCAAGCCTTCCAGTCCAAGCACGAACATCTGTACAGCAGTTGGGGTGGCTGGTACACAGAATCCTTTCTTCCTACAACATTGGTTCTTATAGGTCTTTTCTACTCATCCCTGAGTGATTAGCAAAGTATATTTAAAACACCGGCCTTGTGGGCAACAATTTCCCCTAGAAGGTGGTTTATTGCAAGGCCTGTTCTCACCTATACAATCCTTCTTCCCCACAAAAAAAGGTGCCTGCCTTTTCTGCATGGACAGCATTGCCTAAATATAAAACAAAACAATGTTGTTTGAGCCTTGCCTGGATGCAAGCAGGGTGCTTCCTCTGCCGTTCATACCTGCATAGAAGAAAGAATCCCGGCATACACAAGCCTTTCTCAAGGCTCAAGCAATATCCAAAATGTCACCTTCTCAAATCCACAGTATGAATAAATTATAAGAGTCCCTGACCTCTACCCTATGCCACATTTCATGGGCACCAAGATGACTTTTCAAAACCTAGAATTGCTCTATATATTCAACCTTGGTCATGACTGCAGTGGGGAATACGTCCCACAATCATGTGTGTGCGTGTGCGCCACAAGTGTGTGTGTGTGTGTGTGTGTGTGTGTGTGTGTGTGAGAGAGAGAGAGAGAGAGAGAGATGCTCATAGTGAAAACCTCCTCATACAAAGAAATCTCCAAAAAATTGTGTCTTGAAAAATGCCACTCTTCTTCCCATCATGCAATGACAATTATTTCACGATAATTTTTAACCAATTTTTGGAACTTTGTTATTTGCTTTGCAGTGACTGGTTTTAAGATTAACTCTATGTTATTAAATGTAAAGGTTTTGGGATAGAAGACACCATTTAGTTGATGGTGTGTTACCAGGCCAAAAACTGATGAAGCTCATGGGTTTATTGGTTACTTACATTCCGTCTATCATTCTCATACAAATGCAACTTTTACAGAGTATTAATCCCTCATCCTAGATTCTCTGGCATATTGTAAAGATTCCTATCTATGACTGATACATAAGCAATCTTAGTAATGTGTCAAGACAAAGCTGTTCATTAGAGGTTGCACCCCATACCACACTTACAAGAAGAGCAGATTCTATAGGTGTACTTTCCATTTTCCTATGATAACTGTGCTTTAATCAGTTGTTCATCATACTAGCAACCCATATGAGCTAGCACAAGATGGGAATCAACTAGAGTGGTGGTTTTGCAGTGGCAGCCATTCCACAAAATGGCTATCAGGCCTACCCTCAAACCCTGTGATAATTTCTCATTGTTTGTTCTACTTTCTCAGCAACTTGGCCTTATAACCATGTTTTCTCTCTTATGATCATTCTCGTCTGCCACACACCTGTCTTCCTTCCTGCTGCCCCTTCATCTCAATGCCTTTGTTTTTCCAGGACACTTATCACCTAATAGGTGGTAGGGAAAGGGCCATAAATTAGTGGGAAAGCACATGGTTTACAAAGAAAAGTTCCTTCATTTCCATCTTCCGTTAAAAGGACCCAGTAACTAGTGATGTGAAAAGCCTTTGTCTGATATTCTGGAAACCTGCTGTCCCTCTGAGGTAGACATTAAAGACAGGCCAGAAACAAACTAGGGAGAAGCCATGGTTCCGGGTACAAAAGTAACGACGAGACATGGATTATTTGTAGGGAGAGGTCACTGGCCATGCCAGATGAGGTTGAAGGTGGTTTTAAACCAAAACATCTAGAAGATTCTATATTTCTGACTCCTACTCAAAACAAATACTCAGAACACCTTACAACCATCTAAATCAATGAGAACTGCTACCATAGAATAATTTCTGGTCGGTGGGGGAAGGGCAAACATATTGGGCAACTGCAGCAAAAATAATTAAGAAGTCTGAATGCCCCCTTAAAGGCTAACAGGTTTTAACTGACAATTTATGCCAGACAAATGACTTAATATTTAAGGTGCCATGAGATATTTTGTTGCATCAACATGGATTACAACATGTTTACATTCAATGGACAGGAGCCATTTTGCACGAAGAACAACTTTATTAAAAGATGGGATAGCACTGTTTAACTCAGCGGGGCTTACTTCTGAGTAAATATATACAGATGTTTCCTAAATAAAAATACTTGGGGGGGGCGGGGGGGGGGCTGAACAGGCCATTTTGGGAAAGCAGAGACCACAAAAAAACACAACCCTCTCAAACAACAGTGGACATGACACAGAGCTGTGTTGGTTTTCTGTATTCCCTGGAACCGAAATATTGATGCCTACGAGGGTCAGTCACCCACGGGAAAGCCTGCCATGAAGAAAGAACATGGGCTTCTATGATATTTCATGTGTGCCCCAAAGTGGAACAGCTGAAGAGGCATGCGTACACACACACTATCCACCCAGGAAAAAACAGGCCCTTAGCAAAAATTCCTCTGGCTCCCTCTCCTGCTGCAAATAAAAGATTTGCATGGGGAAAAGGGGGGGTTTTCCGTATCATACAATTGAATGCATACGCGCATTTAAAAAGGGGGAGGGAGGAAAAAAAATTACGGCTGAAAAACCTTCCCACCCCCCTCGACACACACGCGCTTACACAATGCTTGGAACTGGAGGGAAGCTACCAAATGCGCCATGACAGCCACCCTTAACCCGGCTCTGAAGCTCCAAGACCCCGCTTGCCACGAGGCATCAACAAAAAAGCAAGCCTCTGCGGCTTGCCGGCCAAGCCACCTTCAGGCACTGCCCGGCTGTAGGGCGCTCCAGCGGCCTGGCGAACCTGGCAAAGCCGGGGCCCTTTCCTATATTTCCGCCGATCCTTTGGGACGGAGGCTGGGCTGCAGCTCCCGGGGAGTTGGTTGGGTTCCCCCCCCCCCTGACAGTGCCGCGTAGGCATGGCAGCGAGAGCTCCGGAGAGGAACAAATGGCTGCTTCCCCCCCCCCCTCGTGTGTGTGCATGTGTCCCTGTGAAAGGCACGGAGCCCTTGCAATATCGGGGGAAGGGAGCATGGCTGTAAAATATTATGTGTGCCTCTTTGCCTGCGTGTGATAGGCGCCAATTTGAGGGGGTCTTCATAAAGAGCTGCAGCAGCCAGGCCCCACCAGAGTGGACGGAGAGAAGGGAAAGAAATAAGGAAGAAGAATAAATAATTATTATTATATATTATAGAGCTGTTATTTAGCTCCCCGATTCCCCACATCGCATGCAAACTCCTCACCCCCATGCAAACAGACCTGCTGCTGCTGGTAGCCTTGGGCAAGAGGCCAGTGTGCTGCCACCCGGGGAGGGGCTGGTCTTGCAAGGGGTGCTTTTTCAGGCGGACATGTTTAAGGGCTGCCTCTCCCTACCAGAGGAGCCTGCTGCCTGCAGAGAGAGCGAGAGAGATTGAGAGCGAGAGAGAGAGAGAGAGAGAGAGAGGCCTGCCTTTAAAAAAGATGGTTGCACATAATGGCAGGCAGGCAAGGAAGGAGAGCGAGGCTTTTTGCAGGGACGACAACGAGGAGGAGAGGAAAAGGTGGGGGTTGGGGGGAGGAATGTTTCTGTGGCTTGGAAAAAGGGATGGATGGGTGGGTGGAAGAGATCTCCCCTGTGGATTCAATTTAAAACTTGTCACTGGAGTGTGAAGGAAGGGGGGGGGGGGAAGAGAAAGCAAAGGTTCCTCTCTTCCCCCCCCCCCCGGGCTTCTATTAGTGGTGCTTTTAAAGCTTGCTTTCTTCCCCCACCCCACCCCACCCCGTTTTAAACCAGGGATTCCCTCTTGTGGAGAAAGCAGAGAGAAAAAGGAGAGTTAAAAGCTATTCCCTTTCTGGGCATGTTTTAATTACAGGGAGAGGCGGAGAGGCGAGGCTGCAGAAAATGGAACCTGTGGGGGCAGCGAGACGGTGGTGGTGGTTTTGAAATTTTCCTCCTGCAACCTGGATTGAGCAGGCCGGAGGGGCACTGGAGTGACAAGGGGAAAAATAGATTCGGGCCTTTGCCCCCCTTTATTCAAATAATAGGAATAGCAACGGAAACGAAGCTTAGGAGTATAATGTGTGCTTAAATAAACAATTTTTAAAAAACATTGTGGGTTTTTTTTTCTTTCAGGAATTTAATATCCAGTATATTAGAAAGGCAGGGGGCAGAGTTTTAAAATAGATACAATGCAAAGTCTAGGAAATGCTCCCGCCCGCCCCCATATGTTCTAGGTTTGGGGAAAACGCCTTTGCAGCACAGAGAGTAAAGGATGGCCCATTGCCACAGAAGAATATGGCAAGAGGCTTCTTTCCCTCCCTAGTTTTTTTTTTTGGTGGGGGGGAATCACCCACAAAAAGAACATGGGAGACTGTGGAATAAAAGCAGAAGGAACATGCATGGCTCCAGTCCATTCTGATTTGATACTTCTTGGGGTGTCCCCTTGTGAAGTGTGTTTATCTAGGCAACCAACTGCCTGCTTCTGCAATAGCATGCTGGCCAGTGTTAAAAAGCTAGAATGATAAAGCAGCCTTTGTTTTAGGCGTAATTTATGTGGCTTACGAGGAGCAGAAATCTCTTCTAAAACACACACACATACACAAACCTCTATCATTTTCCATTTACTGTACATGGATATTTTTCTGCTCCACTCAGTGGAGACAAGGAAACTGTTTCATTTTCTTGGCTCTGACTTTCTCTGTTTGACTACTTGTGTGGTAAACATCTTTATTTTTAGAATATTATTCTCTGTTTTCTCAATTGAAGCAGCAGGAGTGTCCTTCAGCTGTTCCCTGGGAAATTTCTCTGCAGTTTTACAATTAGCCAGATGTCAGGACTACCAGTTTTCTAGCAGTCGATGGACCATAGCAAAATTACATGGATATGTCAGTCAGGGTCGTTGTCCCCAGCCCAGCCCTCTCCCCACAGGTTCTTGTTGTTTCTTAAAGGCTCACTTGTGCTCAAGTGCACTGACACCTTGCATTAGGAATATAGAAACTGCCTTCCACCATCATCCATTCAGTTTAGGTAAGATTGCCAATTCCAGGGCTCTGGTTGAAATCCAGGGAATCCCTGCACTTCACTTGGTCTCAAGACTGAGGGGGAGACAAATCGCAGTGTGAACAATGCTGGTGAAGGAGGAAGCTTTAAATTTTGTGTATGTGCGTGACAGATATCTCTACAGCCTTGATACCAGTCTTGATCCATCCCCTGGCAGGTTCAGTAACTCAGTACAGAGGTGTTTGCCTATATGTTCTTCTTGCTTACTTCCCAACACTTGCATGCCCCACCATTGTGACATCACAGGGGCTCTCTTCGGTGACATCACAAGAACCTGGTCCTGGTCACAGGTTTTGGCCTTGAAATTTCAGGGAATGGGATGCTGCTGATCAGGTAACCCAAGACCAGGGTGGGGAAGATGCAACCTTTAAGATGTCCAACTCTAGTCCCTTTCAGGCTGAGCTAAATGGTCAAGGAGTTGTATTCCAGCATCATCTAGATGGCCACAAAGTTGCCCATTGTGATCTTTATTCTGAGTTGCTGCTGCAGCTCCCCAGGATTTCAGGCAGAGAGTGGTTCTCATCGCCCATTCTCTGCCTTTGAAGAGAAAGGCCAGAGATTGAAGCTAGTAGCATCTGTGGGGAAAAGAGGTATTCTGCTATCATTAAATAGAGAGCTGATTTCAAGCTTGTAACTTCTTGTAGTGTACATTTAAATGATTTGGTAAGCCTGTTGTTTATGTATCCTGCTAAGTGATAAAGAACTTTAACACTCTTTTGCTTCTCAGGATTTCTGATCAGGCACGAATGTGATAATACAAAGAACTTGTTCAGACAACCTCAGTGTTGTGTATCTGTGAATGATTTGTGTTTGGCAGATTGGTAAAGACAGACAACCTACACAATAGAAGGGAGCTCATGCAGGGGGTAATTGAGTCATCTGGACTGGCCGAAAACAACTAGCTTAATGTTAACATGCACATTGGAGGAAGTCACAATTTGGTAAAGAGTCATTTGTGATACATAAACAGGCTTAAGACATATTCTGCATCATACAGTATATGCTTACTGAGAGGTACACCCAGCGTCAGACAGTAATAAGAGGAATGACTGGACAGTCTTGTTTTCTTTTGATAAGATGATACAGGAGTGAGAAACTGGCCTGGCCCTGACTCATGCATTCTTACCCATGCCCATTTTCTAGAGGTCGAACTGGGGAGGGAAGCCACATCAGTTTCTGAATGTAGAGTTCCAATTTTATATTTTAAGGCTGTTGAGCTGAATGTTCTTTGTGACTTTGTTACAGGCTGCATTTCTGACAGGCTAATCTTCCTTTATCAGGCTCCTGCCTTTTTCAAGATATAAAAACAATAATAAAAAAAAGTCAGAAGTTGCTTTCCTATCACACCAGGCAATGTTGCTTGGTATTGCTCACTCTTAGCTAGAGATGTAAAGAAAATGTCACTGGACATTTTCAATTCTAAAGCAAACAAACGTTCAGAAAGTGAGCTTCATACAGGGAATTGGAATTTTAAAATTATTTTTAAATAATGTTAGGAATGAAGCAATTTCATTTTGGACATCAGAACCTCCCAGACAGAAGCGCTCCATTGAGTTTCAATTAGGTGTTTTGTTTTGTTTTTTCTTATTTAAATTAAAGCTGCATGAGGGATGCTCTAGTAGGGACTTTGTGTTCTGGGAGGTTTTAAACATAATCCTAAGGATTTTGTTAAGGATTTCAAGATTTCCTTGGGAGAGTAGAGGCTTTCAGAAAAGTAGCTTCAGAAAAGGTAGCACAGATGCAAATATGGTAAACTCCATGTTTCTTTGTAACTAACTAAGCAAGGGGTTGCAGAAGTTTTGTTCTTAAACTGCCTCAGCTTAATGAGGCACTTCAAAGAGGATTGACACACCTCAACGAGAATTTTGAAAGCCTCAGGAGATTATTTGCCAACAGCCAAGAGCAAGAAAAAGAGCTTGCCACCTTAATGTCTCCATGATTGGCCAAAAAATGCACAAAACAAGTGTCCTTTCCTATTGAGAATCAAAGTACACAGATGTGAATGTACTAGCTGATTCTTAAGGCAGAGAGAAACAACCTATCCAAGTCTTAACACTGTTAATTTTCGATGAATTTTAAGGAGCAGTAATCCTTATTTTGTGCAGATTTTACACATACACAAAACCAATCTACTAAATGCAAAAACAGAATTAAAAGTGCAAGAAGATCTCATGCATTCCTTGCACTAAAAGAAAAGAACATTGTGATTCAGTCTTTCTCTAGCAACCCAGCTCTCTGGAATCTGACATTTTTCACAGCACTGCCACCAAACTAGAAGTGCCAGAAATTGAAGCTAGCAAGGGTTGCATGCAAAGCATGTTCCCTGCACTATGTGTTACAACCCAAGCCTATTCATAAATCAGCTTCTTTGCCAACACCTAATAATTTTGGGACCTGGGTCTGACCCTCGTGACAATAAGGCATACTTGAGCAGCTGCTAGGGCCTGAACACACTCCCACCCTCAAAAGGCCCAAGCATGTCATCTCCCCTGAGCCCCATTTTATAAAATAAAATAAAATCCTTTTACGCCTTGCACTCTACCACTCTGCCTTTCAGATACTACCTTGGTTTTGGATCCAGTGCATTAGAAAGCAAAGCAAAGCTTGCTGCTTATATACCACCCCACAGCTCTTCAGGCACTCTGTGGGTGGTTTACAGGTTAATTATGCAGGCTACACATTCCCCCCCCCCCCAGCAAACTGGGTACTCATTTTACTGACCTCGGAAGGATAGAAGGCTGAGTCAACCTTGAGCCGGCTACCTGGGATTGAGCCCCAGGTTGTGAGCACAGTTTTAGCTGCAGTACAGTTTTAGCGTTGCGGGTTAAACCGCAGAAGCCTCTGTGCTGCAAGGTCAGAAGACTTGCAGTCGTAAGATCGAATCCACGCAACGGAGTGAGCCCCCGTCGCTTGTCCCAGCTCCCGCCAACCTAGCGGTTCGAAAGCATGCAAAATGCAAAAATGCGAGTAGATAAATAGGTACCACCTCGGTGGGAAGGTAAACGGCGCTCCATGTCTAGTCACGCTGTCCACGTGACCACGGAGGATTGTCTGCGGACAAACGCTAGCTCTATGGGTTGGAAATGGAGATGAGCACCGCCGCCTAGAGTCGGACACGACTGGACAAATTGTCAAGGGGAACCTTTACAGCAGTTTAACCACTGAGCCATGAGGCTCTTTCAATCAAGCCGTTTTTGAAGTACTGAATTGTTGGGAGAAGGCTATGAAAAGTGCTTTTCCCCACCATTGGAAAGGACACCAAAGGACAATCTTGTTTTTGAGGTATCCTTATTTAACTGACTGTCCATCCCAAAGCTGATTTGAAGACAAAGAACCATAAGGTGGGAAACCAAGGACTGCAAAATTGACTATTGTTTGTATTTGGACAACTGATATAATAGGCACAGAGGTCCTCTAGCTACTGTCTTTCCTGGACAGGTTAAGATGCATTGTATTTCTCTTTAAATTATTAACCTTATTTCTGATTTTGCATCTGTGCATATAAATTAGCATGTGCAATTTTATGCAAATAAATAAAGTAGCATATGCAATTTTATACAAATAAATTCTCTCTTTTGTCTTTTCTTTTGGTGAAGCACCAGTTCCTTTTTGGAGATCTACACAGGATTATCCCACTGGCAACTGCCACCACACCTGCATAGTGGTTATGTGGTGGTGTCTAGACACCTCACCAGTAGTGGTTTTCCTGAAAATAAGACCTACCCTGAAAATAAGCCCTAGTATGATTTTTCAGGATGCTCCTAATATAAGCCCTACTCCAAAAATAAGCCCCAGTTAAGTGAAACCCCGCCCTCCACCCTTGTGCAGCAACCAGAAGAAGATGACATGACTGTGTTTGAATAAATGTAGAATGTTGTCCATTAAAAAATAAAACATCCCCTGAAAGTAAGCCCTACTGTGTTTTTTGGAGCAAAAGTTAATATAAAACCCTGTCTTATTTTCGGGGAAACACGGTACACCAAAGTGGCATAAGTCCCGAGAGTGAGGGTGGTAGACTCCAAGATGATAACCAAAGGTTATTTGGCACTAAAATGCCAAGCAGAATGGGGTTAGCTAATTTTGAGATGCATGCCCAAAACGGGTGAGAAGGAGTGCTCACAAACAACACATTGTCATTGATAACCACCCCTCAACCCCAACACAGGAAATAGCAATAGACTCCTGTACCAAAGGAGTCTAGTCTAGAGTAGTCCTAGAACGAGCTGGAATTTTTAGCATGTATACATTACTGAAACAGCAACGTCTACGTTGGCTCGGGCATGTCGTGAGAATGGCTGACGGTCGGATTCCAAAAGATCTCCTGTATGGAGAATTAGTGCAGGGAAAGTGCCCCAGAGGGAGACCACAGCTGCGATACAAGGAGATCTGCAAGCGGGATCTGAAGGCCTTAGGAATGGACCTCAACAGATGGGAAACCTTGACATCTGAGCGTTCAGCCTGGAGGCAGGCGGTGCATCATGGCCTCTCCCATTTTGAAGAGACATTTATCCAGCAGGCCGAGGCCAAGAGGCAGTCCCGAAACCAGCAAAATCAGGGAGCTGGACAGGGGACAGATTGTATTTGTCTTCAGTGTGGAAGGGATTGTCACTCTCAAATTGGCCTTCTCAGCCACACTAGACGCTGTTCCAAGTCCTCCATACAGAGCACGTTACCATAGTCCAGTGATGGTGAACCTTTTTGAGCCGAAGTGCCCAAACTGCAACACAAAATCAACTTATTTATTTCAAAGTGCCAACACTGCAATTAAAACCCGAATACTGAGGTTTTAGTTTAGAAAAAACAACTGCTCCTGCACTGCAAGGGTTAAATGCTTCTGTGTTTTTTTTCCTATGGGCGGTATTACCAAAGAAATACTTACCGGTCCTCCAATCCCCCATTGGACTAGACCGGTAATGGTTGCCATTGCACCTCTCCGCTGGACCACTGCACCAGCAGAGGGGAGTGCCAAAATCCGGGATCGGAGGACGTGTAAGTATTTCTCGATGGTGACTTATGGCTCGGGTGCCCACAGAGAGGGCTCTGTGTTCCAGCTGTGGCACGTGTGCCATAGGTTCGCCATCACTGCATAGTCTCTCGAGACTGAAGGATGCCTACATACCTGTACCAAATTTACTAAGTATTTATTTATTGTAAAATTCATACCTAGCCCTTCAAAAAAATATTAATCCCTGGGTGATTTGTAATCTATAAAAACACAAAAATAAATTTTATCCTTTGGTCTAGATGGGCGGGATAGAAATCCAATAAATAAATAAATAAATAAATAAATATCCATAGAATAAATTATCCATATATTAAATACAGACATTATATAAACATTTAAAGGAGAGTAAAGCTATTGAAAGGCCTGGGAAAATATACAGGATTGTACCTTTTATGAGTAGGGAAACAGTTATGTTCCCCTTGCACGGATGTACATGATTGGAACTTCTGACTATCCCAAAAAAGTCCCTAATTTGTTTGATGCAGCAGTGGCAGGTGCAATATTTTAACTCTCACTCCCCTCCCCCCTACAATTTTCTTTATTGAATTTTATTGAGGTCGACTGGGATAGGGAATGGAAAGACAAGTCACAACACTGTTTGCCCTTTCCTGCAATTAAAATGTAATCCCCCAACTTTGCTATAAAAGGACTGTGGGTTTTTTGCTAAGATCTACAGAGGCCCATGGCCAGTGAAGATGCATGTTGCTATTGTTTTTGCTCTTACAGTCGGATTGCAGCCTGCATTGCTGTCTGATCCCTCAAACCACACCCTTCTAACCAGGGACTTTGTTTGCAGTTCTTTATGGCTTGAAAGTAGCCATGCATTTGGACTTCTGTGCCTCTCTCCACCTGCTTCCTATTTTTCCCCCAGCTACTCTGAAGGAGAATTCTGTGGATATTGAATGCCTACATATTTGTGTACAGTATTTACTGTTGATCCTGATAAAGATATTGCTCAGGTGTGGATTTTAGAGATTGATTTTGTAGTACTGCAATGAATCAACATGACCCCATCCTTTTAAAAGTTTCGTTCCAGTTTTTCCATTCTCTCTTCTTGGCCAAAACTAACAAGCTTGAGTAAATTTATTTATTTATTTATTTATTTATTTATTTATTTATTTAGTATACTACCCATTTAGCCTAGGGCCACTCTGGGCAGTTCACAACATAATCAAACAGTGTCAATAGTATAAATATAAAATAAAATAAAATGAACATAATAACATCATAAAATAAAGAATAGTTTAACAGTTACATAATTAACAAAGAGGCGCCTTCTTCTATTGTGACAACACTCTCTGTAAAGACCACCAGAATAGAAGTGGACATAGCCAAATGCTTGAATGCCCAAGCAATGAAAATGGAAAGCTGTAGACATTGTGCACCTAAATACAAATAGGACCACACTCTGGTGCCCATTAACATTAACGTCCTGCCAGTTCCTTCTTATTTTACATATCTGGATCATGTCATGGTATACAAAAGCATGCAATATCCAATATTCCAGTTGCTGTAAAAAATAAGAGTGGTGTCCACTTGTTTGAATATTATATACAGAGATAGAGAAATATGCCAGCCATATTGTAAGAGGTGGCTGTTAGTCTGTGCAAGCATATCAGGCAAAATCCAAAGAAACAAAACAAAAACATGTGGCACTGTGAGACAGAAGGCGAGAGGGATACCCTACTCGCTCGAGAGTTGTCCCTCCCCCACAACGTGGATAAGGAGGAGAGACCCCAGCCAGCACCAGAGCCTGCGGCAGAAGCTCAGCAGGGGACAGAAATAGAGGAGCTGACCGAAGAGATACAGGGTGTAACGATGAGAGAGGTTCAGGAGGAAAAGGTGGGAAAAGAGAGAGAAAAGAGGGTGGAGTTTGAGGCAGGAACGGGGGAGGTAAAAAGGAAAGAGAGTCAGTTGCCGCCTGGTTGGGAATGGGTGTGGATGGAGGATCCCTTCCGGACCCATTGGCAGAAGGAGAAAAGACTCATAATCATGTTGCAGACACTTGTTTATTGTTAAATGCACCAATAAATCTTTCACCTGTTCTGAAGCAACAAAAATCTACTGATTTCTTTGAACTGAAAGAGGAGCCAAAAGTTGAACCCTCACAGGCACCTTAAAGACTATTATATTTTAATGTGAGCTTTTGTGGACATGTCCACTTTGTCAGACATGTGGAAACAGAGGGAAATGTTGAATGAAATATCAGTTTCATACTAAATATTGATTGGCTCTTGGGTGTATGTTATATTTACATGCAGTAGTTTATGGCTTCTGTTGGTTTAGGGCTCTGTTGTAAAAATTCCTCAGGAGACAAAAAACAGACACCAGGCCTGGGCAAAGATAAAAAGGCAGAGAGAAGAGAGAGGGATGGGGGTTGAAGACTGTGGATTCACTTAAAATTCAAAATGCAGAGAAAAAGAGAATATTATAAAGGTGAAAAAAGTTGGCAGAGGAATCACATGTGTTAATGTAGGGAATATTGACAGTTTTCACCTTTGAGCCTTGTGATGAGAGATGGTTTTAGTTGTGAAGAAAACAGTGGCAGTAGATAATAGCAGAAGTGTTACATTTGGTGATGACTTAAGAAACCTAGGCTTATATTCAGTCCATTTATACGGGTGTCCATCTTGCGTATAAATTTTATCTCAGCTGTTTCCCTCTGTATTCTTGATTTGTAATGATTCTGACACGTTTCTGTAGAGATTATCCCGTTTGTCCTATGTAGAGTGCAGAGGGACATAGTTGGCAAAAGATGGCATAGATCGCATTAGCTGAGGAGCAAGTGAAGCTGCCTTTGATATTGCGTGTGGCATTGTTAGGTCTTGGAATTGTGTTGCCAGAACACAGATGTGTGGGCAAAGTTGACATCTGGGTCTGTGGCAGGGTTTAGGCCCCCCCCCCCCCCCGGTCCATGTTGCTGTTTTGTGGTCTGTTGTGTGTTAGTATTTGCTTGAGGTTTGGGGGTTGTCTGTAGGAAAGTATGTGAGTTGAAACCCCCGAAAAGGAACATTTCTTCCCTCTATGTATTTGCCGGAAATGAGGTATAGACGTAAACTGACCTAGGGTGTGACTGGATGGGTATTTGTTCTTTTGTTTGTGCTGTGTTCTTCACTGTTCCTTTCTATATTTACTATTTCAATTGCACAACAGTAGCGCTAATCCTGAGCAGAGCTGATCATGGTGTGAGTATGTGGCGAATTTTGTTTGGCCAGCAGAACTTGTGGTTTTCTTGAAACTTTTCTACTTTCATTATTTTGTGTATACAAAAAATGTGTATTATGTGATGTTCCAGTTCTTAAAAAAAAATTTTTTGTGTGATTTTTGCACTATTGTGACAAATCTTCTTACCGATTCAGTGCTCTATCATATACTAAATGTTTTTTAAAAAGAAGGAATTGAAATCCCTTGTTACAGGCTAAAGGGACAAGAAAAGTGTATGTGTTGTATAGACGTCCATATCTAACACTTAGATATGTATTATAAAACAATGGCTGAAATCCTGTTGCTTAGCATTTTAAGTCACACTAGGCAGACCCATTGAACCAGTGGTGATATGGTGCTCCAGTTCCTCCATAACTGCTGTTGATTCAAATGGGCTTCCTCTGGTTGTGTCTTACTATGGCATAATAAATTGCAGTTAGAGTAGGTCCTTTTGAATCACCCAATCCCACTGATTCAGTGGGCCTTCTCTTGTGCAATTTACTATGCTAAGCAACAGGATTTCAGCCACTGGGACTTCCACTTTCTGCAGCAACGACAATGGTGAATAGGTAGCAGTCGCTCGGCCCTACATGGAGGAGACAGCAGGGCCATTTGGCCCAGGCCTTACCTTGAGGGGGGGTCACCTCCATTTAAAGCCTAAAGATACTGCCAAATAAAATTGTACTGCTCTTCATTCTACATATAAATAATAATAATCACTACATTCTTTACATAAGAATATTTTTACCTCTCTTCCCGAACTATGGGGAGGGGGGCTTTTAATGGGAAATGGCTCAAGCATCATCTGAACTCTTGGAAGGCCTGACAGGAGCTGCAGTAAGGGACCAGGAAAAGAGATGAGGAACAGGGGCAGTGATAATGGCACAGAGAAAGGAAGGGGCTGTGCGATAGAGCTGTGAAGTGGAGCGAATTTGACCCTCTATGTGGACACCTGAAATATACTTTCCTAGGATAATTAAATGTTTCTGGGTGAATAGTGGCAGTGAATTCAGCTGGTACAAAGTGAGAAGGTGTGGTGCAAAGACTTTGATCAACCTGGGCCAACCTCATCTGTAGTTGCATCCCTAGTATGGCCATAGTGGCAAATGAAGCACACATATTCTAGCCACTAAAATCTCGTTTCCCTCCTCCCCAAATGGACCTTTCTCAGAAAGTAGTTGTGGCATCTCTGCCCTTACCTCTCAGGAAGACCCTTTCACTCTTCTGGACTCCTCCTTCATAAAGAATCTTTTAAAAAAACACATTATCAACAAGCTTAAATGTATGGGAGGGGGGCGGAGAAGGGAGAACGAGCAGCAGAAACGCATGCATCCATAAACAGAAGGTAAGGGATTATTTGGAAACTAATCTGAAAGTAACACAACACTATGGTTCAGAACAGCTGCATCCCAAATCAAAATAGCCTTGATGACATTCAAGAAAGGCACAAAAGAGGGAGACATTTCCCACACGTAGTTTTCTTATCACATTACTTGTGTTAATTGGCTTGCCTAGTGCCAACACGTTTGTGATATCAGCAACAGGTTGCTGAATGGCCAGTGTTCATAATGAAACTGTCACTGGCAGGACTTCCTACATTTCATTTCCCGCGGACCAAATTGTCTACACTTCAGTCCTAGCCATATGTACTGTGTATATGTTATGTTTCTGAAATTCTGGATAGCACATTATGTATCTGAACAGAGTACACAAGAGCTCATGCTATGATTTTGGTAACGCCCTAAGACTCTGGGTTGTTTTCATATAGGTGTGAGTGTTTTATATTGTGGCTCAAAGTAGCATTTGCTTATTTCCTGGTTATGCACTTGCAGCATGCATCTGTTATTATTCTTTCTCAACATTCTCAAAGTACACAGATTCTAGGAAAAGGTTTTCCAAACAACCTGATAGGATTGCAGCAGCTCCAAAGTGCTGCGTAGTTCACAGAAATTGTGGCAGGCATTTAACTATGCGTTGCTCCTTCATACACCCACTTCTCACCAGATGATCTATGAAGAATGAGCAGGAAGAACCACTTGCTGCATGAAGAAAGAGGGGAGGGAATGTCAAGCCAATGGATGCACCAGAATTTGTTTTGACATTGATAAGCAGTTCCCTTTATTACAAGATCATTGCCTTCATCAATGCAAGGCACTATTTACTGAAACAAAACCAAATACAAATGCAATTTTCTTTAATCCAGAGAGGAGCTACTTCTTCAAGTAAACCATTTGGCATTTCCTGCAAGTACAAACTTTAAGGGCAGAGATGAAGAACATTTTTCAGTAAGATGTGATGTCAGTTTGACCATTTTGCCACCAGACAAGCAAAGCACAGCCGAGTTGTATACATGTGTGCTCAGAGGGAAGTCTGAGCACAGCTCTTTTCTGGCATACAAAGATGGCTGAAGTCTACGCATGTCTGCTAATGTCAGGAGCAAGACCAGATGCAAAAGCTCATGGGCTACAAAGCACCACTCATTTCCATGTTGTGGTTTCCGGAACTGCACACTAGAGCTCACCTTGTAGGGAACCTGTCATGAATCACATTCAACCCAGGTAGCAGAAGTTTGCCATCCTCCTCTGGAGAGTATGTGGCTTCTCCAAAAGAAATCATATAATGATTTTAGATAAAAAAAAGTATTGGGGGATTTATTGTTCCTTCAGATTCTAAGAATGGCGTTTTAAGGGAATTTTTACAAAGCCAATCTTATATTTTCCCAATTTTCCTCTCTTTTCTTTGTATGATAAACATACAGGTTTATTTATGAAAGCAATTTCTTAGGGTTGTTAGCTGCATTTCATTAAAACATCCGTTTTGCCTTGCACCCAGTCCTCTGGGCGTTAGTTGGCTGACAAACTAAAACTTTAATTAAGCAACCTCTTCTTGGAAATAAAATCTTTCCCTCCTAGTAGCATCTTTAAAACTTTCATTAAAACAGCCATCGACTTTGGAAGCTTAATTGCTATCTCAGAATTTGTTCCCAAAGCAACTGGTATTATGTTATTTATTTACAAGCTCCTACAATGTATTAATTACTGATTGAGAGCCCTGAATGTGAATTTTTCTCTCCTTCCATTATTCTTTGAACTTTTATTAACTGTAAAAGATAACTGTACCAGTTGTCATTTCTCAACTTCAGACAGCAAAAAGGTGGAGGATCATCTCACAATGAGTTGGGCTGGGAAGTAGGATTTATTTTCTCTTCACATTATTATCCCAAGGAGCTGAAGAGAGGAGACTATGTGGGAATACTCCCTTTTATCCTGACAACAGCCCTATGGCATTACGGTAATTAAGCCAAGCAAAAGAATGACTGGCCCAAGGTCACACCAACACATCAGTTGCAGGATTCCGAGTGACCCTTTGATAAAGCATCCCTGATGAGCCCATGTCACCTGACAAGGCTTGATATTTATACCAAGCATTGTCTTATTATTTATTTATTTATTTATTTATTTAAATAAATTTATTTATAATTTATAAATATTTATTTATAATTTACACTACCTGTTCATGCAAGCAGCACCAGTGTGAGTCCACTCAAAGGAAGACACATCCCATAAGGCTGCATAAGGCAATACAGCACCAGGACAAGGTTGGGAATCTGGTGCTTTGAGGCATCACACTCTTCCCATTTGTCTTTGAGCCTGAAAAACCATGGCAATATTTATTTATTTATTTTTTATTTATTTATTTAACTTATATGCCGCCCACACTACCCAAAGGTCTCTGGGCGGCTTACAACAGTTAAAATACAATAAAAAGACAAAACAATTAAAATGCAATTAAAATATATACTCTAAAAATTGCCATCAGGACCCACAGTTGATATTATTTCAATTAAAAGCCTTCTGGAACAGGAAGGTTTTGACCTGGCGCCGAAATGTCATCAGCGTCGGCGCCAGACGAATCTCAGTTGGGAGGGTATTCCATAGTCTGGGGGCAGCTGCCGAAAAGGCCCTTTGTCTACAAGCCATCCCTCTTACCTCCTTGAGGGATGGCTCTTTCAAAAGGGCCCCCTGGCTAGATCTTAACTGCCGGGTAGGTTCATATGGAAGGAGGCGGTCCTTCAGGTATCCAGGGCCCAAGCCGTTTAGGGCTTTATATGTCAAAACAAGCACTTTGAATTGGGCCCGGGCAGCAACTGGTAGCCAATGTAATTTAAACAGAATCGGCTTGATGTGTTCCCTAGCGGCCCCACCACTCACCAGCCGCGCAGCTCGATTCTGGACCAGTTGCAGTCGCCGGACCGTCTTCAAAGGCAGCCCCACATAGAGCGCATTGCAGTAATCTATACGAGATGTTACCAGTGCATGTGTAACTGTCATGAGACTCCGCTCGTCCAGGTAGGGCCGTAGCTGGTATAATTTCCGCAGCTGAAGGAAGGCACCCCTGGCCACCGAGTCCACCTGGGCTTCCAGTGTTAGACTGGGGTCCAGGAGCACCCCCAAGCTGCGGACCCTGTCCCTTAGGGGGAGTGTAACCCCATTCAGGGCAGGGAAATGGCCCTCCAGCCTGTCCGGCGAAGCACCCACTAACAGCACTTCCGTCTTGTCTGGATTGAGTTTCAATTTATTAACCCTCATCCAGTCCATTATCAGGTCCAGACACGAGTTCAGCAAAGAAACCGCCTCACCTGGATTGGTGGAAAACGAGAGGTAGAGCTGAGTATCGTCAGCATATTGCTGACTCCTCAGCCCAAACCTCCTGATGACCTCTCCCAGCGGTTTCATGTAGATGTTAAACAGCATGGGGGACAGTATCGAGCCCTGAGGAACCCCATGACATAAATGCCATGGGACAGAGCAACTGTCCCCCAGCACCACCCTCTGGACACGGTCAGCCAGGAAAGAGCGGAACCACCGTAAAGCGGTGCCCCCAACTCCAAACCCAGCCAGCCTATCCAAAAGGACACCATGGTCGATGGTGTCGAAAGCCGCTGAGAGGTCCAGGAGTATCAACAGGGTCACACTCCCCCTGTCCCTCTCCCGGCAAAGGTCATCATACAGGGTGACCAAGGCAGTCTCCGTACCAAAACCCGGCCTGAAACCCGATTGAAATGGATCCAGAAAATCCGTTTCATCCAGCAGCGCCTGGAGTTGCCCGGCCACTACCCGCTCCAACACTTTGCCCAAATAAGGGAGGTTCGCCACTGGTCGGTAGTTACCCACCAGCCTTGGGTCCAGGTTAGGCTTTTTAAGGAGTGGCCGAATTACCGCCTCTTTCAAGGCGGTAGGGACCACTCCCTCTCTCAAAGAGGCGTTCACGGCCTCCTGGACCCAGGTGCGAACCCCTCTGGCAGATCTTCCAATTAGCCAAGATGGGCAAGGGTCGAGCGGAGTGGTGGTAGAACGGACAGATCCAAGCACCCTGTCCACATCCTCAGGTCTCAACAATTGAAACTCATCCATTAATACTTGACCTAAGCACGGCACACTGGACACATCCTCTGATTCTGCAGTAATGGTGGAGTCCAACCCACTGCGAATCTGAGCGATTTTTCCCTCAAAATCAATGGCAAACTCATCACAGCGAGCTGATGAGCAGTCCGGGACCTCCACCGGATTTCCCAGTTGAAGAAGATCCCGGACCACCCGAAACAGCTCTGCTGGACGACATTCTGAGGAAGCAATACGGCTGGAGAAATATTGCCGTTTCGCCAGCCGTATTGCCACGAAATAGGCCCGATAATGGGCTCTAAGTCGTGTTCGATCGGACTCCCAGCGGGATTTCCTCCACCTGCGCTCCAGCCGTCTCCCCTCTCGCTTCATCGCCCGCAGTTCAGAAGTATACCAAGGAGCTGTCTGGGCTCTGCGTGCAGGGAGAGGGCGCTTAGGCGCAATCGTGTCAACCGCCCGGGTCATCTCCCTATTCCATAGGGTGACCTGAGCTTCGACAGGAGCGCCGACCATATCAGACGGATAATCCCCCAGAGCATTCAGGAAACCATCTGGATCCATTAGTCTCCGAGGGCGGATCATCTTAATAGATCCCCCACCCTTGCAGAGGGGAGAAGAAGCTAATAGACTAAACTTGACCAGGAAGTGGTCTGACCATGACAATGGGGTCACAACCAGCCCCTCCACATCCAAACCACCATCTTCCAGTCCCGTTGAGAAAACCAGGTCCAAGGTATGGCCCTTCTCATGTGTCGGGCCGATGACACATTGAGACAGCCCCATGGTTGTCATGGCGGCCATGAAGTCCTGAGCCGCCCCAGTCAAGGCAGCCTCGGCATGGATGTTGAGGTCCCCCAGCACCAACAGCCTGGGAGTCCTCAACACCAGGTCCGAGACTACCTCCGTCAACTCAGGCAGGGAGACTGTTGGTACGCAGCAGGGTGGGCGGTACACCAACAGAATCCCCAATCTGTCTCGTAAGCCCAACACACAATACAGGCCCTCAAGACCTCCTCTCAAAGGGATAGGAAGCCTGGTCAAGGAGATGGAACTCCTATAGACTATAGCAACTCCCCCTCCCCGACCCTCTGAGCGACATTGGTACTGGACCGAGTACCCAGGTGGACACAGCTGGGAGAGGGGAACACCACCCTCCTCTCCCACCCAGGTCTCAGTAATGCACGCCAGGTCAGCACCCTCATCCAGAATTACATCATGGATGATGGCAGTCTTATTTTGTACTGACCTGGCGTTCATCAACAGCACCGTGTGGCTCGAGGGTTTGCTGATATGGTCACCTGATACCACTTGGTTGGGGGTAGGACTAGAAGAGGGGATAGATGTAAGATATCTAACCTCTCTTCTCCTACGTGGGCATGTTCTACCCCCACCGCCATTCCTTCCCCTACCCAGCACCACCTCAATGGCTGCCCCCTCCAACGCCCTCCCCCCTTCCTGTTCCCTCAAATCCACTGTGGGTCTCTCTTAATTGATGGCAATTAATCACAATTTAAAAATAAATAAAAAAATAAAACCCTTCTAAAGCCCCTTCTCTCCTCCCCCCCAGCCATGTGGCTGATGTTGAGAGGGGGTGAGGCAGCCAGGAGCAGCAGGGCCCAGTCCTGCAAAAACAGAGGGAGACCAAGCCAGCTCCCCCAGAAAAGAGTTGGCAGCTGGCAGGAGCCCAACCACAGTCCCCCTGTCTCCCACACAGTGAGCTGTGGCCGGCAGATAGTCTTCGGCTCCTCCTGAGTGCAGGAACGCTGGTCCAGTATGGGGGTGTCTGGAGTGTAAATTTTAAGCGACCACATTTTGTGATACTGCACAACATCCTTAGTGACCATAGGGCTGGTTCTCCAGTTCTCAAGTTTTAGACCTGAAATCTCAGGGACTGGGATGCTGCCAATGGACCAAGTCTACATTTTGGAATTTATTTTCATGGCTTTAGGACATCCCATTTAGCAATGTCCAGAAACACAGTTGTCTTTTTCACTGACTTGAATGCTCTAGAGTTCTATTCATATATTGGCCTTAAAATCCACTTCTCATTCTTGACATTGTCAGTCTGTCTCTTTGCCACACTGTGCAATTGTGGCTGCTTGGTCTGCATCCCAACATTGCAAGGACCTGCATGTAGATGTTGAGGAATGGGATGGTACTGATCTGGCACTCCTAACTGGTCATAACTAGGACACATCTATTCAGCCATCAGTCTTAGCTTCCCTGGCTTTTCTAAATTTGAACCAACAAGAAATGGCCAGGTGGTCCCAGTTCTCACCACTGTATCACTCAGCGGGAGATAACAGGTAAGAGAGAGAGATGAGGTTGTTGCTTTTTCTGTAACTAGCTGTCTATGCCACATTGCTCAGAGCGAGACATGAGAGTGAGATGGCAGAATGTTTACATTCTAGGCTTCATTGTGGGCCCGATCAATCAAGAGAGGAGGTAGAAGCAAGCACTGCCCTCTTTTGCTTTAATATTTGCCCTCTCTCCCTGGTGCTACTATGAGTTTTAATCCTTTCTTAACCCATGCATGAGTTGGGATGGCTGAATTTTTATATTAACGGTATGGGGGAAAGGTAAAAGTTCACTTGCATACATTGGACTCGATCCAGATCAGAGTAAAAAAATAAGGATTTTTTAACAGCGTACACTGGCTTAAGTCCAATTCTTAGTACCACCTAGCGTAGATAATTGAATCAATCAGATTTATAAAAGCGTTGACTTGCTATTAAATAATTGATTCAGTAGGTCGACTCTAGTTGGGACTAGCAATAGGATTTAGACCTATATATTTAACAACAGCATGTCTGACTTTGTGTCAAAATTTCTCACTCAATTGGTTTCTTTTCCTTCAAAGTAAAAGCAGAGACAGTAAGTTTCCTTTTCCAAACCCATGTTTGATGTCACAGTTTTAGTTAGGCCTTTACACTCTGGGTATTAATCACATACACAATTAATACCTGGCCTAATAAGGCTCCTTTGCTTCAGGAAACTTAAATACTGTTTTCCTCCCTGTTCTTTATTGCACCAGATGTGTGGTTTTACTTGTTCTTCATATGTATTAAAGATATGCCAGTCAACGCTGAATTATTCATTGCACACATGCCTGATTATATTGCAGCTCATACTGATTAATAAACGCACTGCTAGCCTTTTACAGATGGCCCTGTCACCAGCTATTTAAGCTCCGTATGCTCACCTGCGTGGAAACATAGAAGGGAAATTGTTGACACTGAACTTTTGCCTACAGGTTGCTGTACACATAATTTATTTTTAGGACGTCATCTCTATGGTGTACAACCTGCATGAAACTAAGCTAGTTCTCCCCCCATTGTTATCTGTGCCCCTTCCCAAACCTTTGCCCTTCTTTCTTACTCTGTTTAATCTAATCAATTTTTTCATTTGCATTTAGAAGTAAACAGACTACAGTATTTCAAAAGATGGCCTCCATGTGAGTAAACTAAACACTTTATATTGCATTAGTGTAATTATTTAAAGATATAAAGTAAACCATCATCATAATCATGTGCTGTCAAGTCAATTCTGACTTATGGCAACCTTTTTCAGGGTTTTCCAGGTAGACAATATTCAGAAGTGGTTTGCCATTCCCTTCTTCTGTGGTGCCCTGGGACTGGGCAACTTGCCCAAGGCTACACAGACTGAATGCACTAACCGGAGGCACAGTGGGGAACTGAACTCCTAACCTCTGGCTCTGAAGCCAGACACATAAACCACTGAGCTAAATAGACCAATATAAATAACATTATTATGTTGCCACCTACTTGCCGCTAGGTTCTGTGCTTCACCAAACGCCTGTTGTTGTAACAATTTAATATGGTTGGCAATTTGAAAAATTTAAAATTAAAACCATTTCAGCAGTGTACACAGTTTTGGTATCTGGCTGTGAAGCCAGAGTTTGGGAGTACACTTCCCTCTGTGCCTCTAAGGAGAAGGGCCAGCCTATGTAACCTTGGACAAGCTGCGCAGTCCCAAGGTACCCCCAGAAATAGGAAACAGTACACCAGTTCTGAGTATGTTCTACTTAGGAAACCCTGGAAAGGGTTGCCATAAGTCAGAGTTGATTTGATGGCATATTATTACTACACAGTGTCAGAACTCTGCAACTTGATAATTATGAAGCTGATGATAATTCCCAAGATCTAATTCTTATAGTTTCTCCTAACTTGCCTAAGTGTCAGGAGGAAATTACTGTTTCAATCAACATGACGTTTATGTGACCATGTGAACAAAGAGCTGCTAGCGTAAGTCCACCCGTGTAAACTTCAATGGTGAATTGCCACTATTTCAGATCCCTTAACAAGCTGAGGTACCTTTAAAGTGAAGTGATGGTGTTTGACCATTGTAGCAAAAACAACAAATGCAAACATTTTATTAAATAGGTTCAATTTTTTGGTTTGCAACCGACTTCATCAGAAACCTCTCCATATCTACTCTTTGCTGGCACACAGATCCTGGTCTATCTTAGATGTTAGCAGCTTTCCAGCATTTAGTCGAGAGTCTATTCAAGAGTCAGTAGACAATTGTATACTATTCTTGGAACTGTGGCTATTCTTGCAACCATTATTTAGATAAAAGTGGTTGCAAGAATAGCTACAGTTGCAGGAATAGCCACAACAGTAAATCCCTGGTCATTCAATGTGTAGAATCACAGGCTGGGCTTTTGAAGAGTCATCACACATAAACTGAAACACAGCACCTTGTGAGATGGTAAGGTGATTCTGTAGCTAGAAGTAGAAAGAGCACCATTGAAAATAAAAGTCTATTCTGACAGGCATATGCCTCAAGACATCTTAAGTAAATTAGATGCTTTTATTTTGTCAATGGCCAATGGTGAGACAGTATGGCTTTGATTGTATGCCTGATGTCTCAGGCATGTAGTATGGAAATGTTTGCAGTTCCTGCAAGGACAACATTCTAAGAGAAGAAAATATATGGTCTCTCTATCACGCTAGTGTCATAAGCAGCCCAAGTATGATTTCCTAAGAGCTGTGAGCAATTGCACGTCATTGCAAGGAGAGGTCAGACAAATAATAATTGCAAAGCACTGCTAAAAAGAACAAACACCTGCTGAGTCTAGGTTTCTGTGTAACAGCAAAACCTCCCTTTTAGTGGCCTGGTTCTTCAGAGCAGCTGTGCAAAAGCCTATTGGAGCATCATGTTTCGATGCTGTGAAAAGGTGGAGGAGGATATTGAGTAAGAGAAAAAGATGGCAGTGGGCTGAATTCAGTGCTTGGAAATGTTACTTTTGTGGACTACGGCTCCTAAAAGTGCCCCTCACGCAAGGGAGCATTATCAGGAGGAGCCATGCTGGCTGAGCAATTCTGGGAAGTGTAGTGTTAAACGTAAGGCTTCCAAGTATTGCCTTGGTTCATGTTTGGGGGAAGGGGATGAGAGCTTTGAATGAACAGGCATTTGCAAAGCAAGGAGACATGACTGGCTGAAATAGTTTTGTCTTTAAAATATATGAAGATCTCTGCTAGATCAGGATGATGGCTCTGTTGCAGTGTCCTGTTTCATGCAGTGTCCAATCACCTTCCTCTGGAAAGCCTATTGCCAGTGTCTGTTTTCCAAAAGACTTAAAGACAGAGAGATGCTTTCATGCATCACTATCACAACGTGTAGTAGTTTACTTCTAAAATTAACCAGTGTTTCCCATTTGCTTTTATTTTTAATTAAATATACATCCTGCCTTTCCACTAAAAATAATGCTCAAGCAGCTAGCAGTAAAATGCAAATAAAATAAAAAATAATAAAACAGCAACATTGAATCCCACCAAATAAAACCAAATCAACCAATACTATGTCATTACAAATGAATCACCCTTCTTTACTTTGCTCGCATACGTGTACATACACACAACAAATGTAAATCTATGCCAGTTTCAGTGAAATCATGTAGGTCTCAGTGTCAGACTGCCACCTATTAAGAAGCATCCTCTGGGACGAAGGACAGGAGGTAGTGCTTCATATTTTACACAACTGCATTGAAAAATGATTAAAAGAAGAAGAAAAAGTAGTACCTGGGAAGCCCATACAGCAATCATCCTTCCACAATATCTCTCTCTTTCTCTCTCTCTCTCTTACACACTCTCAATCCTAATTGGTAACTACCTTTTTGACCATGAGTATCTGGTGTGGGGCTACTCAGCCCCAGGGCGGAGGAGGAGGAGCTCCTGGCTCAGTCTCATTGTCACTCCAGATTCACACAAACAACCCTGCTTCAGGCCAGTTTTGCACATTTGTCTGAAGACAGTGCAGCTGCCTACTTTTGAGAAAACTGTACTGTTCTAAAGTCACAACAGGAAAAGAGGAAATCTGAAAAATCACATGGATTGACTTCAACCTCTTGGACTGCAACTTCCGTCAGCAGAAACCCATGCTGAGTAAGGCTTTGAGTTGCATTCTAATATTTTCTGGAGAATTGTACTTTGCCCATCGCTGCCCTTGACAAATACGTGGCCAGGAAGATAATCCTTCAAAGTTCATATTTCTTTACAAGCAGCAATACAGTTTTCTGCTCATAATGGGCATCTTTCATAATAATTCAAAGGCCAAACTTGATTGTAAAGTCAACACGTCATTAGAAGCCGAGATCGCTTAAGAGGAAAAGATGCACGCCCAAATCTGCTTTTGGTAAATTAGCCTGTTTTAGTTTTGCAGTTGATCAGTTGGGGGACACCATGGCTTCATTTACATGTTTGATGTCTCAGATACGCCTGGAGAAATAAGAGGAGGAAATAATGCATTTCTCTTAACATTTGATCTGACCCTGCAGCCTGAATCCAAGACAAAGATGAACATTGTGCAAGCTTTCTGGTACAACTGATGTGCAATAAGCGCTCTCTAGTGGAAGTATTGAGGAATGTGCCTCATAATGACTACATTGGTACAAATATTATCTTTCAAATGCAAATAACATATGCACACACATATCAACATTTAAATATATTTAAAATATGTTGTTTATGCATGCATGTGTGTATGTATGTAATTTCTATGCTGCCTTTCTCCTAGTGAAGGGACACAAGGAGGTTTTGTAGTGAAGTGTCAAATAAATGAGTTTTCTCCTTTCTGGGGCTTAAAAAAGAAACCGTTTGGAGAAGTTATTTTTGACATGTCGTTTTTGCATGGGCAGGAAGCTGCCAGAATGGTTCCTGGGGTGGTAATCTCATTGCTGTTTATGCTCTGCAGAGGCCACCACCTGAAGACCACTCTTCTCAGGAAGCATTGCGGTAGCTTCCTCCCAGGGACTGAAGGCTTAGAAGAAGACCTTAAAAGAGGCCCCAGTCTTGTTCAGGGCACTGAAAGGAAGGTGTCTTCAAGTATATGTTTTATAGGCTGGAACTCCCTGAATTCTGTCTGCAAAATTTTGGACCCCAAAAATGCCCAAATAACATGCTCCTAGTGAGAACACCCCAAAACAGCCCCTGCTGACAATGGGAAACCCACCACCAGAACAGGGATGTCTTTCCCATTGCCTAGTTGGTGGCTGGACAGCTGGTGTGCAAGGAAAAGTGGCAGCACAAAGAATGACTAATAAAACCTGTTACTTTTGAGCCATTCATTGGCTGACCATGTTTTTACATCAAAGCTCTGCAATATTCCTTTTCTGGACAGCAACCCCCAGAATCCCCCAGCTGACATTTCTACTGACCATGGTTTGTCGGGGATTCTGGGAGTGCTAGTCCAAAAAAGTGACATTGCCAAAACAGATTCTACGATCCAAAATCCTATTAGGTATTAGAAGTTATGCTATTTGTAGAAGGTAAACAGCACAACTTGCAGCGGCTTCTTGCTGCTAATGAATAAATCCTCGTGTGAATTTTTGGGCGTGTGCCAGTCTGGTAGGTTGATATATGCCCCAAAATTCATGTGGGGCCATATTACTTACGAGCGAGAAACTGTGGCAAGTTGTCTTTTGCCTTATGCAGGCATAATAATGCAATAGGATTTCGACAGCATTTTGTACTATGGGAGCAAAGACAAAAAATATGCCCCAAGGTGTGATTACATTAAATTGGGAGGGAGTTTGGTTTTTTCAAAATTGATATGTTACATGGTTTTGTGTTAGTTTGTGCATCCCCATGGAAGCTGGCTTTCTCCAACCACTGGGAACTCCATGGAGCTGAGAGGGAGAGTGTTGTGTTCCGGTGAGGGGGAGTTTCCAGGAAGTGACATCAATCCAGGGAACAGAGAGCAAGTTCCTGGCAAGATATGAAGCCCCCTGAGCTCCCTGGCAAAGAAGGCAGACCCAGGGCTCACTTCACCATTGTACCGGTACAAGAATCAAGAGTTTTAGCAAATAAAAGAGTGAGAGTGGAGGCAGCAGCCTGTCCCCATTCTCCTCACATTTTAAAATATTTTTTGTATAAGTTTTGAACTGGCATAGCGCTAGATTGATTCAGAGCTAAAATAGAAATGATTAGGGGGGAAAGGGAGAGTTTGGACTGAAGGGTATCCTGCAGTCCAAAACGTGTGCTTGGCACCAATTTCAGCAAAGCTCACAGACCTCCACATAGAATAATGAAGTTGGAAGTGGCCAAAAGGCCATTGAGTTCAACCCTCTGCTCAGTGCAGGAATCCAAATCAAAGGAGATCTACCAGGTTTTAGACAACTACCAGGTTGTCTAACCAACTACCAGGTAGTTGTCTAAATTACTCTTGAAGGCCTCCAGTGCTGGAGCACTCACCACCTCTCGAGGTCATTGGTTCCATTGCTGTACTGCTCTAATGTGGGTGATCACGGAACAAAAGGAAGGCAATTAGCCTTAGAGAAAGTACAAAGAAGAGTCGACAACAGATGTCCGAGCCAGCCGAGCCTCAAGGCAACGCCCTGAGAACTCTTTTTATTAACTTAGCATGATTACATAGAATGTTGTGAGAATTCAGATAGGATACTAGTTACCTAATCGCCACTAGGATTGGCTGGAGAAACCCTTTGATCTAATGCTCTTAACTCTAAGCAAAAGGGCAGAATGAGGGGTTACCCCGCCCACTGGGAGCCGCCGCTCTCTGCCAGGAGTGTGTGCACGTCACTGAAACAGAATGCAGCTAACAACCGTTAGGCAGAATTTTCCCACACTCTAAGAGTTAGGATGTATTCCCTGATATTCTGGCTTCCTTTAACTTGAGTCCACTGTTGTGTGTCCTGCACTCTGGGATGACTGAGAGCAGATCCTGCCCCTCTTCTGTATGACAGCCTTTCAAGTCTTTGAAAAGTGCTATCCTATCATCTCCCCTCAGTCTTTTTTCAGAGCCATTATTTACTTAGATACAGGTGATCACACATGCCAAAATGAGTTAAAAAAAAGCACAACCGTAATTGATTTAAAAGAAACAACCCATTTAAGAAAACCCAGTGCCTAGTTGAAAAAATGCATGCTTAGCTGTATGTCATGTAGTTGGAGATCTCTTTCAAACATGCCAAACCCGGCACAAAGAGAGGAGTAACACAATGTGTAGTTGAGCTGTCACCTTCAAAGTTTAACTCCAGAAGTAGTCTGATTTATACAATAACCGTATGCTATCAGTATGTGGATGTGTAGGGTTTTTTTAAAATTAAGATTTAATCTCTACTTAGAGTTTTCTAATTTCACTAAAAAGCTTCCAGTAATTCTGGAAAACTCCCCAGTTCCAGTATGAAACGAAAAACCCATGGAAGTAGGAGGCGGTTTTGCATCAATAATCATCTATATCGTACACCTCCACTCCGGTCTGCTGCAAGCTTTCTTAATACTGGTATCAATTTTCAAGAGCTTCTCTAGATTATTTGTTGAACATGCATGCAAAATACTCATGTCTCTGTAAGCAACAGCAATTTCTATCCCATGACAGTAAATAAGAAAAAGGCAGTTAATCAACCTTCAGTTAGTCATTGTGAATTATGATGAACCATGCTGAAGAATGGGCAATTAAAAAATGCTGGATATAAATTTCTCAGTGGATTACATATTAGCACTTGATTTCTTCATTTGCTTCCACACAAAAATGTATTGATGTTCTCCCGAAATCTACAAGTTCCCATTTTCCATCTGACCACAGCCCTCCCCAACGAAATACTTGTTCAAGTAGTTCAAGTCAATTCTGATTTATGGCGGCCTTTTTTCAGGCCTTTCCAGGTACTGAATACTCAGAAGTGATTTATCATTCCTTTTTTCTGGGGGCATCCTGGGATTGTGAAGCTTGCCCAAGGCCACAACAGGTTGACTATTCTGGGATGCACAGTGGGGGACTGAACTCCCAACCTCTGGCTCCACAGCTAGATACTGAACTCACTCAACTATCCACCAGCCTCCCCCAAAAAGTGTCCTCCAAATGTTATGGGCTACAACTCTAATTATTCTCAGTTAGCACAGACAATGGTGAGAGCTGGGTACCCAAAAGCTGGACATCACTTTGTTGGAGAAGGCTTCTCTGCCACACCTCTGTGTGGAGAGGTCTCTAAAATATTACACATCCATTTGTGGCTTCTATATTTATGTTTTAGACTAGACTGGCTCCTAAAGCAGTTTGCAAATTACAACCAAGGTGAAAAAAATCCTGAAAACCCTCAGTTTGCCCAAGCGATGAGCTAATTGCAGAGCTAACTAGGTTTACTCTGTTCCTGAGATCAACAGAGGCTTGCCATGTTATTCTAGTGTTTGATTTATTAACAAGTATGGGAATGTAGGTGGATACAATCAGCATAAGGGTTCCTAGACACCCTATGTTGACCTGCTCACTACTTCCCCAGAAAAAGCTACATCCACTTCAAGGGGTGTTCAGAGCTCACTGCTAGTTTTCCTCTCCACCTTCAAACTGTACAAACCTTACAATGCATTTCATTGTTCTCACATTTCAGGGACGACCAAGAAAGTGTTCTCTAACACTTATTTTCTAACTATATCATGTTTTGGCCTCTTGCATTTGTTAGCACAACCCTGGGGTTTTTCCCCCCAAAGAGAAGGGACAGAAGGAAGGATGGTGCTGAAGGCAAAGATGCTAGCCCACAAAAACAGTTCTTCCATCCTCTGACTGATCGTGATATAGTTCAGATTCCAGGCATACACAGAAGTAAGAATTGTGCCACTTGACTTTTCTATCAGTAGGATGGCTTTTCAGTGGGTGAGGGTCAGGGATCAGTAGCACAACTACTGAAATTACCCCCTTCTGTTCAGTAAATGATGCAAATGTAGCATGGAAGAAGCTGAACAATTCTGTGAATACACCAATGGTATTTGAATGATTTATTTCTTATTCTTTTGCTCAGTTTGTACCTTTCTTGCCCTTCCAACACATGGTTCTCAAATGGCATACGGACAAGTATACGAGACGATTGTGTTCAAAAACATGTTTTCAGTATTTACATTTGTGACACACCAAGTCCTGTCCTTTACCAGTAAAAAGTAAAAATGAATACAAAATACATTTACCAAAGAGACTCAGCTGACCATGACGTTTACTGGTATCAAAATTCTCTAATTTTCCTACTGAAATAAATTTATTATTATTATTATTATTATTATTATTATTATTATTATTATTATTATTATTATTATTATTATTATTATTATTATTATTATTATTTAGTCTTACAGGTGTCCCAGTACTTTTGTTTTTGTTTAAATAGACTAACACTCTGAGAATCGCTGAAAGATGACGATTTGATTAATCTCCAAGCCCCAAATGAATTCCTTGGATCACAGTTACCTTTTAGGAAGGAAATTTCATTTCACGGATGACGCATGATGCAAGCTCAGGAATTATAAATTCCTGGTTTTGTCTTCAACAAAAATCAAAAACCTTACTCCTTAGACACCTCCTTACACTGTGATGGCTAAAAGTGGTTGGTGTAGCCTCTCCTAGGGAGTGATACAAGCAAAGGAGATCAAAGCATGAGGAGACCTTTGTGTTGTGGTAGAAGAACAAAGGAAAAAGCAGACATATAGTACCTGTTTTACTTCCATACACTACTCCTGACAGTAGATGGGGCTCCATTCATCCCTGACAGTTTCTCAGATCTCCATCGCAGGCTGTGTTGTCTAATTTTCCTCACACAATGTTTGCTCCTGCTTCTCCTTGGTACAGGGTACGTCTGCAGCATCTCACAAACTGTCTGAATCACCTGCCAGTAATAACTCACCAGTTGACTAATGGCTTCTGTGTCATAATTCCCTTATATATCTGTCTCACATCACATCCAATGTTCAACAGAACAAAGATAAATTCAGAATCAAGTATCATGATTTCTGACAAATCAACCTCCATGCTTGCCAGATATTTGTTTTCCTGAGAAATGCAAATAGGGGTCCTTCTTTAGTACACTACGTATCTGCAGTTCTGAAAGGACACGGTGGCACATGCGAATGGAATGCTAAATTAAAAAAAAAAGATACTGTAAGTTGGATGAGCAGTATTTGCAGAAATATATTTCACTTGCTGACTATTAAAACAGTCTGAAAGTGCATACAGAAATATAAATTAAAAAGCCTCTATAGTTTTTCTTAACTGACTGCAAACAGCGTTCTTGTACGACACAGCTACCTTTCAAGTTAATGAGGATTAAGAAAATTCCTGCAAAACTTTACATTTAATCACAGGATGTTTCTCTAGCACTTGGTATGATAGCAAGGTTTCAGCATTTCCAGAAAATAGAAATAAGAGTACCATAAGAAGAGTCCGACTGGCTCAGGCCAAGCGCTTGTCCAATCTAGCATTCTGTTTCCCCAGTCCCACCATTGGGACTAGCACAATCTGTCCTGATAGATCCCACAAAGACTTCATTCTGTGCAACACCTTGTTTTTAAAGTGGTCAGCCAGATAGATGCACAGAAGCAAGGCAATGGCCTCACTTTGTTTGTTTGGCCCAAATACCTGTTAACACCTGTGAACGTATCTATTAGTTAAATGAGGACATCCATACTCTTTCATGGCCCAGCTACTGAGTCTGCATTCAGGCAAAGAACTGGTTTAGCCCATTTTTTTCTGACAAAACTATTCAAACCAACATAACCAACAATGTCCTTATCTGTAAGTTAACATGGGGAAACATCTGAGAACACAGCAGTCTCTCATGTTGCCTAAAGAAGCACTCCTGTTTTTCAAAGCATAGACCTGCCTGTAATTCCAACAACTTGGATCCAGTCAAAGTGAAGCATGAAGCATTCATTAATTTTAATGGGACCTAAGCCTGGCCAAACTCTCTCTGGATCTAAGCCAATGTTCTCAGCAAATGGCAAACCTAAGATACCCAAGCAATCACAGATGTCTGCCAGAGGAATGTTACCAACAAGCTGTCAAGTCCAGACTTTGGCTACTGTTGATGAGACAATCTTAAGGTTCTCGAGAAATCAGATTCCAGTTCGTCTGTTGTCTCCACAGGTACATTGCTCTGATTTGAACTGGATGAATATGGCCATGTTGATTGCCATGCCATTAACCTGTTCAGAGCTGTACTGCAATGGCATCTTGCTGGGTGCAAAACATTATCTGATTGAGCAGAGCTTGGCTGGGGAACACCTCCATAGGAATGTGGCTGATGATTGTTACGAGAGGGACAGTATACATTCACTCCTGTGTCAGGCAACTGGGTAAAGCAAGGCCCATTTGGCACACAACAACTCTGGAAACCGCTGTTATTCCTGAAACCTTGATGAATGCATAATTTTGCAATGAGCGGCTTGCCAATGTTAACCACTTTCTTTTCATCCACAACTTCATCTACTCCAGTGTATTCATAGTGCAGGCAAACAGTGAAGTTTAAGTCTTCCTGCAGATTAAAAAGAAAAAGAACAATAATGGGCAGCACTTATTGCCTAAACAAGTGGAACAGCATTCAGTTCAAACACAATAGGATTGTTGTGATCAAGCACTTTTGTTTCAAATTCATGAAACAGACACGCAAAACTTATTTTTAATGTTTGCTGTCAAGATGTTACACCAGATTTTAGAAACAGCTATTAACATCCATAGACAAAATTATTCCTCATTTGAACTCATAAGAGTTTGTTCTGAGATGTATATGCGGAATGCAAAATAAACACAAATGTATGCATCACAAAGAATGAAAAAAAATATTTTATAGTGACTGAACTAAGAGCATGGGAAGGAGAAGCAACAGTGGGACATGTCTGCCCCAAGTATATTAATTTTAGCACATGCCAGTTCAGTGTAATTTAGGCTAATTTATAAACCAAGGAATGCCACATGTTCTTCAGTATGTAACATATATATGGCCCTCTATTGCATATTTCAGTGTTGTTATTCCAGCCCCAATTTATTTAGTTTCTAGCTTTGTGGTGCAACAAAAGGGCAAAATAGCTGTTGTTCAACCACCCACACTGCTACTTGACCTCACTGCTCACCATACAGCTTACTGAACTTCCTCTGCAACCAAAGAATCCATGCTAAAAATCCAACTCAAAAGTTTTCAACTGCTACATCCATAGCAGGGTTTTGCATGTACTGGGGCATTTCAACAGTGGAAGTAATAACTGAATGCTAGCAATGTTGTTGTGGGCTTGTGAAAAGTTTCCTCCACATGTGACTAACTAGAAAAGTAAGCTTGCAAAAGAAAAATAGCATGAAATAACCTTTAGCTTTTGTAGAGAACTTATTCTAGTGTACAGGCAATGTTTGGGCAAGTCTTTTGAAAGCAAATAGCTGCCAGTTTCTTCTGGAGTCCCTTTATTTGCCTCTTTAGGGTCCACATCCAAGTCCTGTGGAAAGTAAGAAAGCAAAAGTTAATGTGTATGTTTACCACAAGTGTGGCAGAAAGGATCTGGACCTACTGACAGATGATCTGCAGAATGTTAACAATAACTTCTCACTCCCAATTATTTAACAGGAATAGCAAAAAAATGCATACTCCAACCCAAAATTTATATTGCTGAACCTGGAATGGCATGAGATAACCAGGGATGGGTTTGCATGTGGAAGATCTGCAAACCATGTCCAATTTGAGTACTCAAAACAAATCCTTGCACAAATTCCTGAATTCTTCCCTTCCAAGGACGTGTCTTTTGCACCAACAGACAGATTCTGCAAACCAGAAGTCTGGTTCGCTTGGTGTAACCATAATGTGCTGGGGTTTCTCCCACCAACACCTCCTGCCACCAGAACCTACATTTGTACTTTATTGCCAATGTACTGACTTGCACATCTTCTAAAGAAGAAACTCATGAAAACTCCAGTCACCAACTTACAAGGGGGAAATCCGTGACATCAGCTTTGCAAACTGTAATTTCGGGTGGTTTCTTTATTATCCTCGTATAGACGATCATGACATTGGAGAATTCGGCTGCAAAACCAAGTTGAATCTGAACGCCACAGTTAAACTGAAGACACATACTTTCAGGAAGTTCTGGTAAGGGAATATTTTGGTTAGTAGTAGAACAAGACTGTTCTCCTTCAAAACTAGCTGGGCAAATTGCATCCTTCATTAGCAGAACATTAGTGAACAAGATTAAAGGAGGCTGGGAAGATGTTAGCTTGTTTTTGTTCACAGGGCAAAAGCATTAAAGCAAGTAAGTTGCCTCCACACTAATTTTGCTCCAGTGACTGATATCCAGGATTAAAACCGACTGGACCAAGAGTAGTTTAGGAGCAGTGCTGAACAAGGAGCACCAAAGCACAGGCACAGAAGGAAGGACAAGTTTCAGCTTCTGCTGTGTCCCACACTTTTCTGCTGCAGGATGACCTCCTAAGGGAGGCTGACAGGGGCAGATGCACCCTGTTGGTACTCCTAGCTCTCTCAGTGGCTTTTGATACCGTTGATCACGGTATCCTCCTGGACAGGTTCTCAGAGTGGGATTGGGGACTTAGCATTTAGCTGGCTCTGATCCTTCCTTGAGGACTGTGTCCAGAGAGTTCAGCTAGGGGAGGAGGTGTCCGTACCTGGGACCCTTTGGTGTGGGGTTCCTCAGGGATTGGCACTATCCCCAATGCTGTTTAATATCTATGTTAAGCCGTTGGGGGAGGTCATCAGGAGTTTTGAAGTAAGGTGTCATCAGTATGCTGATGACACGCAACTCTATCTCTCCATTACCACCTCTGCAGTGGATGCTGTCCAGACGCTGGAGCTTTGCCTGGTTGCAGTACTGGAATGGACCAGGGATAATCACCCAACTTTGCCCCTACCTAGACGAGGACTCCCTCAGGACTTTGGTGCAGGCCCCAGTCATCTCTTGGATTGACTACTGCAATGCCCTCTATGTGGGGCTCCCCTTGAACCTGATCCGGAGACTTCAGCAGGTCTAGAATCTGGCAGCCAGACTGGTGGTTGGTACAAGCAAATTTGACCACATCACTCCAGTTCTGGCTTGCCTTCACTGGTTGCCCATGGCGTCCCGGATCAAGTTCAAGGTTTTGACACTCACATACAAAGCCCTCCATGGTTTGGGCCCATGTTACTTGTTGGAGTGTCTCTCCTTAATGTCATCTGCATGACCCACAAGATCATCCTAGTCGAGGCTCCTCTGGGTGGCCACCCGGAGGGAGGCCCATAAATCCTCTGCAAGAGGTAGGGCGTTCTTTGTGGTCGCTCCAACTTTATGGAACCAGCTTCCAGAGCTGCTCCGCCTAGCCCTGTCCCTGTGGATTTTTAGGAAGCAATTAAAAACACTGCTTTTCACGGAGGCTTTCCACACAGACCACAGCTGATCACCTTCCCCCTCTTTTTTCTTCCCCTTCTCTTCTTCCCTCCCCTGTTTTCCTTCATCCGCTCTAGGATTAGTCAGTGCCATCTGGTTTGTTTGTTTTTAGGTTATTGCTATTGGTTTTAATAGTTCTATTTTTGTTTTTGTTTTCTATTTTACAAGTTGTAACCTGCCCAGAGTAGTGCTGTGACACTAATGGGAGCAGGATAAAAATCGAATGAATGAATGAATGAATGAATGAGCCCCCTCCATCACATTTAGTGTTGCCCTTAAATATTAAAAATTAGGTGCTAAATAATGATTTTTAATCAAATATATTATTATTATTTAAGACTATTTTCCCAGGGCTGGCTGGATAGCACAATGAGTTCAAGTATCTGGCTGCTGAGCTTGAGGTTGGGAGTTCAGTTCCCCACTGTGCATCCTAGAACAGCCAGCGTGTGTGGCCTTGGGCGAGCTGCTCAGTCCCAGGGTGTTTCCAGAAGAGAATGGTAAACCACTTCTGAGTATTCTGTAAATAGAAAACCCTGAAAAAGATGGCCATGAGGCAAAATTGACTTGACAGCACACTATTATTATGATTATGAACATGATTATGATTACAACTACTACTAGCGGTAGAAGTAGTATTTTCCTAAGGTTTCATTAAGCCAGGCTGATGCCAAATGATGGCAGCATTTCATGCACTCTTGTGAACCTTCTTTACTTGGAGGTTAAAAAAAAGGGATACATGGGAAAACCTCTGAACTTGTATGGAGGTTTCCCGTGGGTTCAGCCTGTGTGCCTGCCCAATTGCCTCCTTAGCCAACAGGCTGCCTCTTTGTCTGGTGGGTTCCCAGGTGGAATGGTGACCCAGGGTGGAGTGGCTGTTCGGGGTGGGGGCATGGAGCTCCAGCCCTGAACTGCCCTTTCTTCCCTGATTCTGGGCATGGGGTACCCTTCCCTTGTGCGCGGCTGTCCAAAGACAGGGGCAGCTCATCTTCCTTCCCTAGTTCACTTCCTGCCCCGCTCACCTGTGCCTTCAGTCCCAGGCAGGCAGGCGGGATCCCTCCTCCTCCTGAACTCCCTCCCTCAGTCCCTTTGCCCGCTGCAGAAGGTAGGTGGAGGGGTGTGGGCCTGGCCCGGGCCACCTCTCGTGAGAGTGGCAACAACAGTGGTATTGGAGGGGATTGGGAACAGTGACAAGGCAGCCCTGGGGGCAGCCAGGCAAGGCAGTAGGCAGCCTGGGAGACAGCCCCCTGATCCTGGGAGATAGCTTCCCTGATCCTGGGAGACAGCCTAGCCCACCCACAAGCAAGCAGCTGGGGCAGCACCAGCAGCAGCAGCCAGGGTGGGCAGACCAGGCCAGGTGAGAGCAATGCAGCCCAAGGAGGCAGCCGTGATCGGGATGCCAGGCAATGCGGAGCTGTGGCTGGAGGGGGGGGGGGCAGAGACCTTGCTCCATGTTCCCTTCCCTTCCCTGCAGCTTCAGCGGCACACACTTTGGGAAACATTGTTTTTCCATCTTATGTATAGCGTTTGCTATTATTGGTGGTTTTCAGCATCTGCAGTGGGGCTTGGGACCAACACCCCACAGATATGCAAGTCCTACTGTAATACAATCACTAGAAAGACAGGGGGTTTGCTAGAAAGGTGGATATATAATAATAAAATAATTGTGTGCTGTCAGATACTAGACTGGATAGCTCAGTGGTTTAGGTATGTGGCTATGGAGCCAGAGGTTGGGAATGCAATTCCCCATTATGCCTCCTTGACAGGGACTGGACTCAATGACTCATAGAGTCCCTTCTGCAGTTCTAAGATTCTAAGAATTCTGACATATGGCAATTCTTTTCGGGGTTTCCAGATAGAGAGTACTCAGAAGTGGTTTACCATTCCTTTCTTCAGGAGGCATCCTGGGACTATGTGGATTGTCCAAAAGTCCCACAGGCTTGCTTTTCTGGCATGCACAGTGGGGAACTGAACTCCCAATCATGACTAACTCATTGAGCTAACCAGCTAGTGGCTGTATAACACTGCTATAAAAACTGCAAGTATCAGTCTTCTAGCTGTTTTTGGACAATCTTGCCCTAGATTGGGAAAAGAAACCCTTGGCCCAATTCTCTTGCATATTTGCCACTAAGAAGGAGATTGTTCTGAATAATATTCATAGTTAAGCAAGCACAAAATATGTAAAAGATTGGAAGGGTTCTAGGTATAGTCTTAAAATTCAGTCCAAAATAGTCTATGTTAATATTATGTTATCTTCCTTATTTCTCTGAAAAGAAACAACATGCCTAATTGAATGCCAACAGATTAAGGATATAGAATAACACACCTTGATGGCCTTCCCCTCTCTTAATTTTCCAGTGAATTATGACGAAATCGGCAAGAAGTTGCATTTGGAATAGAGACAGGGGCAGAAGAGTTAGATAGAAGGTATAGTTGAATTTCTCCGGCCCTTTGGTATGATTAACCTTGGGTTACATTTTTGCATTGTTTTGTGATTACTATATTTTGAAGTTTAGAGATGTCCATAACACTGCATTTTCTCTTCTTGTTACATATGCCACTATAGCGCCCCTCTGAACAGAAACAGAAATTATACTAGCAGAATATCATACAATATATAGTGTGTGAATCAATAATTTTGATGTGATTGCTCTGAGGACAGATAAAGGAGTTGGAAAAGTCTTGCTGTGAGGTACCAGTGGCATCTCACTAATGCAGGGAAATAAACTGGAGAAAGGGAAGCTAATGTGTTCCCTTCAATCTGATTTCCTTTCTTCTACCCACAAACATACACGTTCTCTACCTTCACTCCCCCTGAACTGTCCAAATGCTAATCCATTTCAGACCGGTGATCTATTACTTTAATATATGCATAAGGCTGTTGTTCATCCATCACCCTGAGACATGAGGGGCCACAGGTTACCTAATTAAACTTGTGCATTCAAATATTTACTGTACCATGAGCTTTTGCCCATTGCAGATTCCGTGCCAAGGCCGCTGCTGAGGCTACTCTTTGCTGAATAGGATCAGTTAATGCTCGCTTCTCAGATAAACTGCTGCGAATCTCCAAAGCTTGCTTGCCTTTGGTAAGGTGACACTTGCCCATATCTAAAAATAAAAGATACAAACATTTTCTAAGAATCAAAGCTGCTGAAAATTCTAATTAAAGCACCTATATCCCAGCAGTGTCACTGTGTTGCTATGGTTATAACTGTGTCAGTGTTTCCATGAGAAACTAGATTTTGAGGGGCATTTAAGCCTGACTGTTCAACATTCAGTACAGACTCTAGAACATAGAGTGGAAGTTCTTTTTGCCTGAAAACACCTCCCACCAACATTTCTTAAGTATCATGATTAGTTTCTTGCACAATATTTTATTGTGTTTCTCTCACATGCATACACAGCCGTACTGTCTCTATTCACTAAAGTCACCTCTTGGATAAACATATATTTTTATTCCTATATTTTACTTGGAAGAATGTATGTTCTCATTGTTTTATTATAGAGCAAAGCCTCGATGGTATTATTTTCAAATGGTGGTTTCTTTTAATTTGGCGTAATGCATTTATATTTTCTGCTTGAAAACTATTACCGGTAAATGCAGTAATGATGTATTTTTGTGCTCCAGATGCTCTTTACATTCTTTTATTTGTATTTTGAAAACTAGCATCTTCCTTTTTACATCACTGTCTTTTTTTTGTGTGAAAAAAAAGTCTGTAGTAATAGGCATTTTTAAAATACTGCACCTACTATAATGAGTTAAAAAACAAAATATATTATTATTATTATTATTATTATTATTATTATTATTATTATTATTATTTATTTATTTATTTATTTATTTATTTATTTATTTATTTATTGAATTTATATCCCGCCCATCTAGTCAATAGACTACTCTTGATTCCTACTTAAGGAGCTCTCTTAGACTTAGAATTAACCTGAATAGTTTTGTCCATCCTGAGTAGCAATAGCTTTCTAGCAGTATGAAAATAAGTGCACTGATCACTTGCTGCCTAATGGAGCAGATTTGTTGCACAGATCCTTATGCATTGGCAGGATTGTCACCTCCTGGGATTAAGAATGCACGGGGATAACTTAATTTGTCTGCCCTGCCAACAACAGGCATGAGGTGATCTATGAAGTCTTAATATGGGCTAGAAAGCAGAGTCCACTCTGCAAATAGCTGTCCAATGGGAAGGGCTATTGCTGGAAGAACATTAAATGGCCATCCTCTGTTTGTCAGAATGCTGAGGGCTCACTATAGTACAAAATGAGTGAGCAAATACTTATATATCCTTATGAATGCCAGAGTGAAGTCTTCCTCCAAGCCTAACCCAGAAAGTATGGTGCCCTGACATAATTAATGTTGAGAAATTCCAGTCTATTATCTGAAACTAAGTCTTCCTCAACCCTGCTTCTTAATAGCTTTGTCTGCCAGGCAGGGAGAGCATGTTAGGGGAAAAGCACATGATAAAACACACATGTGGAATTAATACCATAGATTCAAATGCAGTGCGGCAGTTTTTTGTAGCACTGTTGTTCTTCACAAAGCACCTCTTCCTTTTCCAGGGATATGAAACTATTAATTTCAGGGAAGAAGACAGCACATATTCCTGCAATGGAGGCAACTGGAACAATAATCATACTTAACTACGGTAGCTGGAAGAAGAAATGGGTGGGCACCCAACTGCAAAATCCATTGGAGGAAAAGCTATGCCCATGGATGACAAGAGGGATGTATTTCCTCTTTGGAGGAAGAGCAGTGGGGTAGCTCTGCCTTGATTCTAAATCTTAGCTGACTCACGACACCAACAACATCATGTTTACCATGTATTCTCCAATTATTTGAGATCATGTAGTGAAGAACTTCTTTCAAATTAAAAAAAAATGGCACCAGGAGTAGCAGACCAAGGCCATGGTTGTGAATGGATGTGAAAACTTATGAAATGAAAAAATAGCAAAGGTAAAATTTGAAAGGGCATTAACCTTCCCTTCTCTTGGAACAAAGCCTATCATCAAGAAAATCTAACAAAGTCATCAGCAGTGATGCTCTAGCAGCCTTGTCTTTAATAGTTTTAAAGGAAAAACGAGGTGTGGATTTGAGCAGAGAAGTGACTGTCTGTGCACATGCAGATTTAAACATTTTCTGTAAACCAGTTTTGTGACAAAAACTCTTCTATTCTCACCAAGATGTTTTCCCTCATGGAATTTTGGATGTATATTTAAAATATCGTTCTGTTTTCCCTTGTGAAAGCCAGCTTAACATAGTGAATAGGTTGTCTGACCCCTGGGTTCAAAACACCACTCAGCCATGGAAACTTACTGGGGGTGGCAATGGTAGTCCCCTCCTTGACCATCATGTGCCTCAGAAATCACCAGCGGTGCCATAAGTTAAAAGTGACATGACGGGATGTAAGTACAAAAATATCTTCAAGCAGTAACAAGCTGTTGGGGAAACTGATTCTGAGAACGGAAAAAACTAGAAAGGAAAATATCAAGATAAATGGGCACATGTGCCCCCCCTCCAGCGTCTCTTTAAAATCTCCACCTCCACATTCCAGGGTTTGGTTGTTGGAAATAAGGACACCTATTTCAGGCTGTACAGGTTGTACACCTCATTTCAGGCTGTACAGATCAACTTTTTTTTTTTTACAGTGAGCTACAGTTCCACGTCAACTGCAGCTAACAAAGATCTCAGGTAGGTTTGCACCCGGGAACAGAACTTTTACTCCTTGCATGGTTTTCTCACCTTCTGCCACACCATCAAGCAGCACAGTAATCTTTTTATCCTCTAGCAAACGTTCCTTCAGAAACTTCATAAAAATCCCATTGGCTAATCCAGACTGCTGAATTTCAAACGCTTCTGCTCCTTGGCACCTTTAAAACATGTTAATAACAACAGAAATAAGCATGCAGGTGAGTGGACTACGTACAGAACAAATGCAAATTATGTTAATTTGTTTTTAAAAAACAGTTCAAATTAAACAGAAAAGTATATAAATAAATAAATGTTTATAAGAAACATTTCTATTTGGTACAAATGTACATTCTGATTCAAGATTTCTGTTTATATACATTGAGATCCAGAAATTCTAGTATTTGCTGACAAATCTATCTATTAATAGAATGATATTAGTTTGCCAAGAAGTAAACCTTTATAGCCTATGAACTTTGATAATTCTCTTTCAACAAAAGGATACTCTATGTTCAGTAGAGTAAATATAGCTGCAATCCTTTTGTATTTACATTGGAGTAAGACTCATTGAAATCATAGGTCTTTCCAACATGTTTAGAACTGTACTGCACAAAGACTAGTGCTCAACATTGTCATAGAGAGACATAGAAATTATAAGATCACAGTTTTTAAAATGGGATACAGACATACATCTTCATCAACAAGTCCCATGATGGTTGCTGAGCCATGCACATTATCACCACCTGGTCCAGCTCCTAGTGTCTATGCCCCCTCAGTCATCTGTACACTCATTTTGCATGAGAAGGTTCTTGATGCACACACTAAGGGGAGCATCTCCATGTAATGCAGGAATCCTGGATCAATCAGAGAATGGAGCAGCTCTCTATCCATGTATGCTAGTATCTATGCAGACTACATGGATCATGGGTGCAAAGAACATTGGCAACAAAGTTTTTTTCTGGGTTTCATCAGTTTCTATGTATATGAGAGGAGAAAACAACTGAAGAAATGTGGCATGCAAAATTTACTGCCCTTATCAACCTAAATCTGCCTTTAGAACCGGACTCAAGCAGTTCTACTCTAACTTGTAGTCAGCCATGGTACAGCTCAAGTCTTCCTTCACTTCTCCTATGATGATGTGAAGAGAGGGAGGCATGCGCGCGCACACGCGCACAAACGCACACAATCTCAGAAGGCTGAAAATCCTATTCATGACTGAAAGAAAGCCCATGGTGCCTTCAAGAGCAGGAAAAGTGTAGCACACTAGATGTTTGCATTGCAGTGCCAAGCACTTTTTACCATTGGATATGCTGCCCAGGGCTTATGGGATTTGTAGTCTAACAACCTCTTGAAGACCACATTTTGACCCTGATTTAAATGATAACTATGAAAGAAGCTACTTTATCTAAAAATGCAACTGTGGATTTTAGTGAAGCCAAAGAAGTTTGTAGGCAATAATAGTCTTCTTGGACAAAAAACAGATTGTCATCCATATATTACCCACTTGTCTGTTAAAGGACAATTGACTGTTTTTTGTTAGAAAGCCAGAACAAACTATTGCACTTTTTTAAATATAAAGAACAAGAAACAAAGACACAAAATCTACAAAATTAAAATAATTATCCTTACGTGGCATATCCAAAGACAATGTTAGCAGTAACCTTTAAAGCATCCAGGATGAGAACGGTATTATCATATTCATTCCTTCAACAAACACAAGGATCAAAATGAGAAGGACAGCATGTAAGCAATTTCATTCTTGTGCTCTGCATAGTATTCAACACGCCTGCTGTTATTCCTTGCATTTTTAACCTTCAGGCCTCACTTAGAGTAATACAGAAAACTATCTGGAAAGATCAAGGAGCTGGAACACCTGGTTGAGGAGTTCCAATTCCCCACAGTGCCTTGCTGGTAAAGAGCCATCCTGTGTGATCTTAGTCCCAGAAAAAGGAAATGGTAAACTACTTCTGAGTAATGTATACTTTATATATACCCTGGAAAGGGTTATCATAAGTTGGAACCAATTAGTTGGAACATAATTATAGCAGAACACCTTTTTTTCTCCCACTGTATTCAGGTTATATATACGTTTATCCCCATGAGCAACGTAATTTAATAAAGTTGAATCTGGCCTACAGAAATTTATGCAATAAATTTCTTAGTCCTGAACATGCTGTTTAAGCCTATACAAATTTACAGAATTGCTAGCAATGGTAATGCTGTTACAGTCCTCTGAAAGGCAGATAGTGTGAAATCTGGCACACGAGCTCTGTTTAAAAACCTGTTTGCTTGACCTGTCTTTTCAGTAGGGCAACTGACAGAGCTGGGCTATGCATTATACTATTCACATGAAAAGCAGCTGGCCTCTGCCTGTTTAGAGCTCTGAAGACTGTCCCCATAATACGCACAAAGGGAATGAGCAGCTATTACTGATCTTTACAGTAAATCTTTGCTAGTGATCAGGAGGAGTAAACAAAGGGGTGGTTAGCAGGAGCTGAACAAGAGAGTGACAAGAGATAATCAGCAACAACAAAACAGCAGCCTGCTATTCTACCTTCCTGTCATTACAATCTCAAGCTTTCATCTCTTGGAAGGTAGCTTTCAATGTTTTAAACAAACAGCCCACATCCACTTGCATGGGGTAATCAAAGCAGTGTCATATTTGCTCTTTAGTTCTGACAAAATCTCTAGGCAGGAACAAAAGAATTCATATCTGAATCAACATTGCCTGGACAGAGAGAATTCTTTTGTTTTCACAGCTCCCACAGACTGTACACGAAGTGTATTGCATCTCCGCCTACACTCCCCCCCCCCCCTTTCCTTCACTGTGAACTCCAAAGTCAAGAGAAAAATCTTACAAAGACCAAAAGGCTATAACATTTCTACTGAGTTAGTTGAATTAGTACGAGCTCATCACGCAGCTGTTAACTGGGTCTCTGTAGTGTCACCAAAACTGACTCTTACCAGGGAGGGATGTATAAAGCGATGAAAGTATTTTCATACCTTTTCCTGCACATATCTAGTAAGAATACATTAAGGCCGGTTTCCTTTTCCTGCATTAGTTTGAGGATGTTTTGCACACATAGGCAGTCTACAGCTCGATAAGGGTTGGGGGCATCTATAGGAACCATAAAACTATTACCATAGTTCTCATAGCCATGGCCAGCATAATATAATAAGCCTGAGAAGAAATAAAACACACAGTCAAAATAGCATTTAAGAGTTATATTAAGCAAAACCATTAATTTAATTTAAACCTAAGAAAAGAGGCAAGCTGTACAAGCAACACTGTTACATTCTAAGAACTGCAGAGTTGGAAGGGACCATATGGATTATCAAGTCCACCCCTCATCAAGGAGGCAAAATTAGTGAGCTAACCAGCATTGCCAGAAATGGGGAAAGTCTGAGTGCCTTCACCTGACTCTTCACACAGTACGCTTGTAGGAGTATACGCTAAGAGCACTGAAGAAGTGGGCAGCATTGTGTTACACTAATTGTAGCATACATATTTATCACATAGACATTAGGAGCAGCAGATTCGTTTTGCACTCCACATTTTGAATTAACAGTAAATTTCCTAGCAGTAAATAACTTACATGATGTCATAATTAGCATCATGAGTATCTGTGCAAGAGGGATGAAAAATATATGACCTGTGTGCAGCCCTTGCACACTCTTGTGACATATATGGCTCCTCTGCCGCTGAAAAACCTTGTTCACTAGCAATTTGTATCCAGATAGCATCTGTCACATACCCCACAAGCATTCAAAAGGCACTAACAAGAAACACACTTTTAAATGTACTTACCAACATAATTTATCCCTGCAGAAGAGTAATGACACCAGGGCCAGGGGGTAACTTTCAGTAATTAAAACTTCCTACTTCTGTCCCATGGCTTTTCCAACTCCTATATAATCCCTTTCATCAGTAATCCCTTTCATCACATGGAAGTCATGGAAGAAGGAGGAAGTCTTTAATTATTGAAAATCTTGCAGTAATGTTATTTCACAGTACCAATTTTCAGTAATTACATATTTGTTCCTTTCATCCTGGGGCTCCCATAGCTTTCACATAATGCAAGAGATTACAGGGAAGGTGGTAAAGCCATGGGACAGGAGTAAGAGGTTTTTAATTACCAAAAATCATCTCCTGCCAATGACATGATCACTCTTTTGCAAGCACTGGTTATGCAATAGGATTTCAGCCATTACATATCCCTGCTCACATTTAGGAGGTTGATGAAGATGCTGTTTCTTACAGAGGGCAATCTCGCATGAATCCCCCGCTTGCTTTGCCTGTCCTATTATGGGTTAATGTTTGTGGCACCATTGTCTTGTGCTGCCCTTTTTACTATTGTTTTTTAATTTATTATTGTTATTGTTGATTAATTGCTGTTACTATCTGATATATTATTCAATGCCCAGAACAGTGCTTTGCACTAATGGAGCAGTATATAAATCTGTTAAATAAATAAGTAACTAACTAAGTAAGTAAATAAATAAATAAATAAATTCCAGCCCTACCCATCTGCTCTTCAGATGTGTAGGACAACACACTGCCTGGAAATGAGGGGAGTTGCAGCCCAACACAGAGGTGACAAAGGCTGCTCTAATGTCTACATACTTTGGCACTCTTAGGCTTTTGCATTCATTTGAACAAGGAAAGGAAGCAGCACATTTGCTTTTATTTTCATTGTGCAATAATATTTTAATGAAGCCTACTCAATTACAAAAAAAATTTAACAGCTGAAGACTGTGTTTTTTTAAAAAAGAAAACTCACAGGTAAAATATTAGCTGTGAAGCAAAATTACTATCACGTACTGTACTAGAGAAACTCTATAGCAGGTGGTGTTTATGGGGAAAGTTCTCTCCTGTAAGTTTACAAGCAGCAATAAAATAACCAGAAGTTCTCAGGGTAAGATGCCAGCAGCTTTTTAAAAACCTTGGAAAGTCTGCAACAGCAAACATGGCTGTGTCGCTGCAACTGTTAGACGTGGAAAGAATGTTTGAATTCTTTTTTGAAATGCTTATGTGTCACCATTTGGAATTCTCTCCTCCATCACCGAGGAGGGAAAAAAAGAGATCAATAAAGCAAAACTTAATGCCACATACTTCTCAAAGTCTGACTGTGTGCAGCAGTAAAGGGATGGCTGCCCCAAAATGTGCCCAGTAAGCCGCCACTAAGAAAAGAGACTGGCAAATCAGACTGTCGTCAAAAAGTCTGTGAGGGCTTGTGCTGCTTCCAATAAATCTTCCTGTCATAGTGACCCTTGGCTCAGGATCGTAAAAGGTGAAAGACATGCTCAATGTCAGATCAGCCAGCCCGGCAATAAACAAGCCAAGTGTTACTTATCCAATCAACGAGAAAGTTGCATTATGCACGGACGTCATCTTGTTCTTGCACCTGCTGCAGAAACACATCCAGTTAAAAGCACCGCTTGCCCCCACTTTAAGTAGCAGCATCAGGTGCTAGGTTAATCCCTCCACCTATCCTTCCAAATACCTGTAGTGGAAGCTTTTATGAAAAATAAATATTAGTGGGCATTGAGACACAGCTTTTTAGCCTGGGAAGGAAGAAAGGAAAAGACTAACAGATGGGGGCAGGGAGATCAGTATGTGAGTATGTGCTTTCCCAGGTTCACCACACAGTAAAATCTCCAAAGCAGAGAAGGGCCACATGCAAACTATGGGTTGCATGTGACCCCCAAATGTGCCACCAGCACTCCTGGAATTTTCCACCACTCCACAAAACATTAAAAAAAAAGATTCAGAATGTTCACTCACTATAGGATATACAGGAGCAATTTGGTCACATTTTAAGCATCCCATCACCTCTGGGAATCCCCATATCCTGAAATATATTTTTTAAATTGGCCACTAGACTGTATAATTGGGTTTTATCATTAAAAAAAATGTAAATTGCATTTTTTTTAAGGTGGGGGGGGTCACAATATCCTCCAAGGTTGAAGGCCAAGGTCTCTGGAAATCACTCATCCCTGAATTAAAGGATTAAATGATAGGGAAAAACTAAGATCTCAGAGAGCTGCTACTAAACAGAGCAGATAATACATGGCAAAATGGACTCATTCTAAGACACCTTTGTATATTTTCATAAATTGGTCATGCATAATCCCTGACATCTCTTCTTAAAACTCAGATAGAAGACCTGGAAAACACCTTTACACAATGTTTGGAGGATCAGGAAAAGCAGACAGCAGTGGCAAGACAATCAAATTATCTCACTTGGTATTTCACAAGTATATATCTTCAGTATCAATCATGTTTTGGGCCAATGTAAGATGGATAAGCTTGGCAGTTTCATAATTTCCCAAGTGGCTGGAATGTCTTTCTTTGAAATAGATGATTAAATTGAAATTTAATGTCAACACATACTTCCCAGTTTTCACCCCGAAGTGCCAATGAAAAATAATCTCTATATGAATTATGAGGGATTTGATCTGCTAATTATTCAGCACAAAGTCATTTGGAAGAGGTAAATTTAGAAAATGCATTCTGACAATCAAACAGAAGTTTAAATCAATTGCTCTTACGCCAATTGCTCTTACCATAGACTCCTTTGTCCAGGAGTAGTAAGAACTCATCTACTGCATTCCGCATCTCAGGTTCAGTAAGATCTAATAAAGAAACAACTTTGAAGTCCAGCTGCCTCAGCAAGTTTGTCAACTCATAAACATCCACGAGCGGAGCCTTTAGTTTGGGATGACTACAGTAGTTCATGTTGCCCATCAACAGAGCTACTTTGTCCACTGCTGCAACAGCAAAACAAATATAGGACAGCATTTTCATAGTGTGCACATAGCAAGTAACAAGCATGATGTTGAAGATACAGGCGCCGCACTGCTTTACATTAAGTATTTCCCATGCAGAAAATGTGTAATGTGTATTACCTCACAGGGTTGTTGTATGGTCAAAATAAACAGAAGAGCCATGTGTGCCACTTTCAATGTAGGAGGAAAGGCTGGATATAAATGTAATGAATTGAATGGATTTCTATTTGATGGTGGAAGTTATAAATAAATTAAATATAATATATTATTACAGAAAAAGACCTTCTCAAATCATTGCATGGATAATTAAAAAAACAAACTCCATGCACAGTAAGAGATGTAGAAACAGCATCTCCACACCTGAAATGGTACTGCTGCACAAATAGAAACTACATTATGCTATTTTCTTAATATATTTGACTGGTAAGGGTCACCATAAGTCAGAATTGACTTGACAGCACATTATTACTATTACTATTAGAAGAATTATGGCCATTGACCGCAAGAGACCATTAGAAATGCTAAATAAAGGTGAAGCTTTTTAAGAGCTCTGAGTGTGACTTGCTCTTTCCACCTCAATTAACCTCAACAAGCAGTTTTCAGATGGACTTGTCTCCCTACTGCTTCACTTTATTTTCCTTGCCTGCTATTTCCTCACTTCTCCATACCCTCCTCAGGCACCTGGGACCAGCTGTCATAAAGTGTGCTACATCCTACACCCTTTCTTTTCCCTCTTAGGAGCAGATTTGTTCTCCCGTGTTTAGTGATGTGGCATCAACCTTCACCATGGTTAACATTAAGCAGGGTTCTCATTAATCAGGATCTGAAACCAGGTTTATCAGAAAGTAAGAGGAAGGTGCAAAATATTCCTTCATCTATTTCTACACAGCTATTTCTTAAAAGCTGGGAAGACAACTCCTATATTGTTCCTCAGGACTTACGACCTTGTATTTTTTTTAAAATGAAAACTGTTGTAAGGACAATATTAATCATGGGTGAGAAGTCAGTTCAGTAGTCACTCCAAATCATAGGTTGTTATTAGCCACAGTTTAGTTACCAAATCACAATTTGAGCTTGTGAATGTAGAGGCAAACCATCATTTAAGAGCATTTCACGTTCTTTAGCTCCTGGAAGTGAGACTATATGTATATCTGCAGCTTGTCAGTTCAGACATAATGAGTTTGTACAAACAACCATTTGTTTCTAATTGGTTTCTAATTCTATATTTTATTGTTAGCCGCCCAGAGTAAGACTTCGGTCTAGATGGGCGGGGTATAAATTTAATAAATAAATAAATAAATAAAATATTGATGGCCAGTCATAAACCATGGTTTGACTACTTAGACAGAACACTAACTTCCTCCAACATGGTTAGCCAAGTTATCTGAATTAAGCCTTTGTGTTTTTTTTCTCTCTCTCTCTATATGATATATGTACCTCCCTTTACATTGTATATTTAGCTCTTCTGTTTGAAATAAAGATTTTTTTTAAAGGATCCATAAACTTTATTCAGGTATAACAACAATAGTTAAGGGTTCTCTGGAACAAACATGAATGGGTCCTTTCACTTGGACTCTTCTGTTTATAGTTTATTTTAGAAATAAACAGATCATTATAGATGAAATAGAATCTGTCAAGATCGATCACAATGAAAGCTATTTTACAGAGACAGTTGTAAATAATTACACACTCTCATGTTTTCAATAAACAACTGCTTGAAGGTCTAAAACAATGCAGTCATTAATACACATTAATACATACATATTTATGCTAACAATATAGTATCTTTAAGAAAATTCTTGATAGATTTGAGGCTTAATATCACAAACAAGGAACTTACACTTCACTTTGATGATTTTCAACCCACTGTTGTCACTGAGAAATACTACACTTTCATTCTTGTTGCATTTTTCAAAATCTCAAACTCAATTGGTCTGTTTTGATTAGGAAGAATTTAGGTTTTCCTTCTAAAACAGTGGCCAGAATTGCTGTTTTATGCTTGTATAAAGGAAATCCTGTAAGTCCTGGTGGCAAACGAGCGATCATAGAATAATGGAGTTGGAAGGGGCCTATAAGGCCATTGAATCCAATCCCCTGCTCAGTTCAGGAATATTATTTATTTATTTAACTTATATGCCGCCCACACTACCCAAAGGTAGATATCAAAGGATATCTGACAGATGGCTGTCTAATTTTCTTTTGAATGCCTCCAGTGTTGGAGCACTCACACCTCTTGAGGTAATTGATTCCATTCTAACAGTTAGGACGTTTCTCCTGGTATTCAACTGAAATCTGGCTTCCTGTAACTTGAGCCCATTATTACATGTCTTGCACTTGGAGATGACTGAGAACTGATCCTGCCCCCTCTGCATGACAATCTTTCAAGTATTTGAAGAGTGCCATCTCATCTCCCTCCAGTACTTTTTCCTCAAGACTAAACATGCCCAGTTCTTTCAGTCTTTTCTCACAGGGTTTGGGTTCCAATCCCCAGATCATCTTTGTTGTCCTCCTCTGAACTTGTTCCAGTTTGTCCAAATCCTTCTTAAAAGTGCCTTATCCAGAACTGGACATAATACTCAAGATGAGGCCTAACCAGTGCTGAACAAATGGGAATTATTTCTTCACAGTATCTGGAGACTGTGCTTCTGTTAATGCAGCCTAAAATTTCCCTTTTTTGCAGCCGCATCACACTGCTAGCCGATATTCAATTTGCAATAATAATAATCATATGCTGTCAATTCTGACTTATGGTGACCTTTATCAGGGTTTTCCATGTAGAAAATACTCAGAAGTGGTTTACCATTCCCTTCTTCTGGGGGCACCCTGGGACTTTGTAGTTTGCCCAAGGCCACAGGCTGGCTCTACTCAAAGGAGGAACAGTGGGGAATTGATTTCCAACCTCTGGCCCCTAAACCACTGAGCTATCCAGCCAGCTTATTGGTTTACAATAATTCCAAAATCTTTTTCACATGTATTACTGAGCCAAGTATCCCCCATCTTGTAACTATGCATTTTGATATCTTTTTCCTAGGTGTACAACTTTTCACTGATAACTATTAAATTTCATTCTGTTGTTTTTTGCCCAGTGCCCAAGCCTAAGATCTTTTTCAATTTGTTTCTGTTTTCCAGAATCTGCCTTCCAACAGATATCAGGATAATTGAAATCTCCCATTGCTACTTTATTGTATCTCTTTGAAATTCTTGCAGTTTCCCCCCCAAAGGTTTCACCCTCATCTTCTCCTTGATTGGGCCGTTGGTAGCAAATTCCAATTACCACATTTCTTTTATTTTTCACCTCAATTTAATTAATCCAGATGGCCTTGATGGGAACAAGCAACCTCATCCTCCTATATTTCTACCATTAATACTTGTTGAAAGCAGCCATGACAATAGCTTTGTGTTTGGATGAGAAGAGTTTAACTCTAATGAAAAAAGGAGTCAGCTTCTGGAATTTTGCTTGGTATCACTTTGTGAATGGTAGTGAGCACAAGAAGGTCTCTTGTAGACCATCTCGACTACTGCCATTGGTGTACTCAACAGTCAGGCTGCCCTTCGCTATGTAAAGCTTGGAATCCTTTTTCCTGCTAGCGATGTGGGTACAATATTCTGCAGCAATATCCAGCCATTTCCTGGTGTTTTGAATTGTGGATACAGAAGTACAATACCCCACATTCATAAACTGGAGCTTTTTTTGAAGAATTGAATTATATTAACATTCATGTCACCTTTCTTTCAGATTAGCAAATGCCTTGTCCAGAAATGAAGGAGTCTGCAATGGAGTTTAGATGCCCATCAACTAGGCTGCTAGATGACCCATGTATAACTAACACATGGAATGTTCCATTTACCAACAGAGGGAACCAACCTAGCCTGGACTAACTTGCTGAATGTGTGTTAACAGGAGAAAGACAGAAAACTGACAAAATACTAATGCTCATTGTATAGTAGCAAATTGAGACAACTTCATTCACTTATACAGATATATCTGTTACTGTTACAGAAGCAGGTCAACAACAAGTGTAATACACGTCCCACTGCACTGATTTTTCATTACAGTGGAATCCCTATTATGATGTAAATGGTTTGCATTTTGCTGTGCTGTCAGAATGTACTGGCCTTTTGTTATTTCAGTCTATATTTTAATCTATTTTGTACATAATGTTACTTGGCACTGAACGGATCTGGTTCCAGTGGAACCTTTCCCAGAATGGGAATGCTCTCTACGTGAAACCAAAGTATTTGGCAATGAAGCAAGAAATTAACCTTGCCTGAAAGGAACTATAAAATGTTGCTTAATTTAGACATTAAAACAAAGCATTATATCCATTGGTGCATTGAGGCATAATTTTAGACATCTACAGTATCTTTAACTGATGTGTGCAGAAAACTATGAAGACAGCACTATAGTAAGATGTAAATGTATTGCTTAGTGGGACAATGCTGTCTTAAATCGTTAAAAAAATGCACATTTTGATAGTAGATTTACAATTGTTAGGCAAGATCTCACACACAAGTACAAGTTTGGGCAAGGATAAGTCCAAACTATGCAGACATAATGGTTTCTGCAGCATCAGAAAGACCATGCAAATCCAACAAAGATCTGAGCTAGGACATAGTGGATACTGGTTAGGTATGAAGATAAGACGTTCTAAGCATGTTTTGCCATTAGCTGGACACCAAAGGGTTACTAAAAGATGATATATTTTAGTTTTACAGGGTTTTAGCCCCTCCAATACACAGTTTATCTCCCCAATGAAAGAAGAAAGAAAAAAGTTTACAGGCAGTAATTGAAACAAAACTATGGTGAATGAAACCATGATGCTATCAAAGAAGTACACAACTAAGTACTGAATGCTTGTTGATTTGCAAATAACAAACCGTATTTTTCCGTGTATAAGATGATACTTTTGTCTAAAATATTTAGATTGAAAATTGAGGGTCGTCTTATACACGGAAGTAAGGAAGGGGGGGAGGGATCAAAGTGCTTTGATCCCTGCTTTCCCCCTCCACTTTTTGTGAAGAAAGTGGAGGGGGAAAGCACTTTCCTTGCAAGAAGGTGGAGGGGGAAAGCAGGAATCAAAGCGCTTTGATGATTCCTGGTTTCTCCCTCCACTTTCTTGCGAAGAAAGAAATTTTGAGTTAGAAAAGTGGGGGGGGGGTCTTATACATGGGGGCGTCTTATACACTGAAAAATATGGTAGTTTTACCATAGCTTCTTCTGAATTGTATCTAATTTTCTAGAGAAGCATTAAACTACTCACCAGATTGTCTTTCAGTTGACTGCTCTTTAATATCTGTATTTTTAAAAGAAAAAAGTTTTTTAAAAAAAGAATGAATACGGTCTGAATTCATTGCTGTCAACATACAGTAATTTATAAACTTTAAAGACACTTTAAAACTTCTCCAATTTGAATCCTTCAACTTTTAATTATATTTTAAATGCATTTGGATCTTTTCTGTAAGAAGAAAAACTATTTACAATATGGTTTCAAAACTTTTTATATGTAGGAGGACATTTCACATTCCAATTTCTAAAACAATTTAGAACTAAGTAGGCTGTAGTGCTGAAAACATGAAACACACAATCCTCCTATATCCACCAATGTTCCAAAGTATAATCATGGCACTATAATATTTTCAGAATTCAATATTATTTCAAAGGCACTGCAAGTTAGATTGGGGAGAGGGGGGATTCTGCTCAAAGGGTGGGGGCAGAAATGAGAAGACCTGCCAGACATATACGTGTCTTTGGATGCTTCCTAGAAGAGATTATGGGAAAATAAATAAAGCCAATGATAACCTATAATCAAATATGGCACTCAAAAGCATTTTGATTGTTAAAGCCTAAGTGTGATAGCCAGTGTTGCATGAATGGATGTCACTTGTACATATCTGATTGATTTGATTTGATTTGATTTCTATGCCACTTTCTCCCAGTTATGGGACCCAAGGCAGCTCACAAACTATTAAAACAAACCAATTACCGTAAAATCATTAAAATATTTTAATATTAAAATAATATATTAAAACGGTTAAAAACACCTTTAAAAATATTTAAACATACATAATATGCAGCAGCCAAAATTAAAACTGTCCACTATCCAATTAGTTGTTAAAAGCCTGTCTAGAAAGTATGGTCCTCACCCGTTGCTGGGAGGATGAGAGGCAAGGAGCCAGCCTAGCCTCTTGAAGGAGGACATTCCACAACCTGGGAGCAGTCACAGAGAAGGCCCGCTCTCGTGTCCCCACCAAATGTTCCTGAGAAGGTGGTGGGACTGAGAGAGGGGCCTTCCCTAAAGATCTGAAGAGCCAAGAAGGCTCATACTAGGAGATATGGTCCTTCAGATAGCTTGGACTCAAGCCATATAAGGCTTTATAAGTCATGACCAGCACTTTGAATTGGGACTGGAAACAGACTATCAGCCAGTGAAGCTGTTGTAAACAGGGGAGTTATAAGCTCTCTGTAATCAGTCCTAGAAAGTAGCTTGACTGCAGCATTTTGAACCAGCTGAAGTTTCGAAACCATCTTCAAGGAAGCCCGAGTAGAGTGCATTACAGAAATCCAAGTAGGATATAACTAAGGGATGTGTCAATGTAGCCACAGTGTAGGCATCTGTAAGAACGAGTGTAGCTGGTGCACCAGCTTTAACTGTGTAAATGCATTCCTGGCCACTCCTGAGACATTGAGCACGCAGGTTCCAGAATTAGTCTAGGAGTGCACTCAAGGTGCAAGCTTTAGTTTTCATAGAGAGTGTAACACCATCCAGTACAGGTTGAATCCCTAATCCCTGATCTGCCTTTCCATTGACCAGGAGCACCTTTGTCTTGTTTGGATTAAGTTTCAATCTGTTTGCCCTCATCCAGTCCATTAGTGACAACAGATAGTGGTTTAGAACAGGAACAGCTTCCTTAAGTGAGGCAGAAAGGAGAGATGGTGTTGGGTGTAACCTGCATACTAGTGACACAGAACTCCAGAACTCCAAACCATCTCTCCCAGAAGTTTCATGTATACCATAAACAGCATGGGAGAACACAGAACCCTGAGGGACACCATCGGTCAGTGGCCACAGTGCTGAACAGGAGTCCCCCAGCTCCACCTCCTGAGATCATGTTTCCAGAAGGGACCAGAGGCACTGTAAAACAGTGCCTCCAAGTCCTATCCCAGAAGGATGGCCCAGAAGGATACCATAGTTGATGGTATTGAAAGCTGCTGAGAGGTCCACCAGAATGAACAAAGATGCATTCTCCTGTCCAGTTCCCAGCATAGGTCATCCACCAAGATGACCAAAACTGTCTTTATCCAATACCCAGGCTTGAAGCCAGACTGGAATCGCTTTAGATAATCCACTTCATCCAGGAACCCTCGGAACTGAGAAGCCACCACACGCTCAAATGCCTTGCCTTAAAAATGGAATATTGGAGACGGACTAATAGTTATGTAATACAGTGGGGTCTAAGGAGGGATTTTTAAAAAGAGGTTTTACAACTGCCTCCTTTAAACAAGCCAGCAGCCTGCCTTGCTGCAAGAAGGCTTTTACGAGCAGTCCTCTTACTCGCTCACCAAACTTCCATTAATGTCATTCCCCACTGCAGCCCTCTGCTACCTCTCTACTTTGAAGGGTTGCCCACTGAAGCAAATTGTAGAGGGTGCAGAGAGGGAAGGGCTAGCTGTTTGACTGATGGATGTTGTTCCTTGAGGAAGAACTTAACTAAAGATCTATCAAAATATTTTCACTAATAAAAATATATATAACATAATTGACTCTAATTAAGTAACCATGTTGGAAACCGAGTTAGGAAGCAGCTTTAAGGATAACAGTGCCTTGCTCTCAAGGTTCTGATAGCCTACATGAAACTAAAGTGCAAAGACTATTAAATGTCCATGCTGGACAACCATCAGCAACAAAGATATAATAGAAATGACAGTTTCAAATTAATGAAGTTATCTCTAGAAGTTGAAAACTTTCCAGCTCTTGCAAAGGAAATCAGCATATACCTATTTTCCAGAGACAAGTATCAAGTCCTCATCACCATGCTGTGGAACATGGACAGTAGAGGAAATTGCTTTTAAAAGAGTTGATACATTTACAGGCTTAGAAACAATGAAAGCAAATTGCTTCTTGGCAATAAAGACCCTGGGTAGTTAGTAAATGAAAAGTTACATTGTACTTACCAGGTTCTCCAAGAGCACTTAACTCCTCTGAAACAGAAGAGGGAAGACACATGTATTACAGAAGCCTACAGAGTTGGATTTTGCTATATAGAACAGAAAACTAAAGAAAGATAATGATTAATGGTTAAATGTTATAATGCTCCCTTAAGTATGTTATACAGACAAAGCAGCTACATAGTCAAAGGAGATTACCCACTAGGTATCATTAGCGGAAGATGTAAGAAGAAATGAGTAGCTCATGCATTATTTCGACAATAATTTACATGAGCATGCAGTATAGACACAGACCCATTATAATATAAAATTGTATTTTAAAGATAGATCCCAGAATTGTCCAAGATCTCAGCATGCAGGATTTCTTGATAAGCTCTAAAGCATCTCATTGACTTTACCTTCAGTGCATTCTACTGCAATAGATTTTCCATCTTCAGTGTAAGGGGAAAGAAAAAAGAATGCAGGAATGAAGATCTTGATTTTATTTATGACAGATGATGAAAACACAAGCGAGACAAGACTGCTGTTCATATTTTATAAACAGATTTTAAAAATCTTGGGAGGAAGAAACGCAATGTAATTTATTATGATGTGGCAACAAAGTTAAAACGTTCACGATAGATGCAAGTGCCAGGTAGATAAATTATAAATGGTTAAAGAGTTTAAACAAAGTCATAAATGCACAGATGTAAAAGAGCTCTACGTCAAAAATTGCCATTGTTATTTTTCCATTTGTGACTCTTATACTGGTGTCCAGAATCAAGAGGCAGGAACTTAAAAGGGGTTATTTGTATAAAGTTTTTGAAATAGACAGAAAGAAAAACTAATACAGTAGTTCTATTAATAAGTGTCACATGAAATGTGTTTGATTCTGCTTCTCATTAGTAATTATTGATGTCTATATTCTGCATTGACGGATAAACCACCACATTCTGTTTTTTAAGGTCATGAAAACGCTTCTTACCTATAATAACTTGTACCTTCTTACTTTCTTGGTTGTCTTGCTCATTATATACATGGCACCAATATGTTCCTTGATGCTCCATGTCTATGCAGGGTACCTAGAAGAATATAAAAACATATTCTAATGTAATAAAGTTGCAAATACATTCTCTACTATTTCACTGATATATTCACTGAGATTAATGAATAAAGATCTGAACAGAGATTAGCAACATCTCAAGACTATCCGAGAACTCTGAAAGACTGAATTTGAAGGCCTTAGTTCTACAAGCGCAAGTCATTTAACACAAGGAGGTTGTAAATATTTGTTTGACTTGCACCACTTTAGACAAAAGGTTTTGAATCATTACATATACCTTCATATGAAACCATTTTTTCCATACAAAAAGTAAGATATCAAGGAGAAGAGTCTTTACTCAGTTTGTCTGAGGAAGTGGACTTGTCCATGAAAGCTCACATTAAAATACAGCAGTCAGTCTTTAAGGTGCCAACATGTTTTTGTCCTCTTTATTTTTTATTTTTCTTTTGGTTTTGCCTAATATGCTAGCACAGACTAACACACTACCTCTTCTAAAACTCCAATTCTAGGTGTTATATGAAATTAATCCAAGATCTAAACTTTTTAGAACAGTTTGTGACACTAATAATAAATGACTAGATGTCATGGCATTGGGCAGATGTATTTAGTTTTGCACCAAATCTGCAATAGGTATAAACAATTAAAGCCTTTAATGTGTGCCCTTTACCAACCCTGTTAGCACTTTCAAAAATAGGATACAAGCAATTAAATCAATTTCAGAGTATCGTATCCCAAAGAGATTAATATAGACATCATCAGCATGCTTGTGACAGAGCACTAAGACATTAAAAAAAATGTTACTTTCTATATAGAACTGCAAAATTACACATGACTCCCCCTTCCCCCTGATTTCTTGAGAGCTCACTGAATTGTGTTGCTGGCTGCAGAGCCAAAGGTTGGGAGTTCAATTCCTCAGTATGCCTCCTGGGAGAAGAGCAAGCCTACATAGCCTTGGGCAGGCTGCACAGTCCCAAGGCACAGTTCTTAACCATAAGAAGGGAAGGGTGAACCACTTCTGAGTTTCTATACCTAGAAAACCCTGGAAAGGGCTACCATAAGCTGGAATTGACTTAACAGCACTTATGATTATTTATGAATTCATTAGTACAGCTAAAAAAAGGAAAAGAAAAGAAAAAGAAGACTTACCATATAGACTTTCTTATTGCCATTAGGCAGTAGAGATCCATTTTTGTACCATTGGTACTGAGGGAGAGGGATACCTATAGCTCCACACTGCAGAACCAACATTTCTCCTACAATCAAATTCTGGGATTGTGGATGGATGCAAATATGAACTTTCTTCTCAGACAGATCAAGACTATTTCCTAAAATTGAAAATACCAACAAATTTGAGATTTTTTAGCTACTGAAAGTGGAAGGAGTCAATTAATAGCAAACACAGATTTAGAACAGTCTGAGTTGTTCAGTCTCTGCAGCAAACCCACCAATGGAGAAAACCAAGTTTTGCACAGCAGAAGCAGCAAACAGGGTGATGGGATAGACTCCTTTCCAATATCCACACACATTCCCCATTTTCCTCAATCACTTTTCCAATATGTTGGGCTCCCAAACATGTATTTACCACATCAGTATAGGAAAAAAGCTTGGGGCAGATGGGAAGTTTTCAGGAAAAAGACGCAGGTGGGAAGGCGTCTCTTGTTACTCTGTAGAGGAAAGGCAACAGCCTACTTTCCCAAACCAAGTTTGTTGTTGAACATCCAATAGCAAATAAGCCTGTTTAAAGACTTACTACGTTCTACCTTTTCTCCAGGGTAATCTCCAAGACTCACTGGATCACTGCATTTTGCTTTCTTTGGAAGCCGAAGCATTACCAAAGGTAACCCACATAAAAACAGAGACACTAGTCTTGAATAAAGAGCTAAGTACCACAGACTGTAAGGTAACAGTACTATCTCCCTTCCTTTTGGAAGAGCATCAGATAAATTAAACTTAGTTGAATGTATGCACACCCAACCCATCCTATTTCCTTGCAATGATCTCCATTTATAAGGCACAAAGAAAGAATGTGTAGCACCAGCACAGTATTTTGTCTCATACTAAATAACAGTTGAAATTGAACATTAAAAAAAAAAGACTATGTGGTCCTTGCACAAATTTCTAAACAAGAGTCGTTAATACCTTTAATGGACTACTAAATATTAAAAATAGGCAAGCTTTTGAGTCTCCATTCAGGATGATTCTTTTTTCACTTTTTTGTTTCTCCCACCAATTACCTCAAGATCTGCAATGCCCAGCATGATTAAGGTTTCTGCTAGACTCAGATCTGGTTTTAATACCCTAGTAGTTCGATAAAGGTATTCCCCACCTTTGTTTTTAGAACCTGTTGCCAAGTGTATTCAAATAACAGAAAAAAAATGCCACTGAGGCTAAAATGTTTCCTCTGAATACACACATGCTAGCAAATTTTTAAGCGTTTTTGGGGTGTACGGCATAGCATTGTACAATTAAGGCAGGCTCTCTGGAAGTATCTGTCAGATGTTTCCTATGCAGTTGGTGCAGCCAGTCACTTCAATGTGTATCAATTAAAAGATCTAGATGAGCCAGACAATCATGACAGTTGCTACGTAACCTGTCAGAGATTTAGGATTAAAAGTTCAATAACAACATGTATTGCACGTCCTGAAGCTCTTTGGTCTCCCCACTGCCCTGGACTTTCCTTTTATACATAATAATTTTAGAACTGCAGAGCTGGAAGGGACCCTCTGGATCATCAAGTCCAGCCCCTGTCAAGGAGGCACAGTGGGGAATTGAACTCCCAACCTTTGGCTCCGCAGCCAGAGACCTAAGCCACTGAATTATCCAGCAGGTCACATAGAACTAGCAGACAGTGTTTAACGGGGTCTAGCAACTGACACATTTAATAAACACGTATTTTCTTAGGAAACACTTATTTGTACAATGTATAAAATTACTTCAAATTGTGTATTTAAATTTTAGAAATTTAGATGTTCTGATTAGCCAAATAGCGATACAGAGTTCTTAGTTACAATTTATTCCACAACACTTGTATCACTTCCAATGTACCACTTGTACCAGCAGGAACAGTAAAAGAAGGGGAACGCTCCTCCACCACCCATTCTACAGCCTAAGTCAATTTTTTTTACAATCATGATACTCGTTATCTTGACAAGATACCTATATAACATAACATGGAGCACCCACAAACAGCCTACCGTACAGATCCAAAAGTATTATCATCACTGCACATTGCATTTATTGTACTATGTTACTCTGAAGCTTATAAATTGTTATTAACTCCCAAAACCTGCCAGTCGGTAATTTCCACTCTATAAATCTTTTGTAACTCACCACGACAAGATCCTTGTATATTTGAAACATCCAGCTCTGCCCATCGGCTGAATGCATATGAAAAGTCACTGTTCACTCGACATATGTAGAATCCAGCATCATCTGCATTCACCTGGTTGAGTACCAGTTCTGGGGAATTCCCATGTAGAACCTTCATTGGGATGAATGAAAAATGATGGCTTAGTACAAATTGTGGCAACTAAAAACAACAACATAATGACTGTAGTTCTCTATGTGAGAACTACAGTCAAACACACTACCTACCTGACCTTATCAACTTTTTTTAAAAAACACTTCAAAATTCTCAAGATCTTCAAATTAATTTAACACATTTGTCTCCTCTCCCCTCCCCCGTGAGCATATAATGAGCAGCGTTGCCTTTGAGTGGGCGGCCATCAGAGGAGGTGAGTGGGCACTTGCACTGAGGAGGCAGGGAGGGAAGTGTGCTTTGCCCAGGGAATGGGTGAGCGTGAAGAGGAGGTGGGACAGGGGAGTGGATGGCACCCATGGAACACCTGTGTGGGCGCTGGGCTGAACTGTGGTTCACTAATCATGGTAAGGCAAAAAAGCATGAAAAATTGGCACTATGACTTAACTCCACAGAACTAGTTTACTAGTTCACAAAGCTAGCCTATTAGTTGAGAAGCAGTATTTTCTGTCAGTGATATTCACTGGCATACTTTATAAACTTATCAAAAACTAGGTAGAAAAGTTTTTCAGCAAATCATTTTAATGTCAATATCAATTTAAACTCATCTTACTACCACGTTTAACAATTGCTGTCTTCATAAAGATTTACAAAAAGGGTCATCGTTTCATTGAATAATAGCTTGGATATAGCCCTTAGGAGAAAATTATCACAGCAGCATTCACACTAGAATACTGGAACCTCTGACATGATAGCACTCAAAAGTTTTGATCATGATGAATCCAATATCATTGCTTTTCTACAAGTCTAACTTACTAGATGACACATTATGATTCATGGAACCGTCCAAGGAGCTGGATCCCAGTACCATGAAACTACTCTGATTTATGGGATTGGGGTATCAAGTTATTAATCAATTAACAAGCAAATATTATATTTCAAATAATTTCTTTAAAATAATGTTATAAGTATTACAATTTATAACCATTACATACTGAAGACTGGGAAACTATTTCTTTAAACAAAAACAAAAGTTTTAAAGAGACTAACAATCACAGATAGAGATGACAGAAGTATCATAATTAGAGGGAGGATTTCTATATTTCACATTTTCTCTGCCACCTACATTTGAACCCGTAAGCAAGTTCAAATCAAATCAAATCAAATGTTTTATTACGGTCATTGACCAGCAAAAGCAAGTTCAAACATGTTTATGAGAAATCTGGCCTTTCTCATCAGAGTACTCATAAACATGTTGAAATCCACCCATAAGCTCAAACATAGGTTGCAGGAACAAATGACAAGTCATAGACACCCTCCCCATAATCAGAATACATTCTTAATGCCCATTTTACATAGCTGACAAAAAGTATTAGAAACAGACAGATTTCTTAAAGCTATATTTATTATTTGCTGTCACCATGATTTTAAACCATTTTTATTCTCACATAAAAATCACTCTCAGAATTATAATCTATGAGTAGGAACTTGGGGAGGTCTCACAAAAATGATAAGTTTTCTGTTCATAGTGAGCACCATGCCACCCTGAACACACAGATCTCGTCTGATTTTGGAAGTTAAGCAGCCTCAGGCCTGCTAAATTCTCACATGGGAGGCTATAAGGGATTTCCAGGTTGAGAGAGAGGAAACAATCTTCCCTGAAACCCTCGACAGCTGTTGCCAATTAGAACTGAAAATACCGAGCTTGATGGGCCAGTGATATGACTCAACATAAATCAGCTTCCCATGCATCAGCAATATATTGTCAATATTAAGTGTGAAGCAGAAGACAAATCAACAGCATCTTTAATTGAATATAAGAATTTCCGCACTTTAGAAAGTTACATTATAATTCATATTCCACTTGCAAATACTATCCTTTCCCTCAGACCTTTCGTAACATATTTATTTACCATTTTATCTCCTTTAAACCACTGATACTGTAGAAGTGGATAACCAGCTGCCCAGCAGCTCAGTTTCACCATTTGGCCAGATAACACTGCTTGAGATTCTGGTTCTACAACTATCTTTATATCTGTAAAAGAAAAGAGAGACAGACAGACAGACAGAAACAGAGAAAGAAGTCATTTTTAATGTAGAAGATTGACTCAATTACAAGATATATTTACTACTTAAACGTAATGCACCAACTTCTTTGAAATTTTTTTCACTCATAAGCCGTATTAAGATTAAAGTAACCCAGACTTTGAGAATGAAGTGCAAAATATGAACAGTAAAAGACACGCCCTTTGTCAGCTGTTCAATAATAGTAATGATAAAAGTGCATGGATTCAAAAATAATTTATAAACCAAAAGCTCAAAAACAAAAATCTAACTGTTGTCTTACAATAACCCAGGTAACAGAATGCAATTATATTTTTTGCAAAATCAATCAATATATACTTTAAATATTCACAGATCTGAGACCTTGGAGAGATGCTGTCAATCAGGTAGTAGATACTATTGTGTGAAGTAAACTAATGGCCTTACTTATTATTATTAGTTTTATTTATTTTATTAGTTTTATTTGTATGCCACATTTCTCCCAACAAAAGGACCCAAGGTGGCTCACAGCATTAAAATTTACACAATTAAAACACAATAAGTTAAATATTAAAAGACAAATTAAACAATATATGATTTAAAATAAAATTAAAAGATTAAAACATGGAAACATGCAAAAGATTAAAATTATCTGCTAAAAGATTAAAATTATCTATATTAGAAGACAAATTAAACAATATATGATTTTTAAAAAATTAAAAGACTAAAACATGGAAACATGCAAAAGATTAAAATTATCTGTTCATTATACTTAATATAAGGTGGGCTCCGTAAGTTTATCATAGAAGGCAACTTCATAAGAACACAGATATTTGATATACTGAATAATTAAGATGTGAGCATTAAACGGGTAATTTAAAATAATAAACATGTGAAGTCTGATCTTTTGAAAACATATTCTCTACCTACCTCCACCTTAGTATGTTATTTCCAATAGTCATCATCACATTCACATTACAAAATGTAGGACAAACCCCCCCTCATTTTTAGGTCATTATGCTCCAATATATTCTTGCTGAAGATAATAGGAAAGCTTTTCTACAAAAAGTGGTATGAGGATTTTGAAGGCATATTAAGCGTGGCTGCCTCCACTTTCACATAAACACCAAAAATGAAGTGTTTACTTGAGGAATGGAAAATCATACTATTCTCTGTTAATCAACTACTTTGTACAATCAGCAGGGTGCAAGGGCAAACCAAGCACAATCATTTCAAATGATTCAGAAAAATGAAAAACCTCTTCAACACCACAGGAGTGGAAGCCTGAAACAATTTCATTAAAATATCCATCTAAACGACCAGCTTGAACTTCAGAACCAAAGAAGGCTAATTAAATCAGTTTAATTCTCTCTGCACATCATACCAAATACTGTAACCTGTACTCAGGACTTTACACTAACACAGTAAAATCATAACCAGGAAGCATTTACCCCTGTACATTTGGACTGCATTAGGAGAAAGTAATTAACTTCCGTTCGCTCTCTCAGAACTCACACAGGCCAGTATTAGTTATTTTGCCCATTTCCATGAATAGGTATTGTTTTTAATATAATTCTTATGACAAGGAATCTTCACAAATATCAAGTGACACAGAAAATAATCTGTAATCAATGCCATCACAAAGCGACAAAATGTCACCCACAAGATCTGTGATTGATAAATAATCCTATCTCTTGTATATACACAAATGCACTGACATGCCTGCAATCATCTTGCATGGAATATCCACCACTTGCATTTAAAGGTGTGAAGACCTAGGTGCAAAAAAAAAGAAAAAAGAAAAAAAAGGGGGGGGAGCCTTTTCCCATTTCTCTATCCCAAAAATGGGGATCCCCCTCAATTCTTCAATTTTCTTCTACACCTTTCCATTTCTGCTTCTGTCTTGTTATGATATCTGTCATAATCCAGTTCCAAGCAGCTACTTCTAATTGCAAAAAGTCAATAGCAGACAAGTATATGAACTTCGACAGAGAAACAAAACTTCTCATCCTGCAATCCCTGGGAGATCTCTGCGAAACAAAAAATTTGCCCAATCGTTCCTATCAAAGGGACTGGAAACCACCCAAGAGGTTGTGACCGGGTGCAGTTCCCCCTTCTCCCTTATCCACTGATTCCCTCATAGATGATGCGTGGACGCCATCAGTTAACATAATCCGTTTATTTTTAACAAACAGTTAACATTGCCAACATTAACTGTTTCGTCCTCTTGCTTCAAAAGCTTTCTTTCCAGTAGTTTTCCTTCAAACATTAACAAATCCCTCTCAACATGTAGAGATGTGGAACTAAACTCTTTATATTGCCATTTGCGGGATATGCCCATTTCCTCCGTTACAACATTGCTGAACCTCATTGACGAGGGTGAAAAATCCACCCCACCTGAGGCTCCCAAACCTTCTGGCCTGGGGTTGGCCGTAATCTGGGTCAGAAAGGACTCTCCCCGTGGGATCTCCCAGGGCTTGTGGTACATGTTCTGCTCTCACACCACTGGGCTTCCCTTTTCTGCTGAATTCTGAATTTCTTTTGTAGTTCCCTCTCTTCAGTTTCGCCCCATTAAGGTGGCTTACGGTATACCTGTCTTTCCCACACCTTCTCTGCGTAGTCCCTAGGCACCTTGAACTCTGTCCATTCTCCTGGTCAAGGATCCTCTTCCATTATCTCTTTTTTTGTTTAGTCGTTCAGTCGTGTCCGACTCTTCGTGACCCCATGGACCAGAGCACGCCAGGCCCTCCTGTCTTCTACTGCCCCCCGAAGCTGGGTCAAACCCATGTTGGTAGCTTCGGTGACACTGTCCATCCATCTCGTCCTCTGTCGTCCCCTTCTCCTCTTGCCTTCACACTTTCCCAACATCAGGGTCTTTTCCAGGGAGTCTTCTCTTCTCATGAGATGGCCAAAGTATTGGAGCCTCAGCTTCAGGATCTGTCCTTCCAGTGAGCACTCAGCGTTGATTTCCTTCAAAAATGGATAGGTTTGTTCTCTTTGCAGTCCAGGGGACTCTCAAGAGTCTCCTCCAGCACCACAATTCAAAAGCATCCATTCTTCGGCGGTCAGCCTTCTTTATGGTCCAGCTCTCACTTCCATACATCACTACAGGAAAAACCATAGCTTTGACTATGCTGACCTTTGTCGGCAAGGTGATGTCTCTGCTTTTTAAGATGCTGTCTAGGTTTGTCATCGCTTTCTTCCCAAGAAGCAGGCGTCTTTTAATTTCGGGGCTGCTGTCCCCATCTGCAGTGATCATGGAGCCCAAGAAGGTAAAATCTGTCACTGCCTCCATATCTTCCCCTTCTATTTGCCAGGAGGTGATGGGACCAGTGGCCATGATCTTAGTTTTTTTGATGTTGAGCTTCAGACCATTTTTTGCGCTCTCCTCTTTCACTCTCATTAAGAGGTTCTTTAATTCCTCCTCACTTTCTGCCATCAGAGTGGTATCATCTGCATATCTGAGGTTGTTGATATTTCTTCCGGCAATCTTAATTCCGGCTTGGGATTCATCCAGTCCAGCCTTTCGCATGATGTATTCTGCATATAAGTTAAATAAGCACGGGGACAATATACAGCCTTGTCGTACTCCTTTCCCAATTTTGAACCAATCAGTTGTTCCATATCCAGTTCTAACTGTTGCTTCCTGTCCCACATATAGATTTCTCAGGAGATAGATAAGGTGGTCAGGCACTCCCATTTCTTTAAGAACTTGCCATAGTTTGCTGTGGTCCACACAGTCAAAGGCTTTTGTGTAGTCAATGAAGCAGAAGTACATGTTTTTCTGGAACTCTCTGGCTTTCTCCATAATCCAGGGCATGTTAGCAATTTGGCCTCTAGTTCCTCTGCCCCTTCGAAATCCAGCTTGTACTTCTGCGAGTTCTCGGTCCACATACTGCTGAAGCCTGCCTTGGAGGATTTTGAGCATAACCTTGCTAGCGTGTGAAATGAGTGCAATTGTACGGTAGTTGGAGCATTCTTTGGCACTGCCCTTCTTTGGGATTGGGATGTAGACTGATCTTTTCCAATCCTCAGGCCACTGCTGAGTTTTCCAAACTTGCTGGCATATTGAGTGTAGCACCTTAACAGCATCATCTTTTAAGATTTTAAAGAGTTCCACTGGAATGCCATCACCTCCACTGGCCTTGTTGTTAGCCATGCTTTCTAAGGCCCACTTGACTTCACTCTCCAGGATGTCTGGCTCAAGGTCAGCAACCACACTATCTGGGTTGTCCGGGACATCCAGATCTTTCTGGTATAATTCCTCTGTGTATTCTTGCCACCTCTTCTTGATGTCTTCTGCTTCTGTAAGGTCCCTACCATTTTTGTCCTTTATCATGTCCATCTTTGCACAAAATGTTCCTTTAATGGCTCCAATTTTCTTGAACAGATCTCTGGTTTTTCCCTTTCTATTGTTTTCCTCTATATCTTTGCATTGTTCATTTAAGAAGGCCTTCTTGTCTCTCCTTGCTATTCTTTGGAAGTCCGCATTCAATTTTCTGTAACTTTCCCTATCTCCTTTGCATTTTGTTTCCCTTCTCTTCTCTGCTATTTGTAAGGCCTCGTTGGACAGCCACTTCGCTTTCTTGCATTTCCTTTTCTTTGGGATGGTTTTTGTTGCTGCCTCCTGTACAATGTTATGAGCCTCCATCCATAGTTCTTCAGGCACTCTGTCCACCAAATCTAGTTCCTTAAAACTGTTCTTCACTTCCACTGTGTATTCATAAGGGATTTGGTTTAGATTATACCTGGCTAGCCCAGTGGTTTTTCCTACTTTCTTCAGTTTAAGCTTGAATTTTGCTATAAGAAGCTGATGATCAGAGCCACAATCAGCTCCAGGTCTTGTTTTTGCTGACTGTATAGAGCTTCTCCATCTTTGGCTGCAGAGAATATAATCAATCTGATTTCGGTATTGCCCATTTGGTGATGTCCATGTGTAGAATCGCCTCTTGTGTTGTTGGAAAAGAGTGTTTGTGATGACCAGCTTGTTCTCTTGACAAAACTCTATTAGCCTTTGCCCTGCTTTGTTCTGAACTCCAAGGCCAAACTTACCTGTTGTTCCTTTTATCTCTTGACTCCCTACTTTAGCATTCCAGTCCCCTATAATGAGAAGAACATCTTTATTTGGTGTCAGTTCTAGAAGGTGTTGTAGGTCTTCATAGAATTGGTCAATTTCAGCCTCTTCAGCATCGGTGGTTGGTGCATAAACTTGGATTACTGTGATGTTGAAAGGTCTGCCTTGGATTCGTATCATTCTATCATTTCTGAGATTGTATCCCAGTACAGCTTTCCCCACTCTTTTGTTGACTATGAGGGCTACTCCATTTCTTCTACGGGATTCCTGCCCACAATAGTAGATATGGTAATTGTCTGAATTGAATTCGCCCATTCCCGTCCATTTTAGTTCACTGATGCCCAGGATGTCAATGTTTATTCTTGCCATCTCCTTTTTGACCACATCCAGCTTACCAAGGTTCATAGATCTTACATTCCAGGTTCCTATGCAGTATTCTTCTTTGCAGCATCGGACTTTCCTTTCACTTCCAGGCGCGTCCACAGCTGAGTGTCCTTTCGGCTTTGGCCCAACCACTTCATTAGCTCTGGAGCTACTTGTACTTGTCCTCCGCTCTTCCTCAGTAGCATGTTGGACGCCTTCCGACCTGAGGGGCCCATCTTCCAGCATCATATCTTTTAGCCTTTTGTTTCTGTTCATGGGGTTTTCTTGGCAAAGATACTGGAGTGGCTTGCCGGTTCCTGCTCCAGGTGGATCGCGTTTAGTTAGAACTCTCCACTATGACCTGTCCGTCTTGGGTGTCCCTGCACGGCATAGCCCATAGCTTCTCTGAATTACTCAAGCCCCTTCGCCACGACAAGGCAGCAATCCGTGAAGGGGATTATCTCTACCCAGTCTTTTTCTCTTTCATCCTTCTCCTCAGTTCCCCAGCAACATGTCGCTTCCTCCGTCTCTCTCTCCTTCCTCCCTTTATTCTCTTTCATATTCAAAATACTGCCCCCTATCAGGTCTCCCTCTTCATTTCTTTTCTGTTTGTTTTCTTTTCTACACAGTCCTCTCATGGTCTCTTCCACCGCTGAAATCTGTCTCCTCACATCTTCTGTCGAGGAGGTGGACGGCACACTCTGAGAAGTCTCTGTCAGAGTACTCTCAGCCTCACAGAGTTGCAGCCCTGATTTTGGTGATGGACTTCAATGTCAGCCCAGCACAGCAAAAGAGGACAGTAGACTAGAACCATTCTCATTCTACTTACTTGCCTTTGCACTTGCTTATGATAAGCCCAGAGAAGACTCCCTGGAAAAGACCCTGATGTTGGGAAAGTGTGAAGGCAAGAGGAGAAGGGAACAACAGAGGACGAGATGGTTGGACAGTGTCATCGAAGCTACCAACATGAATTTGACCCAACTCCGGGAGGCAGTGGAAGACAGGAGGGCCTGGCGTGCTCTGGTCCATGGGGTCACGAAGAGTCGGACATGACTTAACGACTAAACAACAACAAATGATAAGCCCTGTGATATTTTTTCTTCAGTATATCTGTAATCCTAACTATACATGGTATCTAAGAGTGAAACTACATGTTACATTTAATACATGAAAAGCAGCCTGACTCTGCACATGCAGAGTTTTAAATGCTCCCTCCCAACAGGTAGAAGGGAGAGGAAGGGAAAGGGGTTTGACTAGCTGCAAATAACATAGCTGTAGATAAAGAATGGAAGGAGAATGTTGGCCAAACTCTCCTCCTTGTCAGACTCCTGTAGATTTCCTCACCTGTTGGATTGAAACATTTAAAGTATTTAGCAGGCAGAACCAGAACTGCTCACATTTTATTCACAAGATGTAACCAAACCTTCCACATGGTGCCATCTAGAGCTGATGGAATAACAGCTCCCATCATTCCCAGCCATATTGATTGGGGGTGCAGGAAAAAAATAAGGTGGATTAGACCAACGGCCTATATAGTCCAGCATCCTATTCACACAGGAGCCAACCAGCTGCCTATGGAAACTCCACAACTAGGACATGAGACCAACAGCATCCTCTGTCTCCTTCAGTAGCAAATGATACACAAGGGCATACTGATTTTGATGTACAGCTACCCAGACTAGTAGCCGCTATTAATGACCCTACTGTCCATAAATTTATCTAACCACTTTTTTAAAGGTGTCAGAGCTGGCAGCCATAACTACTGCTTGTGGCAGTAAACATCACAGTTTAACTTCACACTTTGCAAAAAAAAAAAAAAAAAAAAAAGTAATTCCTTTTATCTGTCCTTAATTTGCCATTGCCCAGCTTCAGTGATGTGCACCAGGGCTGGGAGAGTCTGGTGTAATCCACTTTAAGAAAATATTTAGGAAAAGTCATATTTTGAGAAACAAAATCTCACTTGGAGGATTGAGACAGTGGAGTGCCTCAGTATGTTCCAGGGTCTGTAGCAATTCTGTCAACTCCAGCACAGTGCAGCCTCTTTCACCCATTAATTGGAGTAGACTCCTGCTTGGACTCCCTTCAGGTTCCAATACTTGGAGAGAACATTGTTCCAATTCCAGAGAACTGCAAAGAATTGCAACATATTAAGGTGAAAAGTAAGTTCATACAGGCATGATTAATTACGGGAATAAACGTAAGTTGCTCACACAACACAACACATCTCTATACATCAAAGAGCTTCTCAATACAACCTTCATACAAATTCATGACAAATCAGGTAAATATTGCTCTCCATGTACAATGATAAACAAATTAACTTAAATCTAGAGTCTTTCTGACAACAGTTCAGTTTACTATCAGCCGCATTTGTACACAGAAAAGATTCACGGATCCTATGTTAAGCCAGATCATCTTTTTAGTATTGTGATGTCAGTGGATTATCCAGCATCAGAATAGCACAGCCAACAGATACGCCACCTTGTGCAATAGAAACAAATCAAGTGGGGTGGGGTGGAGGGCTACCATCTAGCCTCCACACAACCCAATCATTTGGGAACCATCAAGAAAGTCTCAACAGGATTATTACTGACTCTTTTGCCTTGCCCAGGTCACACACAGAATTTAAGATTGGAGAAGGAGGGGGACATGATCCATGAATTGCATTGTTTCTGCTGCCAATTCCAAAGCTCAGCAGCAGAAGACAATTTTCTCCTGCCATGTGTTAAATGCATATGCTCTTTATATATCTGCTCCCCCAAACCTAAATAGCCAAAAGTAATGGAAATGAGTGGGATGTGGTGGCGCTGCAGGTTAAACCGCAGAAGCCTCTGTGCTGCAAGGTCAGAAGACCAGCAGTCGTAAGATCGAATCCACGCATCGGAGTGAGCTCCCGTCGCTTGTCCCAGCTCCTGCCAACCTAGCAGTTCGAAAGCATGTAAATGCGAGTAGATAAATAGGTACCACCACGGTGGGAAGGTAATGGCGTTCCGTGTCTAGTCGTGCTGGCCACGTGACCACGAAAACTGTCTACGGACAAACGCTGGCTCTACGGCTTGGAGACGGGGATGAGCACTGCGCCCTAGAGTCGGACACGACTGGACTAAATGTCAAGGGGAACCTTTACCTTTATGGAAATGAAATATTTGATGGAGGGATCAATAAAGTGTACATTGTGTGGTTTAAAACTTACATTCAAACACATTCAAAGCTTTACCTGGAAATTATTTCTACACAAATACCTCTAAATTTTTTAAGACCTGACATTCAAAAGTACTATACAGTCCTTTGCATTGTTTAAATGGAGGGGTGAAGGCACTAATAGTTATTATTTTTTTCATTATAACATGTTTGTAGAGCTATGTACATGAATGAATAGCTTTATTCTGTAGGCAAAATTACCCAAAAAAGATTAATTATTCCCAAAGAGAAAACACATTTCTGCACCTTAACTTCCATGCCATCACCACAGTATAACATTATAGTTCAGCACCATCTCATTAGCCATCCAACTGCCCACATAGCACATCATTCTGTTATTACATGCTGTCACGTCAGAACCAATTTATAGCAACCCTAACAGGGCTTTCAAGATAAGTGAAATATTTAAGGAGTGGTTTTACCAGTTCCATTCCCCCAGTGAATTTTCAGGGCTGAGCAGGATTCGAATCCTGTTTTCCAGAGTCCTAGTCTCTCACTCTATCCACTATACCACACTGGGAATCACATAGCACATCACCAGTGGTGTGGCAAAGATGGAATGAAACACAGGCTTTGATAGTGTCAACATCAACACACAGTAGTATGCAGCATAGTCCTATCTAAAACAGGACTATAAACTTCACATGCTCAGTCCAACTGAATCATATTTGGAGGGAAGGATTCTCACTATGTTTAATGTGGTTAATCTTAGTTTAGAGGAGTTTTTCCCTGTATAGAAAATCAAAGAGTAGAACTCACTTCTTCCAGGTTCACACTAGTTCTATCAAAAGCTAGTCTCCAAGGGAGATGGGATGGAGGGGCAAACTTCAGCTCATCACTGTTGCTAGATATACATTGTCTGATTCAGGAGAAGGCACAAAAAGAAACCACAGACTCTCAGAAAGTGACAGGAGTGACAGATAGAAAGGCAGCATCAGTGAATAAAAAGTGTAAAAAAAGATTGCCAAAAGGGCATGACTATTAAAAAAAAAAAGAGGAATTTTTCCATTATAAAAAACAGTAGTGGAAAGCTTCCATTTTAAAAGTTTTCCACTTCTTTTGAAACTGCCACTAGTTCTTGGGAAATCTGGGGAGATTAGATAATAATACTTACCAGGGTTTCCTAGGTATAATTTACAAGTAATTTTTTTTTCTGGTAGCTTTGTTGGACTTTGCAGCTTGCCCAAGGCTACATAGACTGGCTCTTCTCCTGGAAGGCACAATGGGGAATCAAACTTCCAACCCCACTACCAACCAGGTATGGCAACTCACTGATCTTTCCAGCCAGTTTAAGTGATTAGGAAAGCCTGATGCCCTTCCTGATTCTGTTCTAACAAAATAATAAAACAGTATCCTCAAGCAATTTTAGGGACAATAATTGTGGAGATGGACTTACGACTGTGCACAAAGATTCAGGGGGAGGATCACCATGTCTTTTAGCACTATAATTGTGTTAGGACATTGTTCCACAAATATCTGATAGTGAAATTACCCCACCCCCATCAAAACTGGGGACATTTTAATCTTTTATTTGACATTTTTTACAGAAGGAGTTTGAAATCTTTGGCTGCTTCAGATGTTTTTTAACTTTAACTCCCAGAAGCCCCAAGTATGCATTGCCAGTGCTAAAGGATGATGAGTGTCATCGTCCAAGTCACCGGAAAGGTCAAAATTTCCCCAACTCCTTTTTTATTATGTAGAAGAGAAAAAAAATATTCAATTTTAGGGGGAGCCCACTTTCTGTGTTTCTGCATGAATCAGTTGTCTGGCCATGCCCAAGTAGCACAACTCATGGTGACACACAAAGAAAACCCTTCTCTACTGGCAGACAAGAGTGAAACTTGCTTCGTGCCAAAACTCAGCAGAATTACCTACCTCCAAGGAAAGAACAACACAGCAGTGAGCTCAGCAGGGAGACAATGTACACATTAGGTTCACAAGAGTATTTAAATAGTAGAATCATAGAACTGTAGGGCAGGAACAGGTCACTGAGTCCAGCCTGCTGCCAAAGCAAGAAATCCTCAGCTAAAACACCCCTGACAGGTGGCTATTTAATTTGTTTAAAAACCTCCAGTGACTGAGACTCCATCACTATCCAAAGCAGTCCATTTCACTGTCAAACAGTTCTTGATGTCAGGAAATTCTTCCTAATGTTTAGGCCAAATTTCCTGTCTTTTTTTTTTCTATCTATTGCTTTGGATCCTACCCTCTCAACTTCTAGAAAACTAGTGTGCCTCATCTTCTACCTGAAAGCTTTTCAAATATTTGAAGATGGCGATCAGATCACCACTCAGTCTTCTCCTTGGTAGCCAGATGGGCGGTATAGAAGAGGGAGGGAGGGAGGGAGAAAGAAAGAAAGTTAGTTCTCTCAACTATTCCTCATAGGACTTGGCGTCTGGAACTTTGATCATCCTGGTTGCTAACTTCTGGACACATTACAGATTGTGAATATCTTTCTTTAAACTGTGGTGTCGAGAACTAGAGACAGCATATATTTCACCATCTAAACTGAGGATTACAGTATAGACCACAAACAAAAGTCAGAGTGCAAAAACCTCTACAAATCTTGTTGACGTGCCAAGTATGACCACCGAAACTCAGTCTTTACCACATACACAAACAAAGAGTGTGTTTATCAGACCCTAGACACATTTGAATCCAGGGCATTTAGCGAAGCTACTGTAAGCTTTGAGGCACGTGATAGGCTGAAAACATCAGACTTTCACTGCTCAATTCTTCACCTGCGGAATTTTTGTAATGTCCACTTTCAAAGCCCATTTAATTTTAAATCTTAGTTTATCCAAATGCCAATAAGATGCCTCTGGGAATCCCACAAGCAGGACTTGAGAATTATTGCACTTCTGCAGGGCTGTTGCTAGGGACTGGGAAGCATGTGGCCTCTAAATCTGGAATTATCATGATGACTTTTTTTTTACCTACTACTGTACTCTCATCAGCCCCCACAAGCACACCTAGAGTTACAGGATTGTGGCTGTCCTAGTACAAATCCATCTGGACAAACAGGTCCCTGCTCTACATCTGAGGAGCAAGCATTGCATCCATCACAACTAACAGCCATTCACTACCTTACTTGCCAAGAATTTGTCATATTTCCTTTTAAAACTATGCACGTTGACAGCCATCACTCTTATCTTGCAAATTTTACCCCTAAATTGTGCACTGTCTGAAGGCCTTCCCCTTGTCTGTTCAAACTCGCTGGGCAACACACACACACACACATATATAAGTAGTGCCGTGCTGTGCTCTCACGCCTAGAAAAAACGCCATCCTCTGCGCTGCGGCCCAAACAGCGAGGAGTCCTGTGAAACCCGAAAGTCTCCCACTCTTCCTTAGCGCCGCCATGGCTCAAACCCCACCGTTGCCGCCGCTTTCCCCAAAGGCAAAGCTGTCCCTTCGTCCCAGATATCGCCCCTTACCTCAGCCGGACTCCGCCTTGGCTTCCCGCGAGTTGCGCCAACTCTCTCCAGCCTTTGCCCGGTGCCGCCCGGTCCAGGGACTCGCTGAGTTTCCTCAGCAGGGGCTCAGCCAGGCGGCTGATCGGCGTTGGGGCGGCCGGCGTGGGCACCGACCCCGCCATCCTGAAGCTGAAGGAGACCCTCAAGAGGCTTCGCTTCCTTCCACCCCACCGCGCTCAGATTTATTTAAAATGCCGTTTAAACTCAAAGAGGTTGGGAGGAAACTGAAAGGAAGGAAGGCAGGCAGGCCACCCCCGCTGAGGCTGAAGGCGGGATCAGAGGCGTGCTCGCTCCGGTTGAGGAAGAAGGAGGAGAGCCGGCGGGCGGGGGAAGTCCCCTTCCGAAGAGGAAGTTAGACAGGAGCCGTCGGAGCTTCGCTTGGCTTCGCCTGGCCCGCTTCTCCCTCACGGCCGTGGAGAAGTGGCGGCGGGACCAGCTCGTCGGAGGGATTTGGAAGCGGTTTTATCTATCCCCTCTCACGAAGACCTCGAAAAAGAACCCTTCTCCCGTAGATCCCGCCCCCCTCAGTGGGATTTTAAGTTTTTCAGGACTCATCGGTAGCACCCCCATCTCCCAAGGGAGCGTCCCGGAGGGGACTAAGCGAAGCGTACCCTAGTTTTGCTGCAGAAAAAGTTTGCATTCGCTTTTTAGGTAGAGAGAGACAAGACGCCCAAACAGCCACGTTTCTTTGGGGCACTGCTGTGAGCTTGCAAAACAGCTTTACTGTAAAACACCCCCACGCAGAAGAGGAATTACTGGAACTGGTTTGTCACCTTTTGCAGAGTAACCAACAAGCCCTTTCTTTTCTTCCCGGGTGACTTGATCTATCACTCTCAGCCCAAAACCCCATAAGAGAAGAGGAGATTCTATCAGATTTTAGCATGGATGGAGAATAGGACTGTTTATTTGACACCTGTCACGTTTTTCCTCGCTGTGGTCCAGAAGGACAACTTTCCTCACCCAAAGCACATTAATGTTACTTAGAAAATGTTTCTCTTTGGATGGAATTTTTATGAAGCAACATCTGTCAGATGAGTAAACTATAATTGCCTTATTGTGTTTGAGAAGGATTTTTTTTGGCCAGAGGTGTTCGTTTTTTATATTTTTTCTAATCAATTTATTGTATTTGTAAAACATCAGCTGTATTTCTTTCATTCAAAGGCTGCCATTTGTTCCCGACATAAAAAATGTGAGCCTTTTTTATATGGAGACCCAGTTATGCATACCCTTGTGCAAACCTTTTTTTTTTAAAAGGAAATTGTTATCTTCTTTTCCACGTTCCTTAACTCAGGCTAAGTAAAAAGATATTACTTAGTCTTCACTAAGTGCCAGTGATGTATGACAGTATTTAGTTCAAGAGATGGAGAAATAAAATAGGCAGGCCATTAAGACTAATTCCCCAAATGTACAACACAATAATATACTATCACCCTGAACATTAGAATTTAGATCATTCTTTATCACAACAACCCTAAAAGTATGATTATCAATCATGTTAAGCCTGAAGTGTTAAGCACATCTACCACTGGCTATGAAATTGGGTCTACAGATATATATGTATATGGTTGCCATTGGTTACAGAAATTCTGTGGTGCTTGGCCCAGGAGTGAGTTTAATATGATGTCACAACTGAGCAGAATGAAGTGGTCATATGACTCTAGTTGTTTGGTAGCTGCACGGAGTGGCTGCCATTTGCCAAGACATCCTCGACTGGGGTCAAAAGAGCAAGGGGGGGAGTGGGGCCTTGAATCTGCTCTAGAGCATGGGCACTGTTGCTCCCTCTAATATTTATCTGTTCCTCATAATTACACTGGTTTCCTTTGGAAGGCTGGATGCAGCCATAGAGCCTTGCCCAACCCCATGTCATTGTACCTTGGAAATCCTCAACTGCAGCAGGACCACCAACCCCCCTGGACTCCACCATGTGCCATTTCCCAAACCTTATGGACATCCCCATGTTTTTTTCTTCTTGTAAGTACCTGTGAGTGCTTGGTTGTGGGACCAGGGGTCTGGAGTTTGAATCTTTACTGTGCCTTCTGGAAATAAAATTAGCCCAAATCATCCAGAGCATGTTGCATGCCCTACCATCTGCTCTAGCATTAGGCAGTTTGCAAAGTCCCAGAACACCACCTAGAGGAGTTGGTAAATCATGTCTGAATTCTTTACACATTAAGGGAGGGTTACCCTAAGTCAGAATCAACTTGATGGCACATACCTATTATTAAGTATCTGGGCTCCAGTCACCCCACTCTCAGAACACCGAAGATGAAATCTCTCTACAAATGCAGCTTTTTGTTATTAAATATGCAGGTGGGGTAGACAGGGGAAGAGACTTATTCCTAGGTATCTGGAAGGATTCTAGAAGAAAATCTGTTTTATATATGTCAAAAACTATACAGCATGTATATCTGTCTTTAGAGAGTATTCACCCAGTTTAACACAACCAAAGGGAACAGGGCCCAGTTATATTAGAAACATGGGGGTTTCTAGTACTATGAAAGCAGTGTTTGAGCTGGTACTGCTTGGTTAACAAGAACAAGGATGTTAGCTTCTATGTTCTCTCTCATCATAGCAGTAAACCTCACAGAAGCAGAGGGCAAAGGATATTTTTTTTCTGCAACTAAGTGTCATGGCTCTTTGATATTTTGAGGTGACTTGATATTGAATAGACAACGAAGACCCATTTGTTGCACAAAATACTCCTGCTGGCTTTGAAACGGCTGGAATGGATTTGTTGATATGGCTGAACAGAGCTGCCTAAACTTTTTGAACTCTTCTGTTGTGGGGCTTAGCTGTGGGGGGACTATTAAAATGAACTCCTCCACTCTATTTACCATGAAGCAACTGTCTTCTTCCACCAGAGATGATACAAACATATATGCTTCATAAGGCAATGGTATTCAAAGCATTGCACCCGTTGAGATTGTCAGTTGGGGTTTTGCCTGTTGTGCAGTTGTTAATGGTGAAGGAACCGTGCCAGGAAAAGGGTGTTATCCATATCTGTTCAATGAAGAAGCAATGAGAGCAGAGGGAGACAAAGGAGTTTAGAAGAAGTGGTCTGGATTACAGCACTACCTCCTTATGATCTGATTTTAAAGACAATACTTTAAATGAGAGACCTCAGCATGCATGGAATCCATTTCTTCTAAAATAACTTCACCTTGTCTTCACAAACCTAAGAATACAGTGAGCAGGATCCCCAAGTTCAGAAGACAATGGTTTGTGGAGGGTTCAATGACTGTACCTCTACAAATTAACTGCTTCTAGTGGGTCAAAGAAATGTAAAACACATGTAATAGAAACTGGATTTGCTCAGTAGCAGATCTGGAGCACATTGGGATGAATCACACAGACGTTTTGATCAGTAAGAATGATGGTACAATTTGCTACTCCTTCCAAGTTTCCTTGGAACTTTCCTGCAGTGCTGACAGTAGTGGGGATGTGGAATAACGTTTTCCAGCAATAATCTTTGTTGCTATGCCAGGTAATTTGGGATGTCTTGGTTTTGTACTAACAGTTAGGAATCATTAGCTTTACAAAATACCAGCTTGTGGAAATGGAAACTGTTAGAACTCATTTATTGATATGGATCCACTCAAATATCTATTTTTAAAAAAATTCTTCTTGGAAGGGTGGTCAGAGCAGAGCGCAGGAAAATGGCTTTTTCAGCCTAAAATTGTCAAAATCTTCCATCTACCAATTTTGGTAGATTTTGTAAGTTTCATTCTAAGAACATAATCATTCCAAGGTACAGAGATTGCCATTTTAAGCACTTCTCCATCATGATTTACAAGCACAACACTGGTTTCATTGGGTGCTTACTTGAAGTTACTCCTACATAGGAGAATCTACTTGATCTGTATCACTCCTCTTTATTTGTCTCCTCAGAGACTTCACTGGTAATGCAATTTCTTCCATTGGAAAACATGTGTGGAGAGCCTACCCTTGGGCTGAGTACTTGTGAGTATTATCTACTCCTGTTTGGATTCTATAGTATGTACCAATTTCTGGCTTAGTTTGGGCCAGTTTCCCTAAATCACTGGGAATTTATTTTTATTTTTTAAATGTTATTGACAATGAGAATAATCTGTTCAAGATGTGAGCTGTCTAGGTCAAGGTAAACACTGTCTGGGAGAGTTAACTGTGTGGCAGATTAATTGAATATATAGTGGAGGGTGTTCTTGAGTGCTTTCAGAGCTTTGGAAATTAATAAATTCGACTACATTTGAATTATATTCGGAACATAGTTCAGAAATAATTATGTTAGTTTCTCTTCCAGATTGCTCAGGAGGTTCCTGTGTCTAGCTTTGCCTAGTAGTATTAGTAGTACAACTTTCATAGCATGGAGAGTATGCACAAAACATCTCAATAGGCATGTTTGTGTTTACGTTTAAAGGTAATGTCATCTCAGCCCACTGCTAGGGATCCATACAAAGAAGCACTTTCTGCTTGTGTTTATGATGTGGAAGAAATTATACCTTCCCTGATCCCATCGTCAGACAGATTTGGGCCAATATCAAACTCATGGAAATAACTTCTCACATGGCAGGGAGATAAATATATCTACTTGGGGCTACTCTTTGCACAGCTGGTCTGAAACAATGTTTGATGGTGGTGGGATTACTTTTTGGGCTACAATTCCAGGAGTCCCCTAACTGACAGGGGCACCTGGGAGTTATAGAACAAAAAGTAACTTTTCCACAATCTGGTCTGGCGTTTATGAATGCAAAAGGGTAAGTATGGTGGTTATGTCCAATCTGTTAAGGCAGAAGTCTTGTCTTTAAACTTCTAAGAATTTCCTCCACCACTCTAGGATTCTCAAGGGCAACAGATTGAGCGAGCTGAAGAATACTTCTCTGGATGGACTGCTTTCACTCACACACCTGTAAGTTTCACTTTTTCAGCAGCACCTTATTTGAAAGCCTCAGTCTTCCACTGAAATGACATCTGTTTGTTTTGCTGATTAGACCAGAGGTATCTAACTGGCAGTTCAGAGTTATAGTTATAGCTAGTTATATGACTCTGTTAAATAATGATACTATAATGTTTGGCTGCTGCTCGTAAGGAGAAAGAAACTATTTTTATTGTACAGGCAGTGATAATACTTTACACTTCATTGCTGAATCTCTCTCCTTGATTATAAAACTATATGTAATTTAATGTAATTCATGTATTGCAGTGTAATAATGTAAAAATAGGGATATTAGATCTTCAAAAATGTATGTTTATATTTTTATACCCCGCCTTTCTTCTTAAAAAGGACCCAAGGCAGCTTACATCATTAAAAGGCAATGTTTATAAGCTAAAAACAGTAAGAATACAAATATTTTAAAAGAATTAAACAAAAAGCACACAAAAATGGTAAACAAAATCAATACCAAAAACACATTCAAAGCAACAAAGAAACAAGACTACATTTAAAAAACTCCTCCCAGACAGCCAATCAGTAAGAGAAAAAGGCTCTCTTCTGCTTGCCTTATAAGCCAAATTTCTTTTTAAAATTTTCATACTGACTTATGGCAATAGTTTTAAGTATATTTAAGGACAGATACACAGACTGATCTCTAATCCACTCATTAATTCTCTTAATGTTTTTGGGTGACTCTTGGCCTTAGCTTTCCTCCCTATGAAACAGGACTACCAGTGGCTCATCCAAGTTTGTGTGGCCACAGTGACAAAAAACGTTTTGGAGTCAAGGCCCATGAGTTGTTCAGTCACTCATGCTTGCTACTTCAAAAAAAAACAATTTTTAAAATGACAGCTCCCCGAATCTCTCAGCCATGCTCACTAAGGATTCTGGGAGCTGCAAGCCAGAATTCTCAAGAACTCAGAATTCTTGCCATGATGTCTGAATACTCTACATAAGGGGTTCTATTCTGTTGTCATGGGAATACCGTTGCAATGGTGTAATAAAAATGGGTCAAGGTGCAAATTAGGTACAGGGATGAACAACAATGCTAGCCTGTCTGTTACATATGGCAGTGAACTGACAGGGTTAGATCAAAACATTTTGCTTTCTGAGGGGAGGAACAAGATGATGATCATGATGGCATCCCTTCCTATTCCATTTTTTTTAAACCAGCTGGATTGGCAATTTAATATTTCTGCTACACTCTACCTAATAGTAGGGCTGGCCCCACAAGCTCACGTATGGTGCCACTTTGTGTTGTACCAATTGCTGTCCTGTATCAATGGTGAATGACCAGGAGGACTGTGATGTTTAAAAAAAAAAAAGGAGGCAAAGCACATGCCGGGATGGGCGAGGATAGCCACTACTCTCATCTCTAACTTTAAATCTGTATATTATTTTTTTACAGGGACTTATCGTGTAATAAAATCAAGGTCATTGAGAAGAATGCATTTGAACCTGTCCCATTTCTGCAGTTTATGTAAGTTGCTAGGCATAAAATAATTGAAGTGGGGATAGCCAGGATGGAATGGTTTTCAGTCCCAGAGTCCTGAATCTATCAAAATTCCACCCTGGAGATGGTCTCTAGCCCCTCTAAAAAATTGGGGAAGATAGGGTTGATGCCTGCAAGGGGATCTATACTCTGTGGAAACCTTGCTTCATGACTCCAGAAGGGAGTTTGTTACCCTTGAGGGGGAAATGCCCTTTGTTTATGTTCAAAAATACCCTGTCATGTGCAATTCTATGCTCTATAACATAATTCTGGGCTGAATTCTGATGTACCAAGGCAAGGTGAAGACTCAGGGTTATCAGTGCCAGAATACGGCCTTTGTGAATGAAAAAATATATACCCAAGTGCTTCTGACATCTATATTATATAAATGTAGAGTTACAGAGGTTTAACATAAGCTTCCCCATCACTGGAGTTAAGAGAAAGTTGTCACCAAGTAAGTGTGAGCATTGGAATGCCTCAAAAATATGTGCATGAGCTTCAGTGAGGAGAAGAGTTGGTAACTGAGTGTGTCATAGTCAAAATAGAATCATACACTTAGCATGGGTTTAGAAGAGGTGCTCCCTGAAGTGGTGGAAAATGTCTATATGTCATACCATGAGATTAGTAATTGGTATGTGGACCAATGTTTCATTTGCCCTGATAGTTAAAGCAAGTTTCTTTAAGGAAATCCCAATGTGGGAGAGAAAAATCAGTTAAATGGAGGAAACATGCGTTCTCTTTAATAGCTAGCTTGGACCATAGAAGCAGGTTCTAATGATAAATGTTTAACAGCACACTGTTCCATCAAAGAAAAAGAGAAGTCTGCTGCAGTGATTCCTTATGGCAATTTCATATCCATTATCTAACATAGATACAAAAACCGAATTACTGTATTTTTCCGTGTATAAGACAATACTTTTCTCTAAAATATTTAGATTAAAATTTAGGGTCGTCATATACACGGAAGTAAGGAGGGGGGAGGGATCAAAGCGCTTTGATCCCTGCTTTCCCCCTCCACTTTTTGCGAAGAAAGGGGAAGAGGAAAGCACTTTCCTCACTAGAAAGTGGAGGGGGAAAGCAGGAATCAAAGTGCTTTGATGCTTTCTTGCAAGGAAAGTGCTTTCCCCCTCCACTTTCTTCTGAAGAAAGTGGAGGGGGAAAGCAGGAATCATCAAAGCGATTCATCAAAGCGATTCCTGCTTCCCCCTCCACTTTCTTTGGAAGAAAGTGGAGGGGGAAAGCACTTTCCTTGCTAGAAAGTGGAGGGGGAAAGCAGGAATCAAAGAGCTTTGATCCCTGCCTTCCCCCTCCACTTTCTTGTGAAGAAAGAAATTCTGGGTTAGAAAAGGGGGGTGTCTTATACGTGGGGGCGTCTTATACACAGAAAAATACAGTACTTTCTTTCCCTCCTCTTTTTTCTCTCTGTGAGTGTCTGTGTCTCTGTGTTTTTTGTAGAATGCTGTATACATAGTTCTCATTTCTGTTTCCCCTCCCAGAAATCTCAGTGGCAACCTTATTGGGCGGATCACTCCGGGGGTGTTTCAAGCGTGGCATGGAATGCAGTTTTTGCTAAACATGTAAGTGAACCCATCATCTTTCTGGCAAGCAGACAGCTTCTAGTGTCAAGCCAAACAATTGTATCAAGAATGCTGATAAAAAATTAAAGAGATTCAATCCATTTGTTTTAAAATGGCAACTTAAGAATATGTGGTGTGTATCATTGCCTCTGATGCTTTGGGTATGTGTAAAAAATATCTGTCTCGCTATTAAATACTACATGAAAAGTATTGTATGAACCTATATTGTAAATTTTCTACAAGTTCATATTCCAATTTTCTGAATAGCCAAGATGCCAAGGGGTCTGAATGGTTTTCTCAGAGCTTAATTTCTTTGGCATGAGGTTACTGAATACTGACTGTCATTTTATGATATATGGATTATTTACCAGAGGTTGCGCAGTTAATGTTTTAACAAACATGTAATACAAATACATCATTAATTTGCTACCATTAGTATTGCCCCCTCAAAAGTTAATTGCTATGTACTTGTTATGTTTCTTATTACCTTTGGAGAAATAGGCTTAGAATTAGTAAGAGAATAGCATAAAGGGAGCAAATTCTGCTCAAAATGCTTTTTAAAAATGCCTTTTAAATATAATGTTAATAGTAAATGGAAAATGTGATTTGTTACACCAAAGATGTATAACACAATTTCTACACATTACTTTTGAAATCTGAAGTAGTTACTTCCTCATTACCCCTTTCAGTAATGAGTTACAAGTACCTATGTTATTTGTAACTTGCTGTTTCCAAGCTCTCTTATTCACACATACATAGAGGCAGGACAGAGAAGGAGACTCACAGGATCAAACCTCCATCAGATACTTCAAAAGTCACTGCTTCCGCATGAGGGGGTGGGTGGAGAGGCTGTGGCGGCATGTTTATGTAAGAGGGACACTGGCCCCGGACATGCCCTTTGCCAGTCCAGGTCCACCCACCAGTGGCTCAAGCCATCATACTGCCTGTTGACACCACCCCACCTCCTGTGTAACCCATGAGGGCAAAAGACTGCCAGCTCTAAGGGCAACAGGAGATGTCCTTGAGGTGGTCAATTGGGTTAGAAACGGCTGGTCTGCCACTTGTACCGTGTTACACTGTGGTCCTGCTACATTCTTTGCTGCCTACTCAGAAATCTGGTAACCAGTTGCTTCCTTCTCTCCCTCCCTTCCTTCCACCTGTGCCCTGCAGGATTCTCAACCACAATCCCCTCACTGCTGTTGCGGATGATTATTTTTATAAACTGCCCTCACTGAAGTTCCTGTAAGTACATGACACACTGACTTGCTTTTACTTTCATTAGAGATGTTTCGGTTGGCGTGTCAAATCTAAAGAAGTCAGTGTGGTAAAATCATTGGGAAAATTACATTTTTGGGTGGCAGTTCCCAGAATCCTAACGTTTTTGCAGTTGTAGTCCAAGACAGCAAATGTACTAACTTCAAGGTCAGTTTCGCGCACACACCCCCAACCATGGGAACCTTATAAATGCAAACAGCTTATTGGTCTGTTTTAACAAATGAAGAGCAGCTCTAAATTGTCCATTCAAGACCAAACCACCATTCCAACAATAGGTTGGACATATTGTTCCAGGGGAAATCAATTTCCCCCCAGTTACCGTAAGGACTGCAGCTAAGCACAAAGAGGCAGGTAAACTAGGAAGGTGCAGGTGATATGATAGTTTCTGCTACTCAGAAAGCCTCAGGGCTTCAACCCGGCAAGCCTTGGCTCCACTATAGCACTGGCATGAAATAATTAAAGAAGGAAGATGGGATTTTCTCTGAGTTTGTGCGGGCTGTAAAGTCAGGTTTATTTGTTCCAAAGCACTAATGCATAGAATTTGTTTGATTGTATCTTCACACTGCTTCACCTCCCTTCAAAGCAGCCTTTCAACCCTTGGAGCGCTGGCTTCATTCCCACTGCCATTGAGAGGCTGGTGTTAGACCAATCCGCCAGGTTACAACTGTACGCTACAGCTGTTTTTGTATCACTGCTGAGTAACCTGGTTCAGCCTTTGGTCCCACGAGACCAACCTCCCAGTCAGAGGCATGACGTCTACGTGGGTTGAAACTTGCAGTTAGAAGGCTCAGGGCTTAAGCTTGCTTTTACATAGCAATCTTGTTCTGAACATTTTCTCTACCATCGTCCTCCCCATCTTAGACACCTAGGCATGTGCTGTGATTACGCAGTAGCTAGGGAAATGCACGCTGCATATGCTTTGCCACTCTTCTCTTTTATTTAATCTTGCTAATAGTGCTTGACATACGACAGGATGGAGTCCCATGGTGTTTCAAAGCCAGGTGCAGAGCAAAGCCTTTCCATTCCGCAACATATTAAATGTCATCCAGAAGCAATAAATCCATCCCCTTGTACTCAAATATTATCATGCTTGTGTCCTTTCTTTAGGAAGTGGCACATTAGGAAAGGAAAACAGAGGAAGGTTTTTAATTTCATCCTACCTGGTAAAATAGGCTGAATAATAATGCATTAGGCCAGCTTAGTTAGACCCGTGAAATAGGGTCAAATAGTTATTATACAGCCTTGCTGCACTATGCAGACTATCCTTTTGTGTCTCTTGTTCCTATTGACTAATACAACAAAGACTGTATGTCATTTTGCAGAGATTTAGGTGCTACAGATATTGTGCCAAAAGTTGTGGTGGAGATACTGAAAACCTCAATTCAGCTGAAAACACTGTAAGTACTGTGTGACCTTTTCCTTTTGCTGGGTTTCAAGAAAGACAGAAAAACTGTGGGGAACGAGTGGAAAAGGCTGTCAGCTCTACATTATCTGCCTCCCCTGCCCCTTTTTCCACCTTTTCTCATACAGTCTCAGAGTAGGAAATGAGATGTGGAAGCTTTCTCTAAATGCTGTAATTTTCATGGAGCAGTTTATCAGCATTCATACAGGAGGATTCCCGTCTCATTTCACTTACTATCTCATGAAATAAAAGGGAGTTTCTCTATACAGATATAGGCATGGAAGAACATTTTAATGACAATAGGTTGGGACCAACTGATACCATGAGAAGGAGAGGGCTGATCCTCAGATGCAAGAGTGCTGTCCATCCACCCTTGCGATGAGGTGTGGATTGTTCTTGACCTAAAAGAGTTCAGAGGTCACCAGACATTGAAAGGACTGAGCAAAAGTGGTGAGATATTTGTCTTCCTGATTCCTCTATAGCATCTTGCCCAAGAAGGTGTTCTGCTGCCTTTGCCGTATTCAGGACGACATCGAAGTTTTGTGTGAGACCATCAAATTGGATTGCACAGAGGCATGTGACATAAACACCACTCTGTGTGGTAGGTTGAGAGCCATTTCCGTGAACTCAGTTTCCTTTGTTAGCTTCCTATTCAGGCATTCAACAAAGTGGCAATGTGAATACATGGGCCAGGAGCCCGGTCATGGCATGTAGTCTCTTTTCTAGAATGGCATGCATCACATCACCTTCTCCAGCAGACATCTGCACAAAGAGCACAAACATCAGCTGAAGGGATTTGTGAGACATGTACACTGTTGGGGAGGAGCTTGCAGAATGTAGTCCTGCTCCTCACTTCTTTTTTTGAATTGCTAGCAGGATAGCTAACAGAGTTGGAGCACTTGGCTATAGAGTCACAAGTTGGGAGGTCAATTTGCCACTGTGCAAATTGAGAAAAGCCAGCCTGTTTAGCCTTGGGCAAGTTATATATGGTTCTAGAGCATTACCAGAAAATTCCACTAAGAGCTTTCTGGGGGATAAATGAGCCATTCATTTACTAGTTTATATGTTCGGATTAATGCAGGGAAGCCAAAGCAAGCACAGGCCTGCATGCAGTCCTAATAAAACTGGATTCAGCCCTCCTTAACCTGGAGACTTAATTGTAACAGATTTAGATCATTTTGCAAATAGTCATTATAAATAGCTCTCTTCCCCCCACCCCCTATTTTTTTTCTCATATAACCTACTATTAAAATACAGTGAGCAGAATCCTGTTGGTGATCTATGCTTATGTGAGAGAAATGCCAGGAAGTCTAGGTAGCAAATTGTCCCTCATAAGCAAGGTGCCATTTGCATTCTAGTAAGGAGTACCTGCCCAGGAATGCAACTTTTTAATGAGCAACAACTTGTTGCCAAATGCCATTACCCTTACACAAGTGTAAATCACCAATTGGATTCTGGCCACCATGCAAGACTTGGTGAAGAAGCCAAGCAGAAACAGGATTAGCCATCTGGTCCAAAGACCTTCTGCAGGACAGTGTGTGCACTCCTCGGCTCTGAAGCTCAAACAGATAACACACTTCCTTGGTGACCTACTGCCAAACATTTGCTTGTGCAAAGCTGATGTTTATAGTTACACATTTAATGTTGAAGAAAAATCTTCATGCTGCTTTCTGGACACAACAAAGGGTGGTTCCGGGACAATTCTTTGGAGCTGAGGAGCAGTTGCCACTGTGAGGCAGCTGAGGCTTAGCAAGAGCAAGCTCAGCCAGAAAGTTCCTTGCTTACAAATCCCATCCTTCCATGTGCAGTGACATGTTGCTGCTGCAAGTTGCCCATTTGCATTGGTGGCAAGAAAATGGTAAAACTAGATGGACTGGGCGCTTCACGGTAAAGCTCTCCTTATTTGTTCAGTGTTTCAATCATAGGGCTGTTCCTGTTTTCTGAAAAATAGTAAAACAGAACTAATCATAAAACAGAAGAAATGATACACACTATGTATTAGTCCTGAATATAGGTGGTGAAGCGGCTATACAGCACCCTCCACACACAACGTCATGTGGATGTGCACTTCTGCAAGCGTGCATCTCTTTTCTAAACTTCTCCAAACATTCGGCCCATCTCTGCTGTAGACACCAGATATTTCTCCTCCTCCTCCTCTTCTTCTCCAAAATCAATATGATCTTTTTTTCTTCCTGAGCAGACCAAGAAGAAACTTTGAATAAGATGCAGAATGAAATCATGAAGGTCTTAGAAACCAGGAAGCAAAATACAAGAAGCACCTTGACTATTCTTCCTGAGAAGCCTCTACAAGACAACTCAACCCTGGCACTTACAGTGACCCAGGGCCTCTCACATTTTGGCATCCATTTCCACAACCTCACCCCACACATTTTCACAACAGTCAAGCAATTAAGCAACCTGAAAGCGGATGACTTTATGGATGTGACGTGGGCAGACAAAAGTGACCTGAAGAAACTGTACTTGCTGGCCAAATTGCTGCAGGCGGCCCTGAAAGAAAAAATTGCAGAATATGAAAGGGAGAGTCAAGGGATAGAAGGGCAAAAGGAAGCCTCTGCACAAGTTTCAGTCCAGTTTGAGGTTCCTGTGATAAGGCTGAAAAGATACCAGGAAGAAGTCAAGAGAGAAAATTGGTTTGGGAAAATTCCCAGTGAGAGAGAATCATTTCCCGGGATGGGCACAGAATTTCCAAAGGCTGTCATTCAACAAGATGCAGAGCAGCAAGACAGCCTAGATTTGCACAGAGGGACTCGGTCCAGACAGAAGAAGCTAGCTTGGAGCCTAGAACACCAAAGCGCTGCTTCCCTTCTCAGGCGTCAACGAGCTGTGTTTCAGTCCTCTGGGAAGCGTTCTGTTTTGGAGGCCGTGACAGGGGCTCCCACCTTGACCGCTTCCATTGTGGTGGATGAAAATGCTGCAGATGACTTGACAGGCAAAGTAGTTATTATTCTGAAGCACTCAAACAAATCAAGGAAGCCCACCAATGAAGTGTTTCAGCCTACATTCAGGAAACAGGAGGAAGAAACATCTGGTAGCCAGCATGCTCTGTCAGAGAGTCCACCTGGCCGCTCTTCAAATATAGAGAACACTGAGGATCTTGTGTCAGGAAATACGCCTAGTGGAGAGAATTCAGAGAATCTTCTGCCAGGAAATAAGCTGGACTCTCAGACATTGCAAAAGGATCAGGAGTTCCACCGTCTCATGCACAAAGAGGACAAATCCCAAATGCCAGCTGCTGACACTGAAACGCTGAATGAGCTCTCGCCAGACATAACTCTGTCCCAAGAGACGCACTGGGAACATCATGAACAACAGACTACTGCTTCTCCACAGGCCACTTCCTTGCAATCTGGGGATGACTATTTACTTCAAGGCAGCCTGTTTGAGTCTGAGGTGAACAAGCGCTTGGAGCCCCTCATCCCAAATGTACCAGTGCGGAACCTCATCTCTCATGTGATCCGGATCCTGAAAATGGACTGTACGAAGCCCACCATCCAGATGGCTTGTGCTAAGCTCATCTCTAAGACAGGCCTCCTTATGAAACTCTTTAGTGACAGAGAAAACGTCAAGGAGACTTACTCCTTGTGGCAAGGAGGCAACATGAGCACAGCAAGCCCAAGGAATGAGGGGAAACCTTCTGATGAGGTGAGGGGGTAAACCTGGCCTACCAGATCAGGTCACGGAGAGTTCATCTGATGCCTGTTTTTGGAAAGTTGTTACTGTGTAAAGTGCCGTGTTACACCTTCCTGTACAAAGCCACTAAGTGCAAGTTGTGTTATGCAAGTTATTGGGGTTAGGCTACAACCAATGAGCAGAAAGAGATAAAGAAGCACAAGACTCAAAGGCAAAGAGAGGCCAAGTGGGCCTAATTAGTGAAGAAGTTTATTCCCAACTAGAGTAGGCTCACTGAAAAGAATGAGACTTCTTATTCACTAACAGAAGTCAAGTTTGTCAGCTCTAGTTCGAACTAAAACTGGATCTGGCCCAATGCTGTGTTCAATTTTTGAATCTGACATTATTGTTAGTCAGCTGCAAACAAAATGATAGAGCTTTTATGACCTATGATGTAGGCATGCTTTCTTTCTCTCTCCCACATGTATTGTTGGGGACTAGGAAGGGAAGAAATTTTGCAGGTTTTTGAAGCATAATAGAGCTTGCAATACCTGGTTAATCAAAGCTAGTAGTGGGCCATAAACCTTGAGAGCACAACGCACCATGGCATCAACATTTCTCAGTTATATCATGTTCCACAGCCCGAGGGGGAAAAATACCATAAACCTCTAGTCTGAATGATTGAATCATATGTTGTTTATAAGAAGGAATGGAAATCATAAACATATGTATTGCAACAGAGGTGTTATGGTGCAAACTGCAAGGATTGTTTAGAGGAAATGTTAACGATATGCTGTAGTATTTGGTAAGGGAGAAGGAGAGGCAAAATACAAATTGTCTGAGGGCTTGCAGAAATCCTTTCACTGCATCTAAGGAGGGCCATAAATCTGAGGCACAGTGCTAGGAAAATGTCTGGAAACAGAAGCTGAAAACATCTCAGGTTATAGAGCTGGAAAGAAACCAGAAGAATAGCTTCCAGACAGAGCAGGACTGGAATTTTGCAACCTGGGAAGGCTTTGAATGTCTGAAACCTGTTGTACTTGCAGGACGTTGTTAAGATTTGCATTTGGCCCCTCCCATCCCTGGAATCTTGCCCACTGAAGACCCTTTCCCCTACTGGAACTTGACATCTGAGCTGACAGCTGTCCCCACCATACTTCCAGACTGGACAGTTCACCTTCCAACCTAGTGTAAGGGACCTTAATATGCTTGTATGCAAGCAAGCCACCTGGTACCTCAGGGGATGTTTTGGTTCAGAGTGTTGGCAAAAATGCAAAATGCAAGATGGCCTACTTTTCTTTTCATTCTTTTTGTCAACTCTTGTAGATATCAAGGCAGGGGATTCTGGAATATGGGTACAACAGCAAGCTCTTGTTGGCTATTTCCATGACAGCAGTCATAATGGTTATTATAGCAGTAATTTGTCTAATTGAGGTAAGCCAAAAATGCATGTTTAAGCTCCTTAATCTTAGAGTATTGAATTGTCATATCTCGGAGTATTAAATTGTTGTATCCCAGTGAGTTGAAGGGGAAAGTGAATGTCCTCAAAAGACCTGATATTCTGCCACTGTTAGATGGGCAATCATTCCATACTCATATTCCTTATATTTTGCCTCAGGGCATGGAAAGAAATCACTTTTTTTGGAGTACAACTCCCAGTGGCATGGACACTGACTGGTGATTGTGGGAGGTGTAGCACCAAAAGTAACTTGCCCAGGCTCTATAATTTCAAATATTGTGAGCCAATAAGATAGAATTGTTATACCTCAGATCCTTAGAACTCCTCTTCCCCCCCCCCCCCCCGATCCCAGTGTTCAGACATGCCACATGCACAGGACTCTGTTCTGGTCAGAATGGAACCACCACCACCCCCAGCTGTGTGAAACTGCAGGGCTGTTGTTACAGAGCAGTCATTACTCAGAGGCTTTCCATCCTTTTCTTGTTCAACAGATCTGTTCTCAGCGTTCTGCCGCTAAAGCAAAGGAAGGCACCTCAGAAGAGAACTGGTAATTGTTGCCTGAAGACACAGAGTTTTATAAGTCTCCACTGTCAAAATGTTGCATGCAGGATTACTGCATTAAAATGATGCTAGTCTTAACTAGAGTAGACCAGCTGATAACAATAGGATTCAACTTGTTTGTAACTTATATGTCCTATTTATGTCACTGGGTCCCCTCTGGGTAGGGTTAACAGTGGAATTAGCCCAGTGTCAGAATACTTCTAGTTTTACTGAAAGCCAAAGATGTAGTTTATAAGGAGTGGATATCAGGATGAAATCATATTGTAGGTCAAATCAGATGACTTGCTGACTTTGTAATTAGAAGTCGATAAAATATCACCTCTCCAGTGATGTATTTCTTTTAAAGCTGACTGGTCAGACTTGCCAATGAAGCCCATGTTTATCTCCTTGATAACCAATTATATAAACAAACACCAGCTAATTCTCAACAAATAGAGGAAGGCTCGTACTAGGATAAACATGCATCTTTTACCTCTTACAGGAGCTGACTTCTAATTACATGCTAACAGTATTGTCTAAATTTGACCTCAAGACATTTTTGTTTATCTTCCTTTTCTTCAATTGTATATCCCAATTTCTTCAATAATATAGCACTTGTGTTGGCCACCTGCTATATTAATCGACACCCTGTTGTGCAGCAAAGATCTCTTGCCTTCATTTTGCCTTCCCAATTCTTGCCAACCAAACCTACAAATATATATGTTGCAAACTCTATTGCAACACTGTGTACCCAAATCCATCTCTCTCGCATGAAATGGTGGTAGCTAAACTGCCCATTGACTGTTGTTAAGATTCCAGATGTGAATGAAGATTTGGATGCCAGGCAGGGGATACAGGTCTGCAGAGCTAAATGTAGTCAAGGATCCAAACCCATTGCTCAATTCCCAGTGGCTTCCACATAGCATTCTGTTCATTCGTAAGAGGAATTTTTGAAGCCGTGGAGTGATATTGCAGATGTTCATTTCCATGTGCAGGAGCAAGTGTCTTCTGAAACTTGCACATTAAATATACGATGATGATACATTCAGAAAATCAAGCTGCTCTGATCACTTTCAATAACAAGAACACAGATAAGCCTTGAGGCAATTATAATTATTATTTTTTTCGTATAAAAGTAACTTTATCAGACATAAGCCCAAGATCCTAAAAGTCAAAGCAATTGTTGCCCTGAGATTTAAAATATGAGAATGCAATATATATTCCTCACCCCTGAAATCTGTAATCTTTCTCATCCTGAAACATTTATATAGCATTAAATGAAGATTTACTTTAAACAGTTTTTTAAAAAAAAAATCTCATTTTTAAATTCTTTCTTCCAAGGACTTTTCTGGGTAGAAGGAAGAAAAGTACCCCAGAAAAGCAGGTATGTTGTCCCATAAATAGAAAAGTGCGGGTGGACTAATCATCCTGTCTTGCTGTTTGATTTAAAAGTTGAGGCCCCGCATTCCCACGTGTTCTTACAGACACACAATGTGGCCTTGTGACAGCCTTATTGTTCCACAAGGTCAAGAAGAAGAAGAAGAACCACCACCACCACCACCAAAGCCTTTAAAAAGTTGGGTTTGGAGAAGGGAATTACCAAAGCTTCCAAAATCCTCCAGTCAACGGTTGAATGCTGGCTGAGGAATTCTAGGAGTTGTTAACCCATAAAAAGTAACTTTTCCAAGTTCTTTCTGCATGTAGTCACACACAGTGCATCCACCAGTCTGACAAGTACAAAGTGTTTAGCAGTCAACCCTCGACTTACAAACTTAATCCGTTCCGGAAGGAAGTTTGTAAGTCGAAAAGTTTGTAAGTCGAATCAGCATTTTCCATAGGAATGCATTGAAAACCAATTAATCCGTTCCGGCTGTTTTTGGTTCTTAGGTCGAGGGGCGGTTTGTAACTCGAATCATTAGTTCTCATAGGAACTAATGCAAAGCCGGTTAATCCGTTCCTACCACTAGGGGCAGAATTTTTTCTTTTTTTCCCTTTTAACCTAAGATGACTTAGGCTTTTTTTCCCGGTTCGTAACTCGAATCTAAGTTTGCAAGTCGAGTCAATATTTTTCTATCAGAGCGGTTCGTAAGTCGAAATGTTCGTAACTAGGGCCGTTCATAAGTCGAGGGTTGACTGTATGTTGTTTGCAAAGATCCCATAGGAATGATGCAGCACACACTGCCAGGGAGAGCTGGGCCTTCCAGTGTCAAGGCCAGGAAACTGAAAGATTTTGTGCTTGTCATATTACTTCCCTAAGTGGAGCACTTGATTTGTCTCCTTAAGGCCACCTCCCCTTCACTTTGGTGGGAGAGAGAAGAGTCATGCATTATTAGAGACTTAGGTGGCAGTTGACCTGTGTTTTCTCCCTGTCCCAATGATGGCATCTGTAGTTAAAGACCAATCGTGAAGCTACAATAGGACCTCCGTATCCGTAAGATTGGTATCCACAATTTCAGATATTCATGGTTTATTGCAGCCCGATATACAACACACAAGGAGGTGTGCCTTGTGGTTTTTGTCCTGACTCCTTTTTTATAGGCTTCGCTGCTATCTGTGGTTTCAGGCATTTGTGATAGATTATGGAATGGATCCCCCACAGATATGGGAGTTCTACTCTATTGGCAGAAACCCAGCCAGCATGACTAATGGTTAGGGACTCTGGAAGCTGAAGTTTAAAACATCTGGGGGTAGCAGAGGTGGAGAACTACAGCTCTAGAATGGGTCTGGACAAAGTGGGGCTGTCCAGATTTTTACAGTTACTTTTATCATTGGCGGCTTTAGCTAGGGCTGATAGGAATTTGAGTAAGCAATTTGTGGAAGGCTTGGAGGTCAGTTGTCCAGCCCTGTTCTGGAGTCTGAAGAAACAATGAAGAGAAACTGGCTTTTGACTACCTCAGTCGGACCTTTCCAAAGTGCATTCTAGATGTATTGAATTATAGCTCTTGTCTTCTTCAGCCTGCTTGGACACAGCATTGATGGGAATGGTTATGCAACACATTATGAAAGGGAAAATTGGGGAAAAGCTACTCAGACTATGGCTTTTTTAACAACCGCAATTGTGAAGCTGTTTGGTTGTTTTGTTTGTGTGACCCATTCTCACATTCTTCTTTGCAGAGTTCTGTAGCTTCTTCGCTTGATGACCCTCTGTGGCTCAAAGACATGTATCAGCCTGAGGATGAAACGCAGAGAAAGAACATGGTTGATAAGTTACATGATGCTGAGTCATCAGATGAGGATGATATATTCAACCGGGCCAGTGCAAGGTATAAAGGGCTGTTTCAAGACCTCAGTTTGTTACATTGCAGGTCTTCCTTCCTTCCTTCCTTCCTTCCTTCCTTCCTTCCTTCCTTCCTTCCTTCCTTCCTTCCTTCCTTCCTTCCTTCCTTCCTTCCTTCCTTCCTTCCTTCCTTCCTTCCATCCATCCAATAAGTGGCACAAATTCAACAGAAGCAATTTTCTCATCTTGGAGATTTACATTAAATGCTTCCCCTTCTGAATTTTTGACTGTTGTGTTGTTCATAAAGGCATAGAGCCTTACCTAATAAATAGGGGCCAATCTAATCAAGAAACTGACTTTCAGCAATCCTGATACTTCATTGTTTTCTCTCCTGGGCTACCAGTAGCATCATGAATTATGTGTAATAGTAATAATAAATCAAACTGGTTATTTTGTATACTGCACTCCTTTGACAGAATTTGGTTTTACAAATGGCAGGATCTGATTTTCTTTTTGTATTTGCTGCCTGTACAGTTTTTTTGTATTATTAATTACTTTTAAAAAAAATTTATTAGATAAACTACAACATAAACATAAAATACATAAACCAAAATACAAATCAACTGTTCCCCACTATCCTAATTGGGACCTCTTGCAGTAATCTTCTTCCATTACCTTTATTCTTCTTCTTCGTTTATTGTCCTCTTCTCGAGAACTGCATTGATTCCTAATTTGGAACTTTCCCTTTTCCTCTTGTTAGCACATATTCAAGAAATCTGCCCCATATATCATAAAAATTATTATTTTTCATCTCTCCTTTCTTAACCTTTAAATTACAAGTTAACTTATCATTTACAGCAGTGTTCCATATTTCATTATACCATTCTTCCATTTGAAATTCCAATTTTGATTTCCAATTCCTAGCTATTATTAATTTGGCTGCTGTTAATAAATTGGTCATCAACTCTCTCGTCATCATATCAATTCCACATTCTCAAATATTGATAACAAAGCTATCTCAGGATTAAATTCTATATCTTTTTCACATATATCTTTAAAGATTAGTTTCCAAAATCTTTGTACTTTTTCACATTCCCACCACATATGAAAGTATGTACCAATTTCCTTCTCACATTTCTAACAGACATTCAGATAACTAGTGTTAATTTTATTCAATTTTATCGGTGTCAAATACCATCTTAAACCCAATTTGAAAAAAAAATATTTTATTCTCACCGACATAAAACCCTCATTTTCCACATCTTCATCCATTCTTCACCATTTATTCTTTTTCCTAAGTCTTGTTCCCACACTAGCTTCAATCCTTCATTCTCGGTCTCTTCTAGATCTAGCAGGAATCTATAAATTTTACTCACTACACCTTTCACTGAGTTAGTCATCTGAATATCTTCATATGATAATACAAATTGTTTATACTTTGTATATTCTCTACCTTTGTTGTACTTATTTACCCATTCGTTAGTCCATCTTTCTAATTGCATATAATTCAACCATGATATATTCTTATTTTGAAGGATTTATTTCATTTGATCTTTCGATCTCATTTTATCCAACCAATCTTTTAATCTAATCACTTTTTTTCTTTAAATAATTCTAAATAAACTTTAATATTGGCAGGAAAATTCTCTATTTCAGTCACTAATCCTAATGAAGAGTTAGATGGACATAGATTCTTTTTATACTTGGACCACACGTTAAAATAGTTTTTAAAAATGGGTTATTAATTTCACTTATTTTATGTTTTTTAATTATACCAAATAGATGTTTTTCAGTATCAGCCTGTAGTTCTGATGATTCCATTTTCCACCAAATTAACCTTTCTGGGTTATATATAATTTCCCCAATAAACCTCATCTGATTAGCCATATAATAATTTTTTATATTTGGTATGCCTATACCTCCTTTCTTTGTTGTTTTATACCAATACCTTTTATTTATACTGGCTTTCTTCCCTTCATTACAATATCTATTAATCAATCCTTGCCAAAATTTAAAATCATCTTCTGTTTAACTGTATTATTAATTACAAACTGTGAGGGCAAACGTCCTTAAAGTGCTAACAAAATCTGAACCATAAAGCAATAATGAAAAACTACATTTATGAAGTGTTGCATTAAAAGAAATTGCACAGTGTTGACAGCATCTATAGACAACACAAGCCAAAATCCTGTGAGTTATTTATAATCAGCATAAATAACAAGTAAAAGTTTGATCGACATTCGATAAATAGTTTCAAGCTGTAAAACACCTGAGACCTGATCCGTGTGTAGCAAATTCCATGAAACGTCTGGTCTTTTCTGTTTTTCAGACCACCCGTAATCTCTGAGCCCCCTCCTATGGAAAAGCGCAGTTCCGTAAAAATGTAAGTAACCCCAAGAGATGCAAAACCTGGGTTGTTAGCCTTTCTGTTTTCTAATTTGTGGCACAGATTAGCAGCCTGATGCCATTCAAAACAGTCTGCAAGGGGGAACAGTAGATCAGTAGGCAACAAATAGAATTAGAATAAATGAGACCAATAATTTTAAAAATGACTATGAAGAAAAGACTCAGAACCTGTTAGAAAAGTGAAGCGGAGATTGACTGACGCTTGGGCAAGGTTGGAGCTGAAGTCCTATGTAACAAGAAGCTAAGGCCCTGCTTACTCTTGGGTCAAAATGTGTAGCATAGTTGTCTAGGACTCCCTGAAAGCAACACTGGAACAGTTGCTGAAGAAAACTTCAGGCATCATGTTAACGTGAGGGAATGGGTGAGAACAGCTTTTACATGCCATAACCTTTCATTAATTCTCTTTTTCCCTGGTTTTGACAGAGAGGCAGCAGCTCCTCCTCCTCCTGAGGAGCCTCTTGTTAAAAAGGCCAGTTCAAAGAAATTGTGAGTAATTCCAGGGTTACCTAAATCTGGGCTACTGCTTATTCCCTTTGCCATTAGTCATTTGGGAGTCATAGGTGAGGGTAGCCTGCTCAGAATTTTGCCCAAACCATCATTATGTTGCCTGCTTTACTAAGCATCTTTTTTATACTTATACAAGTTAGCTACAGGATGATCTCCACCCCAGTACACTTAATATTAGGCCTTCCTCTAATTATAAAAAGGGATCTACAGATGAGATCCGCAACACAATGTTGCAATTCACAGTGGTTTAGATCAGATTTCCAGACATTCTGTTACATTTCCCTTCTCACTTCCTTCCCAGTTTTCCACACTTGCCTTCCTGAGATGTTCAGTCAGTACTCACATTTCCACTGAGCATGTTCTGTCCCCATCAGGCTGTTTGGTTGTGTTTTTTTAATCCATTGGGAGTCGATCTTGCAGAACTAAAACTATAATACAGTAGGCCCTTCATATCCATGGGGGATTGGTTCCTATTTATTGCTGAAAATCGTGAATAATCGCGAACACAATACATAGCAAGGTAAAAGAAAAAGTCCAGAAAAAAGTATTAACATTATTACCAGAACTGGTCAACACGAAGAATCTGTAGCATGGTCTCTGGTTCCCTCTAGTGGCCAGTTCTGGTAAATATATAATGAAAATACATATTTCTAGTTTTTTTCTTTTAATATTTCTAATATTTTCAGACTGCAGATAAGTGTAACCATGGATACTGATCCTGCGGATATGGGATTTTACTGTAATAATAATCTCAGAATGGCTTAGCTGGAAGGGACCCTATAGATAATCAAGTCAAGCCCTTGGCAAGGAGGGACAGTGGGAGATTGAACTCCCATCCTCTGGCTCCGCAGCCAGATAGCTAAACCACTGAGATATCCAGTAGTTCTATGTCCATGTGTGTTTGTGAATGTGCATGTGTGCATGCAGTTGTGTATGCATATCTCTGTGTCTGTGCAGCTACTGCACACCAACTCCATTTCACATGTTGCCATCAGTGCTAAGAAAACTGTGAAGCCTGTTATAACCATGCACACATATGTTTCATGGCACTATAGCCATTGATAGACATCTCCTTGATAAATTTGCTCAGTCCTCTTTTAAACTCATGAAAGCCAGTGGGAATCCCCCAGCCAGCATGGTCACTGGATCTGCTGCCCGAAAGTGACTTTTGAAAGCTTTAGTGTTAGGGCAGTGTTGGTCTGAGCAGATTTCAGCTTTTAGCTGTACTGCAAACAAAGTCAGCTAGCTTACCTGTAATGCCACTCTCCTGAAGGCTTGTTTCTCACTCCATTAGGGCTCCGCCACCGCCTGCAGCAGCTGAACCAGCCCCTAGTGAAGAGGGCACAGGCGAAGCCTCAAGTCCAAAGATAACGTGAGTAGCTGTAATAAAGTGGGGGCTGTTTCCCCCTTCTCTTTCAACTGACTTTAACAGCTGGTCTGAAAGGCAGCTTTCTGTGTGAAGACTGTCAGATCCACGATCGTTAAAGGAAACTTACTGATTTGAATTACATTACATTTATGATAATTAACTCCACCACATGTTCATCCTTTTGCTCAATCCGTACAGACTGAAAAACTTAATATGGTTCTCTTGATAGGGTAACTGTTGCAGTAAAAATAACAAAGATTATTACAGCACCTTGAAGACTAGCATGTTTTAATGGGCATAAGCTTTCATGAACCATTGGGGGCCGCAGCCCAGAAAAGCTTACTCCAGATAGAACTTGTTAAGTCTTTAAGGTGCTACAAACTCTATTTTTTTTAATTCAAAAAGATCTGCTCCTCAGAGCTTGAAGAAAAATACTTTTCTTTCCCCCCAAAGTGTAGGGAGAAAAGAAGTAGCAAAGCAATCCTAGGCCCTGGTCACACGAGAGAAATGTTTTCTAGTTCTTCCGGCACTTTCCATACCTCTGTTGTGCAGGTATGTGCACACAGGCAATCCCAGTAAGGAATGCACCAGTACAACAAAGGTACAACATAACACAACACTCTTGGCGATGGGGAAATGTTCCTCAGTGACACCGCTAGCCAGGAAAATGTCTCGGTCTTGCCTCTGCATCGTGTGACCAGGAAAAAAAATACCGACATAACTGGTGGAGAACTACATAACATTTCCCTCGTGTGACCAGGGCCCTCGTTGGTAAAGACAGGTCTTGCGATGTTGCTTTCAGTCCACCCCAACCCCACACCTCTGTAATGAGATGCCAATGTAGTTGGTGGTGGACATTTGGAGCTGGAATTACAGACTAGTACAAGTGAACAGTCGTGGCAGCACAAATTCTCCTCAATACCTGTTTTTCACTGTTCTTCCCTCAGGGCTTCCGGAGATGAAGGGAGTGAGGGGACTGAAGGCACTTCAAAGAAACCGTAAGTTAATAGTATCCAAACCTGGGTTGATTCTTCCCTTCTAAGCTGCCAGGCTAGAATTAATGGGAGATTCATGTTACGAGGTAGACAATCTAATGTTACAAAGCCATTTTTTTAAACTCATATACTTAGTTGCAAAACCAAATTGAGTTATTTATTACTAGAACAGAAATAAAAGAGAACAAGAGGAAGGAAAAAGGGAAAACAGTGGATGTGTTAAAGATTAAATTATTTTAGAGAAAGCAGAGGGGCCCACCTTTTGGTAGTACTGCATGGATTTTTGTCATTTAATTCAGGAACCAGGACCGTGTTATGGTTTCCCATAACCTAGTACCCTCCAGATGCCTTGAACTGCAACTCCCATTATTGCCAGCATAGCCACTGGAGATGATGGGAACTGTAGTTGTCATGTGACAACATTTGGAGGGCGCCAGGGACACATTTGATTCACTGTTGTTGCAATGCATTTCTGCTGAATTTTGAAGGACAAGTGGTCCCATAGAGATTTAGCCCATCATTCTATTCGGGAAGAAAGCTTTTGTCTTTCTAGTGCTGAAATATCAAACATTTCACCACAAATGGAGCAGAAAAGTAATTGGTGTTCTGCAGTATAGTCATGTTTGTGGTGCAGATTTTTTTTGCGTACCACACTTCATGAATTTCTGTCCCTTGCTGATGTATAAGGTTGCCATCTCTTTTTACTGACAAGGCTCTCCATTAGAAATGGGGATATTCGAAAATGAATATGAATATCCTCATCCCAGCTGCATCTAATGCGGGTTCAGCCCCCAGAACCAGCTGGTCCATTCAAGTGCCGCCATGCTGCCAGTGTCCCGCTCTTCCTGCCAACTGCAGCAGTAGCTTCTCTGTGGATGGGACAGTTCTGGGGGCCAGACCCACATTAGGTGCCGCTGGGACAGGAATATCCGTATTTGTTTATGAATACGAATATCCCCATCTCTACTCTCCATTTTTAATATCTTCAAAGAAGGAAGAAATGTAGCAGACATTACCTTCTTAGACATCATGCAGCTGTTAAGAGATTGAAGGGTCCTGCTAGAAAAAGCAATGGTGACAACTTTGGAGACAGGGGTTCTCAGCTGCCTGCTCTGGCCCAGAATTGTCTTGGCAGTGTCCCCCACTGAGTTCTCTTGGTGGGTGTAGGGTTGCCAAGTGAGCAGCTTCCTGACCAATCTTTGGGAGTTGGCCCTTGTAACACACAGAGAGGACAACTGAGGGTTAGGCAGACCTGCTTTGGGGTCAGCTAATTGTGGAAAGGGGCATGAGGCAATCCAGGTGACAAGCCAAAGCCAGGGATTTCTTTTCCCCGGCAGGCCTTCAGCTGGCAAAATGTGCCCAATACCTATAGAAGCTTTTGCCATTGCTGCTAGGGCTCAGATCCTGCACTGCCTTCCCTGCTGCACAGGTGGGTTTTTTGGGTGTGTGTGTATGCTTTTTTCGGAGCTTACGGAAAGCTCACCTGTAACCCACGGGGACTCTTTTTTTGGCATGCTCTGAGGCCAAGGATTCTCCAACAAGGCTCACAGGTTACAACACCAGCACTTACCGTACCTTTCTCCAAATGGCATGAGGCGCCCAAACACAAACACTCTCCCTAGTCCCCTCCTCCCATGGCTGGCTTTTTGGTATCCCAATGTAAACAACATACATTCCTGCTCAGCCACTGTGCTCTACTGCCACCTGGACATTTGAGGAGAGAGGTGCCAGTTTAACATTAAAACTGCAGACTTTCTTCTCTTCCATTGCCACTTCCTCTGATATTTGTTTCCCTTCCTGGAGACGCAGAGATAGACACAGCAATTCCTTGATTTTCCAGCTGGTGACTTGAGAGTGTGCAGCCCTACTTAAATGCCTCTTTTGAAAGAAGCCAGCAGTTGAAACAATAGCCCAGAGAGGCTGTGTTGCCCGTTCCACTCTGTTGTAATAATGGGCAGACTCGTAATGGCAGACATGGAAGAATAATTTGCCAGACTCATTGGAAGGAAATCCAGTTCAAGGGGTGCATTTTTAATAAAATTATTTCTTTATCTTACGTCTGCAGAAGTTCAGAAGATGAGGAAGAAGAAGAGGATTGATTACCTTTTGTGTGTATCAATATTGGTGTATATTATCTAGAAAAGAATACAGAATTCCCAGAATATTATTAAATACATGCCTGTGACAGCTACCCCTCTTGTTGCCATCCATACCTGATCATTCAATATTTATACGTACAGGACTTTACAACAGTAGTTCCCAAACTTGAGATCCTAGATATTCTTGAATTCCTGAAAGCTCTAACAACAAGCTTTTAGACCAATGAATGGTCACTGCTTTAGAGAGACCAAAGCACTTTCCATCTATGTATTTAAAACAATTAGTATATGCTTTGAATCCTCACAAGGCTCTCAAAGTCACGAAAGATCCTCAGCATAAAATTACACTATGGTATCAGGAATCAGTATTTAGTGCCTGGATTATTCAGGTTTACTTATGGGATTTATAACAACATGTGCTGCCAAGCTGAGTCGAATTTATGATGGCCCTTTCCAAGTATATGGTACTCAGAAGTGGTCTGCCCTTCCTTTCTTCTGGAGACACTCTGGAACTGTACAGCTTGCCCAAGGCTACATAGGCTGGCTCTTCTGCTGGGAAGCACAGTGGGGAATTGAACTCTGAAGCTCTGGCTCCACAGCCAGGTAACACACTCTCTCAGCTATGCAGTCATACAGGTTGACAAATGGTTTTTTCTAAGTGACTCTCAAGCAAGCATAACATATTAAAGCTTAGTACCAAATTCCAATATGATATCAAAACAACACATTTCAACATGAGATTTATCGTCAAGGAAAACAATACACCCGACCTCCATGGTGTAATTATACATGATATTTGTAATTCAGAATGTTAAGACAATGGATCTGAAAAATTGTGGGAGAATATAAACTCTTCACTTGGCATCTAATGGCAATACGTGTGGCGCCAGCAAGGTTCTCTAGGAAGGGGACTACCCCTTAGACTTCTTGTTTGCCACCTATGTTGCTTTTCTTGGCCAGGACAATGGGTGCAGGGCCTCCAAAAGGAAATATTTCTGTTTCAATAGGTATATGTGGAGGGAAATGAGATTTCAAACATTCTGCCCCTTCCAACTATGGAGGGCTTTGAAGTAGAGAAACAGCACTTTGAATTGGGCCTATTATAATGTAACACATCTTGAGGGCACCAGGGTGGAGAAGCTGGCTTTTTCTAGAAAGATACCTTTGTGGGTGGAACCAAATGCCAAGAGGTTCAAGAGATCATATTACTAGGTCAGTAGCATTCCACTTCCTCAGAGGTCACTTGGGACGAAGGGGCTCTCTGGTGATGTCAGAGGGGCTAGACAGATAAGGATTGGGTCTGGAGCAGGGCTAGCACTGATAGTGACCGTGGGGCAGGAGGGTGGTTTGATAAATGGGTCTGGCTAATGCAGAAATCAGGCAACTTAGAGCTGGGGGAAACCTGTCTGTGTGATTAGGCACACAGTGAAATGTGCCCAGCTACTGCAGCAATCGCTCACATTTCTGCTGGTGCTTTTGTCCTGTGTGACCTAATCCACAATGTACATGACACATGGTGTTGTTCCAGTACCTACACTACATCACCACTGGGAACGCCCTCTTCTCCTCCCCCTCCCCACAAAAAACCCTGTCTTGTAGCTGCCAGAGCTTCTGCAAGAGGAAAGGTTCCTGAGTTGCAGTGCTGGTGGTCCACTCGCTGCCATGCTCTGAATGGCACAATGGGCCTAAATATAGGCTCTCATTAGTTCTCTTCCCTGTGATCTTCTTTTCCCTCCCAGCTTTTTGGTGTGCCAAGGCTGTGCAAGTACAAAACAGAAACGTCTTAGCGCTGAGGCAGTGAGCCCTGCTGCTAGTGAGGAATGGGTATATATGGGTGCCCAGGCTTTGAAGGCACCTCATACCAAAATTCAATCATTGTCCTCTTCCCTACGGTTTGTCTCTATACCTGGCAGAACCATAACTAGCAGTTTTGGCACCAGGGCTTCACTGTGTTGGTTAAGCTTGGCCCATGTGAGACTGGCTTCTGTGGAGAAAGAAAAGAGGAAAGGAAGGAACACCCGGGTCTGCAGGCGTGATGGGCATATTGATTCCATGCTGATCCTACCTGTTTTGTGCTTTCTTCTTTCAAGGGAGAGTAGCTGAAGGTGACATAGGTGCTCAGGAGAGTGAATTCATGCCCTTCCAGTACATGCCCTCTACATTTCTGTGCCATGGATCAAAGCCCTGGCTTTCCTGCCTTAGTTACAGTTCAGCTGCTTGGAGAGTAGGGAAAGCATAGCGATTCTCCACAACGTCAACCAGCCCACCAAGATCTGGAAGTCCTACCAAAAGAATCAATAGAATCCCATATGCTGCCTTTTTCTTAGTCAAGGTCTTTCCATAGAACCACCAAGGTAGCGTCTGTCTCAATTCCAGGCCCCAACCCTATCAATTTAATCAAAGCTTTCCTTACACAGCTCATGCAGGAAAGCAATGTTAGGTCCCCAATCTCAAAGCCAATATCATCTCTGTCAGTTTGGTCAAGGAGACTGCTTACCAGAACACCCAAATGATCCTGCTTCCAATGCAAGGTACAAACACTCAAGATTGGTACCCACGTGTACAGTAGTTTTAGGGAGAGAATGAATTCCTATAGATTCCCATGTCTTCCCCTCCCACTTATACTCCATTGGAATATCCAAGACAATGAGTCTTTTTCTCAATTCCCTTGATTGGGGCCTGGTGGCAAATTGCCCCCCTCATCCATTTATTTTGCTCCAACCTGACATTTATCAGCAGCACCAAGAGGCCAGAGGACAAGATGGCAGCTAAGAACATTTCATGTGAGTGAACATCCAGAAGGACTAGGCAAGCTACTTGACTGAATATCTGCCTACCAGGCATGTCTAATCCCAAGACTGTACCTCCTCCTACCTCCTCAAAACCACTTTTATAGGGATACCTAAGTTTGCCACAGGATTAACCAAAGTATTCTATTAAAACCACTAATTATGAACACAACATACAAGCAGAATAAGCAATTACATGAGCTCAGAAGTTTACCTTAATCTAAAAACCATCACACACTGACATAGAACCCACCAGTTTCCTAGCCTAGTTTCTTTCTAGTTTTTAGAGGTCAAATTGCCAAGGCAGAATACCAAAATGTCCCATCTGGACATGTCTTGCAAGCTTTAAGTGTAAGAAAGTCTGAGAATAATTACATTTGTAAAGGACAGTTTAAACACGCCATTCCTGCTTGATGCAAAACCACCATCACCCTATGCACAATCTCTTTGTTAGAGATAGAAGTTATCTGAAGAACTACCATTCAGCTATTGATATCACTGGCCTACGTTTTCCAAGAAAATTGAGGTGTGTATGAGATGTGTGTGTTATGTACTGCAAAGCAAAAAAATATTTATTTATTTATTTATTAAATTTATACCCCGCCCATCTAGACCGAAGTCTACTCTGGGCGGCTAACAATAATAGATAAAATAAAAACAATATAATAAAATAAAAACAATAGTAATAATATAGTTCAAAGTGTGCTGTTTCTATACTACCCTATAGTGCTCAGAGCACTCTCTGGGTGGTTTATAATTTTTTAATTATATAGGCTACCCATTGCCCTCCCATCTCCCGGGAGCTAGGTACTCATTTTACTGACCTCAGAAGGATGGAAGGGTGAGTCAACCTCGAGTCAGCTGTCGGAATCCATTGCTAATGAACGCTGACTGTGACCAGAGTTTTGGGTACAATACTACAGTTCAACCACTGTGCCACAAGGCTCCATCAAGTTGGAACCAACTTATTGTTATGTGCTGTCAAGTCACCTCTAACTTATGATGAAGCTATGAATAAGCAATCTCCAAAATGTCTTGTCCTCCATTGCCCTGCTCCGCTTTTGCAAACTTTAGGGAGTCAGTCCTTCATGTACGTATTTAGTCTTCCTCTTTTCCTGCTGCCTTCCACCTTTCCCAGCATTATTGTCTTTTCCAGAGAATCTGGCTTTTTCATGATGTGCTCAAATTAGGACAGCCTCAATTTCAACATGTTTGCCTCCTGAGATAGTTCAGGCTTGATTTTCTTCTAGGACCTACTTGTTCATCTTTCAAGCAGTCCAGGGCATCCGCAAAGCTCTCCTCCAGCACCACGTTTCAAACAAATCATTTTTTCTTTCCAGTCAGCTTTCTTACCTATCCAGCTTTCACACTTATGCATGGTAATTGGAAATACAAGAGTGTGGATGATCTGGGGCTTGGCCTCCATCTTTACCTTTGACGATCTTTTCTAATTTCTTCCTTGCTGCCCTTCCAAGTCTCAGTCTTCTGCCCATTTCTTGGCTGCCGTCTCCATTTGGATTGACGACTGAACAAATGTATATAAAATCTCTAACCATTTCAATTTCTTCATTGTCAATGCCAAAGTTGTGTCATTCTTAATGTTCTGAAATTTCCTTTCTTGTCATTTAAATCCATTTGTTTGAGGCATGTCCTCTGGGGCACCATAGAACAAGTTCCTCTATTTTCTGTGTGACAGCCTATAAGAGATCAGAAAACAGCTATGATATCACCTCTTGGTTGATGGGACTTTGTGGGAGTTGTACATACTGCCCATTCAAACAAAGTATAGTCTTACAGCCATTGTACAGTCTGGCAGTTAGTTGAACAATTAACACATTTTCAAATGAGATTTATTACTTCATTTGGATGGCCTGTGGCAATGTCGGTAGTAGCCACTGAGTATAAAGCATTCTGCTTATGCCGCTTTGGACCAACTCATACTGCAAGCATAACACACACACACAGAGTTTGCTATTTACCAGCCTCATCCATTCATGCTCTTTACTAATGTAAATCTCATTCCCCAAACCCAAGCTTTTATTAGCTTTTTGTGTATAAAAGTAGGGACTCTCTGTGTCTCTCACAGTCACAGAAAAAACTAGAAAAAAAATATCCCTCTTTTCACTTTCTTACCCCTCAGAAAAAGATCTGTCCAGGTGAGGTTTTTCTTTCTCCCCTCTAAGAAGCCATATAGGATTTCCTACAAGTTTCATAGTAGGTCTTTTTTTCTGAAAGAAATACCAAGCACAGGACTGTTACAGTTTGTGCAGGCAAGTGCATCTTTCCTGCACAGGATTCAACTGGCAAGGATAAAAGAAATTCATTCATTTATTTATTTAAAATATTTTACCTTGTCTTTTTCCTTAAAAAAGGACCCAAGGCAGCTTACATAATTAAAAACACAATATTAAAAGCTAAAAATAGTAAATTATTTAAATATTAAACAAGAATTGATTGTTGTTGTTTAGTCGTTAAGTCGTGTCCGACTCTTCATGACCCCATGGACCAGAGCACGCCAGGCCCTCCTGTCTTCCACTGCCTCCCGGAGTTGGGTCAAATTCATGTTGGTAGCTTTGATGACACTGTCCAACCATCTCGTCCTCTGTCGTCCCCTTCTCCTCTTGCCTTCACACTTTCCCAACTCTGACACTTCTCCAGGGAGTCCTCTCTTCTCATGAGATGGCCAAAGTATTGGAGCCTCAGCTTCAGGATCTGTCCTTCCAGTGAGCACTCAGGGTTGATTTCCTTTAGAATTTATAAGTTTGTTCTCCTTGCAGTCCAGGGTACTCTCAAGAGTCTCCTCCAGCACCACAATTCAAAAACATCAATTCTTCGGCGGTCAGCCTTCTTTATGGTCCAGCTCTCACTTCCATACATCGCTACTAGAAAAACCATAGCTTTGACTATGCGGACCTTTGTCGGCAAGGTGATGTCTCTGCTTTTTAAGATGCTGTCTAGGTTTGTCATCGCTTTCCTCCCAAGAAGCAGGCGTCTTTGAATTTCAGGGCTGCTGTCCCCATCTGCAGTGATCATGGAGCCCAAGAAAGTAAAATCTGTCACTGCCTCCATATCTTCCCCTTCTATTTGCCAGGAGGTGATGGGACCAGTGGCCATTATCTTAGTTTTTTTGATGTTGAGCTTCAGACCATTTTTGGGACTCTCCTCTTTCACCCTCATTAAGAGGTTATTTAATTCCTCCTCACTTTCTGCCATCAGAGTGGTATCATCTGCATATCTGAGGTTGTTGATATTTCTTCCGGCAATCTTAATTCCGGCTTGGGATTCCTCCAGCCCTGCCTTTCGCATGATGTATTCTGCATATAAGTTAAATAAGCAGGGAGACAATATACAGCCTTGTCGTACTCCTTTCCTAATTTTGAACCAATCAGTTGTTCCATATCCAGTTCTAACTGTTGCTTCCTGTCCTACATATAGATTTCTCAGGAGATAGATGAGGTGGTCAGGCACTCTCATTTCTTTAAGAACTTGCCATAGTTTGCTGTGGTCCACACAGTCAAAGGCTTTTGCGTAGTCAATGAAGCAGAAGTAGATGTTTTTCTGGAACTCTCTGACTTTCTCCATAATCCAGCGCATGTTAGCAATTTGGTCTCTAGTTCCTCTGCCCCTTCAAAATCCAGCTTGTACTTCTGGGAGTTCTCGGTCCACATACTGCTGAAGCCTACCTTGTAGGATTTTGAGCATAACCTTGCTAGCGTGTGAAATGAGTGCAATTGTACGGTAGTTGGAGCATTCTTTGGCACTGCCCTTCTTTGGGATTGGGATGTAGACTGATCTTTTCCAGTCCTCTGGCCACTGCTGAGTTTTCCAAACATAAGAACATAATCAATCTGATTTCAGTATTGCCCATCTGGTGATGTCCATGTGTAGAGTCGCCTCTTGTGTTGTTGGAAAAGAGTGTTTGTGATGACCAGCTTGTTTTCTTGACAAAACTCTATTAGCCTTTGCCCTGCTTTGTTTTGAACTCCAAGGCCAAACTTACCTGTTGTTCCTTTTATCTCTTGACTCCCTACTTTAGCATTCCAGTCCCCTATAATGACAAGAACATCTTTCTTTGGTGTCAGTTCTAGAAGGTGTTGTAAGTCTTCATAGAATTGGTCAATTTCAGCCTCTTCAGCATCGGTGGTTGGTGCATAAACTTGGATTACTGTGATGTTGAAAGGTCTGCCTTGGATTCGTATTGAAATCATTCTATCATTTTTGAGATTGTATCCCAGTACAGCTTTTCCGTCTCTTTTGTTGACTATGAGGGCTATTCCATTTCTTCTACGGGATTCTTGCCCACAATAGTAGATATGATAATCGTCTGAATTGAATTCACCCATTCCCGTCCATTTTAGTTCACTGATGTCAATGTTTATTCTTGCCATCTCCTGTTTGACCACATCCAGCTTACCAAGGTTCATAGATCTTACATTCCAGGTTCCTATGCAGTATTTTTCTTTGCAGCATCAGACTTTCCTTTCACTTCCAGGCGCGTCCGCAGCTGAGTGTCCTTTCGGCTTTGGCCCAACCACTTCATTAGCTCTGGAGCTACTTGTACTTGTCCTCTGCTCTTCCTCAGTAGCATGTTGGACACCTTCCGACCTGAGGGGTTCATCTTCCAGCCTCATATCTTTTAGCCTTTTGTTTCTGTTCATGGAGTTTTCTTGGCAAAGATACTGGAGTGGCTTGCCAGTTCCTGCTCCAGGTGGATCGCGTTTAGTCAGAACTCTCCACTCTCCAAGAATTGATAGCATTACATTAAAAATATTAGGTAAAAGCAGTATGAAAAACAGATGTAGAAGCAACAAAATATAAACAATCCTGTTTATTGTCGTCTAGACAGTCAGTCATTAAGGAAAAACCTGTCTGAAGAGAAAGCTATTCATCTCTTGTGGAAGGACAGAAAAGATGAGGCCAGCCTGGCCTCCTGTGAGAGGAAGCAGCCACAGAGAAGGCCCTCTCCCGTGTCCCCACCAAGCGCACCTGTGAGGGTGGTGGGACTGAGAGAAGGGCCTCCCCTGATGATCTTCACGCCAAACTACGCAGGATTGTTACAAGACCTGCACAGAATGGCATTTTCTGCATATAATTTATTAGAAAGGGCATTACAATGTGCAGAATCTGGTGATTTCATCCACAGAACAATAGGCAAAATCAAAAATTTTTTTTTGAAAAAGAGGAAATATGAGACTGTGTTTTCAAAGGGAGCCAGGAAATCTTGTGGGAGAAACTTTGGCGGGGAGTTCTGGCACCCGTGAGGGTGTGGCTACACTAAGGATTTGTATCTATTTCAGCTTTTATGTTTTTAAAATCAAATCCAAGTTGTGGTTTTTGTATCGCTTTGCGTATTCACTTTTGAAAATCTTACTCTGATGTTAAGCTGGGTTTTAAACTGCCTCTGGAAACCATACGTCTGATTTGAAATCATTTGCAATATTGTTCAGAAGCTTTTAGGTTTTCTTTGGACTGCTTGCATTTCTTTTGACTGAATCTTTTGTTTGTACTAATTTTTGAAAATAAATTTTAAGTGGCATAAAAAATTAAAAATTAAAATATGTAGAAATGGCAGGACAGGGGCACAGGAAGTGGTGAGGCTGGGTTGCTGTGACTGAGCAGGCATCCTGCCACCCAGCTGATGGATGGTGAAGCTGGGCTACATCATCCTAGAGCATAGGACCACTCTTCGTCGAGCTCCTGGTGCCATGCCACAGCTGATCCAGTGGATCTGCAGGTGGTCTCTTCCTGCACCACCTCCCAGCTGATTCAAAGCACTGTCTCCTCCTTGCTGGTCCCGTTGGCAATATTTACTATGGCATGGGCAATCACACATGCCAAAATGATTCATAAAGAATCGATTTCACAAGTGTGTTAAAATAAAAAGCCTCTGCCTGCCTCTCCTAAAAAAACTTGCTTTGCAGCTTAAAACAACCCCCCCAAAATCAGGTTTCCTGATGCATCATGTAGCTGGGATTTTAAGATTGATTTTATTTATGCAAAACCTGATTCAACAGCAGTTCTTATTGTCAGTGTATCCAGGCCCTGCGATTACTGGAAACGATAAATTTGAGGAGTTGTAATCACATCACTTCTAAAGAGAGGCACATATGGGTAACTTTTTCTGTCTTTCCTTCTCCCAATAAAGCTAATAACCATTTCAGAGGGGGATAAAACATGGGAAGAAAGGTTTAAGCATGCTCTTTCAAGGCCCTGCTTTCTCCTTGTATTTCTTTCTCTATTGCACTATGTGCCACTTTTCTTCCAAAGAGTGTACATTGCTCTCCTCCACATTTTATTCTTACCCCAACCCTGTGATGTAGATTAGGCTCAGACAGAGTAACTGGAGCAAACTCACTCAGTAAACTTTGGGGACTAGTGGGGATTTGAACCCAGGTCTCCACAGTTCAATAACTAGTGTATCATACCAGAAAAACACACACACACCAATCACCTCCTTCAGGACAGGCTTAGCCCCAAGTGAGGAGGTTTCGGTATAACAGTGTAATTAAATAATCACCATCAAAGCATTCAAAAAATTTCTGAATATCCAATTTTATATGTATATTTTCTGCCTAAATGTATCAGGATGACATGGTATCTTCTCCAGCCCCTGCTGTATTTTCTAGACATTTGTATAGGTGCTCATGTTCATATATATAAGTCCTTACAAAGTGTACTCTCTTCTGCTGGTAACAGTTAAGTCTCTCTAATTTCTGGAGTTAATATTGTTTCTCATTTATTCCCACCTGTCTCAATTTTTTTTAAAAAGCCTGTCTCCATCTCAACACGGGAAGTAGAGACGCCAAAGGGATTAGCTTTCAATTTACTCAAGAAAGTAGCTGTCTAATGAAGATGCCAACAAATTAAAACTGGGCGATTTGGCTCAAAAAGTTCACGTTCCTATGGCCTGGTTGTGTTTCTGCTAAAAATCAAAAGAGTTCCTTTATATATAGGACAAGAAGATGTGAAGGGTTGGGCCCACTGTCTCCCGCCAAGATCTTGTAGGGAAGAGTCACCTGCTATCGTGTGATGAAACAGATCACCCCTAATAGATACACTGTGATATGATGAGACCTTGAAAAACAACGTTGGTATTTTCAGTCTCCCTGGTCACACACGCAGGAATTACTCAGAACTTGGTTTTGTGAACGAGCACTACTACAGCAGCAGAACAAATCATCCATCTTTCCATGTCACACAAGCCCTTCCGCAGAGATCATTCCAACGTAAGTCTACTCTTTTACAGTTTCATTTAGCACAGAGTATATAATCTGTTGTACCGGTTGTTACTTTCTTTCTCGGTTTTCCCACAGTAAAGTATGAATGGCACAATCTTTGTCTTGTTTTCATGTTTCTGAGCACCCTAAACCTCATGTTTAAAAAACACTGATGTTCATTGTATGTGATAAATGATTCAGATTTGCCTTTTGGGGCATTGCTACCCTTTCACATTTTTTCTTCCCAGTATTCTCTTAGGCATGTTCAAATAATATTCCTTACATTTTTATTCAGGTTAAAGTACCAGATAAGTGCAATGGGAAATGAAGACTGAAATAAAACCAGCAGACTTAAACCAAGCATGAATAATTCCCATAATTGCTATAATTATAATATTCATAATTATATTAAAAAGTACTTTATCTACCCCATTCTATGAAACATCTCAGAAATTAACCGAAATCTTTGTTAAAACACATGCATATTATATAATATATATAATGTGTACATACCCAGAACACAGGCCAAAGAAACTGCACATGTTGAACACATCAGATACAGTTACATGATGAACGTTTAAAAATAGACGAAGCAGGATCAGCTTGTGCCTGTGATCGAATAGATTTCAATCACAAGCTATTCCTAAATTAAAATATACATAAGCAAATGTAAAGATCCACAATTATTAACATGAATCAAAACGTTTGGGAGGAAAACATAAAGTTGAATCTAGACTTTATAATAAGAATTTACTTAAAAAGTGATCCATGTGATCCTTGTGTTTTTCATCTGTACAAAGCAAAGCTGAGGGAAATAATCTGGATTGAGGACACAGCCTGAGAGGAAAGGGTTAAGTATTTCCCTTTCCCATTGCAGAGCACAGTGCTCTGTTATGGGTCAACTCCTGAAAGTCAAACTAGACAATATGCTTAGCAAATATTTAGAAGAGCAGTATCTTCAGGTGGTGCAACATGTGATTTTCCTCACCTCATTGACTTGTATTATAACATCCTTTATTTTGTGATTGATTATTGAAAGATAAATACAGATATCATTTGCACGTCTTGTTGGGGACCACCATTTCAGAGGAAATCTCAATCTTGGAGGAAACGTGACTAATTGGAGGGAATGTTTACCTTAACAATTACTTCAGAGTGGCCAAAGCTGACTTCCACACAGTGATGGAACATTCTGAAGTACAGGTGCTCATTATGACAGTCCCCCTAACCACATCCCATGTGAATTATGCATTAATTTATTAGTATTTATTTATTACATTTTTATCCCACCATTCTTCCACTGAGCTTAAAGAAATATACATGACACTTCTCATTCTCTCCTCTTTATCCTTGCAATAGCTTTGTGAAATAGGTCAGTCTGAGAGACTGTGACTGGCCCAAGGACACCCAGTGAGATTCATGACTGAGTGGGGATTTAAAGCTTGATCACCAGAGTCTTAGGACCTGAAGAGTGTGGCATATAGATAGGTATATGGATTGCTATTGGTAAGGTGTGGTTCAAACCAAATTATGATGTCCACACATTTTTCTACTTAGATTGATCCAACCTGCCCCTTTAAGAGCTGCCATGCACCTTTCTGGCACAGTGCTAGGGCATGTATTCTTTTTGGTATGATTCAGTGTGATCCTGATTATCTCATTGTGTAGTTTGTGCGGACGGTTAGTTCACATCCGAATGGAGCTGCAGGTGTCGTTATCAGAAGTGACAATCCTATGAGGTAATAAGTAGGTTGTGACATTAAAAAGAAGGATGGAGAATCCCTCTATTTTTGTCTTTTATTTTTCTGGATAGCTCAGTGGTTTAGGTATCTGGCTGCAGGGCCAGAGGTGGTTGGGAGTTCGATACCCCACTGTGCCTCCTATGAGTAAAGCCAGCCTGTGTGGCCTTGAGCAAGTTGCACAGTGACAGGGTGCCCCAGAAGAAGGGAACAGTAAACCACTTCTACCTGGAAAACCCTGAAAAGGGTCTCCATAAATCAGAATTGATGTGACGGCATATGATGGTTATTATAACCGATGCAGCAGAATTCAAATACCACACCAGGTTGATGCATTGCTCTTTCAATATGCTACTTACTTGATTTAACAACAACAAAAAAGGAAAGCTACCACGATCAACTGAATGATGGTTGTGAGAAAAAGCCGGGAAGGGGGCTATGTTGATTCCATGGGCTCTGGCTCCACAAGGCCGCATAGTGCCAGAAGAGCACTGGCTGAGGAAAAAGGCAGGAAAAAGGTCTCCCCAACCTCTGCCCCAACATTTTCCCCTCACGACAGTACTGCCACCACAAGCTTGCCCCACCGCCAGGTAAACTTGCTCATGAGTAAACCAGTGACCGAAAGATGTCTGTGGACCTTTCGCACAGGAGAATGAACATTTCCAAAGTGAATGGAAGGATCAGTCAAGTGAGAGATGAAATGGATTGCACTGAAGATAAGAACCTTTTAAGTGCAAACCAGACTGCCCCGGTCCTCAAACCACTGTGTCACACTGAGGTATTGTCTCACATAAGTCCAGACTGAAGATTAGAAAGAACCTCAAGAAGGCAGAGCAGGGGACTTGAAGTTGCTCATCAAGACTGTTAGCCCCTGAACATCAAAAGAATAAGCAACAGAGATCACCCGGCTATAGTCTTTCTCACTATAGCAATATGTCTTATATTTCAATGTGCATTCTAGCCACTACAGATCTGCATCGATACCTTTAAATTAACATACATAAATTTTATGCAAATCGTTGTCTCCATTCTGTCCTGTTTTTGGAGCCACCCTCTCCCTGGTTCCAATCTTGGCCCAGTCATGAATTTTAGTAGGTGATCTTGGTCTCAGCTTCTTAGCCATCCATCTGCAGTTGGTATTTGAGGTAATACTGGTTTACCTCACAGACTGTTGAAAGAAGTACGGGAATTCTGCGTTGAATGTGCTGCAAGCACATAGGAAAAATAATACATCCGTATTAAATAGTATTATGAATGACTGAGGCAATGTACTCAAAGGAAGCAAGACACACCTGCTTTCCTCAGCTTTTGGATTAAGCTTCTCTCAGGGAGAGACAACAATATGATTGAATCACCCCTTTAACAGCATCAGTCTATGCTTACAGGGAGCTTGAAAGACTGGGTCCAGCTGCTACAGCTTGATTAAAACAGCAGGTGGCATGAACCAGGGCAAATGTACAGTCTTGATGCTCCGTTTCCCAGGCTCCAGAATTTATGGGGGTCCTCCCATTTTTTGGTACCATATGCATGGATTAACCGTGTTACATAGCTGGTTTATTACTGCCTCTGTGTCCTTCTGTGGTCGGTTTGGTGGCTCTTCTTTTCCTGTGGTAAAATACAGTCAGTCATTCTCCTGTTGAAAGAATCAAAAGATAGTTATCCTATCTGTAACTGCCTGCCATAACGCCTCCTGCGTTCTCAGTAAGAAAAATTCTCCAGTTTTAAAATTACTGCAGCCCAGATGCAGCCATTCTTCCTGCTGAAATTTCCAGGGGAATAGTCGTTCTACTCTGTTATAGCAAAAATGACAACAAGGCTTACAGCACCTTCACCAGATGGTGAGTTCGGTTGCAGTTTGTGGAAGCTTACTGTATGCCGAACACAATTTGTTTACCTTTCAGATGCCAATTGGTTATTCCAATTTCAGCGCCTTGGCACAAACTATATGGTTTCGTTTTTATAGCTTCTTTAGTATCACCCATTAGTGAGTTCTCATAGAGGCAGTCTACAAGATGGTTTACATAAAGCCATAACACAAAGCAATGGCAGCAGTTGTCATTTTAAAGCAAAAGACCGCATGGGAATGTGTAGTTAATGTGCTATCTTTTCGGCTTAAAATTTTTGCTCCCTTCTCCCAAGGATTGTGAAAGTTAACATATCTGGGAAAGCACCAGATTGGGAGAGGCTGCATTACACATATGTGTGTATTTAGTTTTCTCCTTTAGGATACTTATGGCACAATGGTTAAGCTGCAATACTGCAGTGAAGACTCTGCTCACATAATTAAATTCTAAACCTCTCAGAGAGTGCTTTAAGCATTATGGGGCTGTATATAAGCAGCATACCTTTTGCTTTGCTTTATTAAACCCACTCACTCCCATCACTCCTGCAGTTTAATTTTAATCTGCAAAATGTTATTCAGCCCAGGCATTGACCATTGGCATCCCATACTTGCCTTTCCTTATCTTCCGGAAATTACTTTCTTTGCAAGAAACGCCACATCCTTTTTGAGCCTGCATAGTTAAGTCAAGCACCTTTTCTATGATAGCGAGATATTAGACAAATCTCACATCCTTTCGCATCTTATCTTTGTCCGATGATCAACTAATTCTGTTACAGAGTTTTTTTGCTCTGTGTTGTTGGGACAGTGTTACAGTTCTTGTCATCAGATCATCCCTGGCATGGAATGCTTTTCATTCAGTTCTTTTGTCATTCAGTGTTTTGTGTGCTGCTACTCACTGCCAAGTATTATACTCAATGTTGTAATAATAACTGTCTCTACTGTGTTGATAATATCAATCTAGACCTGTTGCATAGATGCAAATCTCTCAGTGGATTAGAGAACTGCATGCAGCTGCTCCCTTCCATCAAGAGAAAAGCCTTGACACATTTATTTGATTTCTATCCTCCCTTTCTTGTACAACTGGAACTCAAGGTAGCTCACAATGAAATTAAAATAGACACATTCTCTCTGAATAGAAGAAGCGATTTTAATAAATACCTCTTTTCTTTTGCAGCCCTTCCCCCATGTTTCCTGCCACACTGTAACCACGCTGGCTATGGAAGTACTGTATGTGAATTGTAGTGCAAAAAAGGGAACTTTTCTAAGGTCTGCATTGAACTGCCTCCCTGGATCAGACTGGAACCAAGTGTAATACAGGTCCCTATTTCCAAAAAAAGGACCAGTCAGTTAATGCCTTCCTGTCTGGCTGGATGTGATTTAAGTCAAATTGATTTAAACTGCAATTTGAATCATGATTTAAATGTTTAAAAACTGATTTTTTTTGTTACTTAAATCTGAAAATTGATTTTTAAAAAATCATGATTTAAATCAATGTGATTTTTAAAAAAATCATGTATTTTTATCCACCCTGCTTTCATTTTATTGACCGTATCCAGCCTCTCATATTCACAGATACACTGTCTTGGAGTAGAGTATGGGGTCCTATTTAACTATGCTGTTCTAATAGGTAAAGGTAAAGGTTCCCCTTGACATTTAGTCCAGTCATGTCTGACTCTAGGGAACGGTGCTCATCCCCGTTTCCAAGCCATAGAGCCAGCGTTTGTCCGAAGACAGTTTCCGTGGTCACGTGGCCAGCGCGACTAGACATGGAACGCCGTTACCTTCCCACCATGGTGGTACCTATTTATCTACTCGCATTTATTTATTTATTTATTTATTTATTTATTCAACTTGTATGCCGCCCGCACTCTGCAAGAGTCTCCGGGCGGCTTCCAACATCAATTAAAACAATTCAATTAAAACAAACACACTAAAAACCAATACAGTTAAAACAAAAACAAAAACAATCTAGATCCATTTACATGCTTTCGAACTGCTAATAGTTACTGATAAATCTCTCCTCCAGCGATATGTCCAATTATTTTAAAAATTCTTCTCTCATTGCATTTTGTGTCATTAAATTTCATTATGTACTGTATGAAGAAGTATTTTCTTCCATCTGACCTAAATGTAGTGCAAATCAATTTAATTGAACAAATCTCAGGACTTAGTCCCATGTGTGAAAAGAACCCCATTCATACCAATTCTTCTCATTTCTCTCTTGTACCCATACATTTTTTCCCAATGATCATGTGGTATATATATCTCGACAAGAGTGTTTACATTATATTCTCGAAGGCTTTCACGGCTGGGATCCGATGGTTGTTGTAGGTTTTTTGGGCTGTTTGGCCGTGTTCTGAAGGTTGTTCTTCATAACGTTTTGCCAGTCTCTGTGGCCGACATCTTCAGAGGACAGGAGTCAGAACTCTGTCTGTGGTCTGGTGCAGTTTGTGGGCACCAGAGCACAGACAGAGCTCTGACTCCTGTCCTCTGAAGATGCTGGCCACAGAGACTAGCGAAACGTTAGGAAGAAAAACCTTAAGGACACGGCCAAACAGCCCGAAAAACCTACAACAACCAAGTGTTTACATTGTTTTAAACTACATCACTACATTTCTTTCTATTTGAACAGCAGGCAACACTGATCTTTAATTTTGTATTGATTCATTTTCTCTGTTTCTTCGGGAAATCAGGCTCCCCCTTGGTTTTTTTTTAATACAAAAGTGATATATCGATAAAGAGGTATGACCCTTCTCCTCCTCCCCTTTCCCTTTCCTCCTTTACCCACTTGTCCCCTTTTCTTTATTTCCCTGCATATCTCTCCCTCTCAGTTCTTGCCTTTTATTTTCCTTTTCTCTTTTGAACAGTCAGGAGGAGGAAGCGGATTTTAAAAAACTTGCAAAGTATTGTGAAGAGCAGGGTTTTTAAAAAAATTAGAGGAGATGTTAATGCAACACCCCTTTCTAATGCAACAATTCAAAGCAGGAAATGGCCTGTTTCTCTTCTCAAGCCCTTTTTCATCTGCAAGGGAGCGGGGGAAGGCTTCCTCCTTCTGAACAATATATTCATGTTGTTTTCGTGGTGGCAGAGGCGGCAGCTGCTACTAGCAATTTATCAATATCCCTTAAAAATAATTCCAAAAAAAGGGGTGAGGGTACAAGTACAATGGACATGACGTGGCTACAGTGCCCCAAAACCCAAGCCCTTTGCAAAGGAAATAAATCGACAGCAATGTGCACATGCACGGAAACAATAAGGAATTAAGTGATGCATCATTGGTACATTTTTAAGCAACTCTCCTGGTGAGGAGGAAATAAATCAATTGCTGGGGCAAATAAATTGATGTTAGCCATGTGTCGTGTGAACAGAAAATTTTGAAACAATCCAAATAGTGGCAAAAATGGTATAACGAGGGTTCTTTTGTTAAGTGTGATTGAGCTTTCAGTTACAGGGCCTCAGTTCTAAAATATGCATGTATCCATGTCTATACATTAAAGGAGTAGCTTGAATAAATACATCCTTGCCTCTTCCACATTAAAATTAGTAGTCATAGCGGGCATAGTGTATATGGAGCTGGGTTTAATCCTTTCCTTGCATACGACGATGCCGATGAAATCACTCCCTCCAAATTCATATTTGGTGGGGAGACCACGGAGATTCTAAACAAATATATCTCTAGGACCTTTAATTACTATGTCTCTTTGTCAAATTAAAAAAAAAACACCTTTTCAATGCTTTTGTCATTTTCTAGATCACACAAAACTGGTTTCAGCACATGCCTTTGCAAATGGATACAGTTCAGATTGGGGAGCATTATGGGTAAATGTCCCTTCAGCATAACCTGGTAGCTGGCTAGATAGCTCGGTGAGTTAGCTATCTGGCTACATAGCCAGGTTCAGAGTTCAGTTCACCTAGTGTGTCTATTTCAAAAGATTAGATAATAACTGAAATAATTCTTAAGAAGAAAGTAACAGGAACAATTTGAATGTATATAGCTGTTTTGATTGCTTTTTGTTTGTTGCAGGCAAAAAAGGAGACAAGGTCTGTTGTTATTTTTTGTTTATTTTTTATTTTAATTTAATAATAAACAATAATATAACAAAGACAAAAAAGGGGGAAAATAACTAAGGTATACAAAATCTTTAACAATTTAAATTTCTTCATTATCAACATTAAAATTGTTCTTCTGTAGCCATGATTTTTGTCTGCTTAAAGTTCAATTGCAGACTTGCTTTGGCAGTTTTTTCTTTCACTTTCATTATACATTGTTTCCAGTTGTTGTTGCTCTCTGCTGGTAAGATGGTGTCATCTGCATATCTTAAATGACTGATGTTTCTTCCACCAATTTTCATTCCTCAGTCATCTGAATCTAGTCCAGCTTTCCGTATATGTTCTGTGCATAGATTTGACAGAAAGGGAAATAAAATGCACCCTTGTCTGACACCTTTGCCTATAGGAAACCATTCTGTCTCTCCATATTCCATCCTCATGGTAGTTTTGTGTCCACAATACAAGGACAATCAAGTGCTGAGACCCACCCATTTCTTTCAGAACAATCCATAGCTTCTCATGATCTACACAGTCAAAGGCTTTGCTGTCGTCTATAAAGCATAGTCTGATCTTTATCTGAAATTCTTTGGTGCACTGTAATAGTCCACAGATATTTAGAACTTCTGGCAGATAAATAGGAGCATTGAGCTATGATCCTTTGTGTGATAACAAGTGTGTACAGGGATGTGAAATGTTGGATGCTATTATTGTTTACCCTTGAACTACACAAAGATTGTTGGGTAAATGCATTAAATCATATCTAATAGATGCTAAAATAGGGGTTTCCCTGTGCAACAAAATATTTAATTTTAATTCCTGTGTTGGCCACAAGTGAAAAATGCATACACATAAAATGACTCTGACTCTGTCATTTTATGTCATGGCATGCTGTGGAAACCAAAAAGCTTCATTGTGTTAGTTGGCCCTTAAAAGGCAGACACACAGCTTCTTAAACTTTTATTTTACTTCCAGGTCAGTGTGATGTCAGGCTTGGATTTATCTGCCACTAAGAGTGCGCCTCATTTTTTATCTACATTGTCATCAGTGTCTGTGCCAGCAAATGGAGATGCAAAGTTCTGCTGCAAAATATCTGGTAAGCACCATGGGATAATTCTTAGATAAATGTTTTACTTCATTTATTAATTGAAATGAATTAAGTGATGATCACTTTTAAGAGATATTTCAAATTGGTGTCTCTAAATGACTGGGAAAATGGCTCACTAAGGAGAAGTTCCATACTGAAGATTCCCAGTATGGTATAGTGGATAAACTGATGGACAAGTGCTCTGGAGAACAAGGTTCAAATCCCTGCTTGGCCATGGAAAATGATTGAGGGAGTGGAACTGGTAAAAACTACTCCTTAAATATCTCATTTAACTTGAAAGCCCTGTTAGGGTTGCTATAAGTCAGTTCCGACTTGACAACACAGAACACACAAGAAGTTGAAACAAACTGGAAACTTTATATAGAAGGTTATGACTGAAACATATCCAGGCAGAATGGGTTAATTATTCACTGCCAACCCATCTTCTAGAACAGCTTTCTGTAACTTGGTGCCTCTGATATGTGCTGAACTACATTTCCCACGGAGACAGTGGAACCATAGTCAAACACGTCCAGAAGGCACACATTGGAAGAAGTTCCTCTGGATCACCAAATATGCCAGACACTGAAAAGAATGAAAACTAAAAATACAAACAAAGTAACTGTAAGAAAGGAAAGAAGAGGTCATTAACTTGATGATCAGCAATTAGCAGCTGGACAACAGGCTGAGCAGACACATAGGTTATATCTTTACAGTCTTCTGCCATATGATAGAAAGGTATCATTTTTATTTAAATTATAGCAACAAACTCTTAATATGTCTCTGTATGTATAATTACTGTATGCACATTTCATGGAAATCCTTGTTCTCTATTTTGGTGTTGCATATCCTCTTTCTCAGCAGTGCCTAAGTGGTCACCCCGACTGGTAGGGTTAGTTTTCAACAAGGATCTGAAACCAGGGTTATCACACCTCATGCTGAGAGTGTAGAGAGGATGAGAACATGACGTACTATGCCTGATACTGGTTATATTAGCAACCTGACAAAAAACAAAAGCAAAGTGTGCCACTTACATACCACCTCATAGCACTTAAAGCACTCTCTGGGAGGTTTACAATTTAATTATGCAGGCTACACATTCACACACCCTCAGCAGGCTGGGTACTCAATTTACCAACTTCAGAAGGATGGAAGACGGAGTGAACCTTGAGCTGGCTAACTGGGATTGAACCCAGGTCATGAGTGGAGTTTTGGCTGCAGTACTGAAGTTTAACCACTGCACTATGAGCCTCCTTCTACTAACCATTGATGGCCCTAAACTCCATACATTTATCACACCTGCTTTACAGTCCTCCTGGGTGTTAAGCATCACTATATCTTTTGGCTGTCAATTCCTCAGTTTAATTATGTCATGTTTGAAGAAGTACATTTAATTTACCATGATTCCCATTCTGCATTTAGGTATATTGAATGATCATTTTATTATGATGTTAAAACATCTCCCTAAGCACTTTCTTTCTACCATTTTCTCTATATCACTATGTTAGAATGTACAGACCTTAATTTATACACTTGTATCATCTCTTCCCTTAGTCATATTTTTTCCTAAGCTAAATGGCTCTAAATGTTGTAACTTGTATTTTCCACACCTCTCCTAGCTTTACAACATCCTTTTTCAGATACGGTGACCACAACTGTAGATGATATTCCAGGTGTGGTCACACCGTAGATGTTCATTGGTAGTACAATATTAAAAGGAGTTCCCCCACACACATTAGTTTCCTACCTATAACAAACATGGAATCTGCCTTTTTAAATATAGTAGCCCCACATAAATGGCTAGGTACTTGGCAGTAGAGTCAAAGACTGGGAGTTCAATTCCCCACTGTGCCTCCCAGGAGAAGAGCTAGCCTGTGTAGCCTTAGGCAAAGTGCACAATCCAAGAACACCTCTAGAAGAACGGAATGGCAAACCACTTCTGACTACTTTCTGTATACAAAGGGTCTAGAAGACACAGAAGGAATTGCCGTAAGTCAGAATTTAGTTGATAGTAGGATATTGTTATATGATGTTTCTCATTCTGTTTTTACAGGCAACCCCAAACCTGAGATAAATTGGTACAAGAATGGACAAGATATCAATAAACAGGATATTTCTGACTGTAAAACAATAGAGGATGATTTGAACTGCATCTTACATCTGTTTGGGTAATGTGCTACGCATTTTCTCATTCTTTACTTGGTTTCTTGAGCATTCCCAGAAATGAATCTAAAGCTTCAGTCCTGTTCTCACCATGGTAGAGTGAGGATTTTCAGCAAAATGGAACTATGTACATTTTGTTTATGGTGGAGTAATCCCCACAGAGTTCAATGGGATCAACTTCTAACTAAATAAGTGTGCATAAATTTCAGTCTCACTGCAATCCTTTACTTCCTTTGGAAGCAGGGAAATGCAGTGGGATTTTTAAGAAATAAGAAGAGAATTGGACTGCTGAGGACTGAGGGTGTAACTGCATAGGCAAGTTATCCTGCATGTGTTTGGGTTGATTAACCACCCAGAGTAGACCTTTGGTCTAGATGGGCGGGATAGAAATCCAATAAATAAATAAATAAATAAATCTGACATACCCGTTTCTGCTCCTAAAATCACTGCAGTCATTCACACAGAAATTATCTATCTATGTTCAAAAATCAACACAGAACTTTCCAATTTCTAAATTTTTCACACAGATCCATCCCATCCTATCAACACCACCCTATTCCCCACCCGTTAATTTTATTATTTCACTTCACTCATCCTTTGAACTCCCAACCTCTGGCTCCACAGCTAGCTCCAAACTGTAAAGTACTGTACAAATGCTGAATTAATATTATCAAAAGAGATTCCTATTCCACTTACATCCAAAGAAGATATTTGTGCAGCTGTACACATCTCACACTCCTTCACGGATTGCTGCCTTGTCGTGGCGAAGGGGCTTGAGTAATTCAGAGAAGCTATGGGCTATGTCGTGCAGGGACACCCAACATGGACAGGTTATAGTGGAGAGTTCATCGAAGCTACCAACATGAATTTGACCAAACTCCAGGAGGCAGTGGAAGACAGGAGGGCCTGGCGTGCTCTGGTCCATGGGGTCATGAAGAGTCGGACACGACTTAACGACTAAACAACAACAACACATATCTCACATTATACCGGGCAAACATCCCTTAGCTTAATTTGAAATCACACTGCCAGCTGCAGGTGCTATTAGATAATTTTTGAAAAGAGATTCATAGGGCTTGCGAAAGAAAGATTTCTATGTTGAGCTGATATGCATGCCATGTTAAACCATATTTAACACAATACAAACAAATAGGGACAGACGAAAGTGATCACTCTCCGCATATCCTTTCCTTCTATCTGCACGGAAGAAGAAATTTGAAAGCTGTAGCTTGCACTTGTGATTAACTGCAGCTTGATTAATCAAACTTGATAGGTGCTGTTAGGTTCAGGCACGATAACACCAAACTGAAAGTAGTTTATTTAAATTGACTACAGATAAGATTAAGTACAGTTTCTTGATCTAGGCAGCAAAATAATGGGAAAAAATGGATGTAAACACCTACAAACTCATCTTATGTGAGAGAAGGAAGCAGGAGGGGTACACAGCTCAGTCCTGCTCATTCATGACTTAGCGTGATGTACAAATGGTGCTACTGGTGTGCACATGTTTTCTTTTCAGGATGCATACAATTTTTTTGTTGTGCTGCTTGGGATAATAGTATGGGATCAGACGGAAAAGTACTACCCAGAAGCAATCGTAGCACGGAGTTGTTTCTATAGTCAGTGCTCTTCTCTTTCCAAAATAAGAATTCCTGGGGCTGGGGATGGACACAAAAGACGTATATGATCTAGGTGTGAACTGTAACCAAAAGAAACATTTGCAAGAAACTGAAGAAATTGGTTCAGAGAAGCCACTCATAAGCACACACAAGAAATATTGCTTGGTCAAGTTATCTGTCATGAAATTCCCAGCCATTAAGAATAAAAGGCTTGGTGAATATTAGCAAATGTCTCATCATTGGATCTTTGAGGTATAAAATACTTTTAAGTAATTTATCACTGCCTTTTTCTGCACAGTGCTAGCAGGAATTTGTTTGAGTGCCACTGCTATTATCCGTGAGCAATCCTTCTTCCATTCTGCCCTTCAAGAATTTCTCAGCCTGCATTTCACACTGTAATTGTCAGTTTTCTCCTGCTGATGCGAACATTAATTCCTGAAGACGTTGGATGCACCTTAGTCTTGCATCTCCACTTTGATCATTCCACCTTAGGTGGAATCCAGACTCTTGGAAGACCTCAGCATCCTTACGGTATTGCTGTCTGTTTCCCTGACACATTTAAACCCCTTAACACACTAAGGGGTGCATCCAAGATTCAAATTCAGGTAAAGGAGTGAATGCTGATGCAGGAACGATGAATAATTAATACCTGCAGATTACAACACATTGTTGTTGTTATGTGTTGTCAAGTCACTTCCAACTTACAGAAATTCTATGAATTAATGACTACCAAAAAAACAAAAACCCGTCCTGTGATTAATAGTCCTGTTCAGGTCTTGCAAACTTAAGGTGGCGATCCCTGTTTTGAGTCAATCCGTGTCATATTTGGTGTTCCGCTTTTCCTGCTGCCTTCAACTCTTCCTACATGATTGGTTTTTCCAGTGAGACATGTCTTTTCATGGTATGCCCAAAGTATAATAGCCTGAGTTTAGTGATTTCAGTTGCGATATCCATAAAGCTCTCATCCACATCTCAAATGAGCTATTTTTCCCTGTCAGCTTGTCTTCACTGTCTTGCTTTCACATCTGTATATAATCATCAGAAACACTGTCATATGGATGACCTTGCTTTGGTTTGCTTTATAAATTTAATATTGACAATCGAGAAATTGTTACGGATTTTCAGTTATCAGTCCAGATGGAGAGTGCAGCCAAGAAATCAGAAGATGACTGACTTGGAAGGACAGCAGTTCAGGAATCTGAAGAACTCCTACAGTGTAAATGTACAGCTGTGTCATGGAGACTAAAGCCAAGATCACCCATACAGTGGTGTTCTCAGTTATCATATAGATTTGTGAAAGCTGAACAATGAAAAAAACAGAGGGTGAAATTGACTTGGAGGAAAGTTTTTACAGATGCCATGGGTGCCAGAAAGACAGTTAAGTGAGTGCTAGTACAAATTAAGCCTGAACTCTTACTAGAAGCTTAAATGTCTAAATTAAGGCAGTCATGAGACAGGACTCACTGTGAAAGACAATTATGATGGAAAAGCGGAAGGCAAAAGAGGAAGACTGAACATGAGATGCATTGACTCAATAAAGGAAGCCACAACATTTAGCTTGCAAGACTTGAGCAGGGCTGTTAGTGACAGAACTTTTTGGAGATCATTAATTGAGGCTACAAGTCAGAAGCAACTTTTATTAATATGCTACTAAAGCTACAACGTTTGCTTTCAATAATAGCTATCTTTTCGGTTTGTGAATATGTACTATTTTTAAATTGCTTTATATTGTTTTTAATTCTTTTTTAAGGCTGCCTTTAGGGTATTTGGGAACTGAAAAGCAGAATGTTCAATATCATATATATATATATATATATATATATATATATAAAGAAATGTGTAAATATGAGGAACTACAGCCCTTTCATTTGATCTGTGATATGTGAGTATCATACTGTGTTAGGCAGCCAAAGTTTTATTGTTTTTAAATCAAGAATACCTCTTCTTTTAGATCATTCGAACTGTTGATTAGAAATATATTTATTATAAGTATATTTATATGACTGCATTTAATTTCAATATTATAGATGTTTAATATATAAGCTCTATAATTTATATTCACAGGTGCAGAGAGCAACATTCTGGAGTGTATCAGATTGTGGCTAAAAACTGTTTTGGGACTGTTCAGTCTTCAGCTTTTCTTAAAGTGACATCGGGTGGCAAATCAGAAGTATGTCAAACATTAATCCATAGTTCTGAGGATAATATAGAAACTTGCAAGGCAGGTGAAGGAACTGCGTATCAACAGGGAAATTCCAATGCAAGCACAGAAAATAAAGAACTATTAGCGAGGGGAAAATATTTAGTCCATGAGTATTTCCTCTCTTCAGGTTCACTAGCACTTCCACAGCCAGAACACAGTGGTTTATCTGCAGATTCAGAGCAAATGTTTTCCCATTCAACAGAATATGAATACCAGCACAGTAATACTCATTGCTTGGGAGATAAAATCCAAACTAAAAGTACACCCAGTGTGAAGAAAAACAATGGCAGCGTTTTGAGTGTGTCACAAAATACATCTGATCTCTTAATTTATGATCAAGTGTGGACGAAGGGTACTGAATGCACAGTAGATGAATCCAGCAATTCACAAGTGGATTCCAAGCCATCAAATCAAATAACTGATCATACAGACAGCTGTTCCTTTAACGCTGAAGTCTTAGCTGCTTGTCAGACGACCGAATATGCCAAGACACAGGAAAAGGTTTGCTTCAGTAAACTTCTGGAAAAAGACACACTGTCTGGGAATCACACGAGTGCTCTTCTAGAAAATCAGACCGACTTTTCAGAGGCTGCCTCTGGAAATGTTGACAATAATGTTGAGATTTATCTGGGCAAAAACTTTATTACATTTGAGGAGTCTTATGATGATGATGACAACCTTGAATACTTGGAATGTTCTGACTTGATGACAGAGGAAGCATATCAAAACTGGGAAGAGAAGCTGAAATTTCTGTTGGAAAGTGAGGATGAGGAAGGTAAGTTCATACTGGGTAGTGAGTGTGACGGGTGTGCTTACTTTCTTGGTGATATGCCTTGCCTGTGTCAAGTGTCAGATAACACTGTGCCTATGGATGCCACCATTGGCTTCTGTGATCATCAGTCAAAATCCAAAGAAGTAGCTGTCAGGAGTGACCTCACTGCATACAGTCCATCAACCTTGCAAACAGAAATGACTCTCACTGTTGGACACCAGCAAAGTAAAACTTCCACTATGAAGGACAAAGAGAAGTACAAACTGCCTGTGGCTTCCATGGCAATTGAAAATGATTACCCCAGAGTTGAAGAAGAAAACGATGGCCGTAATCATTCAGCTGTGGACGTTGTTCATTCACGTGGAACAGAAAATGGGATTTCAGAGATGAAATGCTTCCCTTGCGACTTTGCTGGCTCTTCCATAACAGCCAGCAAACGAGCCTCTCGGAGAAACTTGCAACGGTTAACGAAAGTCAGAAAGAAACCGACCGAAGGAAAAACCAATCTTGGCGTAGTGAGTCCGACAAGGACATCAAAAGATGGTCTAAACCTTCTACATCCCAAAGAGCTTCACACCTCTGAAATTTATACAGTTCAAAAGGAAAAGAACTATTCAGATACAGCTGCACAGCTTCATGGACTGGGAGCAAGTATTTCAAACAAAGGCGAGCAGGAGGTAGCAAATACTTCAAACACACTGAACCAAATTGGTTTATATCATGGTGAAGGAAGAGATAAAAGTAGCCCACATGAAGGCAAGTGGATCCAAGGCCTATCAGAGGGAACCCGAATGCCAAATGAAAATGCAGCACTTATGGTAAGATAATTTTTAAAAAATCATATTGCATATCATTTACTTTAATGTGCTTTATTCCTACTTGTCTTAAAAGAATGCGGATCCTGAAGGACTTCATCATTGAAGCCTGTGTGATTGACAGCTACTGCTGTTAAGGAAATCTGGTTTTGAAAAAGGCCCAGATAACCATAAGCTATCCTAATTATAGAGAGAGGGCAGGTGGGGGGAGGACCTGATAGTAGTAAGTAGCACTAATGGGACATGTAGACAGCTGGAAAGAGAAACCTGACACTGAATCAACGCCATGTGTCGTATTCCAACAGTCTCTTTCTCTTTGCTACAGGCCAAAGTTTCTCAATCCTGTGTGGAATAAATGGACAGGTGGAGATTAACAGAGCCTTAGGTGTTGGGAACAATTTATAAATGAAAGTTGCTTTCAATTCTGAAAGTATAACGATTATAAATTCTGCTCTTTCCTCTAAATGTTGCATTGATCTCTTCTTACCTTGTCAAAACTGCCTTATTAGTTATTTACATATATCCATCTCCATAATGTCTTACATTATGGGTTCCCAGGGTGTTTGTCTGGTCTGTGCTATCTTAGTTTAGCCTTAACCATCATAGCCAATGGTTAGTGATGATGGAAGCCATAGTTCAACAGCATCTGGGGCACAAGTTAATCACACCCCTTCTTAGAATGATCACTGACTCTTTCCCTGCATTAAAATATGTGGGTTCTGAGTGATCCATGACAGTAGCATAACAACTTCGGGAAAGATTTTGCTTCCCTTTTCAGCTACAGTATGTAATGGACCTTTGAATGATTCATTTCTCTGCTGTGTGAATAACATAACTAGAACTACTTACCCACAGATATGACCTACAGTCTGAATCAGCATTCAGAAATCCAGTTCTAAAATAATTTTTTGAAGTAATAGGCTAAGATATGGAATGATTTCTATGAATACATACAGTGCCTTAGAGAAAGGAGTCACTACCTCAGAGGAAATCTTAATCAATCAATACAGTTTTTAAAAAATATCTAAATGGAGTCTACAGTTGAGATATGTTTATAACCTATTATAACTAGATTTTTCTACCTTGGCATCCATAGTAACTGCCTTGGCATCTAGAATTAAATAACATGAAATTTTATATCATTCATTGGATTAAGAAGCTGTTCCATAAACACCAATAATAAAATCACAAGGATAAAAATGTTTAAGCAGCTAATTCTGCTGTGTGTGTTTGGTAGGGCATTCTAATATCCTTGGATTAGAATAGATGTTTACTTTTCTTCTTTAAAATCCAGTGTAATATTTAGCATCAAACAGGGTAGCACTATAGTTCTCTGGGTATTTTTCTTATAATAGTTTTCTGACTGTAGAAGCTCCTTTTCATGCTGTGGGAGTCACAGGAGTTCTCTGTTGATTAGAAAAGACTGGGCGTAAGAATTGACCTTCTCAGAGGAAAATGGACCTTTTCATTTGGTGTAGGTTGACACATAATCTGATGTAGCTCATTTCCGAGGCAGCGTGTGTTTGTAACAAATGATAGCTGGGGCCTTTCCATTCCCTTCCCCATTGTTTGAAATATTATTATATTAATGACCATAGTATCATTAAAAAAAAATTCTGGATGAGACAGTAGCACTGTGAGAAGTTGAAGGCAGCAGAAAAGAGGAACAGATTAGTGGAACATGAGATTAGTTGGTTCAATAAGATAAGCAATGGCTCTTATCTTTCCAAGACCTATGTAGGAAAATGAATTCTAATGAATTCTGAAAAGGATAGTTTGCAAGACTAGAATGGTGATGGGAGCCTTTAGAGGTCACTACTTCAGAGGGGGGAAATGAAGAATTAAATAAATAAAGCCAAGGTCTGCTGATGATACAGAGCAATTGTGCAAGTTTTACAGTACAATCTGCTTTATCGCTGCAGGTCTTTACTGCACAGAAACAAGGTATACTTAGGTATCTCAACAATAACAACGAATGTATTTTAGATTGTTTTGCCTTCTCTGATCATATGTCAAAATGAGGGAAGGGTATTGGTCCCCTAGCCACCCCAGATCCTTGCTATAAGCAAGTCATCAGATAGCGCTTTTGAAACCAGCATACTTAGGAATCATAACATACCTGCACCTCAGGGAGAGTATGCGCATACTCCCACACAGTGTTCCCAGTTCATAGTCATGTTGGTGACAGGCCTAACATGATGAAGTGCCATTTCTCAAGCTTGCCAAAAGGTCAACGGTGTCAGTGAAGTGCAGATTCATTTGGCTGATGGACAGGGTTTCCAGGGCACCAGCTCAAGAAGCTGAGTTATTTGTGTACTTTTCTGTTTTCATAATAAATCCTTGTTGGCTCATTGAGGTTGCACCACAGCAACCTTGACCAATTTAGCTGGATATGATAGGTATTGTAGTCTAACACGGATGGAAGGACAAGGCTAGGGGAGGCAGCACGAAAGCCATTCATGTAGGAAAATATAATACCAGAGCAATTTATGTAAACTAGAGCAATTTTGTTTTGATGTAGCTGAAGTATGCACCAGCATTCTCCTGAAGTAGGGATGTGTGTTTTTATTCCTTGTTCTGAAGTAAGCTCAGCGTTGTTCTTCAAATTACATACGTACATGCTCTAAATCTGAAGGTGCAGTTACACAGGGATTTGTCCTGCTGTTTGGTCTGCTCTGGGCACGGACTGGTTTGTTCCCTTTCCCTGCAACCACATGATATAAGTGCCAGTGCAGAGCAGCCTGTCCCTAGGGTGTTTTTACCTGCACCTTTCTGGCTCTGTGTCAGGGCTACTCTTTTTTAGGTGTGGGTAGGATCGCTCCATTTTGGTTCAGTTCCAGCACATGCAATCACTGGGATGGAACCAAAGTGGATGGCTTGCTGCTTTCAATTTCCCATCTGCTTCCAGTTTCCTAGTATCGTTAAGTGGCTTAAACAAGCAGCTTAGCCAGTTAACAATTTTGGAAAATTAATAACTTCCTCTGCTCCCCTGTGGACGGAGAGAGGGAGGAATCAAAGGTGTTTTTTTTTTTCTTTTAGCACCTAGTGGGGCATATTTTACCAAAAAATAAAATAAATTGAAGGCTTCTCTCGGAAGGAGGAGGAGACAGGAGGGATCAAGGAGGGTGGTTTTGTCTTTCTTTCTTTTTCCTTTCCCTTTAAATAGAGGTGGCCAAATAGGAATGTTTGAGGCATGTATGACATGTGGATGCAAGGATCATACTGTGACGTTTGCCCCTAGTTGCCCCTGGTTATCTTCCAACCACAGAGCACTTGAAGGCAAACCAAACTCCTTTTCACACGCTGCCACCAGTTGATCACTAAATCAACATACTTTTCTAAAGAAAGATGAAGGTCCATACATCACTGTCTTTTAAATAAAACAGGTTTATTGATTACAGATGTTTTGATAATAATTCATATGTATCTTCTTCAGGTTTATCAATCATCAATAACATTCTTCTATTTGATCTTACAGTTACTATTCACTCTTCTGACTAATCACACCTCAGATCTCCCAAATATCTCTCTAACTCTCTCTCCCTCTCCTGACTCCACACTCTACTCTGACTCCACTGTGACTCTGACTGACTCTCTCTGACTCTTCTCTCTCTCTGGCTCCGCCTTTTAACCTCTCTCTCGACTCCGCCTCTCAACAACATTAGCATACAACATGAATAATGCATGACTAATTAACATAATAAGGGTGAACGCCACACACAGCAAATGGCATACTACACCTCTACGCGATCTTAAGCAATCCCATTTAGTCCGAATCAGCCCACTCCAATTTTGCCATCTAGTCAAGCCCTGACACTGACTTCCTGATCCTATCCCTCTCTCTCAGACAGGTAGATTGTATAGTACTTTCATAAAAAAGAAATACATGTGTGCCATTTAAAAAACTACTCGGATATGGAGAGGGATGTTTGCAATCATCACAATGGCTAGTCCATCAGTACTGCAAATAGGATTGGTGTGAACTTGATAACGAATGTAGATGAGTTTATGTCTAAGGAAAACTAAACCTCCCTGTAGAAGGTACACTGTTATACATACCTGAATGGGGAATAGAAGCCTTTAGTAAATAGTAACAGATTGCTAGATGTTCACTCAGTAAATACAATGTTGTGTATCATCATAGATATCTGAAAGTGGGCAGCTGCTTGGCATAAGTTATCTTCAGGTCTGAACTAAGCCATAGGCTCATTCTGTGGAAGTCTGAGGGCCCGTCTTCTGTAGAAGGTACTAGATCTGAAATGCTTTATTTATTTGTTTGTTTGTTTGTTTGTTTACCGCCTGTCTGGCAGCCAAGGCCACTCTGGGCGGTTTACAACAAATAACAACAAACAACAGAGTAACAAAACAGCAAATAGTGACATTAATACATAGGGGTGAAAATCAAAAATCATAAAGTGAAGTGAGGATAAAATTATAATACAATGAATACAATTAAAAGCATAGAAGAAAATAAAAACATGGAGCATGGCAGTATGATAGAAGTTATATTATTGGACACTTTTGTATCAGAGTGTAGTTTATTCAGGGAAGGGCTGTCTAAATAGCCAGGTTTTTAGTAGCTTTTCCAATGTGCTTTTTGAATGCTTGAATTGCACCTGGCTGTGAATAATTTGTGAGTTGTGCTTTGGAGGTATTTGGAGATTTGGAGGTATCTTCAGCTTCACTGTGTACATCACTTTCCCAAACAATTGCTTGGTTTTCTTCTGCACTTGAGTCAGTCCCCGTTGCATTCAGACCTTTGTACATACTTGTCATTTCCCAAGGTGGCATAGGATTGTAGTTGTGCTGGGTAAACGTACTTGTGAGATTTGATTAGCAGTTTCTTGCGTTTGTTTTTGATATCTGTATTCTATGGTGGACAGTAAACCACTGTTAACCCCCTGGTTTTTAAAAGAATATTCTTCTATGTCTTGAGGACCAGCTATGCCTTCTCCTTGGTGTGGAGGGTGTTCATGATGAGCTCCTGCACTTCAGAAGTTACTGCTATGTCACTGGGGAGAAAGGACTGGGTGCCCACACTGAATTCATTTTCTGAACAAGTGGAGTGGAAGAGGCAGTTTGGTCTAAAGTTAAATGGCTTTTGAAGTACCCCTTGTACCCCAATGTCTCTCAGTGCAAAACAGACCAATACCACTTCCGAGTCGGAGAGAGAAGCTGCAGAAGGGTTGTATGCCTGGTCCAGCAACCAAAAACCTGTGCTAGGATTACATCTTCAGAAGGAAAATGTTGATCAACTTCTAGTTGTGAAGGTAACACAGAACTATCTGCATAGATGCTTGGAAACCATACCTTAATATCTGTGAAAATACAGCTTATAGATGATAACTTTCTAATAATGTAATTCCGTGGAAGCTAGGGCAGTCCAAGAAGTCAAAATGTGAAGGATGGTGATGATTCAGCTTCCCCCCCCCCCCATTAGACAAACTGAGGGGGGGGTTTGAAGTCTATGAGTGTATTAGTAAGTTAGTCTCTGTTGCAGGTACCATGTTTGAAGGGAGACAGAGAGCAGTGGTGGCTGGTGTTTCTTGTGGTTGGTGAATCAGACCTAAGGGTGACAGGCCGAGTCAAGGGCAAAACCTGGCATTCATACACAAACACATGTGCACAGACACATATGGGCTTTCTTTCTCGTAAACACACAGGCAATAAGCATGAACACATACTCACAAAGAGAAACACTTTGTACCTAGATAAGGAGACAGGCAGGAATGTTGTGGCTAGGAGTAGCACGAGCTTGAGCTGGGGCATTCAGCCCACTGTTGCTTCATGGATGAGTTGGTTCACTTCTTTTTCCAGTAATCACATGACATAATTGCTGGAGCAAACCAAATCATCCTCAAAGCATTCCTACCCACATTTTCTGATCCCCTGTCAGGGCTTCTACTTTTTTGGTGTGAGTAAGATTGCTCTCGTTTGGTTCATTTCCACCATGTTAGATCACTGGTAACAAACCAAAAGCAAGCCTTCTGGCTATCAAGACTCCTTTTGGTGGGAATTTCCAGTGATGTGAATTCAGCTGAAGGCAGTTTCTTGACCTGCCCTTTAAGACAAGGCAAAGAAAATAAATTTTTAATGGAAATCAGACATGATGCAGGGTGTTTTTGCTGCCCTAATATTGTCTGATTTCCCCCCTACTTCTTTTGCCCCTCCACTGAGGGGCAGAGGAAGGTTCTTATCTTCAGTGCAATCTATTTTATCTCTGACCTAAGTGATCCTTCCATTCATGCTGAAAATGTTTATTCTCCTGCGAGAAGGATCCACATGGGTTTTTGGATTGCTGATTTACTTGTGCATACGTTTGTGCAGTTTACTTGTAAGTAATGAGGTAGCAGCCAAGGACAGTGGCAGTAGGGCAAGCTTCTGGCAGTGGTACTGGCACAAGGGGAAAACACTGAGGTAAAGGTTGGGAAGAGGAAAGAGAGGTAACCCATTTTTTCCTGTCTTTCTCCTCAGCTGGGGCTCTATGTTGGGGCTGTGCTGCCTTGTGGTGGTGGAGCCCATGGTCTCGACTAGAGATGGGGGAATTCGTATTCGTATACGAATATCCCCGCACAGGTGGTGTTAACGAGGGTCCAGTCCCATGGAGCCGGATGGTCCACTCACCGATCTGCCATGGACACAGACGGCGCAATTCTACCAGTGGCTCCGCAGCATGCGATCCGCTCACCACTCTTTGATCTTGCAGTGAGGCTTGTCCTCCCGCCTCCTGCCAGGAGTGGTGAGCGGATCGCGTACTGCGGAGCCATTGGTAGAATCGCGCCATCCGCGTCGGATCAGTGAATGGACCATCCGGCCCCATGGGGCTGGACCCCCGTTAACGCCACCTGTGCGGGGATATTCGTATACGAATACCCCCATCTCGACTAATTCTCTTCTCTACCTGTTCTCACAGCCATCGTTCAGCTGGCTGAAGAGTCTTTCCTTTTCCTTTTTTTTTTAGTTAAAGGAAATGGCATATTGAAAGAACAATGCATCAACCTAGCATGGTATTAGAATTGTAATTGTGCTGCATCAGTTAGGGAAATATTAAAAAGAAGAAGAAGAAAATAGAGGGAGGGGTTTCTCCATCCTTCCGTTTAATACCACAACCCATGTATTACACAAGAGGGATGTCACCTCAGATAGCACCACCTACAGCTCCATTTGGGTGTAAGCTAACCATCCTCACAGATTAGAAAACAAACTAATTAGGATTGCACTGAATCATACCAAAAAGAATACACGCCCTAGCGCTGTGCCAGAAGGGTGTGTAACAGCTCTTAAGGGGCAGGATGGATTGAACTAAGTAGAAACACATGCGGGCGCCATCATTTGGTTTGAACCAAACCATACCAACAGTGATCCATATATTAATCTATATGTCCGTCTAGACAGGCCCTGTGTGGATTATGCATTATAGCAGCTGTATGGATTCGGGCGGTAATGGGTTAAAATATCCAATCTTCCTGGTGTATTAGGGTTAAGGCAAGTTTAGCCCTTCTTTCCACCTGTGGATAGCTGAGGTAAATTTATATATTGCTTGACATAGCCATTTATTTCTGTGTGAAGCAAAAGGGAAATTCATGTTGCTAATTGTGCAGGGGCTCTTCCACCCCCACGCCCCCAATTTTCATCTTGCTTCTTTGGTGAATTAAACTGCTGGCTGAAAGTGAGGGGAATGGAAGTTGAACCAAAGCTAGCACTTTTGTTAAGGAGGATCTCCACCACTCCTCAAAAACAAAACAAAACAAAAAACAGCCACCAGCATTTAAAGTAGATTATCCTCTTGATGGTACCCTATGAAGAATGGAGTGGGCAGATATTTGGATGAAGGCAAGGAAGGATATAGGATTCTAATTCTGAAAGAAAGAGTATCCTGAGTGGGATAGCTGTTCAGGATGGAAGCAGAGCACCTGTCTCCAAGGAATGAAATAGGACTAATTAATCATTTCAAACAAATGAACAAACAATGGTTGTTGTGGGTTTTCTGGGCTGTTTGGCCGTGTTCTTAAGGTTTTTCTTCCTAATGTTTCGTCAGTCTCTGTGGCTGGCATCTTCAGAGGACAGGAGTCAGAACTCTGTGTTCTGGTGTAGTGTGTGGGAGTATTTATAGCTGTGGGATCAGCTTTTGTGCTTTTCAGGAGATTGGGTGATTATGGTGATCAGTGTGTTTTTGTTGTGGGTGTATTGTTGTGATAAGGGGGAGAGATGATATGTCACTGTGATTGATGGGTGTCATTGAACAATTGAAATGAACAAACAGTTGTCAGATGCAAAATTCATAAAACATTTGTTTACTGTGGTATGACTCCCAAAATTTTTGATATTATGATGTAAGGCATTTGCTATAAGGACATGTATTTTCACTCAGGTTTTCATTTGTTCATGTGAAGCTATTTGAGCTGCGTTCTTGAATCTTCTTGTAAGCTCCTTTTAGAGTGCTTTCAGACATCTTTTCAACTACTACAGTGACTCAGATCCAGCTGGCCACAGCTGGCCACAGAGTAAGAAAGCTCTCAAGAAGCATGAATACACATACAGGCACACATCTTTTCCACTTTTCACTGAAAGGGATGTGTGCCACTCTTCTACTCTGCTTCACTTTAACATGGTTCAGATGGCATTGGCTCAAGAGATTCATTTGTGGGCAGGTGTCCAATATTAGATATTTTATTAAGCATGAGAAATTAAGAATTATGTCTAAGAAGAAATGAAATTATAAGCAAAGCAAGGTTATTTTACACACTCCTCCAGCTGGGAATATCATTTTATGTTAAAAAGAGTGGTGTGCTCTTTACGCTGTTCCACTGCATGTATTTAATTGCAAGATATGACCTACAGTCATACACATAATAGAGGTGCAAAGTGCCTTATTCCTCTTCTCAATTTTTATTTATTGCCTTGAATAGATGCAAGATTCCTAGAAAGACAAATGCAAACATTATTTAATAGAAGAGACTTCCTTCACTACAGACTTTTGAGTTGAGGTACAGTATATGCTTCAGTTAGAGATGTGCTTTCCTATTTTGTTTACTTTATTAGTGCAATTTGTAAAATCGTCTCTATAGTAAATTGTTTGATATAAAAACAAATGGGGAGGACTTATTTTGAGGGCATATGTTGTGTGCAACAGAGGCTGGTCCATTAGGGCAAGCGTCATGCTGCCCCATTCAGTCCCCAACTACACTAGCTATCCTGCTCCTGCCTGCCACTGAGTTTCATGCAGTGAAGACTCTGCTCATAACCTGAGTTCGATTCTGGGCTCAGGTAGCTGGCTTGAGGTTGACTCAACCTTCCTTCCTTTTGATGCTGGTAAATTGAGTACCCAGCTCGCTTTTGGCGGGGGGGGGGGATGTGTAACCTGTATATTTAAGTTGTAAACTGCCCAGAAAGTGCTTTAAGCACTATGGGGCAGTATATAAGCAGTACTTTAGTTTTGCTTTACTGGAGGCAGGAGGCTGTGTCCCTTCTGTGTTCCTCTCCTGCTAAAAGGCCAGTCTTGCCTCCTCTGTGTGTGTAAAAGAAAGAAGAGAAGAGAAAAGGAGAAGGAGAAGCACAAGGCAGCAGCAGTAGGAAGTATCCAGACTATCAAAATGAATGCTTTCTTCCCTGGCCTATATATGTGTGTATGTGTTCATGGCACTGCCTATCACCCCAGGCTTTGCCAATGATTGTGTGATGCACCTTCTGCCCCACCAATCACAATGTTCACCAGCCATCACTGACTATGTGTGAACAGACACTTACCGATATGGGATTACTGCAGATATCAGGTCCAAACCTAGATCTGTACTCCTGAAACAGTGGCTGAAATCCTGTTGCTCAACTCCATGTGTGCAATGAAGATGACATCATCAGTGGCAAATCACTGTTGATTCAATGCAAATAGCTGCCGATTAAAGGTGATTTCAAGATGCCCGAAGCTCATATACAATTGGACAACGTTGCATGCACTCGAAAATCTCCAAAGATAGCCTTTAATCAGAGGCAAATTGCCACTCCTGTTGTTGTCATCCCTGTTACACACATGGAGCTGTACAACAGGATTTCAGCCATTGTGTTTTGGACTTGCATCCATCTCTTCCTATTTCAACCTGCCCGCCATGAAATCTTCATGGTCATGTTTCTCCAGGTACTGTACTCATGTTAGGGGAAATAAGATCATACTCCATTTCTACCACCCCATTACTGGGGTGACCCCTTAATTGGTTCATAAAATGTAAATAAGAATAAGGCTGTAATTCCATTTTATTATTTATTTAAAATATTTATACTCTGCCTTTCTCCTCAAAAGGATTCAAGGTGGCTTACAATATTAAAATAAATATCACTGTGCTGGAAAGTTGATGACATCAAAATCAGTGAGGCTTTCTTCAGATAAACTTGTCTTAAATTTCAGATTATTAGTATGGATTAATATAGATTCTACTGTTATTTTCCTCCTGAAAAATAATGTAACACACCTATTCATCTTCTTCTACCCCACCTTTCCACACATACACAAGTACACACAGAGAAAGACATATATGTCTCAGTTAGAGGCTAGAATCCAACTGGGAAATGATGGGCAGAATTCTATTGGTGTTTGTATAAGTTTTGTGCAATCAAATATGTAACCAAAATGTGTCCAGCACTTCATGAGTTAACTGCAGTCAGCTGTGGCAATTTAGTAAAGGTAAAGGTTCCCCTTGACATTTAGTCCAGTCGTGTCCGACTCTAGGGCGCGGTGCTCATCCCCGTTTCCAAGCCATAGAGCCAGCGTTTTGTCCGAAGACAGTTTCCGTGGTCACGTGGCCAGCACGACTAGACACGGAACGCTGTTACCTTCCCACCGAAGTGGTACCTATTTATCTACTTGCATTTGCATGCTTTCGAACTGCTAGGTTGGCAGTTTACACAAACCTTAATATTTTAAATCCCTGGCCTTGTTTGATAAATATAAAACTCTCATGTCTTCCTCAAATTTCTTTCCTCTGTAATTTTATTTTAAATTTGAAATATTGCATTTGTAAATTTAGGAAAAAAAATGACCTTAAATATTTTTTGCATTAATTATAGTGCAACTGAGATCTAACAAAAGAGAAAGGAAAAATAATAGGTGTATACCACAGGATGAAGTAAGCTGGATAGTGAGAAAACAATATGTGTGATTAGTTTTCTCCATTTACAAAATGAAAAAATAGATAAAACTGAACATGTTTTTTCAGACTACACATATTTCCCTTGAAATTCTGATAAGCTGCCTCTGTGACACTCTCTATGGGTTGAGAATCACTAGTGTGTGTGTGTGTGTTCTCATGCCACCTCTAAATTTTCCACACTTGCACATTTTCCACTTTCAGTGTCTAGACTACTTGATCCAAGCCACACTAAATGTCAATCTCTCAAGTATCTGGGAAAAGTCTAAACTCATTTTTTTGCTCTGTCTTCTCCTTTCAAGTCCTCTTCACACTCATGACCACTCAAGCAAGCTCTTCAACTATTTAGAAAATGTTTCTCCTTCATCCCTCTACAGGAGCTGAAATAAATACAGATGCTGATTTATTGTAGCTAATCCAGGACAGGTGTTCCATTAGAAGCAGAGTTTTATTTTAAGGAGTATTTAAGCTACAGCAACTTGGCTGACAGTGAATAAGGGTGGAAGCCAAAGGTGGGTGTAGCAATAGGTTCTTGCTGTCTACAAGATTCGTATAGCTGGAGCAAACTTTTCACTCTCCTCTCTCACAGGAACACCCCAAAATTTCTAATGTCATTGATCTCAACAGAGAATATTTGCAATATATTAATTTGTGCTTTGCATGAGGCATTTCATCCCAGGAGCACCAGGAATGATTAGATCTGGACCAAAGAAAGCCAAGTTCAAGCCATTATATTGCCAAATATCTATCTCATCATCATCATTTCATTTGGGGGCCATTTTAAACAATGGAAACAATAGAGACTTTGAAAATTATGTGCATATTAGAGGGTGACTACATTGACAAATAATGCACAAAATTGTCTGAGATTGGGATGGTCAGATTCATATTATTTACTGTTGACTACACAACGTACAGGTCAGTATGAATTAGCCCAGAGTCCCCACTCCCTATCTGTGCCTTTTTCCTCCGCCATTGGGGTGTCTACTTTTTTTTTTTTTTTGCAAGCAAATGCTTTGCATCAGTTCGGGCAAGGTAATGGCTTGAGACAATGTAGAAGAGTATGTGCAAGAAAGAAAGAAATTGCTGATTAGCCTTCTAATAGTGGTTGTGTGCAGGAAAGTTGGACTGTGTGTTTCCCAAGGAAGGCAGGGTGTGACATTTCTTCAGATTGCATTCTTAGACACACCGGCCTCTGGTCATATGTCAGAGAACAGTTTCACTGACACCAGCAAGGAGCATGTCAAATCCCAAAGCTCTGTTCTCTGGCTGTCTGTGTTGTTAAGTGTTAATTCACAACCACTCTCAAGTGAGTTTCCCTCAAATGTATTAAGAGACGACCAAAGAAACTTTGAATACTTGTTCCTTTTTTTAAAGGCTTGGGGCTATCATTGTTGTGCTAGGGCACCTAGGGAGTGGGGAGAGAGGAGAAAATTACTAATCAGCACTTTTTTGCATCTTGTTAAGGTAGCTCTACCTCTTGCACATTTGAGCAGCTGCAGCATAAGCTGCCATAACAAGCTGCATGCAAGGGCTGATTGCCAATTTCCTCCTCTCTCTCTCTCTCTCTCTCTCTCTGCTGACTCCTGTATGATCAGCTAAAGCAAATTCACTCAGGAACGCTCGATTTTTCTGGGTGCAAATTCTCAGTGGATCCATGCAGATTTTTTGTGCTATGTAGTCACATCTTTCATATGGGAGTCGAGGCAGAGAAGAATGACTGCTGATGGTGACGTTTGAAAAGGAGAAACAAGATTCAGGAAAGTGTCAAGCAGCACCATCTTTCTCCATTGCTCAATATTTTTTTCATCCTCCTTAAGCAGTGATGCTTTCGAAAAGAAGGAAGTGGGGCATGATGGCATCAAGCATGAGGATATAACCTGTACTTTTCCCAAGGGCTCCTGTGCTGTCTTTGATTTCATCTCCCCTGCAGTTCCTATTTAAAAAGGAAAGGCCGTTGCTGCTGCTGTTGTTAGCAGAGATCAAGGGCTTTGTAGTCAGTTCCTGGAAACACTAGGGTGACAAATTATGAAATGTTTCTATTTAAAAGCTCTCTTCTCTTTTCTGACAGTGAAGGACCAACAGTCTGAGAAAGTATAAAGGAATAGAGAGGTGATTCCAGATTGTCTCAATGAGCCCTCCCCTAAGAATTTTGTTCCCCCAGACGTCTTAGACTGCCTACCTGACCCAATCAGGATAGGAACACAATAACTCTTCTTGGTTGTTTGTCTCCAGCAACTTGTGTTCAGATATATACTGCTTCTGAACATTGGGGTTCAATTGATTTACTTCAGCTAATCACCTCTCACAGACATATCTTCCAATACTCTACCTAATCATTTTTCATAGAATCATGAAATCATAGAATAATGGAGTTGGAATGAGTATATAAAGTCATTGAGTCCAACCTCCTGCTCAGTGCTGGAATCCAAGTCAAAGTATATCTGAGAGATGGCTGTCTAACTTTCTCTTGAATGCCCCCATCACTGAAGCACTCACCAGTCTCCTGAGGTAATTGGTTCCATTGCTGTACTGCTCTAACAAGTAGCAAGTTTTTCTAGATATTCAACCTGTAACTTGAGCCAGTTATTATAGGTCCTGCACTCTGGAATGACTGAGAACAGATCTTGCCCCTCCCCAGTATGACCACCTTTTAAGTTTTTGAAAAGTGCTATCATAACTCCCCTCAGTCTCACCACCACCACCAAGGCTAAACAGGCTCAGTTCTTTCAGTCTTTCTTCATAGGGCTTGGTTTCCAGTCCTCTGATTATCTTTGCTGCCCTCCTCTGAACTTGTTCCAGTTTGTCTGCATTGTTCTTAAAGTGCAGTGTCCAGAAATGGACACAGTACTAACCAATGCTGAATAGAGGGGAACTAGTACTTCATGGGATTTGGAGACTACGTATATACTTCTGTTAATACTGCCTAAAATAGCATTTGCCTTTTTTTTGCAACCACATTACACTGTTGGTTCATATTTAGCTTGATCACAATGATTCTCACATCCCCCATCTTGTAAATGTGCATTTGTGTTTTTTTGGGTTTTTGTAGATGGTGAACTTTACACTCATCCCATTACATTTCATTATGTTGTTTTCAGCCCAGTGCTTGAACCCATCATGATATTTTTGAATTTTTCTTCTGTCTTCCAGGATATTAGCTATTCCACCCAAATTTGTGTCATCTGCAAAATTGACAAGCATCCCCTGCAACTTCTCATACATGTCATTAATAAAAATATTGAAGAGCACCAGGCCCAGGACTGAGCCATGGGGTACCCTGCTTATTACTGCCTTCCAGTTTGAGAAGGACTCACAGATAAGCGCCCCGAGTACAATTCTGCAACCGTGTATCCCCCTAATAGTTATTATGTCCAGCCCACACCTAGTTAGTTTGCTACTCAGAATATCATGGGACACTTTGTCAAAAGTTTTGCTGAAGTCAAGATATATTACATCAACAACACTGCCAGTGTCTACCGGGGAAGTTACCAAATGGAAACATGAGATAAAGTTAGTCTAGCAGGATTTGTTCTTGACAAATCCCTGTTGACTTCTAGTTATCACTGCATTGTTTTCAAGGTCCTTCAAGAGTGACTACTTTATAATCTGCTTCAGAATTTTCCCCACAATTGATGTCAGGCTGACTAGTATTTTTTATAAAGAGCCATCTGGGTTAGTAATTATCACCACTTGATATCGTCGAAAACATTCATTTTAGGGGCTACATCTTACTTTTGGATATAGTTCTAGTCCAAAAAATAACTTTTCCAAGCTATGATCACTTGTGATAGTGAATATTATTTAAACTCTGGATTTAACAACAGTGTTGTTGTTTAGTCGTTAACTCTTCATGACCCCATGGACCAGAGCACACCAGGCCCTCCTGTCTTCCACTGCCTCCCGGAGTTGGGTCAAATTCATGTTGGTCGCTTCGATGACACTGTCCAACCATCTCGTCCTCTGTCGTCCCCTTCTTCTCTTGCCTTCACACTTTCCCAACATCAGGGTCTTTTCCAGGGAGTCTTCTCTTCTCATGAGATGGCCAAAGTATTGGAGCCTCAGCTTCAGGATCTGTCCTTCCAGTGAGCACTCAGGGTTGATTTCCTTCAGAATGGATAGGTTTGTTCTCCTTGCAGTCCAGGGGACTCTCAAGAGTCTCCTCCAGCACCACAATTCAAAAGCATCAATTCTTCGGCGGTCAGCCTTCTTTATGGTCCAGCTCTCACTTCCATACATCGCTACTGGAAAAACCATAGCTTTGACTATGCGGACCTTTGTCAGCAAGGTGATGTCTCTGCTTTTTAAGATGCTGTCTAGGTTTGTCATCGCTTTCCTCCCAAGAAGCAGGAGTCTTTGAATTTCGGGGCTGCTGTCCCCATCTGCAGTGATCATGGAGCCCAAGAAGGTAAAATCTGTCACTGCCTCCATATCTTCCCCTTCTATTTGCCAGGAGGTGATGGGGCCAGTGGCCATTATCTTAGTTTTTTTGATGTTGAGCTTCAGACCATTTTTTGCGCTTTCCTCTTTCACCCTCATTAAAAGGTTCTTTAATTCCTCCTCAATTTCTGCCATCAGAGTGGTATCATCTGCATATCTGAGGTTGTTGATATTTCTTCCAGCAATCTTAATTCCGGCTTGGGATTCATCCAGTCCAGCCTTTCGCATGATGTATTCTGCATATAAGTTAAATAAGCAGGGGGACAATATACAGCCTTGTCGTACTCCTTTCCCAATTTTGAACCAATCAGTTGTTCCATGTCCAGTTCTAACTGTTGCTTCCTGTCCCACATATAGATTTTTCAGGAGGTAGATGAGGTGGTCAGGCACTCCCATTTCTTTAAGAACTTGCCATAGTTTGCTGTGGTCGACACAATCAAAGGCTTTTGCGTAGTCAATGAAGCAGAAGTAGATCTTTTTCTGGAACTCTCTGGATTTCCCCATAATCCAGCGTATGTTAGCAATTTGGTCTCTAGTTCCTCTGCCCCTTCGAAATCCAGCTCGTACTTCTGGGAGTTCTCAGTCCACATACTGCTGAAGCCTACTTTGTAGGATTTTGAGCATAACCTTGCTAGCATGTGAAATGAGTGCAATTGTACGGTATTCTTTCTATACGAAAGTTGGAGCATTCTTTGGCACTGCCCTTCTTTGGGATTGGGATGTAGACTGATCTTTTCCAATCCTCTGGCCACTGCTGAGTTTTCCAAACTCCCTGGCATATTGAGTGTAGCACCTTAACAGCATCATCTTTTAAGATTTTAAAGAGTTCAACTGGAATGCCATCACCTCCACTGGCCTTGTTGTTAGCCATGCTTTCTAAGGCCCACTTGACTTCACTCTCCAGGATGTCTGGCTCAAGGTCAGGAACCACACTATCTGGGTTGTCCGGGACATCCAGATCTTTCTGGTATAATTCCTCTGTGTATTCTTGCCAACTATTCTTGATGTCTTCTGCTTCTGTAAGGTCCTTACCATTTTTGTCCTTTATCATGTCCATCTTTGCACAAAATGTTCCTTTAATATCTCCAATTTTCTTGAACAGATCTCTGGTTTTTCCCTTTCTATTGTTTTCCTCTATATCTTTGCACTGTTCATCTAAGAAGGCCCTGTTGTCTCTCCTTGCTATTCTTTGGAAGTCAGCATTCAATATTCTGTAACTTTCCCTATCTCCCTTCCATTTTGTTTCCCTTCTCTTCTCTGCTATTTGTAAGGCCTCGTTGGACAGCCACGTTGCTATCTTGCATTTCCTTTTCTTTGGGATGGTTTTTGTTGCTGCCTCCTGTACAATGTTACGAGCCTCCAGCCATAGTTCTTCAGGCACTCTGTCCACCAAATCTAGTTCCTTAAATCTGTTCTTCACTTCCACTGTGTATTCATAAGGGATTTGGTTTAGATTATACCTGACTAGCCCAGTGGTTTTTCCTACTTTCTTCAGTTTAAGCTTGAATTTTGCTATAAGAAGCTGATGATCAGAGCCACAATCAGCTCCAGGTCTTGTTTTTGCTGACTGTATAGAGCTTCTCCATCTTTGGCTGCAGAGAACATAATCAATCTGATTTCGGTATTGCCCATCTGGTGATGTCCATGTGTAGAGTCGCCTCTTGTGTTGTTGGAAAAGAGTGTTTGTGATGACCAGCTTGTTTTCTTGACAAAACTCTATTAGCCTTTGCCCTGCTTTGTTTTGAACTCCAAGGCCAAACTTACCTGTTGTTCCTTTTATCTCTTGACTCCCTACTTTAGCATTCCAGTCCCCTATAATGACAAGAACATCTTTCTTTGGTGTCAGTTCTAGAAGGTGTTGTAGGTCTTCATAGAATTGGTCAATTTCAGCCTCTTCAGCATTGGTGATTGGTGCATAAACTTGGATTACTGTGATGTTGAAAGGTCTGCCTTGGATTCGTATTGAAATCATTCTATCATTTTTGAGATTGTATCCCAGTACAGCTTTTCCCACTATTTTGTTGACTATGAGGGCTACTCCGTTTCTCCTACGGGATTCTTGGCCACAATAGTAGATATGGCAATCGTCTGAATTGAATTCGCCCATTCCCGTCCATTTTAGTTCACTGACACCCAGGATGTCAATGTTGATTCTTGCCATCTCCTGTTTGACCACATCCAGCTTACCAAGGTTCATAGATCTTACATTCCAGGTTCCTATGCAGTATTTTTCTTTGCAGCATCGGACTTTCCTTTCACTTCCAGGCGTGTCTGCAGCTGAGCGTCCTTTCGGCTTTGGCCCAACCACTTCATTAGCTCTGGAGCTACTTGTACTTGTCCTCTGCTCTTCCTCAGTAGCATGTTGGATGCCTTCCGACCTGAGGGGCTCAACTTCCAGCGTCATATCTTTTAGCCTTTTGCTTCTGTCCATGGAGTTTTCTTGGCAAAGATACTGGAGTGGCTTGCCAGTTCCTGCTCCAGGTGGATCGCATTTAGTCAGAACTCTCCACTATGACCTGTCCATCTTGGGTGTCCCTGCACGGCATAGCCCATAGCTTCTCTGAATTACTCAAGCCCCTTCACCACGACAGGGCAGCAAACCGTGAAGGGGTTAACAACAGTACTTCTGGTTTTTTTTCTACCTTGAGCCTACTAGCTGTTTATTTTATTGAGTTACAAGTTTCTGCAGGGGGGGGGGGGAAATCTTGTAATTTCTGCACTGTTCAGAAATATTTAAACTGTTACTATGTTCCCCGTACATTATCTTTTTCTTGTTGAGATATTGTTGGATGTGATGCTGCTTCATCTTATGTAAGAACCTTGGACATGATATTTCATTCAAATCTTTGAACAGAACTCTACCAGTTAGTAGCACTATCTTTGTCTTCTTTTACCTTTCGAATTCCACATGGTAGCACATGTCATGTTTCACTTGTATATGAGTGGGGAAGAAATGCCCCCAATCCTCTTCCATATCTGGCATAGGGGAAATGACATCACCAGCAGCAGGATATTGCTGATAATTAGAGTGCTACTTTGATTCTGGTTCCCAAATGACTCACAATGAGATGAAGTGGAAACAATGAGCAATCAAAGCAGGGACTCTTTAATTAGCAGGAGTCTCCTGCTGCTGGTTACATCGTTTCCCCTACATCAGCATAAATTATGCAACAGGATTATGGCTATTACATAACATTCCCAACATAGGAATTGTTAAAATGATATATATCGATTCTTAAAAATGCTCCTAAGGTTTTAAGCACATCTTTTGCTACCTACTATCCCTTTTAATATGCAAACCATGGCTTCTTTATTATGTCAAGTAGGTACTCTGCCATCATGCTATGGCCTCCTGTTTTCCCACATTCCTCTGCAGGCCCTGTCTATAAAGCAGCTGGGAAACCAGTTGTTCTGTCATTCCAGTTATGGAAAGAGAGATTTCCATATGGCTATGTCATAAGACGTTAATTCTGTTTACTTTCTACACTCATGGTTCGTGTACCTTCTGCAACCTGCTGTCCTTCCACACCCTTGATAATGTAAGTTACACCAACTTACACTGATTTATCAGCATGCATAACATACTGCTATTCACGTCACTCCTGAAAATCAGCCACCATGCAGTGCACTCTTTATATTTAGATATTACATCTGATGTTTCAGCCGCTGTAGCAAAATAAGGTGGTGGGCACGCAATGACAATTCAAATAGAAGCAAGTGGGTGAGAGGAGCAATTCCCTAAGTACAGAAGGGAATTTTTTATCCTCACCTAATAAATCTGAAGGAAGCAGGCAAGTGAAACATCTGATTCAATATGAGTTGTACTAGTAAAGATAAAAATAAAAGGCATGGTTCAGAAACTTTTTATACAAGGTGGAACACAATATATAGCTTTTATGCTATTCTTTTGAGAGCGAGGATGAGCAACTTCTGCACAATAAGAGGACAATTTTCTCCCCTTCTGGAAGTTGGAAGGCTGCACATTTTCTGACACCACCAAAAGATATTTTGCTCCAGAATCTCACATTCTGCCCGATAGTTTTTCAGGTTTTAAAAAAAAGACACTTTAAAGCAGGTATGGGCAGTCTCCAGAAGTCAGTGGGCCCTACACATCCATCCCTGGACATTGGAAGGATCTATCTGTAACCACTCACTGGTTGGGTATCCATTGCTTGGGGCAATTCACGCACCATTGTAGCTTACAAAACATCCTATAAAGGAAAAGTAATCAATAACTGTAAAAAGCCAGTCTCCTTAGTATAAGTAACATTCTTGTTAATCTCTTATTGTTATTCTATGCCGGAGGTCCTTACATCCTTTACAGCAGTGGTCCCCAACCTTGGGCCTCCAGATGTTCTTGGACTTCAACTTCCAGAAATCCTGACCAGCAGAGATGGTGGTGAAGGCTATTGGGAGTTGTAGTCCAAGAACATCTGGAGGCCCAAGGTTGGGGGGGGGCACTGCTTTACAGGACAAGCTTCAATGGAATATATCTATATATCAAAGAGGCTTTCACCCCTCTGTTAAATTCCCATTGACTTTCTTACCAGCCAACCACAATCTCTGCAGTTTGATGTCATGTATATGCCATGTTATCTCTCTCTCTTATGTCTGAAGAAATGGACTTGTCCATGAAAGCTCACATTAAAATATAACAGTCTTTAATATGCCACCACATTTTTGTCTTTTCAATTTGTTCTTTCATTTTCATTTTGTTTTTACTATAATAATTGGTAGCATGTATCACTGGGTTCAACTGATGCCATAACAAGTGTTTTTAGGATTGTGGTCTTCAAGAAGATTAGGAAAAGCAAGCACTTTCACATGCTGAAAATATTTACTTTTAGTAAGTGTATTGTTGGGTTTTGTTTTGCCGTGAGCATCCATGACTTTCAGAATTGTGACACCTTTGACAAAGTCACAAAAAGTGTCACTGACCTGCTAAAAGGCAAGGAAATGGGCTTGTCCTTCCATTCTAATTGCATGGGAGGGTCACATTCCAGAATGGCTGCATCATATTTTTCCAACAAACCCTATCAATTCATCTCTTCCTATGGTCATTTCCTTATTCCAGCAAGATGAAGATGTTCTTAGATTGAATAATTTAATTTCCCAGTAGATCAGGTTCCAAGGCTACTGAGTATTTTCAACAAATTGTCTACGATGAAGGAAAAAGTCCTGCCACAAACTTGTTCAATCCAGAGTGCACATTTCAAGTGTGATTAAGGTGTAAGAGGACAGGCTCTCTTCTTCTGGACTCTATCTTTGATTTATTCTTGGCAGAGGAAGTTCTATAGTGCTAGCTGCTGGGAAGCAGGGTTGGTTGTAGGTTACATTGATAGCTTATATTAAGATATTTTACTTATGCAGCAGTATGGATACATTTTGATGGCTAACTTTGAAAACAGGGAGCAATTTGAAACATGCTGTATTTGGTTTTCCACCCAACTTTATTTACTCATGTACAAAATCTAAATGCTGCAATCTAGATGTGGAAAAGTTCCACGCTTATGCTTGGTCTTTGTCCATAGATATGGAAGAGTAAATGCAACACTAACAAATACTGTACCCAGACAGATCAGTATCTGTGTTAAGAAATGTGACGATATGGTACTGTATCATCTTTACAAATCTAGCAAATGTGCTTAATTTTCCTTATTTCAGTGGGAAACATTTTACCCAGATGGAATGATCAAGGGTAGGAAAATCCTCATTTAGCCTTTTTATATCTCAGGTTTAGGTGAAAGTAGTAAAAGGATTTCAGAACTTAACTGGCTGAATTGTTCATATATCCCACCAAAATGGCCTTCCGTTTCACCTGGTGGCATCTGTGGTTTTAAGTGGCCACTTTAGAAAAATGCCTTCTGAATCAAGGGATTGTATTTGTTGTGGCAAACTGGTGGATCGTCCTCCCCATTACTTGTTGGACTGCCCCATTTACAGATACATCAGAACTAAATATGTAATACTTGGCCTTAAGGGTGTGTTGGATGGAGTCTTATTGGTGAGTTATGCATTTGTAAGTGAAATTGTGTAAGTTGTCATCCAATGTGCTTAGTCCTCAATAAATCAGAGTTTTTTTGCTAGGATCAGAGCACGGCTGACCCTTTGTTATTTTTTAAAAAACAATTATTATTTCGAAGTTCTGCAAACTTTAGAATTCTAATAAGCAGGCTGATACCTTCCTCTTCATTTTGAGTAGAAATTGTTTAGCTATTATTCTGCTACCTGAACTCATTATTAGAGCACTCACTTACCAGAGCTTGTTATTAGAGAAATTAGAATTTTGCTGCTTATTATGATACATTAAGTTTACAATATAATTGGTATAATCTATATGACTACTGTATATATGAGTGTTCGGACAGTAACAGAAATATCTGACCCACATGAGTTTCCTCCCTAGCTGTTTCTACAGGCAAACAGCATAAATCCTAATTATGTGGGTCATCTTCAATTTTTTCTGTTATAAATGTTGCTTGTGATAGTTCTGTCCTACATTGGAATTAGCATCGATGGCCACAGTGAGAACTAAGGAGTGGAGAAATCATTAGAACAGACATGTAAAATAAATTAGAAAAATAAAATAGATTATTTTTTAGAGCACAGTGGTACCTGTTATTCATTAATACCTGGTTCATATGTGCCAGCAGACTGCTCGATTTCTTTTGGTAGCCTAATATGTGAAATGATTCCATGGAAGAATATTGCCTAAGATAGTGCAAAACTATATCTGTAACAGCCCATTCCTATATGAAAGTCATCATCTGATGCTGTCGTGATCTAGTGACTAATATAAATCTGTCAGCCAGAGTGCATCTCATATTCAAAAGACTTCCCTATTTTTCCTGCCCGTCATTTGCTCAGTGTGGTTTCACCTTGAGAATGAAGTCGAACAACTTTTTCACAAGACAGAAACCACGGAGAAGCCACCTGACACCCGTTTTAAAGAGCACATGCTGGCTGCCAACATGCTTCCATTCTGAGTCCAGGGTTTGGTGATAACTTGGAAGTTTGGAACCGTCCTTGTCTAAAACAGTGGAGCTGACTCTGACCAATCACCAGCTTCCTTCTGAAGCACATGCTGCTACCTCTGTGTCCAAAGGAGAGATAAGTGAAGGATCCATTGATGCTGAACCTCTTGAGCATACTGCCACACTACGAGCTCAATCAGTTTTGGTGATTCCCCATGTTAGAACTGGTTTCCACTCTTTCAGTTTACTGTTTCAGCTGCTTTGTTCGAACTATTAAAACAGCTGCTAAAGTGTTTTTTTTAAAGTAATCAATTTAGACTATTTTATTGACTGTACCTTCCTCTGAGATCTGTTGATATGACGCAGATTAGAAAGAGAGAGAAAGAGAGAGAGGAGGCGGGAATCTAGTAGACTCCTCAACTAAGGCTTATTAGGGAAGGGACACAAATCGGTGCTTACCTGGGTAAATCCAAGGGGATCTGTGCCGCTAGGTCATGAGTGGACACTGTGCTCATGGGGGCCTAGAGATGGTGTGTGTTGCTGCTGTTGGACAGAAGCCCGAATAGGAACGAAGGCAATAGTAGTTAGTCCCAGCACTATTGATCTTAGTGGTAGGACCCATCCAAATGGCAGCACCCGATGTGGAGGGTAAAAGTATGAAGATGCCTACGAGAAGGAAGTGGCTGTGAAGTATACAAGCCTTTTCATTTGATTGCCAATTTGAATTGACTCCCAGTGCCCAAGACTTCAAGTGATCAGGGGAAACCAGTGTAGTTTAAGAGGAACTAGTGAGAATTAGATCTCATTTGAGAAGTCCCTCAGTTGGTTCAGGTCTCACAGTAGTAGTGAATACAATGAACTTAAATCTGTTGGTTTCATACTCAGTCTGTAAAATGGATATAATAATAATAATCATGTGCCACCAAGTCAGTTATGACTTACGGCAACCCTTTCCAGGATTTTCCAGGTAGAGAATACTCAGAAGTGATTTACTGTTCCCTTCTTTGGGGGGGGGGGGGTATGCCCTGGGACTGCACAGCTTCCCCAAGGCCACACAGGCTGGCTCTACTCACAGGAGGCACAGTAGGGGGAACTGGACTCCCAACCTCTGGCTCCGCAACCAGATACCTAAAACCACTGAGCTATCTAGCCAGCTATAACATGAATAAAATCACACTTATCTATCTATCTATCTATCTATCTATCTATCTATCTATCTATCTATCTATCTATCTATCTATCTATCTATCTATCTATCTATCTATCTATCTATCTATCTATCTATCTATCTATCTATCTATCTATCTATCTATCTATCTATCTATCCATCTATCTATCTATCATATTCAGTATTAGGTACCATTAACAAGTGGGGCTTTCTCTTAGTAAGAGTGCAGCTTTAATTGATTAGGAAAAGAGACATCACAGGTCTTATGTTATTAAAAGTTATGTGGAGGGGAGGATAGATTTTAGGTCTGAACTCACCTTTGATTTCTTTGTAACCCTTATTGTTTAAAAAACAAACCCAGATTTCAATTCCCAATTTAATGCACTCTCACAGTGTTCCTTATTGGGGGGTCACTGTTGGCTATGGTGCCACATGATGACAGAAAACAAGAGTCTATGGCACTTGTTTTGTAATGGTGATTTGCTGCAGCTCATATTATTAGCATTGCGTGCGTGGAGCTGTACAACAGGATTTCAGCCACTGTATTTTTGTAAATTCTGTTGCTGACAAACTAAAGTGCTAATATATTCACTCTCCTATAGGAGTGGAAAATCTTGCAAGAGCCCATTTTTTCTACCGGTTATCTTGATAATGTTGAAATACCCTTTTAAATTAAGGACAAGAACACTTATGAGTAGGGGGAGGATTTCTATGACATTTCACATTTTTTCTGCAACCTACATTTGAACCATAAGCAAGTTCAAACATGTTTGTGAGTAATCTGGCCTTTCTCACTAGATTTTAAAACCCACACATAAGCTTTAAGATTTAAACCCACACATAAGCTCAAACATAGGTTACAGAAAAAAATGACATGTCATATAAATCCTTCCCCTATTTATAAGGATTCATTACATCCTTACTCTTTTCTGTTGCATAAACCCAACTGTTACAGTAAATCTTGTGAATCAATAGAACTTAAAAGAGCATCAGCTTAAGTCCTGTTTTCTTCAATCGATCTACTCTCATCAATTCTAACAAGCAGGGTTATATCTTTCATGCTGTTTGGCTCCTGTTGTTATGTGCCATTAAGTTGCTCTCGACTTATGGCAACCCTATAAATTAGTGATCTCCTAAATGCCCTGTCCTTAACAGCCCTGCCCAGCTCTTGCAAACTCAAACCTCCTTTAGTGAGTCTGACCATCTTGTATTTAGTCTTTCTGTTTTCTTGCTGCCTTCCAACTTTTCCAGCATTATTGTCTTTTCCAGAGAACTCTGCCTTCTCATGATGTGCCCAAGGTAGGACAGCTTTACTTTCAACATTTTTGTCTCTAGAGATAGTTCAGGCTTGATTTAATCTATGGCCCACTTGTTTGTCTTTCTGGCAGTCCAGGGTATCCACAAAGCTCTCATTCAGCACCACCTTTCAAACTAATCATTTTTTCCCAGTTAGCTTTCTTTACTGTCTAGCTTTCACAGCCATACATGGTGATCAGAAAGATAAGAGTATGGATTATCTTGGTCTTGGTCTCCAGTGACACATCCTTATATTTGATTATCTTTTCTAATCCTTCATTACTGCCCTTAATTTGGATTGATGATTGAACCAAAGTATATAAAATCTCTATTTCAATTCCTTCATTGTCAGTGTTAAAGCGGTGTAGTTCTTCTGTAGTAATGATTTTTGTCTTCTTAACATTCATCTGTAGTCTTGCTTTGGCACTTTCTTCTTCCACTTCCCCTAACAGTTGTTTTAAGTTATTGCTGCTTTCTGCCAGTAAGATGGTGTTATTTGCAGGTCTTAAATTCTTGATGTTTCCTCCAGCAATTTTCACTCCTTTTCTGAATCTAATCTGGTTTTCTGTATATGTTTTGCATACATAGTGAACAGATAAGGGGATAACATGTACCCTTGTTTGACACCTTTGTCTATAGGAAACCATTTTGGCTCTCTATATTCTGTCTTAATAGTAGCTTCTTACAAGTTATACATCAAGACAATCAATTGCTGAGGCACACCCGTTTCTTCCAGAACAACCCATGATCCACACAGTCAAAGGCTTTGCTATAGTTTTTAAAGCAAAGACTGATCTTTTTCTGAAATTCTTTGCTGATCTCCAATAGCCAGTGGATATATGCATTGAGGTCAGAAAGAGGGCTCTTGGTGTTGCAGGAAACAGATAGGAGGAGGAGCAGTTGTGGTTTCTGCTGACCACATCCTTTCGGCTTCCTCAGAAATAGCTCCTCTTGCTTCATCTGAAATGTTACTACGTCATAGCACCTCAGCCTTCTGAAGGTATTTCCTCTGCATTTTCACAGTTTTGCTGGCTGAGTTATAAATCTAGTAAGATAAATATTACTTGATAACATATAACCTAGAATATATTAGAGCATTCTGGGAGTCTGTTGTTTGATTTAATAGTTCTGCTAATTTGGAGACAGCTGTCTGTTTTCATTTTTCACACTATCACATCATGTGGTTCAGAGAAATTGTTCATATGATGCTTGCAAAATCCCAGCACGTATTTAGTAAAAGGTTAGACATAGCTTAGGCAGAAGTTATAGCAAGCAAGAAGACATGAATCTGACCTTTTGCAGAAGGCTGATCGAAAATATTGAAATGGTAATTATACATGCAGAAAGTGTTGTGTGTGCACTTCACTAAACTACACTGAATTAACCCTTAGACACCAGCATGAAAATCTTGCATTTCATGAGTTGTGGGAGGATTTTCTGACCCCAGTGCAGTGAATTGAGTGTTAGCAGTAAGATTAGTATGACTTGAGCCAAGACTAGTAGTTAGGGCTAAGGTTTCATGTACATTTCTTGTATTTCCTGACTCTAATGAGAATTCCAGTGTGTACACTCATATACATAAACACACATACCTCATAGGGCCAAACTACTGACAACTGCACTATGTCACTATACATCATTGTTTGCTGCAAAATGGCATGAAATTTGGTTATCTCAATACATTACATTGACTGGGGTCAAAATATACCCTCAGTGGCAAAATTCAATGGATTTATTATGAAAAGTCTTGTCTCTACTCTTTTATTTATAAAATTACACCTGTACATAGCAAGTGCTGTGTCATTGTTTACAACTGTTCAGATGAAAATGCCACAGAGTACTTACCCTGAAGATGTACACCTGTGGAGTTTCTGCAGCAAGACATGATGCTGGTCCCAACCTAGTGCATGAGAGTTAAAAAGAATTTGAAATATATTTGCGGACTGGATTTCAGAAATACTGTATGTCTGAAAGTATAACCTAGAGCACGGATGTTTGGGGATGTGCTTCCACAGTCAGATTTCTGTCTGAAATCTAATTTACAGCTTTGCAAAAGCTTTGGTTTTAACATTATTAAAGTCATTTTCATAGATACAGAAAAGAAATGGGTGCATATCTTTAAATTTTATTCTAAGGGGAAAAAACAGCAACATACAAATGAAGTTAAAACTCATGGAGTTCTTCTTATTTTGGAAACTCGGTAGAATGTAAGATCTTCTTTGGCCTGGAACTGAGGAAGGATTAAGCAAATAATGTACAAAGTGGTGATATGAAATGAGGAGTTTGTTGCTGAACTGACCCAAGCTACAACTAACCCAGCATCCTGTTCCTGACAATAACCAACCATATGTCGCATGAGAGCTCATAAAGAATTTGAAATAGACTCATGGAGGGTGTGAAAGTGATGGCCACATATTTTTGCATCTGGGACCAAGAGGTATATGATTGCTTCATGTGAAGATTTTATTTAGCTATTATTGATCATTTAATATTTTATGTTTAATGGGCATTTCATTCATTCATTATTTGTTTTCTAGTTAATGCATACAGAATTTTATAGAGCTAGCTTTGATTTGTGCAAGTAACTTCTCCTGCCTCTGACATTACCCACAGCTATTTTCTTTCCATAACACTGGAGAGGAATAGAAAGGTTAAAGGTGCCTTGCTTCGGTTTTACTTAAGGACACACAAGTACATAAAATTTCTCATCTAAACGCTTCAGGGTTTTATTTATTTACATTTATTTATTTAAAATATTTTTACCCTGTCTTTCTCCTTGAAAGGACCCAAGCCGTCTGTTTCTGCAAGTTTTGGCTTGGAGAAACAGCTTCCACATAAGAAGACTTTCCTGGTCACTCCAAGAAAAAAAAGCAGTTGTTCATAAGCTGCTCCTTGGTAAATGCAGATTTTCCAGTTCTTCGATGTACTGGAGACCCATCTATGCAGGAGAAATCAGTAGATCTGTGCTAATTTATTGAATTGGCTTATAAACTGTTTAATAGGTACAGCTATCAATTTAAAAAATAGTTACAGGTTAATTCATGTTTGGTAAGTAGCAAAAACGACTTCTGTCTTTTTAAGCTAGCTCAAATTATTCTAGCATGATTTGAGTTAGAATAATAACAGATTATGGGCATGATCTGGACAAATGTAAGCATTTTTATGTTCCATTGATTTCATTTAAAAGGTTAAGTACAGACTTATATTTTCTTCCACTGAAATCAGTGGGATTTAAAAGTGTTTAACTTTGCTCAGTCATGCTCAGAGTTTCAGCTCTGGCTACTGTACTACAGTAATGCACTTCTTATTTAAATTAAATGGTTACACAATAGACCTTCATTCTTTAATTCACATCAGTGTATAGGGATGTAAGGTATACACAATATGACTGCAGAACATTCCAGGGCAAGAACCAAAAGGAATTTGGAATAGTTCTTCTCTCCTTTTAGTATTTTACATCCCGCCAATAGCTGTAGTCATCTAACCTATAAAGCCCTAAATGTCTTGGGTCTAAGCTAACTCTTCCTTTATCAGTCTGCTTGGGTGTTAAGATCATCAAGAGAAGCCCTTCTCTCAGTCCTACCACCTTCACAGGTGCATTTGGTGGGGACACGGGAGACGGCTTCCTCTGTCACTGTTCCCAGACTTTGGAACTCCCTCCCACTGGAGGCCAGACTGGCACCAGCTTTCTGCTGTCCTTCCACAAGCAGACCAAGACCTTTCTCTTCAGGCAAGTTTTCTCTTAGTGACTGGCTGTCTGAGTGGAGTTTTTAAAAGAATTGTTGTGCCTTACTGCTCTGAGTGTATTTTTTGGTTGCTTTTGTTTCCTGTTTTTTAAGTCTGGTATTTGATCCTTTTAGCATTTGTATACTTACTATTTTTAGCTTTAATATTGTCTTTTAATGATGTATGCCGCCTTGGGTCCTTTTAAAGGAGAAAGGTGGAATAAAAATATTTTAAACATGATAGAAACAGCTAACCTAGGACATTTATAGGTTTATAGGCATTCTTTTATTATATTGATTGTTATACTACATTGTAAGGACACTAAAAGTACAGTAGTATTGTTGGCAATAAATATGAACAAATGAAATAAAATAATTATATTACTAGTTGAAAACTGCAATAATACTATTAAGGATTATGTCCACACAGGTGGACATAACAAGAGTCCAGCCCCCTGGGGCTAGACCTTCCAATCACCCTTCCGCTGCTGTTGCGGGCTCCGCGCTCCCTTCCTATCGCTCCAGAGTGCCCGGTCTGCAAGCCACTCTTCAACCTGGCAGGGAGGCTCGTCGTCCCGCCTCCTGCCAGGAGTGGCTCGCCGACCGCGAGCTTTGGAGCAATAGGTAGGGAGCGCGGAGCCCGCAGCAGCAGCGGAAGGGTGAGTGGACACGTTATGTCCATCTGTGCGGGGGGTATTCGTCTATTAAGGATACATTTTACTAGTATAGTAATGCTAAAACACAAAAAGACTAAATAGAAAATTACACTCACTGGAAGCCGCACACGAGTGACACTTACTGATGGGCAGAAGAAACAGGAGACAAAGAAAAACCTGTACTGTCCAAAATTGCTACTAGAATGACAGACAGTTCATTCGTGGATAAATTGTAGCATATAGTATTGGTTAGAAATTGCATGTCGCACTTGCTGGAGGAATGAGGAGAGAGATTATTGAGCTTACTACTGGCAACGTTCCCTCTAATTTTCTGCTAGCATGGGGCGGGGCTTGACTTCATGTTTGTGGTGTTCTGGCTGCAACTGGAAGCAAATGGGTAGCAACTCTGGCTCGGCTGCAAAGCCTTGATCCAGCACTGTGTGGAGGAAACGCTTAGAGGAAACGCTGCCTACTGGTGCTGTATATGCCACCAGTTGAGAACAACTGGTTTAGAATAATGGGCAATAGCCCATCTCCCTTGTCTGCTGTACCATATGGCATTTCATAGTCTTATTCTGAATCCTTTAAGTTATCTAAATTCTTTCTCTCTTTCCTCAACCCCTTTTTTTCTAGGGAGACCAACATGAAACGATCAGTGAAAACACATCAGCCATCAGCAGTGACATTAAACTATTCATATCAGAGCGTGCATCAGATGAGAGAATTGTTTTTGAATCTTCTCCTGAGAAAAGTGTTTCTGTGGATAGTGAAAGCTCAGCTTTGGTAAAGACCAGCAGCAAAAATGGCTTTGAAATGGACAGATCCAGGTTGGAAAACAATACAGGCCTTTATGTCTCCAATGGAGCCCATAACAGCAATAAGCAAGAACCATCTTGGAATCAAACACATTATATTGCAACCGTGGACACTATAGCGAGCTGTGACATGGTACCCAATGACCTAAGTCATCCTGTCGTAACTTCCAAGCAGCAGGACATTCCGGCTCCTATAGCTGTGCATGATATGCAGATGGAAAGAAGAAAGGCATGTAGAGAAAAGTCTCATGAGGCCAACAAGGTAAAAACAGATCAAGGCACTCTGTGTGCTAAATATCTATCCAAAGGAGATTTCCAGAGGGCCTTGGCATCTCCAGAACCTAAAGTTACAGAGGATGATTTATCATCAATGCACGAACAGTTACAGAAACTTCTTTATGTGGAAGAAGACTGGGCCTATGACTTCCCTTGCACAATCTCTGAGGCTGAGGATCCAGCAGCTGTGACTGATACTGCCAAGGAGGTCAGGGGATGGAACATAACTAGAGATGGAAGGGCTGGGCAGCATGTGCCAGGAAATTCAGCAGAAGATAATCAGCTTGTCACAGAATTGGCATCAGCAATGAAAGTCCACAGTGATTCGAACAGCCTGCTAAAAACAGATGAAGCGTGTAACGGTACATCCATGGGGCAGTGTTCTTTTGCACTTTCTGTAGAAACAGATGCTAGGAGTCTGTGCTCTGCCTTGAGATGTGAAACAGAAAAGTCATCTGCTCATCTTCTGCAGAGTAATCTGCCAAAGGAAAAATATCCAGAGAATAAGTATAATGGAATGCAGCTTGATCATAGAGGATCTGTTCAGCCATTAAGGTATCGGGAAGGAATGATTATATCTGATAATACTTTCCAGTCTTGTGAAACAGAATCTTCCTACAGATTTGTGGAAGACTCAGGCAGTCCTTTAAAACAAAACCAAGATATTTCATCAGACCTACCTGTTTATTATCTTGGCCAGTTGCCTTCTGTTAAGCAGCATGTTCGTTGCAAAAATAGCCCCACAGTAAAGCAATCTGATGAGATGCCTATGAGAAAGTCTCATGCTGCACTTCATCAGTCAAGAATAAACGAGGGTACTAAGCTTGCTGAGCTTTCACTGAAAGAGGATTTGTTCAGTAATTTCTCTGGCAAAAATACGGATCAATTTACAAGTGAAGAACACTCTTCAGTTGCAGCCGTCAGTAAAAGCACTGAAGAAAAATTTCAGGAGAAAGGAACTGAATCAGAATGGAATGAACAGAGCAACAGTAATAGTAGCATTTACCATGTTTTGAAAAATAATGATAGTAAAAATGTTCAGATTGTAGATGATGCACAGAATTACAGTTACCACATGCAAGAACCTAATTCACGTATAGCCACTGATTCTAAAGTTTACTGGGATGAGCCAGAAGTTACTGGCCCAAATAACAAAGCGGGGAAAGACGAACCAGTATTCACAGCGTCATACAAGGTTAGATTCTTCACTGAAGTTCTGTTAGAGATAAAGAATGATAAAAACAGTATGAAAGAAGAACATAGGGAGTCTGGAGAAAGTTCAGGACCAACTGCACTAGAGTCCAAACATGTCTTAAAGATGCTATCATGTTCTCAACCAAGAGCGTCAGAAAATAATTCTAGCACTGCTGGTCATTTTTGCAACAGTGATAAAGGATTGGATTTTACAAGCTTTCCATCTCAGCCTTATGAATTAGCTGCTTTAAATGTCATACAGCCTTCAAGTATTCTTAAAAATGAGTGTAGAACAGACCAGGACAGTCAGAGTGGTAACAACACTGTAGACAATGAAAAAAAAATGTACAAAAGTGGTAATGCAAATGTGCTTGGGATAGTTGAAAGCCTGCTGCAAACTGAGCCCATGCAAAATAAAATTAAAAAAGACAGGGACATAGAGATCTCTGAACTGTGGCAGGGCCAGCACCAGCGTGTGGAAGAAGGAAGGAGAACTCAGGTAGTCCAGTATGAGGGAGAAAGACAAATGTCAGTTGTATGTGATATTGAGGAAGCTGAAGTAGAACCCTATATGAGGGCTCTGAGTGATATAGAACAAGTCCCTTCTTGGCATGATGGCACTGAACTTCAACAGGATGAGTACCAAAAGGTGGAACAAGAAAAAGTAACCCTGTGTGAAAGGGATGCCAGAGAAACTGAAAAATCCATTGAGTGTCACCTAGAGGAGGCTGAAATAGAGCCATATATGAGGGCACTGATTAACTCAAATCAGATATATTCTTGGCACGATAGTCCACACTTTGTACATTCATCCACTGACTTTGCTGATGAGGAATTGGGTGTGGCTGCAAGAGGATTAGTGGGAGAATGTATAATTACATCTAGAAACCACAATCGAGCTGCAGCATTCAAGGACGATGAGAGGCAAATCCTAAATTCACCAGAGTGTGCAATGGGAACATCAAGCAGCACCTCGTCTTCTGTTTCTGAGAACAGACGTCACTCTGAGGAACAGTTGGCACAGGTCAAAATTCAGCAAGGCACTGTAGGAGCAACAGCAGAAGATCTATGCATATTAAAAGCAGAGAAGACAAAGCCGCAGGGTGCTTCCAAACTCTACAAGGCACCCTCCCCTCATAGTAGTGCTGAAGATGTGAAGCGCAAGCAGGAAATGGTCAAGAAGAAGATCATGCCCAAGGTTCAAATTAAGAGACAGCGCCTAGAAACAAAGGAAAATGTTTTCAACAATACCAGCTGTGTTAAAAAAAATTCAAAAGCGGAGGCTGATTTAAGTCAGAAGGAAGATAAAAAAGAACCACGGAAACTGACTTGCAAGAAAGACAGCAAAGGTATGCATAGATTTTTTCCCCAGTTAGACATAGTTTTCTAACAGCAGTTTCCCAAGATCCAGGCAAAAATCTTTCTTTGTCCTGCTTCCTGAGATCCTAGATGGAGATGTCAGGGATTGAACCTGGAATGAATGAAACGGATGAGCCATACCATTGACATGTGCAACAAGATGAGTAACTCCCCTTCTCAAACAAACAAACAAACAAACAAACAAACAAACAAACAAACAAACAAACAAACAAAAATTTAAACCAGAAGTGGATGTCCATCACTTCTATTTTTGACCGCCACCCCCAATTTTTGTTCATTTCTGGGCCTTGTGTAAACCGAGCAGGATGCAAAATTTGACACCCCCAACCCTACCAAAGTTGCACATGCCTGCTTTAAGAGAGGAGGCAGTAACTCAAGTGCCCATAATCATATAATGTCTAAATGGATCCTGCTGTTCTACTCTGAGCTCAGCCCTTCCTTACAAAATTGTATTTTATTTGAAGCCCCCCTATTGCTGAAGAAAATCCAAGCAGAACCATTCCTTGATTCCTCTGGAAATATCAAATTATGCTGCCAGTTTGGTGAAATCTGTGAAGAATCTATCATTACATGGACTAAGGACTCGAAGCTACTTGCCCGAGTGCACAGAAGGTAAGGAGATCAAACAAACAAACCATGTGATATTTTGGAAAGGGGAAATGTACATATTCTGATAGCCAGAGTGTTGATGGAATTATCTTGAGAGGGAGAAAGATGATAAAAGTAATAGAAACATAGAATTCATGTAATAAAGGGTGGCAGCCATCAAACTCAATACTGCCTGGGTAAAGAAGGTGCCCATGTGTCATAGAGATAGCCCAAGTTCCATGTAAAAGCCAAAGAAGGGAAAGCATCAGGGGCCTTAAAGTTGCCAGCTGTTGGCTCCTCAGTTCACATATTTATTATAAAATAGAAAAATCAATTGATATTGATTGGTTGGTTACAAAATAAAATAATAATGCTTATAGAGGTCGTCTTCAGACTGGGCCAGCAGTTCTTTGATTAATGCTCAGGGAAATAGGATAGAGAGGAAGCTCCCATGTCAGATATGGAGAGAACAGGACCGTAGCTGCCAGACAGACATGCATGATGGCAAAATGGGCTGGAGAAGGAAAGCAGAATGCAAATACCTCTTGTTGCAAAATAGCATGAGCAAAGAGCCAGACTGGGACTTGGGAGATGAGGCTCTCACTCCCCACTGTGCCATTTCAGTGGGTGGCCTTGAGCTAATCACTCTCCTCTTGATCGACCCTCAAAGGAGAGCTGTGATGATAAAGTGGGAACAAGGAGAACAATCTACACTGCTTGGAAGTTGTGGTAGGAGAGGCAATATAAATGTAGCCATGAAACAAATCAACTCAAGGGAAGGGAAAGAGGGAGCAAGATTAATTAGAGAGCAAGTAATGTGTTTAGTTGGCAGAAAGTTTTTCTGTCTGAGATTTTCTGTGATTTGGAACATCATCTTGTAGGCTGGAATTGTAGTAAAAATTGTAAGATTGCTTCTGTATCAAGTAAGCATGCTGCTGCTCAAAGAATTCTGCAGAGAACAGCAGCTGATGGACAACTGAAAGAGGTCACCTTGTTATGTCTCCCTGACCTAACAAGTATAAAAATAAGAAGAATGGAAGGAAAACAGTAGACATTGAAGAGGAGGAGGTTGGAAAGTGAACCAAACTACATGAGCACGGAACAATCTGGACAGAGTGGAACTAACAGACTAAGCTTGTGAAGTCCAAAACCAAAACACTGAGGAGTGGAATCATAGATATTAAAAGATAATATATATATATATATATTACTACATCCCTGACTTTGACTAACTCCTTCACTGGCCATGCTGAATGAGAGATTCTGGGAAGTACACTTCAAACAAAAGGATTTTTTTTCCAAGCTATGATGTGGAACCGATCATACTTGAACAGGATTGAATACTGAGTTGTAGAAATGGATATCTCTTATAGGTTTGCCTAGCCAAGGCAGAAATATTTCTGAGAGATCCATTTCAATGCTGTCATCCCTCAGCCTTGTGTGGTGTGCATAAAGAGGCCTTTGTGTTTTCAACATGAATGTGGGTCTCTAAGCTTGATGGTCACTAATGTGTTTTCTGGAGGCTCAGCAGGTTTTCATTAACTTCACAAGGGCTCTAAACTGGCTCATTAGGATGTACCTTGGATGGCTTCATTATCTTAGAAGCTAGGCAGAGAGGAAGGTATTTTGATATTGTGGATGTTTTAGGCTACTCTGTAAATCTAGTGAGAGTTCCTCCTACTTTTCAGTGTACATAAAGATCCACAGGTACCAACTGTGCTTTTCTTATCCTGGTTGCCTGTGTTTTTGGTTTGTACACATTCCTGGACAACATTCAGATTCTGGAATTGAGATGAATAAAGCATACTTAAAACACAGCATTTCTTATCAGCAGTATTGCTAAAATACCTGGAAACAATGAGCACAGAGATATCAAATTCAACAATAGTCTGGAGTAGTCCATTTTATAAACTCTTCCAAAATCAAAGTCTGTGGATTACAGCTGTCTGAAGAATGCATAATGCATTTTGCAGATTAAACTCTAGGCTTGCAACCATACGTTGTTGTTGCTGTTTTTCAAATATGTCCCTAGAATTTCAACATTCAAGTGGGCTGGTACCTATAGCCACCTGAGTGTCAAGCATGAACAAATCTATCGTTTTCAGTAGAATTTTTTTTCAATTCCTTGACTCAGTACAAGCAGCAACTGATAATGTTTGCCTTAAAATCAAGACCTGTGGCTCTCGTCTTCTTCCCCAACCTGGATTATAATCTGAACCAGTGACCCATTTATCTGGCAGCTGCTCCAGCAGTAGTGACAACAACAGCAGTGGCATTCCACCCATTAGGTGGAAAGCAGGATCAAGAGAGGAACAAAGAGAGGGAGGGAGGGGTTAGAAGAGAGACATTTCACTCTACACTTGGAGCCGAAGGACACCAGACTCTGAAACACTAAACTGAAACCAGCTGAACATATAAATCTCCAAATGTTAACATCTTTTCTAGTGCAGGAGATGACTTTCCAGTATCATTGGCAATAGTTCAAGCTGGGGAAAAAGACCAAGGAATGTATCAGTGCTGTTTGAAGAATACGTATGGAAAAGCAACTGCAGACTTTAACCTGACTGCTGAAGGTAAAAGCTGATTTGTTCTCTGTTTAACACAAAGCACAGCAGAGAGTGCACTTTTTGGTCTAAAAGCTCATTGTGTTGTTTTTCGTTTCTCTGCAGCGTTAGAACATCTTTCCAGTTTTCAAGATGCTGAAGGTAAGGTCAAGGAGTATTCTTCCTACGTATACTTTGTAGAACTGCATCAAAGCCAACTATATTTGAAATTTGTCTGATTGCTACTAATTTGGGCTAAACTCATCAAGATTTGGCTCCAGAACATGTTATTTCTGCCCATTCTGGAGGAATTAGTGAAATAGTAATGAATAGGAAAGAGTGTATCTGTGTATGTGCAGAGTGTATTTATTTTGCCACTGTATGATCTTATTCTGAGAATGAGGAAGACTCTGATCTGCAACAATTGCAGCAGCTAGGCCAAGCTGGCCATTAGCTAGATTCACATCGTGGCCAGAGGCAGTGGAGTACTGGGGCAACAATAGTGGCACAGCTGCCGGCACCCACTCTTCTCTGACTAAGCGGGCTGCCTACGCTGGCCTTTTTCTACACATCATCCTTGGGGCCAAGGCATTACTCACACAACTGTCCAAGAAGCAGCTGGCTTGCAAATGGGTGGTGGAAGCAGGGTGTTGCCACCACCAGCCTCCTCCCTCTCTTTCCCTCTGTGAGTCTTGCAGGGGTAGCAGCCCATAACAGTGCCACTTCTATTCCTACTGGCACTGGTGATAGTCACTTCTGGAACATAGCCAGGGTCTAGTGGTTAGCTTGCTGGACAGGAACCTCAGAGATCCAGGTTCAAATCCCCACTGGGCCATGAAATTGAGTGGCTGACCTTGGGATAATCAATGTCTTTCAGACTTTGGGATAATCAATGTCTTTCAAACTCCCTTCCCTACAAAGTTGCTTCAAGAGTGAAGTGGGGAAGAAGAGAGTTATGTACAGTGGTGCCTCGACTTACGAATGTCTCGACTTGTGACCAATTCGAGTTACGACCAGCTCCGGTCCCAAAATTTTGCTTTGACTTGCGAGTGGCGCTTTGAGATGCAACCGGAAAAAAGGCTCCCTCCCTGCCTCCCTCCCTCCCTGCCCTTTTTTTAATCTTAGAGGTCACCTTAGGTTAAAAAAAAAGTCTCCCCCTAGTGGACGGATTAACCGCTTTTGCATTAGTTCCTATGGGAACTAATGCTTTGAGATACAACCAGCGCCTTGAGATACAACCAAAAACCATCCGGAACGGATTAATCGTGTTTCAATGTATTCCTGTGGGAAATGGTGCTTTGAGTTATGACCAACTTGAGTTACGACCATCATCCCGGAACGAATTAAGTTTGCAACTCAAGGCACCACTGTATGCTGTCTGGACCTCACCTGTGGAACTAATAAATAAACATAAGAAAGCTCATGTTCCACTTTTTACTTCTTCCTACTTCTTTGGGCATGAAGGGGGTGTGAACAACTGCATTAGGAAGGAAACCAACAAAGAGTTTTGTGAGCTCCAGTCCATGAAATGTATGCCAGATAAACGTTGAAGGTACCGTAAGACTATTTGATTTTTCTTCTTTTGAAAAAAATCTTTATAGTCTTATACTCTATTCATACAATATGATCATGAAAAACAGTTACCAAGAAGAACTCAAAATGGGAACTTCTACAAATAAAAAAAACACCAAGAAAGTAAAATAAAAGGAAAACAACCCCACCTGAAATGCACAAGCACTTTCCCATATACATTTTTTTTTACTTCTTTAGCAATTTAACTCAGCCTTCCTCTGCCATATTAGGGACGTGGTGGCGCTGCGGGTTAAACTGCAGAAGCCTCGTGTGCCGCAAGGACAGAAGACCAGCAGTCGTAAGATCAAATCCACGCAACGGAGTGAGCTCCCGTCGCTTGTCCCAGCTCCTGTCAACCTAGCAGTTCGAAAGCATGTAAATGCGAGTAGATAAATAGGTACCACCTCGGTGGGAAGGTAACGGCGTTCCGTGTCTAGTCGCGCTGGCCACGTGACCACAAAAACTGTCTTCGGACAAATGCTGGCTCTATGGCTTGGAAACGGGGATGAGCACTGCCCCCTAGAGTCGGACACAACTGGACTAAATGTCAAGGGGAACCTTTACCTTTACCTTCCTCTGCCATACATTTTTGACATTAAGTTGCTGCTTTAACCCGAAGAGTCAGAAAGCGTGATTTACACTGAAGCAGCTGAAGTGGCTTCACATAGGGGCTCAGCTGAAAAGAAGGAGCCATGACAATGAACCACTTTTATATGATTATTCCCTATACTGAAACATGTGGTTATTTCTAGGTCTTGAGCTATGTAACAGTATCCAAGGAGAATGGCAATGAATTATGAGACAGAATACTTTCCCCATAGGTTCCTGTTGTCTTAATTATAGCAATAGCATGTGAATTACAAGGCCCTTGCTAAACATAGACAACACTTTTGCCAACAGGTTTTATCATCACCAGACAAGTCATATTATCATGGTGACTAATACAACCTTAGCTCATTCATTCATCTGGGTGGTCACTTGGCCTGATTCATTAAGAAGCAGGATTAACCATTCCATTCAGTTTGAAACAGGTGGATCATCTTTCGTTTACTAACCACAGATGGCTTCTTAGGTGTTTGTATTTTATTCCTGTATGGCTGCAGTTAAAAGGGACCTTCAGTAAGTCTTAAGAAAAGTATGTGTATTACTCAGTATGCCCTGGTGGATAAAGTGATGGCCTAGGACTCAGAGAGCTTGGTTTGGTTCCCTACTTGGCTGTGAAAATTCACTGGAGGGAGCAGGGCTGGAATTGGTAAACCCATTCCTTAAATACCTTGCTCATTTGAAAGCCCTGTGAGTGTCGCTATAAGTCAGTTCCAACTAGGCAACCCATAACATGTGTGGGACTCAGGTAAAAGTAAAGAACATGAATTTGTCACATAAACTCTCTAAGGGAAGATGGTGTTCGTTTATTGTAGAGGCTATGGCAAATTCTTAGATTTTGAAGATGGAACAGTTACTGTTGTAAAAGTCATGATGGGTGTGTCACGACCCAGCCTCCTGGTGGGGAGTGCTTGGTCGGCGGACAGAGAGCAATTGGGAGCCTGAGTACCCCTAAACAGCTGGGTAGAGTCCTGGTGACTTCAGCCAGGACGTACAACAGCCCCCTTCTCACAAGTCTGCCCTAAAAGATACTTGCTTATGCTTAATTAAGTTCAGCAAGAAGTTACACATGAGCTTTATAGTCCTAAAATCTACTAAGCTCAATTAAGTAGGACTCAGTAGCGTACTGTGGCCTTGCCTCCCCCTCTGGGTATGGCTGTGACAGGCTTTGCTGTTCAAGAGACCAAAAGATTTTATAATTGATCTTTTTTATTGAAAAAATATAGATTTACAGTAAAGTCAGTTTGATGCATAAGCATAGCAATAATACATTTCCAAGGCTTGTTACAATTACAATTAAGGCAATTAATTCCCTTTTGATTACAAAAGCTCTAAAAATCTCTAAAAGCTTTCCTAGGGTAGGTAAAAGGCACAAAGCCTCCCCCCTTCACTTTCTTCAGCTCTCTACATCTCCCAAGTCCTTTTCCTAGCACAGGGCAATAGGGAAAAAGACCTAGAAAAATCTCTGGTTCCAACTAAGGAAAAAAGGAACAAGAAGGAACACTGCACATGGCAAAAGTTCATTTTTCTATCTTCTAGACTCCTCCTGTCTTCTTCGTTTCCCATGCTGTCATCCAATCACGGTGTAAGGTGGTAGAAGTAATCCCCTCCTTCTCTTCTCGTGAGAAACAGGTGTTGTTTGCCTCTGTCTATCCTCTTCTCCGCCATAACAAGTGTCTGGTCTTCTTATCTTGTCTTGGCTGTACTGGTCTAAAAGAAAAACATTCCCACAGCCCTTCTTGGACAACACTCCCATCATACAAAATCATTCTTACACAGAACCAATATGGATCCATTTTACATTTCTTCACAACTACATAAACCATCTTCATACAGGTTTTTAACCCACATAATCTCAACCATGACAGAGTGTGTGGCTCCTCAATGAATCTTTTGTCGTACTTATTTATTAACTTTTGTTTGTGTAAATTTCTCAAAGACTTTCGGCTATTGGGTGGTTTGGAAAAGCAGTGAAAAACTAACTAACTAACTCTTACGATACATGAAAGTTGTGACTTACAAGCAAGATCATGAGCTGTTAGTCACTTTGTCTCTTTACGTTAGTGGAAATCTAGGATTGTTGAATGCAATTTGATACGTGAGTGTTCAACTTTACTGCTTTACTAGTACTTTATGCTAAAAAACTCTATTAAGGTTGCCTTATGTCAGAAGCAACTTGACGGCATTTAATTATTATTTATATCATTGCAAGTTAAAATAAATGTAGAGAAAAAGAAATGCTTAAAGAAAGTGTTCATATTAGATAGATAGTGTCATATATGTACACTATTTTCTTTTATAGTGAATGTACTTTGTCAATAACTGTTTTAACAATGAAAACGGAGATCCCAACATGTTTATTTCTTAGCTGTCCTTAAATCTACTAAACGTTTTTGACTCACAAAATGTTTCTACGCAGCTTCTATGCCCAGTTCCCCCTGCTAGTTACTATGCAATCTTGTACACCCCAGATATAGGTTTTGTGATACGAATTCAATGTGTACAGACTTTCAGCCTCATTTATACAAAGATTGCTAATGTTACACATACTCTCTTGAACAACAGAACTCTGAACATCAGAGTTCTTATTATTCCCCTTCTGCTTATGCTTGATCAAAAGTAGCTATCATTGCATCTTTAAATAATCATTTTTATTAGTAATTTTTCCTCATCTACCCCCAAAATTGCTCTAATATATGCTATGGTTTTTTTTTTATAACCATCTGTCTTTGTAGAATGATATCAAACAATAGTGCTAAAGTGACCATCATCTGGATCCAGTCTGAAAGATATACAGGTTTGGTCCTTCACTGATTCTCAGATGGTGGCACCAGAGGTATAATGGAAGATTGTGAACTATAGAGTGCTCCTCGTGATAATCCCCATAACCATTCTGCTAAAGAGAATCCAAAAATGTAGACAACTGTGTTGATCAACTTTGTCTCAAAGTCAATAGACTACGTAGTTGTACCAGTTTCATATCCATGTGGATTAGTTGATGGGTCATAATCACCTGTATTAAGAGCAAACCACACCAAAATGCTTGTTCTATTAAAATTGCTTGGCATAAGGAAATCACATCAATGGATGATAAGACAATCATTTAGTTCCATTTTCATGCACATTGAGCTGACTTGCACTTTCAAAACCAATACACAAACAGGAAAACACTTACCTCTCAATTTCCACAATTGTCTGAATTTTCTGATGCTCCACTCAGATACTGTGTAAAAATGCAAAAAAGGCAGATTTTTTTAAAAAAATTAGAAATTACAGACTCATGTTTAAACAGGGCAAAATGAACTTGTGCTTCATAATGTTTAGAAGGTGCCAAAAATTAAATAGATGACAAATTCATATCACTCTATGAAATGCTTTGGTACCATCAGTCCTGATTGTTCTGCTGATTGCCCCTTTTTGCACTGCTTGAGGTTCATCGGAAACTACTCCAGAGTGTCCTTGAACTTCAGAGATGGCTTATGAAAAAATACAGGAGGCTGCAATAATAATAATGATAAAAGAATCTTACCGCACATACAGAATCCCATGTATTACTTCTGAGCCTGCTTCTTGTCCCTTTCTATTTCTCTGTGGTGATTGCTTTTAAAACTATTTCTCCAGGCTTTTTTCCTGCAAAGCAAGATAGGAACAAACTTTAGTATATCAACTGAAGTTTCTTCTATCCATTCTCTTTTTATTTAATAGGCTTGGAAGAGATTGAATTCCTACAACTTATGTTCAGAGATGATTTCATCTGTGACAGTTACTTGAGTAAGAGCCTCCATGGGCGGATTACAACAGAAGAGTTACATTTTGGGGAAGGGGTGCACCGAAAAGCTTTCCGAAGCAAGGTCATGCAAGGTTTAGTGCCTGTGTTCAGCCCTGGCCACCCCTGTGTTCTTAAAGTGCACAATGCCATTGTATATGGGACCAAGAACAAAGATGAACTCGTGAAAAAGAATTACAAATTAGCATTGCAGGTAAATTCTTCTTGCTGTTATCTCAGTGCAGCCAAGGCCTCGGGAAACAGCTGGTTTTCAAATATACATACAGCTGACTGTGTTAATTATTTCATTTTTCACTATGCCACTGGGTTCTCTTTATATAGGAATGTTATGTTCAAAACACAGCAAGAGAGTATGCCAAGATATATGCAGCTGAAACAAAACCTCTAGAAGGCTTTGGAGAGGTACCTGAGTGAGTACATATTTTTAAAGATTTGGACTGTAAAGCTTGTGTTGTAAAAAACATCTATAATTTGTTCCTTGCATACACAAAGGATCATGTGTGTCAACCAGCCTAATCCTATGTGAGTTTCACTAGATGCATCCCAAGATCTTTTTGCTACCTGAGATGGACCAGTTTATTTCTGCAACCTTGGGAATTCCCACAAGCATCTTTCTTCTCCTCCGAAGTAAAAAATACAATAATCAATGGAATACTAAGTTGTTTTCTCTTCCTGATATCCAGAATTTGCTGCATTTTGGGAACAAAGATTTTGGGGGGAGTGTTCTTGAGGAGTGGGTAGTCAGTCAAAGATGTGTGGCCTTCTAAGGTCTGAGGAAGAACAAAAATGACCCCCACCTTGTGGAAGCTGCCCATTCTTGCTTTAAAGTTTAGTAGACCTTCCTTCTTGCCCATGAAAAGCCAGTTTCACCAACTGCTCCACCATAATAGATGATGCGGCTTTCTATGTGGACCATCAAAATTACACAAATTAGCAGGGTTTCTCTTTCTGTCTTGCAGCTCCTTCCACTTCCCAAGATGGGAAGAAGAGAATTGTGGAGCAAAGCCCAGCATTTGCAAGCTGGCATTTGCAAGTCGTATTGACTCTGAAACAACTGCACATTATTTTTATTTTCCTAGTTACCTATTCTTTATTTCAGAGATGGGAAACGTACATCACTCCAGAACTGAACAAAGCACATTTTTATTCTCCCCCTGGCCCCAGATCATGCCCCCTATAAAATGTTCTGGTCCCGGATTGTGCCATTTCCCTCTTTGTGTGGGGCTGCACACACACACCAAACAAAAACAAGACAAACCAGAAAGCCCTCAAACCAAAAGCAGAACTGGATGTTTGGTCTATTCTGGTTTTGATTTTTAGTAATTTCTCACCATTGCAATCTTATAGAAACACTGACTGGTATTGTATAACAGATACAAGTTTTCATCAAAAACCTAAGTATCTGTTAAATATTGGTGCAGTATGTATGCTTCTCCCAATTTTTGCCATTTTTGTTGCTCTGATCGTGTTATTTCTGAGATCTGCAACTGCTTATGATACTGTGTGAACTTTCTTGATATTGTTCCCAAAGCCCCAATGACGATGGGGACCACTGAAGTGTGTTTCATCCACAAGGGAGATGTTTCCATTGCCAGGTCTCTGTATTTTTTTTTAGTTTTTTCAATCAACTCTGGCATCTCCTGGAATTGCAATGTCAATGATCCAGACATTTCTTCATTCTATTACTAGTATTTCTGGTGTGTTGTGTTCAAGGTGTCTATTATTATTATTATTATTATTATTATTATTATTATTATTATTATTATTATTATTATTATTATTATTATTATTATTATTATTATTATTATTATTATTATTATTATTAAATTCACAACACCATGTTTGACTGATATCATATAACAGATGCAAGTTTTAACCAAAAACCTAAGTATTAATTAAATATCAGTGTAATATGTTCCTGATGTTGCCAATTTCTTTTCCTGCTCTAATGGTGTTATTTCAGAGATCTGCAGCTCATTATAATATTTTATAAAATTCTATGGCATTGTTCCCAGTGCCCTGATTACTATGGGAACCACTGAAATGTGTTTCATTCACAGCCAAGTTGTTGTTGTTATTATTATTATTATTATTATTGGCATGCAGCTTTTTAATGCGCTTCTCTACTGATGGTAGGAAATACTCTGCGAAGGTTGTAATGAATGGCTGCACCAGCTGTACCTCAGATCTTTTTCAAAGGATTTGCTGTTCCATTGCAGAAGAATCATATATAGCTAGCTTCTCAAATGGGCAAATGGGTGTTGAAACCGCTCTTGCTTTCCTTAGGGATGAGTCTTAAATGTCCCCAAGAAGCTTAATTAGCCTTCTCTCAAATATAACATTAGATAATTGCTTGAGATGTATCATTATGAATCATCTATGAATATATCGGTTGAGGCTGAGTCCTACTTTGTACAAATAACTCACCATGGTAGATGCTGCCTCCTGCCATTCCTATCCTTATATCAAAAGGTTCGTCTTGGCTAGTTAGGATGAAAATTTGTACATGACCTGTATATTCATGACCTGTATATTCAAGTAGCATAAGAACATCTTAAAAGATATCAACAAAAAAGCTACATTTTACCTCTGTTTATTGACTCTCTACCCTCAGCATGTCTACCACTTCCTTTGCAGTCCTGAGGTAAAAAGACTGGTCTCAGCAAGGTGAAAATGCAGAGCTAAGAATAGAGCTAAGAACAGAGTTTGCCTGTGGAAAATGTAAAAGCAAGATGTAAGCAGCAGGATGTCCAAGCATGAGGCACTGAGTCTGAGGTCCGAAGGTGATAAGGAAATAGTCTTAGGGCTCTTATTAACTGCAGCCACATCTGTTATTTATGACCTATTTTCCAAATGAACGCACAGCATGCTGTGTGGTGGAAATTTGTTTTAAAAATTCTGTTTGTGTGATTTCTAAGGATATGCGTACATGTGCAAAATGCCACAACTCTTTCCCCAACATGTGTTTAATTTATTTCATTTATGGACTACATTTCTGGGGTAAAACTGAATATTGTAAAGAACACAGTGTTGTCAGTCCAGTGTTGAGTTTTATCCCCACCTCCCCACAATTCAATCCATACTAAACAGTATGAAGTTGCTGAAGTTATACACAAGATTTCCCCAAATTTTAGAAATCAATGCACACTTGTGGATTTTGTGATTCAGAGGAGATGAATTGCACAAATAAGGTGGAGTAACTGAAAGCTGAAGCATACTGTACATGCACAATGTATTTGGTAATTAAAATGACAGAACAATGCTAAATGTATAATGCTTTGCTTCCACTTGAGGAGCAAGAACAGCTTATATAAAATAGTTCTTCATTTGAGATCATCTCAGTGTATCCCTTTATGCACAAGATGGTGGACCACTAGATGGGCTGCAACTCCCATAATTCCATTAGCCATCCTGTCTTGGACTCATGGGAATTAGCATACAATAAAATCCAGAGAGCCACAGATTCCCCACACTTTCATTCTGTAATGAGGCACAGAGTACACTTTAAGCTTTAATATAAACAGTCAACATCCTACACTTTCTTAAATACTTTCTGGGATTGTGAAGTTCCACAGTGTTCTTTTCTTGGTTTTGATTTCAGAATCATTCCTATTTTTCTTGTACATCGACCCAAGAATAATATCCCTTATGCAACAGTGGAGGAAGAGTTAATTGGAGATTTTGTGAAATATTCTGTCAAGGACGGGAAAGAAATAAACTTCATGAGAAAAGACTCAGAAGCTGGCCAGAAGTGTTGTACATTTCAGCATTGGGTATACGAAAGAACCAACGGCAGCTTGCTTGTAACAGATATGCAAGGTCGGTATCTGGTTGGCACATTGCAGTGCATTTTGTAAATCTCGTCCAGAAAGTAGCTGTTGCAGTAGGCAATAAGCCTTCTTTGGCCTGGAAATTGAACTGTGAAGCATCTGCTGTGAGCTTCACCTCAGCGCAAAACCTGGTTAGGCAATCTTCTTTCCAGACTTTGCTCTTCTTCCCCTGACACTGCCATAGCTATTCCATATTTTATAACTGCATTCCGTATTTTACAACTGCTTCTGCACTTCTGAAATGTTGACACAAACCAACAGCAACAATAATAACCTTGCTTGCAAACCCTGATAGAAAAGATAAATATTCTTTTTAGGTTTTCAGCTCATTTAAATTTTGGCACCCCTGCTGCTGCAAGGATATAATGGAGTTTGTTTCTGTTGCCTTTCTGATAATATATTTTCTTAGGAATAAATGTAACTCTTTTGTAGAGAAGGACGATGTGGCATAAATACAATTGCTAGTCTCACCTATCAACTGCTGATTAGTAAGTCAACTCTTACATAAATCCCATTGATGTAGCGAGTTTCCTTTAGTTGGGACTAGCAGTTGGATTGAAGCCCATATTCTTAAAGTTAAAGTAATAAAATAAGCACCATATATATCTTTGGCCAGACTTCCTTAACTGTTTTTTAAAAATGAGAAAGAGTTCTGGCGTGAGCAGCATCCCTCCCAATGGCTTTCCATGTGCTCACACTGACCAGGCTTTCCCGGTCAGCCTAGGGGGGTGCCCTGGGGCCCTGGCCCTCTAGTTAGCTGTACCACTGATCAAAAGCAAATCACCCTCTATTTAGCATTCTGTTTGAACCTCAGAACTCCTTGGAGTTTAAGAAAGATTCAGAACTTTTAGACACACTTGAGGGGCCCATTTCTCAGTGGTTCTGGCAAAGACTGGATGGGACACACCATTTCATTTCTGCAAGCTGACTCCATTTCTAAGCTGCCCATGAAGGAAGAGATTTCCCCTTGCATTCATAGCTCAGAAGTGGAGCATGGGTTATTTATTTTTTGCTGGCTATGCAAGATGGCAGAAAAAAGGGCATTCCAGCCAAGAAAATGCTCCCCTTGTGCCAGGCAATGGAAAAACAAAGGACAAAGCAAAAGTCTGGATGATGTCATTGGGTTACTACTTCAGCGCCTCTTGGGGGTTTGCCTCCTGCAAGAACACAGCACCCGTGGCCAGATCCTGTAGCTAGGTTTCTGAAATTTCCTTTTCTTTAACTCACTCAAGGCTAGGGGGATATTCATTCAAAATATTTTACCTACTATCAGAAGAGTGGAGGGGAAAGTTACCTGCTTACTGTGGAAATCCCATAATAGTCTTACATATAGCTGATGTAACAAACATAGCAATAAATGCTGACAATATGCCCCTCCTATGAACCAGTTCAAAAATCAGACAATACTTATTACCTGTATTAATGTATGCATTTATTTTGGCTTCTCTATTTCTCCAGTATTAGCTCCTCACAAACTGTTTGTGCATGTGTGCATGCTTTGCACATGCACTCTCCATGTACATCTGTGTGAGAGGGAGAGCTTGCCATTTTTCACTATGTAAGGAGACTGTAGATCACATCTCATCAAAAATAGGTATTGCCAATGCATTAGCAATCAGAAGATTGCACTGTTTCATGATAAGGCAATCCTCATTTACGCGCACTGGAGATTATATGCCACTAACCAGAGGTGGAGAAAGTTACTTTTTTGGACTTCCAGATTGCTTTTTTATTTAAATTAAAGCACCATACAAAGGCCAAGCGATGCTCAGTGCAGAAGAAATAACTGGTCTTTGAGGAATTAAATACCTGCAAAAGCATTCTGAACATATGATGGATAACATCTGCAATCAGTAGTGGGGCTAATTAAAACTATATATCAAATCTGTTGATGAAAGGATAGAAGAGCTTTTCTATAACTGAAATATCCTCATTTAATAGCACTTCACTATTTCGTTTTGTAGGTGTAGGAATGAAACTAACTGACGTTGGCATAGCAACACCAGCCAAAGGGTGAGTGAAAAATATATACATTTCGCAATGCCCACCTTTTTCAATCTTATGATGATGCATATTTAATTAGGAGGATTGCAGTGCATGAAATCAATTTTCTAAAAACAGCTTTTAAAAGCAAAACAAATCTCAGTGGAATGTTCCTGTTACATTCTCCTGGTTGATAAAATGTTGATGAAAACTGAAAGCTAGTTTGTTCACTTCTTTGAAAGGGAAATGAGAAGCACTTTGCAAACACTGCATTTTATTTATTTATTTATTTGCCATACAGACACTAGTTCCAAATATCCAGGCAATGTTTCTGAGAGCAAATTGGTTTACTTCCTAAGGGAAAAAGAAAGAAAGAAACACAAAACCAACCCTTAATGGCTTTAATATATATTATTGCTCAAGTCTTTCTCTGATTCACACAACTCTAAAAATATGCTAACATGCAAGTAATCTGTAGCTAGTATGGTGCTCAAGACAAACATTGAGTTAAAGCCATCTATTAGTCCCAATGAGAGAACACCCCCTTGAAAGAATGGGAATTGTCAGGTGAACACTTATGTAAATGATATTCATTCAGTGGTTTGTTCTAACTGTATCTGCATCATGGTGTAGTGAACAGAGTGATGTTCTAAGATTCAGGAGACCTGGGCTCAGATCCCTACTTGGGCATGGAAATAAACTGAGTGTAGACGTAGCACAGGTAAAACCAAGTTGACTGTACATAACACACAACCCAACTGCACTGACAATTGAATTTAACCCGTTATGCTTCAAGTCCTCAAACTGAAGCTGCCTTTAATTGATGTTAATGAATGCAAAGCCAATTCTTGTTACCATTAATATCAGTGTAGATCCAACGTTGTACCAGGGTTACCTCTCAAAATGGAATGGGCATGGAATCCAAGCACAAAAGGGGAATATGAATATCTTGGGGACTTGTTATTTCTTAGCAATGTTTAATTAATCTCTTGGTGAATTTACAGAAATCTCTTTCTCAAAAAGGGAGCACAGCATTGCCTATGAGGTGGCATAATTAATATAGCTCCCTTAATTATTGGCCATGTTCTTTTTTTTTTTTTTTTTAGATAGCATAGGGACAAGGAAGAACTTCTCCGGAAAGGGCTTAGCATGAAAAGGAAAGTAATGTTCAAAATGTACAATATATATAATTTTGTTTATTTATTTATTTTGCAGGTGTATGTATTTAACCAAGCCTTGTGTATTATGATCAGGGCCCCTTCCAATTAGTCTATGATAAGAAATTAGGGCTTAAGTTTCATAGGAGAAACCATTTGCTCCTTCCCTTGATTTTGAGTTTGCTTTTATGCATTGATAAAAGATTTCTTCAAAGTTTATAATGTCTTCTGTAGATTTTAGAGAGACTGTTTAGCTTCAGCAACTCTCCTACAAGCTGTAAAGAGAAAACAGTGAACAAAAAAAAAAAAAAAACTATTCTATGCCAGAAAATAAAGAGGAAGGCTTTTTTTTTTTTAAATTAAGTTCAGTAAAGGATCAGAGGCTGTGAATATTTTATTTCCTACAAGTAGGAGAGAGGAGGGCAAATCAAAAAAATGTATTGGGCAAGAAATAAAGGAAATTAACAGGATGGAGACAATTCAGAATGGCTCTCTTTATCGTAAATTCAAATTGCCCAGAGTATCTATTATGCACACTGATGAGAATCCTGATGTCAATTTGCAAGTGAAAGCATAGTTAGATGAACAAGCACAGTAGGCTTTGTCAGAAACTGAACCATTTTTAACTGTTAGGTAACATGAAGGTCCCAGAAGGGATGGCATTTTCTTGCTTTCAATCTATTTCATTTATTGCCTCTCAAAAATGCTAGCAATAGACTAATGGCATGGTCTCTTCCCACAGCACAACAAGGTGGGAGCTAATGTCAGTATGGGAAGGGAACCAAGTCAAGCTACCAGTTCATATGGTGAAATGGTATGAAAATAGGACAAGGTGAAGTCATAGGAACCAGAATTATACCACTTTGGGAACTCATCTGGAAAGACAAAAAAAAAAAAAAAAGTGTGCAACCAGATGATTTTCAGCAGGAGAGATTATTTCTTTTGTTGCTGCATCGGTGAGGGTTCTAATGTCCTTGTAGAAGCACAGTAAGCCACAAGGATGAGTCAGAAGGATTCTGGAGATGTGGGACTAGAGAGCATGTCACGATAGACAGGGTGGACTTATGATTGAATGTTTGCAAAACTGGCATGGACCAGATATCGACTGATTTAAGTCGTCCCTATTTGGAACCTCCAGAATGTTGGCATCAAACCAAACAAACAAAGCTGTCTTATACTGAGTCAGACTCTTGGTCTGGACCAATTTTTTCTACTCTACATAGTCTAGTAGTTGAGAACCTTAGGCAGAGATCCTTCCCAGGCTTGCAAAACTAAAATCCATTTGGTGGGACAGTGAAATTTGAACCAGGGACCTTCTGTATCACTGGGCAGCACCATTCCCCAAATGCTTAAAACGTGCTTCAAAGGATGTCATCCATTCAGTACAGTCTAACCTTTTGCTACTTCCTTTGGTGAAGTGTGGGCAGGAGGCTTTTGTTCTGAGCAAGCAGCATACAGCCATCTCCTGCACAGCAGTAAAATACATCACATTGATGCTTCCTACTATGGAAGACTTCTTAGCTGCTCCAAATGTTCTTGATGGTCTCCTGTCCTGAATGAAAATTATGTGATATTTATTAATCGTACCGTGGTGTTTCTGATATGAACAAAGATGTAAAATATCTCCTATCCTGACACTTTCTCTACAGCCTTTCTACTCTCTTGAACTCCTAGCTGACATCCAATTTTAATAGTTGAGAGCCGGGTTTTAGTTATCAGACCCTATGTACCCTTACCTTACCAGGAAAGGTTATTAGCAAACGAATAAGCAAACCTAGACAAGTATATTCAAGGATAAAAGAAGTACATGTTTTGGACCACAGGAGCCTCATGGTGTAGTGGTTAAACTGCAGTACTGCAGCCGAGACTGCTCACAACCTGAGCTTGATCCCGCGGAGCTCAGGTAGCTGGCTCAAAGTTGGATCTGCCTTCTACCCTTCCAAGGTCGATAAATTGAGTACCCAGATCATGGGGAGGGGGGACAATGTGTAACCTGCATAATTAAATTGCCCAGAGAATGCCCTTAGTGCTATGGGGCAGTATATAAGCAGCACACTTCGCTTTACAATGTCCAGAACAGTCAAACCAGCGTACAGTTTTAAAACATTAAAATTCATCTTAAACCATTCAGTATCCCATTGCTCATTCTTTATAACAGATTTTTATGTATTCAGCGTAGCCCTTACACTTCCCTATAGTCCAGCTCAATACAGAAACATGATGCTTGTGATTTAGTTAATGCTAATATCTGCCTCAAATCTCTAGTAGATTTGAGAAGAGAGAAAAGATTCTTCATTTTCTTCCTGTAAGTCATTATTCAGGGACTTTATAAAAGCCACTAAGGCAAAGGAATATGAATAATTCATGGCCATTTATTTTTTCCTCCTTTATGTTATATGCTTTTAATGAACATACAGTGTGTGTTCTAGAGGATTGAACTGATTAATATTTTGCATAATATTCCCATAAATGGCCAAATGCCTTTTTTCCCCCTAAGGTAAAGAAGAGAATTGCAGGAAGATAGAATCTGACAGTGAAAGAACGCAGGGGGTTCATGCTTCAGTTTCTTGCAACTATTTTGTTTCTACAGAATAGTACTTTAAAAAATAAAGCAGGTCTACTCGAAATCACAGACTCCAGAAATATAATTTGTTCCAACTGTTCAGGGCATTCAGCTCACGCTTTAAACATGGAGACAGAAAAACAAAATACAAAAATATAAATTAGTTTTGAGCTTTGATCATTCCCATAATTTTTTTTAAAATGGGAAGGTATGCAAACAAAATGTTAGAGTATGTGTAACTCTTTGTGGACTCTGCTTTTCTGCTGCCTGATAGCATGAAGGTCACTGGTGCTAAACAAACAAGGAAAGAAAAACAACTCTGATCCACTTACCGTAGGGCACCTGGGTCAACCTCAATGGGACGGAGGGCCAGTTGTGCCTCCCCTGGCCCACTGTGAGCCATCCCTGCCATTTCCATTGCACTGCTGAAATTCCCAAGAAAACCCCATTTCTGGTTTGCCACCAAAACTGGTGGTAAAGCACTACAAGCTATCTGAAGCAAGCAAAATGCTTGTTTTTACTGGGCTTTCTTCCAAAAATGTAGCAGCAGCCTGCTACGTGTCAAAAAAGCAAAATAGCTGTTTTAATAGTTTCCCTCCCCTAGTTTACCACCATAATGTGGCAGTGCCGTTTGGGGAGGATACACTATAGGATCCCTTAGCATTAAAAATGTCCAAAAACAGAATGGCAATAAACCTTGCATAAAACAAGAAGTCAATTAAAAAAAAACACACACAACCACCATAAATTGCAAGCCATAGAATCCCAGATTTGCTTATAAAAGTTAACTTGATCCTGTAAGTACTGCTGAAGTAAATCAGTTTTCAGCTCAAGCGGTTCTTTATCTCAACAGCTCTTATAACTTTGAACTGACTTATCTGATCAAATCTGAAGCTGCTTGACTTGTGTATATGAGCAGTGTTGAGTTTTTATATTTTCTTTTTACCATTTTATGGGTATCTGTGAAAAGATTCGGACCAAGCAAGAAATGATGCTTGCTCACAGGAATGTTATTCCAAAATAGCATTGGGGCGGCTTGTCTTCCTCTCTTCCCTAACCCTAATCTGGCTTGGGTCATTTCAGCAGGTAGATGGTCAATTTTCTTTTCCTGGAATCCTCTGGTGTTGCATGGACTATATTTGAAGGAGCTGGTATAATAGAGTATGCAGGATACAGCCCATACACCACATGCAGTTTGGGGGCTATTTATGAAACCCTGCAGCACCCGTGCTCCCAATGTTTAAAGCAAGATTTGCTCAGAAAGTCATCCTGTGCCCTTTAGGTCGCATGGGGGCAATATTGCCATATTCCGAGGGGCTCCTAGCATTCCTGGAGCCCCCCCCCCACTAATTTTAGCCACCAGAGGGCATGAAAAGGATTTTTTAGTTTTAAAACTCAATTATTTTAAAAAAAAAACCTGGAAAACATTTTTTTGCTTAACACATTGCAGCAACCTGTTGCAGCAACCATGGTGGTATATAACACTGTATTAATTTTTAATTAAGTTTGCAAATTAGAGATTGTGACCTTCAGGCTGCTGGTGAATCTCAAAACTGGTCCTTGGGCCTACTAAGATCATCCACTGCATATAAAGAATAGATAAATGCTGGGAGGCCCAGCTCCCTATCTGGGACTATAGAAGAGACCTGACAGGGCCTGAAGGAGATCTTCCCAAGCTCCTTTCTTTCTCAGTGGTTTAATTCTGCTTTATACAGTTCTTATACTTAATGGCTCAGAAAAGAATTAGAAAAATTACTGCCACTGGATAATGCTACTGGCAAAGGAAGATTTTTGGTAATCAAAGACTTCCTCCTTTTGTCCCATGTTTCTCACTGCTTCTAAGCCATGAAAGCAGCTCGGAGAAGCAGTGAGCAAAAGTAGGAACTTTTTAACTGCTGGATAGCTCAGTGACTTAGGTATCTGGCTGCAAAGCCAGAAGTTGGGAGTTCGATTCCCCACTGTGTCTCCTTGACAGGGGCTGGACTTGATGATCCATAGGCACCCTTCCAGCTCTGCAGTTCTAAGGTTACCGGTAATTTACATAAATTGTTCCTTGCTAGTAACATCATCACCTTCCTGCAAGCATAAGTTAAGCAACAGGATTTCAGCTTACTTTGTTTTACCTTGTTTATTTCCCGTACATACAATCTGCTTTTCGGTCAACCACCTTTCAAAGCAGCTCACAAAAACATACAATCCATTCAAAGTGTTAAGATACAGTATGAAGATAAGTGGGGAAATCCACAAAAATCTGTTGGAAACCTCCTCCATGAATGAGGATGATGGATTGCAAGGAAATATGCTGAACATATCTGTTTGCTAAGACTAGATCATTCAGCAACAACTGCAAAATGGTTTGTGTGAAAGAGAGAGGACAGGGGAGGAGAGAGAGAGATTGTGTAGAGATTCTTTGATTAATTTAAAGGCCAGTATGTCAATTTCAGTACCAGGAACAGCTCTACAGAATACAAGGCAATAAAGCACACACACATATATACACACACGTGAAAAACAACAACAACCCAAAACAAAAACAAATCAAGGGTGCATCTGAGCATGTTTAAGTGACATAAAGCCATTAAAATTAACCCCCAAATTGAGGGTTTCTATGTTGGAAGCAACTCATTCCCCGAAATTTCAGGTTCAAAGCCCTGGAACTTGGAGGCTGCTGCTGAAACAGGATGAGAGTCTGAGTCCTGGAAAATCTCCCCATTTTAATGCTATTTTTGTATAGGTCTAGCACCTTATTGGATCTGGCAGATGTTCTGCTGACACAGCAGTGATGTTTCTCCCCCAGTATAGGATTGCTGTTCATCCTGTTATTTATGGCTGTCTTTCTCAGTTGTTCCTGGGACTGCTAAAGCTTTCTGGAATGTATGGGGCTTTTAAATTTATATTGCAGTCTACTTTTTTTTTAAAGCTGTTGAACTAGAATGGAATAAATATAATTTTCATTTTTCCTCAAGACATAAAAACACAAATGACTGCGATATACTTCCATTCAGCAGAGGGCACCCTTTACCCTTTTAAAAAGCAATTTTAAAAGCTGTGTTCAGCTTTCAGGACAAAGTGAATATTAAAAGTCAGGAAACGAGCCTTTGTTGGTGAAATTTTTAATCAAGCCCACATTGCAAGGCCTAAACAAAGAGGTAAAATACAGCCATTAGAATGTTTTGCCAAATGCTAAACCAAATTAGGCTAAAAGAGAAAGCACAATAAATTGAATAGTGTTTCCTCTGTGAGAAATAGAAGCAAAGGGTACCAATTTACCTCCAGTCTTCAGCAGGTTGAAATGGCTTAGTAATTAAAATAATTAAACCATTGCATAGATCTGTTTGTTTCTGATAAGTCCTTCTCCTCACATGAATAATAATAATATGCCATCTAATCAATGCTGGTGACCCATCCCAGAGTTTTCTAGGTATACAGTAATCAGATGTGGTGGTGCTCAGGGACTGTACAGCTTCCCCAAGGTCACCCAGGTGACAGGACACATAAGATGTGGCAGATCACCCACACCCATGACAGCTTGTGACTATGGCAGGGGGTGTCCCCCAAATGTGGGGATAAGGAGCCCTTTGTCCTCTCTATGAGCTGTCCACAATTCACATATGCTCTGGGTGACCTCAGCTGGTCCATTTCCAGGAAGGTATTGCTGGGATTTGAACTCCTGGATGCACCCCGTTGAACTATATGACTTCACTCTTTGCTCATAATACCTGCGCACGGTGAGGGCCACAGCAGCATGGCTACAGGTTACACTACATCAGAAGCCAGGGCTGTTTGGGGGCAACCCACAGTTTCTGTTCATGCTAGGATTATTGCCCCACTGAGAAACCGAGGCAGTGCTGAAGGGAGGAGCTTCTGCCACATCTTCTGGCATTATCTTCATTGCATGGGAAGAAACCATATTTTAATATTTCCCAAGTTACAAGTGAAATCTAAGAAGGAGCCCTAGATGTGAAAAACCGCAGGTGAGTTTCTCATTAGTCATGATTTGGCTAATTATTAGGGACCAAAATTTGATGACTAGACTCTAAGGAGATAAGGATAGTTTCTAATTAATATGTTTTAATATTTTTAGTAGTTACACAGAACAAGAGGGAGTTGTAGGCGTCTTGGCTATATATTATACAACATATTAAATAGGTGGATTTGGAGAAATGATCTATTGGAAATAGCTCAAACAAAGCTCTTCCAACTTGAAAACACAAACAAAAAAGGGTTCATTTTAAAAATTCATTCCTTTCCTGAGTTGAGTTATAGCCCCTTTGGTGACTTAAAGATGGAGACATAAATATTTTAATATTGAAAATAATATGAGGACTACAGTAACGTGTACACTTATGAGCAAGGTGTCATTATCTGCCTGTGCAGTAGAGAATCATGCTGTCTGATTGGGGACTTCAGCAAATGGCCTCATTTTGCAGTTAACAGCAGTGGCAAAGTGTGTATTGTCCTTTGAATGAACAGGATGAGAGCGGAAGAAAGCAACAGAGCTTACAACATATATTATACTAAATGTGTGTTTGAAAAACATTAGGATTGATGTGATCAGTCAAAGAGACGTTTTCCATTCCAGATGGAACTACATGTTCCATCACTGCCTGAAATATGGATGTTTCCCAGTAGTGTTTCATCATGGGGGATTAATGCTGCACAGAAAACTGTGCATTTATTATTGCTGACTTCCTACTTTGTCCCCTTTTGGCTCAAGGAGAGAGGAAGAAATTGATAGTTAAACAGCTTTATCACACTATCTTTTAAATCCCAAAGTGTCTGATTATTCTTACTGGGACTGCCGTGGGTAGGTGGGTGAATGTGTGCACATGTATATCTATCATCAGATGTGATGTCAGGACACAACTGGATGGACTTTTGTCCTAGTGTTTGTGCTGGTGTTCTTAGTGTTAATTTTGATGTTTTTTTCTTGTCAACTACACAATGTAAACCTCATCATGAGTAGAACCTGACCTTCTCTTGTACATAATATTCTGTATACTCTATTTGGCTAACACAACTTTGGATTGGGTTTTTTTTGGGGGGGGGGTACCATTTCTGCTCACACTGTTTTGTCTGGCTTTCTAGCTTCTGTGGTTGGCCATGTCAGTCCTTTGAGGCAATGGCAGGGCGTGTCCTGATTACATTGAGGTTGATGCCTTCAGTGGAGCAAGGCGTCATTACTTTGTTTAGGATCATGCCCCAAAGGTCAACTCCTCTTTTAAAAAGGTAGTTTAGGGTTGCTTTAAAAAAATGATTAGTGCTAGATCAGGAAAGTGATGCAGCAGGAATTCAGGTGTGGCCCTGTCTTGTCCATTCAATGCTTTGTTACTTCATAAACTGAACAGAAATGCAGGGGGAGTGGAGTGAAGAGGCAGGGGTAATGGCAGATGAGGGTGTGATGTATGTACTAAAGGGAGACATGTGCCTAATTTGACCCTCTGCTATCTGGACACTTACAGGTGGGATAAGTACCAAATGAACAACAATTTCAGCCAGTACAAAATATCAAAAATTCATCCTCAACCCTGGACAATTCCCCATCTAAACACCCTCTCAGTGGTTTGTGGGAGAACTGCATGCAGCAGCATAAACTGTTCAAATGAAGAGGCACCTCAATCACAAGAAAATAAAACTTGTCTTGGAAAAAAGGTTGTGGAGTATTTTTTTTAATGGGAGGAGGACAAGGAAAGGGAGTGATAGGAAGGGTGGCAATTAGAGATGGGGGTATTCGTATTCATATACGAATACCCCCGCACAGGTGGCGTTAACGAGGGTCCAGCCCCATGGGGCCAGACTCACCGATCCGCTGCAGACGTGGACGGCACGATTCTACCAATGGCTCCGCAGCACGCAATCCGCTCGCCACTCTTTGACCTTGCAGCGAGGCTTGTCGTCCCGCCTCCTGCCAGGAGTGGTGAGTGGATCGTGCGCTACGGAGCCATTGATAGAATCATGCCGTCCGCGTCCGCAGCGGATCAGTGAGTGGACCGTCCGGGCCCATGGGGCTGGACCCTCATTAACGCCACCTGTGCGGGGGTATTCGTATTTGTATATGAATACCCCCATCTCTAGTGGCAATATAATCGTTGACATTTAAAGAGTAATAGAGTGGTTTAATTACACTGTACTTCTCAAAGATATGTGCATTTCTGGGTTGGCCTGTGAAATGTGTGTGTGTGTGAATCCCTAATTCTATAGATATTTTTAACTGGGAAAATATCATCTATGTCATCCCTAGTGTACTTCCTTCTCCCAAACCCTGGAGCAGTTTAACTGTTGTAAAAATGTTTATGAATTTATTTGTTTATTGTAACGTGAAGGATGAATGTTGATAGGTATAATTGACAAATGTGCTCTGCTTTTCATGAAAAACAGATTGCTGTATATAATTCTGTAAACTACAGGACAAAATTCTTGATGCTGTCATATTCTGATTCCTGAAAACGTCTGCTTGCTTGCTTGCATGCTTTTTTCCAACAAAACCAACCCCCAAGGCTATGATCTATCCCATTTAGGCTACAATCCTATACTTATTGTACTCTGTAGGATTTATGTCAAAGGGCCTTGCTAGACAAGGCACTGATTTTGTATCCAGAAACAGTACTCTCTCATGTAGCAAAAGACAACTGATCGCAAATTGCTTTAAAAGCAGAAAGTATATTTATTCAATTGAATAGAAATATCAGCTTTCTTTTCAGGTCTGTTGGCAAAGACATATCTAACAATAGAGGGGGGACATTTTAAGATTAACATTGCTGGAGGGAAAACATTTTAAGGGCAGGAAATATACATTCCCCTACATATTTGTTTTGATCCAAATAGACACCTATAGGATTAAACAGTGTCCCATTAATTTAAACAGAAGGTTATGTTTCAATCTCATTGTGAATATATCAATTTATCATAACCACAGTTTTATCTGTTTACCATTATCAATTGACGAACGATGTACTTTTATAAAGACTGAACCAGAGGACTAGGCTTGTTTTTTAAAAAATAGTGATGTCTATAACCTTTGCCAGCTTTCAAACAGGATGAAAGCAAAAAGTTATAAAGTACAGTGGTGCCTCGCAAGACGAACGCCTCGCGGGACGAAAAACCCGCAAGACGAATGGTTTTTGCGATCGCTATGGTGCCTCGCAAGACGGCTTCTTCTATGGCCATGCTTCGCAAGACGATTTTTTTTTTCCAAGATCGATGCCTCGCAAGAAGAATGAAATTTTTTCGTTTTGTGAGGTTCCCATAGGAATGCATTGCAATGCATTCCTATGGGAAACTGCTTTTCGCAAGACGATTTTTTCGCAAGACAGCGCTACTCGCGGAACAAATTACATTCGTCTTGCGAGGCACCACTGTAGTTCCTCATTTTGTAACCAGCTTTTTATGACATCCCTATTAACTATAGAGGTGTATTCTATGGGGAAAAACAGAAGTACTCTCTGTGGTTTGCAACATTACATTTCAGCTAGAAAGGGGAGGGATGGAGTCTTTTGTAATGTCTGTTTTTACACACCACTTTGTTTTAGAGGTGGAAACCAATTATTTTTGTGTGAAATCAGAAGTTACTTTGCAAGAGCAGATGGACAAAACTTTCTGCTACTTACTGTAGATCAGGGCTGGATGATGGCTTTTGCAAAAATGAAATAAAATGTAGTGCATTTATATAATGCTTTTTTTTTGTTTTTGTTTCCTTCTTCTACAGGTACAAAGGTTTCAAGGGTAATTGCTCCATCTCCTTTATCGATCAATTCATGGCTCTCCATCAATGCAACAAATACTGTGAGATGCTGGGACTGAAACCCCTTCAAAGCAGTAATCAGAAACAGAGGAAACCAGCAGCCCCCAGAATCAAGGCATTGCCGAGCTCAAGTACTGTCAAGAAAACTGTGGCCAGCGCTCCGACTGCCAAGAAAACATAGGGATTCTGCTTCCTTCCAAAAGAAATAAACATACTTGCAAATAGGACCTCTCTTGAAATGTATGCTGTGACTTTTTGTAGAACTCGGTGCTCCAGCAATAGTGCTCTATCTGAGCATTCAGCCGCTGTGCAAAGAGCTGCACCAGCCACAAAGACAATGGGGGAGTGGCTAGCCTGAGACAGACAGACAGCCCTTCCAGTTTTTAAAAGATCTGCAGCGCCCCAATACCAGGTTTAATCACAGGTGTGTACTGTACAAATAGACTTGGGTTTTGTGAGGGGAGGGTTTGCACAGTCTTCGATTGGGAGGTTTTATTGGAGAAATTGTGTTTACTAGATTTCTTCCATGTCATTCAGCTGCTATGTTTGTACATGACTATATGTAGGATGTTTTAACCCATCTGAAGTGAATAGGTATGTCTCACACTGTAGTACAGCAAGAGTATGGGCAAATCTACTTCACCCGCATCTTTACTTAAAAGATGCCAGCTGCTCTTTGTAGACCTTTCTGAATGTTTGCTTCTCACATTAGCACAAAAGATGGCAGATGCCATGTGTAGACAAGGAATTGACCTGTGGACCTTAATTTCATTTTAACTTTCTTTGCCCTAGTATTCAATACTGATGGCTATGTCAAAGATACAATATAGTATTAAACAAAACACAACAACAACAACAACAACAACAACAACAACAACAACAACAGTGTTATTCATCAGGTGACCTGTGGGCTGTATTTAGAGAGCCCCCACCTTTCCTCGCCTCCCAATATCCTTAATTCAAAATTGGAAGTAACAGGCTGGCTGCTTTGAGTTTCAGAAAAATAGTTGTCCACAGGAATCCAGGGGATGGGAAATGCGGTAGGAGTGACTCCTGGACCCTCCTAAGGTGACCATCCTTACCTAGGCCTTGCAGGAAGGGCTGAGGATTGCTTGTTCCGGATAGGCTGTAAATAAGGTGTTCATGCTGTGCAGGTATGTGTGGTTGTTAATGGTCTGGCACCATTTTCTTTCATAACATTTTGAAACATTTTCACATGTAATAATTGCTCATGTAGTTACTCTAGCGGTCCTTTCAAGATGTATCCTACATCTCAGTCATTTCCTGACTGTTTTTAAGTCAGTCCTGATGAATTAGAACAATGGTTTTGTGAGCCTCCCCTGCTCCGTAGAAGAGGACACTGGAAATCTCAAATCAACAGGATTTATTGTAACAAGTGAAACTATTTCATCCAACTGTCCAAAATCAGTTTCCTTAACTGCTATGGCAACTACTTTAAACTCCTTTTCTCTAGTAACCCCCACTCCTGTCTTTTCTACTCCCAACGAAGTCGTTGGCCCTGGGCTCCACAACGGAACTGCTTTGGGTGAGCTCATCAAGTGCAACAAGGATGTAAGTCCACAGTGTGTACAAGCTGGCCGATCCCTGCACCTTTTTCCCCTCCGTGCTTCCAATGGTTGGAGTCTGACAAGCTCTTTCCCTTCTTCTCCATTGGAATTCACTAGAGGTAGTAGCCGATTCTCCCAAGACAAGCTCTTGAGCCCGGCAGCGTCTCTCTAATCTCTCCCACTTTCTCCTGAATAAGAGGGTTTTCAAGGGGGCTGTGGGTTATGATATCTTTCTGCTTCCTCTCGTAATTGTACTAATACCTTAGTTTATGGGTTTTCTTTAAATACATATTCCCAGTTTCCCAAGGGTTTGATTTCCTTGGGGGTCTACTTCTAGGAGATAAGATTCTTCCGCAGGATCCTATCTGGCATCCCTCCAGGTCTCCTCCTTCTTTCTTTCCCCTTCCTCCTTTTAGTTGAGGATCATCCTCAGGTCTTTACCCGTCTGGTTTGACTCACCCACATTCTTCTGCTGCACACTTTGATTTCCATCTAACTCCACCAGATTTCCTTTTATATCCCTCATTTTCCAGCAGTTCTTTTCCTCCTCTGGGGGTTAGTCTTTTTTCCCTAGGCTTTCTTCTTTTCCTTTTTTTTTAAAAAAAATATTCTACACAATCATATATTAACATAGTCCACACACACCCACATCAGTCAACAGGGGAACTGGAAGCATGGAACTTAGCAGCCCCAGATGAGAGATGAGACAGCCTGCTGACATGTACCTCTGTGGCACTATCTCTCTCCTTATAGGCTTTCTTTCTTAATTATTTGCCTAGTAAAAATGGTCCTATTATACTCAAACTCCATACATTTTCCTTTAATTAAATTCTTATTGAAACAGGATTTAGTGTGAACAGGTTGGTAATTTAGCTGATGGTGCCCTAGAATGAATGTACCGTTTCTTGTTTCCTACCCCATAATGATAATCACTTCAGCATTTTCAGTATTTTTCATATTTATAATAATTGCTGCCTCTTCAACCACTGGAGTCTGTTAAAAGGAAACTGTAAACTCTTCAAAGTGTTGTGTATGTCATATTATTGAATTTGTGCCAAATAAAACTGCAGAATGACATTAGTCTTAAAAGAGCTGAAAAGCATGTGTACACACACTGCCTTCTTTTGTCTGACTGCCATCTCTGGTGCAACAGTTTTTCAGGCTTTTAAAGTGTTATAAGAATCCCTCAAAGCTCCACCTTGCCTGGAGAATGGTTTCACTTTTTTGGGGGGGGGGCATGTTTGTTAAAATACTGCAGAGCTGCAGATTTATTTTTGTTGTGGAATAGCATGGCTACCTTAGAAAAAAAATTTTTTTTCCAAAGAACCTGACTTCATTATTCATTCTGTTGAGAACCACTTTAATTTATAGAGCAAATGGCTGGACTAGGACTCTGGAAAACCTGCGTTCAAATGTCAACTCCTCTGTGAAGCTGCTAGAAGACCACAAGCCAACGTCATGATCTCAGTTGAACCTGCTTCAGAGGGTAGTTGTCAAGATAAAACTGGGAGGGGGAGAGGGAATGAATTATGCTAGCTTGAGTTTCCTGACATAAAGGCAGGATAAAAATTATTTAATGCAGTATCTTCAGTCTAGGCCATATGCTCACAAACAGTAGATGAGATGATAAAACTCTATGGGCTGTGCCATTTTTAGACTGCAGTTGAGCTGTCAAGTGACTGAATGGCCCAATAGTAAGTTAGGCAGCCAGGCAGCTCCGATCACAGCTTCTGATGTTATATTTTGAAATAGAAATTTATTGAGCAAAATCCTGTTGCATAACTTTGCATGGGCATCACCCAGATCAGGTGTTGCAGACATTCAATTAAAACTAATTAAAAGCTTCCTATTCCCTCATTTTAGGTTCTGAGACTCCTTGGGGCTCCCTTTTCACTGTGGGGAAGCCTTTGGGAGGATTAGGATGGTGGGGCAGGGAGAGGAGCTTCCGCTGTCAGGACTGGGACCACCAACGGCAACCCAGCAGCAATTTTTGACTTTTAAAGACTTTTGACTTGTTCACAAAACATCACCACCCCACTTTTTCCTGCTTCTCAAAAGTATCTGCTACAAAACAAAGCAGATCCCTTGCCTTCCTTGCCAACACATGACAGTTGTGCAAGGCACAGAGCAAACCAATGCTGGACTTTGGGATGTTCCATCTCCACTGTTCAGTGAATCTACACCCCTGACACTAAAAGTAAATAGAGTTACAGTTATACCTCAAAAGGAATTAAATTGTTACTTGCCAAGATAGTGTCATAATGAAATCTAGTTACACCTGCTTTACTGAGAAAAGATATTAAGCAACAAGCCATTTCTAGATTATAATGGATAATGGGCTAGAGAGTTAGAGAGTGTTAGTGCTACTATCATCTTGGTGTCTGCACGGTTGACAGGATAGGAATGGCATTGGCACATGAGTTGTTCTGTATCACATTCTTCCACTATTAATAACACTTGACACTGTTTGGTGTCAAGTCAGAACCGACTTATAGCAACCCTAATAGGGCTTTCAAGATAACTGAGATATTTAAGGAGTGGTTTTACCAGTCCCACTCCCCCAGTGGGAGTCCCACTCCCCCAAATCCCTGCTCATGAATGCTTTGAACCTAGACTCCCTGAGTCCTCATCCATCTGTCTACCCATTACACCATAGTGGGTGCCAGATAAAGTTGTAGGCATCACAAAACTAAAAAAATTACAATAGTGACACATGGGTTCACTTCCTTTTCCCGATCTATCTATCTATCTATCTATCTATCTATCTATCTATCTATCTATCTATCTATCTATCTATCTATCTATCTATCTATCTATCTATCTATCTATCTATCTATCTATCTATCTATCTATCTATTTGTTGCCTTTCTTCTTAAAAAGGACCCAAATCATTTGGGTGACTTGACTATTTTGCTGGTGAGAACCAGAATCCTATTAGTTATGCCCATTGCTGGCGGTCAAACAGTGTAAATTGCTATGTTGCTTTGCTGCAAGTTAAGAAGTCAATGCTTGCATTTCTTGTCACATGCCAGTTGCATAACTAAGCATGCAACAAGAAATATAACAGTTGAATTCTTAATCAGCAGCAGTGACTTATACCATTTGACTTATGCTGGTGGGTACACGTAATAGGAGTCTGATCAGGGAGTTGTACTTTGCCCAAGCATCAAGGGTTTAGATGGCACACCAATCGGGAAGCTAGACAGTGCTGACCCAAGATGTTTTGCTGCCTGAAGTAAAGTACAAGATGCCCTCACCCACTCAGTTCCACATGCAGATGTAGAGTGGATTGCCATTTGAACTGAAGGTATCTTTCACTGTGCCTGAATGCAGCAGGCAGTTCACAGTACAGGATATGGCACACACATCTTTGCCCTCCTGTCGAAGGGAATGGATAGGAAGCTGTCAGTGCAGTGCAGGGCTACCACCTGAGACTGTTGTCTCCCTCTGCTTAATGGTAGAACTGGCCCTAAAGCTTGATAACAGTCTCTTTCCGGCAAGAATTACTTCTTCACAACATGAACAGAACAGCAACAATTTCTGAAGCTACCCACATAAAAATATGTTCAGGACCATGTGGCAGGACTGTCCAGGTTAGGCCTCCGAATGTGCCTCCCACACCTGCTCACTTGATGCCTGTGCCGTGGGTTTGGTATGTGGCATGTCTAAGCAGAGAAGAAGGGCCTGGCCATGCCTCCCCCCCAAAAAATCACTTGAGCAAATGGTTGAAAGGTGTTGAGCTTTCTGGTCCTGCAAGAGAGGAGCTGCCTGCGATGCATGAAGGCCATATGAAGAGGATGGGGGGGGGGGCACATATGGTGAACACGTGGGGGGTGTTACATGAGAAGGAGGAGCCAAGGGAAGGGGGATAAAGGCCTTCAAAAGGGAAGATGGAGGGGGTGGCGTGAAGGATGAGGAGGGTCTAGGAGAGGCCAAACAGACTGAGGTTCCATGTAAAGTGGAGTGCCATTTGAACTGAAGGTATCTTTCATGAAGGGGAGTGGGCTGTGAATTCATCCACCTTCCCTGGTACTGGTGCCCACGGATGAACCTGGAGCAGTGGGAGAATCAACATACCCCAACCCAGAAGGGGCACCAGCATAACAAGTGGCAGGTCTGGTGGCTTTATCAGTGCCAGAGAGCACCTCAGAGAAAACTGTGAGGATTTGGAAGGAGAAAGAAACACCCTGTTGCAGACTGGGATTAAGCCCAGGGAGAACGAAGAGAGCCACTCTTGGGCCAGGCCCAAGGACTTGGAGGGGTTCAGGATAGAAATCTCAGCCAGAGAGGACATGAACCTGTCCATAATGGTCTGCAAGAAAGGACCAAGATGAAGGCACCCCAGCTGGCCAGAGTTTCTGTCTCTTCTGCAAAGTCCTTTCAATGCCTTCTTACTGATGGAGGGCCAAGGGGATCTCACCCACTCACTCTGCTCAAACTTTCTAATCCAAATTACCCAAACAGTTCAAACCTTTCTTTAATTCATATGATGCTGCTGAACTGAATATTGTTTGACATAAAACCATAAGTGGATTGTAAGGTACCACACTTCTTCATGAAAGATTGATGTGCTTGTAATGCACAAGGTGAAAAGCATCTCCAAGGCTGTTAATCCAATCATCTGCACTGAAGTAGCAACCCTACCAGATACACTCAACATTCACTCAACAGTTGTTTGTAAAATGAGGCACTCACATTTCCATGCGCAGCTTTCAGTTGGTCCCTGAGGCTACTGGAGTCCAGTTGGAGCCTTTGCTGGTCTGACATTGAAGGGAGCCAAGCCTCAGTGGGAAACAGATCATTTGTGAAACAAGGCCTCATCTTGGATTCATTAATCAGAATCTTACCCAGTGTCATTATTAACAAGTGCTGTAATCAGTTGCCATGGCAGTAACCATTATTCGGACAGAATAATAATAAGAACAGGTGGAAGGGTTTGCCGGCTCCATTCAGACCATCTTGGCATTTAAGGGAGCAGAGCATTCTTGCCCAAAGCAAATTGGAAATTTATCTTGTCTGGTCTCTAAGACAGAGCTTAGGAATAGTTGTTAAAAACTAATTTGTTACTCCTAATTTGTTAAAAAGTACAATTATTCCAAAAGTAACTATTTGAATCATTCAATGATAATGACATGGACTATTTGAATAACTATTAACTCTTCGCTTTATTTGAATTTATTTCTTTCAAGCATGACCCAAAATTTAAAAGGATGGTCTATTTGGGCCGTTTTTAAATGGCTTTTTTTTACCGCATGAAAATCACACATTACCAATACATTATTAGTGATTTATGCAACTAATTAATCAACAAGCTTGAATGTGTCCAGAGGAAGGTGAGCCAGGTGGTAAAACATCTGGAAACCAAGTCCTATGCGGAATAATTGAAGAAACAGGGTGTGTTTTGCCTGGAAATACTACGATAGCCACTTTTAGAACACTTGGAGGGCTATCACAGAGAAGACAGAGCAAACTTGTTTTCTGCTGCTATAAAATATTTTATTTTATTTTATTATTTGCTTGCTTGCTTGCTTGCTTAAAACATTACTACCCCGCATTTCTTCTTAAAAGGACCCAAGATGACTAAACCGTGGGACTCAATGGATTCAAATTACAAGAAAGAAAATTCTAGCTAAATATTAAGAAGAACGTCCTACCAGTAAGAGTTATTTGGAACAGACTACCTCCAAAAAGGTGGAGGGGAGGTGTGCTTTACTTTGTTTAAGGCTCTTAAATAGAGGGTGGAACACAATATCTCAGAGATGCTTCAGCTGTGGATTTCCTGCATTGGTATCATTAGGGGTTCAATCAAGCAGCTCTTTAAGTCCCCTGGAACTCTTCAATTCTATGATAATTTCACAGTTTTCACTTACACTGTGAACGTTAACAAATCAGTTTTCAGATTAACACACCATTAGTGTTAATTAGAGGTGCACAGATTTGTGTTTTTGGACCACAGTCCTTCAAATTTCCCAAGCAGCATAGATACATATTAGGGTATTTTGAAAGATTCCTCAAGCTTTTTGAAATAACAGTTTTGAAAGACAACTGATTTCTGAACTTGATTAAATCTGGGTCACCACTGCAAAGGGCTTAGATTATGAAGATTTCAATGCTAGCCTTCCTCTGTTTAATTTCCCCCCCAAATCCAGCACAGAAAAACATTGTAAAGAGTTTTAAAAACCATTTTCAAGGCTTTTGAAAGACTTTTGAAAATGTATTTAAAAGATGCTGATTTGTTAAAGATAAAAGTGGGTGATCCACTGGCTAGGAGATTCTGGAAGCTGTCAAAAAAGTAACTTTTCCAAGCTCTGCTAGTGGGCTTTGTGTTGTGGGGGTGTGTGTGGGTGTTTTGACAGATATCAAGAACTGAGAGCATCACAGTGTGGTCCGAACTAATGAAGTATGCATCTGACAGCAATAAGCAAGAGTGCAGAGAGCTTTTAAAATCCTTCACAGACCAGTAGAATTAATCTCATAAAATGTGCTTCATTAGAGATACCTTAATTATCTCCAGAACAAGTTTGCAAAAAATTCATGGACTTGCAGGGAGTTGACTGGAGATTTGTATTTAGTGATTTATTTATTTTTACTCGTTTTCTCTTTTTTAAAATTGGGACTTCTGGCACAATGGTAGAACCTCTATTTTACACTTGTATAAGTAGGTGGCATCTCAGCTTACAATAAACGACTTTTCAAGCAGTAAGCCTTGTGATCATCTGTGCCTGAAGCTGCTGGCAGAAAAAATATATATCCTCATAACCACCTTGTTAGGCACATTTGGCTGGCTTTAACAGTCATTGTGCTGATTTTTCATTTATTATGGTTCATCATCTATTATGGTTCTAGCCATTAACTTTTCATTACTATTAGTTTCATGGATTTTGTAGTTAATGTCCCACTGTTTCACGTTCCACTTTAGTAGCAGAGAATGCAGTCTCCATGCATGTAAATTAAAAAAAAGTATATCAATGTGAACTGAATCAGGCATAAGAAAATGCATAACTAATACGATTGGCTTGTTGGATTGTAACCAAAGGAGCAGAGATATTTAAATAGCAACTTTAATTCATGTTGATATGTATAGAGTTTTTAAAAATTACATTACACAACACTATGACAATCAGAAAGCTTTTTTCCCCTCTGCCGCTGGGAGCTTCTATTTTTTTTTCTCAAAATGGAATGATTTGAACAGACTTTCTCTTGTGTGATTGGTTGATTTATTCTTGTAAATTAGGGGAGGGGGGAAGAGTATCTGTGGATAGTGTTTCTGTGCCATAGGCAGTTGGGGTATGATGTTTAAGGGCATGGGAACCCTCACCTCCGCACTGTTTCCCTCCGACCATGCCCTGTTTGATCACCTTATCACTAGTGTTTATAACCTAGTTTAGTGCTAGATCACCTCCAGAAAAGAAATTATTTTTAAACAAACAAACAAAGCAGAAACAACACAGACAAAATAAAATACATTCCGGTGGTATGTGGTATTTCTGTACACATTAAGAACTTTGGAACACTGCGAACTTTTCCGGAACACTGTACAACCCTTTCAAACCCAAGAGGCTTGACAACAAACCATAAAAGGCTCGTCAGAGGCAGGGCGAGAAGAAGGAAGGAAAGAAGGGTGTGTGTGTGGACTGAAATGCGAATCACGTCATACTGAGTATGAACCTCTGCAAAATTCTTGTCTGTGCTAACCACGCATATGGTATTCATTTAAAAATCAATTCCTTAAACCGAGAGCTTGGAAGTACGCTTTATTAGTCAGTTAGCTATTTGGGAGTACAACTTCCAGAATCTACTAGTTATGCTCAGTAGGGCATTCTGGGAGTTGAAGTCCCAAAAAAGGATTTCCCCCAAGCTCTGGATGAAACTGTGTGCCCTCAGCCACACTTGATGCTGCCTGTGAAACTGTGGGGAGACCTAGCCAGCCATTTTTCTGTTCAGGGCACGTTAACATCTATCTGCTGAGCAGCAGGGGGGGAAACTAGATAACAACTGTTATCTTTCAGTGGCCAGGTGAGAGCAATTTTGATTGAGATTGCTGGGGGATAGGGGGCAAAAGTTTTGATCACTACACACCATGAGATCATATTTGGTGCTGCTGGCGTATGTGTGTGTGTGTGTGTGTGTATGTCTGATTTCAGGTTTGTGTGTTTGTCTGGTTGATTAAAAGACCTCAAGAGATTAGGACTGAACCCTGCTACAAACCCAGATGCTTCCTGGAAGGGGAACTAAATGGTTGTTGCCAGTTGTGGAATGCCACATCATCAAGTATTTGTGCCCAGGATACCATCAGTTTCTTTGCTTTGGGGCCGTGTACAGTATATAGTATATAGCTTCTTGGGAGGAAAGCGATGACAAACCTAGACAGCTTCTTAAAAAGCAGAGACATCACCTTGCCGACAAAGGTCCGCATAGTCAAAGCTATGGTTTTTCCAGTAGCGATGTATGGAAGTGAGAGCTGGACCATAAAGAAGGCTGACCGCTGAAGAATTGATGTTTTTGAATTGTGGTGCCGGAGGAGACTCTTGAGAGTACCCTGGACTGCAAGGAGAACAAACTTATCCATTCTAAAGGAAATCAACCCTGAGTGCTCACTGGAAGGACAGATCCTGAAGCTGAGGCTCCAATACTTTGGCCATCTCATGAGAAGAGAAGACTCACTGGAAAAGACCCTGATGTTGGGAAAGTGTGAAGGCAAGAGGAGAAGGGGACGACAGAGGATGAGATGGTTGGACAGTGTCATCGAAGCTACCAACATGAATTTGACCAAACTCCGGGAGGCAGTGGAAGACAGGAGGGCCTGGCGTGCTCTGGTCCATGGGGTCATGAAGAGTCGGACACGACTTAACGACTAAACAACAACAATAATTCTTGTTTAATATTTAAATAATTTACTATTTTTAGCTTTTAATATTGTGTTTTTAATTATGTAAGCTGCCTTGGGTCCTTTTTTAAGGAAAAAGACAAGGTAAAATATTTTAAATAAATAAATGAATGAATTTCTTTTATCCTTGCCAGTTGAATGGCTGTGTGTTGCGTTATTTTGAGGGGACAGCACATTTACACTGTTATACAAGCTGTATACTCACTGCTTTACACTGTAGCCAATTGTCATTTCTTCAGTGTTGTCACATGAAAAGATATACTAAAATATTTATGAAATGTGATGGGGTGTACTCACTTCTGTGATATACTGTATGTATGTATGTATGTATGTATGTATGATGATGATGATTATATTTATACATTTGCACTAAAAGGTAGCACTCAAGGCAGCTTAGAAACTTCTTAAAAGAATAAAAAAAGGATAAAACCAAATTTAGCTTAAAACTCATAAAATCATGTAACGAACCCCATTGTAGAACACTTAAAATTCAGTAAATAAGTTGAAAACAATTAAAAAACCAACAAAGACAGAAAATGATACTGCAGGGCAGATTAGACACCATATGACGGTCTAAAAAGATGTGTTTTTACAAATCAATGGGTCTACTCTAGTTGTGACTGCCTACTGGACACTAAATGTCCTTGTTCGGCTGCAGCTGGTGTGCTGGTCAGCTCTGAGAACCTCATGATCTTCCCTCCCCCCTTTTTCATATTTATATTTTGTTCAATCCATTGATAGCTCACCTTTCAAGTGACATTTTTCATCCTGGATGAAACACTTGCTTTACCAGTTTTAAATACTGCCCACTTCGCTGACATATCAGGGTAGAGTGTCTAGGATCACAGTAGGCAGGAATTTACAAGAGAGCTAGCTGCAATATTAGAAGACAGGAATGCAAAGGAATAAAGGAGATGCCAGCTAAGTGGAGGAAAAGACGGGACAAGAATGAATGGAGGACCATTTGCCATTCTAATAGCAGTGGTTCACTTTTCTCACTGGACTGTCAATCAGCAAGGCCAAGGAGAATCCAACACTGAACTACAGACTCTTAGGAAATGCATTTACTTTCAGGAAAAATCTAATTTTTGCTTCCATCCGCAATCTCTACTCCCAAGAGAAGGCACAAAAGGCCCAGTTTAGGATGCTATATGCATTCTATTTCTTTTCCATTTCTGGTTTTGTTTTTCATTCCCAGTGGAGTGAAGGCACTGGTGATGTTATGCTCCTAAGAACCCACAGCTCTGTCTTGGTAAACCTTTTGAGAGTCAATTAGCAAAAGAAAATAAAAGTATGTCCGTTTGAGGAGATTCCTCCTCACTGTAATTTCTGAGATGCAGTCATGTTTGTTAGAAATACATTAGAGAAATGTATTAGACATAGTCAATGTACTATGTCAATGTCTTGCTAGTTAAATATATTATGGGAAACAACAATTCCTTACAAAATCCTTACAAAGTGTGAAGACATGTAGGGTACATAGGCAACCTTTGTTAACTGTACACCAATTGTACCTTTCCCAGGATTCTCTAGAATAAAACAATGATGCTGAGAAAGGTAGAAGGCAGCAGAAAAGGAAGAATACCAAATATGAGATAGACTAACTCCCTAAAGGAAGCCACAGGCCTGAGTTTACAAGAGATGGGTAAAGCTGTTGAGGACAGGACATTTTGGAGATTGCTCATTCGTAAGTCAGAAGTGACTTGACTGCTCATAACAACAACAACAACAAACAACAACAATAACAACAACACCTATCCTTTGAAGAAAACAGGATAAGGAACAGAGAATAAACCCTATACATCATTTTCATTTTGGACAACCCAAATGCAGAAGGAAACAGGTACTATCTGAGAAATATCCTGTACAATAAAGGTACTTCAAAGAAAGAAACTTCAAAAGAACACCAGTTTTAATTATTTATTTATAGTGCTTTGTGTAACCATCTATAAAGCCGCCTTACGTATTCTGGAACTTCGGACTTCTATATGGACACCTCAGGATGTGTACGTATCGATTTCCCTGCTGGCATTAGTAAACACTTTCCTGATACCTCAGCAACAAAAAGCCTTCTGGCAGATTTTTTTAAAGATAAAAATCCACTGCTTTTTTCAGAAGTAAACCCAATGAGGGATTTTCTCAATAAGGATCCCCACTGACATTCTGAAAGGGAATGTCAGCCTCCCCACCCCCCGGGTCCCCCGCAGCTCCCCTGCTACTTTTACATTTAAGCAAGCCTTACTGTTGTGTGGGTGCTGCAAAGATTCGTCAACAGTGAAATGAAAAGGCCCCGATAATTCATCTAGATTTTCAAGGCTGCACACAATTCGAGCTAGATTAAAACACACAGATGTAAAAACACCTAGGAGAGGCGGATGTTAATCTGCACAATGCCCCATTTACAAAGGGGACTGTTTGCCATGATGCTACTTCGAAATAAATATTTTTTTAAAAAAAATGTTGCCATGTGCTATCAAATCATTTCCATATTACAGCAACCTTGATTGGGTTTTTTTTTTTTTTTGAGTTTGTGAGATGTTCAAGGAGTTGCCGCCCTTCAGTGCATTTCCATCGCCCAGTGGGAATTTGAACTCAGATCCTCCTAAGTTCTAACCTTACTCTATCCACGCAGTGGTCCCCAACCTTGGGCCTCCAGATGTTCTTGGACTTCAACTCCCAGAAATCCTAGCCAGCAGAGGTGGTAGTGAAGGCTTCTGGGAGTTGTAGTCCAAGAACATCTGGAGGCCCAAGGTTGGGGAACCACGCACTACACCACACTCACTCCCATCCTTTTTATATACTGCCCCATAATCTACTGGAAAACTGTTAAAAGCACCCACCTCCTTGTCATGTTCATGTAGGGCCACCCTAAGGCATGATGCTGCTGCTTCAGGGGAAACAATGGTGGCGTCCTCTGGCCATCCATATCAATGTGCACAGGATCAGTACGGTGTATCTGGGAGATTTTATTCCAAAACTACCACTATTTGTTTGCTTGCTTGTTTACAATGTTTCTGTCTTGCCCTGTATTACGAAATCTCCGAGTGTGATACACAAAGAACAATATAAAATAAATTAAATCATTGAAAACATATATGCCAGTATCCTGTTGCATTATACAATTGCAGGAGGATGATTGTGTAAGCATCCTTCTTGCTCCAGCAGGCTTCCCACTGCATGCCTGGTCTTGCACTGATACTGAGATCGATTACCTGACTGCTTGCCTAATTAGTTAAACAAAGTGGGGGTGGGATCGCTGGAGCAGAGGAGCACTTATGTGATTACCCCTCTGCTCTTAATAAGATACTGGCCATAAAAGTATTTTAAAATTTAAACAACCTAAAATATATAAGGCAATTTAAGCAGCATAAAACCATTCAAACCCTTTAAAATCATATACACGAGCACTTCTAAGTTGAATTTTATAGCATCTTAGAATTCACCATGTTAATTTTGAACAATAAGATTGGAAGTGGTTCTGGATGGGAGCCGGGTTATTAAAGTTTGAATATGGCCACCCCACCCATCCAGGAACAGATGTCTACCAACTCAATATTCTCCAAGCGTTGAAAAGTCGCTGGGGTGGCACAGTCTTAATGTTACTCCCTTTGTGAAAAGTTGCTTTTAAAATAAAACACCAAAAATTAGGTAGAGGAATGGCGCTTGGAGTGCTCAGTGTGGTGTAGTGGATAGAGTGACCGAGGACTCAGGGGAAGTGGGTTCAAATCCCTGCTCAGCCATCTAAATTCACTGGGGTGGCGGCTGACAATGGTAAAACCAATTACAAGAAAATCAATGACTGATGATTCTGAACAATTCAGTGCTAAATATAGGGAGAAGCTAACATGGTTAGACTGTGATTCACAAATCACTGAATAGAAACTGTTTTCAATGCTTCACAGTCAAAATACAAAAAGCAATAAAAGAGAACCCCTGAACATATGGCTAAGAACAGGAAGATTAAATCACTAATTACTTAATTTATTTTCAAAGATTAAATCAGATTTTAAAAATTATTTTGAAATTTTACTTATTGAAAGTATAACCTAATTTAAACTGATAGGTAAAATGAACATGTTCAAGTCTATATGGCAAACTTTCTTAAACTTTGTTTGTTAGTCTCCATTGGACTCTTACCACCTGATTTTCTGCATATATGAATGAACCACTGGCGGAAGCAGAAATTAGAAATGCTACCTTTTTGGGCTACAGCTCCCAGAATTCCCCAGTCCTCCATAGTGGGTTGAAGGGTTAAGGAGTCTTAGTCTTTAAAAAGTAGTGTTTCCAATCTCTGGGACTCTTGAGAACAAGCAAGATTAAAAACAATAAAAAGGGCTTTTTAGTTATGCCCGCAGAAAAAGGAAAAACAAGGAAATGATAGGGTTGCTGCGTGGAGAAGATGGCCAACTACTAACAGAGGACAGGGAAAAAGCTGAACTTCTCAACACCTTCTTTGCCTCAGTTTTCTCCAAAAAGGAAAATAGTGCTCAACCTGAGGGGCGAAGAGCAGGTGATGTAATAGGGGAAATGCAGCACAGAATAGGTAGAGAAGTAGTACAGGAATACCTGGCTACTCTAAATGAATTCAAGTCTCCAGGGCCAGACGAATTACATTGAGGGATATTAAAAGAACTGGCAGAAGTAATTTCAGAACCATTGGCAATAATATTTGAGAATTCTTGGAGAACAGGAGAAGTCCCCACAGACTGGAGGAGGGCAAATGTTGTCCCTGTCTTCAAAAAGGGGAAAAAAGAAGACCCAAATAATTATCGCCCAGTCAGCCTGACATCAATTCCCGGAAAAATTCTAGAGCAAATCATTAAACAGACAGTTTGTTATTACTTAGAAAGCAATGCTGTCATAACTAAAAGTCAACACGGGTTTCTCAAAAACAAGTCATGCCAGACTAATCTGATCTCTTTTTTTGATAGAGTTACAGGCTTGATAGATGAAGGGAATGCTGTGGATGTAGCATATCTTGATTTCAGTAAGGCCTTTGACAAAGTTTCCCATGATATTCTTGCAAGGAAGTTAGTAAAATGTGGGCTAGACAGTGCTACTGTTTGGTAGATTTGTAATTGGTTGGCTGACCGAACCCAAAGGGTCCTGGGCCAAAACTAACAAAATAAATTTCAACAGGGAGAAATGTAAGATCCTACAGCTAGGCAGAAAAAATGAACTGCACAGATATAGGATGGAAGACACCTGGCTAGACAACAGTACCTGTGAAAGGGATCTAGGAGTCTTGGTAGACCACAAGCTGAACATGAGTCAGCAGTGTGATGCAGCTGCCAAGAAAGCCAATGCAATTCTTGGTTGCATCAATAAGAGTATAGTGTCTAGATCAAGGGAAGTGATAGTACCTCTCTATTCTGCTTTGGTCAGACCTCACCTGGAGTATTGTGTCCAGTTCTGGGCACCTCAATTCAAGAAGGATGTTGACAACCTGGAATGTGTCCAGAGGAGGGCAACCAAAATGGTCAAAGGTCTGGAAGCCATGTCCTACGAGGAGTGGCTTAGGGAGGTGGGAATGTTTAGCCTTACAAAAAGAAGGTTAAGAGGGGACATGATAGCCATGTTTAAATATTTGAAGGGATGTCATGTCAAGGAAGGGACAGGTTTGTTTTCCACGGCTCCAGACACTAGGACAAGGAGCAGTGGTTTCAAAGTACAGGAAAAGAGATTCCACCTGAATCTCAGGAAGAACTTCCTGACAGTCAGAGCTGGTCGGCAGTGGAATAGGCTGCCTCGGAGTGTGGTGGAGTCTCCTTCTTTGGAGGTTTTTAAGCAAAGGCTGGATGGCCATCTGTCAGGAGTGCTTGATGGAGTTCCTGCATGGCAGGGGGTTGGACTCGATGGGCCCCTGTGGTCTCTTCCAACTCTGTGATTCTATGATTCTCTGATAAGATCCATTAAAAATAAAAACAGTCATGCCATCAACTTTATTGCTTGTATTATGGCTTTCCACCAAACGGCTCACACATTTACCTTTCATTTTATTCTGCACTTCAGAAGCAGTACTTGCTTCTGTGATAAGGTAACTGTCATACTACTCTGTGCCACTATTAAGTGATCTTCCTTAAGCTGGAGTCCTTACATTATTACTTGGAAGGAAGTCTAAATGAAATTATTGGACCTCTCCAGAACTTGGAAGTAACTAGTTATAATTAATACTGGTAACTCTAATCCATTATTTTGGGGGTAATGAATAATATAACTTGTAGTTAAAATGTTATTTTTTGTTATAAGGAGTAACATCTACATTGCTTAGGTGTAATGATAGTTACTTTCAGAAGTTACTTTTTGAGGGTGACATTAGATGCATTTTGAAAAGGTTTTTTTTCAGGTTTTATGCCATGTTTGTTATCAGTCTTAAGTAGCAAGGGAAGTGTTCCTTGGCTTTGTGTTCTGTACTTTTACAAATACTGTATTTCCAAGATAAAATATCAGAATTGGCCACTAGAGGGATCCATGGAATATTTCCCTGTGTTTTTCCAGCCCTTGATAATGGAAACACCATAAGCGAATATTATACAACGTGAGAGTTATTTGTGGGATCATAGTAATGATAATGGCAGCTTAATTGCAGACTAATGACAAATAATTCAGCAAATTCCTTTTAAAATGTAACGGTCTGTGGGCCCATCCTTTTTCGTATAGAATGAATGTTCAATTTTTGTAGTGTGAAAGGATTGGGGGCTGCTTGACTGCAGCTTTGCGATTGTTTCATTTTGCTACATATAAGGGCTTGACTTAATTGCAAATAGTCATTTGTTGGTTGTCATAGCAACCAATCAGTATTCGTGTTTGTTTAGGAAGTAGGTGAATGAGAAAGTTCACTTCTTGACTTAAAATCAGTGGTCTAAATTGGTTTCCTTCTCTGTTAAATCAAGATTTTAATCACGGTGGAGGCCAGTGGCATAGCTCATGAGGGTGTGACTATCTGGATATATAATGCAGGAAATACTATGGGACTGGGATGATCTGATTCACTTTTTTCATTGTCCAATTGACATAAAACGAAATCTCCCCCCCCCCTGCCCACCATTTTGTGGCAGAAATGAGAGCTCCTGAGAGCATGAGCTGCACAGGTGAGAGTAAAGCTGGGAGGGGGCTTGCATTGTAGACTTGTGCTTCTCTTCACACTCTTTCCTGGGGAACTGGGGCCACTCACTGACCACCTGCTGCTCCCCTTTTTTGTCTATTTTACTTTCAGGAGCTGTGAGGCATTGTTCACCAACCCCTTCCTCCTATCTAATTGTTATAGACAGAGGAGAATGAGAGGAGGAAATTGCCACTTGATCCTAGTTTACAGCTTGTTTGTTGCCCAAATCTAAAATAATGTCTTGATTTGGTTTAATATCAGTAACTTGGTCCCCCACATCTAAGGAGGATTTTTTCCCCTTCAGTACTAGGCAACAACATGTACCATTCCTCGTTTTCAGCATCAAACTAGATTATATTTCTAGGAAGTGTTTAGGAGGAGTGCTCTCAGATGGTGAAAAATATACAGTATGTTTCTCATAGCACACAGTTGTCCTTACCGATAGATCTTGCATGTAGTGTGCATTGTTTTGTGTCTGGTCATTAAAAGCCCCCAATGAGAAGGGAAAAACATGGTAGTCTGAGGGAGTATGCATCCCTTAGATCAGTGGTCCCCAACTTTTTTGACACCATGGACCGGTTTAGTGTACGGGGGGGGGGGTGTCTGTGCATGTGTGTATGCGTGCAGGGGTACATCTGTGCGTGCATGCGGGGGTGCGTGCACCCATGAATGTGTGCGGGTACGTGCATGCATCCGTGCATGCATGCGTGTGGGGGCATGCATGGGGGGCGTGCATGCGGGGGGGGAGATATGTCTCTGTGGCCCGGTCCTGCCAAGGCCACGGACTGGCACCAGGCCGCAGACCGGGAGTTGGGGACCCCTGCCTTAGATAATGAGGTTTACCAGCATCTCTTGTTTTAGACAGAAACCTCCACATTGTTGCAATGTGCCATCAAATTACTTCCAAATTATAGCAACCAAAAGAGGGTTTTTGATGGGAGATATTCCAGGAGTGGCTTGCCACTGTCACCTCCCCTGTGATTTTTTTATGACTGAGCTGGAATTTGAGTCCAGGTCTTCTGACACTAGTCCAATACTCTATCCATCACACCACATAGGCTCTCACCAGAAATTTTCCATAAACTTTGCTATTTCCTGTCAGATCGGTGCACCATCATGGACCCTGAAATTCTCATTCCCAACATTTGCTGTTACGAATTTCCCAATAGTTGGGGTGGGTGGGGAGTGGGATATATAGGGTTCTGAGTTTTCCAGCTAAGGCAAACTGAGCACAGGTGGTATGCTTGACAATACTAATTTTCATCCTGGACTGTAGACCAGGTCTGCAGTATTTTATCTTACAGAGGGAAAAAGTATTGGCAATGTGAATCTCCTTTTATGGGAAGGACTTTAGGTGACTCCACTTTGAGAAACACATAATTGTGCACAGGAGGAGAGGAGGAGAAGTGATGGACAGTGGTGTTATTGCCAGTTTCCCAAATATACTGTGGGCGGAGCTTGGAAAAGTTACTATTTGGGGCTGCAAAATAGTATTGCATATACTGAGGCAGCCATGTTACATGCGGGGTGGGGTCTCAGAGTTGAAGTCCAAAGCAGTAATTTTTTTCCAAATTTTTTGTCTCTGTTCTCACGTGGTAAATGAATTAAGCTCTATGTGACAACTGTACTGAACAATATGTTCCTTTAAAATGAATGAATATATGCAACATTTTTATTTGTTTTCAGGAACGGGGCATGCTTTTGAACAAATAGGATTCTCAGTTTTCCTTGTGGGGTATTTGTGTGGATTTTTGGTCCCCATGTCTGCTTCTCTGTGAAAGAAGACAACTCATCAGAATGGATAGGTGTGCTGTTTCAGAGGTTTTCAAACCTCCTGCACCCGTACGTTGGCAAAGAGTACTGCATGTTAGACACAGAAGGCTTCAGCATTACAAGAGTACCAACCTGTGGCATTGTGGGGAATATTCAAGGTCTGTTAGGTCTACACATTGCTCCACACAAATGATTCATACCTCTAATTCCCTGTCACTGCTCTTCAGTGTCTTTACTGTAGTGTCTTTATGCTCCCTCCACCCTGACCAGTTCTCTAGTCAATTTCAGTTTCTCTTGGATTTCCAAACGAAAGTTTTTAAGAGAGTTAAAGGTCAGTTTGTGAAAAGTTGGCGCTTTCTTAGATTTATCTTGGTTTCATTGGAAGCTTCTTGAAAGAATGACAGTGATAGCATGGACACCAGTGGCCAGACCTACCATGAGGCAGAAAGAATGGATGCCATAGGTGGCAGATACTGGGAAGCAGAGAGTTGTTCTCTTGGAAGACCGCCCATATGCCTGTATTGAAATGAAGTTCAGCTGCTAGCTAAGTTGGCTTTTTTGTGTGTGTGGAATGAGGGAGGCATCTTGTCAGCCTCAGGCCTTCGGCAGCTGCAGGGAGAGTGGATGGACATATGAGATTTTACCTCTTGGTCTGAAGTTGAATGCTGTAATTATATCTTTAAACCAGAGGTGGGGAACTTTGGGATTTCCAGATGTTTTCAATGATAATTCCCACAGTCCCTTACTCATGGCCATTGCTCCTAGCAGCTGACACCCAGCACAACTGGAGTGCCTAACATTCCCCAGCACTGCACTAAACTTTGCCTGCATTTCAAACTGCCTGCTTGACAACCATCTGTAAATTGGTCCAAGTTCTTTAGAAGATGGAAGAGGGTACAGTAAATAAAATATGAGATCTAGCAAGAACTTTAAAAGCCAACAAGAACATGCATAAATGTACCATTTGCATGACAAAATGAAAAGATGAAATGTGTTTGCTTTGACAGTTCAGAAGACATGAAGCCAAATATTAAAATCTCTACCCACCCACCCCCGAGGACTGTCATGACAGCAGATCCCTGCGTGTCAATAAGCAGCAACATACATCAAGGGACCTAATGTATATGGTACAGTCTGGAAAAGCTGGAAAGGGTCAACACCTGAATTTGTGATTTGTATTTGTGATATCAGCAGTGATGCTACTGATGACTCAGTCAGTCAGACTGATTTAGGGATTTTTAAATTACCAACAAGAGCTTCCTTTATCTTTCTTTGACCTTCCTCTCCATAACTGGTTTTCTTGCTGAAGGATGTGTTAAATAACACTTTTTAAAAATTTCATCATGTCTCAAGTAATAGGATGCTTGGCAGAGAAGGAGAAATAACCTTAGACTGTCTATCTCTCTCTCTCTCTCTCTTTTTCTCTGCTGCATAAAGTTGGAACATATCTCTGTGTTTCCACCCCCTTTTGTGTTCTCTCCATCGATTTCAATAACATCTAAACACCTATGGAATATTTATACAGCAATTATAGAAATGGATCTTGGTTGCTTTTCTGCCAGAGCCCAGCCACCATGACAAGTTGGTAGTAATTTCACTCAGCATTTTTGGCTAACTGATGAAAGTATACACAGCACAGCTGTACCCAGCTGAGAGCCAAAAATGGAATTATTCCTCCATTCTGAAGCTTATTCATCAAAAGTCAATACAACAACAGAGCTTCTGTTTCGGTCTGAAATAGCTGTAACTATTCAGTCATTAATAAATGGAATAAATACATATAATGTCAGTGGGCATGGCAATGGAAGAGAGGGGAGAGTTCTGTACACCATTAGTTATAAAGTAGGAACAAATGTACATAATCAGCTGTACTTGGTCACAAAAATATCACAGCAGTCCATGAATATAAACATGAGTCATGTACTTCTCTACAGAACAAGTTGGACTACAATGTGTACTTTCAAGAAAGCAGAGCATATTTTTTATTTCAGGAGATTTTGGCAACACAAAGCAAAGAGTTGTCATGACATGGTACTGTTGTCTTCTTTCTGCTTTGCAAGGAAAGGATATTACTCAAAGAATTCTCTTTGTTTTCTTCCTGCGAATTGACGACTTTTCTAACAGTAGCTATTTAGTGTGATAATGGCGTTTGACAGACTGGATACAAACACCATTGTCACACTCCACAGCTCCAGCAGGAGTGAGGCCTTGGGGAGATGAAAGAAAAACATGGATGTATAGAATTACAACCACAGATACCTGCAATAAACATAGAATGGATCAAAAATTGGATATGAAAGTAGAAAGACAGAAGAAAACTTGGGGAGAATACTGCTAGGTAGAAAGACTCTCGCTGTGAATATGAAAACCAGTTGTTTACCCAACCAGACAAAAGATACTGTTAGCAGATCAGTAATACCAGCCCCAGAAGGATAGCTGTGTCAGTCTCGACAAAAGAGTTTTGTGGCGCCTTAAAGATGAGCAGCTTTTATTTGGTGTACATGTTGGTGGAGCATAGCCCACTTCTTCAGATACATCTACAGTCCTCAGAAGTGAATGCGGAATAAAATTTGCTAAGGTGCCATAGAATTCTGTACTTGCTTCAGTACCAGACGTTGACTCCTCAGTTCTGGCCTACAAATAAGACACAGCTAGGAATAATCTGTCTGTCTTGCTTTTCTGAGCTTGCACTGCAGCAACAAAATGCAAAATGTTCTAGAAAGGGACCTTGGTATGCTGATCAATGCACTGTGCTGTCCAGCCAGCTCCATTTTCCTCCAAGTTTTTTAAAAATTAAACTGGCAGGAAACTTATCAGTGTTTACATAAGGTTTGTGTAATTTGCTGCAGCTAATTGGGGCTAATGGATGAGATGCCAGGGCACATATCGGTTGTGCAACTGGGCATGTGAAGAGGCACATGTCCAAGACATGGCCTAGCACTTGGTCAATTAGCTGCAATCAGCAACAGTATTTTGCACAAACCTTGTTGTTGTTGTTTAGTCGTTTAGTCGTGTCTGACTCTTCATGACCCCATGGACCAGAGCACGCCAGGCCCTCCTGTCTTCCACTGCCTCCCGGAGTTTGGTCAAATTCATGTTGGTAGCTTCGGTGACTGTCCAGCCATCTCATCCTCTGTCGTCCCCTTCTCCTCTTTCCTTCACACTTTCCTAACATCAGGGTCTTTTCCAAGGAGTCTTCTCTTCTCATGAGATGGCCAAAGTATTGGAGCCTCAGCTTCAGGATCTGTCCTTCCAGTGAGCACTCAGGGTTGATTTCCTTTAGAATTGATAGGTTTGTTCTCCTTGCAGTCCAGGGGACTCTCAAGAGCCTCCTCCGGCACCACAATTCAAAAGCATCAATTCTTTGGCGGTCAGCTTTCTTTATGGTCCAGCTCTCACTTCCATACATCACTACAGGAAAAACCATAGCTTTGACTATGCATACTTTTGTCGGCAAGGTGATGTCTCTGCTTTTTAAGATGCTATCTAGGTTTGTCCGCTTTCCTCCCAAGAAGCAGGCGTCTTTTAATTTCGTGGCTGCTGTCACCATCTGCAGTGATCATGGAGCCCAAGAAAGTAAAATCTGTCACTGCCTCCATATCTTCCCCTTCTATTTGCCAGGAGGTGATGGGACCAGTGGCCATGATCTTAGTTTTTTTGATGTTGAGCTTCAGACGGTTTATTGCACTCTCCTTTTTCACCCTCATTACGAGGTTCTTTAATTCCTCCTCACTTTCTGCCATCAGAGTGGTATCATCTGCATATCTGAGGTTGTTGATATTTCTTCCGGCAATCTTAATTCCGGCTTGGGATTCCTCCAGTCCGGCATTTCGCATGCACAAACCTTACATGAATATTAATAGGATTCTAGTTATTAAGAAGCAGAATATTCACAGCTTACTTATTACTTACAGTAAGAACACTTATAATCAAGCAATAAAACAACTGCTATACACAGTGTGTTTTTGTCTGCCCAACTGTTAATAATAATCATAGTGTGCCATCAAGTCAATTCTGACTCATGTCAACCCATTTCCAGAGTTTTCCAGGTAGAAAATACTAGAAGTGGTTTACCTTTCCCTTCTTCTGGGGGGTCCCTGGAATAGTGCAGCTTGCCCAAGGCCACACAGGCTGGCTTTTCTGGGAATGCACAGTGGGGAATTAAACTCCCAGTCTGTGGCTCCACAGCCAGATACCTAAACCATTGAACTGTCCATCCCAACTGCTACAAGGCCACATATCAAACATGGATAATATTCCAAGCAGACAAAATGAAGAGAGACAAGTGGGGGTCTGGAGAAAAAAACCCTGCAGAGTCATTTCCTGCATGTTTATTTCTTGACTTAGATCCTATATATTTAAGTATAAGGAACTTGTAGTGCTCCAGATGAAGTATCACTCCCATGAGCCATCCCTGCTATTGGTCAGGTTGCCTGGGGATGATGGGAACTAGAGTTCAACAGTATCTGGATTGCCAGTTCTACCATACATATTGTTCATATTCCAGATGGCAAAATCCTAGGGGCTTTGCTCAGCTCTGTCTCCTGTCTTTAATAGATGTGCCTTTCTATCTCTCTGCAGATATAACAGATGGGTCCAAACCTCCCTCTCTCTGTGCACCAAGGTTGGCAACTTTGGTAAATCCATGGGTCAATTTTGCCTTCCTGGGATGTGGTGTTAGCTGCACACTCTCCAAGAAATGCACATTTTTTTCACTTTTTTGGATGTGTGTTTGTATCAAAGCCAGAAATCCACAACCAGTTTTGAAAAACAAGCAGTTCCAAAGGCCCTCTTCATGCCTTGCTATAGAGGAGAATTGCTGTTGCTAGAGATGTTCAGGAGCACCATGTCTGATACTTGGAGTGAAAAATGGAGTGGGCATTAGATCCAGAAAAATTGATTTCACAGTTGTATATTGTCTACATGAATCCCCTGCCTCCTGATGTGCACAGTACTTTCATCCAGAGACACATAGGAGCATTCTGAGCCAAAATTTCTTGAGAATCCTGGTACCCAACATACTGTAAGCTATAGAGCAAAAGGTCTGGAAAGACAACAGCTTATGGGAAATTTCACATGGATTGCCAACCACTGACTTAAAAGAAAAAAGTGTCCCATATAGGTAGGACCTGGAAACAGATCAACTGATTTGAGGTTGATTGGAAGCTCATGAATCAGTTGTTGGAACCTACCTTGTTTCTCCGAAAATAAGACCTAACCTGAAAATAAGCCCTAGTATGATTTTTCAGGATGTTCATAATATAAGCCCTACCCAAAAATAAGCCCCACTTAAGTGAACCCCCACCCTCCACCATTGTGCAGCAACCAGAAGAAGATGGCATGACTGTATTTGAATAAATGTAGATTGTTGTATTTGAAAAAAAAATCCCCTGAAAATAAGCCCTAACATGTTTTGGGGAGCAAAAATTAATATAAGACCCTGTCTTATTTTCGGGGAAACATGGTATTAGCCTTTCAAACACTGGTTTCAGTGACTTTACTGTTGGTGGCTTGTGGTCTGGGGTGTGGGGATGTCTCAACCCCAAACTGGGGGCGGGGGGGGGGGGCTGAGGCCTGCTCTGGTCACAGATTGTCACTGGACCTGATAAGGGAAAAACTACAGCCCATAGTTAGAAGCTGAAACCCATTCATGTTCCAGAGTTGTGATTCAGGCAAACCTTTGTGACTGAGCAATTGTACGTGGAAACAAAGTCTGTACTTGTCTCTCAATGATCTGTTATGACATAAAGCAAGATAGTTTGCAAACTGAAGGACACCTGAAAAGCTCCTGCTGCAGCAATCAGATGTTTTGAACATTTAAAGAATTCTCTCATTTAATGATGAACTATCTATAATACATCATTTGGCTCTTAGGCTTTGTTAATCAGAGCAAAATATCACTGGCTGATTAAAACCACTACTAGCTGCCGGGACAGATCAATGCCTCCCTTTGTTCAGCATAATATGGCAGAGCTGGACAGTTAGTCATGGATTGCTTTACCCAAAGCTCTGCACAAGGCTGTGACAATGGATTGGCAAGTACTGTTGGTTTCTTACAGCACATCCAAGACACTCAACTGGTGTGGCAAACTCCTTGGGTGACACTGGTATAACTAATGTACGTAGAATGTTGTTTTCATGATGGGTCATAATTGTTTTGCTGTTGTTTGTGGAGTGGGGTGAAAGTGGACAAAAATGTAGAACATGTTGCTTTGGGGATTCTGGGAGTTACAGTCTGACGTTTGAACTTGCCTATTACCAAGTGGCATGGTTCATTAAATTATCATTATCATTATCATTATGCCACCTTTGAGTGGAGCTAGCTCTGGGCATGTGCGCATGCCTTTTGTGTGGAGGATAACAGAGCAGGAACTTTGATTGCTTTGTGGGCACTTATGTGTCTGATCCATGAATCTGCAGAATTTGTCTAGACTGCCTGGTGAGGGTTGAGTAGATCTCACACACACAAAAATTTGAGTCTTGGTTCTTGATTTGCTTCTGTTGCAAACATGTAAAGGAAAGGAATCCAAAAGGATGGAGATGTGAACATTTCTCCCACCCCACCCCCCATCTCCTTTACTTTTCATTTTAATTGCAAAAGCCCTGTTGAAAAAGACAGCAAGAGCATCCTGATTAAGGTGGCTTGGTGGGTTGTAGGCCATTTGCAAAATGATTAGTTTTCTCTCTCAGAAGTGGCATTCCATTTTACTAAGTGCTCATTCCCTGCTCCCCTGCTTCTTTAATGAAGAAAAACTATAAAAAGAGATGTTTTGTCAACCTTTGAGAACTGAAATAGAGAAACTTGTCAGAACAGTGAAAGGTACAATTCTCTTGTGTTTGACATGTGGATTGCAGTAGGAGAAGGGAAAGGTGGGGGTTGTCTAGTTTTCAGTCTAAAGCCTCTGAAACAAAGAGAATTGAATGTTGCTTGTCTTGGAAATGGTTGGAGAAAATAAGAGTTTCAATGCTATCAAAAATGAGAATGGTCAAATAACTTTCTCCTGGTGATTGTCCTGGAGCTTGGAAGTGTTACTGTTTTTTAAACTACAACTCCCGGAATCTTCTGACCTGCCATTTCTGAGGATTTTGGGAGTTGTAATCCAAGCAAGTAACATTTCACAAGACATTAGAATTGACTCCCTTTTCCCCATGTACAAGGATGCCTCCACAGTGCTTTTTTCTCAATTCTGTTCTGTGGTATGATGGTTTTTAATTCTGTTGTGTGATTCTGCTTCTGTTGTATGATATTTATTATGTGTCGGTTTTATGTAATTTTTGCATTTTTAATATTTATTTGGCAATTGAATTTTTCTCAGCTCTTCCACCTCTCTTGCTCTACAGAAGCTGCTGCCTGAGGTGGCTTTCTCACTCTACCTAATGGTAGGGTTGGGCTAGATTAGTACATAGGGCTCTAAACAAGCCACATTGATTTATTCATAGATCTACCCTTTTCTTATATAAAGGGAAGTTTTAACATCCAAACATGCAGGTGAGTTGAACTGTGCCCCCTCTTCACAATGCCCATGTCCCCTTTGTTGAGATTTTGATGTTAATGTATTAAATATTAATGTTGTATAGTTAAATGTAAAATAGCTGATTTTACCTGAGTCATTGTACTGAATGTATTCAGGTTTGGATATCAAGGATTAAGACTTAATGTTGTACAGCTGTGTACATGATGAAACTTTGTGTAACAGAAAATGAAGTAATGTATTTTCTGATTGGTCACAGAACTGTACATAAGTCATGTGTAAAATGAACGTCTTTATCTGCTGTAAGTCAGATCACTTTTTCCTATGTTGTGTGTTGTATTATGTCATGCTGCCAGATGAATGTCTATTCTCTTTGTATATATGTAAATAGACTAAGTTGATATTTTACTCTCTCAGAGTCATAGTGTCACAGTATCTCTGCTAACCAATATCTTCTTACTCTGCTAATGTTATGAGAATACACGTTATAATCAAAATTCTCAACACCCTTGCCATGCTGGCTATGGTAGTCTAAGGTGTTCCCAGACCCACTTTAAATATAAAGGGAGGGGGCCCAGATATGTAAATAATAAACTCAGCTGTTCTAATCATGACTAGTTTTGTCCCCAAGGTTGGTCTCACCAAGTTGCTTCAAGATCAAATGTGCCAAAGATGATGAATTAACATAATTTGCATTAATTTTTTTTTAAAAAAAAGGATTGATAAAGCATTGTGTCAGAAGGATGCCCAGGGGATCTGTGGAAGGGAAGAGGATGACTGAAATCCTGTTGCTCAGTTGTGCAAATGCGTAACTTTTGGAAGAAAATCAATATAAGTTAAGAAATCTCCCTAGGTATTTTCTGCTACATACTGAGTCACATGACTCAGCGTGCGACAGATAAGGTCCACTAAGAATTCTAAACTTACGGCAATTTGCCTCTAAACGTTACGCCATTTCCTCAACAGAACAATAGGATTTCAGCTAACATCTTGGAACACACAAGAAACCAAATTCTACTTATTATTTATCTTTGGCATTCGTATATGAAGCAAAACATCTGTGTATAATCTCTGGAGGGTGTTTGAAGATCTGTGTTTGTAACTGTCTAGCTGTTTCTGCTTATTTCTTATTTGATAAATAATATCAGTTTTAATTGGTGTTTCAGAAATTGGTTGTTTGAGTGTGTTTGAACAATATGTGTAAAACCTTTTTTTTTTTAATTGTTATGTCTATACATATACTCATTCGTTTTTTGGCCATTAGTAGCAGTAGTGGTAGCAGTAGCAGTAGTACTATTATCACTATTTGGTATGCAGCCTTTGAATAGATCAGGCATTATTCCTCTTTGTGTGTTGATATTTTGGAACTTAGATGGTGAAAATAAGAAATAGCTGTAATAGATAGACAAAGACTGACAGTTTGTCAGGAGCATAAAAACTAGCCTTGTTTCTTCACATGGGATACTTTGCCCTGAAAAGGAAGATAAATCTGGTTGGCCAGAGGAAGAAACAAAGACTGAAGCAAGATGACAGAATGTGTAGCTCAGCTTGTGATAGCCACAGATTCCTGCCAAAGGTGGATGCTAAGGAGGCTTCTGGCATCCCTACTAGTGCATGGCTGGTACATACCGGATGAAAGCCAAGGAAAGCTTTGCCTTAGAGGTGTCCAGGCTATATGGCTTTGTCTGGATCTTGCTGTTCATTTGGCTTTGAAGACAAAGCCATTTGGAGAGGCCATTCAAATGGAGCGCCAAATGAAAGTACATTTATGAAGGCACTTGTCAATGAGTGTGCAGGACATGAAACATAGAGTGTGGATCTAGACCATGGTGCAGTAAAGCTAGTTTTCTGGACTACAGCTCGCATAATCTCTAACCAACATGGGGATTATGGGAGTTGCGGTCTAGAAAACCTACATTCCTATGCTCGTATGGTGTGCGTCCATCATGCCATGGATGATGGAAAGGGATCAGCATAAGAAGTCCAAATAGAAGTGGTGCAGGCATTAGTTAAAAACTGGGGATGGAGCATCACAACTTTCCTTATTCTATCTGTAAAAATCCACTTCCAAAAGCTAAAGATTAAGGAACAAACATTTGGTCTCCCGGCCCCAAACTTCTGATTGTTACCTGTACCGAGAACTGAATTTGAACTCTCCTACCCTGGAAATATTAGGGCAAAAAATTTACACATGGCCCAAGAGCAGATACTGCCTGCAATGTAATGGTGATAAAGATATGCCTAAATTCTAGCTGGTAGATTCACCCGTTGTGGTGTTCAAGTATAACAATAAATTGTTGTTGCAAACTACCTCCACCCTCCACAACAATTAGCACAGAGCACAACCAGTCATAGAACTGTAGAGGTGGGAAGAACCCCATGGGTCCTTGAATCCAATCCCCCGCTGAAGCAGGAAACTCACAGCTAAAGCATCCCTGACAAACGGCCATCCAACCTTTGGTTAAAAACCTCAGTGAAGGAGTGCCACCAATATCTGGGGCTGTCCATGCCACTGTCAGGGAATTCACCCTAATGTTTAGTTGAAATCTTGGGAGAGGGCCTTCTTTGTCGCTGCTCCCAGTCTCTGGAACTCCCTCCCACAGGAGTCCAGGTTGGCCCCATCTTTGCTCTCATTTTGCAGACTTTTCTCTTTAGGCAGGCCTTCCCTTAGTGATCCGCCGTCTGTAAGGGTTTTTTTAAAATAGATTGTTGTGCCTTGTTGCTTTTAAATGTGTTTTTAGTGCGATTTTATTTACCATTTTTAATATATTATAATATATATTCAATACAATTTATATAATTAGTTTATTTACCATTTAAAATGTATTATATTATATTCCATTTTTATTTACCGTTTTAAATATATATTCTTTTTTCAATATTTGTATACTTACTGTTTTCAGTTTTTAAATATTGTTGTGTGTGTTTTTTTAAATGATGTAAGCTGCCTTGGGTCCTTTTTAAGGAGAAAGGCAGAGTAAAAATATTTTAAATAAATAAGTAAACTGAATTGTAGTTGAAGTAATAGTGAACTGTGTACCTTTGTAGAACGGATAAATACATTCTCCAAACAAGATTAGAATGAAGTAGTAAATTGCAGACACATGAGAGAATAGATATACTGTCCCTTTTAAACAGGTAAAACTCGGGGGTATACAACTGAGACCAGTTATACAATTGCAGCCAGTTCTCTAAGGAGAAAGCAGGGAGAAATAGACCAGCAGCTTAGAAGAATCTTAGGCAAGAGGTCTCAACCGCCTTCCCTTGCATTTTTATCAGGAGCCAGCTGTTATTTAGTAATCTCTTGGGAGAAGCGGGGGGGGGGGATGAAAGGCAGTTGGTTCCTACGGTAGAACGTTCTTTCAGAACTGCACAATTATTAGGTGGGGTGACTAAGGGGTTAATGGAAGCATAAAGACATTGAAGATTGCAAATTACTGTTGCTACCCCCATAGCAATGAAAGCTGCCATAACAGCCCCCACCATCCTCCTCCATGTTCCTGCATTCCTCATCAGTGGGGTTTTAGTGGATATAATGGCATGGACACAACAGGAACATAATTACTGAAATCAGCAAGGGAAATATCAGTTAAGAACATTTGTATAGCTGTGTTTCACCCAGAGGAAACACTTCTTTAAAAGCTGGTATCATTTACACAATTTTAATATACCTCTTGATAATAATTATGATAATAATAAGCATCTAATCATGCTTATTTATTATCATAATTATTTCTAATACCAATGAGCTTCCTCCCCTCCAAAGCCATGGGGTTAATATTAGTCATGTTTCCTTTTTTTTGTTGTTTTGAAAAATTAAATGTTTAGTGTTGCTTCCAGCCAGCTAGAATTGGGAAAAAGCTGGTGTGAATTCACACAACACACTGCCCTCTTTTTCTATGAATTGGACAATTGCAACTTGAGTTTTTTTTAGTTAATAAATTAGTTCACAGATCTCATGTGTTCACACATGCCGACTACTGGTATGAACTGTGTTCGTCCTCAAATCAGCCTACCTTCCACAAGGCCTACAGAGAACCTTTTAAAAGATTACTTCAGGATGTGATTAGAATTGTTATTAAGAACACTTACATTTCAATACATTGTCTCTTGGTAAGTTTTAACCCCTTCTCTTCAGTGAAACATATCCATTAGAAGCACTTACCATTGCACACGACTGCAGTTTGGTCCTCTTTTTCCTTTGTTCTTCGGTTGCCTTAAACTTTCCTCTTGAGAGCTGAACACTTCATTCTGTCTCTAACAATGCTTAGTTTTATGTTTAAGGCCCTATATATTTACAATACTAGGGTGTGTGTTCAGCGCGTCTGTTTCCAAAACTGACTCCCTCTTGGCCTTTATGGGATCCAGAGTTTTTAAGTAAACAAGCCAGTCTGATAAGTCACATTAAAATATTGATCCATGTGGGATGGCTGTTGGTCCCTTTACAATACAGGTGGCTGCTAGCTAGCTATGCAGTAGCTTCCGAGAAGATCTTTATCATGTCATGTCTGCCTCATTCGCTGAATTTTATAGTGGCTTTTGCCATCCTCTTCCTCCTCAACTTTGAACAGAAACGTTCCGTTCTTCTTCCACCATTTCTACCCTCTTCCTTCTTACTGCAGCAAATCTGTCATGGCAAGAAGGATTGAATAGTTATATATACTCTCTGATCGCTAGTGTGAGGCCTTCTAAAGGTGCATTTGTAAGGCCAGAAGGAAAAAAATACCCGCACCATGAATAATGTACATGTGGCCTACGCTGTTCGATCTAGGGGCTAATCGTCTGTCCCAGGGATCTCTAGGTTCTTCATGGACCATCCACCACCCACCCAAATCCAAAAATGGCTAGAAATCCTGTTCCTATTTTGATAAATGGGTATTTTTTGGGTGCTAAATGTTGAGGGCAGGAGAGGGGCAGTGGCTCATTTAAAAGGTGAATTGATGTTGTTGTGGGGCTCCTGAGAAACCTTCCATTTGTGTGTGGATGTGCATGTGTTTACAGGAAAAGGGGGTCTGTGGGTGGGCCAGGTATTGCAAAAGCAGATGGAGAGGACTGCATGGCAGAGGTGGCACTGGCACATGGCAGGACTGCATGGCAGAGGTGGCACTTCAGTGTGTCTACCCTTGCAATAAAGGCACAGTATTTTCCTTCTTTACTTGGGTCAGTGTTAGAATGGCAAGGACATGAGAATAAAGGAGTTAACAGAAGGAGATTTCCCCAACCGGAATAAAGAGGTGGAAAAATACGCGAACACAAAAGGCACGAGAGTAATCACGAAAGCCTCGTTCTTCAGTAAACTGGATGAGATGGCGGTCTGTGCCTGTAATATCTGAGGTGCATTTGATTGATTAATAGATTCCATTTTTATGCCACCTTTCTCTCAGTGAAAGGATTCAAGGCAGCGCACACATCATTAAAACAAACACAATTAAAACAGAATACACAAACCATTACAAGCCTATTAAAGCAGATATAAAAAACAAATTTAAAAACATAAAAAAGACCATATGCTGTAGGGCATATAATTATGTTAAAATTAGCCATTAAAAGCCTATCTGGATAGAAAGGCTTTCTCTTGTTGCCAAAAAGACAGGAATGGGGGGGGGGGAGGGGGGGGACAGCCTAGCCTTCCAAGGGAAGGCCTTCCATAATCTAGGGGACAAACAGTGAGAATGGCTTCTCTTGAGTCCGCTTCAAAAAGTATCTGTAAAAGTGATAGGACTGAGAAGAAGGCCTCCACAGAAGATCCTAAAACCCGAGTGGAATTTTATGAGGATTTTTTTATTTTGTTTTATTTTCCATTAGTGCAAAGCACTCTTCTGGGCAGTTAACGAACGATAAAATCAAACAGAAACGACAGTAAATTAAACAATGGGAATCATAAAACAGAGAACAGATCACATCAGCTGAAGATATTATTACAGATATGGTCCATCAGATACCCTGGACCTGAGCAATATGAGGCTTTACAGATTGGCAACGGTACTTTGAATTGGGCTCGGAAAAGGACTATCAGCCAGTGAAGCTGCTGTAACAGCTGCAGCATTTTGTATGAATTCAACCAGCAAGAAGAAGGTGTTCACAGAGTTAAGTTCTGCTCCAGGCAATCAACTTCCTTAAAAAACTTGAAAATTGTAGAGAGATTCTCTATTCCAAGCTGACATGCATGAGATGCACCCTTTGCTAGGTATAGGGAAGATCCTTCTGGATGAAAGTTTCCATTAGTAATCTGACGTGTACAGAATGTCCATTTCCTTCTGGTCCAATGAAATCCATGTAAATGAGTTATGATGATTAAGGGCCCAAGTATATGCTACACGTAGAAGAGAGAACTCTTAAAGTGCTACCTATATGTGATTTTTCCCAGCAGATAATTTTCTTACATCCCATAAACTGCAAATTAGCTTGCTTTGTTTTGTGATTGGTCTCCAGGCCATCGGTATGTTCTACTGCCTCAGGGTCTGTTCTCACTGCAGGGAATAAACCGGGAGAGGGATCCATTTTTTTTTTAATTGGGGCTAAAGTCATGTGAGCTTTAGCCTGAATCCATAACTTTTGTGGCTCATCCTGCCGCCGCCACCTCGGGCTCCCAGCTGCCATTGCTACTGCCACCACTGTCCGACGAGGGGGCAGGGGGAGGCGGGGAAAATGGAAAAGGAGCGGGAGGAGGATGAGAAGGAAAGGGGCAAGGGGTGAGGGTGGGAGGGCACCTGGGCAGGTGCCGGGGGGCAGGTGGGTGAGCCAGGGTGTGTGGGGATGGCACACAAGTGAGGGGTGACTGGATGGGCAAACGGGCGGGCACCAACTTTTTCAGCAACCCTGGTGCTTTTATTTTATTTTTTAGAAATTCCTGCACATCCACCTGAAAATAAACAGACCTCTGGCAGGGGAGCAGAAAAATCCACTCCCCTGGCACAGTGCTCTGCATGTGTATGTACCTTGTCTGTATACTAAAATTTATATCATTTTTTTAAAAAAGGAGAAACCATTTTGTTGTCAGTAGGACCAAGCCCTCAATCTGGGGACAGTGTCTTGAATGCTAACCTGATTTCACCTCTGGAGGTGGCTGAGGAGTTGAGCAACTTTTTTGCTCGATTTGAGATCGACCAAACTGAAACTGTTCGTTTGCCATCATTTACTCAGCAGAGTCCTTCCTTCATTGTGAACGAGCAGGATGTGAGACAGACTATGAAGGTGGTTAACTCCAGAAAAGCAGCTGGACCTGATTCAATTCCCGGTCGGGTGGTAAAAGGCTGTGCTGATCAGCTAGCCGGGATATGGACTGTAATTTTTAATCGATCCCTGACACTATGTGCAGTTCCTGTCTGTCTCAAGGCCTCTATCATCATTCCACTGCCTAAAAAGTTGCCTACAAACAGTCCAAATGATTATAGACCGGTGGCACTAACTTCAATTTTAATGAAGTGCTTTGAACAGTTAGTTCGGAAATATATTATCTCCTGCCTTCCGGATTCCTTTGATGGGCTTCAGTTTGCTTATAAAGAAAATAGATCTACTGAGGATGCGATTAATACAGTGCTTTATATGGTTTTATCCCACTTGGAAACACAAGGGAATTATGTAAGATTGCTGTTTGCGGATTTTAGCTCTGCTTTCAATACCATCATACCTCCCAGATTAATAGCCAAATTTAAAGATCTAGACTTTCCAGATTCTATCTGTCTGTGGATTTTGGACTTTCTAACAAACCGTCCACAAAGGGTTAAACTGAATGACTACATCTCTACTGACAAGATACTCAGCACTGGCACTCCACAAGGCTGTGTCCTTAGTCCACTACTGTTCTCTATTTATTCATCGGATTGCACCAATAACCATCCCAGTAATAGGATTATCAAATTTGCAGACGATACAACACTAGTAGGACTTATTTCCGGGGAGGATGAGTCTGCGTATCGGGATGAGGTATTACAACTATCCTGTTGGTGTAAAAAAAACAATCTTCTATTTAACATCCAAAAAACCAAGGAAATTATAGTGGACTATAGGAAAAAAAGGGCAGACATTCGGCCACTGTATATAGATGGAGTCCGTGTGGAACAGGTGGTTGAATGTAAGTTTCTTGGGACCATCTTAACAAATGACCTGACTTGGAGTGCAAATACTGCTGCGTTAATCAAGAAGGCGCAACAACGGTTGTATTTTCTAAGGACTCTTAGAAAACAACAATTGACTGAGAGTTTGTTAACCACCTTCTATCGGAGTTCGATTGAGAGCATATTATCCTACTGTCTCTGTGTATGGTTCGCGAGCTGCACAGTGGCAGAAAAAAAGGCAATTCAGAGGGTGATTAAGACGGCCCAGAACATCATTGGCTGTTCACTCCCCTCTTTGGAAGAATTGTATAAGAACAGATGTAAGAGGAAGATATCTAACATACTGAGTGACTCCTCTCATCTGGGATATCAACTCTTTAAACTATTACCATCGAGAAGGAGATTCAGGGTATTGAAAGCAAGGACAAGCAGATTCAAGAACAGCTTTTACCCAAGTGCAGTACTGAGTTTAAATGCAGGGTCATAAGTGTCTGGTGGAAATTTAAATTGCGGAGAGTAACGGGGTATTTATATCTGTATGGAGAGTGTGGTGTATATTTTAATTTTTTTTTTGTAGTGGTGTTGTCCAGTTTTTACCTTGGGAAGAGCACCTCATTTCGTTGCACCCACTTGTGAGTGTAATGACAAATAAATTTCTTATGTCTTATGTCTTATGTCTAGTGACAGCTTGTCTGTAATGTAGCTTGGCCCACCATCCCATATCGCTGTGAAAATGGGATGTGCAACCCCATCCCAGGCATGTTCACATGACAACACACTATATTCCACTGAGTTTAATGGGATTTGCTCTCAAAAATGTGTGCACAGGTTTGCTGATATAGGTATGAATATAACACTTGCTGAACTATAGCGGGCAACAACAAAAGAAAAATAAAAAAAAATAAAAAAGATGAAAACATTGTGGCTCCTTAAAGACTGTCATATTTTAATATAAGCTTACATTAAAATTAAGCTGTCTTTAAGGTGCCAGAACGATTTTGTCTTTTTTATTTTTTTATTTTTGTTTTTTGCCTTATAGGCTTGCACAGACTAAGGTGACTACCTTGTCTAAAACCACAGCTATGAATCTGCTAAGTGTGTTATTTCCCACTGGATCCTCTATAATAGCAGTTGGCTCAGCATTGTGCTCCATGTTGAACAGTTCAAATTGCCAGGAACGTTATTGTTTTTGTTATGTGCTGTAAAATTGTCCCTGACTGATGGCGACCCCATGAATGAGCAATCTCCGAAATGTCCTGTCCTCCTTAACGCTGCCCAGCTCTTGCAAACTCAAGCCTGTGGTTTCCTTTAAAGAGTCACCCCATCTTGTATTTGGTCTTCCTCGTTTCCTGCTGCCTTTCCCAACATTGTTGTATTTTTCTGATAATCCTGTCTTCTCATGATCTGTCCAGAGTAGAACAGACTCTGTTTCATCATTTTTGTCTCCAGAGATATTTCAGGCTTGATTTGATCTAGGACCCACTTGTACATCTTTCTGGCAGTCCAGGGTATCTTCAATGCTGCCTTCCAGCACCACATTTCAAACAAATCAGGTTGTTAATGTATTTTCGAAGGCTTTCACAGCCGGGATCCGATGGTTGTTGTAGGTTTTTCGGGCTGTTTGGCCGTGTTCCTAAGGTTTTTCTTCCTAATGTTTCACCAGTCTCTGTGGCTGGCATCTTCAGAGGACAGGAGTTAGAACTCTGTCTGTGTTCTGGTGTAGTGTGTGGGATAGTTGAGTATTTGTAGCTGTGGGATCAGCTTTTTGTCCTTTTCAGGAGATTGGGTGATTATGGTGACCAGGGTGTTTTTTGTTATTGGTGTATTGGACTACTATGGGGGAGATAAGGGGGGACATGATCTGTCACTGTGACAGATCATCTCCCCCTCTTATCACAACAATAGACCCATAACAAAAAAACACCATGATCAGCATAATTACCCAATCTCCTGAAAAGGACAAAAAGCTGATCCCACAGCTACAAATACTCAACTACACTACACACTACACCAGAACACAGAAGAGGCTGTAAGAACAGTTTGTTAGTTCAACCCAAACAGCCCTGGTCAATTTCTCATAGTGTCTAATAGATAGTTCTTAAAATTAATACCTCTTATCTGCAAGCAGTATGGAGACTTACTGGGCATATATACCAACTGGGGGATTTTGGCAGTTGATCAAAAAGTACCCTTCCTAAACTCTGTTATTGATCGTCCATCCTCCGTAAACTGTTCCTGACTCCTTTAAATACCATGTGAACCACTGAGTATGGCCACATCGTTTGGCTATTCTTTCTCCTCTTCTCCTTTGCCCACAGTGTCCTTTTACCAATGTGATATTTGTCCCTAACCGCACACTGTGACATCTGACATGATGATGTCAGGCACAAACAAAAACCAGAGGGGGTGCCACCATCAGGTGAGGATCTGAGCCCAAGAGAGAAGAAAAACACAGCTGAGAAGCAGGAGGAAAAGCATGATGCTGAGACTCATCAGTCTGAGTACAGATCAGACTATTTCTGGTCCATTGGAGCTTGACATGTGTTAATTTGTAATTCTATCCTCTTTCTGCATTAAGGTTATTTTTTAAAAAAAAACCACAAAGATATTTTGTGTAAATATGTGCTTTTACATCCATTTCTTCACATAATATGCATTTCTAGACATGTTTTATCTAAAGGCACATATTGTAGAGTGTAGATTATCCTAAGATAAGGATTTTTACATAGACCTAGGAACATTTAGGAGGTGCTAACATAACCTTTAAAATTCAGAATAATGACAAATCTAGAGGATAGCTATCTGGATATAATTCCAAAAGGTCCAGATCCTGTCATTGTTGCACCTGAATTCTCAAAGATCCAAATACTCAGTTGTCTTTAATGAACAATCCAAAGGCATATCTTTTTTTGCTTTGTTACTGGTGAGGTTTTTGTTCAGAACTACCCCCTCCCCTGCTCATTTCCTCTGTTAATCATTTCTCATCACTTTACTGTGATGTGGCATTATGCATTTGGTTACTGGCCTACATAGTTGCCACAGAAAAGTCGGTTGTGCAACTGAACTTTTTTCCCTTCTTTTTGAAGTTACTTGCTCTGTCTCATATAGTCAGTGACCAGAAACTTAGAATTGCAACAGTCATGTGTGTTACCATGACCCATTTCTTTGGAAGGTCATTCTGAATAGTTTTGAAACAATCTGTCAGCAAGTCACTTTTCCACTGGCCGACAGCCAGGGCTTCTCTTCTCTGTGGTGGTTGCCTCTATGCTTGTACAGTCCTTGCATAGAAAAGTTATTTTTTTCTGACTCCAGTGGCCATGCTGGCTGGGCAAATATGGGAGTTGTAGTACAAAACAGTAGCTTTTCCCAGCCCACCTTTCATCTGCCATTTCTATTTCATAGAATTAGAGTCACAGAATTGTTAGAATTAGAAGGCTTATCAATGCCAGTGCAGAAAACCCCACAGCTAAAGCAATCCAGACACCCCCCCCCCCCATCTCTGTTTAAAAGCCTCCTAAGAAGGAAGGTCTGCTGCCTTCTAACTGGACAATTGAACAGCCCTCACTGGGTTGCCACAAAGGCCACACTGGTCTGCCACGTTTTGCTGCCTGAAGAGAGAAAAGACACCACTCGCTATCACCTGGATCACATTGAACGAAACCAACTGCCCTGGCAGTGCTTATATCTTATTTCAACACCGACAACAGGACTGAGGACAGCTGGCAAGCTTAAGGGATGCAGGACAAGACATGTTGAACATATAGTGGTATCCTCCAACAGAGGGACATAACAAAAATGCCACTGCCAGGCTTCAGCATCTGCTGATGGAGGCTGAGTGTGTGTGTGTGTGTGTGGTGTGCAGGTTTTTCACTCATATCAAGCCTTTCTCCCAAGGTGGTTTTCAGAATGGCAGATAAATTAGAATATTTTAAATGCCATTAAACATATAATAATGTAAAGATAACATTACACTTCAAAGAAGTTAAAAGCAGAAGCAACACAAAAGATACCTACACATTTTCATATAAGAGTTTTAAAGAAGGAACTCCTGTTAAAAGCACCTTCTTCTATTACCTGATCAATAGCCAAAAGCGCAGGCTGAAGGTCAGCGGTGGGGACCAGTTTATCCTCCTGTGGAAGGGAGTTCCACAGCTGTCCATTCTCAAGTCCTCAGCAGCCTTGCCTCTGAATATAGACATATTTCATTGGTCTGCCTAATGGTAGCAAGGAGGCAAATCACCCAACTTTTCTCTTGAGAGTTCTTTGTGGAGGAGGAAAAAAAAAGTAAATTATCTTTTTGCCTGCTTAGCTTCTATAAGGCAGTGGCAGCACTAAGTAAGTGCTTTGGGAAAGTTCTGGTTTGAAGTGGGGATGATAGTTTGGAGTCCTCCTTCCTTACTGTTAGGATGGGTTATCAGGGTAGCAACCAAGCATTTTGTAGAAAAACCCTGCATGTGAGTAAGCACCCCCCCCCCATCTCCTACAAGTTCATGTAAACAGAGAAAGAAAGAGAGGGGGCTGATTTTTAAAGTGTCAAGCAGCACTTCAAACAAATCTACTCCGGATCCTAGAAGAATGTAATGATTATATTTATACAGTCATGGCCAAAAATATTGGCACCCTTGCAATTCTGTCAGAAAATGCAACCCTTCTCTCAGAAAATTGTTGCAGTTGCAAATGTTTATTTATTTATTTATTTATTTATTTATTACATTTATAGCCCGCCCATCTAGTCATATAGACTACTCTGGGCGGGTAACAACATATCATCTAACAATTTAACAATTTAAAATCATAACAATATATTACTAAATAAACAATGATCCAAGATGGAAGAAAACACAAAATAACAAAAATTCAGACGGTGGGTGGAGGGAAGGCTTGCTTAAACAGCCAGGTTTTCAGTTGGCATTTAAAGATGCCCAGCGACGGGGCCATGCGAATCTCAGGAGGGAGGCTGTTCCAAAGACGAGGAGCCACTGCCGAGAAGGCCCGGTTTCTTGTTTTTTCCTTCCGGGCCTCCCTCGACGTTAGGCTCCTCAGCCTCACCTCCTGGCTAGATCGGGTGATACGGGTAGATCTAGGTGGGAGAAGGCGTTCCGTCAGGTAGCGAGGCCCTAAACCGTTTAGGGCTTTATACGTAAGCATTAAAACTTTGAAATCTACGCGGAACCGAACAGGCAGCCAATGCAAGGCGGCCAGAGTGGGGGTAATATGTTGATGTTTCCTTACCCCACTGAGAAGTCTGGCTGCCGCATTCTGCACCATCTGGAGTTTCCGCATAGATTTCAAAGGCAGCCCCACGTAGAGAGCATTACAGTAGCTCTCTACTGTAATTTCCCTACTAATTACTGTAATTATTAATTACTAATAATTAATTAAATAAATTAATTAGTAGTATTAATTACTGTAATGTTTTGGTACTCACGTGTTCATTTCTTTGGTTTGCGTTGGAACAACACAAAAAAAAACAGAGAAGAAAAGTCAAATCTGATACAATCCCACACAGAAACCCAAAAATGCACTGGCCAAAATTATTGGTACCCTGTCTAAATTGTAAGAAATAATTGCTTTTCAAGCATGTGATGCTCCTTTAATTTGTATTTAGATACACCTGTCGCAAGTAAGAGGTGTGGGCAATATTTATAGAATACAGTAGGGTCTTTGTGTGACCCTCAGCATGTCTTTAAATCCCCCATTTTTCTTGTTACCAGAAAATGAATCCCCTTTTTAGATTCTGCTTCTTGTTACCTAAAAATCTCAGGACAAAAGAAAGCACAGTGGTGATGGATTATGTGTTTTCCATCTTAAATTATGTTAAAGCATTTTGGACATTCTAAGACATTTTTGATTGCTAACCAAATTGGGGATCCTATTAGGATGAAAGAGGTACAATGATTTTAAAATAAAATAAAACATTTATAGTAACTTGGATCTACAACAGCCCATTGAACAGGAGCAGAGCTGATGTTTGATGAAACTTCCTTAGAGTGAGTATTGTTTCTATTATTCTATTTAGCACAAGCATTTATAATAATAATAACCTTCGAACTGCAGAGCTGGAAGGGACCCCATGGATCATCAAGTCCAGCCCCTCTCAAGGAGGCACTGTGGGGAATTGAACTCACAGCCTCTGACTCCACAACCAGAAACCTAAGCCACTGAGCTATAGGTGAAGAATTTGGCAGTTTTTTTTAAAAAAAAATCCTTGTTGAGGTGTCTTATTAAGTTAAGACAGCCTATATATCAACCAGAACAAAGATATTTGTAATGATTTACACCCCATTTCTGGACTTTCTTCAGGAACAGTCCCACACAAAGTGTGGTATATAGTAACCTCATGTCTTTGGTGTTCAGCTATTAACCATCATTTGTTCCTTCCAATGTGGACAATCTGATGTTCATTTCCCCTCTTTTCAGCATCTCCACTGTTGGGCACTGTGTGAGGAAACAGCCCCTTTCAACTGCTTAATCTGTGTAGCAATAGGAACTAGGCCATGTGACTAATGAAAGGCCTTGGACAGAGGATGCTGCCTCTTGCAAAGATTTTCCCTAATTTATCTGCCACCGTGGTGACTCATGTAAAATGATCACTCTAGTGTCAGGGAAGAGTGTTGCTTTAACAATGCTTCTCTCTCTCTCTCTCTCTCTCTCTCTCTCTCTCCCTGAGAAATATCCATCACTTCTCAGTTAAGCTTTCATTATTATGTAGATAATTTTTCCTCAGAAAGACCTGATAGACTGGCAGGAGTAATTTAGTTTCCCATCTAACCATCACCACCCCCATTTTCCTTTTAAGGAAAAAAAATAGTGTGAGGGGGAACTCCAAACAACTGTTCTCAGCCTTCATATGTGACTTTGCTAATTATCCAGCTGCAAACCATATGCCAAGAAGGCTTACTTGAAACCTCAGTTGCATGAGAGAATTTGTTTTCATTCTATAACAGAAAAAAAAATGACTGGTCTCTACATTCTACCTGCTGGGGCTTGAATCAAGGGCAACAGTCTTAACATGGAAATTAACGATGCATTCCTGTGTTTATTCCTTGCAAGCACATCCCATAGTATTCAGTCCAGTGTACACTTGATGTAACCCATTGCAATCAATCCAGAGGGTGTTTTGGGGATATTTGGGTCTTTTGCAGCCATCTTTTTGCCTGGTTGCCACGGGTGACAAGGAAACCACTGAAGGCAAGTGCATGGAATTTCTTTCAGGGAAATGGCCTAAGGACAGATCATCCGGTCCCCGTTCTGCCCACCCCCACTTGAATTCTAGGCCGGTCATGCTCATAGAGAAACAGGTTCCCCCTCCAACCCTCAGCTCAGAAACATAGGGACAGAAATCATTCCATCCTTCTGCTGCAAGTCCAGTTGGCAGAAGGTGGGGTAAAAATATTTTAAATGAATAAATAATAAATAAACAAATTTTATTTTATTTTACTTGTTTAACAGAGGTTACAAATCTTGACTTCAAAGCTGGCTGTAGAGATGGAGGCTTCCTTTTCTCATAGGCCAATATGGGGGGAAAGTCTTTATCTTTCTATTTTCATTTGTATGTCACCTTTCTCCCAATTAAGGAACCCAAGGCAGCTCAGGAAAGCAAAAATATATATTTAAAAAAATGCAAGATAGTTGCCTTTGTGGCTTTATTTGCAAAGATAGACTTTGTCTCCTGTTCACCACTTCTTTGGCCAGCTGAGAGATGACCGGGTGAGAAGGATGTGACCAGAAAAGTTTCCAAGTCACCTTAATTTCAATATAAAGCAGCAGTAAATTTCATACCCAAGGTTTTGTTTCGATTCTTCAGGGATAACATAAGGGCAAGCTTTTTGACTGGTGGGAATTAGCACACACAGCCCTTGGCTCTTCTGGGTTTTTTCCCCCCAGCAAAAACAGCGGAGAGTTTTGTGACAAATTGAGGACTAATACACTTTATTTAGTATGAGCATTCATGGTCTGTAGCTCACATATTCAGAGACAGAGGTGGGCTATTGTTCACAAATTATTGAGCCAAATAAATCTTATTAGACTATAAAGTGCCACAAGACTCTTGTTGTACGTTGAATAAACTATAGACTAACTGAGATACCCATCTGGAAATTCATGGTACAATGCATTCAAGATCCACAAATCAAGTTAATATCAGTGTAAAACAGAAAAAACACAAACAATGACAGCACAATATCACCATAAGAAAACAGAATAAACAGGGCATACAAATACAGTTCTTCAATTATAATCCCAAACGTCCTCTATAACAAAGGCTGAAATCCTGTTGCTTCTTACACATGCAGAAGGCAGATATCATAACATTCTGTCACTACTAGCTGGCAATTAACAAGTTGTCGTTGGGCTTCTCAAGATTACACATACCAAGCCAACCCCTGAGAATCCCAGCAGCGACTCAATAATTGCCAGTTAGAAGCAACTGAATGTTAATGCTGTTTGCCTTCAACATGCATAACAAAGTAACAAAGATCCCAGCCAAAGTCTTAAGGTGCTATCTAAAAACAGTATGTAGGAAGCTAGGAAGATCTTTTTAGGAAAGAGAATCCAGAATTTGGTAGTGGAATCTGATAAGATGCCACTATGAAGAAGCCCTTGTCTTATGTAGCTTCTGGCCACACATTAGATGCATAGTGACACAAGACCAGACTTCAGAGAATGGTTGACCTCCATGGGTAGGATTGCAGATATTTGCATACTGTTTCATCATACGCGCCACTTGCTATCCCTCCCACCTGCTGATGGCCCCACACAACCTGAGTGAAATTTTCCATGAAGAAGATAGATTTTTTTTAAAGGTTCAATGTTCCTTCCTCTCCCTATTACATTCCTGGAGCATATCATTGCACAACTTTTCTGAAATGTTGCTGATGACCTGTGTTGAAAGAGATGAAGAAAGCCGTTTTATTTGCTAGAGACTGATAGCAAAGGGAGCAAATACTGGGCTCCTAAATAAAGCATTGACCAAAGGTTTTGACCATTTGGTCATCAGACTCCAGACCTGCGTGACGGCGCTGTTAAACAACATGATTGCAACAGATACTGAGATGATGCAGGTGGACTGTAACACAAACAAATATTGATACACACATACACAAATGACTGCTGGCTGGATACAAGATTTAGCCCAGATTCATCTCCTTACCAGAAGCATCCAGGTGGCTCAGAGGGATGGCACTTCCTTATAATTGGTTATAGTTCTTCATGTTCTGTGACTCTTACCTCCACAATGGGTTATATATCTGAGGCTAGCTTGAAGCTGTTACATAAGCATGAGGTCTCAGCAGGCTGTAAGTAGGCCATAGAGAAAAGTGGGTAAGACTGGAGTCCTGAAAACTGAAGTTTCAAAATGTGGGGGCGGGAAACCAAACAAATCCCAGTAACAACAAAATAAACAAGCTAGTCCTGGCCTGACTTGCAAATAGAGCATTCTGTAGCAAACAGTTTTATATAAGAGCTTTTATTTATAAAAGGCTGATAAAATAATTTATGTAACATTCCATATATCCCTTAGGCTTTTCCCTTCCCCTTTAAATGGTTCTAAGCTTTCCCAAAGACATTTGCAGTAATAACTAATACAAGGGGGACGTGGGGTGCTGGGAGGGGAATGTTTCAAATGATATAGCTTGTAGGGATTTTGATCATGGTGTCATCCACCCTCCAGGCGTGTAAATCATTATTTTACTTTCCAACAGACCGCTGTCAGATATTGAGGGATGTAGTCCTTCTATGTTCTCTTCTAGTCATCATCATTATCATCTTCGAATTGCAGAGCTGGAAGGGACCCTATGGATCATCAAGTCCACCCTCTGTCAAGGAGGCACCATGCCCCCAGACCCAGGGCTGACCCAGGACTTTAGGCTGCTAGAGGCAAAGGGCAAGGCCAGTTCCTCTCTCTCTCTCTCTCTCTCTCCCTCTCTCTCAGCGCTGGTGAAATGGTGTTGTCTTCCATTGTACCTGAAGACAGCCTGCTAGTTTGGTTTTGGGCAGACAGTAGTAGAGGGTAGATTGCATGGCACACTGATCTCTGCTGTCCAACCCTGTGGCTACTTCACCTTGCCCAGACCTTGGAAGTAGCTAGCTATAACTCATGTAACTAACTATATTCAAGTAACCAGTAATACAGTTTGTAGTTATAGTTACTTGTAGATGCAATGAATAAACACCATTGTTGCTGAAGTGCAACAAATAACACTTGATTTTTTAAAGGGCATTTACATTTTTTTAGAAGCTTTTTGACAGGAATGTTTGATATTTTGCCATTCTCTTATGAATTCAAAGTGAAAAGGCAAGTATCCTTTTGTTTTCTATTTCATATTTTTATAAATATTTCTAAGGTGCAATACCAGAGAAATCCTAGATTTTTCCTGACCTTCTGGTAACAACAAGGCAACATGCTAAAATTTGCACAACACAATACATCACTGAGTGAGCAGAACAACAATAATGATAACAACAATCTGGCTTTCTTTTTACAAACCATTTGAAATGAAAATTTCTGAACTCTGACACTGCCTAATGATAGGGCTGGCCTGATCTAACAGTACATGAAGAAGACTTGCTTTGAGGCCTCTATTCTTCAGACATTAAAGGATTATTGTTGGCATTATTGTTGACCAGAGCAGAGTGGTTTGGGGGGCAGCCTCAGTAGTTTGGGATGGGCACAAAATGTATATGGACCTCTGGTTTGCACTATTCTAGACATAGAAAGGCAGCACGATCTGAATAGAGTTAAAGCACATATAAGGGATATCATCGATATTAATAGAAACACATCAATGCCTTACGTAAGCGAACTTGAAAATTCTGAAAGTAGAAGAGCGTTTATGCTAATCCGTATGGACATGTTGCGTTCTGCCATCTTGGAGGGCAGATATAAGAAAATTCCATATTTGAATCGGCTGTGTGTATGCGGGGAAGGAAGTATAGAGACCTTGGAGCATGTACTCTTAGACTGCAAAATTTACAAACGGATCCGGGAAAGCTACATCAATCCAATTATTTTGGACAGGGATGGAGGTGACAGGAAGGGCTGTCTCCAGACCTTGCTGTTGTTGTTGTTGTTTAGTCGTTAAGTCGTGTCCGACTCTTCGTGACCCCATGGACCAGAGCACGCCAGGCTCTCCTGTCTTCCACTGCCTCCCGGAGTTGGGTCAAATTCATGTTGGTAGCTTCGGTGACACTGTCCAACCATCTCATCCTCTGTCATCCCCTTCTCCTCTTGCCTTCACACTTTCCTAACATCAGGGTCTTGCTAGAAGATAGAAATAAGGCTACAACTTACAATGTGGCCAAATTTGGCCGGTTAGCCATCAAGCTAAGGCAAGTTTGGATTAATCAAATGGATAAAGACCCCATTGAGTAGCGTATGGTGACTAAGGCCATTTAGGCTAGCAAAGGCCCCTCAGGTCACTAAAGGATGACAGTATAAAAATAGAGTTCTTCTCTATTTTATAAGAGTCTTTTATATATATACTGTATATTTTAAATTCTAGCCGTTTTGGAACTTGTTATATATGGTTATGAAGATGCTGTTTTGTTTGTTGACTTGTCCAAACATTGTGTATGACTCAATGTTTCAATGGCCTTTGGCTAAAATTTGAATAAAATTCAATTCAAAATTGTGAGACTCCACATCCAGTGACAGATGCATGTGCTGGAGTCAACTTTTCTGCACATTAGCCCTAGCTGGATGGTGTCATTAGGGCAGGAACAGGCACAGTGTGACCTTCCAGATGTTGTTAGACTACAAGTCCCAGCATCCCGGCAATTGTGAGGAATTTTGGGAGATGCAGTCCAGCAAAATGTGGAAGGCCACACTTTGCCACCCTTGCCTTAGAACCTTGAAATGGTTCTAAGAAATGGAATGATAGAGAGGTTACACCTCCTGTGGTTTCTACAAGAACATTTATTCTGTACTTGTCAGTCAAACAGGTCTTTCAGATTTCTGAAACAGTGCAAAAGCCTGCAGACCTGTTTGGGGGGGGGGGGGGGGGAGCTAATAATGGAAAGCATGCGAGCCGCTCGGTCATCTATTTGCCAGCTGTCATATTTGCTTCAGCTCTCTGTTTTTATACAGGCACACAGATGCACGGACACAGACAGACAGACAGACAGACAGACAGTCTGCCTTTCTAAAATGATGAATGAAGTTGGTTAAGGGCCTTAGCTTTCTGTGAAGCTGATAAATGCATAAAGTCTTCTTAAATCCTATAAAGATGATTCAAAATCATTCTCCCACGGCAAGCTACGAAAATAACTGCTGTCAAAGTTGCTCAGCTACATTTCAAACCCAGTGACAGCTTGGCTTCCACTTTCCGGCCTCCTGTGTTAGCAAATTGCTTGCAACGAGCTGGTTTGCTGGAGACAAGGATGCTTCCTTTCATTTCTTCCAGCTGTACTTGCTGTTAATTCCCTACGGGGAACCTGTGCACTCATGTTCTGGCTCAGTGTGAGCAGATAAGACTGTTCTGGTTGCTTCTGCATGAAGATAAATAACCCAGATGTAAAATTCATTGGTCTGCTTGCACTCAAATTCATGGATGTTAACACTGGGGAAAATAAAGAAAGGCTGTCTTGGGGGCTAGTTCCAGATGGAGTGTTTGTATCCCTTAAAATGTTTGATTGAGCACTAATTGTAATGAAAATTCCCTCAATGCCCAGATGATATCCCTGTTATCTCATTTAAAAACAAAACAAAACAAGGGATTTCTGGATCATTCATCTCCAAACCGCTCAGTTTCTTTTTTTGTATCACTTTGTTCTGGGGGTCTGAGTTAAACATGAGGCCACTTCCCCGGTTGCAGGGGATATCCATGGTGGGGAGTCTCCCACTTCGAAGCCTTTAGCCCCCCTGGTCAGAAACTTTCAATTCTGGATTACCTTTTAATATAGAAAACTCACAGATACGTATATTGCCACAGGACTGATGGAAGGAGGGCAGTGATCCAGGCAGGTGGAAGCCGCCGCCACCACCCACGAGTAAAGCTAACTGGCTTGCAGATTTGTGCTATATCCCCTCTAGTCAAGTAAGCAATAGTTTGGACGTGAAACCCTATAAACTCCACATTCTTTCAGAACCAAGCAAGAGAATGGGCCCAATGCTCTGTTCAGAAGAGCCCTCAGTTGAGTCTTTGACACTGTCTGTTGGAAGCAGTTATAGCCAAACACTAAGACACTTTCAATTTCATCATTATTAATATATAATAGATATGATCAAAGTCACTTACAGCATGCAAACCAACCAACCAACCAGCCAGCCAGCCAGCCTGCCTACCTGCCTGCCTGCCTACCTGTAGGGGTGCTACATATTTTACTGAAATTTGTTTGCAGGTTTTTCCCACTCTACTGTTTGATCAAATCTAATTTAATAAGCTTACATACTTTATTTTATAGAGGTAACATCAGACCATTTCATATACGATGAACAGCTATTGACAAAAACACTGCAGTAAATACTTAAAACTTGGCACTGTTGTTTAAAACACAAATGAAACTAGTAGAATACTAACAATTATATGTAATCTCTCTCTCTCTCTGTATGTGTACCATATAATTTTTAGTATTCTACTAGTTTCCTTTCTGTTTTAAATAACAGCACGCAACGCGCGCACACAGAGTGGCCCCTTGCAGACTGCAACTGTTTCCATCTAAGAAGCTAACTTGGCCTCTACATTGGCCATGAAACTTTGGGACTTTAATAAAAGCATATAGTTTTCGAACTAACCAATGAGAAGTTGATGCACAGCCTGAGGAAGATGAATTATCATTGAAACCTCGCCTCTTTTTTTGGTAGGTTTTTTTTGTTTATTTTCTGTGACTCCAATAAAGCTCCACAAGGTATAGGAAGTATCACATAGCTCATTTAATCAGATCATTTTCCATTTTCTTTTCCCCCCCTAAGACTAGCTGCTTCAACTGCAGAGGGGGCAGCTCACCGCATCACAAACTGATTAGAAACTCATAGGAAAAAACAGAGTTTGTTCTCAGTCTCCCATTCTTTCATGCAGTCAAGAAATGAGGATAAATGAGGATAAATATAATGTCCTTTGCAACCAGAATATAACTGGCCATTCAGTAGATAGCGGGCAAAGTCTTCCACTTTGGCTACTCTGCAAAGTCTCTCTGGTGTTGATATGCCCTGAAATCTTTCCTGTTGCATAATCTTATCCATTTGCTCAACTCAAAAGATGAGTAAAATGAGTAGTTCCCATACTTTCCTAAAAGCAGACTTGACAATTTTTTAAAAATTTAATCTTTCACAAGGTAAATTCTCAGAAAGATCATTAAAATACCTGTGATATACAATATCTAGAAAGCATTGTAATTTGTCTTTACAGCCAGGCTTGACAATATGTTAGAACTACGTAGACATCTACTCACATTGATTTTGTGCCTGTAAATGAGTAGTAAGTATAGCTGGCTCTCACAGCCTCTGGGCCTAATGTTCCTGATTATTATGGTGCTGTGTCCCTCCCCTTGGTTGTCCTTCCTGGCTATCTAAGATCAAGGACCTTCTGAACTGGTAGTTCTTGAAGAAGCATGTTACACATTATAGAGAGAGGCAGCAATCTCTTTGCCTGTACATTTCAGCTCAGTTGCACAACAAGCCAGATGTGAAAGTACTTTATTACGAACTCTATTCTTTTGAACAGCCCATTCTTCAGAATGTTGTTTGTCATGCTCTCACGCTGCTTCTAATGAATTCCAGCAAATCTCACAAGATCTTGGCAAGAAATATGTTAATAGAAGAAAATAGATTTCCATAAATATCCTTAAATAAAATCTATAATGCCGCTTTAGTTTCCCTCATAGCAATTGGGTTGCTGGACTTGTGCAAAAGTTGGGTCCACTTGGATCTCCGTGCCCAAGAAAAGGACTACCTTTCCTGGCCTCATAATGGGCTGTTCAGGTGTGTGCAGAAAGCTGGTATGCACTATGTATGGGAGAAGACTAGGCCGGAAAAAGTGTTCCAGACTTGATAGCTCGCTATGTGAAGGCATATTTCTGTGAGGCTTCCAATAAAATTATTCCCTCGTGTGCATTCTGCAATGAGGGCTATCATGTACACACTCTCTCTCTCCCTCAAGCGTTTGTTTCAGCAAAGCTGTCTTGGAAGTTTTACAGAAACCTTGGATACAAAATTTAAGGTTCCCAAATCTCTGGGCACCAACTAAATGTCAGGCAGTTGCCAGGCTTTTTCGAGTCTCCAGGTGGGGCACAAATCTCAAGGCATACAACAGGAGCCGTGGAGATAACCTTATTTTTTTGTGCAGGAGGTGGCTTTAAAAGCTGGGCACCTATCTCCGCCATTTGCAGCTGGTGCCATGGCTCACTGGTTCAGCCTGACATTGTCTTTGATCCAAATGGTACAAGAGGCATGAGGCCTGCAAATCAAGGGTCTCCCCTCTCCAGTTCCCTACTTTTATGTCCAGCTTGTTGTGCACAGACATTGTGTGCACGGTGTCCTTTGGAACAAAGCAAAAAGTGAAGCACTAGCATTGTGACTCCTAAGTCTTCTTGTTGCCCTGTCAATACCAGCACAATACCTCGGAAAAGTCTACGCCCAGCCTTCCCCACACACCCCCATAACACACTGGTGCACTCTTTGCTCTCAGATATTGGCCACTGGGAATGGGGTGCTGATGCCTTAGCAATTGTAAAACATATCACTCTAATTAAGAAAGTTTCAAAGCCCAGTCTTATCCTTTCAACATTTTAGAGATTCGGTGGTCCTACCTATCTGCATTACTGCATGCTGGATTTCTAATATGTCCTACAGTGGAAACTGAATATGGTGAAATATTTGCTTTATTAAGTCCCATTGATTGCAGTGACCCACATATGTAACACTTATGCTGAATTTACCACAGATTGCTCATCTATAACAGGTGCACAGGAAGCTGGAATTGGTGTCTGTGGAAGGGGGCACTTGCCCCTCCTCCAGAATCCTAAGCCTATATTTCATTAAATATACACAGGTAAAGACTTCAATCAGGTCAACAATCCTCAGGTATCATTAATAGACCTCCCCCCCCAGGATGTTTGCATTATTTCTGCAAACATCCTTAGAAGCAGATACAACTTGGTCCTTTCCTTTCATGGAGGAAATAGCTGTTTCTGTTGAGTTTGTCAGGCACAGAGAGATTGGGTTGGTTGGTTGGTTTATTTATTTTTGGTTCTGGTAAAACCATACCAGCTTTTGTTTATAAGGTGGAATAAGAAGACCTTGAGCTGTCTCAAGTAAAAGAGAGAAAGCAAAACTTGTCTGTCCTTCATTCAACCCAGTGAATCTCTAGCACCTTCTACATTCTTGCATTTCTATTGTAACATGTTTGATGCTCTATAATAGGCTTTTCATGGTGCCTTTTAATTTTCAAAGGGATTGCACAAGTCCAAAGATGTTTTTGCTTGGTGGTCGTGGTGTGGAGGCTGAGAGGGCAATAGGGTGCTGGCGGAAGGAGTGACATTTTTCAAAATTGAACATTGGTGGCTCCTACACAACTGATGTTTACCAGCTATTGATCGGGCTTCCTTTGGTGTTACACTTTAACTTCAGCCTGGGGTTCAAAGTTCTGCTCTTTTGTTTAAAAACTGATTTCATTGCTAGGGCATGTCCTCCACCTAATCTAACTTATGATAGAGGGGAAAAGAGGAGGAGAGGACTGGCTAAGGGGGGCTTTTTGTTGCTCTGAGACATGAAAGGACATGCTGAACGTTTTGGTGCATGGATGTGACATGTACAAAACAGGATAGCACAATTAAAGACACAGGCATGTCATGTAAGGATCAGTTTCAGGGCTGACCCTGTTGTTTAATAGAGTGAGGTAATTCTGCTAAACAAGGCAGCAGATGCTGAGGTTGGCGGTTGTCCCCTACACAGTCTTCCATGACCCCTGACTGTACTCCACTGGGCATGTCACAAAGCATGCCCCCTATACTGCCTAACTCAAAGGAGCCTGGGACCATTTCCTCCCCTGATCCTGGAAGGCCACACAAGCAATGGTCACTACTGATTTGTAAATAAGTCCTTCTGAAGCTAAACAAGTGCCAGGTGGAGGGGTAGTGTGTGGTTAAAGGACAGCTGGAAGCCCTCAGAACATGGTAAGAACAGCAGTTTATAATTATGGACCAATTAATTTTTTAAAGGTTTTTATCGATCAGAGGAGCTGCACCAGAGGCTAGGTACAATTTCATGTGACCCACGGGCTGCATTTTGCCCTCTCCTACCCTAACTTAATCAGATGCTCTCATGCGTGGTGGAAGACACTGAACATGCTCCATTATTGAGGTAAAATTCAGCTGCCTGTCGGGGTCACCTCTCTGTGTTGAGAGTGATAGGCGTGCACACCAGGTTGTCCATGGCCAGAAGCAGCCACTCATCTTAAGCCAGCTCTTGGTCACATTTCAAACATTACAAAACAGGGTTCTTTTTTGGTCACAGAACTGCAGCCAGTCATAGCTGCTAGGTGATGTTCAAAGATTTGTTTGCAAAGGCATGTTTGTAAAAATTCTTATTCTGTAGAAGGCACACATTTCTATGGTGTTCCCAGAGTGGCGTAGTGGATAAAGTGAGAGACTAGCTCTCTATAGACCAGGGTTTGAATCCCCACTTGGCCGTAGAAACCTACTGGGGAAGTGGAACTGGTAAAATACTCCTTAAATCTCTCACTTACCTTGAAAGCTCTGTTAAAGTCACAATAAGCGAGTTCCAACTTGATGATACATATCTGACACATTTTTACACCTGAGAAAATATGTGACAGGGTATTGATGGTTGCATTTTATTTTCGATTGTACAGGTGAGCCTTTACCAAAAATCCTTGAGGTTCTTCCTATCTTGAATAAGGGCCAAGCTTCATGTTACACTTACCACATAAAGTGAAGTTCTGTCATCTAGTTTTCTTTAATTTCTACAGGTATGGGGTTCATTTGGGATAGATTGTTGTGTACATGCAGGAAGGGCTCATTTTTGTTCCCTCGCCAGGTGGGAACCCTCACCTCTCCCCACATAGCTATGAGCAATAGGAAAAAAGTTTGCACTGGTGCCAGTGAGGAACGTTTTGGCCTCTAATGGTCATAACCAAGCCAGAGCATCTATATTTTATCTGGTCTACTTCAAGGTTGCAAAGAGATGCCTGTACCTGACTTACACCCTCTAAGACAAGTCATGGCAGCTGCAAGTGCACAGTCAATTGGTATGCAAGGGAAGGGCAGCCAAAAACATGACGCAGCCAGTGCAGGTCATCCACTCCTCCTCTAGGGGAAAAAATTATAGGACCCTATGTATTCTTTTTCCCACTGCCTGTACGCCAGGCACAAAGCTCCCCCGGCCCCCATGACTTGGCACCCAGGGGAACTTATTTTCTGTCGCTCATAGCTGTGGACAGGCAGGGAGGGAGGGGATGACTGAGGAGAGAAGGCGTAACCTCCCCTGCCAGTGTGGTGTGAAAGCTTCCTCAGAACACCCACACTGTGTCTGACGAAATTAACAGAAAACAGAAAAAGGCAAAGCCATGTCATGCTACGTGGAAAATGTCCATGACAAACATGTAGCCCCTTCTGACACATTGTGAACGTGCACACTAATTTGGCAGTGGCTGTTGGGGGCTGGGTTAACCAGCAATGCCTCCCTCACACCAATGTGTTTTGTGTGCAAAGACTGGTAACTGTAATTTTCAGGCTAGAACTTCCATAGTGGGTGAGGGCATTAGGAGTCTAAAAAAGACCATTTTCCAAGCGCGCGCACGCGCGCGCGCGCGCGCGCGTGTGTGTGTGTGTGTTCTGAAATCTCACACTACCCCTATTTCCCCATTTTGATTAAACGTATTTCTGCCACAGCTTTAGCTAGCTGGATAGCTCAGTGGTTTAGGTACAGTATCTGGCTGCAGAGCCAGGGGTAGGAATTCAATCTCCCACTGTGCCTCCTACGAGTACAGCCAGCCTGTGTGGCCTTGGGTAAGCTGCAGAGCACCAGGATGCCCCCAGAAGAAGGGAAGGGTAAACCATTTCTCTACCTGGGAAACCCTGAAAAAAGAGGTCACCATGAGTTAGAATTGACTTGACGGCACATAATTATTATTATTGCCACAGCTTTGATATAATGTTTTTATACTAATCTTTGCCTCCAAAAACCCTGTTACTCTTTTCTGCCTTTCCTCATATATATGTGTCTCTTTGTCATTTTTATTTCTGTATTTGTTTTCCAAAGTAAAATTATACTTTCTGTAATGCTGTAAAGGGGTTAACTGCACCTTAGGTTCTTCTACAAATATTAAGTGAGAATAATTTTAATTAAGTCACGGGGCCCTTTGTATTAGTAGCGTAAATCCTTACAGAATGAAGCAAGCCACTTCAAAATGGCTTTTCTTATCATGTTATTTGATTGCTTTTGTTAAGACTTTTCAGTTAAACAATGCAATTATATCAAGTGCTTGCAATTAGTTGATTAAACACCGCAACCCCTCAATTAAATTGCCTTTGTGAAGCTCCTGGAGGTGGAGAAAAAGATAAGAGGACAATTTTTTAAAAAAATCTGCATCAGAGTTTACAGCCGGCTGGTTAGGTTTGTAGGTCAGAAGTTACCACAAGTTTAAAGCATTAGTTCTATATAGCAGGGCTAGGAAGCCTCTCACCCTAAGGCCATGTGCGGCTCTCAGAGTAATCCAAAAGTCCTCTGGTACATGATTAATTCAGACCACTGTGGTTTTTGAGCAGTACACTTGGCAGGAAAAATACGAAAGGCAAAGAGAGAAACAGGTGACAGAGAGAGGGAGTAAGGGGGGGAGAGAGAGAGAGAAAGAGAAGAGAGTTGAGAGAGGGACCCTGAGTTTTTGTCCTGTCCCATAATAGCATTGGTCCTGCCCATCATCGACACACTAGATGGTCCTAGAGGGATTAATTGCCCTTCACAGGGCACGCAGTGGTCTGGTAATAAGTTTAATTTAATTCAGTGGTGTGGGTCTTTCTTCAAAGTAGACATTTATAAGATTGCACCTTTACTTCCCTTTAAAAAAAAATGAAAGTGTGCATTGTGAGGGTTGAGGTAGGTTTTCCACTCATCAAAAATATATAGGAGTTTTCTATTACAATCTTTTAAAGCCACTTCATCTTACCAGTCAAATTGTGCTGGACATGGTTGTTTCTTTTATCTCAGATAAAGAAAGATATTTCAACCTTTTCTGTCACATCCACACAAAATCCATCTGAATTTTAATATAGGACAACCTATTTCATAAGCCATGGTAGCCTCTGGGAAATAACGGTTGGGGTTCTTTCAGCTCCAGCGCCAGGACTGTATCGGCTGATTGCTGTACATTTAACATGCAATCCTAGTTTGGCTTCCTTCTTTGCTTCTCTCCTTTATTTCCAGCCTCTGTGCCAGCTGCATCCAACAGCATGAGTAATATATGTTTAAAACAGAAGTTCAAAGATAATTTTTCAAAGAAAGAAACCACATAAGTAGAAAATATGTCAACTTCCATAACGTTTTATTCTGTTTTAACAAGTTGCATTGTTTCATTACAGTACTTCATTTTGTCACATAGATCTTTTGCCATTAGGAAAGCAAAAGGCAACAATTCCTTGCATGTCTTTTGAGAAAATAAAATGGAAAAGGATGATGACTTCTTTAAAAAGAATCAAAAAGACGATTATCTTTCTGTCTATCGAACACAACCATACGTTTAAAGCTATTACAGTTACTAAAATGAATGTAGAGGGCTAATGGCCAGAACATGGAAAATTCACTTTTTTTGGATGACAGCTCCCAGAATCCTCCAGTCAGCATAGCCAGAATCAAGCTGGCTGAAGGATTTTGGACTTTTTAAGTTCCAAAAGAAAGGTTAATTTTCCAAGTTCTGGCTACATCCACCATCATGTGAGCAGACTTTCACTGACATGAAAGGCTCTTGCTTCCCTCCTGCTTGGAGCCGCTGTGGTTCAGCACCTTGGAAAGCTACCTTAAAGTTTGGATTAAGTTTTGGAGTGGATTTACTACTCCCCTCCCCCGTACATTGAACTCACCAACCTCCATTGCTCAAACCCTCCAAAATTAGATTATAGAATGCGGTGCAGGTTTTGTTAGAAGGGAGGGGACTTTGTTCCACCTGTCGTGTCCTTTCCACTGATAGATGGGCACAGCTGAATATCAGCCACAATGTAAAATATGAGTTGGGTAATATCTTAATTGGACCACAAAAACACCACCAAAATATGAGCTTTTGAGATTTTCAGGACCTGTCATCTGCCTGGGCATTGCAAAATGTAGGGTGGGGAGAAAAACAAAAACGCTCTGAGAAAAATCATCTTTGTTAGATGTTGAAGCTGTAGCATCTATAACAAAAATAAAGTTCCTGGGTAGAAAATTGCCATCTTGAATCAGTTTCAAGTGAACAGGGGTGGATCATGCACTGGATAAGAGGAGTGCCTCACTCCCTAGATGTCAGGGGGGGGGCACCTTTTGCCTGAACCACAAGCTGCAGAACTGTGGTATGTATGACACCATATTTTTGTGGCCCAACAAAGGTATAACTCAACAGCTGAGATCCTGTTGAATAGCTCTGCCTGTAAAACCTGAAGTTGCATGAGCAGTAGCAAAATTCATGTCAAGGTGGAAGTAATATCCTCAAGCATTTTTGCAGCTGCCTTGTGCAACTAGTTGCACAGTGAACTGCAGAAATAGGCACACAATGCAGACTGCCTGGGCATAACTCCCTGCAGTTGTCCAAAGTATAACTTTACATTATGCTAAGTGCAAGAGGATTTTGGCCAGCATGTGTTGTTTTACTTATTTACTTAACAGTACTTATAGGCAACTCAGGGTAGCTCCTCTGTAGCTTTCTGTGCACTAGGTTTACAAAACCATAGTTGCCAGGGCATTATTTCAGATGCTATCCCCTTCCATAAGCAGTTTCATAACCCACCCAAGTTATGAAACATGGCAGATTTCATCCGGAATGTATGGAACCTTTCATCGTTCAGAAGGTCATCCTCATTCAATGACAGATTGTTTCAAAACTCAGAACACACAACATAGCCACCATTTTCCGAAAGGTTTCAGGAGGCTTCCGAGAATCCGGACTCTACTAGGTAAATTCACTGTCTTCAATGAAGACAGACATTGCTCACATTTCTTTTCAAAGTACTTTGAAAGCAAGAGTACAACTATTTAAAAAATAAAAGATAGATGTCTTTCATCGGAGATGCATGGCTACTGTATGAATCTTAAAAAATCTGACTTTGAAGTGTGTAGATGTTACTCATTAGAAAGCTCAACCTTAACTGGTCTCTTCTACACCCTATTTTTTTCAATGTCAGATTTTTTTAGATTCATATATATATTAAAAACCCACAGAGAAATGTCACTATGACATGAAAAAAACTTGTAAGTACCCCCCCCCCCCCCATGAGCTCTTTAAAAATTAGGTCAGGTTAGAACTAACCAATTTACCAAACCTACCATTTTCAAGATTTACTGAATTGAAATGGAATTTAAGAATATGAACTTTGCATTAGATTATGTTTGTGAGGTTCTTTCCTGTTTTGATGAAGGAACCATTTACTGTCTCACCACCTAAAAAGACTAGAGGTTCTCTAGGACAACATGAAATTCATGAAGTTTGGAGTGCCTTCATGCTTAATCCCATAACCCACAACGAGGAAAAAAAACATTAAGAGCTTGGAAGTAAGAGGTCACAAGTGAAGTAGTTACCTGTAACTTGTTTGTTTACAAGGATGTAGCAAAGTTACAGTGCAAAGGAAACACAAAGAGGAACATTGGTTTACTGGTCTAATGAGGAATGTTTTCTTGGTCCTTTAAACGTTCATTTGAAAAGGGTGCTTAAGGCATTTTAGAGGCATTTCGACAGGAATTTTCCAAGTTTTATTGCATTTACTTACCAATCCTATGCCCTCCCACCCAAGTAACAGAAGATAACTAAAAAGCATTGAGCAGTGCAATAAGGAACAGGATCAATTACTTCCCAGCTTTCTAATGAGTAACATCAATGGACTACTTTCAAACAAGTAATGGGAGTGGATTACTTTTAAAAAGGTCACCTTCCAAGCTCTGAAGAAGTCTGCAGGAAAGGCTGAATCCCTGAGAGTCTCTCCTACTATGGAAGCCCAGCAATGCTCCCTCCCTGGGACTCTTATACTTAGGACTGGTTGTTCACTCCATTAGCTCCTGTTCCCAAGTTGTGTATTGATTCTGCAAGTAGATGCAGCACAACTTTATCCAAGTTGACGATGCATGGCACAACCTGGTTCTGCTAGTTGTGCTTCCTCCAAGCTGAAGCTACAGCCACTAGAAAAATATTGAGTCTAAGAAGGGAGCTCGCACTAAGCTTTATGAGAAGTTTAAATATTCTCTGGTCAGAATCTATGGAAGGATACTCAAGCTGCATGATGTGGACGATAACAAGTAGGCCAGTAATACGGCCAATGTCCTTAAGTCTCTGAGATGAAATATGGGAGACCCTTGGGCTGCAGTCTCCCGTCAGGATACAACTCAATGCTCCCACCTGACTTGGTGGTGGATTTCAGAGGCCTATACTCCAGCATCGTATTAATTTGAAATCCATGATTAAAGTTACTAACCTATGTAATAACCATGCATACTAAATGTCTGATCTGCCTAAGTAGAGTCTGTACACAACTGAGGAGCATGAACAGCAGCCTTCAGTTCTGATTGCGACAGGCTTTGTGTGCTTCTCAACACGGTTGCTTAGACAAAAGAGATACCTGTCTCCTTGGCTGTCTGGAGATGCACAAAGATGCTAAACGACATGTTGAGATAAGGCTGCGAACTTATGCCTATTTATTGAGGATGAGGGAGACATTTCTGATTTTAAAAATGCACATGATCTGCCTGGAAATGTTGAGGCCTTTCTTGAAGGACCCTGGTTACTATCAAGCGCTGAGCCAAGTTGTATTTCCCTATGGGACAGAAAGCAAAGTTTCATACAGGCTGACTTATGGAATACTAGTAAAGCTTCATACTTTTAGAACTGAACCCATTCAGGTAATTGAAGGGCCTCAAATATACAGTCATCACTCTGGAGCTCATCGGAAGAGCCTGGTGAAATACAGATGACCATCTCTGGGGGTCAAAGCACCTTATGATGACTTTCTGCTGTCTCGGTCTAGCAGGAAGCTCATAACAGTAAACGAAAAGCACAACATTGCATCACACAACTTCTAAGTTTAAGCTTGATATTTTCCCAAATGATTCTCTATCATGTAGAAGAGGAGCCTTTAATAAAGTAGCCTTAAAAATGTAAGAGAATCAGCTGAAAGTGATTACAAGTGTTGCCTTCAAATTGAACTCAAGATTTCTTTTTAAGTCTATTTATTGTTATTGTTGAAATATATTTTAAATTCTGTGAAATGAAAGTGTGAGGGTTCGATTTGTGCTTTAGCCTCATTACCAAATAAACCAGGAGTCGATTTCATCTCAAATTTCAAACTGGGATTTATTATATCTTTTAACTGGAAATCATTGATTAACGGTTCAGATCTTAACTGCTCCTGTGATATCAACGGACGCCTCAGGGGTATCCACGATTCTTGGTCAAACGGGTTTAAAGACTTGGTTTCCCAAGGTCCAGGCAGGAATGGGTCAGGAGTCAATGGACGTTGATCCTCGTCTTGGTCTCCTAACAACGGTAGGGTCTCCTCCCCTCCATCTCGGATCCAAAACGGCTCCTTCTCTCGTCCCAAGGAACCCCACGGTCCTGGTGGCACAATCTCCTCCTCGCTTCCTCCGCTCGCCATTGTCGTCTTTCCTCTGCCTCTCTGGCCACCAGTTCCTTCTCTTCCTTTAACCTCCTTCTCCACTCCCTGGCCTCGGACTCTCCCCAGTACGAGGATCGTTGTGGCAAACCCCTCCTCCTTCTATAATCCGCCTCCTCTCGAGGTACCTTTACTTTTTCCCATTGTCCCGTCCAAGGGTCCTCTACCCAGATCAGCTCCCAGCCCCCCGGTATGTTGTCTCTCCCCCGTTTTATATCCCCCATTCCCGCCTCAATCACGGACCTCCCCCTTTCTTCCTTTCCCGCCAATTCTCCTTCAGTCTGAGTGGCTACTGCCAAACCCCGTAGGTTTTCTTCTAGTTCCCGGGTATCTATTCCCTGATGTACCCTCTCTCGTGGAGTTGGCGGCGGAGTGGTCTGCACTTCTCTGGAAACCTTAGAGATGGACGGCACTCCGATGAGAGCCTCTATACTCTCATCACGCCTTTCACAGAAAGGAACCATTTTTTAAGAAGCATGGTGTCCTGAGAGTTGAAGCTACTGAACACAACGGGACTCATGTCTGAGTGAACATGCAAATATTATATATTTGTATGTATATACTTCATCTCCTGTCTATCCTGCTATTAAATGGAGGTCAAAACCTGGAGTCTCTAGCACAGTGATGGCGAACCTATGGCATGCGTGCCACAGCTGGCACGCAGAGCCCTCTCTGCGGGCATGCAAGCCATAAGTCACCAGATCGCTACTCCCCCCCCCCACAGCCAAACCTGGCGTGGGCCAGGATCTGGAGCAGCTGGCACTGGCGGCGGATCTGGAGTGGGGTCTCGAGGCACCTTCGTGCCCGGGATTCTCCCTTCCTCCACCACTTCCAGTTCCACCGCCGCGGCCCGCCGCCCGCTGTTTTTTTTTTTCCTTTTTTTCTTTCAGTTTGGGCACTCGGGCCCAAAAAGGTTCGCTGCCACTGCTCTAGCAGGTACCATTCTTTGCACAAAATACGGGGAGCTCTCAGAGGGTTGTGCTCCATCCCATACTCTCATAGTATTCATACTCTGCCCTGTTAAAGGACTGGGTTGGACTTCACAGAATTCAAGCAAGGTGGCTCAGGCCCAGAGTTGGCAGCAGCCTTTACTATTTAACTCAGGACTGGCCCAGGAATAAATTACGTCCTGGGCGAGGAGCGCTTTCAGTGGTCCCTCAGGTCAGCTTTCCAAAGCCACTCAGTGGCGGCGTGGGACAGGTGTGATGTTAGGGGCCTTGGTATTGTAGCTTTCCCTTCGAGGACCCAAACTTGAGGATACGAAGCACTGGTTGCACATCTTTACCTAGCATGAATGGCACGATGAAAATGGAAAAAGAAACATACTCTAAAACTAATGGAAGAAAGGTCATTGTGAAGTTATTGGGGAACAACCTGTTTAACCTGCAGGGGTGAGAGGGGTGGGAATTAAAGTACAGGGACAGACACTTGCTTTTTGTTACCCTAGCTATCTCCAGGCAATTCTCTGGGAATAGAGGGAGGGAGGGAGGGAGAAAAGCAACCCCAGAACTCAGGTTAGCACCTGTTTCAAATCAACTTGGCACCTTCTTCAACTCAGCTTCTTGAGTGACCACCCAGTTCACCCATCCTAACACCCCCCACCCCCCAGTTTAGTTTATGGCTTACTCACTCCTGTCTCAAATGCTCCTGAATGAAGCTTGTCTATACTGTAAGTTAGAAGTAAAAAAACCAAAAAGTTGTTCAGTGGAAGACAGAAATTCAGGATATGCTTCACAAAAAAGGAGGACATTTTTGCATTAGATTTGCATATGTCTATTTAAACTAATATATGCAAATATCATGACAATTAGACATTATTTAAGTGGAAATATACTACTGCTCGCCATATTGCACAAGACTGTGACCCTGGGACACACATTGAAAGATGGGCTATAAATCAAATAAGTTTTCATTTGCCACTATTTGGGGATAACTCTAAATTTGGAATTCCTGATTTGCAAATGTGAGGCTAGGTAGTCCAGAAGAGTGGTCCCCAACCTTGAGTAATCCACTTGTTCTTGGACTGCAACTCCCAGAATCCACTGTCAGCACAGCTAGTGGTGAAGGCTTCTGGGAGTTTTAGTTCAAGAACACCTGGGTTACCCAAGGTTGGGAACCACTGGTCTAGAAGAGCCCCTTCAACTCTTTAATTCTGTCAATCTCTTGTTTGTTCAGTAGTATCATATGCTGCACAGGACGGTTTGGAATGTTTCCAGATTAAATGGAGAAAGGAACTACTATGATTTTAAGGACAAGAGCGTTTCCAGAAGAGGAAGAACCAAAAGTTTAGGGTCATCAAAGGTTCTGTCAACTATAAATCACTTCACAGGCAAATGATAAAGTGGGCTGCAGTCAGTGAAAGCTTATGCCAAATAAGATGTTCTGTTGTGGTGGTTTTCTATGACAGACTCACATAGCCACCCCCCCTCCAAAGTAGATGTATTCTTGATACAACTTGCAATGACTGGAGAAGCTGCACCCACATTCTCCTTATTCTAAAGGTCTCTTTTGTTACTTGCCAATCTTAGAGAGGCAAGACACACACAAGATTGGAATCCACCTTTTTAAGCACAAACACGTTTGTTCATAGAATCATGGAAGAGACCACCGGGGGGGGGGGGCATCGAGTCCAACCCCCTGCCATGCAGGAACTCCATCAAAGCACTCCCAACAGATGGCCATCCAGCCTCTGCTTAAAAACCTCCAAAGAAGGAGACTCCACCACACTCCGAGGCAGCCTATTCCACTGCCGACCAGTTCTGACTGTCAGGAAGTTCTTCCTGAGATTCAGGTGGAATCTCTTTTCCTGTACTTTGAAACCATTGCTCCGTGTCCTAGTGTCTGGAGCCGTGGAAAACAAACCTGTCCCTTCCTCTCACTGTGCACATCTTTCTACTGCAATGTTTTTTAGGTGTAGAACCTCTGACCAGCAAATATCTGACCAGTAAATATATTCTATCTGAATACGTTAAGTGTTATATAACATCATGTCCTGCCTTAGCTTGCTTTTGTTTTGCTTAAAGGAAATTAAAAATGGTAGCAGGGAGATGTAAATTGTACTACTCACTCAGCTCTCCTGGAGCTCACATACGGGCATTATCTTTATGGATAATCAATATATCTCAACTGTAAATGCACAAAAGATGCATCTTTTCAAGCTCTATGGAAGTTTTCATTAGGATGTGTAAAAAGCTGGGGAGGGAGGGGAGGGCAGGCATAGAAGTCTAAATAGTGGGCTGGGTGCAGGAAGAACTGCAGCCCAACTTCGCTCCAGGTTGCAAGTGGAGGTTGCCTGAGGATCCTGTTCCAGGTATTACTTGATCTCTGGCAAATTCCCATTGGGAAGGAAAGATGGAGAGCCACTTCTTTGCAAGGACAAAGACAATAGCAACCTACATCTGTATCTATGGGTGAAAAGCCTCCCAAGTTCCCTCTGAAGATTTTCTCAGGGACTCTATGTGTACTCCGTAAGTGTACCCATTAAGAAACATAGCCTGTACTTTCACAGGTTCATTTCCAGCATGCTGGCTTGTCTCTGCAGGTGGAATGCCAAACCAAGGGCAACATCTGAGATGGAAAGGTCTGCAGTTGCCCAAATGCAAAGGTCAAAGACACAGAACCAAGTGTAGGTCAGTTCAGTTGGTTTGCTGCACAGGTGAGGGGCTGTGGGGAGACGAGTGGTAGGGTAAGCCTTCACAGCAGCACCCTCTGCTGGTGTCATAGGATAAATCTGCACAGCAGCATCTTAAAAGAGTTTAGCTAAGAAGCTAGGGGCCAAAGAGTACATTACAGGTTGCCTTGTATTAGAATCTGAACTGTGGGGTATCCTAGAGACATTTATGACTGGCAATCATACTTCTGAAATAAGCCCGTGCTTACCTCCTGGTGACCAATCACTAAACAACTAATTTAATTTGCAAAGTACAGGAGAAGTCAAAAGCTCTTGCCCAGGCGATTAGATGTTTCCAGCATCTATGGAATTCCCTCTTGTAATAATGCATTCTCTAGAATGTATTGTTTTGCTCTAATATACAAAATAAAAACGCTATTGGAAACAACTGCCACAGAGGCAAGTAACTGAGAAGGGAAGATCAGTTCATCTCTTTAGGTGGCCACCAGCACCCACTGGTTGTCCTGCTGCTTTATGGGGCAAAGCACCTAGATTGCATCAGGTTCTTTCATTCCCCACATTGCATATGCTGTAGTGTTTTTCTTAGTGCCCCTCAGAAGGGAGCCTATGCTGCACAGTGAGCCCAGCAGGCTCTAATGACAGAGGAAAGCCACTAAAGAATGGTTAGCCTAGGGCCCCTTCAAAACTGGATCCAGCTGTGCCCCATATATTCTAGTCCTTTAAGTGAGGTTCCATATGACATTATCCTTCCAGCATGGACATGGTTGCAATGTGCCACTAGGAAAAAACCTAGAAGCTCCAATCTCTGAAACACTAGAGCCTGGGGAGTTACTTCAAATAGTACTTAGTTACACCTATAGTCTCAAATAGCACTTAGTTACATCTCCAGTTCCAATTTAAAAATAACTTTTCAGTTTTGCTAAGTCACTGAAATATTTACTGTTTTTTAAAAACACAGCTGAATGCCCTAAGCTTGTAGCTTATAGTACCAAATACACTCTCATCCTGTCCAACCCTCATTGCTTTGCCACCTACAACAGTGCACAAGCCATCATTTAGTGTGAGCCTTGTAAGTGACCAAAAAGCTAATTAACATCACAAAATGAGTGAAATTATCCCGTTAAGTTATGATCATAGTATAATTAGTTAAGTTGTCTTTACTTCAAAAATGGAAATAATTAGAATTAGTTATTTGTGACTACTCAGTTCTAGGCTTTAAGAAACATTGATTCAACACGCAAAGAGGTGGAAGAATAAACAATGTTCTGGACTGGCTTAGGAAAAAAGTCACAATAAACCCATTTGCTTAGTCTTAAAGATAACCTTTCCAAAACATTTGGATGATTTTTGTAGTCTCCTCCAAATGCTACATTATTTTCTGTATTTGCCAGGCATATCTAGATGTGCCCAAGTTTCAGAACTTTAGAATAACAATAAAATTTAGAATAACGGTATCTAAATTTTCTTGCCCTAGTATGAGATTGGTAGACAGCAAAATAATGAAAAATAAAAATGAAAACAAAAATGAAAAAGAAAAATCATGGAAATAGTTTGTTGTAAGACAAGAGACTACTAAAGGCACAATAAGAAAGGCACAAAAGGGTGAGCAAAGGAAAGGTGATGGAGAAGGCATCTCTATCTCTTACGACCTAGAAGAAGGGGAGACAGAATTCAGGCTTTGGGGTAAGTAAAAAAAATGGCATGTTTTTCACTGGAAAATGAAAAGGTCTTCAAATGGAATGAGATGCAAAACCTAGGATAAATTTCAATTGCAGTTAATTCCACTTTCAATGTTTTATTTACTCACACCTTCATTTCCTTCCATCTATACATCCACAGATAAAACTTTTTTTTTAAAAAAAAAAGATTGGATGAAAATACACTTTTTTGTTACGCATTTCTACAAATTTACAGATTTCTGTGTTCAATGCATGACAGTTAAGCAAGCAGTTTCCCATAATATATCCATTTGGAAATGCTGCTGTCCTTAACATCTGTATTTTTGTACAGCAATTTCTCCTAACGCATATATTTTTGCATGCATTTCTTTAAAAATGGAGAACTGCAGCACAAGAGTTCAAGACGCAGAACTCCATTCCTGTTCCTGTTCTGATTCGGTTAAGTGAGCAAATGACAAAATGAACAAAATTCACCATATATACACCTGGTACACTGAGTGAAGTTAAAGCACAGGGTACTTCCATCTTCCAGTACCAGCTTGCATTTCATTTACATGAACATCCATTTGTCATTCCACACACCCACAAGCATCCTTCATTTCAGAACTTAAGAGGGAAAAAGGGTCCCCTTCATTGTTGCTGCAGTGATAACAAGTTATCAAAAACACTCACAGATGTATTGCAGATCACTGAGTGATCTCTCACTAGATCCCAATCTACTTTCTGCTTACTCAATAAGAATAGCATACTTGTCTTTACAACTGTGCACATAGAGGTCCTACTACTTGTATGTTCTCCAAACATCACACTATAAAAAAGATTGCAGAAATTTGCTCTGTTTGGCCCAACCTGGTGCCTCTCAAACTGAGTTTTGTGACACAGGTGATCAGCAAAAAAGCTAGTTCATTGTAATATAACAGTTCATCATCATCACATTAAAATCACCACAGCCCTGTTCATCATCCCATGAAGCTATTTGGAAATGTATTTGGATGTACTCTGAGAGCTGAACTGGTGTTTTGCTCAGTTCTGCTTCGTATGAAACACCCAAACTCTCAGGGAATTTTTTTAAGGCAAAGTTGCAAGCTGGCATATTACTGTTCTGTTTCTCAGGGTAGGTAAACTCAGTTGGATGAAACTGGAGAGATGGGAAAAATTACTTTCAGTGTGGATCTCTATTCCCTATCTTCATTTCTAAGACAAATGCATTTATAGCTTAAAGCCTTACTTCTAAAAAGTTGGCTTATGTTTTTTTTCCCACTAGCACTTCACCTGCTTGCTTTCCCGATTCTTTTTGCCATCAAACTTATCGAGGGGTGGCAAGGGTCTCAGTCCACATTAGCCATAGCTCTATCAGATATTCAGAATACAGTTAACCTGATCATATGCAGAAAGGAAGCAGGATAGCTCTATCACCCATTGTCTCCATGGACAGAGCAATACTCTGAAGAGGAAGTGTCAACTAGATGCCCAACTTCTCTGATTCTTCAGGGTTCCATAGGGACTTGACAGCCTCTATGTCTAGTGAAGGCTCACCTTTTCAGACTATTGCTCTCTATGCGAACACAACAATGATGGTAGGGAAAGGGTTCTTTGGCTTCTTTCATTATGCATTCAATGTAACCCCATCCTGAATGGCAGAATAACGGTCATGTTTCTTAAAGATGGTGCTTGCAGATCCAGAGGTACCACAACCCAAAGAAACATGGCCTTCAGAAACTAATGAAGGTGTGTGCTGATATTTGAGGAAGGCATGAGCAGGCATGAATTGACCAACTTGACAATTTCACCACAAATGTGGACACGTTTCTATTTTTTAGAATGAAATCAACTTATCTCCCGATCCCCACCATTATTGTGCCACATATTTATGATTTCATTTCCTATGTCACAAAATTGGTCTTTTTAAAATTAAACAGCATCTGATTTGAAATCGACAGGTTACCCACCTGTAATTGTAGTTCTTCGAGTGGACCTCTGTGACTCACACCCTGGGTGATTCGCGCCTGCACGGAGCCTCGTCGGAATATTCTAGAGCTTCTGCGGTAGCAATGAACACATTAGAATATGCCCCTCCCTACCCGTATAAGTACCTTGGCGCCAAGCGTCCCCTTTCAGTTGTGTCAACCGCCGCTTAATAGTAAGCAAACAATGGCGTGACAGAGGGGAGGACGGGCGGGATGTGTGAATCACAGAGGTCCACTCGAAGAAGTACAATTACAGGTAGGCAACCTGTCGTTCTTCTTCGTGGCCTCTGTGAATCACACCCTGGGTGACTAATAAGCTGTCTTACCCGGAGGCAGGGTGTCACGCCAAGGTAGAGGCTAGAACAGCACGTCCAAATGCCACATCAGACTTCTGCCAGAGGTCGAGTCTATAATGACAGATAAACGTGGACGGCTGTGCCCAAGTGGCAGAGGCGCAGACATCCGGAAGAGGTACGCCGTGGAGAAAGGCTGTAGAGGCTGCCACTGCCCTGGTGGAGTGAGGGCGAACCACTCTAGAGGCTGGTTGTCGAGCAAGTTGATAAGCCAAATGAATGGTGGAGGCGACCCATCTGGAGATAGATTGGGAAGTCACCTGACGGCCTTTTGTAGGTAGCTGATGGCTTATGAATAGATGAGATGACTGTCTAAAAGGTTGAGTACGTTGGAGATAAAAAACAAGAGTTCTTCTGACATCCAACATATGGAGTATTTTTTCTTGGTTCGAAGAAGGTGACGGAAAAAATGAAGGAAGGACAATCAGCTGGGAAAGATGAAATTGAGAGACAATTTTGGGGAGGAAGGAAATGTCCATTAATAACTTCACCTTATCGGGAAAAAAATTGTACATAAGGGTAGTCATAGCGTAAAGCTGCCAATTCACTAGCTCGTCGAGCTGAGGTGATGGCTACGAGAAAAGCTATTTTAAAGGTGAGGAGTCTTAAGTCAATTGTAGCTAATGGCTCAAAAGGAGCTTTGGTAAGCTGTTTCAAAACAAGAGTTAGTGACCATTGTGGAGAGGGAGGTCAAGTATCGGGGTAGATATGAGAGAGACCTTTCAGAAAACGTTTCGTTGTTGGATGTTTGAAGAAGTTTGCTGCTGGAGAATTTGGAGGTTGGTATGATATTATTGCCGAAAGGTAGACTCTCAAGGATGAGATGGAGAGGCCCTTGGATTTGAGATGTAGGAGGAAGCGGAGAACAGTGGAAAGTGATGGATTGATGGAGGAAGATGAGGAAGATTTGGTAAAGGATTAAATTTCTTCCATTTGTACAGGTAGGCTTTCCTTGTGGATGGTTTTTTGGCATAATGAAGAACGTTCATTAACAAGGGAGAATCCTCCACGCTGCCAGGTGCAGAACAAGTAAGTCCGGGTGTAGGGCTTGGGAGTTGTTCTGTGTGAGAAGGTGTGGCAGGCGGGGGAGATGGTGGATGTCTGATGAGAGACTGCAGAGAACTGGGAACCAAGTCTGTCTCGGCCACCAAGGGGCTATAACAATGGCATTGGTTTTGTCTTGTTGTAGACGGACGACAACTTTGTGGAGGAGAGGGAATGGCGGAAAAAGGTAGGTAAGAGTCTTGGGCCAATGGCCGACAAACGCGTCTCCCTGGGAATGTTTTCCTATTCCTGCTCGGGAGCAATACAGTTGGCATTTCCGATTTGCTCGGAAGGCAAAGAGATCGAGAGTCAGTGTGCCCCATTTCTGGCATAGTTGGCGGAATACTGATTGATCTAGTTCCCACTCGTGAGCTTGGGCATCTGTACGGCTGAGCAAGTCTGCTAGGTCATTGTCTTGACCAGCAATGTGTAAGGCTGTGAGACAGATGTGATGTTGCAGACACCACTCCCAGAGGTCGACCGCTAGGTAGAGGAGACCTGGGGAGTGGGTGCCGCCTTGTTTTAGGATGTAGTACATCGCCGTGGTGTTGTCGGTGGCGATCTGTACTATTTTTCCTACAAGAAGGTTTCTGAAAGCCTTGCAGGCCTTTATGACGGCTAGTAGCTCCAACTTGTTTATGCGGGGCAGTTTTTCTCTGTGAGACCATTTGGCGTGGACTGTGAGGGATTTGCAATGAGCCCCCCAGCAGCTGCGACTGGCGTCGGTAGTGACTTGTATTTGCGGGCGAGGTTGTTGGAATGGTCACCCGATAGAAAGGTTGGTATGGGAAGTCCACCATTGAAGTTGAGAGGTCAATTCTGGAGTGACTCTTAGGAGAGTGTGGGGAGAGTTTGTTAGTGGATCGAATAGGGCCAGAAACCAGGATTGGAGAGATCTCATTTTGAGACGCACATGTTGTACAACTGACGTCATAGAGGCCATGGTGCCTAGAACTCGTTGCACCGTTAAGGCAGGTATTAAGGCATGCGGAGTGAAGCCGCGAAGTAAGGTGAAGAGATTTTGTCTCTTTTCTGCAGGGAGGAACGTGCGAGCTCATGTGGAGTCTATGAGCGTGCCTATGTATAGTCCTTGTAGGTTTTAATGTTGATTTTTGTTCGTTGATAGACCGAGATAGCGAAGAAGGGTGAGGGTGAAACGGGTGTCTCGTTGAGCTTTGCGACGGGAGTGTGCTACAAGGAGCCAGTCGTCGATATATTGAAAGATGAGAATGTTTTGAAGTCTGAGGTAGGCGGCTACCGGCGCTATGCACTTGGTGAACACTCTCAGAGCTGTTGCAAGGCCGAATGGGAGTCTTTTGAATTGGTATGCTTGTGATCCAAGTTAGAAACGAAGGAATTTTCTGTGTGCGGGATGTATTGCAATATGAAAGTAAGCATCTCTTAGGTCTATGATGGTGAACCAGTCGTTTTTTCGAAGCCGTCTTTCTTGGGGATGGTGAAATAGCGAGAGAAAAACCCGGTGTTGTTTTGATAGACGGGTTGTATGGCATCTTTGAGAAGTAAATTCGTTATTTTTTCTTGCAGGGGTTGTGACGGAGGAGTAACGACATGTGTTGTTGGAGGAAGTTCTAAGAAGTGGATGCGGTAGCCGTTTTTGAAGATGGAGAGTACCCAGGAATCTGTGGTGATGGATTCCCATGCAGGTAAGTGTTTCCAGAGGGCAGGGTTGGTGGGGTGGGTGGCGATCTCGGTCAGAGGAACGTAAAACATGGTGTTTGGGTTTCTGGTCATTCCGCCTAGTGGCAGGCTGTTGCTGGGTTTTGGCTCTTTGGTTTTTGAAGTCTGGATTGTAAGAGGGTTGTCGTGGAGGGTCTTGTTGGAACCTCTGGTACCAGTTATAGGGTCATTTCCATTGATTTTGCTGAGGACGTTGCTGGTAGGAAGGGTAAACTCCCCAACGTCTGGCTGCTGAACGTTTCTTTTGTACGTTCTCTAGTATATCGTCAGTTTCAGCATGAAAAAGACCTGCTCCATCGAAGGGGTCTTTGATACGTGCCCAAGCATCTTCGGCTAAGCCGGCCGTTCTGAGCCAGGAAAAACGGTGTAGGGCTACTGAAGTGGCCATGGACTTGGCTGTAGCATCTATGGTGTGGCGGGCGGAAAGCATCTGTTGTTTAGCAACAGAGAGACCTTCTTGTTGGAAGGTTTGAGCTAGTATCTTTTTATCCTCTGGCAGGGATTCAATAAAGGTGGACATGTTGTCCCAGAGGAAGCGTTGGTAAGTTCCCATGGCTCCTTGATAATTAGTGACTCGCATGGTGAAGGCTGCAGAAGAGTAAAGCCATCTACCCATGGAGTGTATTCGTCGGCTGTCTTTATTTGATGGTATGAGAGATTGTCGGTGTCAAGATCTCGATTGAGAGGCTTCGACAAATATAGAATTTGGAGCTGGTTGTTTTTGGAGGAAAATGGCTCCTGGGTCATGGATTCTATAGAGGTTATCAATTCGCTTAGACATGGTATGGGAGGAAGCTGGTTTTGTCCAGGATCTCTGCGCAGTACTAAGGAGAGATGGCAACATCGATATGTGTACCGGAGTGGTTGTATTTTTAGAGATCACATCATATAGATGATCGGCTGGTTCTGTCGATGGTCGGTGGATTCGCAGATCAAGGGATTTAGCCATGCGAATCATAAGTTGGGCACAGGTCTGGAAATCCTCTGCCGGTGACGGCGGGTCGGTATCGACAATATCCGACTCTGGAGAGGTAAGTAATACTGATGGAGTCTGCGGCCGAGATCCAATGGAGTTGACGGACTGTCGATCGAGTTCGGTGTCGAGAGGCTGAGTTTCGTAGTATTGCCAGTTAAGAGTCGGAAAAGATGGAGGCGGCATGTCCATGGACATCTGTCAATGTCGAGGATCGTCGACATCGAAATTTGGTGGTTGAGCATCGACGGACCTCGATTGGTAGGGATGGACCTCGGTGTCGAGCTCAGTGTTGTAACGGTGCTGGGGTCGATGACTTGGATTTACCGGAGGACAGGAACTGTGTTGATGTAACGGAATGGAGCGTGTGTCCATGGACCAGGATGGATATAGAGGATCGTCGATATCAGAACCTGTGTCTCTGTGATGTCAAAACGGAAGGTTGCTGATGTGATGGCATAGCAGTAGAATAAACGGACGCTGGCGATGCCGAGCGTGAAGAGTGATTTCTGTCATCTATTGTAGTAGGAAAGTATCGGGAGGCTGGGGCTGCAAAAGCCTCACGTGCGGATGAAATCTGCTTGACGGTTTGAGGTTTTTTCGATACCAAGTGGGGAGCAGGTTGAGGTATAGGTACCTCTTGGTGATGTGGCCGCTTTGACACCGATGGTTGTCGAGAGGTAGACCGACTACTACATAGTATTATCAAACCGGGTAAAACACCTGGTTGACTAGTCGATGCAGTTTGTTGAGCAGAGCACTGGTTGGGGCAAATGGCAACCCGATGCGCGTGCTGAGCGTGGGTTTGAACCACACGCGATGAAGCAAGCTGTCGAGTTTATTTATGTCGACGGTTCTGGTTAGGGATTGGTGGGCGATCCGAGGGCATCGAATATGGAATGGTGTTGAGCCATTCGGGATGGGAATCCTCGGGCGATGGAATAACTGAAGGATTGCTGGAAGAAATGGAAGGTTGTGGACTGGGAGGAGAGGACGTTGGTCGGTCGACTCTATCATCCCATTCTGGAGACTGAGAACAGGGTTGATGGGACGGAAGTCTGTCATCATCTGAGGGAGATCCGACTGAAATCGATTCAGAGAGTTGTTGTGGTTGGATGTCTGTAGGCTTGTTTTCGAAGTTGAGGAGTTCGGTATCGAGGGTTTCGATTTGTGTGTCTTCGAGGTCTTAGACGATGCAGGTGGAGAATCGGAATGAGCTGGTGTAGCCGATAGACGTTGTTTCGATGATTCAGTAACGGCTTTTTCCATTACTTTGGTTTGGGAAGTGGCCCTACAAGGAGGTTGGGCCATTTGAACTGGTTGTAAGGATTGTTCCCAAAGTCGGAGTTTTAGCCTCAAGAGGCGAGATCGAAGAATTCCGCGCTTAAAATTTTTGCAATGGGAACAGGAGGAAGTTTGATGTTGTTCTCCCAGACAGAAAAGGCACTTAGCGTGTCTGTCGGAAAGTGGGATCTTATTATCACAGACAACACAGTGCTTAAACGGGCCCAAAGGGGCCATGAATAGGAGAAATAATTGAGGAGAAAAACCGATGATTGAAGGGGGGTGCTGCGGCCAGAGGCTCAGCAAGGGGAAAGGAAAAAAATCTCTGATGATAATGAGTTTAACCTATTAGTTTAAAAGAAATAGATTGATAACAGGAAGGAATCAAGAATAAGCTCTCTTTCTCTTTTACTCACAGAAACAGAATTATGAGGCTCTCAACGCGTCAGTTGAAAGAAACTGAAAGGGGACGCTTGGCGCCAAGGTACTTATACGGGTGGGGAGGGGCATATTCTAATGTGTTCATTGCTACCGCAGAAGCTCTAGAATCTTCCGATGAGGCTCCGCGCAGGCGCGAATCACCCAGGGTGTGATTCACAGAGGCCACAAAGAAGAACATATGCTACAGCCACTTTGATTTCATGTCACCATCTTTTAGTCTCACAATCTATTTTATCTTAAGAGGTTTGTTGTTGTCTGTCCCAGCAGCTTCTCTACCACATGCGTGGTTCATACAGAAACTGGGAGGAACCACAGAAGGAAGGCACTCTGAACTGATAAAATATTAAGGTGACAAAATTGGACTCATGTCTCAAGGTCACACTGTCCTCAAATCTCTATAAAATAGGATCCAAGCTGAGAGCAATTTAAATTATGAGGAGAGAGGAATGGTACTTCCCAAGGAGTAATCTGCCATGAACACTCATTACATAGCAGAGAGACTTCCCTCTATACTGACAACCTGCTCCCAAAGTATCAGTAAATGCAAGTCTTTAATCAGCAGTAACATGGTAATTGTGGTGCCAATTACTGATTCTTGGTTTTATTTTCAGTTTGGCCTTATTAGGTTTGAATCCTCAAATGGAGTTAGAAACAACTTCATTTATCTTTTCATAAATTTGTTGTGTAGAATCATTAAGAAAAAGAGCTCAGATTTAAAACTTCCTGGTCCCTAATAGTGATGGTACCTACATTTCATAACCATGAGAGGAACAGACCAAAAATAATAAAACTTAAAAATAAAGCCCTAATAACATTTTGCCTATCATGTTTTTAGCGCGGAAAGTGGGAGCTGGAAATTAAACAGAATACTTATGAGAAATCAAATGTATGTAACAAAGAATCCTGTAGCCCCTTAAAGGCTGACAAATTTTATGAGGTATAAGCTTTTGTAGCCCCCTTCTTCATATGCATCTTGTTAGTCTTTAAGGCTTCACAAGACTTGTTGTTGGGTTTTGCTGCAACAGGCAGTAAACCAACAGGTCTACCCATAAGAAAATTACTGAGGTGAACCTTGCCTGAGAAAATACCTAGGTTTATGTTTATGCAGAGTGTAAGCCCACTATATTGAATAGATCTTATTCCCTAGCAGGCATGTTTAAGATGGTAGCCTTACTTGGATCGTGCCTCATTTGCTGAATTTACCTTAAACAGCCAAAGTCATGCTCAACTGAATTAAATCAGCTTTCAAAGTTGCCAAACCAGTTCTCCACAATTCCTATTCACCTGGATCTCATCTGCTCTTTCCCTTTTAATCTATTACGTAACAGTTACAAGTCACGTATTATTGTCTGGTCATGCAACATGTCATAGGTTACAAAAGTGGCTAGAACTGCATATATTCAATAAATCTTGGCCTGGGGAAGGAACCCACCAAACCCACAAAATACAAGTTGCATGTTCAACTCAATTAGGTATGCTTGCTTTACTTTGTCAGCCACTGCCAAATTCACAACAGACAGGTATTGCACCAAAAAGACATGGGTAAGAAGAAAGGCATCTCTCCACATTAACGTTCATGTTTGTATGTTTTCTAAAGCGCACAAGCTTCATGTGGTACATAAAGTGCTTCTAGAATCGGTGCAGTTAAAATGGGGGGAGGGGAGTTGTCCCAATCATTTAGATACGATTAGCAAATGCATACAGACAGGAGATAAAATGGATCTGGTCTGTACAACGGCCAAACCGAGCAGTGCCAAGGGTCCTTCAAAATACCTCTGTTGCAAGGAGAGAATTAGTAGAACGGTCACAATACAAAGGTAAGCAAAAGGATTAAGCATTTCACCTCCCAGGACAATAATGCCAATCCCATCACCAAGAGAGCTATAATACATATATAAATATTATTAAGGAATAGTGAGGCAATTTCTTTATTGAATGAGAAATCTGGCATGCTGTATTATGATCCTCTTGTAAATACTCTGTGGATTTGTATAAAATACTGTACATCCCAAATCACTAATTGTTTTTTTCTTTGTTGTCTGTGAAAGCTCAATACAGAAGATGATTAAAAGGCATTAGGTATTTTCTGATAATACTTCCAATCTGCAGAAAATTTCTTACAAAAGGGTGCTCCTAGGATTGTAAAAGATCAAGAGCATAAGGCTGAAAACAATTAAAAAAAAACAAAAACAGGGACTTTTAATAATAAAATGCCACCAGCATTAAATCAAGGCAAAATTAATAGGGAAAGAAAATAATTCATTTTTTTCCAGTATATGATTTTTTTCATGTTTAATTGTAATGAAATAAAATTTGAAAATATCTGAATCATTTTTAAAAAGTAAACATGAGCTGTAATACTATACCTGTAAAATGATTAATTCCATTCATTGTCATTAGAAAGTGTGTAAAACATTTATTAAGGGCTTTTGCCTACAGAGGCACAACATAAATAGAATAAGTCCTGCTGAAATGTAGTCAAGAGTACACATCAACCAGTTGGTAATTAGCCGTGGAAATTTCAGAAATACTATCCACAGGTGAGAGAAAAAAGTTACTTCCAGCCACTGGATTTAGATATCTGCACTGTATAAGAGTTTGCTCCATGAACCAACCACTGTGCAATTGAATTCTGCCACTGCCTCTTGTAAATGTCTATTAGGCAAATTGAAAAGTGCACGCAGAACTTGCTCCATGAACAGAATCTTTGTTTTCAGAGTATTGATAAGAATAGTGATGATCTGGAACAGGGGCCTCCTTAATCCACTCCTTCGAACCCTTGAGCGTTTTCAACAGCCATAAGGAGTTTCTCTCGCAGTTCTTCAAAAGATTCATAGGGAGGTAAGTCAAGGCGATTAAAGCTGAAACAGAAGGAGGGAGAATGGGTTAATTGCAAATCTGTTCATATTCTTTGCACTGTAAAGTGGCTTGGGATATATCATTGTGCTGCACAGAAGAGGAGTGCAAAACCTAGTCCTCTCAATGCTGTCAGACTGCACCTTCCCATGTTCCTCATTATGGCAATTGTGCGTAGTGCTGAGGTCCTTAGGTGCTGAGGTCCAACCATGTCTGGGAGCCAAATTTTGCCCACACTCATTTTAAAGGTACCTTTAAAAAGTCTGAGAACTTAGGAGTAACTAATTACAAATAACTTGCTGTTTGTAATTAATACCTGTACCCGATTACTAGTAACTATATTACTTATGTAACTTAATGAAAAATAATGTAATTCCTTTTGCAGGGTAACTGTACTTTACAATTAAATTTATAGTTACAAAGATGATGTAGAGAAGGAATATCATACTGCTCTAGTGCTCTGTTGTGGGCACTGCCTGTGATGAGGTGGGGCAGAAAAATGGCCATAGGCCAGTGCTTTGCATTATACAGATTTTTTAAAGAAGTAATTAAAATGTAAATCGAAAGGATAGGGTTATTTTTGTTTTTAAAAATGTAACGATAGCTGGAAGTTATTACGGGGTATGCACCGTAACTAAACAGCCAGAATCCTACAGCTGATTTATGCCTGCATAAGGGAGGCTGCATTATGTCTTGGGAGCAAATTGCCACTCATTAATAAGGTACTTGATGGGTTCCTGGAAATACATCTGATGTGTGATTCGGAGCGGATCCAGGAATGAAACCAGCATCTCATTAATATACAGCAATTAGCTGCCAAAACGTATGCAACTTCCCTTATGCAGGTGCAAATCAAGGACTGGACTTGGGTACATCCTGATGCTGTCAGGAAGAACGGAATCCATTTCTTTTTTTGTATTGCAAAGTGAAGTATGTTGTGTATGCAGCACACAAGTCCAGGAGCTGAAGAAACTATGTAAATTAAAAATGTCTAAGGTTTCAATAGGCCCATTCAGACTGTACTTCAACTCATGGGCTGGGCTGTGAACTGAAGAAGGGAAAAGAAGAGGAGCAAAGCATGCCGCAACACTGAATGCCTTCTCCCTCACCTGCAAGGTGTTAGGACCAGACAGACTATTTCTGTAGACTTCTGAACACTCAATAGCACAGTTTCCAATGGTGGTTCTTCCACCAGCAGAAAACATTTGTGGCTCTCCGAAGCTGAGCACAGATTTTCCACCAACATGTCCAATGATATCTCTCTGTGTTATATCCTAGGATCTCCTAAGGCTCAGAAGTTCCCTTTCTGAGGATGTGAACCTGGGCAAAGGCAACTGGTTGTACCCTGCTTTGCGTAAATTGAATTGTTTGTTGCTCACACAAAGCCACCACACGACCTCATATTTTAAACTCTTTCAGAATGTCCCATGGCCTAAAGCCGAGTGGGCAAAGTCGGTGAATTCAGAGGCTGTGGGCTCATCAGAAGCCCCCACACCCCTGAAGAATAAGACTGGAATTGGTCAGAAATCTACTACTGGGTTTGTATATGTTAACTTTAAAGAAAACAGTAGCAGCTGAAAGAAGCTTCCTATTGAGTTAATGTCCAATTTAATCACAGTAAGTAAAGTTATTGTAAATAAATTGTTACATTTAGTGTCTGTTACTTACCATGTGTGAGCTCTGGGTAGTTTTTCAGGGCTTCCCCATTGCTCTATTGTAAACAGCTGAGGACCATTTGAACCTGGATCAACAATAAAAACTCATGAATGGAAAAACTCCTTTTAATATACTCCTTATAAACAATGACTGGAGTTCCATTCTGTAAGTTATATCACACAGCTGCAGTGATTTTTTGGAAAGAAAAAAAGTTCCTCTTCCCCCGCCCCACCTCCTGAAGGTCTAAAGCAAGTGGTTCCCAACCTTGAGTCTCCATATGTGCTTGGACTACAACTACCAGAAATCCTGGCCAACACAGCGAGTAGTGAAGGCTTCTGGGAGTTTTAGTCCAAGAACATCTGGGGACCCAAGGTTGGGAACCACTGGTCTAGAGGCTCCCATGGCATCATCTTTGTCACGAGGAAGCTGTTGAGGGCCATGAGATAGGAGGAGGGAATTCTTTAATTTGCAAAAATTGTTGCCACCATAAAGTCTTCCTTGGCTCTCAGAATAAATTCTTGATGGTTTAGGTCTCCTCTATCACTGCTTTGGAAATTACAGAGCACAGTGGGTCACAGCTAAGGTAGACAGGGAATTATTTATTTTTTTAGTAAAGGTTCCCCTTGACATTTAGTCCAGTCGTGTCCGACTCTAGGGGGCGGTGCTCATCCCCGTTTCCAAGCCGTAGAACCAGCGTTTGTCCATAGACAGTTTCCGTGGTCACGTGGCCAGCGCGACTAGACATGGAACGCCATTACCTTCCCACCGTGGTGGTACCTATTTATCTACTCGCATTTTTACATGCTTTCGAACTGCTAGGTTGTTGGAGCTGGGACAAGCGACGAGAGTTCACTCCGTTGCATGGATTCGATCTTATGACTGCTGGTCTTCCGACCTTGCAGCACAGAGGCTTCTGCGGTTTAACCCGCAGCGCCACCACGTCCCTTATTTTTTTAGTACTTACTTATTAATTTCATTTACATGTTGTTTTTCTCCCCAAAAACACTCAGAACAGAATACAAAAACAATACATTGGGTCATTGCTCTGCCCCAAAGTACAGAGGTTTGAGAGCAGAAGGAAGATTGTCCATGATCTAGTGATTTTAGCTGAAAAAGGAAATCTTGGATAGCAGGAAGAAATGTTTCCTGTGTGAGATCCTGGAGAGTCTTTATTAGAAGGAAATCTCATTGAGCTGAGAGAAAACTCTTTCTAGGAGGAGATCTCATTAGAAAGTAAGAAGTGCTGTGCTGGAGGAGACCAAAGGCCTATCTTGTTCCACAGAGGCCAATCCGTTACCAATGGGGAGCTCACCAGATGGTGTGTGATTGCATCTTCTTACTCACATCCCCAAGAACTTATATATACAGGCATATAGACTAGTACTGGGCTGAGAAAGAGTTGACATTGTAACACACCTTCCAATATGTTACACTGGGCTCATGCACTTTCATCTATGACTGAGGTACTTCCAACTGAGCACTGCTGACTTGGGAAGCAGTGTTCCCAAGCTTGCATATACAAATAAAACTTAAATGCAGGAAGAAGGGAGAAATGGCAGCCTGGAGAGGGTAGGGGATATGTGCAAACCTCTTGAAAACACTTTTCTGCATCCTTACCCACTCACTTGCATCATCCATATTTCTCCTCTCATTGCCCAGCTATGGGAAAATACCAAATGAAGCATGTGCTAGGAGTGATTAGTGGGCAGGAAAAGGAAACAAAGGCTAAATCATTCTTCCTTGCAAATCATGCTGCCCTCCAAGTGTTATGAAGTAAACAGAGAGTTACCAGGGAAGTTTAGTTGACCTCCTTAAGTGTCTTTGTTGTTGTTATGCGCCATCAAGTCAGAACCAACTTACAGTGACCCTAACAGAGCTTTCAAGGTAAATGAGATATTTAAGAAGTGATTTTACCAGTTTCATATTCCCAGTGAGCTTCCATGGCTGAATAGGGTTTTGAACCCAGGTCTCCTGAGTCCTAGTGCACCACTCTATCCACTACAACACACTGAGTATCTTAAGTGTATTGGTATATTACCAATACACCACTGGGTATATTAAGGAAATATACCTTTTCATTTTTTTAAAAGAATGCACACTGCAAATTACCTGATCCAAAATAATCAAAAACATTACAACCCAGTGAGATGACCTGTCAAGATAAACTCACCATAAAGTTCAGCAAATCCATTCATAGGCACTCGTGATGTCCCAGTTACAAACTGCAGTAGTCGGATACGTTTCTCAGCATCCATCAATAGAACAGCCTGTTTTTTAAAAAGGGTTACAGAAGCTCATAGATGCTTTAATAGATAGATATGTCTCTCACACCCACAGGCAAAGCAAAGAACCTGACCGTACAATAGGATTTTACAACTGAAACTGCAATCTGAGAAACAGGCAAGACCTTTTAACCTACGTAAAGATCTTCTCATGTAAGCGGATTAGAAATGCCCTGCAACTCAGTCCCAAAGGTCTATCTAGTTTAATATTAGGTTCTTCCAGTTGTCAACCAAGTGACTTCACTAAGCCCATCAGCAGGACATAATGGCAACAGACCCTGTCTAATTTATGTTACAGGATAGGCAGAAGCATAATCGCCTCTGGTACTGCATGGAGTATCACTGAATTGTAAGCTGAAATCCTGTTGCTTAGTGTAAGAAAATGTGTAACTTTCAGTCCATTCCTGGCCGACAGATAAAGAGCCTCTACCACAATTCTTGGGAGTGATGGTGGGGGTCAAGCACACTCACCAAGCCAGCATGCACATAGGTAGGAACGGATTGAAAGTGACAAAATTTCTGACACTGAGGAACTTGATTTCCACCAATGAACTGTAGGGACCCTAAGGGTATCTCAGTCCAACCCTGTTAATGTAGGAGACATTTGTATAAAATTGCAATGAAAACTCCCATTTCAACGAATTCCTCTGTGAATTTACCCTAGGGATGTGAAGAATGCCCACAACATTCCTTCTAAGTTTTGGCTGTCTGGATCCAATGGGATGCCTTAATGGGGAATTTGATTTTTTTGTCTCCTCTTGAGAGTGAGACATGGACTCCCTTCTTCCAAGGTCTTTAGTTTTCCCCTTGAAAAGTAAAACCTGGGCACAAAGCAAGCGCAAAAGGAGTGGCCGACTATAATAAAGATGCAAACAACCCAAAGCAAGCCTTTAAATTGTTGCAGTTCCCCAAACTTAAGGAGAAGATCTTTCATTTTTGTGCAACCGGTATGTGAAAAATGTTGGGATTTTGCATAGAAACATCACACTTGTAACTGAGGGGATGATTCGAGACCTCCAGGAGCTCTTAAAGTGGTCAAAGTGGTTAGTGTTTGCTTTAGAGAACAAAATCAGAATGAAGCCTATGAGGGGAAAAAGCCTAGTGGTTATATCATCAAGAATGACAAATGTTACCTTCCAGAACCACTGAATGACAGGATGGTTTGGGCAATACCCATTCTTGTAGATAGTATGCTGTCTCCAGTCATTGACGTCAACATCACCAAGACCACACATTAGCAACTGTGAATGAATGAGATTTTTGAAGCATGAAAACCAACTGTTGTACTGGAAACTATGTGGTGTTTTCATAAATTCCAGCACCCCAAGAACCCTGCTTGTTATGTTAAGGAATCTTATTAAGGCAATTTAAAAAATATACCTGAAGTATTTCTTTCATGACTGCTTATTAACTTAATAACGTATTGCTTAGGCTATTGCAAAACATCAAAACATCAAGCGTACAACACTATATCTTACAACAGCAGCTTTAGATCTAGAAAACGTGACACATCAAAACCACAATTTCATATATACTTCTTTAGCCAATTTGATGACATGAAGGAACCAATTAATAATGGTATACCAAATGTCACTAACAAGTTTTTATGAACGCCAACTCAGAAGTTAAGTCTCATTGTGTTCAACAGACTTTCTCCCTGCTAGAAAGCCAGTGTGGTATAATGGTTAGAGGACTGTGCTAGAACTTGGGAGATCTGGGTTCAAATTCTAGTTGGCCATTTCACAGTCTCTTAACCTGAACTACTTCACAGGGTTATTCAGCAGATGAAACAGGGATCTGAAGAACAGCATATGCCATTTTTTGCTCATGTGAAGAAAAGTGGGATGTTATTGTAACAAATAATAATGACAAATGGTGCTTACTGTTGTAGTCTATGTCACTCTACACCACATACACACTTTCTATTAACTTTTCAGGGGAAGGGACACCGAGTATACATTATTTACTATCATTGTTTACTACATACACATACCACCTTTTTTTTTACAAATCACAAATTTTATCAATTAGCCATGACAAGTTACACAAATCTTACAACAGTACCCCCCATCAATAGGATTATGGCCAACAAATGTATATATTTACTATGTTTAATGTGATTCTCATGCTGAAAAATAGTAATATATATAAGAAATACTAAATGCAACACAACTGTCCTTCGGCTGCTGAGTAAATATTCTGTAAAAGATGCTGTAAAGATAGGAAGAAATAAAAGAGCAACTAACCTCCAGCTCATTTTCATCGAAGATTTTAATTAAATCAAGAGGCAGCAGTTCTGTGAAACCCTGAAGTGGGGTGGGAGTGGGTAGAGAGGGGCGAAAGAAGAGAGAGAGAAAAAGCAGAAAAACATTTCACATGAACGCCAGTGTATTTCCAATAAAAATTATGTTTTTCTTAAACCCACTTAGGAGGAAATGCATCACTCCAGAGAAAAGCTACAGCAAATAGCTTCTTATTGATATGTCTTCCTTTTAAGTCTCTGCTGTGTGTTTTTATTTCTCAGTACTGTGTGAAAAAGTGAAAAAAACAGGCTTACATCAAATAAACTCAGCTGCTAGGTGAGCACTCTAGAATAATCAATTGGGTTGTTGGGAGGGGCATGTGTGGTCTTACTGGAATCAAGGCAGAAATGCAGTTTCTCACCCTCACTGTCCAAATATTGACAAGTATGGAAGCCTGAAAACCTGTATCGTGATCACACAAATTTCGGCAGCTTCACTCCCATACACAAGTACCAAGTCTTAAAAATAACAACCATAAAATCAGAATGGCTTACCAAGGGACTGACCTCTGTCTGAACATTACAGTCGCAAAGAAACAAATGAAATAAGGCAGATAAATAGAACACAACAAACACTGTATCATCAAAATCAGATAATTAATGCCTCCAGGGAGTGAAACAGTCAGGTACTAGCTTTAGTATGACATCACTTTCAATGTTTGTTGTATGTCTATGTATCCATTTGACAACTTTTAAAGCAGCCATCTTTAAATGAAGATGATTCAGAGAACAGGCAACACGCAAAAATTGGTGAATCAGATTCCAGTGTCTGGAATAAGTTTCATGCATGTTCATATCATAACAAGCATTTATTCCCATATCCTACCATTGTCAACATCATGAAGATGAAACATGAGTAGATGTGAACTGTCCTGTGCCCGAACCCTCTGACATCTAAGGACTCAGTATCAATCTGAAATTTCAGTAGGAAGTCTAATTTGGTTTGGACTATATATTCTCCCATGTATTTTATAAAGTCTATCCACTCTTTAATCTGTAGCACTCACCCATCTATATACATCACTGTCAACTTAATATACATTTGTGTATCACATTTGTAAGCTTCCAGGTGCCATGGAGCTGTTCATTGTTTTAGCTACAACACGTAAACACAACTGGAATAGGGTTATATTGCTAAATCCTATCACTGAAAGGAACATTAGAATTAATGTAAAGATGAAATTAGGTGTAGCACTCCCTTTTTTTCCTATCTGTTCCTATCTATACTGTCTCATGATGTAGTCCTGCTGATTTTCAGACGGAGGCCTTATAAATATTTCATTACAAATTAGTTACTCCAATTTGTTAAAAAAGTTACCAACAATTTAAAAAAGCTAACATTAAAATCAAACCAGTAATCTTAACAAGGTGATATTTCACTCAATTTTAATTTATTGTGGGGGTAATTTGAGGGTTTTGTCATTTTAAATCATTTTAACTGACTTTTTAAAATTTTTCAGTGACATGTTATCACTCCGTTATTAATAACTGTATTATTAATAATCAATGGAATAAAACAATGTTATAATTTTCAGTAAAACAAAGAACATTAACAGACCAATTTCTTACTTCACATCAATAAATTAGCTTCAATACATATTTCCAAGCCCTGCCTTGTCTTTCTATGGAATAGCTGAACAGAGAGCAGTTAAGTGGCTGGATGGTCCATGTTGCTTCAGATGGCAGGTAGAAGTTTCATTCCTGCATTAAAAAATTACTAGGAAGCAACCCCACCCCCTTAAATTGCACAGATGCATGCCAACCTTACTCCCCTCCAGCGTGCTACTTCTTTAATCCCAGAGTGTTTAATTCACATAGACTACCATTCATAAAACACATTCTTCACCTGCATTTAAAGTGGTACAGTCCATTCTGACCATCACGACCTGCAGCATATACAGGGCGGGCCCAACCAACTGGGCTAAAGCCAACTGTGTAAGATCATTTTGTATGGTCACAATGGTTGTTGTCAACAGCCTGTAATGGAGAGCTTGAAATTGAGGAAGCTTGGAAAAGAAATCATGTTCTTCAAGACTAGAAAGTGACTACAGCTATTTAATGCTACCATGACGTATGTGACTGGAAAACGATGTGGCTAAAAAATGTGATACCAGAAACTTGTTGTTGTTTAGTCGTTAAGTCGTGTCTGACTCTTTGTGACCCCATGGACCAGAGCACACCAGGCCCTCCTGTCCTCCATTGCCTCCCGGAGTTTGGCCAAACTCACGTTGGCAGCCTCAATGACACCAGAAACTTAGTAGCTGTATTTTGAGACCTTAATCGCTGGATTTTTGAACATATATATAAACAGGCATATATAGTAATGAAATTCTAAAAGTCTAGGTTGCCTATGGCATGCTGGCCCTCACCTCCAAGAGTGCAAGCAGTACGTATGTGATGGGATCATCACCATGCTCTCGGCCCTGTTCTTTTCCTACTTTCCATTTTCTTCTTGCAGACTAATTTTGTCATTGAGACAAGGAAAAATGAAAGAAGGATTGTTTTGAAGCTGCTGTGTCTAAAAGCGGGAGGGTGAACAGGGTGTTGCTGAGTGGCTTGTGCTGTGATTTGATCACCCTTTGTTCCTATTGTTTTCTATGTGGCTCCTCAGGCATACTTTGGAAGCTTTTTTCATCATTCTTCAATAAAATAAAGCAAAATGTGGCTCAGCCTCCAAAGAGAAGATGCAGAAGGCGAAATGCAGCTAGAGAGGTCACTTACCTCCATAAATGCGTTCATCTGCTTTTGAACCCTGTTGACAAACCTCCACTGGATGACTAAGCTAACGCACAACAGAAAAACAAAACACTTTCATTAGAAAAAATAAGAGAGATTGTTTAAAGGTCTTCACTATGCTAATGTTTTTATGGCTTCCCATTTACAGCTTCAGTAATCTTTCATCGAACTGAGATAAAACGTAAGCAGAACAAATGAGGCAAATGCAATCTTTCCTATTCAACTGCAGTATCTGCTGAGCTCATGAATATGTGCAACTCTTCATTAATTCCTCAGATTTCCTTTGGGAGACCAGATGAGATGGTTAAAAAAAATTACTGATGAGCACAAAAGAGTAATTCAAAGGGACCTCTGCTTCGGTTTACGGCTTGACATTTAAATAGCTTTGTACATATGCTTTAAAGTGCTTCAGAGATGATCTTTCCATGTTAAGATATGCTGAATGGTATGAAATTAGTCCTGAGGTTCCTGTGGAGATTATAATTTTTTTCACTGTATTTAAAGACAATTCATCTCTCTGTTGAAAGGCTGGCTAGATTTGGGGACCTCAACACACTTGTGTTTCCGAGTTACGACCGAACTACACATTACACTGAGTTCTAAGTCATGCACTCCATTTTGTTTTTAATGAAAAGCAATTTGCCGTAATCTGTAACACAGAAGAGTGGGCAAAGAGTTGAGCGTTTAACACTTTTTTCTACCTGCAATTTTTCTACTAAACATGCCCACCCCTTTACCTCTGCTCCTGAGTACAGCCTCCAATGACTGTTTTTCATTTAAAATCACATGTTAGGGGAACTGCAATTCTTCTATGGTTTGGCCCTTATAATAATAATAAATGTTTTATTATAGTCATTGACCAGCAAAAGTAAAGAACATTATTTAAATTAGGAGACATAAAATCTAAAAACACTAAAAACATCTATGTATAAGTCAATACATTTAGGGTCAATTTTTATAATTGATAAACTATTTTTATAACTGATTATTTAATGCAGTAGATTTAAATGTATTGAATGCTTCAAAGTCCTTATCACATACAAATCCTCACAATAATCCTGTGATTTAGTTAATTACATTTTATAAATGAGAAAGCAGAGCTGAAAACTCCATTATAATCAAAATTCTCTGAATTGACTTCAGTGGGAGATTGTTACTACCTAGTGAGCTCACCGTAATGTAGGGGATAACAATTGTGTTTGATTCATGTTTCAACATGAGCACACTAGAAAACACAAATTTATTCATAGGTGAGTTGCAAAGAAGCTGTCAGTTAAAAGGGAAGCTGTCACATTTTTCTGTCCAGACAGAGAGCTTTAACTGCTTTACTCTCAAATGTTTAGGTTCGGATGCATGTGTATTCAATCACATTTGTAGTGCTGAATTAGGGTTGCCACCTTTGTTTTTCTGAACATTTTCTCATTTTCAGCAGGCATGGAATAGATGGAGATAGCTCCAGCAGTTACATCTCGCTGGTACACATAAGTGATAATATGATTTTGTTTGTTCTTTGTTGAAATATACAAAAATTGAATTTTTAAAAAAATAATGGGATTGGAGGGAAAACCTTTTTTTTCCCCCTTAGAAAGGGTTGATGTGTTACATAGCAAAGCTGACAGATTCATCCATGCCTGGTCCATTACAGAATAAATATCTGGCCCAGGCCTCTTAGTTTCATTTCATACAGATTACAGTAAATCACAATATTATGAAGTTTGGGAGGAAATTGTCATTTTGGAATAGTCAAGTGTTTGACCTTAAAGCACCCAAAGTACAGAAAGCTGGCATTTGACCTCCTCTGGCACACTCAAAGCCTCACTCATACAAAAGGAGGCTATCTCTCCCCAGAGTTCCTGGTGAACAAACTACTCTAAAAATTGCTGCTGAACTTCTGGTACTACTTCATTTTTAAAAATCTCTTAAAAGCCTTTTCTCTGAAGCTATAGCAGCACATCAGCTACTTGGAAGAAGTGGCCACTGGGAAGCACTCAGAAAACTGTACACTGATTTGGATGAATGTATAATGTCTTATTTTTTGATGCTGTACATGTTTCCTTCAGCCTGAGTCTTTCCTGGAGCACAGAGCTGGAAAACTAGGGAACAGATCAGTGGTAGGAAATACGTATTTCAATATGAGTTGATCCATTTATATTTCAGATTTTCCCATTATACATGGCCTTCATGTCAATGTTTTTCTAACAAAGATATTCCTTATTTGCTGAAGAACTGAGCACAATATTTATCCCTTGATACTATAAGGTTACTTCCAGAGCAAACCCTAACTAGGAGGGAGCTCTGACATCTGAGTTTACAGTAGTAGCTTAAAAGTAAGTAATTACAAGCAACCTAGTCACTTGTAACTATTTATAAATAATATAACTTGTAATTATGTTACCTTTCAAGTACAACATGTAACACTTAAGTTACTTATAAGTGTAACAAGTAACATGTAATTACTTCACAAGTTACTTTTAAGGGCATTTTAAGGCATTTTTAGAGGCATTTGACCAGGAATCTTTTGGATTTTATGTTATTCTCCTACCAATTCAAAGCAGTAGGGAAATGTTCTTTGTTTTTTCTTTATATATTTCCGTGGTGCAATATCAGAATTTGCCACTAAAGGGACTGAGAGAGTAGTTCCCAATATTCTTGTGGCCTACTGGTGACCACAAAATAAAGACCGATATTCAATTGTTAGTTCTAACAAAGAGTAGACTGATTTAACTCTTGAATGGTAAGTGAACACTGAAGCAAATCCAGTTGAGCCAGCAGATATGTTGTAGTTGAGACAAGAATGTGTATAAACTTGTCCACGAAGAACGAACAAGTAATGCAATGAGCCCTTTTTAAAAGAAAATGTTCCAAATGTTGTTTTGCATTTGCTTTCAAAAGAGCTTTGTTCTGCAATGGGTTCTGGTTATTTCATCCTGAAGTCTACTTTCAACAGCTAACCCACCAAGAACGTTAAATATTACACTAAATAAATAAATAACTCTCTCTCTGTGTATATATATATATCTGTATGTATACATACTCGATATACTCCCTTTTGTTTTCATTTGTGACCATTACTTCTGATCCATTTGGCTTCAAGTCAACTTGATATGTCTGTGAATACAAAAACAGTAATAATTAAATTTTTCTGAACATCACTTATTCTGCAGGAGTATGTCCAAAAATGCTGCTACAATTATTGGATATCAACACATGAAATTTTGTTTTATAATTAATATCGTTCCTATAATTTCAATGTTTCTAGCATAATATCTTGTCAAAATGTCTACGGAGATTTGCATTTTGATTGTCGGCATGTTTCAAGATGATTTCAGGAAGGCTGAATGGGTGTAGGATAACTGATAAATCAGAATTAAGCACCACGTTTTATTACCAAGTGAAAAGCAAGGCAGATTGGCATGTCATCTGCTTAGTTATAAAAGAATTACCAAGGTTCACTCAGGGCATGGATGGTGGCTTTTGGGACACTGATCATGTCCTCTTTGGCATCTCTTCAGACACAATACAGCTGCCTTGCAACAGTCCCTGGATAAAAAGCATCTAGGATACCAATCTAAGTGGCTATTTTAAGATGGCTCCAGCCTGCCAAATGTCAACAAATAAATCCCAAAGTGGACCTTTGGTGACCGCATAAGAGGCTCTTGGGTTTAAATCAGACACATATTGGCTTCTTAGGTATCATCAGCATATTTGTAAGCCTTACAAAGAAATGTAAGCAAAAAGAAGAGAGATTCTAGCCTTTCATAGTATAACCTAGACAGTGAAGAAACCATTTCACACCTTTTCAAATACATTCATAAATATGTAAAGTATGAACAAGAAAGAAGAAATTTCTAACTGCATGGATGTCTGTCACAATTACTTTCTGTTCATCTGTTTGAATGTACATTCAGTGAAAAAACTGAATTTGTAATGTATGAAATAGTCCTGAATCCAACTTGTCTACAACTTAAATTATTGTCTTCCTATTCCAAGGCTGGTAAGGAAGAATATCTGTGAATCTTTTTCATATCAAAAGCAACTGTAAAACTCAATGTGGATTTTAGAAGAAGGAACCATTAACAGAAAATGTTTCTGTTCATATTTTTCCTTTGCAAAATTTGCAGGTTCTTCCTTGGGATGTATATTGCTTCAATGTAATAATTCCAAAGGCTTAAACCAAGAAGTTAAAAAAAAAAACCCACCAAAAAGCAGGCTCTTCTAATACTTATGTTAGTCATTTGAAGGATTCAGATGATGATAACCTATGTCTCCTGAGCTGCATTATTTTTACTAAATAAAAAACCTCCACAAGTCTTGATGATTCATAGGGTCTCTTCCAGCTCTGCAGTTTATTATTATTATTATTATTATTATTATTATTATTATTATTATTATTATTATTATTATTATTATTATTATTATTATTATTATTATTATTATTATTATTATTATTATTATTAAAGTCTAAAATTTGAGACAAATAGAGATTGGAATATAAATGGGAATGCACATGAAGAAAAAGAGACAGCTTGTTGTTCTCCTACAAATCGATCTGCTGTTTTAAATTTTGTAATGCCGCCCAGAGTAGACCATTGGTCTAGATGGGCGGGGTATAAATCTAATAAATAAATAAATAAATAAATAAATAAATAAATATTTATAGTACAAAACCGGAGTGCCCAAATCTGTATTTGCCACTAAGCGTGTCTTCTGGTTCTATTTCAACTTAAGTGAAAACTCCTACTTAGCTTCCAGTAGGATGTCAGCTAGAAAGACAGCAAGAAACTGGGCACACACAAAATCCTTCCACGTTAATTGTGTAGAAATACAGAATCTTTATAGCACCCACCAGGGACATAGAGAACTCTTTCTATGGCTTTCCAGGATTCCACTGCTTACAATCCTGTGACTAAATCATTGCTATCCTCAGTTATAGGGTAACAATGAGTTCTGGCAGCAATGTTAGTATGCCTGTGTGAACACTTTCTACCAGAGTACATTTCCACAGAAGAAGAGGAAGAGGAACATTACATGGGATAAAGCTCAGAATGAATTTGGGAACAAGACAATGCACTACTTCTAGCTTATTTATTGTATTATCAGAAAAGTGTAAGAGCCACTTCAAAGCATTTGAAAGAAAAAAGATATAGAAGTTTGGCGAAAATTAATGGGGAAGCAGCCAGCCTAAAGAAGGGAAAAAATAATGTGCCATGGGTCAGCAAGCAATTACCCTGGAGAAACCACATGAGAAATGAACCTGCAGAAAGGTGCCTGGAAGACAAGGGACTAAACCAAACACCGTGCTAGCAGAATAAAAAGGCTCACTAGTATAGAATTATACCATTGTACAAGTCCTTCCGGAATCCATAGCACAGTCTATTTCAATAAATATCGGCACAGTCAGAACCATATCACAACCACTTATGTTGTGCTAATTCTGAAAATGTACAAACACTAGGGAAGCAGATCTTACTGAAACAAAGTGACCTGACTGGATAAAGGTTACAGGAAATCATGGATGGAATGAACAGTCCCAATTACATATCATTCCTGTGAGCTGCTGAATACAGAAGTGCAAAAAGCGGGATTACAGTTGAATATTAAGAAGACAAAAATAATGAGTACAGATAACTTTAAAGCTGATGATGAACAGTTTTCGTATTTTGGTTTTAAACCATCAATCAAAATGGAGACTGCAGTCAAGAAATCAGAAGAATGAGACTTCAAAGGGCAGCTGTGAATAAACTGAGAATAAACAAAAGATCCTTGAGTATAAGGATATATACTCAATGAGTCCAAGATCATTAATACTATGATACTTCCAATTACAGTGTACAGATGTGAGAGCTGGACAATGGAAGAAACCTGAGAGGAGAGAAAAGACTAATTTGAAATGTAGTGTTGGAGGAGAGGTTTACTGATACCATGGACCACCGGAAAGACAAATATGTAGGTTCTAGATGAAATCAAGTTTGAATTTTCAATAGAAATTAAAATAACTGAACTGAAGCTACCATACTTTGGGCATTTCATGAGAAGATAAAGTTCACTGGAAAGAATAAAGCTGGGGGGGGGGGGGGAGAAGGCAGTAGGAAAAGAGGAAGACATAACATGAGAGGCTTCAAGTCAATAAAGGAAGCCACAGGTTTGAGTTTGCATGACCTCAGCAGGGCTGTTAATGACACAACCTTTTGGATATTATGCACTCATAGTACTAGAAGCAACGTGATGCACAAAACAATACAAGCAGACGGGAAGAATGAAAACATGGTATCAATAAAATATGCCAAATGTCTTGTGGTTCTGTCTGTCTTCCCAGAGCTCCACATAACTTTGGGGCCAATGGAAAAGAAAAAAGGTAGCCTAAAGCTGTACAGTAATAATAAAAAGCAAGCATTCTACAATTTGCTTGCTGATTGTATTGTAAACCAGTAGTTCTCAACCAGTAGCACTGACATCACTGTGGGATGCAGAGTCTCGCGGATCAAAACTCTCCAAAGCCAATATGAAAACTTCAAAGCCAAAAGCTTGGCTGCAACAGGAAAGCCTTCCTTAACTAATTATTAACCTCAATGAAACACAAAAAGCAAATGCTGTGAAGTCTAATTTTTGGTGGAAAAGTTCAGTTGAGATTTTTGAAAAACTGCCTTTCAGCATTATGAACTTCAGTTTTCTCTCACAAAAGGTCACATGACACAACACAGATGGCAGGATGGTTTTGTTCTTCTTTTGATTCCCCCCTCCTTTTTTTTTATTTTTTTTTTGGTCTCCTTTAGTCAGCTAATTTTCTCTGGCAAATTTTGAAATAATGATGTAATTGTTTTTGGTCAAATAAGGCATTGATTAGCAAGATTATGGTCTGCTGTTTCATCAAAATGTTTATTGTTCTCTGGGCAAGTGGAATAAAATCTCTAATTTAAGTTTTCTTTTCAAAGACAACCAGCCCAAGCCCAGGTATTGGGAGAGACATAATCTCTGAAAGAGTTTTGGTTTAAAGTCTTATCAACCCATACATTTTTAACATCAGGAAAGCCAAAGCTTGGGAATTTCATTTTTTCCCAACTATTTCTTCCAGAATTCTCCAGCCAGCATGGCCAGTGGAAATAACAGGAGGGAAAGAGGCCAGAAGCATATTGGATGGTTGTTCCCATGTGCTGTAACTGTTTTCTTTTTTCCAGGCTTCCTGTGCACCATCAATTCCACAACCCAGGGAATATCCAGTACACAACAGCCAGCCCAGGAAACACTCGAGTGCAGTTGCCTAAGGCAACATGGTTCTCGTCAATAAGTTTCCTGTACTTTGACATATACTTTGGTAGCTTATCCTGTGATATTATAGAGATATCGTTGATCACTTTCTTAAAATAAAGATGTTATATATATTTGACCGCACTGGATTCTGACATACCTGTCCAAAGTTTTCTTCATCTATGCAAAACATGAGATCTAGCTCTGTAGGGTCATTTTCCAGGATCCATTTCAAGGAGTTGTAATATTCACTGTCCTGCAACAACAACATGGTTTTCAATTAATCATTCTTTGAAAATACAGCATATCCTTCAAAAGGGCAGCTCCACTTAAATGTCTGTCCTGCTTTTCACTGCAGCAAACATAACTGTTCCCCCCATGACCCTGAGCAGTCACTATTTCACCATCAGCCTAACTTCTGTACATCCTCATAATAAATGTACAGAAGTTAGGCTGATGGTGAAACAGTGACTGCTCAGGGTCACCTGGTAACTTTCATGGCTGGTGCGTGGCTGGGATTTGAATAAAAATCCCTGAACTACTTAGTATTCTAACCACTAAACCAAAATGCCTTGCCAGAGGGAAAATACATAGAGATCTCGTGTGGTTAATCAGGGCAATTATCTTCCTCATCTTTTATTACATTTATCTGACAAAACTCAGCATGCTTGTATTTTCATCAAGCATCTGTCAAATTTTCAATTCCAAAAAGGGGATAAAAAAAGCCTAACCCAAAATAATTGCATTTAATTGTTCCTTTCCTGTTGAATCTAATTGCATTAAGAGCTTCAAATTGCTACCTTGGTAGGCAAAAAAGTCACACTGAAGAAGTGAAAACTGAAATCTAAGCAGCCTTGTTGTTAGTCCCAGAACTCACAATGCAAGCCTTTGGCCTCAAAGTGTGATGCTTCCAGGAACACCGACATTTAATGATTTCCCCAGAGAAGAAATGTGCATAACCGAAACCACTAACAAGCTTTTCAGTGTTCACTTACCACTGACTCCATATCTTTCAGTGTTATTGGCTTCCCCAGCATCATCTTGTAAAAAGGTCTAATGAAGAAACCTGGGCACCAACAAAGTAACAACATTTTTATTTTAAAAAATGGCAGATCCTCACAAGAGAAATATAGTAAGTCCGGGATATTGTTAAAACTTAAGAAGGTGATTTCGAGAAGTGGGAAGAGAAAAATATAACAGCCTATCAAGCAAGGTTTAAATACTGTCCTTGATAGCAGATGTGGAGTAAAATATTAGCACTGATAACATGGCCCTATTCACAGAAATCACTGTACGACCGAATCAGCTGTTGCCCTGAAGGAGGCCCAGGCATTATTAGACTTTGGTACCCATTGCAGGAAGCCTTATGAGGCATCCTGTTTGGAAACACTGCTTCCCTGCAACTGAATTGCTCTAATCTTGTCTGCCACTCATCCCTATCATTCTACTGATTCACCAGGTCCTGTTCCCCAGTCCCTTGACACATCCATGTTGAAAAATATTTTTTCCACTGTCAAAATGGTCAATCCTACCCCTGAAGATTACTTCCAGTTTTTTTTGGGTGGGGTGGGTGGGGAAGAGAGAGAGGCTATTTTGGGCTAAAAGCAGGCACAGATAGCCTTTAAACGGCCAATTATGCCCCCCAGAGACTTTGGAACTGACAATTTAATGCTGTTGTTCCCCGCCCAGTTTGTGTACGTGGCTTGGCGTGCTGGGGATTTTAAAAAAGGGCAGGTGTCGCCCACCAAGGTCACCCACCTACACTGCCTTTTCCTGCACTAAACCCCTGTCTAGAGTTATGAGGATGGGCTATGTATGGTCTTATGCTCCTGTTGGCTCCACTTCCTTCAGCATGGCCTTTACAGGTTTGGAAATGTCTACAACTGGTTTAGATTAACCATAGTTTAGTATTAAGCCTGAACACACAACTGTGGTTAATCTTAACTATGACTAATGAAAACAACCTTGTTTCCTAGTAGCTGGGCCAAAACACATCCATGCTGCCATCCCGTTTCCACAAATGTTCACCCTCTCCAAAATCTTTGTTGTGCATTGTGTGAATTCTTTGTGTGAGGTCAGAGCTTGATGTTTGGTATTGCCATTGGCTTAGCTTAGTGCAATGCAAGTACCTTGTTTCCTATTCCTTCTGAGTAATGATATTCTCTGTATAGCCCTGGTCACATTCCTAGAGGCTTGGAAATAATGTCTTTGAGGCCAGATTCCAGGAAATATGGGAGAGAAGAATGATACCTCACAGAGAGCTTAACCACACACATGTTTAACAAGCATAAAGTATTTAGCATAAATACAGTAGAGAAAAGAATGGTGCACTGTAGACAGCTCTATTACTCTGAACAACAGAGGCCACAAGACTTAAAAGCAAGTTCACCCAACAAGTGTGTATGTTTTTTTTGTACTCACTGCTGAGCTAATGAACCTTTTCGTCTTATGCTTTGTCATTTTTTAATAAAATATAAAATTTTATTCACGCTGTGGTTTATTCAGACAGCTGTGAGAAGGTCTGAGTGTCCAGTGTCTGAGTGCGCTCAGAGATCTTGAAGCATTTTGGGCTACTTTAAGTTCTGTGCAGGGCTGGTTTGCACTTAAGAGCAACAACCTCCTTGTGTGTGCTTATTCCTTGAGCACCTGGGAGTGAGAGACTCAGAGTGTGCTAAGGAAGGCACGGGCCTCAGGAGGCTTTTCCCAGTGCTGATCTCCTGGACATAACCCAATTAGGCCAAAAAAAGGTAGTGTGACTGGATGGTCAGAGGATCCCCTCTGAGTAACCTGTGGGTAAACTAAGTTTTCCCTCACACAAGGTCACAGCAAATCATAGTTCACTGTGATGTCTCGACTGCACTAAAGTGATGGGCCCAAGTTCACCTAATGTTCTACATTATGGTTCATGCTTGACACTGGTCTCTACACTCTCCATGCTCTCATAATACTGACATCAGTCCTAGAAGTACTTTTTTCCCCCAAAGGCAAAGTATTTGATTTTTGACTCTGTTACACAAGCACTATTCTATGGTAACACCCAATGTAGCTACATATAATGCTTTCAACTCATTAAAATTTAACTAGCTAGCTGGCCCTTAACCTGTCAGCTGGTTTTTAAAAGTACATGCTAGAAATCCTCAACGAAGTTGCTGTTTGTAAAGATCCTGAAGGCAATGAACTAGTTTTACACGGAGTGAGCTGTATTAGGTGAACAAAGAATCACTAAGTAATAAGCTATCCCTCAAGACAGAAAGAAGGGCGGTCTTTATCTGCTTTGTATTTGGAAGTATAGACTATTCCCTATTACAGCAAGGCACAACATAAAAGCTTCAGAAATAAGCATCACTAATGTTGATGACCTGTATAAAAGATGCATCAGCATCTGTTTCAGATGAACTGCTGCCAGCTTCTAAATTGCCTCTCATTCTTTATTGTTAGAAAGAACTGCCAGAATGTCACCTTCTGAGGCAAGCTGTGAGCTGCAAGGCACAAAATGTAAGAAGACGTTTTCCTGGCCCCGTAATCTCACTTGGCACTGAGAGGGGCAAGCTGCTAAATCTGTGCAACCTGCCAATTGCAGGATCTTCAGGATACTAACAATGCTGGCTTGCTACCAAACATGGCTATTCCACATGGGCAAATTTGAATTTGTGAGTAAACGTACAGCTGATTTTCAGTGAGAAAACAGTTGCAGTTTCCTTAATGCTGTGACAAAGGAATGATCAATCATGCACATGTGTGTGTCTTTTCATCGGTCTGTCAGTTGGACTCCAACACAGCTTACCAAGGGAGACAGAAAAGCTATATGATAGTGAAGTGTAATGGATAGAGCCCATATTTGTATTTAGATGGAGCAAACCTGGAGTCTACTCTCTTCTTGGACATGAAATTCACCAAGCAATCTTGAACAAGTCACTCTGTTAGCCTAGCCCAGCGGTGGCGAACCTTTTTGGGCTTGCGTGCCCAAACTGAAACAAAAAACAAAAAACCCAGGGGGCGGTGTGCTGCGGCAGCAGAACCGGAAGTGGCAGCAGAAGGGGGAATCCCGGGCACAGAGGTGCCTCGAGACCCCACTCTGGATCCGCCGCCAGCGCCAGCTGCTCCAGATCTGCCTGTCGAAGCACCAGCACCGCAGCTGCCTTCTCAGGTTTGGCTGCGCGCGGGGGGGGGGGGGAGTAGCGATCTGGCGACCTATGGCTCGCATGCCTGCAGAAAGGGCTCTGCGTGCCACCTGTGGCACGCGTGCCATAGGTTCGCCATCACTGGCCTAGCCAGTCTCCCAAGGTTGTTATAGGTAGAATGCTACTTTGAATCCTCAGGAGATGCATTATATCTAAAATCTAGTAAGTTCATTTCCATGATGACTGGGATTGACCCTACTTTCATAAAGATCTCATGCCCACTGTTGCTGCTGAAGGAGCACTACTGTCTAGCCTTATTCGGTGGTTCTGTAAGCCGGAATCATCAACACAACTAAAAGAGAAAAACTAGCCCTGCCCCGTCTCTCATGGCTTTGCTTATGTAAGAGGGTAAGAGTGAAGACAAGAGGAGGTTCCTGCTCTCACTACTCACAAGCCGGAACCCTGCAAAGTCAGGATTTGTGCTCAGGTGTAGAGCCTACATGTGAGCAGGACCCTTCTTTTCAGTCACATTTCTCATTGTGCAAGCAAACCCATGAGGGAAGCTGGTGGGGCTAGTTTCTTACAGCATTGATTTGGGATTAAAGCATGACTGAACAGGGCTTCTTTGTTAAAATAAAAAAAAGAGGAGGGTGTCAAGACCATCTTGCTTGAAGGATTGGCCATACAGTAAGGCTGGACTGGAAAGACACACAAAAGATTCGACTCTACTACAAGGTTTGGGTTAACGGGGGAAGTATTTGCTACAGGTTATCTTCAGCTATATTGCAAAAATAAATGGCACATTTTTTAAAAAAAGCAGACATGCAGAATAAGAAATTCATTTGGTATGGTAATGTCCTTTTACACAGCTGCCATTTTTTCAGAAGGCAGTACCACCTCAACAATTTCCTTGCTTTCCCCAGACATTTAGAGGAAAGAAACGCATTATATTGTAGCACCTCTGAACTATTTATGTCACTCATGGAGTTTGCTCCAGGAAACATATGGTATTGAGCAGTGTGACTGTTAAAGAGAAAGAGAACATAAATTGGGGACACTGTGGCTTTTAAATAGTGGCATATTTTTAATGGCCATGCTTTCTTGTTTGACTTACCATCTAAAAGCTTCCCATGGTACACGGCCAGCCCAGCAACCCGTCCGATAAAGGTGAAGTAAGACAAATGGTCTTCGTTGCAAAGACCAGAGTTGGGATTGATCTGCAGAGTGTAGTTGTCCCTTGTTACAAGAAAGAAAGAAAGAAAGAAAGAAAGAAAGAAAGAAAGAAAGAAAGAAAGAAAGAAAGAAAGAAAGAAAGAAAGAAAGAAAGAAAGAAAGAAAGAAAGAAAGGAAGGAAGAAAGAAAGAAAGAAAGAAAGAAAGAAAGAAAGAAGTATTAATTAGCATCCTGAATATCTGGTATTCATTTCCTGCCAAATGTTGCAATAGTCCTGTAGCACATTTGTGAAGAAATAAATCCTCACTTGATAGACGCCAGAAGCACAGAAGTAATTCAAATGCCTTCTCTCATATTAAGCCAGTCGATACAGAACAAACAACAGAGTTGTGTAACACTTCGTTGATGTTCAGATTTCATGGACCAGAGCTTGCTTTATCAAATGTGTGTAGTGTTATCCTGAGTAGGCAGATGACATACGTGTACATATATACACACACAGATAACATGCATGAACACACATGCATGGTCTAATGGAGAAAAAAAACCAAGATAAAAGGTGGGGTTAAAAGGCCATGAAAAAGAAGACATTATGTCTGTGACAAACAAAATGCAGATAAAGATAAACACATAGATATAAGGTAAGATACAAAACAGCAACATTTGATCAAGGTTGCCTTATTGTCAGCTACTGCTATTACATATAGCAACTGCTACTTTTCAGCTTCCATAGTAATGTCACAGACTGTGCATCTTGCATTTCGTGGCCTTTAGGACCTAATCTTTAGTTTTTTTCTCTCTCTCTTGTTTCACTTGTGCAAATAACACATGACAAGTAAGGGTGATCATCACAAAACCCATAGCCAGAAACAGAAACAGTACAGTAGGGATTAAAGCTAAACTCAGAGAGAAGAGGAAGAAGGTGGTGGTAGGTGGGTTTGCAGATTATCCCATAGTCTCTGTTGATCAGAAAGCCCCAAGAGTCCAATCCTGCAAGCCCTATCTTCCAATACATGTGTGTCTTGTGGCAGCTTGTGGGAGGGCTCTGACTGTGCCTTTGTTGACCTCCTGGTGGCTTATGTGCTGCATTTTGCTCACCTCTGAACTAGGCTCTACTATATTTACCAGTTATGGCCTGTCTGCCTTTCAACACATAGTTGGGAGCTAATAAGGCAAGACATCCCACTCAACGAAGTACTGCCCAGTTTGAATATCATACTGGGGTGGTAGGGTTTGAAACCTCATTTTGTTGTAGCCAGATTAACTTGTGTTAAGAAGACACACCATCAGTATGCTAAGCAATAAACACTTAGGAACTGTTACTGTTATGTGCTGTCAAATTCCTTATATACAATATATTCCTTGACTAACCATTTCAGAGGCATTAGTCTCATTTGTTGCACAGAGATCATGAAGGGAAATTGGAACATTACTGAGCTGCTAGCTGCCTAGTGCTATGAGTACTGAAACACTGTATAACCAAGTGTTGCCCGAAATAAACATATCAATGTTTTAACAAACCCGTTAAAGCTAGACATTAATTCACTACTGAATTAATTGGGTTAGAAGAATGACAGGTGCCATCTAAGGGAAGGACAGTGATCACTGAGGCTTTCTTTTGGCTACTTTCATAAAAGACAGCTATAAACTGACAGAAACGGATTTCTGCATTTATGCCAAGATCTCGCTGAGAGGATGTACCAAATGAGGAACTGATTTAAAATAGTACAAGTGAAAAAGTGAGCCAGAACATCCCAAACAGGCCAGCTGAGGATGCTAACTCGCGGTGGATTAACCACTCCTGGCAGAAGGCGGGATGACGAGCCTCTCTGCCAGGTTGAAGAGTGGCTAATCCATCACAAGCTCCGGAGTGATAGGAAGGGAGCGCGGAGCCCACGGCAGCGGCAGAATGCTGAGTGGTCGGTCTGGCCCCAGGGGCCGGACCTTCGTTATCTGCACCTGTGGGGAATATTCGTATATGAATAATCCCCATCTCTAATGCTAACCCCAGGAGAGGCCTGAAGGGAGAAGACGAGAAACCGGGCCTTCTTGGCGGTTGCTCCTTGGCTTTGGAATGAACTCCCTCCTGCAATTCGCTTGGCCCCTTCGCTGGCAATATTTTAAAAAGTCACTAAAAACCTGGCTATTTAGACAGGCATTTGAAAACATCATACCTGCTAACTCAGCTGAGTCTAATTAGCCGATCTGATCGATGTCCGCCATCTTAAATGATTTAATGCTTTGAATGTTCTTAAATGTTCCATTTCATGTATTTTTATGCTTTGAGTGTATTGCTTATTTGTATTTTATTATTTCCAATTTTTGTTCTGTTAAATTGTACTTGGTGGTATTTATATGTTGTAAACCGCCCAGTTGGGCGGTATAAAAATGAAATAAATAAACAATAAATAATTAAATTTAATTGCAGATCTGCAAGGAAACTTTAGGTTTGAGACTAACCATCTCACCTCTGTGCAGGCTGTATGGTTTTTGCCAGGAACTATCTACTTTCTTGTGCCTACTAGTACCTGGTGTCCCTTATGGTGCAATGATGCTATGGATAATTTAAATCAGCATTGCATCTTAAGCTGCTCTCAGTGCACCAGCTAATGGAGAAGTGCCTGGATATGTTTGGTGGAGATGGATGGTATTTGAATGGGGATAGCTGAAGGGGAAACATCTGTACTGGGGCAATTTCAACAATCAATGGCAAGGATCACACACATTTGAATGCACTGCTATGAAACTTGGACACCTCTGTTTTACTGGAAATATGGACATCTTTCCTTTACTAACTCAACCCCACTGAATATTATTGCACATAAAAAATTTCCTCCTGGCTTCTGCTACCAGGAAGCAGACCGTCCACATATTTAGATGAGTATCTGTGACGTTCCCTCTTAATCCAAGAGAAGCTCAGAGCCTGATGACACAGGAATGACCAAGGGAACGCTCTTTCCAAAGAGGCCCACCTGGCCCTGACATTCTCATATTTCATCACCAGATTAAGATGCTCCTCAACTAACATTCATTTGGTTGAATATGATTGCCCAATTTTAAATGACAGTATTTTGATTATTCCAATAATTTGTTCTTAGGGACATACAGTTCTGTGATATTTTATACTATACAGTGGTGCCTCGCTAGACGATTGCCTCGCAGGACGAGGAATTCGCTAGACGATGGCTTTTTGCAATCGCTAATGCGCTTCGCAAAACGATGGTGTCCTATGGGCGATTTTCGCTAGACGACGAGTTTTCCCCATTGGAATGCATTGACTAGCAGTCAATAGCTATCAGTGCATTCCAACGGGGACCCGCGCTCGCTAGACGATGTTTCCCTATGGACGATCTTCGCAAGACGACGACTTTTCCGTTGGAACGCATTGAAGAGATTTCAATGCATTCCAATGGGGAAACGTGCGCAAGACAGCGATTTTCGCGGAACGGATTAACATCGTCTAGCGAGGCACTACTGTACATTCTCTCAACTTTATCATCTGTATATTTTAATTGTCATAAGACCTCTTGGTCGCATTTGCATTACATGATGATAAGCCACGGATCCATGGGGACTGCTCAATCAATGGAGCTTGAAGTAGCACTGGCTAAACAACTGTTCAAGGTTTGTTCTCTAGTTAGATTACTTTGCCATTGGTCCATGCACAGCTCCCCTTCTGTGACTTATTCTCTCCCCAGAAACCAGGATAAGACAAGAAGAAATGGAGGATCCGTTTGTCACCATATTAAAAAAATAATAAAATTAAAGAATAATTTTACTAAGTGGACAATTAACAACATCCTGGGAGGGGTGGGTAGGAGGTAGTTGCCATTAGGTACTGTGCCTGGCTCACTTTTGCCACAAAATTGCAAATACTCCCCCAACCCATCATTCTTGTCTTTCTTCCAAAATTGAGTTTTAAGGTTTGCTTTCTAGTATCAGATATCATTTTAGCACTGACTGCTTCTCTAGCACTATTACAGTAGTACCTCATTGCAAACTATGAAGTAAAACCAGTTGGCCTTTCATTAATTCTTTGTGAATGGTAGGAAATTTTTTCTTGAACCCTGCTTTTAATTAATAAATTAATTTTTAATTATTATTGTATTTTTAATTGTTCTTTAGTAATTTAATAATTTAACCTGTAAATTATTGTGCTTTTAGTATAACTTGTTTTAACACTGTGAGCCGCCTTGGGTGCCCTCCCTCGGAGAAAGGCCGCCTAAAATTGATACAAAATGAAATAAATAATTGCAAATATATAAAAGAAGAAGAAATATAATATAATATAAAATAAATGTGGAATGTAAAAAAGGGGAAGGACTCATTTTGGTTCTTTGATTATACTGAATCAACCTGCACAGAAAAGAACTTCATATATTATATACTTACGTTGCTGAATATTCAAAGAGGCCATAATAAGGGTTGAACATTTCCTTGGACAACAGGAAGAACCACTCCCTGGCCACACCTCCATAGTCAAGGCCCTTTTCTGATTCGAATTCTATCCAGAGTCTGGCTTTCAATACATCTGGTCTCTTCACTGACATGATTCTTCTATATGATTCTTCAAAAATATTATTTCTGTGGAGTTTCATTTCAAATCTGTTTGGTATATCAGCCTTTATGGAGAGAAGCACCTGTCATTAATTGGTCTAAGAAGAGAGAAAACACCATTCTGGCTAAGAATATAAAGAGAGGCTGAATTTTCTTTACTGTACTGTGCTCAAATGTAACCAACTAAAAGACAACTACATGTGCCAAAACTGCTCAATTATTGTTGTCCTGTTAGCCTACTGCTAGAGAGCAAAACTTGCAGGATTTTCTGTCACAGGTGTCAAAATAACCTGGACTGTCTTGGGTTTAGACACCCTGACCTAGGGAGGAAGGCGTCCTCTGGTGCTCTACCTCAGTGCCTTAGGTTGGCTCTAACTGAACCACACAGAGGAGAAACTGAAGGCGCAATCAGATGGCTGGAAATGTGTGCACGTGATTGCACCAGAAAGGGTTGCTTTGCAGGGTGCAATCTCCTGTCTGCTAGCAAATTGCTCCAGCTCGGCCCCCAAAACTAGTAGCCCTTACCTGGATATGGATCAGAGTCAGGCTAGAATGCTTTCCCCCATGCATTGTGTGATTACCGGGAAATGATTGCACTGGATCGCTCCAGAAGCGGGCCAAAATGTGATCTATTTCTCTGTGTTATCACATCCTTAATCAGGACACCAGACTACTGTACAGTTCTAGATCCAAGAACAGTTGAGATGTATGGAAAAACTATGTTGCTACGAAGAACGACATGATATCCTTATTTGTATCTGATTGCCTTTTTCTATCCCAAGACAATTGGCTTTCAATAAAGAATAAGCAGTTACTCACTGGTTTCTTTAACTTTTTCCTGAAATAGTCATACTTCTGTTTAAATTCTCTGGAGTAGGGAACAGCCTGGAAGAAATGAATAATTTTGACTATCACAAAACGTTAAACAACCATGGAAAAGACTCACCTTGCTTTTCTTTATTTTTTAGCTACTTTCCCCCATAATGCCCCTGGTGGATTCAGCACCTTCATTCCTCCAAGCAGTCCAAACCATTATAAGTTGGGAGTGACTCCTTGCATTTCACTCCCATTTCTACTAGTGCTATATTATCACTATCCTCATCATCACTATCAATCATCATCATCAGCTGTTGTTGTTCAATGCTGCTATCGTATTCTTGCTGCAGAGCTCAGAAAAACATAAAATATTATCCCCTCCTGCAAAGTTATTTTCATGGCAATCCTTTTAGTTTAGTTATGGGAAGAGACAGTCCCTGATACATGATCATCCAATGAGCTTCAGGACTAAGTGAGGACTCAAATCAGGGGTTTCCAGTGTAAACACTACAGCTAGCCAGGACATCATGCCATTAAAGGGCAAGTCACCTGAGTTAGGAAGTAGTAACAAAAACAGACAAAATTCATTAGTAGTGCATTTGCAGATCACTAGTCTTCACCATGAAGAGCAGATATACCAAATTACCATAAGCACTGAAGTAAAACTAGAAATTGCTGTGAGTTCTATACCTTGATGCCCACAAATGTGGACAATACATTTCAAATGTCTAGATACAGGCACCATTTTTATCCCTTTTGGAAATCAATTTTGAATGTCTCAAATGGTCTGTGCGTGGATGTAAACTGTGCAGCTGACATGTACCTGTCAGGTGAATATGTGATGGAGATGTGAAAAACAAGGACAACAAATCCTACCAATACTCTGCTGTTGTGCTGCAGAGGATGGGTAGGGAACATCCAGATGTTGATGGACTCTAACTCCCATCAGAATCATACAACATGGCAGTGGCCATGTTATTGCATGCTATAGCTCTATAACATCTGGGGGGCCACAGATTCCTCTCCTTTAGAGGAAGGGTAAATGAAGTGATTGCTGTGTTCTGTTTTTCTCACACACGTTAGCACTTTTCTGCCTGGGTAGATATCCATGGAAGAAAGGTGTGGTTTATAATGAAAGTAAAGTTTGTAGAGAATTTTCCCAAACCAAGATGGGTAGCCCCACTACAGTGAATAAGTTACTTTTTTCAAAAGTGTGTTTAGAATTGCATCATTATTTGAAGGAATATTTGAAGGAATATTTATCCATGAAAAGAAAAAAACAAAACGAAAAAATTGTTCTGGGTGCTCCCACAGATGACAAATTCTTGCAAATTCGTGAAGGTCCTTCCTGCAGGTCCCAGGAGATCAGGTGTATTATAATATAGTATAAATGTACAAATGTATTCTTCATTTCAGCTTCTAACGGCAAAATAATTGGCATCATTCATCAGATATGTCACATCATGGTGTGCTCATTTGCTTCAATGACATAACCAGGGGCTAAGACTGCAGTATTTCTTGTTGTCTTAGAAATGCATCATTTTCTAGTAATATTTTTTTTCTAAAATCTGAAGTACGAATGGTTATGTGAAAACGAGCTGCAATGTCTCCGTTTGGGAAAAGAAGCTGCCTGACATAGTGCCAGAAGAGCAGAAGGAAGCACAGAAGCGAAATTGGTTCTTGGCAAACCCAAGCTGGAAGCATCCATCTGCTTGCAAAAGCAGTTTCTCGTCAGATGGGACTCTTTTGTGAGCGGAAGTTCACACACCAAAACACAGCACTCTGCACTTCAGCATCTTGAAAGAGAAATCAGAAGTAAAAAAAAGAAAAGAAAAAGCAAGGGATATTCAAGTCAGCCAAATGCGGCTGCCAGACTAAAATTATCCTGGAGAATTTCTCCCAGGTTCAGTAGAAACAAAAAATAGCCATTTTCTCCTTATCTCCCCTGATCTGTTTCCTCCTCCATTTAAAACAAAACAAAACATGGAGGCTTCTTTCTGTTCCTTTAATTCCCTCTTCTTATGTTTCTGGTTGCCTTTGGATTCATAGCTTGGCATGGCAATATGTCACACATCTATATTCTGTCAGCAGCAGATGGATGCTGCCAGGATGTTGCCTAACCATCTCAAGATGGATAGTTTTGAGACTGGACACCCAGAGGATGTGGAGAAGCTGCTTAGTGGGCTACCATTTCCTCATGGGATCCTTGCTCTTCCTTCTTGGTTACTCAAAACAGATTAAGGCAGGGCTTTCAACATCAGGGTCGCGAAGTGCTTAGTACCTTTTTGAGTATGTGAAGGCAGCAGTGATTTATCTATTGCTGGGGAAAAAAACCCCAAAGTGGACCCTTTTGTACTTGGTAGTTTTATCCTTTCTGAAAAATATATACGTGTGGGATGAGCAAATGAGGAGCAATGACTTGTCCACTGCTCAAGACACCAATCTCCTGTATTATAATGGCACATGTCCCTTCTTATGGATGCTCCAACCTGTGAAGCTTCTTGGTCAGTGCAGAAAAAGCATTCAGGGAAACCACAGGACTCTGGGACTTGTTGTTAAGAACTTGGCTGTTAAACTATAGATTTCCTCTCTTTTTCTTTCTCCTTCTGCCCATGTTTTGTTTCTTAGAGGGACTCCTGTGCTAATCGCTCAGAATATGGATTGTTATTTTTTCCAACACCATATCTGGTCTGGAGCCAGCGAACCTTACAAGAGCCGAACCCTTCAAATAGATACAGGAAAGGAACAGGGCTGGCCCTTCATTCAGCAAACTAGGATAGCAAAATGTTGATGTGATAAAAGGGTAGAAAATTGTTTGAGGAGGATGATGACAATGATGATAACGACTTTTTGAATGCCATGATGGGGGAGAGAAAATGTCAAAAATACTTTTCAAATTTTTTGTTTCATATGACAAAATTAAATCACTGGCACTAGATATAGCTGTGACGTGCATGGGAGGGGGGTTACCTCAGGCAGCAAATTGCTCAGGCTGGCCTCAGGCTCTGCAACTCAGCCTCACAGTCTTCTTCAAGGTAATTATTTTGTACCAATGGTTTAGTACTGAAACACCCCTTGTGAAAATCTGCCTATCGCTTTTTGTTCCCCCGTGCTTTGTGTCCCCCCCCCCCCCCCCCCAATTTCAGATAGATCAGCATTTTCATCTTCATACAGCAAATTGGAAGCTGAGGCTTGGAGAATACTGACATGTCTAAGGCCATTTAGTTTGCAGCTGAAGTAGAACCCTGGATTTCCTAGCTCACAGCTCAGCTTCTTATACGCTAGTTACATTTATCAGTTCCTAGTTGGATCAATGATTTCTCATCTAATGCCAGAGAAACAAGATTAACATTCATTCTGTGCAGTGGAGAAGCAATGGACCTGAGCTTCATTCTTGTATTACTGGTATTGGAAAGGGATACAAGATAAGAAAAAGTGGTTGGACATCAAGCAGCTATACAATGGTAGATAGCGGGTATGTCCCTCAATGCAAGCAGTACAACTCTTCCAGATGCTAAAAGATAATCACAGTGCCTGTGTCTTTAAAAAGTCAGATTCAGTGTGGAACACTTACTGGACCAGTAATAGCAGGATTCTGCAGTCTCGGATCTTCCCACTGGGTAATTTTATTATCTGTAAATTAAACAAGAGAAATTGTAGCATCATTCTCTGTATCTAGATTTTGATTAAAATAATAATTTAAAAATTCGCTTCCAGATTTTGCCTTCCTCCTTACAAATGCACTTTCTGGGTGGGGATACATAACACCCCATCTGTTAACACCCTCTTCCCAGCTACACACTTTAGTTGGAAACATAACTCGAAAATGCAAGTACCATCTACAACTAGCATTGAATCATACTGCATTTGATAACTGACTTTAATTCTATAATGAAATTATAAACCACTTCCTTCCAGGGCTTTGTTATTTGTGTTCATCTTAGATTAGGTACTTTGCATGTGTATGAGGATGATAAATTTAAAAACTACTTCGAATATTGCTTAAGGGCTACCCATTAGATAGGAAATGACCAGTGTGAATGTAATGGCAGAAGAGAGAATGAGATAAGAACCAGAAGGAATTAAAAACAGAAATTAAATCAACTTACTGCTTTAGTTACTGAATTAATTTTACAGACCTAAATTAACTGATTAACTTGCTAAACTAATTTAACAGAGTGGGATGAATTAGAACAGTTAAGAAATAAATTCAGTTCTGTATGGTAAAAAGTCTGTTCAGGTATTCGGTAGGAAAAACCAATCTTAGTGAGGATAGAGAAAATTACAATTTTGGGGTATATTTGTTGTTGTCGAGAGGTAAGTGAAGAAAGATTGCCTTACATATCAAGAGACGTGAGTTTGTGAATAAGTACAAAGAGTGAAAAGGTGTTTCAGAATAAATTTTAGCATAATTTTAAAGATGTTTTGTCTTTACACATAAAATCTTTAATTTTTTACCCTTTATAGAACACAGATGCCATATTTTTCTTCAACGAAAATCTATTTTTAAATACCTGTGCTCCATGTGCAATAATTAACAATTGATGTATTTTATTTTAAAAAGTATAGTACTGTGTGTATAATTGGTCTAGCGTCTTGTTTTCCTAAGCAATGTACAGCTGAAAAATATCTCTGTCTTTGATCAAAAGCTCAACAAATCCAGAGAGAGAAGGGGCTTGCAGTGGGCAAAATGGAGATTCCAGTGTAATGGAAGGGACTGCAAATACTGAACTGGAGTGGTGGCAACATGACTTCATGCATAGTTAAGGGAAGGGACAAGCCTTTGGATCCATTAGGCACTGAGCAAAGATGGACGTTTGCCAAAGTAGAATTCACAGAACTGACAAGTACGAGCCTGTTCAACAGATGTAATATCTGAAGCACAAGAGCTCCAGTTCAGACATTCGTTTTCCTTCTATTGGAGAGAAGCAGCAATCAACACTTTTCCAGGCTGTAGAAAGTTCTGCATCCCATCTATGGGCACCGCTGGCCTGCCAGCACATTGGCAGAGCCCATCACTGATGCCTGCCTGCCTTTTCCTTAATCCCACCACTCCTAGTGTTCTGACCAGCACATCTATTGAGGCACTGTAATGAATTGAAATGCTGCCACGGACTCCCTGGATCTTTGAAAAAAGATACGGGACCTATCACCAACCTCTCCATCACCCCTTTTTTACCACCTTCATTACCATCTGTTTTAATTTACCCTATTTGGTTATGTATTAATTTATTTTTTTTATCGTGTTTTAATATTGTTGCTGATATTGTTGTTAGCCGCCCAGAGTGGCCTGGTTGCCAGATGGTGCAGGATATAAATTCAATAAGTAAATAAATAAATTTTGCTCATGCCTGGAACTCTTTTTAGCTGAGAGTAGTAGAATGATAATATTTGGTTATCCTGGTAAATAGGTAGCCTGGGAGTATGAGGGCTGGGGAGGGGGGAGGCATCAAGTGCAATTTAATCTTCCCTTTCTCCACCACTGAACAAAACTCCTATTTAAAAACTTCTTTATGATACCAATGGGAGATAACGTACAATGTAAGAACTTCTTGAAGAAGTAGAACAAATATCCAGGAATTTAATTTGTACTCCTTTAGAGTGACTCTTGAAGTGACAGAGTGGCAGCCTTAAGTAGGATACTGTAGTCTCCAAGACCAATGATGATGATGAAAGAGCACAAATACCTTCTTAGGGATATAGATCTGTTGATAGCGAACAATAAAAAAATAGGGAGAAAATAATGTGATGGCTTTAAAATGTGTTGTCCCTAACCAGAGTTTAAAAGGGGGGCTGGGCAACCTAAGGATCTCCAGATGTTGAGGAACGCCTACTACCATCATGCTTCATCATCAGCAAGACTAATGGGAAATGATGTCCAACAACATCTTGTAGGGTCATAAATTCTTAAGCCTTGAGGTGGAGCATGACACCAAAATGGATTCTTGACTAGGAATGTGTGTTTTAATGAAATAACATTTTCTCAGAAGGAAACTGTGCAGAGGGCAATGCAACAGCATTATAGCATAACGAGCTTGGGAAATGTCATTTTGGGTAACACCTTACAGAATCCCAAGGCTGCTGGGGATTCTGGAGGTTGCAGTCCTATTGGAATGATGTGTTATACAGATATGGTTGTATTTCTTTTCACATGTTGGAAAGTCAGCTAGTGTCCACACAAAGTGGTCGTCTTCATTGAATAGGGCTTGAATTTAGCAGCAGAACTAGCAGAGCCGCCTGTGTCTCTGTGCTAGCATTCTCTCTTCTGCCACAACATGGAACAAGTGGGCCACACAAGCGGTACTTGCCCAAAGCAAGGTAAGTAGAGAGTTGTATCTCGCCACTGGAATTATCCTGTCTCGCTGCATTGCTTCAGCTGGGATGTCATGGAATATGTTGGTTTCAAGACATTCTTAATGTCACCTGATGCAGAGGCTCATTATGACCTGCTCTACTCACCACTGGGGGTAACAGAATAAAAATCTATATATGCTGCTTCAACCAAAACACCACATTAAAACTGATGCCAAATCAATGCATATGACGCCACCGCAACATCACAAAGTGTGAAACTGGCAATTAGTGGCAAGATATATAGATTCAAATTTTTAAAACTGGAATAAAAGCCTTTTTTTCCTCGCTGAAGTGGAGTTGCTTAAAGATGAAGTACAGCAATCGACACAAAAAAATGAAGACACCTGAAAGTTTTGTTGCGGTCCTTTTTTGTGTTCCCAAAGCAATAATAAATGGAAAACTGCTCACTTTAAGGTTAAGGTTTGTAGTAAATTCCATACAAATTTTTCAAACAGACCAATCTACTTCTGAGAGTATATCAAATCCATTCCTTAAATTTTAAAGTTATGATACTTCTTTAAACCCATTCATGCACTTGCACAGTCTATAATCTAGTTTACACAGGCAGCTTTGAAGAAAAGAACAAACAAAAACCAAACATATATGCAACTAAAATATAACTCTAGGTGTTAATTCTATGGAGATTAAAAGGAACACAACACTAGTGCACTGATTTTAAAATGTTAATTTTATAATATCAACAGTGTCTTCTCCTCTGTCCCAAATCTCAATGAGATGTTTAATAAGTGGTATGTGTTTTTATGATTTAAAAAAAAAATCACAAACATCCCCAGCTGAAGAACAATTGTTTCTATTGCCATTTGACAGCAAAACACAACAAAGATCCACACATTTGTTCAGAGGTGCTGTAATAGGACATGTCTACAATGAAACACCATTTACACTGGGACTTCAAGGAACAGAAGTGGATAGAGATTAACAAGGAGGGTGCAAAATAACATGCCACAAATAGAAAATAAGGTCAGAACTGGCATTGACCCATGACCTTCTTCAAATAATTTTGTGAGGGAAAGAATCTATCAAAAATTTCTTCCACTGCCTACATATATAGACTTGTGGCTACATCGCTTTTTTCTCATCTTATTTTCTATTCCTACAGTGTGCTTTCATTTATTAATAAGTGCATGTAAGCCATGGGATCCATCCACAACACCAAAATAAAACAAAACCAAATAAAAAAATTAAAGGAAAAAAATTTAAATATATCCAAAAAGGTCAACAAAAACACCACAAAGAAAAAAATGTTAATGCTTCACAAGATCAAATAGGGACAAAGCTTGATGAGCGAATTAAAAGCAAGCTTTTGGTGAATTATACAGTACCGTAGGAGGGCACTAAGTCTCGGGTATGAATGTCGCCACATATCAACACCTGGCTTCCTAAATGAAGAGTAAAATTACAAAGCTTTCACTTCCGTAATGATTACCTCCCTTCACCTACTTGCTGTAGAGCCTGCATGCCTACTTACTATGATCTATATAAAACGTTCTTCCATCCACATGTATCCTTTCCTCCCAACCAGGCTGCAATTAAAGAACAACAAAAACAACATCAGCAGCAGAATTAGTATTTATTGCTGTATTATGCACAAACACATTTTGTAAGCAGGCAAAGAAGCAGGCATACACCATCCGCTCTCCTGTGAAAGAGGGTTCACATGTTCCTTGCTTATTCTGAAGTTTTAGAAGTTCAGTGGTACGGCCAAATTTGTAGAAGTTGTATTTTTGCAATGGAAATCACAGGTCTTTTGTGTGTGGAGGGGTGGGGGAGGAATTTGCACTGGCACTTGTACATTGAGGGGAGAATTCTCATCTCTCCCTATCTGGAGAAAGGAAATCGATCCAAATACACCAACTACCAATAAACAGGGAAACTTCAGCATCCAGGGGTCCACAATTTTCGGTTTGTCCATAGAAGAATAGTTACGTTTTTTTGGACTACAGTTCCCAGAACCCTACAACCAGCATAGCTGTCCCAAAAAAGCAAGCTTCTCATCTCTGGATTCTCCTTACTAGACACAGCCATTCTGTTGCCGTTTTCTCCTCTCCCTTCCCTTTGTTCCACGAAATGTGAAAAGATATCAAGGAAAGAAGGCATGTTCACCCTTGAGCTCTCTTTGCAGAAAGTGTGAGCAGCACCTTGCTGCAGTGCTACAGCTGCCTACAAATGACAAGGGGAATGCACTGCTCATCTCCCTCTTCCTAGCTGGTGGAATGGTTGCACTGGAGAGATGGCTTCCATCCTACAGTTTCTAGTTTTGCAGAAAGCATCCAGCAATGTATTCTTCCTCCTGCTTCCTCCACAAGTTCAACATGAAGGGAAATAGAATATTCCTTCCTCCTTTCCTCTGCATTCTTTTCTCTTCTGAGTTGGAGTTTTTGAGAACATGCCAGCACTTCTCTGCTTATAATAGAGCAGGAGAGTGTTCCTTGTATTCTCCATGAAGAGAATGGGGCATGTGTGCAAGTTCTCTATCTTCTAAAGTGCTTTTAGTGCTTTAAATTACATAAATAAAATAAACAAACAAAAACCCTCAGCTTGCAGAAGGGAAGGAAAACATACTTCAGATGGGGAAGAAGTATTCTTTGGAATCACAAAATTTTGCAGACAGGGAGACACATTCCTCTAGAGCAGTGGTTCCCAACCTTGGATCCCCAAATGTTCTTGGACTAAAACTCCCAGAAGCCTTCATCACTAGCTGTGCTGGCCAGGATTTCTGGGAGTTGTAGTCCAAGAACATCTGGGACCCAAGCTTGGGAGCCATTGCTCTAAAGCAAGGAAGAAAGTAGATTTACTGAATCCTGACTGCAGCTAAAGGAAGGTTTGACATATATGTTGGGAATTCCTACATCTATAAAAATGACTGGCTATTAACTGGCTACCACATAAAAGAAGTGCCAACAGTTCATGTTCACAAGTCTCACAAAAGATACTGCCAGAATAACAAAAGGACCAAAGTGATAATCTGTGTAAAAAAGATGAGCTGATAGTGTTTGCTCATCAGTCTACAAGCTATTCACCTCCCATTATACTTCCAATTCATGGTAGCTCTGGTGCAAGCCATTCCTCCAATATATGATACACACAAAAATATCTGCTAAAGATGTGAAATGTGCATATGCTGAACCATACTCTCAGCTATTGTCTTAATTTTAAAGACGTTATCTTGTGTTATGGACTAATCAAAAGAAGAATTAACAGTTCTAGGGATGTTCTCCTGATAATCTATGCATATGCTGTATATTACCTTCTGAACGTGTTGCATCATCACTAATGACTAATGCAAAAGAAAGAGGAATCAGGAAGTACAAGTAACTGAAGCAGGCCAGTTAAATGCAGTGAGGTTACCTATAATGAGTTACTTTGGGGAGTAAAAAGGAAGTAAAGATGTTCCTTTTGAGAGCAATATAACAAATTCTAGTATTCCTATCTCTTTGTTTGGCCATCACTTTTATTCATCTCTTTTTTTTGGGGGGGGGGGACCTACTGAAAAAATTCCACCAGCACCATCACCACCCATTTTAGGCATTTTTTTTGACTTTTACATGGGCTCAAAGTACAAAATATAATCAGATATGTGATGAGAAATGCAATGAGTTATGACACTGTCCGTTTCAAACTGTAATGGGTAACGGAAGCAAGTTACTTTAAAAAAAATTAATTGAGTAATGGCAATGGTTCTTTCTAAAAAAGAATCATACAAGCTCTGGTTTTACTCCCTGAAATGGGACTCGATGTACTGATGATGACACCAGGTTTCCTATTTAGGAGAAGGGCTGTAATTCAGTGTTTTAAGGACATACTTTGCATGCGCAAGTTCTCTGGCATTTCCTGGTGGAATGGGAGAGGACCCCAGCCTGAAAGCCTAACAGTGCCCCGGATAGACCCAGTATTTGGTGTAAAGAAGCTTCAAAGACTTGTAGCCCTACAGGTGCTACTTCTCCCAACAGTCTGAGAAGATAACAGAAGAATTTATTGAGACTCACAGCAGTATCTAAAGATATGTGATAACAACTGTGTAGGGCAAGGTTCTAGAACCAAGGAGATTCCTGTTCAGAAGAGCTTTGTCTCTTATGGTTCTAACCTGGGACCTTCAACATAGCTGGAGACAGAGGAGATCCCACAAAAGCACACACATTTTTGGAAGCAATGTGAGAGGCTGTAGGAAGTTAGCAAAAATAGTACTATAGAACTACATGGATTCTAGATCTGCATAGAGATGTTTTCAACAATAAACTGCCACAATAGGTTCTCATGCCACACTGAAAGGTACAGAGGACATACTTTCTAATTTTTAGGTCTTAGTTCCAGTCTGTGCCATCTCTTCTTAAGAAGGATCTCCTGACCAAGATGGCTGTGAAAAGCCTTTATGCTGGAGGGTGCTGCTAGTCATAGTTAGCATTATCTGGGCAGGGGCACCTTTTTTACAACCTGGTGTTCTCATCTGATGTTCTGGACTGAAAGTCGTATCATGTCCTAGCAAACATGGCCAATGTTCAGGGATGAAGAGAGTTGTAGTCCAACATTACTGATGGACTCAAGGCTAGGACAGGCTAACCCTACATCCTGGATCATTATCAGGCAGCTTGTTAAAGACCCTTTCCAAAGCAGTCCCTTCCCACTAAGTGTCCTCCTGATGTTCTGAACGATTACTCCCATCAGCTCCAGCCAGCATGCTCAATGCTCACAGACACAGCAACCTCTGGAGGGCCCCAAGTTGCCACAGGATGCTTTAAAACATAGCAACTGATGATTGCATGGAACACATCACTGCTTTTCAAATTGATAAACAGAACGTAGGAGCAAAACCAAATCACAGAGAGCAACAAGGTCTCCTCTTTATTCTGCTGGAATGAGAAGCTGCACTGGCCTTTAGCTGCAAGTACAATCCAATGAAACTGACTGCCTTTCATAATCCCACCTTCAGCATTCAAAATTCAAAATTGTCACTGGCATACGAAAATTCAGTTCCGCAGCAGAGTATCCACCAGGGTGGATTTGATTTAAATCAAACTGATTTAAATCTCAATTTAAATCACGATTTATTTATTTTTAAAATGGTGATTTAAATCAATTTGATTTTTTAAAAAAATTGTTGATTTTTATCCTCCCTGGTACCCACTCATGTTGCAAAAGAGAAACCAAATGTTAAGCTGGTTTGCAGAAGCATTAAAAAAAAGTGAAAATAACGAAATGGCCATCAAAAATTCTGCAGGCTGCTAATTACAGGTCCCTTCATCAGGAGAAAAACAGCCTACATATGATACATAATAAATAAATGAATGAAAATAAATAGAGGTGTACAGGTTAGTGTATTTTGACTGCGCACCACCTGACTCATATTGTACCCAACATCTCAAATGATTCATAAATTTGTGTGGCTTTGCTCTGTAACCAAATTTTGCTTCCGTTGGTTCAGAGTTTGTAATTTGTTTAAATGTGGTGCAGAGTCTTAGTACAAATATCTGAAATACCAATGAATTCTGGGAGTTACTCTATAGTCCCAAAAGCACTAATCTGCACATCTCAATAATGCTTCATGGAATTTGCTATATTCCCTAATGACAAGTGCTTAATTACTCTTCCCTTGGCTTAGTGCCTATATATTGCTTTGTCACTGAGTATACCACAGCGACATGGATTAGCTTCATGGCTATGCAGCTCAGTGACTGCCCACTTCAACAGTGTTAAGAGAGGACTGAGGAGCCGGTTTCCTTTCACAGTGAAGCTTTTTAGCACTAGAAGCAAGCATAAAAGATGCAATTTTACAAAAATCTAATATGGATACTTACAGGGAGGGGACCCAAGTCGTTGGGGTTTAAAGCACCTTTTGATCTCAGGTGTACGGGGAATTTCAGCCGTGGATCTTCCTATAATGACAAGCAAGCTGGCATAAGATCATTACAACTAGAGTTTAATAAACTCATTGCATATTTACACTTTTAACAGGGTTTGTCTGTCAAAGCTGCTTTATCACTCATTCTAAGCTTCCAGAAAAGAAACAGTTTGGATACCAAGTCTTTTACCAATATGTATATGCAGTATTACTTTAGTCACTTAAGACAAACAACGTACACAACTATTTGAAAAGTCTATTTTCAAAATATTATGCATTTTAAACAGTAGGTATAAAACACTGGCCAGAATCCTATAAGGGTATTACTCCAGAGTAAGTGGAATTGCATAAGTCAGGGCAGCAAATTGCAGGGAATTAAGAAGATGTTAGTAGTGTGCCTGGCTGCACACTTGGCATATGAAGAGGTATGTGACTGGTACCCTGTTAATTAGCTGCTATTTGCCGTGACGACTTATGCACTTTCGCTTACTTCAGAGAGTAAAATTCCACTGGGATTCTGGCCACTGTTTAACAGTAACTCACATGAATGTATAAAAGCTCCCTCTCGATTGGACCAATATTCAGTCCAGCTCATTTCCTATTGCTTGTTCATTTGATAGGGACACATTTTGTTCAGTATTTGAAATTTCATGCCTGACTTTCAGTAGTTAACAATCAAATCCACTTTGTTAGTTACACTGACATCAGTTCCATGATGCAAACTGAACTAATGAACTGCTGCTAATTAATGAGGTTGTATTCCTTGTTGATCACCAATTTGGGAGACTGCTGCATGATAAGTGGTCCCTTTTAAAACAGCAGCAATTCCACCACTGCACCTACTGTATGTTGGCTTCTGGCCATAGTCAAATCAAAGGGACTGTGACTAATAAGGAACAGGCTTGCCATTTGTTTCTGCTTTCCTTGTCAGTGAAATATATGGGTGATACCAAACAGCAGGACCTTGTCTTTCATTGTAATGCAGGTGATGGAAGTTGAACGTAAAGGCAGAGGGATATGTCTTAAAGAGTGAGGCTTCAGAAAGGCAGAGGTCATACAGTGTGCACAGAATTTAGCGCTTAGGGTGTTATTTTTTCCCCACAGTAACATGTCAGATGCCACATAAAGCAAGCAATGCAAAGCAAAGCAAAGTGTGCTGCTTATATACCGCCCTATAGTGCTTCAAGCACTCTCTGGGCGGTTTACAAGTTAATTATGCAGGCTTCCTTCTTTTCTCAAGGTTAAACATGCCCAGTTCTTTCAGTCTTTCCTCATAGGGCTTGGTTTCTATCTTGACTGCTTGATCCTATGGTATGCAGTGAATCCAAATTCCACTGGTTTCAACTGGATTAGAAATGGCTAACTCTGCCTAAGATTGGGTTGTTAGAAAAGCCAGCAGAACCTTTGTCTTTTTTGTGGGGTTCTGTTGGACAAGAATTCCAATATTCCCCAGAGGAGGAATTTAGCAAATTACAATCCAAACTTGTAACTTTTCCAAACTTCAACTGCTGCTAACACTCTTTGTGTCAACTATAAAATCCCAGAGCCTTGTTTTTAAACAAGTATTTTTCTCTTTGTCTCCAGGGACTGCCCCTTCCTGACGGTGAGATCAGGAAGGGGCAGTCCCTGGAGGCTGAAGATGGCTTTGGCAAGGCTTCCTGCTTTGCAGGAAGGTCTCTGGTACCTCCTGATAAATGCTGAAAGAATCTTTGAAAAAAAGTCATACGGCATGACCCTCAAAGGAAACCTTATGGAGCAGATATTTGTTTTCTGACCATAGTCAGAAAACAGATGAGTGAACTTAAAACTTCTTGAGAAGATTACTTGTCATCTGTCTTACATTAATCTAAAACCTAATGAAAGAACAATAATTATTGTTAACCAAGGAAGAACAAGAGTCTGGTTATTTTCAACACAGAGGCACAATTACAAGATAAATGGCAAAAACATTCAACCATTATAGGATGTGTTGGTAAGAGAAGGACAGCAATGGCTATAGGTTGGCACTAAAACGAAGGAAAGAAAGTAATGGTTGTTGTAGGTTTTTCGGGCTGTTTGGCTGTGTTCTTAAGGTTTTTCTTCCTAACGTTTCGCCAGTCTCTGTGGCTGGCATCTTCAGAGAGCAGAGACAGAGTTCTGACTCCTGTCCTCTGAAAATGTCGGCCACAGAGACTGGCGAAACATTAGGAAGAAAAACCTTAAGAACACGGCCAAACAGCCTGAAAAACCTACAACAACCATCGGATCCCGGCCGTGAAAGCCTTCGAGAATACACAGAAAGAAAGTAACTTTTTTAAAAAATCCAAGAAGGTAAATTTAGACTAGAAATGAAAGCTATTATAGATGGGAAGATTGTAATAAAACAAGTTCCTCAATAATTGTGGGAAAGACGTTTCTAGCTCAATATCTATTTAGCTGGAACTAATCAATTACCCTACATTCACCTACTTCCTACCCCATGAAGCTAAGAAAGCAAACCGCCAAGAGACAAGTGAATTTGGAATTCATCTTACCCATGTAGTGGTCTTTGTGTTATGGTCAATGAAGAATGGTCTGCCATTCGGTGCTATTCGCATCTCCCAGCCAGGAGGTAAGAAGCTTTGGGTCAATTTATGCTGCGGTTTTGGAGAATTGTAGGGAGAAGGTTGTGGAGATTGTGGGTTAGAAAGTGTGTCCTTCACAGCTCTCCGCACAGGGGAATCCTTCACAAGTGCCTATGGAAACAAGAAGCTTCAAAAGTCACTTTATCAGTTGGTGCAAGTGGCAATGGGAAACATAAATGACACAGATCTTACGGGAACAGAACTGATCCACAGACATCATTGCCGTGGTTAGCTCACCTGGAAATTAACTATCCATCCTTGTCTAAGGCACTGCAATGTGCACAGACAGAAAGGCTTTCACTCAATATTGAATCTCAATATAGTAGGATTCAGTTTACTTTCTGGATTGCCTGCCTCCTGGGGAATGCACTATCCTCAACACAAGCTGGTGAGGCACTCAGATCCCGCCGCCCCCCCCCCCCCCCGGTCATTTTCACACACACTCAGCCACTGTCAGAAGTGCAATCCCATAAAGCCACAGTACTGATCTTTCAGGCTGTCAGAACATCAGAGTGCTTCTTCCTTAAGAAGGATAATGCCTCAGTTGATGAGCACGGTTTAAACTCGGCCCTCAGAAACCAGAAGAAAAAAGAAAGGAAAGGAAAATAAAAGCACACTACCACTTACAGAAACTTGACAATGCAGAAATTAAGAACATTATTCCCAACTATCAAAATGAAGCACTTGAAAATAAGAGGACATAAAATATAATAGCCAGTTCCTCAGACACCACAGCAGACTTTATTTATTGATGTGTCTCCAGCATTTTGAACAAACAATCATTGTACAAGTGAAATAAGTGGAATCAATGAATGGTTTCTCTGAAAACAAGCAGCAGCAAGTGAAAGACTACAGTCTGAAAATAGACTGTAGGAGGGATTGTGAACTGGGATTAGTTTGAACAGTGACAGGGTTAATGTAAGAAATAGGAAGAACTCTTCTGGATCAGGTCAAAGGTGTATCTAGTTCAGCATTCTGCTCCTACAGGGCCCAGCCCAATGCCCACAAGCAGGATGTGAGCACAAAAGGATAACTCCCCATTCTTGTTTCCCAGCAAGTGGTATCCAGAGGCAGACCACCTTGACACTGTAGCCAAACTATTCCCACTATAGCCTTATCTTCCAAGAGTTAGTCTAAACCCCCTTTCAAGCTGGCCAGTAAAAAAAAAGAAAAAAAAAAGGAGGAATAAATGGTGATATGACAGAGATCACTCTGTTACATCATCATTTATTCCCCCCTTTTTTTCTAAGCTAAACCAACCCAAACCTTATAACTTTCCTTCACTGAGAATATGTTCCAGTCCCTTGATTATTTTGGTTGCTCTTTTCTGCACTTCCCCTACTCTGTCTTATCCTCTGGGAGGTATAATGGCCAGACCTGCACACTGTATTCCAAGTATACCATAGTTTTGCATCAAGGCATAATGGTATCTGTTGCTTTATTTTTGATTCCTTTCCTTATGATTATCAACTTGGAATAATTGCACAGTGGATTGAAGTTTTAATTAAGCTGTCTCTCAGGATTCCTTTACTGGCCAGCCAGTGCTTGCTCAGACTTCATCCAAATATACGTGTTCAGGAGAGTACATTACTTAATACTTGCTTATACCTGAACTGCATTTGCCATTTTAATGTCCATCTCCCCCACTTCAGAGAGATCCTAGTGCTTGCATATAACCATCTTCTCTGCAATGGGTTAGTACTTTGGTTCCCTGAGTCTCACTTGCAACTGTAGAAGGAACAAGAAGCTAGCAAGCTTCAGAAGGCCAAGGCCCCACCTTGTAAGACCAAGAACTTTGAGTTAAAGTCAATTCTAGAAAGGTTAGATTGGGTTATCAGCCTATTTCTCAGAGGTCTGTTGCCAAATAGTGAACAGCCTGTTTCACTGCATAACTAAGAGATGGAACCCAACTTGTCCCCTCCCCATTTTTCTGGTGTGTCTTTTTAGTTATAAGCACGATGGCAAAAGCTGTGTTTATTTCTGTCAATTTGTAAGCCAGTATGGAAACTCTTCTGGCGAAAAGCTTTTAATAAATTAATTTTCTTATAACCTTTTTTTAAAAAAAATAAAGAGGGATTTCTGCACTCTCTTTAGAGAAAATAATGAGGACATTACTTCTCTTCATCACAAAGAATTCCAGCAAGGCAGAACATTTTCTCATGCAGAGACTGAGCATCACCATATCACACTGGAAATGCCTAGGTGAAACTTGCCCAATCTCATTTTTGTTCCAGATGGGTTGGATTAGAAATCCCATCATCTCCAGTCATTATGGAAAGCCACCCTAGGTTTTCTGTCCTTTGTACATCAAGTCCTTTACACCTAATGGCATATACCCAAGCCTGAAATATTCAACTCTCCCTCCAGGTTTCTGTCGTGAACCTGTGCAAAACGTAGCCTTGTTAAATGGTTACAGTAGACAACAAAATCTGCGCCAAACCTTTCAGTCCAGCTCCATAAAGGAAGCTGAAATAAAGTAACTATACTAGAATGAGGAAGAAAACATGAAGGCAGATAATCAAATTTCAAAAATTATGTTGACAACACAAATATATACTGCTTCCTCTTTGATAAAAACAATTGTTTTTTAAAGAACCATTTCAACTTTAAGAACAAAAACTTTGAAATCTTTGTCTTAGAAGATTTGAAGAAATATGTACACAGCTAGATGGGGATACATACACAGGCTATAAGAACACAAATGCACAAAGGGTGGAAGAAGGTAATAAGGCTGGAACATTTATTATGATATAAAAATGTTAAATATAAGAACTGATCAGAACAACAACAGAGTACAGGTAACAAATAAAGACAACCAGAAGAATAATAACCCATAGGTGAAAACCCCCAGGTATGTGTGAGCAATTGCCCCAAGACAGGTAACTAGAAAGAAGCGACAAAAAGATGGAAAGAATGGAAATTTAGGAAGAAGGAAAGTCGTATTTACTAGTAAAGAACATCTCACCTCGAGTGGTGCAGATAATGTTACTGTGGGAGAACTGAGGCTACGAGGCCGTCTTATCTGAGGCTCAGCTAGATGGTTGTTACTGTTTGAGGTTGACCCGGTTGCGCCATCTTCAGCAAGCTATTTTAGAGGCAAACACAAGTTAGGTACATGTTGTAACCTTTTCTTGCGAGAAGCTGAATTATTTCATGATAAAATATTCCCAATCTAGAATTCGGTTAATTATAATGATTCTCCCCTGCCTCAATAGCCTGGGAGGAATATCGTATCTGAAAAAAAAAAAAATATTCCAAGCACATCCCTATTCGATTACTTGATCAGCAATGTTCTGGGTTTACAACTATTACGTCAAAACCATGTAACTGAATTTTCTACATCAATGACTTATTCAGAAACAAAATAAAAGGCCTATATATCTTTGCTACAATTTTGGAGGACAAGCATATGCAATTTCTATACAATATGATTACAGTTTAGAGTCCAGCTCAACCTTTAACAACTTCCTTATAGCTCCCATCATAGTTTGAGCACCAGGGTTCACCCACTTTGTATCCTCTTGAATTCTGTAGCATCATGATCTGCTCATGCAGAAGCATAAAGCACAAGTTGTTCATACTTTTCCTCTACCAGCCCTACTGAAGGCACCGATAAAGACTAATCAATGACTGTTCTAGCAGGTTAATTAGGCCAGTGTAGCTTTCGATTCCCTGAGCATAGTTTTTTACCCCTTTGCAAATGTAAGTTTACTACTGGCATCTCTCAGCTATTTCACATCCCCATCCCCTGCAGCAGTTCACCTCTGGCAGAATCTGCCAAGAACAAGCATTACAGTGGTGCCTCGACTTACAAACGTCCCGACTTACGACCATTTCGAGTTACGACCAGCTCCGGCCGCAAAATTTTGCTTCGACTTGCGGCCGGAGCTTCCAGTTATGAACAGAAAAAGGCAGGGAAAAAAGGCGGGAAATTCAAATTGCTAACCGTTGGTAGGCAAAGAGGCTGCTTCTTTGTAGCTCTTCCGCCCCAACGGATAGAGAGTATGCGATTGGAGGAGGCTTTGGACTGCCTGGTAAGGTAAGGTGCTGCTTTCTGTTTTTTAAAAACTGTTCTGGGTGGATTTTGCAGCGTGGTTTTGGGCTGGGGGAGTTTATGTTTCTCTGCTGTGATGGGTCTTGGGGGGGGGGTTTGTTTGTTTTTTGGTATTTTTTCCCCCCATTTCCGATGGGTCTTGGGGGGTTTGTTTGTTTTTTGGTATTTTTCCCCCATTTCCGATGGGTCTTGGGGGGGTTGTTTGTTTTTTGGTATTTCCCCCCCATTTCCGATGGGTCTTGGGGGGTTTCCTTGCTTTTTGGTTCCCCCCCCCATTTCCGATGGGTCTTGCAGGGTTTTTGGTTCCCCCCCCCCATTTCCGATGGGTCTTGCACGCTCTGCTTGCTTTTTGCTTTGCTTTCTTTGCATTTCCGATGGGTCTTGCACGCTTCGCTTGCTTTTCTCCCCCCCCCCCTTCGGCCGGAAGGGATTAATCGCGTTTCCGATGGGTCTTGCAGTGATTTTTTTTTTGGGCTGGAACGGATTCATTGCATTTCAATGCATTCCTATGGGAAATAGTGCTTCGACTTACGACCATTTCGAGTTACGACCGGAGTTCCAGAACCAATTAAGTTCGTAAGTCGAGGCACCACTGTAGTTTAAAAAAAAAACTGCAGAACTACCGCAAAAGCTGGCACTGTGACAGGGTAAGCAGAAGAATGGTAGTGATGGGAAAGAGTTGATTCTCCATGGATATCAACTCAAAAACTGGTAGCTTCTACAGCCACCCAGAGGCTGCTGCTCAGTCACAGGCTCCTACTTGAACCAGTCTTCTTAAGTATGGATATTAAGCTTTCAACAAAACTTTCATAAATATTTCACACATCATGTGGTTGCCTTTATTGCTGTAGGTTGTTTATCCCAGCTTGATTACACCCGTTTCTGCTATAACCAGCTACTGTTCCATGCACACCCGCTGCATCTACGTTTCTTTTCTGGGCCTAGGTGGATCATGTAAAATCTTACTTGATTTTTTTTTTTGCATGCTGATGGGTACAGCTTAAACAATTCATTGTCACCAATGTTCATCTCAGAAAGGGTTAACCAGGGCTCTTCTTACACCAATGTCTGAAACTCACTCCAAACTGCATTTTTCGATGAGAGTTCATAAGAAATCCTGGCTAGCCTTCATAAGGCTGGATGCCAGCACTACGGAACTGTAATCAAGGGGCAGATTTGCTTCAGGAAAGAGCAAGGTTGCATGGAGAGAGAGGAAAGCAAGATTCCTTGGGCTAACACTGTGCTTGCAGTCAATATTATATTTGCTACAGCCCACAAGAAGAAACAGCAATTGTCTACAAATAGAAGCAACCTGTACTCGCACAAACTATAACATAAGATACCAGGGTTACATTTAGGTAAGAAGGAACAGGAAGTTTGCTTTCTGCTTCTAGGCATATTAGCACACTTTCTTATTACACCAACCCAGATCCATCTATATCCTGAACACAGATATTGTTAAGCCAATGGTGTGTGGACAGTTATTGTGATGCAGCTCCTACAGCTTTGATGCAAACAGAAACTGGCGTTGGCCTGTGCTAAAAAAAGCAGATCCTGACTCAGCCAATGCATGTCTTGTCACTTAGGACCAATTATTTCCCAAAAAACTGTCCTCCTCCATTTGTAGCTTTCATTTGGATATCAAAGAGTGGAATGAAAATTTATCTATATGCTTTAAGTGATCCCAGCAGTTTCTGTAGGGGAGACAAGGTTCGTACCTGCATGATAGGTCGAGTCCAAGTTGTAGTTCGATTGTTATGATTGACATAATAAGTCCGTCCCTTAGCATCTTTCCTCTCTTCCCAGCCCGAAGGTAAGCCTGGTGTAGTATGTACATAGGCCACTGATGGCTGTTCATGCAAGAAATGATCACAGTGTTAATTTGTGGTAGAGGTCATTTCCTCAAGCAGCTTTTATAGCAGTTTCATTGGGAAAGACACGCTGGCCATCTCCTTCCTCAAAGGGGAGGTGCCATTTCAGACATTCAAAAGGTTTAGTTTCATCCTCTGGAGCAAGAGTGGCAAAGCCACAAGCGAAACTGTGGAACACTGAAATCAAGAGAGATGACAAAAGCTGTCCAGTATGACGGAAGGTTCACTTGATCCTTGCTGAAGGTATAAGTTGTTCATTAAAGACAGGTAACAAGAAGGGTAGAAGACTATGAAAAGACTGGACAGAATTGACACACAATCACTGGCAGCACTAAAACGAAGCTCTCATGGGCAAGCGTTTCTTCTGTGACTCTCTCACAGGTAATGGATGTTTCCTTTTCCTCAACGGAACATGGATCAGGCATTAAACAAAAACAAAGCCTCTGCAGCTAGTCGATAGCACCTGTCTCACAGACAGTGGTTCACTCTAGGTTCAGAAGGGTAGTGAATCTGCTCAAGATTGAACTCTGACCTTTACAGGAGCTATCCAAGGTGCTGAACCTATTTCAGAGAGAGGATTCAGCAAACTGAACCGCTCATGTAAAGTTCAGATGAAGGACCAGAGCGTACTCTTTGCTCCTGTGAACCCAGAATCACCAGCTGCCTTTGTCTTGTCAGGTCACAGGTGTTGCAGCCATGAATCCAAACACACTGATTGGCACCTGAACTAGTTGTCAGTTGTGTCAAACCTGTTATTAATACATCAGAATTTGAAATATTTATGTTTTTTTTTCATATTGTGGCTTTCTTGCAAGGCATTCAAAACTGTGTGCCCCTCTCTAATTCTACCATCAGAACAACAAGAGGTAGCTTAAGCTGTCAGATCATGACTGGTTCTAAATTACCAAGTGAGCCTTGGAGTTATGCTTGGATTTAAATCTGAGATTGCACCCTCTGTGTTCTAGTTAGAAACTCTAAGCCATGGATAGGGAATTATTTTTAATTCAAGGTTTGAACTCTATTTTTGAAAAGTTCTCAGGGGCCCTACTCTAGGGGCGTGCAGAGCAAAAGGGTGGAATCAGAAATACCGGTATATTTCTGGTCTTACTTACGACAACCTTATGAACAAGCAGCCACCAAAATGTCCTATCATTAAATGCTCTGCTCTTGCTAACTCAAAGCTGTGGCTTCCTTAATGGAGTCAATTCATCTCATACTTGGTCTTCTTCGTCTCCTGCTGCCCTCTACTTCTAGCACTGTTGTCATTTCCAGGAAGTCTCATTTTCTCATGAAGTGCCCAAAGCACAACTGCCTTGGTTTGGCCCTTTTTTGCTTCTGGAGAGAATTCAGGCTTGATTGCCTTAGGTGAGGAATTTAAGTCATTTAGAAAAGGAAAACCACCCTACAAAGCTGAGAAATCTTTTTTTACAAAGTCCCATGTGGAAGGGGTCATGGCCTTCTGAGGAAGCCCAGAGGCATGGATTGGGCCTGGGTGTATAGTTCACTGTCCTTGCAGTACACAGTACCTCACATGGTTCGATATCGCTCATGAAACATGGATGTTTATACAGGCCCTCCCTCCAGTCAATACCTGATCTTTTTATCTTTTCTATTTATCTTTATTTTTTGTTTTATAATTGTTATGGAAATTGTTTTTGTAATAATTTTGTGATTTTATCTGTTGTTTTATGTTGTTTGGAAGCCGCCTAGAGTGGTCGCAAGACCAGATAGGCGGGGTATAAATGAAATAAATAATAATAATAATAATGAACAAGGCTTCCTTCACTAGCAACAGAAAAAATGACATTACCAACTCTCCTCAGAAAGCTACTTGGACAAGTAGCGAAACATTTCAACCTAATAAAAATGTGTTAATACCAAAAATACCACAATACTTTTGCTTTTGGTTTGTTTCTGCTGTTCATGAAACATATATGCATTGGCTGGAATCCTCCTTGCTTGCATGATCACATAAAGGTGGTCATGGTAAGTGTTTCGCCCCTCCTGCAGGCTCACTTCCACATACTCAGTCTCAAACTGGCTGCCAAATCAGGCATGCAAGCAGAAGTATGACTGACTGTATGTGAAGGGGAGGAAGCAGGGAGAAGAACCAATGCCTGAATGTCCTTATGCACAGGATATTTCTCCAACTGCAATCTGGCTAAAAATACAAACTTCTATTCTGCCACTTGTTTGCAGTTTTCAGCCACAACATTGAAAACTACCTGCTAGTACCTACAAATCCTGTTGAGACCCATTTTGGTATATCTCAATGGCTGAAATCCTGTTGTGTAAGTTTACTTTCGCCCAAGCTGATGATGTCATTGGCTGCAGGTTTTTATCCCTCATTTAAAACTTCCTATTCCTCCTTCCCACGTCAGATTCCAAGGCTCCCGAGGCACCCTTTTTGTCCTGGAGCCTTGGAACCTTTCTGGGAGCCTTGGAACAGGGCTGGTGGAGCCTTCAGTACCCAAAAATTGCCACTTCTGATTCTGGTACCAGGATTGGGATTGGCAATGGCACATTTTGAATATTAAAGGCTCCACCCTATGTCCCGAGGCTCCCGAAAGCTTCACCAGGGCATAAAGGGATGCCAAGAGAGCCTCAGAACAGCTCTGGCACATCTCTGCGAACTGGATTCCAGTCAATACATTTTCTACAACCATCAAATCCAGGAAGCCATGATTCTTGAATTGTAATATTTTGTCTTCTGTGTTTGTACACTGAACAGAGAAATAACTGGAGTACTCAGAAGCTGAGCAATTTTTAATGCTACCAAATAGGATATGCTATTTATTGATTTATTAAAATTATTTACCCACTGCCTTTCATCATATTCTGCCAAGAGATATACTGTAGTCTGGCAACAAAAGATAAGATTACTAAATATATGTAAGGCCACACTCTTTGTGACCATTTTTCACTTGACTGTTTGTTATCTTTTTGTGGGAAGGAAAGAAATCTCAAAATAATGGCTTAAATAATCCAAACATGAATTCATCATGCATTGTGATAAACACTTATGTGGTTATTGAAGCAGGTTCATTTGTATGCATTTGAATAGAGTTTTGATTTTTTTTTTAAGCATATAAGACTGTTGAGATTTTTGATCTGAAAATGTAGTAAATATAATGTTGTATAGTAAAAAGTAAAATGGCTGATTTTACCTGAGTCATGTACTAAGTGGATTCAGGTGTGTACCAAGGTTGAAGACCTAAATAGAGTACAGCTGGAGAAAATGATGTAACCTTATGTAAGTGTAAAATGATGTAATGTATTTTGTGATTGGTCCCAAGAATGTATAAAAGGACATGTGTAAAGGGGAGATGTTATCTGCTGTAAGTCAGATCACTTATTTCTATGCTACGTGTTGTATCATGTTATGTAATGCTGCCAGCTGAATGTCTATGCTCTCTGTATATTTGTAAATAGACTATGTTGAATTTTACTCTCTCGGCGTTATCGTGTCTTTGCAACCTAATATCTCCTAACTCTGCTTATGTCCAGAAAACATTAACAAATTCTCAACATAGACAAGGGGAGTTATTTCCTACTCTTGAAAATATAGGGGTCTTTCTAGAATACAAGTTGTGAGAATTCCGTTTTATATATTTCAGGCAAAAAAGAAAAGAAAAGAAAGACAAAAAACTAGAAGACTGCTCAGCAATATCACATCTATTAATGAAACTGCAGAATAGTGTGACATCCAATTGAAAGCCACCAGTTTCTGCCTTAATGGCATCTTCCATATACAGCCTTTTATTTTAAAAATGGGTCCATGATGATTTGAGAAAAATTTGTATCACATTTTTGGAGAAACCTAAGGGAGCAATCATTCTCCGTGGGCACATCAACATATTAGAGTTGCTTGCTTTGAGCGTTTAGGCAAGCCAAGTTCTTTGAGTGTGTTGTGCTCTTTTGTGAAAACGTTCTTGTTAAGGCAGCCATTTGTCTCTTGAGTTCTATGTAATTTTACATCTATGTTATGACCCTGCTTTTATTATATTCTGAAACATGCTTGTATTTCACTGCTTTTAATTGTTGTTAGCTATGGAAGATACACTTGAAGCGTGTGATATACGTTTTTCTATGAATCAACCAATACATGCACAAACAAATTAAACTCTAATCTCCCTGAGAGGGCTAACGCCAAAGGAAGATCCTCTGCCAGAGATCTCCGTAATGTAGTGCTGAAAAGCTTTGCTGCTCTTTCTGTCCTGCTGGTGATACTGAAAAAGTGGTGGGACCAAGAGGAAGGTGGGTTGGGGATGTGGCCAACGATCTGAAAAATCCTGTGGCCCCTCATTCCTCTATGCACCTGCCCTAGCTGGTAAAAGGCTCTTTTGGATGAAACCAATGCCCTGGATCCGTTCCAGTCGGGCTTCGGGCCGCGCCACGGTACAGAAACAGCATTGGTTGCCCTGTTGGATGACCTGCTGAGGGAGGCTGACGGGGGCAAAATGTCTTTGTTGGTCCTCCTCGATATCTCAGCCGCCTTCGATACCGTCGACCACGGTATCCTCCTGGGGAGGCTCTCCGAGTTGGGAATCGGTGGTCTGGTGCTTGCCTGGCTCCAATCCTTCTTGGGGGACCGCCCTCAGAGAGTCCAGCTTGGGGAGAGGGTTTCGGCCCCGTGGAGTCTCAATTGTGGGGTTCCGCAGGGCTCGATTATCTCCCCAATGCTGTTTAATATCTACATGAGGCCGCTGGGTGGGGTCATCAGGGGGTGTGGGGCTTCGTGTCACTAGTATGCTGATGACACCCAGCTCTACATCTCCTTTTCTCCAACCACAGTGGATGCCGTTCTGTCCCTTCAGCGCTGTCTGGAGGCTGTATTGCAATGGATGCAGGAGAATGGGCTGAGGCTGAACCCGGACAAGACGGAGGTCCTGAGGGTGGGTGGCCCCTCCATTGGTGGTTTGGGAAACTCCCTCTCTTTTGGGGGGGTGACTCTCACCGCAAAGAGTGAGGTTCGCAGCTTGGGGGTTCATCTGGATCCGGTGCTCACCATGGAAACCCAGGTGGCGTCAGTGGTCCGCTCCGCCTACTTCCATCTGTGGCAGATTGCCCAGCTGCATCCCTATCTTGATGGCGGGGCGCTCACCACTTTGGTCCATGCGCTTGTAATCTCGAGATTAGACTACTGCAATGTGCTCTACGTGGGGCTACCTTTGAGATTGATGCGGAAGCTTCAAATGGTGCAGAATGCGGCGGCCAGACTCCTTAGTGGGACGAGAAAATATCAGCATATTTCCCCCACTCTGGCTGCCTTGCATTGGCTGCCCGTTCGTTTCCGCATTGATTTCAAAGTGTTAATGATGACATATAAAGTCCTAAACGGTTTAGGACCTCGATATCTATCGGAACGCCTCCTCCCACTTAGATCTACTCAAATCACTCGTTATAGCCAGGAAGGGCGGCTGAGGGGGCCTAACGCCGAGGGAGACCCGGAGAGAAAGAACAAGAAACAGGGCCTTCTCGGCAGTGGCCCCTCGCCTTTGGAACAGTCTCCCTTCAGAGATCTGCCTGGCTCCCTCACTGGGTGTTTTTAAGAGCCAACTTAAGACCTGGCTCTTTAGGTAGGCTTTCCCTCCTGTCACCACTTGATTATTTTTATTTTCCCATCTTGAATGATATCATTATTGTTGTTTTAATTTATTATGCTATTTTCATTGTTAGCCGTCCAGAGTAGACTTGGTCTAAATGAGCGGGGTATAAATTTAATAAATAAATAAAAACTGAGATGATCCTGGATGCAGATATAGTCAATGCCATGGATCCCCCCTCTCTCCATATTTGGTCAGAGATGAGAAAGGTTACTTTCTTGGATTAGATCTCCTGGAATACCCCAGCCAGGAGAGACAGCTGGAGCATTCTGGGAATTCTCCTCCAAAACCTGAACTTTTCCCATCCCTGTTTTAGGTGAGGACTGCTCTGCTGAAATCTAAATGTAGAAAACTATTTTTAGGGATTCTGTGATGTGCTTCAATTTTATTCAGTGTTACTTAGCTTTGCTTTTAATACTTTACATGTCTGTTTAAGCAAGGAACTGTCCTTTGAATTAATAATTCCTGCAATACATGAAGACCCATAAAGTATCTATTTTGCTTTGATAATCTGCACTTTTAGATTGGGAAAAACTCTTTGGGGCAGAGGTAATTGCATCGTAACCTTAACAACAGCAACTCCCTCCAATTTGGCAAGTCAACTAACAATAAAAAGTAACAGAAAATTATATAAGCTTACAAAAAGCTTCTGTTTCAAAGACTGCCAAATATGATGAGGACGAGATGGAGGTGTGAGGTAGGAAACTATACCGGATTAGAATTTTGTTGACCTTAAGTAGTTGGCATTCAGTTTTGGCCAATAAAACAATGCTGGTGGGTGTTTGCTTCCTCTGTCCCTCTACCATCTTGAGCTTCAACTTTAACCCTAGTTTCCAACAGCAGCATAAAGGCACTGATTTTGATTCTGACTTCTGAACACTGCATTTGCCACTACTTCCGCCAAAAATCAAACAAACTATCTTGCCCACTGAGCATTGGCTGTGTAATCCACTGTGGACTGATTACCCAACTGCTTGGGATCTTCCAGATGACATAGTATGAATGGCAACCACTAAGTCAACACACCTTAAGAAGAAGAAAAAATGTGCCTAGATTCTTCTCATGTTTTATATCTATGCACGTAAAGGTATTTCTACTTTACATACTCTCTTGGAATAAGAAAGAGCTGGGAAGCAAACTACCAGGAATACAAATGGTTTTAGTGCTGCTTCACTAGCAAACATTATTTGTGGTTCTGACACTATGAAAAGATGATTTATTGAACAACCAAACACAGCACGGAAAGAAGATATTCACATATCCTGCAGCCAAAGAGTTACAAAGAATTTCCCAAAAACGAGCTATCCGCATAAGACCTAGAAGGATGACATCTTGAAGAAGCGAAAATATGAGATTGGGCTGAAAGAGGAGGATATATTTGGCTTGATAAAGAAGTTATTACCGTTGACTCTTCACCACCAGTGACAGTTGAAGAACGAGCTCTCCTAGATGGGCCGCTTTGCTGTTAAATAATAATAATTGTTAGAGTTAAGGGCTGATCAGGAATGGAAGTTACAAATTACATGTATAATGTCAGGAAAAGAAGAAAATGAAAGCCAACTTTTTAATAGTTGTGTAAAGCTCTAAATTGACTCTGCAAGGATGGAAAGAAGGTATAAGAGACCTTTGGGTAGTGTGGGCGGCATATAAGTTAAATAAATAAATAAATAAATAAGTCACCGGCAATTAAGTGAAAGTGAGAGTTACTTCAGCAGGCAGGAGGTGATAAGTTTCTGATAACTGGCACTTTTATCCTAAATATTTCTGTTGCCTGTCCTGTTCTATCAAGGATGATAGCCAAATGTAGTAACAATTCCACATTAAGGCCATGCTATGTTAGATCAGGATAACTGTGTGCACACCTTCTTCTAAAGGATTCCTATACTTGAGTCAGCGAGACAAGGTTTTGGAAGAGTTACTTTTTTTTTGGAAGAGTTACTATAATTCCCAACCAATACTCTCTAGCCAGAATGTTTATTAGAGGTCTGATACATGTAATAGTTCTCAGCCTTCAGCTTGTTATTCTTCCACTTAACTGTGGCAGTGTTTAATTTAATCACTTAAGAAGACATTCTTGACTCTTCCAGCATTCTGATCTCCAAAATCCATGTGTGGACTGCAACCCAGTTACTCTTCAGATTTTGCATTTCTCTGAATTTTGTAATGCTGTTTTGGCTCAGAAAAAAATGTACCAAAAGACATATAAAGAGGTATAATTCAGGATGAAATACATTTAGAAAACTGTATAAAAATGTTGTTCTTGATGCATGTGAATTCTCATGTGGATTAAAAATCACAGAGATTAATGCAGGGACAGTTCAAATGGATTTGTGAATGGACATGTGTGAAACTGACATGACCCAGAAATAGACAGATCCACCCATCCCTGCTTGGGCAACAGCACACTCTATTCAGTTGGGCTTACCCAGGTGTGCATAACTGGACTTGGGCCATTACATAAATCACTTTTGAAAGTTTTCTGTGATATGTATGTGAGAGAAGGCATAGTACTGATACTGGTGCAGAAATCCTGGTCCGGTGCTGCTTGGGATGCTGAAAGAGAGTCACATTTTTCCCTCTGGAGTATGCTTGATGACACAAATGGAACAGAAAACACTGGTAAATTGAATCAATAGAGTGCAAACAGTGTTAGTCTGCAAAGGAACGGCAAAACCCCAAAAGTAACAAACAGGGAAAAACAACCAACCAACAAAACATTTCAGGACACTCTGGGATCTTCCCCTGTTTTCTCATCATATTTTTAAAGTTTAAATGTTAAGAAAATAGACATTTTCACGCTTAATGTCATACATCATAAAATCATGACTTTTTTACATTTAGGGCTTCATAACAAGGTCTGTTACGTCCTACTTGTTACACAGGGCTTACTCTCAGCTACGTATGCACAGGACTGCATCATCATCATCATCATCCTTTTCATTAGTAGGTACTACATAATAAAGCATAAAAGCAACAGAAACACAGATTCAAAAGCAGTGGGAGTGGAACTGACTGCCACTCTGATCGGAGTATATTCCACAACCTGGAAGCCATGCATGAGAAAGCCCACCCTTCCACATGCCTATCAAGCAGGCCTCTGCAGCTCCTCTCAGGAAGACCTCTTCTGAACACCTGAACATACCCCAGACAGCCAGGACTCAAACCATTTAGAGCTCTGAAGGGTAAAACCAGTACCTTTAATTGAGTCCTGTGACCGACCGGTAACTAGTGCCAGTCTTTCACTATTGGGGTCATATCATCTCAATACTGTGCACCAGTTGGCATCTTCCTTGCTGCATATTGCACCAAACGAAAATCCTGGGCCCTTTTCAATTGTAGGCCTCCATACAGCATACTGCATTAGTCAAAAGATACAATGTAACTAAGGTACTGGATGACTGTTCTTAAGTCAGGGAAGCCTCTCTAGCTGGCTCACCAAGTGGAGTTGTGCAAAAGTATTCCATGTCACCGGCCAGCTGGGAATGCATAGCAGTGCAGAATCAAGGAGTTCTCCCAGACTAAATCCCTGACCTGTCTAAGAAGTACAAATCCTTCTAGAACAAGGTGAGTCAATGTCTCCAAGTCTGACTTTCAACTGTCAGCACCTCCATCTTGTCAGGATTTATGTTCAGCTTGGTCATTCTCATCAAGCCCATTACTGAGCTCACACAGCATTAATAAATCTTGACTGCTCCCTTGGTAGTAGATGATAAAGAGCAATAAAGCTGGGTGTCATCTGCACACTAGTGGCATCTCATTCCAAGTCTACGATGACCTCTCCCAATGGCTTCATATAAATGTACAAGGGTTCAATTATATAGGATAGGGAAGAGCCACTACAAGCCCCCCAACACCATCTTTTGAGTATGCCTTGATAGGAATGACTGGACCCAGTGTCCCCAATACTCAAACCATCTAGGCAATCCAGTAAGTTACCAGTTTTAATATTATAAAAGGCCACAATGGTTGTCATGACAGACATAAAATTCTGAGTCACACTTGACTAAATGATGATCCTAAGCAAACTTAGCAGGAAGTAAACCCTCCGTGGAACTGAGTTCAGAGTAGATATGCATAAGATTGGCCTATAAATCACAAAGCCTGAGGTTTTCAATTTTATTTCAATGATCCTTCTTCCACCCACATCTACCGTGTTTCCCCGAAAATAAGACAGGGTCTTATATTAATTTTTGCTCCAAAAAACACACTAGGGCTTATTTTCAGGGGATGTTTTATTTTTTTCATGTAGAACAATCTATATTTATTCAAATACAGTCATGTTATCTTCTTCTGATTGCTGCACAATGGTGGAGGGTAGGATTTCACTTAACTAGGGCTTATTTTTGGGGTAGGGCTTATATTACGAGCATCCTGAAAAATTGTACTAGGTCTTATTTTCAGGTTAGGTCTTATTTTCGGGGAAACAGGGTAAATATAATATAAGTGCAAACATCCTTCACAGAGCTAGCCTGCACTGCAGTCACACATCGTATAACACCTACTCCTATCCCAAATTTACAAACATGAAGCTCAATTCCCATTCTGATGAAAGGTTTAAGCCTACATGGCTAAGAAACAGCATCAGCATAACAACATACAGCTTCAGGCACTTCTCTAGTCAATACTGAGAATATCCATTCTCATACTTCTATTCTCTATGTGCTGCCTGGCAATAGATAATTGGAATCATAGTTTAAGTAAAGAGCAGGAGAAACGGGCCCAAATACATTGAAAACAGATGTTGATATACAGAACACATTTTTTAAAAAAGGCAGACTGGAAAAACAAATCAGAAAACCACACTTACCAGTGATAAATGAGTCTGCTCAGCAACAGCATCAGTTACGCTGCAAGATCTTAGCCGTGCAGACGGGTCTCTCTGCTGAAGGAAAGAAAATACAGTGACTCATTAGCTGTACACTGAGCTTAATATTTTTCCTTGAAATCAATATGAGTCAGATATACTTTTCAGTATGACATTTTTCTATCCTTCCTCAAACTGATTGCTAGAACTCAAAACCTGCTCCGCCATCTTGTTTTGCAGACCACCCTCAAGAGACCTGGTTTGTGAATCTGCTCTGAACATGAGCAGTATTTCAGCATTGTTTAATACAGCAGAGGAAGGGGCTAGATGGGCTGGGACGATAACTATAGGATTTGATGGGATATTAGCTTCAGTGGTTATTTTACAAGAAAAAGACAGGAAAAGATAATGAAAACATGGAAAGCCTTTCATGGGGAACATGGCACTTCAGCAGGGAGCCTTCCTTATGCAAATCATGCCTCTCAGAGCCTCAGCAACACCACTGTTAAATGGAATAATAATACTGTCAACACTAAAGCACTGTTACTTTTTTGGACTACAACTCCCAGAATTCCCCAGGCAGCATTGTTGGCTGTAGAATTTTGGAAGTTCTGGTCTAAAAAAATAATAAAAAGATCTTATTTTTCCCTCTCTGCCTACAGCCTCCCCTGCCCCATTCCAATTTGCTCGGGAGGACTAGAGATGTTGGAGACCTGGCGGGAACAAGGTACAAGACGCAGGAGAAGATGGGAAAGTGGTGTTGCAGAATCAGAGGCCAGCTCACAATTCTTGATCAAACCTACAATTTTTTCTTTGGCCAGAGTTAAACCAAAGGTCATTTGCACATAGAACAGGGAATCAAGAGAAGGCCAAATCCAACTTGGATTTCTTTACTGTGATGAAAAGCCGCTCTATCCATACAATTCCTGGCTGTCTTCTTTACTGAAAAATTAAACAAGCAAAACAAAGCCAAAACGAGGTTGTAACTTTGAATTGAACTGTTGTGAAATTGTTATTCAGTAATTTGATCCAAGATTGGAAAAGATGCCCTTTTTAAAACTACAATTCCCACAGTGGAAGCCATGTGGAGGGTTCTGGAAATTGCCACCCAAAGAAATTACTTTTCCAAGCTCTGAATTTGATAGTTTTACTATATTTGATAGCCTACTGCAGAGACAGAGGTTGGGAGTTTGATTCCTGAGTGTGTGTCCCAGGACTAGTGCCAGTTGGAATAGTCTTGGGCAAGCTTCACAGTTCCAGGGAGCCCCCAGAACAAGACAACAGTAAACCTCTTCTGAGCAATCGATACTTAAAAAACCTTGGAAGAGGTCACTGTAAGTCAGAGTCAAGTTGATGGTACATAATTATTTTCATTATACTGTTGTGAACACATTTCTTCTGAACATTGAATGCACTGCTTCTTCTGAGAAGCTGGTATACAAATAAATGGATGCATTGTAACCAAAGACCATAATGCTGCATCAGATGGTCACCAAGTGAATTTACGCCACAAAGAAATTCATCCTATGCATATCCTCCTCATCCTTCTAGCTTTTTCTATCTATTTCATATGTTGTCCCTGGTACCCCTCTGCCTATGAACGACTGAAGAACAAGCATCTGCCTTATTTTGAGTCAATCTAGCCCAGTAATGTCTGTACTAATTGGTAGAAGTTTTCTTGAGTTACAGGCAGGAATCTTTGCCAGCTCTCCCTTGGTATGATGGGGACTGAATCCTCCACTCAGGCTGATGCACTTGCTCATGTTTAAAAGTAAGCTTTATTCTTCAGTGGCTTTGTTATGTTTCCCCTGTATGTATCCTTGCTAACAAGATGCTTAAGACAGAGAAAGAAAAAGATTTTGGCAACACACCTACCTACACAACACTCATCAAGCAGCTTTTCACAGGAAATCTGCCTGTTCTGTGCATTTGTGGATTTATTATCCACTATCTGAGGATCCAAGGTTGGAAAACATTGCCTCACAGGATTCTTGCTGCTGACCTACTGCACTTTTTGTCATTAAGGATGTCAGCAAAGCATAAAATGGGGATAATATATTCCTAGACTAGCCAAAAATGTCTACCGTTTCTAATGGGAGGGAAATAAACTTTCTGTAATGTTCTGGTGCTTGAATCTTCCAGTAGAATTCTTAATCACTGTGTCACTGGAGCTGCTTCTACCAGTTATGTAGAGCTTTTCGATTCAAGTTCATTGAGTCTATTAACCTGCTACTATCCTCATTACTTCTAGAAAAAAAAAGTTATACCCCATTATACCTCAAGAAAGCCCCCTCAAGTGGATTTCTCCATATACTTCACTAATCTAGTGCAACTGCACAACAAAGTAGGACTCAGTTTTTAAATTAATGGCAGAGACCTTCCGTACTCCTAGAACAGCTCCTACAATATTTGGCAATTAAAATCCCATCCTGAGCCGTTGCTATTCTAACTCAAGAGAATTAATGCCTCGGCTCATGTTTACCACTAATTTTCTCAAAATGGTCTCAGAAAACGTTTCACAGACATCTTAAAGTAAAAGGTTGATTGCTGGTGAAAACAATGTTTTTAAAGGAATAATTATTGCAGAGAAAGATACCCTAGAAATAAATATTTCATGCCAATCTATATTCTCTTCCCAGCACCAACATCCCATCTGCTTTTCAGAACAGACACTGGATTTTCAGTCAATGCATAGCACGCAAATTCATTCACACAGGATTCCAGACCACAACGGTGTTAAGTACTTTACATGTAACTAGAAAGTGCTTATCTCATTTCTCCCTTCTTTTCCTAGGGAAGATGGCACATGCTAAGGAAGCAATAGTGCCACAATGTCAGGCCTCTACAAGAATGAAAATCAGTATCTTTCTTCCATGCCTTTAGTTTCCCCCATGAAAAAATGGGAAGCAGTTCCTGTCCTGTCGCATCCCATCCAGTGTCTGCTACAATCAATGTGTCAGGGCATAGGCGCCATGTCCAGGAAGCAGGCATGGAAGTCTGGGATAATAAGGCAGGAGTAAGGAGGGTAGCCACATCCTAGAATCCTGAGCTCAGAATGGCTGGAATGACGCCAAAGCAAAGCAAAGCGTGCTGCTGATATACTGCCCCATAGTGCTTAAAGCACTCTCTGGGCAATTTACAATTTAATTATGCAAGCTACACATTGCCCCCCCCCCCCCCCTCAGCAAGTTGAGTACTCAATAAATATACTGACCTCAGAAGGATGGAAGGCTGAGTGAACCCAGGTCATGAGCAGGGTTTTGGCTGAAGTATTGCAGTTTAACCACTGTGATACAAGGCTGGAGCCCACATACACAGTCTTTTGGGCCCAGGAGGTTCTTTTTCAACTTAATTTCATGACAAGCTCGCTTTACCAAAGGCAGCCTGACTCATTATGTTAACAGAGTGAGAGAGCACCAAGGCTTGGTCAGAAAAGCTATCAACACCAAAATACTACTATAGATACCTCCTCTTGTCTCCTGCCATGGGAGAAAACAAGACAAGTGTATGCAGGATGGTCTCCTATGATTGCATTTTGGAGGACTCAAAGCCAATGTCTGTATATCTGTGGGACTGACAGTACTAAAATGATCTTTGAACAATTTTAAGTTATGCTGAAAAAATTTTAAATTAGATCTATTTCAAATTAGATGGATCCAGACCAACATTCCCTCTAATTTTCTGCCAGCGCACGCGGGGGGAGGGGGGTACCCGTGTATGTGGGATTTCAGTCGCAACCGGAAGCAAATGGGTGGCAACAGTGGCTTGGCTGCGTGGGTGTGCAGCTTAGAGGGAACACTGATCTAGACTCTGCTCCCTCTGAGGATCACGTGGGAGAGTCCTAGCCACCAGATGTTGGATTTCGGAGCTCCGGTATTTTGCTTTTTTCCCCTTTGCTTCTTCCTAATTTATGTTGTCTCGTGACTCTGCTCCCTCTGGCTTTCCCCTCAATCCTCAGCAGAAAATTCAGTCATCTGCTCCAGAGAGAGGGAGAATCTTTTGGACTGGATTTGGGGAAGTCACATATAGTTGGAGAAGGAGTGTGGAATCAGATGAAGTCAATACCTCATATCCACCAACAGGATGCCTTGGCTAAGTGGAATGCCTTCCAGAGAGAGAAGGGCCCCTTCCATTTGCAGCACACAAACACTGGATCCATTGCCCTGTTTCTGCAATGTATTTCTACTTCTTCCTATCAGAACTCCTGTGTTAATTATGTCAGTTACATTTGATCAATATATTATTGAGAAGATTCATTCTCAAGCCTACGCATGAATTTTAATAGCTATGTACTATTTATTTGTTTCAGACTGGCTGTCTCTCAGTGAAAAATGATTACATCATTTTGACATGGCTACCAGTTTCATATCAGAACCAAATTACACCACCTGCATGAACAAAGGGAAAGTGCGCAACCTGGTTATTACACCCTGCACTACTCCAATTTGGAATACACAGCTTTGACTTAGTCAGAACAGCCCGTAAATGATTTCCAAGCTTCAGACACATTTGAAAGAGCCATCCATACTGATCATGTAAGAAAAACATTATGTGAGCCCACTGGTGTTTAATTAAAGTATTCTTTGCCATAAACTGTTCATTGAAAGCATTTTCTAATTTATAGAAACATTGTCAGCTTCCTCTTTCTGGAATCTTGCATGGGAATGGTCACTTGAATTGGACTTCATTGTTCATTCTGTCCATGCTCATTAAAATAATCTAAGGTTTTATTTGCCTGTGGAAACAATATACTTATTTGCCCAATATTTTAAAGTAACACTTAAATGCAAATCTTTCCATATTTAGGTAACCTTTCCTTATCTTGTGTACTGAGCTGAAACTTACTGTATTGGAGAATGGTCTTGTTTTTAGTTAGAGGAGCATGCGTATGCTCATCCACAAGCATTGTGCGTACAGAGCATAACTAATATATTAACTCTGCTGTACATGGGGAACTCCATGCTCTCTAAGAGCTGTGTATCTGAATCAGTGCATCACAGCATCCTATAAATGTTTTGATTTGTTCCATATATAAAAAGAAAAATATTCAGAATCTTACTGGGATCTTACTCCAGAGTAAGTCACATAAGTCCTGGCAGTGAATTGCAGCTAATTAGCAAGGTGCTGGCCTAGTGTCTGGTCACATACCAGGCATGCAACCAGCACCTTGTAAATTAGCTGCAGTCTGCTACTATGACTTGTGCACTTTCACATACTCTGCAGCAAAAACCCACTGATACTCTGGCCAACATTCCTTAAGATACATTCCCTAGGAGTGTGGTGGGGCACTGCACCCCCAAATTGTGGATAACATGCTCTCCAGCTTGGACTACAGGCCACCTATGACACTCAATTTAAAAGGTTTTCAACTGTAGACTCAAATACAGGGCCAGAATTAACTGAAAACTGATTATTTTAATCCCCGAGTAGAAAAAATTTAGACCATTCAGAGTGAATACGCTTCGAAAGATATAATATCCATAGAAGGGTCACTTACAATCATCGAAGAGAGTTGTTCCCCATTGGAATCAGGAGTGATCTGAAGCCTTCGGTTCAGTTCATCAGACAGCTCCTGAGGACTGGTCCGAGAGATGGGTGAAGCAGGTGGTGGTGGCAGAGACAGGCTCAAGGAATCACTACTTGTATTCACTTCTTCCGAAATAGTTTCCCAGGGCTAATGAAATGGAAAAGTGTCAATGGTAAACATACAAGGAAAAGTTAAGCTTATCTGCCATTAACTTCCTAGAATACCCATTCCAAATAATGTGCACAGTCTCAGCTGGACAGCTTATCAAGGGAACTCAGCCCTCAACTGATATGTGCTTCTAAAGACTTGCTACATTGTGATTAGCATTTGATAATCAGTTTTTCCTGTAACATTCTGTAATGTGAGCTTTGTATGAGGGAGGTAAACGTTGACAATAGAAGAAACAGTGATGATGAAATTATAGAACATTGCCCCAGAACACTGGATTCTTTACAAAGGGATGAAGGTCCTGCTAGGGAAAGCATACTTCCTTCCCTGAAAGTGAGACACACATGGCAGCAAGACTTGTGTTATTGTGGTTATTGACTAGGGTGAGGAATCAATGAAGTATTAGCTGGGCTGCTTAAGAAAGAGGCAATACCTCTCAAGCAATACATGCTTTACAGGCTGTAAAACAGACCCTAAGCCAACCAAACCAGCTCCCTTCAATTTCATTCTATTTACCACATTGGGGGGGGGCCAGTTTTATTCTCTAGATGAGCCTCAACCCAGAAGTTGAAATCTTTTGTTAAGAATCCTTACTTTGAAAGAAATGTTATCATGTTATAATGTTATCAAAACTAAAAGTGCATGCAGTCCACACAGATACAGCGCCACGCTGTTATAGCATTATGGCACCACTTTAACTGCCACAGCTCCACCCTACGGAATGCTGGGACCTGTCGCTCCATGTGCTACAAATTCCAAGATTTTGTAAGATGATACTATGGCAGCTTAAGAAGTTTCAACCTACTACAACTATGTAGTATAGATACACTCTAGACTGCCAAGATTATAACCATCAACAATGGATTTTAAAAAATGACAATACCTAGAAATCTGAATTCTCCAAATACAATGCACACAAATTAAACAAATCATGCCAAGTATTATCCAGCTTAACAAAATGTGTATGAAAGGCTGTCATACAGAGGAGGGGCAGGATCTGCTCTTGATCATCCCAGAGTGAGGACACACAACAATGGGCTTAAGTTACAAGAAGCAAGATTTCGGTTGAACATCAGGAAAAACTTCCTAACTGTTAGAGGAATTACCTTGAGAGGTGGTGAGTTCTCCAAGACTGGAGGCATTCAAAAGAAATTTAGAAAACCACCTGACAGATCTACTTTGATTTGGGTTCCTGCCTTAAGCAGGGGGTTGGACTTGATGGCCTTACAGGCCCCTTCCAACTACATTATTCTATGAAAATATGATATACATATTTTTCTCTTACTATACTATCATTCACCCACCACAACAGCTTCCTAGAGAGTCTAAGACAGTGATGATGCCAAAGCAGTATCTGAATCTTGGGTACGACTGCGAGATACTAGTGGGACAGGTTGGGTTGGAATTCCAAGGAGCTCTTTTAGATGCTTTTAATACAGGACTGGACAACCTCCAGAGGCCCAGGGACTATTCATGCACTTCACTAGACCTTGGGAGAGCTGCTTTCACAATCATCACTCTACGTATATTTTTGTTCCTGAAATAATGTTTTAATGAAAAAGTTCTCTTCTATCTCCAAGTGGCCAAATGACTTTTTTTTTTAAATTAAAATTTAAAAATTAAAAATTGGGTAACAGAAAACCCTTTGGCCCTTCTGGGAAGCATGTTGCCCACCAATGATTTAATATATCACCACCTTTTCAATGCTCCTAAATCAGAAACAAATTTACTCATAACTGGATGTTCAAGGACTGATGTATAGCAGGGAAAAGCAATAAACAAAACATTATCACAGGGTCAAGGATAGACAAGTAGCTATATTTAGTTCTCCCTGTTAAAGAAATCACAAAGCAAGTTCATCAAATTTATTCTGTGGTTGCTCTGCTCAGACATGGCATACATTTACAACCAGATATTCTCAACTTATTTAAGCTGATATTATAGAAATAATATTACATGAATCACATTAAGTGCTCTCCATTAATTCACTGTGTGTTAAAACTGGACTAAACCAGACATCCAGTTGAACTGTACCTCACCATCAGTAACACCACATGCCTGATATTCTTCAATCGTTTCTGATGACGGTCATGTAAAAATATTCGCATTTACCCTGTTAGCATTAGGTTAAGCTTCTGAAAAAGGATTAGCAATGGCAGTTCTTACAGGCATGTTTTGATGCCCCACCATAATAATTTCATACTGACAGATGTACAACCAAAGAAAAAAATATGGTATTGTGCACAAAAAGACTTCCATCCCTCTGAACTGTTACTGCAGGCCATAGGCAACATGGTTATTAACTGAATAGGTTTACACACTTTTCTTTCCTTGCACAAGCAGAGCACGAACAGCTGTACAAACAACAGAGGGCCTTGTGGCATACGTGTCTTTGTTCTTTTGCTGCACACAGCTAGCTAGTTGGAAAATGCTCATAAATTTCATTTTTATTTGCATTACTTCATACGGGCAATTTAATGCTGCCCGCTTATATTTAATCATGTTGATCAAGTAGTTAAGGTTGCCGCAAAAATTCCGCTGTGAGAGCCCTGTTCCAAGAATGATTGCTACACGTAGCAAAGCCACCATCCATAACGAACAAGCCATTTACTGTTGTAGCGCTAAAGCTACAGAATGACTTCCCAGAGGCCAATGTTTCACAAATGATTTGTTGCTAACATCGACTCGAGTACCACACGCAAAAGCAGGCTCCGAGGCAAGATGTATAATTTGCTGGATGTATATCTGAATGCTCCGGAAAGAGCTAGTGAAGTGTAAATATCCTTTTTAATATCTACAAGCAGTTAAATTTGAGTTTTCTTTTAAAGTTTATCCGTATAATCAGCCATTGTGGACAGGGAAATTTAAAATCAAACCCAATTACTAAGGAAAAAGTGCCACCAAATTCAGCAAGGCACAGTTGCAACTGAATGTGCATAGGATGTAGGCCTGTCTCAAATATGTGCACCAGCACCCAGTAGCTACACTAACATCACATCTTATTTAACTTGCCCAACTCTCATTTGCATGCACTAGCTAATGAAAGTCAGCAGGGGGCAAGGATTTGTTAACATAAACAATAACAAGGGTAAGCAGCAAAGGTGGATGTGTGTGTGTTTTCATCAAATCTCTTGCTCTGTACTATTTGTCACTGCCTTTTGTTTAGAACTACTCATTACAAAAATATTAGTCACATTAAAAGAAAATTGAGAAAACCACTTAAGGGAATATAGAAGCATCAGTTCAAGTCACAAACGTACTTCGGGTACCTCTCCACCCTCCAAAGGCTCTGGATCCAAATCCTCGCTAATGTGTCTCCTGGATCGAAACCTTCGATGGGCTGCTTCTTGATTTATCTGCCTGATGTTGTTGTCTGATTCGGCGGACACATCCCTGAAAGATTGGGTTGACAAAAGAGTAATGAGTTGAGAAAGGTAGTAGAAACATTATTAGCAGCAGCACTGCTAAATTAACATCAAAATAAAAATTACTATTTCATGGCCTCTAAAGTCTCTTCTGTGCATCTCATATTTGTTAACAAAGTAAGCAAGTGATCAATTATTTCTCTGGGATGCTGGCAAGTTAAATTAAACAATGATCTATCTGTACTCCAGAGCAAATAAAGCCTGTAGCAGGTCTCAAACCATTAGCTTCTAGAAGGGCCAATTTCAGTGCTGGTGGCAGCAAATGCCAGGAACATAGTCTGGGACAAAGCAAACACTGTGTGTTTAAGGTGCAGCACGGAACTTAATACAATGCTGTTGCTATGTTGTTGATACAATTCCACTGATGCTACCATCTCCAAACTGAAAAATGTGAGGTTGAGACAACATCTCAACCTCCATGATTTTTTTCTTTTTTTTAAAAAAAGAGAAAAGATTCCTGCAGTAAAATGGTAGAAAATGGGTTGTAATTATTCTAAAGAAGATTTAACTCACTACTGCCACCCCCCTTTTTCTCACAAAAGTTGGGTTTCAAAAATATATTTTATAGGACAAAAATGCTTTTGGTGTCGAGAAATGTACTGTGGCACCCTCAAACATGACAAAACTGACCTCCCCAGGCCCAATACACAGCCTAGAACTTTTTGAGCGAAAACATATTTTTATTTTTGGGTGTGTGTATGTGTGTGTGGTTATTGGAGGGGAGTTTAATTTCAGCCCCTGTGGGCCACGTGCTACCTATCTCTGCTCTATAGTGAAACAACCTCACACCCTGTACAAACTACTATAGATTGCTACAGCCATGGATGCAAACTAATTTAAAAGATCACTGGAATAAAATAAACTTGATCATCTGAACTAGTGGATGCAACTCATGCTTCAAAAGAGTGGAATCAAATTGTTACAATTTATAGAAACTGGATCAGATTATAACCCCATCCTAAATCCCTATCAAACCAAAGAAAGAGATATTGGTTTGGGAAGGAGCCACAACTTAGTAGTAGAGAACATGCTATGCATAAATAAAATCCACATTTCAATCTATGTCATTTCCAATTAAAATGAAGCCATGATACAGGATGGAGACACATCTGCATGAGACCCCAGCTAGCATGGTGAATGTACAGCTGGCACGATAGCGCTCAGTGATTTAGGTATCTGGCTGTGGAGCCAGAGGCTGGGAATTTGATTCCTCACTGTGCCTCCAGAGAAGAGCCAGTCTGTATAGCCTTGGGCAGTCCCAGGGTGCCTGCAGAAGAATGGAATGGCAAACCATGTCTGTGTATTCTCTACCCTGGAAAGGGTCACCATAAATTTTAACTGACTTGACAGCACACAATAATTATTATTATTACAGTCCAAACGATCTGGAGGGTACCACATCGAGGAAGATGAAGTGCACAGTACTGGAAATCGAACAAAAAAACCTGGTGAAGCATAAGTGAGGTTTATAGAGAAAATCCCTACACCAAATAGTTATAGAAGTGTAACACCACTAACTGTCCTGGCTCCATGCTATAGAGCAGCGATGGCGAACCTATGGCACGCGTGCCACAGCTGGCACGCGGAGCCCTTTCTGCTGGCACGCGAGCCATAAGTCGCCAGACCACTACTCCCCCCCGTGCAGCCAAACCTGAGAAGGCAGCTGCAGCCGCAGTGCTGGCGCTTTGGCAGGTGAATCTGGAGCAGCTGGCGCTGGCAGCAGATCTGGAGTGGGGTCTCGAGGCACCTCTGTGCCAGGATTCCCCCTTCCGCTGCCACTTCTGGTTCTGCAGCCGCCACTTCCGGTTCCTCCGCTGCTGCCACTGCGGCACACCGCCCTCTAGTGTTTTTTTCCCCCCAGTTTGGGCATGCGAGCCCAAAAAGGTTCGCCACCACTGCTATAGAGAATCCCATGATTTGCAGTTTGGAGAGATATCTATAGTTCTCCACTAGACAGCTCTAGTGTGTTCTTCTGAACTACAACAGAGAATTCTAAGTACCTAAGTAGACTATGATCATAAAGATTAAAATACAATAGGATAGAACCGTGGTAGTTAAAATGGTATAAAAGTGCTGGAAATGTATGGGGCAGATGCACTCCTGTTCAAGAATGGACTGGAAGAGAGCACAGGTGGAATCCAGGTACAGAAAAGACAAAATAGAGGGTTTTTACCCAGAACAAACGATATTCGATAAACTTCTGTTAGGCTCAAAAGGTAAAATAATTAAGAAAATGTATAATTATTTGTTAGAAATTAAAATGCAAGACGAGATGGTTAAAGAATGTATGATTAAGTGGGCACAAAATATAGGACATAATATTGATATTAATCAATGGTTGCAAATATGGCAAAATAATATAAAGCTTACAAAATCAGTTAATTTTAAGGAGAACATATACAAGATGTTTTTACAGGTGGCATATGACTCCGGAAAAATTGTCAAAGATTTATACAGATGTGTCAAATGTTTGTTGGAAGTGTGAAGCACACGAGGGAAGCTTTTATCATATGTGGTGGACTTGCAGAGTAGCGAAACAATATTGGATAGGAGTGCATATGTTGTTACAAAAAATATTGCTTTGTAAGGTTCCACTAACTCCAGAACTGTTTCTATTGAGTATGATACCAGACAACATAGATAAGACAAAGAAGTGCTTAGTTATATATATAGTCACTGCAGCCAGAATTCTTAACGCCAAAAATTGGAAAAGACCGGTGATACCGAAACAAGAGGAACTTATTGAGAAGATACAGGAAGCGGCAGAAATGGACATTCTATCAGAAGTGTTGAAAGACTGTCCAATACAAAAAGCAACTGAACGATGGGATTTATTTTATAAATGGTTCGAGTCACCAGATAGTGTTTGAATAACATAGATCTAAACTAGGATGTAAATGTGAATTAAAAGCTGGAGGGCAGCGAATAGTAGAAAAGCAGAAAGTTTGAATTTTGATATTGCAATATGAATAGACTGGATGTCAGTATATTTTGTGTTTCTCCTCCCCCCCTTCTTCCCCCCCCCCCCTTACATTTCCCTTTACCCTCTGTATCCCATACCCTATCCCAAGTTATTAAATTAAAAAAAAAAAAGAATGGACTGGAAGGAAGGCTATTATCTAATATATTTTGTAGCATAATTCTACCAATTAATATCAGTTTTTCAAGATGACAATTCATATTTAAATGCCACACCCATGAGCTTAATAAATCAACTTCCCCTACTGAAATATGTAACTATTGGAATAGTCCAATAGATATTTGTTGAAGTGTAATATATATATATATATATATTGCAAGAGAATATGTGTGTGTGTGTGTGTATAAACACACACGCACCACATTCTCTTGCAATATTTATATCCAACTGGAAAGAAAAAGTAGCTCCTTGTCAAAACACACACAACCCACTCCCCCCAAAAACCCGAATATTAAACTAATGCCTAGTGTCAGCAAAGATCACAGCCTATTCAATTATGCATGGCATTTGAAGTTAAGCTTTTTGTATTTTTAGAAGGATAATTATAATAAATGCTGAACTGTGAACATGAAAAGAACTCCATCACCAGGGTAAGAAGATTACATAAATTACAAGTGTAATTTAAAGCAGCGGTTGTGGGAAGAAGCTTTGACATCACTTAAACTAATTAGAAAACTAACCTCTTCACTTTGCATCGTTGGCATAACGACTTAAACTCTGAAGATGCATCGCAGCAGATGCAAATTGCTAACCCACTGTTGATGTTACCCGCAGAAAAGCTTGGGGAGTGGGCCATGCCCATCATGGTTCCAGTTCATGATGTTGCTAGAAAAAGCTACATGATGCTGCAGAGCACAAGTGGAGCTGTGCTCTAGATTCCACAGGAACAAAAGCACACATAACAGTATGTGCAGGGAGAGGAGAGAGACCCTGTGGGGTATTATATATTCCCTGGTGGCTATTGTGAACAGCTGAAAGAGAAAGCATAGGATTCTTTACAACAGGGGTAGGGGATGGGTGGCCTCCACCATTTTGCTGTACGGTAATGCCCATTAGCCCTAGTCAGCATAGCCAATGGAGTCTAGAAACACCTGCAGGTCCCTACTTTCCACATCACCTTTTGCAGGTATCACTGACTTCTTCCTATTTCTATTTCTAAACATGGAATATTAATTCAAAATGAAGTTTAAAATATGGTAAGTGGAAAAAAGAAATGTGAAGAAGTAATGTGTTACTTCCAGTGAAGTTATCTGTAAAAAGGGCACCATAAAGTTATTTTTGCAAAATAATACAACTAGTTAAGATCATTAAAGTATGCTTCCTTGTTATTTGTAAAAAGATTTGGGGGGATTTTGAACTAGTTTTCTATTTTTCAATAACCTTTTGGAATGAAAAGTGTCGCATGTTAATGTGACTATTAAAGAAAGACGTAATTGTCAATAGTTACTTTGGGGGAAAGAGTAATGCATAAAGTGTTACTTTTTAAAAATGACATTTCATAGAGTGTGGATTTAACAAACAACATCAGAAATTAAGGCAAAAAGAAAACATACTGATTGTAAGTTCATTTTGTTATGTTTATGCTGTAGGAAAACATTAAGTATGTTGTTCAGTGTCTCATCCATTCTGGATAAAAAAAAATATGTTACATGGTATAGGTTGTGTCTACTGTGCACTAGCTTTTGCATTTGTATTGTGTTCTAAACTTGTTGAGCCACAACACTTTTTAAAAAAAACATGTACAGAAATGTAAGCAAGCAAGTAGTCTGAGCCCTCTGAAGCAACATCTGCTGTGCATCCAGCTCTCCACTAGTTCCAAAATCAGTCATGTGGCAAACATCCTATCAAAGAGTACAAATGGTTTGCATAATTATTGTTGTTTATGTGTCCCCCCCGCCCAATAGGATTCTGTCTTTGGAATTTGCCTTAACTTTACTAAGACCAATATAATGTAATCAGCAACTGGTATTCGCTGTGTTTGCTTCCAATTGTTATTTTTCTATGATTCTATTATCCATGCTTTTTGTTCTGGGATGTACGCTAGGTTATATGACTGATGTTGGTGGAGATAGGCACTTTTTTACATTAGGATTCCCAGGTAAGTACAGTGTCCACAGTCATCATCAGGCATTCATGTTCATGGTAGGAACAGTCTGTTGTTCTGTATGTACCTGTTGCTGCTTTGCAGAAAGAAGATATCTATGTTACAAGACATCCAACTTGAACAGCCATGAAACATTTCAGATAGGACTACATGACACCCTCTTGTTTAAGTTATGCTGAGTGTCACTCACACCAACTTTGAGTCCTGTAGCACTTTATTATTTATTAGATAATTCTACTACTAGATAATTTATACATTACTTTCCCTCCAGTGAGCAAAAGGCAGTGCACATAGCCTTCTTTCTCCCCATTTTACCATCACATAAGACTAGCTGAAAGGTAATGGCTGGATCAAGGTGAGTTTCATGCCTCAACAGGGATGAGATCCTGGAACTCCAGTCCAGCACCTAACCCTCCCTATATCACACACTCTCTCTCTAAGATCTGGTCAGATAAAGTCTGACAATAGCTTGTGGTTGGCAAGATATCCCTTGAAATAAAAAGAGAAATCTAGATAAGTTACTTTTTTTCACCTGAGTGTTAATTATTTTCTTTAAAAAAATTACAAAGTGCCACACTGGTGTACTGTCAGGTAGAGAAAAATGAGTAATTAGAATGGATGTACTACACTGAAACATTCCTAAATCTCTGGAGATTGCCTTTCTCTAGCCTAGAAGATGGGCAATACCTGCACTGCATCACCAACTGATCGACCCATGCTACAAAGCTAGTGTGTTTCACACACTATGTCAACAAGGACTGAAAAACAGGGGGCGCGCCTCATGATGGAGAGCCAAGTGTTCAGACTTTACAGATGTTTTTATAGGGCACAATTACTGAGCTACAACAATAGCATTAACTGTATTTATGTTAATATGCAATAAGCAAATTAGGACAGCCAGTAAATACTGCAGTAAGTTTTCCTTCCTACAGTATTACTGGAAGGAAAACTCAGGAACATGAACATCAACTGCCAAGCCTCTAATTAAAATTCCTTTGTACCTGAAGACAACTCCAGAAGCATGAGCATGAGCTGCAAGAAATTCCATTGTATAAACTCAGGTGTTAAAAGTATCAGAGCAAATGTCCCTTATATCCAACAGGAATACTTTCTTCCTTATTTTGCAGTCTCACAGCACAGAAGAACTTTGAAAAACAGATCAACATGATCTGTTCACTGAGCAAACCAGACAGGCTTTACTGCAGGGAAATATATAATCCTAGGGGACACCTACAATTACGCGAAGAATCAATACCTTAGAGATTCACCAATGTGCAGAAAAGGTCTCTTTTCTAAGGAGAGCAGTAACCTAGAAAGACTACCCTGAATACAGGGAATTTAAATGGCTCTGCTTTAAGCCATTTTACATTACAGGTATACTTGATGCAATCTGCTCTGACTTAAAACAGTCAGTAAGTTAAATATAGCAACATGCCCTAAAATAGCACTTTTATCAATATTTGATAGGGAACAATGGAATTGGACAGTGAAAGAATTAATTTCAAACTTATTAACAGTGGCAGGATTAATGATTGCAAAGAACTGGAAAGTAAAGTATGATTTTCAATTAAATGATTAGTATAAAGAAGTTTGGAATATAGTTATTAATGATAAGCTAACATGTAACATTAGAAGGGGAAAACTATGAGTATTTTTAGTGTTATCTGGGGAGCTTTTATTGACTCTGTGCTAACAAAAGGGAAGGATTGTGAACCTTTGCAAGATTCAATGCAATCTTGGAAGGGGAATCGGGTTTTGTAAATGGAGAAGAACGGATTAATTTCCAGTGGTCCTGGTGGAGGGGAGCACTGTTTGTATAACTATAGTTTATGTTGTTTTTATGCTTATTAAATGTTTTCTTTAGGTTTGTATTTTTAGGTATGTATTTTCTTTTCTTTTTTTGTATTTCTTTTCTTTTTTTTTATTTAAATAAATAAATAAAAAACAGCCAAAAAAACATCTGAGTGTTCAATTAAAGTGTTGGCCCACTGAAATAAACAGGATTAAGAATCCAATCCGATATACTCTTACACAGAAGTGTATAAAATTGGATTGAATCTTAGAAGTTTGTTGTAGGGAAAAATGGATGAGAACATGTTTTTAATGTAATACTTGTTTAATTCCTTTTAAATATTTGTATACATACTGTTTTTAGCTTTTAAATATTGTCTTTTTAATGATGTAAGCCGCTTTGGGTCCTTTTTAAGGAGAAAGGCGGGATAAAAATATTTTAAATAAATAAATAAAATAATAAATACAGTGGTGCCTCGACTTACAAACCTCCCTACTTATGACGATTTCGAGTTATGACCAGCTCTTGCTTCTACTTGCGACTGGAGTTCCCCTCTTTTTGTGCTGAGGGGGTCTGTTTGCTGGAACAAGGTGTTGGTGGGTGGGTTTAAAATGTGTTTGGTTTTAAAATGTGTTTTGTTTAAAAGGTGCTTGGTTTGGTTTAAAATGTGTTTTGTTTAAAAGGTGCTTGGTTTGGTTTAAAAGGTGCTTGGTTTAAAATGTGTTTGGTTTAAAAAGTGTTTGGTTTAAAAGGTGCTTGGTTTGGTTTAAAATGTGCTTGGTTTAAAAAGTGTTTGGTTTAAAAGGTGTTTTGTTTAAAAGGTGTTTTAGACTCCAAACTCTCCCCCCCCCAATTGTCTTCTCTCTATCTTCTCTCTTTTTGTGCTTAACAGCACAAACCTTTGTCTGAGGGGTCTGTGTGCCCCAGTGATTACCTTCTTTCTTTCCTCTTTTCCCCATTGTTCCTTCCCTCCCTCCCTCCTTTCCTGCCCTTTTTTTAACCTAAGTTATCTTAGGTTAAAAGAAGAAAAATTCTCCCCCTAGTGGTAGAGGACGGATTAACCGCTTTTGCATTAGTTCCTATGGGAACGAATGCTTCGACTTGCCATCGGCGCCTCTACATACAACCAAAAAAACAGCCGGAACGGATTAAATGGATTTCAATGCATTTCAATGGGAAATGCTGATTCGACTTACAACCATTTCGACTTACGACCATCTTCTGGAACGGATTATGGTCGTAAGTTGAGGCACCACTGTATATAAAGAAAAGAGACAGTATGAAAAAAGGACCAACAAGACTATATTATTAGAAGCAATATTGCTCTTTACAGGGGGGGGGGTGAATTCTGAGGATCAGCTAAAACATCTTTGAGAATACATCTAGATCCTGTTTATTGCAAATTCAGGATGTGCAATTAACTGATTTAGCTGAAAATTGAACCAAATCAAGTCACTTCAGATCTATTTGGAACAAGTGGATAACATTGGCTTGAATCGGATTTGAATCACTTTGGACTTATTTGGACACTAGAAGAACAAGATATATCTTCAAAATGTTGCAAAATAGTACCCTTTAAGGAAAACGCCTGCTGGCATAGAAGTGAGGGAAGGAAAGGGAACAAAGAGCCTTTGTTCATTACAATTTCAGACAAGAATCTGACCAGAACTTCCCAGTACTTGCAAGAAGGGACTGCATGGTGTCTCTGAAGTTATATTCAGTTATCTCATCTAGCCCTTGGTTCTTCTGGATTTCTGTAGTTGCTAGTAACAGATCACTGAAAAAGCTACAGAGTGTGTTTTGATGTCAGCTGTTCTGACTGCTCTGGGCCTCTACCACTTCACTTCCAAACTTTGTGCTTTTTAAAGATCTGAATAATATACCCTAATTGTCTTTTTGCCTTTACTGTTTACTAGTTTATCTGAGTAGCAATCTGTTCATTATGTGGAAGTATTAATACATTACCCTCCTCCCTATAGCTTCCAATCTGTAAGTTGCACTTGAACGTGGAGGTACCATTCATGGTTAATAGCTGCTGACAGACCTAGTGATGTGTTTCCACACCCTTACAAAAGACATGACACTAAAGGTCATCATTGCAACATGCTACCGTGAATTTCGCACATTAATTACATGCTGTATAAAAATCCACACTCACATTAAACTTGGTCGGTGCCATTGTGTTGTCCTGTTGTTATGATTGACATAGTAGGTGCGTCCGAGGTTGTCCACTTTTTCTTCCCATCCAGGTGGCAGGGGAGGTGGGGGTAATGCCTCTTGACGTTGAGAGGGAGAATCACTGGAGTCGACCACTTCCCAGCCATGCTTTGAAGGGTAAAAAGAAAAAAAAGTAAAGCTGGTCTTAAAGCATGTGATCGTTGAGCCATTTCTGGTACAGTGAAACCAAACTAACAGCGCCTTGCAATGTCAACATCCCTGGTAACAAGGGGAAGCAAAATGCACTCCATTATAACATTTGTTTGTGACAACTGCTCATCCAATACAGCAATATCCTCAAAGATGGGACTACAATGAAAGGCTGGATGCAGACCAAAGCCTTCTTGGAATGGGACTAAGAAGGTTCGAAAGATTACGTTGAAGAGGGAAACACCAGCACTCTAAATGGGGGACAGAAACATATAGACATCTGGTGCACTTGGATCAGAACAGGAGAGTAAGGATGTAACGAATAACCACATGTTTTCTTGTCCTCAGTGAAAAACACCAGCACTTTTTGGTCAGTAGCAGCATTGTAACAAAAACAAACAAACTTGCATTTTTTGCACAAAAACCCTTGCATTTGATGCAGAAACCTTGTATAACACGTATGTTGCACAGAAAATCAGTTTCCCCCCACAAAATGCAAGCTTTTTTGTACAAAACACAGGGCTTTTCCTAAAAAAAAACCCCTACTTCCCTGATTTTATTCAAACAAGAGCCAAAATATAAAAATGCACAAAAGGTCTTCATGCCCAGCATGAAGACAACATATGAAATGTTTCATTCTCACCTGCAATAACGAAATACGCAAAGATTTACACCCCTAGAGGAGCGAGAAGTTTGCTAAGGTCCATCACTGAATAGGTGGACTCCAGCTGCTGTTTCAGAGATACCCCATCACCCTTTGGATCTCAACTCTCAGAACAGCTGCCCAGAGCTTATATTAGGTGAAGCTTCTGGGATTAAAAAGCAAAATATCCAGAACACCAAACGTTGAGACCCACGGCTGTAGAACATGTTGCACCCGTTATACAAAGGGGCAAAAATCCTGTTGAAAAAAATGTGTGCAGAACAGCCAACATGCAGTGGCTTCTCCCTCTGTCAGCACTACACACTGTGTGACCAATCTTGCAACCAGTGTAAGACTGGGTATGCAAAAAGAAGCTGGCTGGAGTGGGGTTGAATGCTTACACAATTGCCCTACTCGTCTGTATTCGCTCAAAAGGATTTTGGCCAACGTAACTGAAGCATGGATTATCAACGTCTGATTCCAATCCAGTTTCAGCAAGAAAAATACTTATTTCTTTTGAAAAATGGTTATTGAACATTACAGAGTAAAAGCGTGGTTTCAGCAATTTCTTGGAAACCCAGTACTTCTGTGTAATAGTGATAGCAGCAATCACTAGACAATGAGGACTCAGAATGATAGTTCCCTTCTGCAAAATGATGAAGGAGAAGAGGAAAGAAATTATGCTTGTTTCACATCCCAGAATTGTTATCTATTTAACTAAGACTGAAAGCAATGCTTTGTTTCAGAGGCTGTTCCCATGAATAAAGACTGAGATAATTCATATCTGATTCATTCATTATAGGATGAGAAAAAAACAACATTCCAGGAAAATCTCATTCCAACTCTCATGGCTGATCCACAGAACACAGGTGGATTGCCTTGCTTACAGTGAAATATAAACCTACATCAAAGCACCCTATTTGCTTTTATACCATACCAGGTCACTGTTCACTACGTTACAGCAAGCTTTTAGAGCATCACTTGCATTATAAGCTGTGATGAGGAAGTGTGGCAAAGCAATCACATTATGGATTTTCAATAGTTTCTATGTTCATTCCCAATGCTAAAATGACCATATGGTTTGGAAAAAAATCAATAGAAGAAAGAACACCAGAAAAATGGGGCAGATAAAAACAGTGCAGCATAATAAACATAGTGGATGAACTCTTCTGTAGATTTGTGCTGGTGTTGGTGTAATATTGTAAATCATGATGGTGAATTGCTGCTAATTACTTGCTGCTTACATCCCTAGTCATGTGCCAGTCATATGTCTTAACTAGGAATGCAAGCAGTCACTTGTTAATTAGCAGTCATTTGCCATCACAATCTATGCAACTACATTTAATACTTGTGTAAATCTATAAAAGAATTCTGGCCTTGTCTCTTAACAAATTATACTCTAGAAATTCTGCTGATCTTCTGAAAGGAACAGAACAGTTGGTGAGATGTGATGCCTTCTTTTTTATTTTTAATGTTTTTACAAAACTGTAACACTGATTAAATCTGTAACGGTCTTTGAAACAGAAGTTGAACCAGTCCATCTGAATTAATTTTTGTTAATGCCCAGTATGTGGGCCGGGAATCTTCTCCATCCTAAGGGTCTCATTCTTCTGGAGGTACATTCCTCTGGTGAGCAGTACATGCTTTTAATTGTAATTTATTGTATTGTATCTCTGTTTTCATTGCATTGTATGATATTTGATTTGTGCCCCCTAATGTATTGATGTTGTTTTATTTTGTTACTTTGTTGCTCTGTCTACTTGTTGTAAACCGCCCAGAGTGGCCTTGGCTGCCAGATGGACGGTATATAAATCAAATAAATAAATAAAAGATTTAAAAATGGTTTGAACCAAAGAGAAAATGGGATTTCATGGACATCATGCACATACAGCAGTTTCAGCCACTGCACAGGCAGCTTCCTTTGGGAGGGCCACAGAATACAGTACTTGAGACCGGTGTAATGAGGGGGGCAAAGTCTGGTGAAAAATGGCACAGAAAATATTCTTTAAACTCGATTGTGCAGCTCAGCTCATTGCTAAAAAAATAAGTGTGGTGCTAAAAAAACATGTTACCCTGCCTTTCCACTAAATCAACAATAACTAACATTCAAGACAGTCAGCAAACGTAAGTAACACAAATTGAAAACAAACTGAAGAACTTTACACTGTCCTCCTTTTTCAACTGTCCTCAAGCCTTTCAGCTGATTGGAAACAACTAAACCCAAATTCCTTTCAGACCAGATTTCTTCCAATTTCTGCCTTTCCCGACAAGGCACTTCAACAAGCTGTGTGATGTTACTGAGTTGGTCCTATTCAGTTTGTGGGCCAGAGGCTCCCATGTAGCTGGCTTAAAGAATCCAACCTTGGGGGCCAAAGATGACATTCTTAAAGAACAAAAGGCCTTGTGTCCCCTCCCAAACAATCACGTTTCACTTTGCATATCCTTGTGTGGATTGCAGCCCATTTCATCGGATATGCAGCGGCCATCAATGGGGCTATTTCCTCCACCTAGAATTACTTCCAGAATGATATACTTTTGCCTTCTGTATTTTCTACAGATAATGACTTGATTATACTACTGAAACTCTAGCTGTGTCCTCGTTCCATTTTAATTCCACAGCAATATATACTAAGAGGAATACTTATCACACCTGCAGCAGGTGAAAAGAAATTGCTCCAGAAATGCCTGGTTTACAGCAAGCTTACCTCAGAGTCTTCCCTCTGATCACCATCCTCTTCTTGACCACCATTTTTTGGCATGTAAGCCATCTTCAGTCTCAAAAACCCCTTTACTCGAGACTTGTGGCTAGAAAGTATAGAATGGGGAAACAATTGTTTTTAATAATATAATTCATAATAAGTTTCTCAGCTGGAAAAGCACTTGTTTTAACAGAAGTAATAGATGTTCTGAAAAAGACTGTATATATGAAAATTCCTTACCTTCTTGGTCTGAGAAGGAAATCTTTAAATGTATATGGCCTTTCCATGGTTGGGTCTTCAGTCTATTAGTAGAACAAAAAGAATAAGTCATTAAAACTCAAGAACACAGGCTGACATGCTCTGAACAGGTTTTAATTTTTCGGGTGAAAGGAACTCTAAAGCATAGAGTCATGCCAAGTGAGCATTTCCACTAGGTGTCATTGTTAACACCACTATTAACCCTAACCCTAACCCAACCATCACTGTCCTGGTACAAAGGAAAAAAAAGTAATAAGCAGAAGGGGCTGGAGGGGATACAGATGTTTAACAAAAACAATCAGTACAAAATAATACTCCAAGCCACATACCCAAGCCTATTCATTAACCACAGTATCGAGATGCCTCTAAGTCAAGGCAGGGAAGTCAGACCTATTAATATGCAATGTAATACACAACATCTCTTACATAACAAGCTTCCCTGTCTTCTAGTCTTCCTATGGCATAGAGAAGAGAGGGGCAGAATGCTGGTTATAGGGATAGTAACTCCCTATAACAGTGGAAAAGGCTGTAGCCCAGAGGCAGAGAACATACTTTACACACAAAAGCTTCCAAGTTCAATCTCTACTACTAAAGAGTACACAATGATGAGCTGCTAGATCAGTGTTTCCCAACCTGGGAGTCACAAAGAGTTCTCTGAAGGAGTCTCAGGACGCCTTATATATGTTGTAGCCCTTGTTAAAATAATTTGTTGTAAACCGCCTAGAGTGGTCTTTGGCCAGATGGGCGGTATATAAGTCAAACAAACAAACAAACAAACAAACAATTCTTCCATGACCTTTTGGAGCAGGATATTAAACTTGGTGTGAATGTGCGTATGCATGAGAAACAGGCCCTTTGGAGGAAGAAAGAAGCCTCTACTTTCTGAAAAGGGATGACTTTATCCATTTAAAAATGCTTTTTTATGCAAATATGGAGGGGGTCCCAAGTTACTGGGCTATTAACAAAGGGAGCCGTGACTCAAAAAAGAGAGAGAGATTGGGAACCACTGTTCTAAATGGATGAATAATTTGATTTGGTGTAAGGAAGTTCCTTATGTGCCTTCTGGAAACCCTGCCAGCTCTTTCAGAAAAAAGAATAGATTTTCCTCCAAACACCACTGCATCTTAATTAACACTCATTCTGTTTAATTTATGACAGCGATGGGACTCAAAAAGTAACCTCTAATATAAAAGACTCTGCATATTCACTCAATGTCCCACTGTGGAAAACAGATCAATTGCAATTAGAGCAGAGGTCTGAAGGCAATCAAGAGTCTAAAAGTCAATCCACACAAAGACACTGGTTCAGAGATGTTTAGTCTAGAGGCAAAAGATTTAAAGGTGGATATACTGGCAGCTTTCAATGGCATGAAAGGACATTGAAGTTGAAATGAGGCAACAAAATTGTTTTGTCAAGATGTCTCTGGAAAAGATGGGAAACAGTGAATTTAAAATTTTAGGAATCAGATTTAGGATTAATATAAGGAAGAACTTCCTAATATTAAGGAACTTCTAACTCGGCGGTAAAATCATTTCTGGAGCTTTCCATGAGAAGACTTTAAATAAATAGTTTAGATTCAATGCATTTAAAGACTGAGAGGAATGCCAGACCCCAATAATCAGCATTGATGCAAAATTATAAGATTCATAAAAATGGAAATAATGCTTCTATTTTCCTATCATTTCTTGTATTCTCATCTGAAGTTGTAATATGACTTGAAAACAGAATTACTAAGAACAAGAGCCAAACATCAGCAAAGAGAATGAATTAGGCAACTTCCAATTCAAACGTCATCTCCAGCATGAAAACATATTAACCATTCTTTCAGTCTCCTCATCTCTGATAGAATCATACTGCCCTCGTGGTATTAGGGCAAAGGACAGAATATATACAAAGTGTTCTGTGAACTCTGGGAATGCATTTCATAATTGTTAATAATAATGTTTACAATGGCTTAATATAAGACTTGTGGAGTTTTAAAAACAATTCTTACTCAGTAAGAAACAAACAGGACTGGCAGATGAAATCTGTACTTGCCACTCACCTATATGATAACGAGAAATTCATATCTTTGTGAATGTCAGCTTTTTGATAACATGTGAAAAGCCCATACAGTGAACCTTTCATATCTGGAAACAGGACTTGGCAGAATATCAAGAGCCGTTCAAAGAAACAGCGGGAAGGGGTATGTAGTATGTAAAAAATATGACTCAAAAATTTCCTGTAAAAATCATTCAGATCTCCTTTTACCCCAAGGCGACAACCAAGCTACCATGGTCGCTGAAAGAATGAATGTGGTTACAAACATTATTGTGCACTTTGTATATTTAGGAGAAATGATTAATTACAGTAATAAAATGGCACACGCTGACTGAAGAAACTGGAAGACTTCCAACTATGTTGTAAATTTTTAATGTGGATACTTAACCCAAGAATGAAACTTCTCAGACGCGTCTTTAAAACCCGCATTACTTAAGTAAATCGACGACAACAGCTGCACCGAAAACATATCAAACTCCTAGACAAAGATGAACTTAGAGCATTCAGGACACCAAGACCCAACAGAAACGGCTAAAACAGAGCCTGGAATTGTTCTTCATTGCCACTCAGAAAATGGGGAAACTTCCAATGAGGAATCTCAGTGAAAGCTCGGGTCAGATTTCACAGTGAGCCTACCCTTTACTTCAGAGGGAATGTTTGTATATCCATGGAAGCAAGCACATTTCACATGATTACAAAACTTCTATGAGATGACTGTAAAACTGGAACGTAACAGAGACAACATCTACTGTTGGACAGGTACATAATATCTGTAATAATATAGTCACGTGCTGTCGAGTCAGTTCTGACTTACGGCAACCCTTTTCAGAGTTTTCTAGGTATAGAGACAATTTACCATTCCTTTCTTCTAGGGCAGCCTGGGACTGTGCAGCTTGCTCAAGCCTACACAGGCTGGCTCTCTGCCTGGCCTACACAGTGGGGAATCAAACTCCCAACCTCTGGCTCCACAGCCTGTTCCCTAAATCGCTAAGCTATTTCGTCAGAACATAATATAAATACATGATCTTTAAAAAACTAGAACCTTCCTTACTACTGACCACCTCAGACTTCCAGCTTTTCAGGGGCACTATCCCAAAAGTTAGTGAAAATATTGTGGGGGGAAAAAGCAGCAACTAACAAAATTCCCCTTTTGGTAGAATAGCTGCCTGGCAAGTGGTGGAAATTCTCCACCTTTTTAATGTTAACCCACTTTCAGTTTACGGGAGTTCAGCAGAGCAGATAGGCATATGCAGCTATGAAGTTAGGCCCCTTAAATGTGTACACCCTTTGGAGTGAGAACCCATTAGAAACTGGCAGCTAGTCAGCACAATATTCCTCAGGGCCAGCCCTATCATTAGGCAGAGTGAGGCTGTGGCCTCAGGGAACAGGATGATAAGATAAGATTGTGCAGCTTCAATAACTGCTAGGCAACCCTTCTCTAGCTGCATTCCCTCTGCTCACACTACCACTTGGGGTGCCATTCATTTTGTTTTTGGATTCCAACTTGCAGCCCATGAGGGTTTATAGAGGGCTTCCCAAAGAACTATACCTCCCGCAAAGACTTAAGCCTCTCAGCAAGCACTGGGGCAGTTTCCTTTTTGTAAGCTGTAGAATGCTATTTTAATTCCTTGGGGGGGGGGGGGTGTTAGTTGATATTACTGTGGGAAGGAGGATTCATTCTCTCCAGTTAACAACACTGTCATGCTATTAAATCTATGAAAGGTTTCTTCTTCCCTTCACAACAGGAAGCAAGTCATGCAAAAGTACACATTTCGCCTTTTTAGAAGCCGTTTCACCTCATCCTCTCTTTCCTGAGAGGTATATCTCTGCAAAGCATTCATCTCCTGCAGAGCTAAACACTGAACTAGGTTTCCTCAAAAGGCCAAGTCTATGTGAAGTCCTCCATTTTTTCTGAAGAGAACATGATCTTTTTTTCAGTTCTGAGCAGTTTTATTCAAGGGTGCCTTTGACTGCAAAAGGAAGAATGTTCCATGGAGCAGGCAGATTACACCCCCCCCCCCCCCAAAGTAAAGAGATGGTGTCACTTTCTGACAGTGGGAAGACAAGACCTAAATATCATCATCATCATCATCTTCTTCTTCTTTTGTATCTAGGCTGCAATGTTCGCTTTTTAACTCAGGATGGCAATTGGTAATGGGATGCCAGTTCTGCCACAAACCTATGGAAGCCAATGTTGTCCATTAGACAGAATGGCTGGTCATCCCGGGCTATCATCCCCCCCCCCCCCCCAAGATGATGCATAATCCTGGCAATTTTACTTTTTCAGAAAGCCTTTTCCTGCACCCCTCCAAGCTCCTTCAGGGTAGCCTGAAACTTATTCTTGAGATGTGGGTCTAGCATTTGCTGCCTCCCACCTCTTGCTATTTGCCCGTCTACCTCCCTGCTTCTCTGGGATGGTGGCTCAGCTTCTGCCTTCTGATGACTGTTCTTCCTCTAGCAAGCAGAAACCGAGCCTTTTCTTTCTAATCTATAGGAGTATATGGGACTTTAAATATTAGGAATTATTATTATATTTGGAACGATGTGAATACGGCATTATTTGGTGAATTCAGACTATTTCTGAATCCCTAGTTTGAAACTGTACTTTGCCTGCATGTCTCTGTTTTTGGTTTAGGAAGCCAGAAATGCATGCCTTTCTCTCACCCTCCTGTTGCACCGGCTTTCACACAGAGATCCTATTTGCATTAAGCCCACATGAACTACAGAACTCTTAACTTAGTGTGTAGTCCTATCCAGTCATGTCTTAAAACCAGCTCAGCTTACAGTAAGCTAGATGAAGCTATGTTGAAACCAAATACCTCCCCAGCCTACAAGTGCTGGGAAATGACTTAATGCCTACCCTTGCCTGGCCTGTATGTCAGGACAGTGGCTGTGCCCCCAGGAAGCAGGCATTGATCTAGCGTAATGCTCCACCCTGTTTCTCTTCTTCCTCTTTCGTTCTTTTTCGGGCAGTTCTTAGCCTGCAAAGCAGTGATGCTAGCAGATTTCTGAGGTCAGCCAGCAGAAGGTAGTTCTTCCAACACAAAGTCATTTTTGCCACTATAAAGCGATCTCGTATGAAGAGGAGATATGGCTCTTCTTAATCTCATACAACTAGCATTTCTGAGTTAAGATTGTATTGCTAATGCTAGTTACAACCCAGAATGTTAAGCGAACATCATATCATTATCCTGGACAGGGCTCATTATCCTACTTTAATAATGTTTTAAGCTAGAGCTATCCAGTTCAGACACAGCACAGAACTCTATCTTAAAGCAAAATGGGATTTTCACAACAAAGCCAGGTTGTGATGGGAGAAGGAGACTGTTTGCCTTCACAAACAGTGATTTATAAAACTATGGGTGAAGCCTGAACAATCTCTGATTTAAATATAACCATGGTTAGTGTTGAACATTGTGAAATATAGTACTGCACCAAGGCTTATGCTGAGAAGGGCAGGAGAACATTCATATATATCCATATATATATATGGATAGGAGGTTGTTTTGAAGGAGGGCCTATCACCTGAAATGTACTAAGATTTCTCTGCTGGTGTATATCTGTAAATTTAAATAAGTTTATGTGAATGGTCTAGAATTTGTTGTTCTCTACAGCTCTGAAATATAATATTCTCTCACCAGGCCTTCTCATGATAAATTTTAAAAAGGTGGACAGTGTATCTGTACGGTTCTATTTTTAAAAAGAAAAGAGAAAAGCAAGCAGCCCTCCTAACCAAGTTGCTTCACATCCATTTACATGGTCAACGACACTGAGAAAAATTTAAATTGCTGTTTTCATGAGTAATGTGATACCTCACATAGTTTTGTCTACAAGGAAAAGAAAACTGTAGAGAGCTAATTATTTTTATGAAGCATTCAGAACAAAATCATAATCTTAACAAGTTCCCAAGTGATCACTTTAGAACAGTGGCAGGAAACTTTTCTGAAAATACTGTTCCAGCTGTCAAATGGTTTGAGAAATGAAGGTGATACACTTAAATTTATTTAGTGCTTTTAAATTACTTATGTGCTGTTGAGACTATGGTGCATCAAGGAGCAGAGGCTAATCTCTAGTAAGTGATCTCCCAGCTAGACTGAAAGGCTACGATACATTTGTAAAAGTCGAGACTGAAACATAAATTAATACTAACAGCAGAATGAAAATTCCAATGGCATAATTTCATGTCAGATTTCCTTATGTTTATCTATGCTGATGCCTTCGACACTTAGTTTGCAAGATGCGAAGAAGTAACTAAATGCTTGGACCAGATTCCTGTTGGGAGAAATACTATTTGCACTACTGCCCTTCTAATCTGTGTTTCCTCAACAGAATTCTGCCCTTTGTGTGTTACACACTCAAGACCATACAGTCAACCCTCAACTTACGAATGGCCCTAGTTACGAACATTTTGACTTACGAACCGCTCTGATAGAAAAATATTGACTCGACTTGCGAACTTAGATTCGAGTTACGAACCGGAAAAAAAAAACTTTTTTTTAAACCTAAGTCATCTTAGGTTAAAAGGGAAAAAAATAAAAAAATTCTGCCCCTAGTGGTAGGAACAGATTAACCGGCTTTGCATTAGTTCCTATGGGAACTAATGATTCGAGTTACAAACCGCCCTCGACCTAAGAACCAAAAACAGCTGGAACGGATTAATTGGTTTTCAATGCATTCCTATGGGAAATGCTGATTCGACTTACGAACGTTTTGACTTACAAACTAGTCTATTTCATCATACAGAGACGTCGTAGCGCGCTTTCGCAGAATGCCAAGCCCTAAATATGCATTTGGCTGTTCCCCGCCACCTGTTAGCCGTTGAACATTTTAGCTGTATTTTAGTGTGTTTTAATTTGAACAGTATGCCAATAAAGGTTTCTGTCTGTCTGTCTGTCTGACTTACAAACTTCCTTCCGGAACGGATTAAGTTTGTAAGTCGAGGGTTGACTGTATTGGGAAAGGGAAGCACTACATGTTACATTACCAAGAGTAGAGTAGGAACCATTTGGATCACAGGCTACATGTCAACCTGTCAAGGATGTTTTTGTGGGTTCTGGCCTCCTCCTAGGACCCTTGGTTGCGGGGGGGGGGGGAATTCTGCTGACAAAGGGGAATCAGTGCCCATGAAAAATTCCATGAGTGGCAATTCTTTTCTTAAAAGGGTGTGTTTGTGTGTGGGAGAGAGAGAGAAAGAAACTCATAGTAACTCTAGTAGAGCTTTCAAGGTAAGTGAGATATTTGAGGAGTGCTTTGTACAACTTACAAAGGGATGTGATGGCGCTGTGGGTTAAACCGCAGACGCCTCTGTGCTGCAAGGTCAGAAGACCAGCAGTCGTAAGATCGAATCCACGCGACGGAGTGAGCTCCCGTCGCTAGTCCCAGCTCCCGCCAACCTAGCAGTTCGAAAGCATGCAAATGCAAGTAGATAAATAGGTACCACCACGGTGGGAAGGTAACGGCGTTCCGTGTCTAGTCGCGCTGGCCACGTGACCACGGAAGATCATCTTCGGACAAAATGCTAGCTCAATGGGTTGGAAACGGAGATGAGCACTGCCCCCTAGAGTCGGACACGACTGGACAAATTGTCAAGGGGAACGTTTACCTTTACCTTGTACAACTCACCATCCTATCCTGGCGAGTGCCCATGGTGGAGCAGGGATTCAAACCTAGGTCTCCTGAGTTCTAATCTGTCACTCTGTCTAGCACACCATATGGGGTTCTGTCATTGTTGTTGTTGGTGTATGTGTGTGTGTGCGCGCTTCTTCCTTACACTACACCTGAAGTGCTTAATTCCAGTTTTCAAAAAACGTATAATTATCATATTTGAGGTTGCATGCCTGTGGCTAATCCCTGGGGTGGGGGAAGTACTGGTTCCTTGTATGCCACCCCATGCTTGCCTATCCAGAACTAAAGGATGGCTAGCAACACTTAGTAAAGGGAATGCCACCAGTCCAGTGATGTCATCAGCCCATGCTTGGTGCTCCACATTCTCCAGTTGTGAAACTCCTGCCCACCTCCTCCTTAGCTGCTGCACAAGTGGCATTGTAGGCAGTGTATTCCATCCTCCCCTACATGTAACAGTTCCAATATTAAGTACATGCCCTGCTCCAGCTGGCAAAATTATTTGTGCATCTTTCCCATTCTGCAAAACACAACAACGGAGAATTAAGATATTGCCCGGTGCTAAAGAAGCACAAGAGAAACTCATTAACTGCTAACTAGAAGTTACTGAATGTATGCTATTTACCTTCCACGTGTATAACAAAGCAACAGGATTTCAGGTAATGTTTGAAATATAGCAAGTACATTAAGTTATATTGTTTAAACTATCTTTGCATTAACTTTCACAAAGTATATTGGGATGATAGGCAAAATAGCTTACCGGCAGATGATTAAGTGGCACATCCACTTGACCCAGAAAGTCGTCTCTGGTCTGTTAATGAAACAGATGAGAGAGAAATTAAAATAATTAGCTTATTATATCCACTATGCTGTTGACATTAAATAGTGCTAATTTCTGCAACAACTTCAAAATCTGTTTCTAACTGCTGCATAACCCCAAAGTCTCTTAAAGATTTGGTGTTTTGTGTTTTTTATGAAATTCAAGTTAGTTTTAATAGTGCTTCAGTCTTCATGCAAGTTGAAATTATATGTAATAGTCCCAACAAAACTAATGCTAACTTCAAAAGTTCTAGAACTATATTTTTTTAATCCCAAAGGAAACAGACGTAAGAGCTGCACATCTAAACCTCACACCTGGAGAAGATGACATTTGTTATTTTATACTCCTCCATTTGTAATTTTTAACTTTTTAAGATGACCTTTAGTAAGAAATGGAAGGAGGAAAACACCTAGATTTTTCTGCATCATGCCAACCCAGGATATTTCCAGTGACTGCAATATGTTTGTAATATTGGAAAAACAAGTTACCCCATTGAAGAATTATAGGAGCTTCAGGCTCACACAGAATTCTAGAACATACGGTCTCTTCTACTTAGCGATCAATATCCTATTCTATGTTTATGCAAAGGGAGAACTCCAACTGTGCAAGTTGCCACAACTGAGGTCATGAGCTGACAATTCTGTGCCTGGCGGCTGCACACGACTGGCACGTGGTTAAACTGCCACAGCAGCTTCTGTATTCAATAGGGTACTGGCAACTGTGACAGACAGAAAGAAGCCATACATGCAAAGCACAGAGTAATTTCTCCAGGGAAATAAACGAAAAAGTGACTGGACATGAAGTAATTATTTGTGCCAATTAAGAACACAGGAAACTGTCTCCAGCTGAGTCAGACCTTTGATCTAGCCAGCTTAATATTATTCGTTCTGGCTGGCTGCAGATCTTTCTGACCAAAGTCCCTGGAGATGCCATGGATTGAACTTGGACCTTCTGTATACAGCAAGGCCACTGAATACAGCTCTTTTGTGTCTCTAGATGGACGTATATGCATTAGGATAAAGGTGAACAGGAAAAAAGAACATCTACGAGGCAAGAATTTCTCCCAGCAGTCAATATAAGAGGGACAAACACTGTGCATGCTATGACTCTCACAGATATTATAAAGCACATCTGCCCTCTCCTCATTTATATCTGCAATCTTCACAACATAAACACTGAATGCAAAGGGGATAAAGAGGACTGCCTTTAGCCTCTCAAAACAAGAGCTGACAATATAATTAAGTATATAATTTAATATTTAGTTAAAATAAAGAAACATGGATTTATTTTTAACAACAGGGCATTATTTTAGTTCTTTTTTGAAAAACAAAATCCAGGACTATGAAGGTTTGCAATAGAGGCATGGGGAATTCTGGGAGCTGTTGTCCAAAAACACGACTCTGCATCCCTCTTGTCCAGCGCTTCCAAACCTTGGTTCCTCAGATGTTTTTAGACTACAACTCCCAGAAATCCTGACCAGCACAGAACATCTGGAGACCCAAGGTTGGAAACCATTGCTCTAGTCTGTAAGACTTTCTGACTTCTGTACTGCAGTTCACAAACTATGAATCTCATAGTGCTGCAGATATAACCTCTTGATCAAAGGTTTCTGAAGTGTCCAGTTAATAGTTATTATGTTGACACTCGAAGCAAATCATTATTCAGTAGGAAATAAAAGGCAAACACTGCTGTCATCTGAAATAAATATTCCATCAAAATGAGAGAGGAGGGAATGTTTGATACACTGGCCAAAATCCTGTTGCTTAACATAGTAAATCACACTAGAGTAGGCCCACGGAATCCATGGGGATGTGATGGGTCAACTCTTCCATAAGCTGCATTAATTCAAATGGGCCTACTCTAACTGCGACTTATTATGCTAAAGTTAAGTCACAGTAGGCCCATCTGAATCAATGGAAATTATGGAGGCACTGAGTCACCAAAATCTTGTTGATTCATTGGTCCTTTTCTTGTGTGATTTACTATGTTAAGCAACAAGATTTTGGTCACTGTTTTTAGGTGTTTTAAACACCTAAATTATGTCTTTGAGCTTTCTTACTCTATGCAAGAATAAAATTGTATGAATTGATGGCTTTAGATTTAACTTAATTAAGCAATGAATAACATAATTTGTTAGATAATTTATTGCACAGCAATAAATCCTCTCATTTTAACAAGGTATGAAATTCATTTCTTTACTCAATTGTGTATGGCTAGAAACCAAAGAGTCATTCAAGTAGTTCTATATGCCAAGCAGACTTTAAAGCTATACTTCTTGAATCCTGCACAGCAAAAGCATTTGAAACTAATAATGTTGAAAAGCAGTTTGTTATACTTTACTGTGATATGCACTTTTCGTAAAGAAAAACATAAACCATCTTCCTCCTACACCAGTGTAAAGACTGGGGTTACTATACGTTGTTCCTTGGATCCTAGTCCACGTGGTTAAACTCATGAAGACAAGCAGATATTGGAAGCCTCTGAACATATGAAACTATCTCTCTTTTTGCAAACTCTTTTGAGGTTCCAACTGGAGTAGATTTTTGGTAAATGTTTTCCCACAAAGTTTACACGTTAGATACTTAATCACTTAAACATATCACTGAAATTCTGTTAGAAAATGAAAATGGATATTATTAAACCTCTGAAGCCTATCAGAAGAACTGAAACCACCTCTTTATTATAATTGTATTCCATGACATGTTTAAATAAACACCAACTCCAAATGAACAGCATTCAGAATATTAGTTTTCTTTTTCATTATCAAAATACCGATTTCCCTCCTATTTAAAATGATACAAATGTGCAAAGAAAGGCCAATTTGCATGTAATTTTAGTGAAAGTTGTTCTAGAAAAGTGTACACATAGCAGCTGTATTATGCAAAAATCACAAGGGGAAAAAATTTGACTTGAATGACAATAAAATATATCACCTACATTAAAAAGAGACTATTCAGCCATTATAAGCCCAACATAAAAAACTCATTTAATGTCATGAAAGCCATAATATAAAAGAAAGGAAAAAATAATAATAATCTTCAAACTATACACTTTTTCAAACAACCACATTTGCAATTAAAGAAATATCACTGCAGCTATAATAACCTGTTTCTATATTCCCACATCCCAATAAATTAATAGGACACTGGCAGAGCAGAGATGGGTTCCAGATCAGAAAAAGGAGGGATCTCCCCCCTCAAATTTGGGGGGCAGGTGGCTCCTTCTCCAGTTCCAAAATCCCCACCATGTGGCTGAGAAAAAAAAGATGCAATTTTGCATAATAGGATGCGGAAATGAGCATATTCATACTGAAAACAGAAAAGCATATTCCAGTCTTGATTACTTGGCATTCTTGGATTGGAGCAACTCTCCCAAACTTTTTTGCTAAAATACAAGGCTCAACTGCATTTCTAATTCCATTCAGTTCAACACCCAGATTTCCACTTAAATCAATTTGCTTGCTTAGCCACCACCAAACTGTTAAGCTATCTGGTTGATACAACGGCTTCTCCCTTCAAAAGGGTCTTGATAACAGTGACTCTGAAACTGTTTTAGTAAGTTTATGGCTCTTGACATCTGGTGATCTAGATCAAAGAAAAAGCTGCATTCTCCCCTCAGTTTTGAAGAGCTGTATTAACCCTCAGGGATCAAGTGAGTAAACTTTCCTGTTGAATGAAGGAAGGTCATCATTTTCTATTATGAATGGTTTTGTAGCCACTCTGAGCCACAATGCAAGAGGAAACATGAAACTTAACCAGAGAGACAGAAGTACACGCAAATCCCAACCTCCTTAAATTGTTGTTGCTATGATCTATTCAACTTAAAACTGGCTTACTTCCACCCTACTTACCCTTCCCAGATTCCTTTATTACTTTCAGATGTACAACAACACTTCTAGTTTCTCTATCAGTTATCTCTTCCAGTTGCCCTAGTTATCAAGTTGTGACTGGTTTTATACCCTGGTGATGCAATGGGCTAGTCCACACTCAAGAACAATTTCATATTGTTGCTCCTCTTCTACTGGAGACTGGTCTTCATCATTGCTCTTCTGACTTTGGACTCAGCAAGTCTGAACAATGTTGTTTTGTTGCTTCCAAACCAGCCTCCTAGGTTTGTTAGACAGCAAGGTTTTGCCTTTCCTGCATTTCATTCCCATTTATTTTATCCCGGATGATCAGCTGACCAACAACAACTAGGCCGTCCTTTCTCCCAGCCCTCCTCTTGAATACGACAACCTTTACATGTGGGTCTGGTGGTGAGTTTAGTGACATTCTTGCTCACCTGACAGGTGTATCCTTGCATAATAAGTTCTAAATATAGAACTCATATATCTTGTGTATATGCAAATACTTCCTCTGCTTAGCAACATTGAGAAAGAAATAGAGAGGTTACTTACCTGTAACCATGGTTCTTCGAGTGGTACTCTGTGAATCCACACGGATGGGTTTTACTGCGCCTGCGCAGGACTCCTCGGAATCTTCTAGAGCTTAAAAACATGTGATTAGTAAGACGTTCCCCCGTGGTGCGCATGCTCCACCCTCCTGTAATACCTCAGTTCCAATCATGCCCGCCGCTTTCAAAGCTCTGAAGCCCCAAGACAAGCAAGTGACAGACAGCGGGGGGGATGGGCAGGACATGTGGATTCACAGAGTACCACTCGAAGAACCATGGTTACAGGTAAGTAACCTCTCTTTCTTCTTCGTGGTTTCTGTGAATGCACACGAATGGGTGACTAGCAAGCTAACTCACCGGATGGAGGGCCGTCACGCCAACATCGAAGTCAGCACAGCCCTACCAAAACTCGTCTCCTTCTCGGCCCTGACGTCTAGACGATAGTGTGTGACAAAAGTTGAAGGCGTAGACCAGGTGGCCGCTCGACAGATGTCAGAAATCTTGATACCACGCAGCAAGGCAGTAGAGGTGGCCATCACTCTTGCAGAGTGGGCTTTCAGCACCTCTGGCGGAGTCTTTCCCGCCAACTCGTATGCCAGGGTAATAGCACCTGTGATCCACTTTGATATAGTCTGTGAAGAGGAGGGCACCCCTTTCGTGGGCCATCGAAACAAACGAAGAGGCGAGGAGAACTACGAAAGCCCTTGGTTCTAGAAACATAAAACGCCAGGGCACGGCGAACATCAAGGGAATGGAGCATGCGCTCAACGTTGGAAGAAGGAGAAGGAAACAACGTTGGAAGGATCAAAGGCTGATTAACATGAAAACTTGAAACAACTTTTGGTAGAAAAGACACATCGGGATACAGTGTCACCTTATCTGGATGAAATTGAATACAGGGGGCATCAGCCCTTAGGGCAGCCAACTTGCTCGCTCATCTAGCAGAAGTAATCGCCACTAGGAACAGTGTATTGAAGGAAAGAAGCTTCAAGTTTGTACAAGCAAATGGCTCAAACGGGGGGCGAGCCAATGCACGAAGCACAACCTGAAGAGACCATTGAGGGAGTGGGGGTTTAACTGGAGGTCGAATGTTCTTCAGACCCCTAAGAAACTTCTTCAGAGTTGGGTGCGAAAATAAGCGTGAAGCCTCAGATCCAATAGGTTGATAAGAGATGATAGCTGAAACATAAACTTTGAGAGTCGAGTGCGCCAAACCTCGATCAGATGACGCAGGAAAGCGAGGAGGGTGCTTAGAGACGCTGGGATCGGAACTAGACCCCTAGAGGCCGCAAAGGAGGAGAAAACATTCCATTTATAAGAATATAATAACCTAGTAGAAGGCTTTATGGCCTTGGCCAGGATGTCTGCCACCGCGGAAGAACCCTCCAGGCTTTAAGGTGGAGAGACCCCAAATTGGGGTGACAAATCATGCCGTCAACTTGAGTCAGGAGGTACAGCTGTAGAGGTAGCCTGAGGAAGTCGTCCGACATGGTCCTTAGACGGGTAAACCATGGCTGGCGAGACCACCAGGGAGCTACCAAGATGGCATCGGCCTGGGACTGCTGGATCCTGACTATTGTCCATTGGATGAGAGGAATAGGAGGGAAGAGATAAAGCAGTGCCTTGCCCCAGTCCACCATGAACACGTCCCCTCAAGAACTTAGGCCTTTCCCTGCTCGAGAACAGAACATGCTGCACTTTGAATTGTCCCGAGTGGCAAAAATGTCCAAGGTCAGGGTACCCCACCAACTGCAGAGACTGGCAAAAATGGCGTTGTTGAGAACCCACTCGTGGGTTTGGGTAGTAAGACGGCTCAGGCGATCGGCGACGTCATTGTCCTCTGTCGACACATGAATGACAACCGGGAAAATGTAGTGGTCGTAACACCACTCCCAAAGATGAATCGCCAGGTACAGTAGGGAAAGTGAGTGAGTACCGCCCTGTTTGTTGATATAATACAGGGTGGTCATATTGTCCGTGGCAATCTGTACGTACTCCTCTGCCAACTACGAGAGAACAGAAAGCGCGAAAGGCTTTGATGACCGCGAGCATCTCCAGATGGTTGATGTGCAAAAGCCTTTCTGCATCTGACCAGAGGGCGTGGCAATGCGCGCCCCAGCCTATTGGGCTGGCATTCGTTGTGACCTGTACGGTCAGCTGGAGAGGCCTGAAAGGACGGCTCACTAATAGGTGAGGGACGAAGGTCCACCATCTTAGTTGATAGGCCAACTCCGGAGTCACACGTAGTCTTTTGGAATGGTGGTGTACTAGAGGATTGAACTGGGCCAGATACCAGGCCTGCAAAGAGCGCATCTTCAGCCTCGCATGTTGGAGCACCGACGTGGTCGAAGCCATCAAACCGAGGAGGTGCTGCGTATGGTGAGCCGAAACCATAGCGGACGGGTGAAACGGGTGAATAGCTCGCCTCAACCTGAGAATTCTTTCGGGAGGAAGGAAGACTTTGGCCCTGATAGAATCGAGGTGCGCCCCAATGTAGTCCATGGTTTGAGAAGGCTCAAGACAAGATTTCTCGAGCTTGACCCTTAGACCTTGGTCTGCCAGGGTTTGAAGGGCGAAAATGGCATCCCTCCGAGCTTCGTGATAGGAACTCGCCACGATCAACCAATCGTCTATGTATGGAAAAACCGTGATGTTGTGTAGACGAAGGTAGGCAGTCACAGGGGCCAGACACTTTGTAAAAGTCCTTGGAGCGGTGGAGAGTCCGAAGGTACAGAAAAAGAGAGTCCAAAGAGCGCAAAATTGATAAGCTGATCCCTTGAAGAAGAAACGGAGAAACTTGAAGTGACGTTCGTGAATGGAGATATGGAAATAAGTGTCCTGGAGATCTTAACTACAAACCAATCGCCTGGAGAGAGAAGAGGAATAACAGACTCTAGGGTGACCATGCGAAAACATCTTGGACGAATGTAAGTATTGAGAAGCCGCAGATCTAAAATGGGGCGAAGACCGCCATCTCGCTTGGGAACCGTGAAGTAGCGGGAATAAAAACTGTTTAGAACATCCTGAGACAGTACCCGCTGAATAGCCTGTTTCTGCAGGAGGAGAGATACTTTGCTCTCTAGGGCAGGGAAGTCGTAGATCTGATGTGACCGATGGGAGGAAGCTCCTTCAACTCCAAAAGGTAACCATAATGTATGATGGCGAGCACCCAATTGTCCTTGGTAATGATTGACCATTCGTCGAAAAAGGGGGCTAGCCGGGAGTGATAGGGTCGGTCGAGGAGCGGGGCCAGGGGAAGACAGTCAATGATATTGTTTGTTTTTCTTTGCAGGTCGACGAAAAGCTTGACGGTGCTGAACAAGTGCTTGGGACCAGAAGGAGGCGGCAGCAGAGGAGGATGGGGGAGGACTGGAGCGATCCTGGGCTGGAGGAGGTTCTCTAGGATGACTTGATTTAGAGGACCGCTTTGTTTTCTTCTGTTTATCAATGTCCTTCCTGTTCTTCGAGCCCGACGGGTGTTTCGATTTGGCAGCCTTAGAGATAGACTTCTGCCTAGGCGACGGCGTGACGGGAGCCGAGGGTTGGTCTACTGGCTCAGACCGAGGGACCGGTGTTAAGGTAGGCTCCATTGTAGATGGTGATCTCGAGGTCGAAGGCCTCAGGGATTTCTCCCAGAGAAAAGACTGAAGACACTGCAAATGAAGCTTAAGGGCAGGTCTGGTCAATCTCTTGCACTCCAGGCAGGAGCTCATCTGATGTTGTTTCCCTAGGCAAAACAAACAGCAATCGTGGCCATCCGAGAGGGGAATTTTATTGGCACACGAGCTGCAATGCTTGAATGGGCCCGTCGGGGCCATAAAAAAGGGCGGGAAGGGGGGGGGGAAGGGGGAGAAGGGAGAATCAGAAGAAAAAAACTCACAGGGAAACGTCCGAAACAGAAGAACAGATCAAGTCCGAAATCCAAATCGTAAACCGTGAGACAAGCCAAAAGTCCAAAAAACCGTAACAACAAGAAGTTCGTTCTAGAGATTGCCAAAGAAGTCCGATTTCAGCGGCGGCTAAACGGAACTGAGGTATTACAGGAGGGTGGAGAATGCGCACCACGGGGGAACGTCTTACTAATCACATTTTTTAAGCTCTAGAAGATTCCGAGGAGTCCTGCGCAGGCGCAGTAAAACCCATTTGTGTGCATTCACAGAGACCACAAAGAAGAATCTAAAATTAAATGTATTACAGTTCTAGAAATACAAAAGGTTGACACATAAAGGTATGAAGGCTTAAATCTAATTGCTAGCTTCATCTGGAGTAGACTAAAAGAACCAGCTGCAAATTCCATTGACTCAATGTATCTGTTCTAATTGAGATCAGCAACTGCATTTAGTGTTGAAATATGTTATGCATACTGCTGTGTCTGAAATAAAGAGGTTTTCCATTTTGTCCTATAATGAAGAAGTCATATAATAGCTTCCAAGGGCCTTTTCTGACTGCTGTCATATTGATTTATAACAATCTTCGCATTCTCCCTTTCTCCACAAGAAGATTGAGGGGAGCTAAAGAGTAGAAATTAGAGTAAACAATAGAGCAGGACTGACAACATGATAATGACATAGCTTGGCTACAGTGGTCCAGAACTGGAATCTCAAGGCTGCACAGTTGCAGTTCATTCTGTACTGCCCTTTTATTAAGAATGGCTGGGAAACTGCAACCTATGCAGAATGTTTCAGCTACATTTCTGAGTAGGGTAGCCTACTGCCAGCACACATTAGGTCTACTCAAATAATTTGCATGCAGGTCAGGTCTGAAGTTCTATTCTCAGTTTATAAAGTCTTAAAAAAAAAACTCTAAGGGACCACCTTTGCCCTTACATGTCCATTCAGATTTTAAGGTCCAGAGAGCCCCTCCTGGTAACGCCACATGCTCCTGAGGTCTGGTCTGCAACTGAAATTTTGCAAAAGATGTCTCGGGTTTTATTGGGGAGTGAAGCTGACATTCTTTTTCTCTGTGGGTACACATCTGCATCTTCTTTATAAGGTACTGATAATTTAGATTTCCCTTCTTCAGCTTTTAATGGCATCCTGTTTTGTTTTGTTTTAATTTGAAGATTTTAAAGTCATAATTTAACATGAGGGATCTATGGGAGGTTTCATCTGTTCTCATGAGTATTTTTCATGTTCAGGATATCACATTAGTCAACAATTTCAGAAACCACTCATGACATTTCAGAAAGGTTCACGGCTTCTGGGGTTGAGTGCAGCCATCACTATCAATAGGCCTGAGCAACTTCTCACCTCTTTAAGGAAACTTCCATATGGCTGCCGGCACTCAAGAGGCCTATCCAGTTATCAAGAATTCCATTTCTCTCAGCTTGTTATTGGTCCATATTTTAAACCCGAGTCAGTGGTCTCTTCTCTAAACAGCCATTTTTAAAATGTTCATGTTATTTTTGAAACTCAGCTTCCGTACAAGAACATAAAAACAAACACACTGGATCAGATAGAAGAACGCTTTTGTCTTCTATATTTTTTATTTTTCTTTTGATATGCTAGGCACAGACTAACACCTACCTCTTCGAAAACATCAATATTGTTTTCTTTTCTTTGCAAGGAAGAGAGATGTCTCAAGATATTATGCAGTGACACTTAGTATTAAAATGGCCGAAATATTTTGTCATATTATTATTTCAAGGCATTCTCCCGGAGAGCAAAGAAGTTTCCAGTAAGTTATATTGGAGACTCTTTCTACAGCAGTTTCTGCAGACTGTTTTCTTAAGACACTTGGAAGAAGACTTTTTTTGGATGGGGACGGTGGTAGAAAAGGGCCATAGCTCTGTTAGGTGTCTGTAACAAAAATGAGAAAGAGTCTTGTACCACAAGCAGGGTTTGCAAGACTTTTTTAAAAAAAGGAGCTTGTTGTGTTCTCATTGCTCCTCAGTAGTCAGGTTGCTGCTGTTGTTCTTCCAACTGGGATAGTAATTCAGTATGTTATGCATTATTAAGAGATTGCATTTTCATTACTACCAAGCCAGGAAAAAAATAAAGAAAAGTATATTCTGATTCCCTTTAATGGCCACTTCTGAGCTTTTACTTTGCCACTTATAATGTATATGAGAAATCCTGCAAAGTTCCTCTGAAGGTGCTTTAAAATGCCCTCAAAAATACTTGAAATAAACCAGAAAATGTAACTCATTATACAAAAAAGAATTATGTAACTCCTTGTTACATTACTTTTACTGTAATTTTGTTACTTCTTGTTACTTTACCAATTGCTCAAGAATAACTAGCTACAGGTTATGTTATGTTACTTGCTAACAAGTTTTATTTGGCATAATCATTTGTAAACTGGATAATCTTTCACAGACAAAAAAGACCCAATGAAACAGACTGCAGTCCACAAAATCTCATTCCGATTATAACATTTTAAACTTTAAGGTGCCACGAAGACTCCCTCTGAAAGACTATGGTTTGGGATATATTTTAGTTCTTAATGGTCAGGAAAGCAATGATGGAGCCCCAAGGGGTACTCACACTTTGTTAAATCCTTTAAGCACTTTGTTAGCTCCTTCTAAGTACAAAAATATAAAAAAATGATCAGAACAGGAAGAAGCACTAGGAGTGTAGAACGGTGAGGAGAAACTAACCATGACAGGCAAGACAGGCCCAGACTGACCATTAAGCAAAATAAACATGTGCTTATGGCATCAATGAGAGAAGGAGGCACCATAGAGGGTTTTTTCAGTGCCGGATTCACCATGGACCATGGTGTTCTCATGAGTATAAGGAGCATACTCCTTAACACACTACATCCATCCACCCTTCACCCTCATCTCTCTCCCTCACCCTGCAAGAGCCCCAAGAAAACCACCTCTGTACCTTAAGGAATTTAGTATGAACCAGTAAAACCTAAAAAGCATAAAGACTCGCCTAGAGAGAAAACCCATGCTTTGATCAATCATCATTGCTTGGTGGTTTTTTGGTGCGTTTTTTTTTTTTATAATTTCTGTATTTTGGTTGGCTGGCTGGGAATAAGAATAAAAATAAAAAATAAATAAAAAGAGCTGCTGGTCTTTGGACTCATGCGCTCTGTGCTACATGTGCAAGCCAAATAAATAACAGCCGCTGTTAAAAACATCCCAAAAGAATCTTTTCAGTTTACAGATTCTGATAAAAACTTTCTACATTAATCAAAGCGAGAAAGTGCACGATTTGGCTGGAAGCCAGCAATTTGATTGTACGTATGATTTTGCATACAATATATGATTCTTTTTTGCCACATGCCGTACAATTAAATTACCATATTTTCATGCATATAATGTGCACATTATACTTTTTTTCAAGATGTGGAACCCACCGCACATTATATTCATAGGGGGCACCATAATCTTTTTGGTGCTTGGGGCCTCTAAAGGTCTTAATCTGGCCCTAATGGCCCACAAGCTCCGTTGTCTGATAAGGTAGTACATACTACTACTCACCTGTTGAAGAACCAGGAACCAGGAAATAATACGGTGTAATCCACAAACTTTTACAGATTCAGTGTTTCCATTACCCCCTCTCTTTGGCAATTTTCCTCCTAGTTACTGTGTTGGCTGCCTGATTTCATAACAGGAATCTATTCTACTTAGCCCTTCAGAGATCGCTACTGACCCCCATAATATGCAGAGCACACAATTCGTTGTCAGCAACACTTTACAAAATTCCACCCACGACCTGTCCAGCAAAACCTCATAGTGGTAATTGATGGAAAGATAAAAATGGATGGAACAATAAGGACAACTATCCGTTTCCTTTCCCCAGAAAGTATTCCTCCAAAGGAATGAAAAAAAGCTGAATATTGCACCAACAAGAAGAGAAGAGCAACTATGATTCGGATTGGCAGCTTGCTTTGAACTTCAATGGCTGTTCTGTAGAAAAAGGTCCAAAGGGCCATCAAGGGACTGGATGCAGCCATTAATAAAAGCTTTGGCAGAGAGACAATCGACATGTGTTGCCCTTTGGAAGGGCCAATCCTTGCGTAAATGTCACGACCACCGTTCTCTTGGCATTTGTTTCTGTTTTGTGTCACTATCACAGGCCAATGGAGATAAGAGAAGCATATGGCTTGGAGGATTGAGGTGAGAAGACAGGCTTGGGTGGGAGGTGTTGAAATTCCAGAGACAGGATTCTGCCTTTGGGAGGAAACAACACTTTTGGGTTATTGACCTGGACCGACACATTCATTCCAGCAATTAAACAACAGAATTAATTTATAATTGTATGAATGCTTACTATTTGCCTGGTTTAAAACAAGGGCCCCATCATACTTACAGTTCTTTTAGTATAAAAAAGGAATAAAGAAATTATAAGCATACATTTAAGTACAGATTCAGCACACACAAAATTACTTTAAAAAGCACCTTTTCCCTTTATTCATTCATTACAAATTAACAAATATCAGTTCTCATGTAAGAAAATTATATTAATTATGGTGTACCGCATCACTTCATTGCAAGCTGCTTTTGAACTGCATAAAAGGCCCAGCATAAATGCTGCAAATAAATAAAACTAGTGTATTTTGTAAGGAAAAACAATCACATTAGTGAATGCCCATAGAGCATGGCCTACAGGATGGTGCATTCAGAGCGTATTTCTGAGTTCAGACTTGCAGCAGAGTTGCTGTTGTGAATGCAAACTATGTAAGCAGCCTTTTATAGCAGCTTGGAATACAATTAATTTCTCAAGACAGTTATGTCCTATTGTATCATGAACTGAACAACCATCTCTCTGTAGTTTTCCTTCCGCCTGGAATGCATGTCAGGCAACTGCCCATGATACAGTTTCTTGAGCACTTAGTCTAAACCTACACATGCCAGAATTCTTTGCTTCATGTTAATGTTACAAGTATGCTCTGCAGTAGGGATGAGTATAAACCAGAAAAACTGGTTTGTAATGGTTTGTGGTGTGCTCTGATCAGCTGGTTGGGGCTGCATGTTCACGGGCAGCGGCTCGGCTTCCCTGCCAAGGACACTGCTTTTGAGGATGGCGCCTGGGGATGAGGGCACCCTGGGAGGTGCTGGAATCGTTGTTTCATTTTACTTTGAAAACATTCATTTTTGACAGATCAGTTTCACAATTATTCTCTGATAATAATAACAATAATAATAATCTTAGAACTGCAGAGCTGGAAGCGACCCTATGGATCATCAAGCCCAGCCCGTCAAGGAGGTACAGTGGGGAATTGAACTCCCAACCAGATGCCTAAGCCCACTGCTATCCAGCAGTTTTAAATGTTTAATACAAATGAATTACATGTCTTGAACAATCAAATGTTAACAATCAAGAATATGTTTCCAAAGTGGAAACCCAACCTAGAGATAACTATCCCTATAATCCAATTAACATAGTTCCACTGATCATTCTGAGAAAATATTCTTAAAAGGGAATATAATTTCTTGCCCAGCCTCCTTCCTACTGGCCAGTCTTTTTCCATCAAGCTCAGGGGAGGACGGAGGAAAATATTTGTTAACTTTTCGTATTGTCTACCTATTGAATCCTACACCTCCCAAATTTGATTCTTTTATGTAAAAGCCACATTTTTCATTTGCATATTCTGGATATAAACATCAAGTTTCCACTAGGTTTTTGTGCAAGCACAACTTTCCTGAGCAAACTTAAAGCTGATGTCACATACTAAAAATACAATTCATATAATTCAGCTGTTGTTTTTATACCGTAGTATGTTGACAGCTGGATTAAGTATTGTGCCTCATACAATATAACGTAATTCCAGCCAGACATTACATTAAAAAATGGCAATGTGTTTAAAACCACGGTTCTATTTTGCTCTCCTTCTTGTACCTTTAAAAAAAACAAACTAACAAAGGCACAGAAGTAGGTATCACAACTGAATCTGCAGAGTAATCTAACCATCCTCTGGCTTGTTGCATCTGCAAATAGAGCAAGAACTGATTCCAGTAATATACACCACAAATTGCAACACATGCAGCCATTTAACCTACATTTTATATAACTGCAGCCTTTTGGCAATCTATTTAAAATGAATAATTAATCAGATTTTTGTCACAGAAAACATGATGAGGACAATCCCAGTGCTATACTACAGTCTTGCCTACTTATTTAAAAAGCAGATATCCAAACTGTTTGGATAATCAGACTAAATCAGACCAAAAAACAACAATAACAAGGTAATGAAGCTACATGAGACACAAAACACATGCATCATTCCTTCCTTCCCCACCCACTGACCTGTATCTCTGCTTTGCAGTCAATCACTGGGGCTGGTCTGAGAAGAATTCATTGAAGCTATCACTGACTCTTTGTGACAAAGAGATCAAGCTGTGTTGCAACAACACATCTCTTGTAATTTTCCAGACTTGTTGGGGTAAAACTCAGGAATTTTTGGCTTTGTGTCCAGATGCCTCATGTAGTGATTAAATAGAAAAGGAGTTCGGGGCATCTTCCTTCCTTCTGTGCAGGCTCCGAACCAGCCCCACCCAGATAAGCTGGGCCTTCCTATGCAGGAAAGAATACAAGAGCTCTGGATTCAGGTGAGTTCCCCCTGACTTTGGTCTGTCTCCCCAGCACATGCCAAATAAGTGGATATAACTCTTAATGAATCATGCAGGATTATTGCTGGCTGCCTGAAACCTATTGCCACTGAGAAAGTCTAGTATTTGGCCAGCATGGCCCCTCCAGGAGTACATCGAGAGGTGCTAGCAAATAATGAATGAAATAAGGTAATACAACACCAAACCCATCCATTTCACAGGCACCAACCCTCTGGATGATGGCTAAAATCAAGGAAAGGTTTTCTGCACACCTCTCAAACTGTGAATATTAAACCAGAAGAGGCTAGGCTTAAACCTATGAGAGAACAAAAACAACACACCTTGCCCAATGGATAAATGCTGAAAAATGTCTGGAGGACAAGACTTTAGCTGGACCATCTGGAAGTTACTTAGTAGACCTTGAAGCGAAGTAGGAAGATCAAAGAATAATCAAGTAGAATGGGGCTACTTGGATACACAGCCATTTTTCTGCGACTGTGGAGAAAACCAGTCAATGCAGCTTACATGCATGCAATTTATGCCCCACTACTTGTACAAAAGATGATCTAGTAAATAGTCGAGATACTGTCATTGACTTAGCTCACTGTTGCTCAAAAATAATTTTAATTTGTTTTAATTTAAACTATATTTCATATATATCCATAATTTTGAATTGTGCAACGCTCTGATACAAAGAAAGAACTTCTACCTACAGCTTAGCCTTGATAGCGACATGAAAGACCACACCATGTGGCCGTGTTTGCATTTTTGCTTTTGCTGCAAATGTGCACACCTAGACAACCACCACATTCCAGACAGCAAAGGAACACACCAAACCGCTTGTGACAACACCAGAACATCGGTCCATCTATTTCACTGCAGCACCTTGCCAGCATTTCAAACATATTTCTTCCCCATCCTTAGATCTGCCCAGAGGAGACGGGGATTGAACCCGAGATCTCTGCATGTAACGTGTGTGCTAAGTAGCCTAAGTAGATGACAACCTTCAATACAGAAAACATTTACACCCATCTCACTTAGATATTAAATATTTTACAATTAATTACATGTCATCAAGTCAATTCTGAGTTACAGCAACCCTTTTCAGGTAAGAATTACTCAAAAATAGTTTCTCATTTCATTTTTCTGGGGGTGCTCTGGGACCACATAGTTTGCTCTGTGTTCTACAGGCTGGAGCTTCGGGGAATCAAACTCCTGACCCCTGGCTCTGCACCCAGTTCACTCCATTTCACTGAGCTATAAATAAAATAAGCGAGCAGGGTCTGAGACAAAATATTGCAGTGTGCATGCAGGGTTTGAGCCAGCCACACATGTTTCTACAATACCCAATTTTATTCCCATTCCACTCCACAATGAGGAATCATGTATTATGCGGCAGGCAAGGATTCTCAGTTGTCATTTGGGTTACCCCTTTTTTTTGTCCCTGATCTCCTCCTCCTGTTTGTGGATACAGTGGTGCCTCGACTTACAAACTTAATCCGTTCCAGAAGATGGTCGTAACTCGAAATGGTCGTAAGTCGAAGGACCATTTCCCATAGGAATGCATTGAAACGCGATTAATCCGTTCCGGCCGGGGGGAAAAATCACCAAAAAAAAAATAATAATAATAATAAAATAAACCACTGCAAGACCCATAGGAAACGCGATTAATCCGTTCCGGCCAGAGGAAAAAAAAAACCCTCAAAAGCAAACAAACCCTGCAAGACCCATCGGAAATGTATTATTTTTAAAAATATTATTATTTTTAAAAAACCCAAAAAGCAAACAAACCCTGAAAGACCCATAGGAAATGGGGGAAAAAACCCAAAAAGCAAACAAACCCTGGAAGACCCATCGGAAATGCAAATAAAATAAAATAAAATAAACCTGCAAGACCCATCGGAAATGGGGGGAAAACCCCCCAAAAGCAAACAAACCCTGCAAGACCCATCGGAAATGCAACCCCCCCAAAAAAGTAAACAAACCCTGCAATATCCATCAGAAATGCAACACCCCCCCCAAAAAAGCAACAAACCCTGCAAGACCCATCGGAAATGGGGGGGGGGGGGGAAACCCAAAAAGCAAACAAACCCTGCAAGACCCATCATGCAAAAAATAAAATAAAAATAAAAAATAAAAAAAAAAAGGAAAAAGCAAACAAACCCTGCAAGACCCATCGGAAATTGGGGGGGGAACCCCAAAAAGCAAACAAACCCTGCAAGACCCATCGGAAATGGGGGGAAAAAACCCCAAAAAGCAAACAAACCCTGCAAGACCCATCGGAAATGGGGAAAAAAAGACCAAAAAACAAACAAAGACTGCAAGACCCATCACAGCACAGAAACATAAACCCCTCCAGCCCAAAACCACGCTGCAAAACCCACCCAGAACAGGCAGTTTTTAAAAGCATAAAGCAGCACCTTACTAGGCAGTCTGAAGCCTCCTCCGAACGCACACTCTCTAACCGCTGGGGCGAAAGAGCTACAAAGAAGCAGCCTCTTCGCCACCAATGGTTAGCAGTTTGAATTCCCCGCCTTTTTTCCGATCGTAACTCGAAGCTCCGGTCGCAAGTCGAAGCAAAATTTTGCGGCCGGAGCTGGTCGTAACTCGACTTGGTCGTAAGTCGGGACGTTCGTAAGTCGAGGCACCACTGTACATCAGGACTGACAGTTAGAAACTGAATTCACTTTTAGTACATGAGAGAGTATAACACATTTATCATTTGTCAATATCTTACTGCATTTAACAGATGACAGTGGTTTTAGTTTCTAGCAAACATTTGATGGGTGAGATGTTGCAACATTTAGTGTTTGAAAATGATATAGAATACCAGTTGCTAACTACCGTATTTGACAGATAACATGGAGGACTATTTATCTGTTGACAGTTGGTGAGATTTCTTATTTCACATCTCGTATTTCACATCTGTCAACATCAAAACAATCAAGAGATGCCAACAAGTTTCAAACAAGTAGAAGTTGTTTTCCGAGACAAAATTTCAGGTTGAAAATAAAGCTACTTTGCTAACTTCAGTAAATTCTATAGGAAATGGTTTGGGACATTTTATTTCTTTTCATTTTCATTCTGCACATTACACTTTTCAGCATAAAATTTGGATTATTTTTTTTAAAGTAGAAAAAAATAGCACACAAACATTACCAATGCTTATTTCTGTTTAAAAAGCAAACAACACGTTTTTGTTTCTAACTGGTGTATACAGCAATTTTATTATACACATGCTTTCCATGTTTTTATGCTATCCAAAAGGGAAAGATTTTTAATTATAATAACTCATTGCCACCTTGTCAAATTTTAGTCTCATCAAATGCCATCGTGATGTTGTTACTCTTGTCTCCACATTTCACCAGTAGGCCACTGCACTAGCACTGGCTATCCAATTACTCTATGTTATTTTTTAGCCAGAGTGTTTAAAATAAGCGATTTACCCTCTGTGGTTCTTTTGTTTGTAAACAGTAAGGCTGCAGCAAAATGATCCCATTCTTTGGCGATGCACCGAACAGGACAGTGATTGAAAAGGAATGAACGCATGCCCAAGAAGAGAATGTTGAAGGGGGGTGGTCATGTGTAATACCTGCTTTTCTCAAACAACACTCTGTTGTTATCGTCTACTGGATAGATATAGACAGTGTAATAAGACTGTGTTTCACTGAAATCCTCTTTCAAATTCAAGAGAGAGGAGAGAGAGAGAGAGAGAGAGGAGGAGAGAGAGAGAGAGAGAGAGAGGAGAGATGAGAGAGAGAGCGAGAGGAGAGAGAGAGAGAGAGAGAGGAGAGAGCGAGGAGAGAGAGCTGAATACTGAAAGATCTAGTCCCTTTTCAAGATAAACTGGTACCAGCAGCATGCACAGTCAAATCCAGCTGTGGTGCTGAAGCAAGTGCTTGGCAGTACTTTTGTTTTTCTAAAAACCAGGAAAAAGCATTCTATATTCTGCCCCCACCACCTGCTCTTTTTCCCCCCCTGCCTTCAGGGATCGAGGATGGAAAGACCTGAAAATGCCAGTATAGTCATGTTTTAGATCATGTTTGAATCATTCTGGCCCCTAACATGCTAAGTGTCACATGAATATCTCTCACAGGCCAGGTGAATAAAAATCAATGATATTTTTAAATCATATTGATTTAAATTAGGATTTAAATTTTTTAAAAAACATTTTTTATTTTAATCATCAAAGATCTGATTTTTAAAATTTAAAACATTATTTCAATCAAACCCACTGTGTTGCGGGGTGAGTGAGAGCTTTTCTTGAGTAAGCTTGCTCTCTGTGATGTCATTACCTGTAGGATGATCACAAATGCCATACTGTGATCCTGCCTTCTCAGTAATAATGACTTTCAGAAATCGTAAGAATGCTGAAATTGGGCAAGCAGAGAAATTGCACACATGAAAAGGCAAGAGAAGAATTAGGAAAAGGGAAGAGGTAGTAACTCAACCAAGCCAAGCTATTCTGAGCTTTGTCTATATCCTTCTGAAACAACATCAAAGGAGGAAGAAGAAGTGCACTCCAAATGTGATACAAAGGACATCTGGATAATGTGACATCCATACATTATTTCTATAGTATTTTTCCGGGATACAGGGCACTTTAGAAGTCTGGCCTAGTCTCATGCCAGCTTTGTGTATATGTGCCAATGTTTTCCCAAGTGGAATGCCAAAGCTTCCATCTCTGCCACCTCCCATGAAATCAGGAATGGGCAAAATGCAGCTTCCCAGAACTGTTGAGCCCCCCGCAACCCAAAGAAGGCTTGGGGGTACGTGCAGCACCTCCACATCTACCACCATTTTTTATTTTTTATTTTTTTGAAAAAACACATTTGAATAAAGATTTTCTGCTTGTGCCTAGGGGGTTGCCATTGCTTGGAGGGGCTTTATTATCTCTACTTCCATTTTTATTTAGAAGATGGAAGTGAGCCATTTCAGCAGTGCCCACCCCTAACACACACCACCCACCCCCCCACCCCACCCCCACACACACACACACTCCCCAGTGCCCAGTACTGCTATTTATTATTTGAATGAATGAATAAATAATTTATGCATAATTGAGAAAATATGAAAATTAAATCAAATTGCAGATTAGGCTAATTTGATTCATTTACACATATTGCAGAATTGAGCTTTTTACAATGCAGCACTGGAATTATATTCATATACAGAATATTGAGCATTATAACTCACAGTATGGAACACACTTTCTTGCCTATTACTTTAAGATGTTCTTCTCATTATCCTGTAAAACACTACCATGTAATTTCTAACAAACTGAAAGACTGGGGAAACTTTGACTTCTTTCTATCAGCCTTCGCATCAGTTTTCTGACACAAGATATTCAGAATCTGCACCATATATAATACATAACTCCTGCTTCCATTATAACATAAAATGTCAATTTTCCTGAACCCCCATACTGGTTTACCAGCCTAAAATGTATATCACTGACATTTTCCTCTAACAGGGTTTCCATCTTGCCAAGTATCATCTGAATTATTATTTCTGCTAAGCTATGTCAGAAGGGGGAAGGCAGGCCACGATAAATATGAGTTAAACCCAATCATTAACAACTAGGGTTACTGTTATATGCCACCAAGTCACTTCTGAGTTATAGTGACCCTAACCCTAACCGGGTTCAAGGAGTGGTTTACTACTACCACTCACAAGTGAGTTTCACGGCCAAGCAGGGATTTGAATCCAGGTCTCCTGACTCCTAGTCTGACACTCTATCCATTATACCACAGTGGCTCTCTCAACTTGAGTAGAATCAGTGAATCAATGGGTTTTAACTAAACACTGATTTATCAAATTTCTATTAATTCAATGGGTCTACTCCAAATCAGAGTAACATTTGGATTTATGTCAATGTTTTGATCTTTTCCATTTTTTACTCCATCTTTCTTCCATTTCTGTTGGCATTCATAAAGTTCCCAGGCCATTGTCCATCAAGTAATTTCTAACAAAGTGAAAGACTTGGGAAACGCGATGATTTTTCAAAATCAAATTGGTTTAAATCAGGATTTTTATGAATAAGATCTAGGAGTCCCTTGAATCTTAGTGATTTTGTACTGACAAAGCTCAAGCCACAACCCAAGGAAGAAAGGCACACAGGTCACCCTGAAAAAGAGAAAGAGAAATGGAAGGAAACTTGGAAGTTATTTAGTTTAACAACACCCTGCTAGATACAGGCTTCAAAATGCAAGATGCAACTCCAACATCCCTGACAGATGGCTATCCAGCTTCTCACAGCTCCAGCAGACAGCATGTCTGTTGTTCATAAATGGTTCAGGTGTTGATGATAAACACCTGAACCATTTATGAACAGCTCAAATCTTCTCTTCTCTGCATCCTCAAACATGCCAAGTTCCACGCTTCTTCAGCCTGGGACAGGAGAGATGACACCAAACACTTCTCAGCAGAACCAAAATACCGAGTTGTAAGCCAGGGCCCTGCCACTTGAGTGAGCCTCGTGGCGCAGTGGTTAAACTGCTGTACTGCAGCCAAAACTGTGCTCACGACCTGGGGTTCAATCCCAGGTAGCCAGCTCAAGGTTGACTCAGCCTTCTATCCTTCTGAGGTCAGTAAAATGAGTACCCAGCTCGCTGGGGGGGGGGGGGCAATGTGTAGCCTGCATAATTAACTTGTAAAGTAAACCGTCCAGAGAGTGCTTGAAGTGCTATGGGGCGGTATATAAGCAGCACGCTTTTTTGTAGATTCTTCTTTCCAGAAAGGCAAACACTGCTGATTGCTTGTTGCAAATTAAGGACACTGTACATCCATGTCATAACAACGATATATTACCTGATCAAGACCAGACAAGGGCATAATTTTTTTTCCCTTTTCAATCTTCATGTCTGTCATCTTTTCATTATCCCTGCTACCTCAGGGTATATAATCAATGGAGATTTTTTAAAAAGGATCTTGATCCATGTATCATTTAACACAGGGGATCTCTTACAGATAGTTATTACTGCCTCTTTCAACCTTGAAAAATAAGGCAGGGACTGTCTTCCTTATACACCTGATCCAAGCACCTCTGATGTGTTGGCATGTGAGTGAGAGTTGGGGTGCGTAAGCAGGAACCAGGCTGGCACTAGTATTAAAGGACTCAGCTGAGCTCTGGTATGTAGCACAGCACACCTGTTCACAAGGAGCTCTCCTTGGTGCTGAAAATCCTTTATTCCACTTGTTGGAGTATCTTTTCCCAATGTCATCTACCTGCACCACTAGGTCTTCCCAGGCAATGATCCTCTGGAAGGCCACTCTGAAGGAAGCCAGGAAATCATCTACCAGAAGTAGGGCCTTTGCATTGCCACCAACACTCTGGAACCATCTCCCAGTCGAGCCACGCCTGGCCCGCTCCCTCCCAACATTCAAAAGGCACCTGAAAGTCCTTCTCTTCAGAGACATCTTTTTCTGTAACCCTGCCTGATATTTCCTAATACGCCTCGCGTTCCATGTTTCAGCTGCAACTTATGCTTTTATGAGTCTACTGCTATTTCTGTGTGTTTATTTTAAATTGATTTGATTGTTGTGTTTAAACCACCCAAAATAATCCATTGCACTAGTGGGGCAGTATATAAATTTAAGAATGAACAAATGAACGAATGAACCAACCAACCAACTAAATAAATAAATAACAAGCCACCAGTTCCTTTGGCTCACTGCCTCTATCTTGATCTTAGCGCGGTCCCTCAGAATCCTGACCATATTTGCATGCCTTCACTCAGGCTGGTACACAATTCTATTTACATTTTTTAAAAACTACAAAATGTAGTTCAGTGGCCTTCAGAAGTTGGTTTCTCCAGACATCCTTCCTCCCAGTTAAAATGCTTTCCCTATGCTAGGAGATTTATCATGACACAGCACCAATTTTCTGCTATACCTTTCCTGAAATATTTTAGCAGGATCTTCACTGCCCTCTTATTACCCTGTCCTCTACTTCTAGTAATTCAGTGGCTACCTATTGATTTCCACCCATGCTCCTTTCTCTGTCCAATATGGACTGCAAAATATATTGACAAGGAATTTATCACTTCTGTGCTCTGTACAGCATGTTGGTTACTCTTTTCACTACATAAGCAGTAGCAACAGGAGGAATAGCAGCTGTCAAATCCCCATACAGCTATTCATCTTCTCAGGAGTAACAGCAAAATTGATTTGGTGTATAGTGGAGCCTCTTGTTTGAAGGTGAATCTTCCATTTGAAGGCGGAGACCCTGCCCCAAGTCTTTGGGCATAAAGACCTAGCAGCACTGTTTGGAAAACTGGCTAAAAATTAATAAAAGAAGCCTAAATGTGACTTTTAAAAACTATTAAAAACGAAGCTTTTTATGGAAGCCTTTGGGGAGGTTCTCCTCAAATGACTGAATGTGTGGAGGGGGGAAGATGGGATTTTCTTTGCTGCTGAATGGTTCATTGCCTCCAGTCTTCCTTGATCTTTGTATTTTAGAATTTGTTCTTAAAATTTTTGCTTTCCCTTCTACACTGCCTGGACTAGCAATCTGCTAGATGGGCAGTATAAAACTGAATAAATAAATAAATGTAAACGAGGATTCACAGTCAGCACACTATTATAGTACAGAAGGATCCCCATATCCACAAGGGATTAGTTTCAAGCCAATAATAACGCCATACTGTACATAGCATGGTAAAAGAAAAAATCCAGAAAAAAATATTTTCACATATATGATCAGAACTGGCCACGCAATGGAGCTAGAGACCATGCTATACATTCTTCAACAAGAGCACACAGCATGGTCTCTGGCTCCCTCTACTGGCCAGTTCTGGTAAATACATTGCAAAAATACATATTTCTAGCTTTTTTCTTTTAATATTTTTAATATTCTCAGACAGCAGATAAGTGAAACTGCAGATACCAATCCTGCAGATATGGGAGTCCTACTGTATAGTGATTAAAGTCTTAGACTTGGAGAGATCTGGGTTGATATCCCTGCTTCAACATGAAGTTCACTGAATGACCTTGCATCAGTATCTCATAGCTTAACCAAACATGATTGCTATGAGATTTAAATGAGGTACACTCCTACAGTGACTTGAATAACTTGTAGCAAGAGCAAGGAAGCCTGAGAGAATCTGTTGAGAAGGGGAGAGATTTGACTCATGATGTACATCATCCAAGCCTAATGTTCCTCTCCTTTGGGTGATGAACATGCAGTCCCTGGTCATCCAGAGGTCTTGGGCTGCCTGTTAGTCATAATGAAACAGCAGGTAAGAGACTCCTGGAGAAGCTGGCAACATTTCCCAGAAGTTCTTGGTGAAGAGATGACCTCCTCAGTCAATGAGGAGCAAGAGATGAGAAAAGTGTGGTTTTGGACTACAACTATCAAAATCCTACAGCCAAGGATTTTGGGAATTGCAGCCCAGTGGCTCCCTGTGCTGTTTATAAATTATGTTCAGTTCCTTTCCACAACATAATTTCTTAGTGACATAATGGAAACATGCCTGCAAAACCTTTTATGAGCAACATTTGGACTCAATGATAACGATAAGGATACGAATTTGAAAGTATGTTGAGTTTTTCTTATGGATATAAAACCACATTCACCCTGCAGAACTCTGTATTTTTAGCAAGATATAATAGGACAAAATATATAAAATGCATAAAAGTGTATTGCAATATGCTCACAAAAACATTACATGCCACTGATATCTGTCATCTCTAGATATTTTTAATATATATAGTTAGAATATTGAAATAAGGAAGGTTCAGTACAATCTGCAATGTAGTCTTTGCCACAGGAAACCAGATCACTGGTCATCAAATTACACAAAAGGCCTCTAGCAACACATTGAAAAGATAGCAAGAGAATGAAAAGAAGAAGAATACAGACAAGAAGAAAGTCTGATGTGTCGAATGAGGAAAAGTACTCCAAAATACTGTTTGCAAATTTTGAAAGGAATATGTAATTTTAAAAACAAAAACAAAAACCTCTTATTAACTAAAAGCAGTTTATATCAGGAATAGGCAACTTGAAGCTGTCTAAATATTGTTGGACTGCAACTTCCATCATTACCACTGGCTGGGCTGGCTAAGGCTGATGGGAGTTGTAGTCCAACAACTTCTGGTGGCCCACAGGTTGCCTGCTTGTGAATTAAATACTTCACATGCATTATTCCAGCCTGACTGGCAAGGAACAAAGAGATGGGATTGCTTTCCCTGCCATAGGCAGATGCAGACAGGAAAAAAAAAAGCTTCAGTGAAAAGCAGATGGACGGCCACAAGTACCACATCTTATACTCAATGTGTGCCTGAGTGGCCAGCTATCAAAAGCAGCAAGTGAACGGATCATTCGCTAAATATTTCACTTCTTTTAGAGTACATGAGAAGCATCCAAAATGGGGTGGCACTGAACTCAAGAGCCAGCAGGCCCATGGGAAGGCCGTGTTTCCTTTCAGCGTTTCTGTATATTTTGGCAATTACTTGATTGAGAACACCACCATATTCCAGCCATAAAAATCCACTTAACATCCTATAAAAAACTGGCAAGTGATAGCTTCTTAGAAATTATACTGCTAATCCCCCCATCTCAAAGGCAAAGATTTGTAAACCATCAAAATGCTGCATGTATATTCTGAATTAACATAGTATATCCTAGTCAGAAATCGTTTTATAAAACACGAATAAAGATGACAGCACACAGAATGATTCAGAGAAAGCTAAACATATGTTAATATATAAACATATATTATTAATGCGTGGCTACAATCCTAAGAATGTTTCCAAGCTATGAATTTTGTTCAGTTCACTGGGACTTGCTTCTGAGCAAAAAGGTTTCCAACTGGGCTTTGCTACAGATACCAATTTTAATTTTTGGATCCACAGCACCCAGACATTGTAATTCTTACACACAAAATAAATATAGGAATCATTTTGACTGAGAAGCAGAATTGGTGTCAAATTCTTAAACCAAGCATGCTAAATTTAGACCCTGAATGTGATGTATAACCAATACTTTAGCCCTCATGCCCCAGAACAGGACAATTTATTACACAGAATTATGTTTTGTTGGAGAATCCACATAGCACTAGACCTACAAAGAAGACGTTCTATGATATTGTAAGCTCAAGGGTTATGAATAATGCCTCTGAGGTTTAGCCACTGCCATGGGCCTTCCCCTTTTCTTTACAAACAAAAAATGGGTAGAACAAAAATTATCCCAACAAATCTACTGGCTTTTTTTTTTTTTTGTCCCATTCAATGTAATGTATTGAAACAACAATAACTGCATGACATTGTCCAGTAAACTATGATGCTGAGAAATGACATACTGTGTTTGCCCCACTGGCCCCACTGCGGCCCCACTGGCTTGGAAAACTAATTCTATATGGTATTGGAAATACAGGAAATGTACTTATAACCTGACCTCTGACCCTAACCCTAACTGTAACCATCATTACGAGTTTTTTTAAAAACTCGTAGTTTTTAAATCTGGGTGAATAAAGGTAAGACAGAAGGCACAATCCATCAAAGAGTAAAGAACCAGCTCATTTTATTCACTTACCAGTTTGCATTATGTGTATACTACTACTACTACTACTACTACTACTACTACTACTACTACTACTACTAATAATAATAATAATAATAATAATAATAATAATAATAATAATAATACTAATAATAATAATAATAATAATAATAATAATAATAATAATAATAATAATAATAATAATAATAATTTCAAGAAATTTCACACGGTATTATAAGCAGTTGCAGGTTTCAGAAATAACATCATAGCAGAGCTACTGAAAATGACAATATTAGGAAGAGCATACATCATGTGCCAATATTTAACAGATACTTAGCTTTTAGGTTAAAACTTATATCTGTTATATAATACCAGTAAAATTTTTTATAATTTTGATTGACTGTGCGCCTGGTGTTTTTGATTAATAATGTACCACTAAGTCCATTATGATTTATGATGACTCTCTCCAGGGTTTTCTAGGTATACAGTAAGCAGTATTGGTTTACCATTCCTTTCTTCTGGGGACATTTTGGGGCCATTTTGATTGCCCAAGATGACAAAGGCTGGTTCTTTTCTGGCACAGCACAGTTGGAATCAAACTCACAGATGCCCCAGTTCATTGAGCTATACCACTCAATAGCTGAAATCCCATTGCACACCTCTACTCATGCAATGGTGGTGATGTCAGCAGCAACAGTAAATTGCTGCTGATTAAAGGCTTATTTTGGCAATTTTAAGAATGCATCATGCATGAGTTGTATTCATACCCAAATCACCTTAATCAATGACATTTTACCTTTAATCAGAGTCAGATGCTGCTGCTGACATAATCACAGTTGTGCACAAGGAGTTGCGTACAACAGGATTTCAGCAAATAATTCTCTTCCATCAAAATCAATACAATTTCTAAACGATGCCTGGATTCTACTTCATGGAAGTTTATACCAAACAAAGAGACTTCTTGAGTAGCTTCTCAAAGGTAAGATTTTGTGAAGTTAGTATTATGAATGGTATCATTTCTAGCATCCTGGTTCTGGTTTTGATAGTGATTGTTTTAAAAGAGTTTAAGATTAAAAGAGTGTAAGACTGCTGGATAGTTCAATGATTTAGGTATCTGGTTTCAGAGCTAGAGGTTGGGAGTTTGATTCCCTACTGTGCCTCCTTGACAAGGGCTAGACTTGATTATCCATAGGGTCCTTTCCAGCTCTGCAATACTAATATGATGATGATGAGGAGGAGGATTTAAAGCTCGAAAGGGAGCACAAGAAGTCAAAGCCTCATCTTGATCTCAGGGCTAGGGCAGAGATACAGTGGTGCCTCGACTTACGAATGTCCCGACTTACGACCATTTCGAGTTACGACCAGCTCCGGCCGCAAAATTTTGCTTCGACTTGCGGCCGGAGCTTCCAGTTACGAACACAAAAAGGCAGGGGGAAAAGGCGGGAAATTCAAATTGCTAACTGTTGGTGGCGAAGAGGCTGCTTCTTTGTAGCTCTTTCGCCCCAGCAGTTAAGAGAGTGTGCGATCGGAGGAGGCTTGGGACTGCCTGGCGTCTGCTTCTGAGTGAGCGTGTGTGCGTTTGCAGGGAGGCTTGGGACTGCCTGGTAAGGTAAGGTGCTGCTTTCTGCTTTTTAAAAACTGCCTGTTCTGGGTGGGTTTTGCAGAGTGGGTTTGGGCTGGGGGGGTTATGTTTCTGTGCTGTGTTGTTGTTTTGTTATTAGTTTTTTGTTTTTTGCAGCCCTAGCGCCTTCGGGGCTTGCTCCCTGGTTTATTTTTGGTTGTTGTTGTTGTTTGCAGCGCCAGCGCATTCCTATGGGGCTTGCAGTGTTTTATTTTTATTTTATTTTTGGGGGGTATTTTTTTTTCTTCTGGAACGGATTAATCACGTTCCAATGCATTTCAATGGGAAATGGTGCTTCAACTTACGACCATTTCGAGTTACGTCCACCTTCTGGAACGGATTATGGTCGTAAGTCGAGGCACCACTGTAGTAACCATCAATTCTGAAATTTCCATGGGCATAAAAAAGGAACTAGCATTTTAGTATCATAACTAGTTATGAGAATGTAACTGCTGAGCAACATTTAATCACTCAATAAAGAACAAAAAAAATCTGTTACAAGGACAGAAATGTACCATTATTTAAACTTCACAGTTTTTAAAAAGGTTCAAGAACATGTGAAAAGATTTCTCTTGATTCTTAAAGCAATTAATTTGCCTCCTTTAGTAAAACCAGAAATCCTTGTTATTTAAATGTTTTTTTAAAAAAATATTGAGTAAACTGAACAAAAAATACTATTAACAGAAAAAAAACATATATAAAGAAACAAACCTAAAAACACCTTAATCCATTTAATTATTTGTAAGCACTATGTTAAAGTAAAAATGCTGCTTCCAATGAAAAATAACTTCTGAGTTGCATAACGATATACTGTTCCTGCTCCAGTCAGTAAGTATCATTTGGACAAATAATAGAATTGATTCTTACCATTTATATAAGAACTCTGACCACTCAAGAATGCTCTTCATATGTATTAACTGCATTCAATTTTCACACCTATCTATAGTATGAAAATATATCCTAATGAAAATTTAAGTAAAAACGGTTTACTTTTTTGCCAGTATCTCAAATCGAGATTTATGTAAAGGTTTCAAACTAGTTTGACCTCATGGTTCCAACTCTTCGGCTTTCTACGTTGCTTCCTTCTTTCTTCTCTGTACTACTCCAGCCTCCGGTTCTCAATGTCAGTGCCTCTCTTCTGCTTCAATGGCAGGAAACCTGACTCAGACCACTTCTGCTCCATCATGCAACTGAGTGAAGCTCTGAGTTCCAGGTTGGTTGGTAGGGACTGCACAAGGGAAGGTGCCCCTTTTGTATTTCTTTCAGCTGCACAATCCAGAGTGACTTCTAATCTCTCTTCAAATGTTTCAAAGCATGTACGGGGATGTGGAACTCTTCTGAAAGTCACTGTTGTGGAAATATCACAAATTAGGGAGCAGAGGGGTGGAGAACATTGTGGAAGAAGACATAACTTATCAGTACAGGACTTCCTGTTTGGGGGCTGGATTATTTCCCCTTTGCCTGATCCTATCATCCTTGGCTTTTCTGATAAGGGCCTCCACTTGCCTTCCACATGGCTACTTGCTCCCCATGTTCTCAATTAAAATATCCTGCTTCTCTCAGTGTGCAGTATTCTGTACACCACAATGTATTATGTCTTCCCTAAACGATGTCTCTATTTTTTAAAAAAAAGGGGGGGGGAGGGAACAGATGAGGGACAGGTCTAGCATTATAAGCCCCTGAATATGACTGTTTATAAAAATGACACCTGCTGGGATAATACACTGAAACATGACATGTGTGATGGCCTACACTAATGCTCCAAAGCTGTGGCATGAAGATCTCAGTTCCCTTAAACTTAATGTCCATGACATTCTGCTCCAATTCTCCTAGTGTTCGGTTTTGGTTATAAACAAAAAAAGTATGTTTAAAGTGACACTTAATAATTGTGCTAGTAAGCCATAGTCAGAGTAGACTTTCCGAAAGAATGCAAATGAGAAAATCGATCACTCAAACAAAGAACAACAAAAGAGGGATTGGTGAACAGGAGAGAGAATTTCTCCTGTCTTATTTTCGTGGAAACACGGTAGTCAAGTTCACAGGGCTGTTGAATGATTGAACACTCCCTACAACACTGCAGGAATGAGTATGCTCTCACTCAACCATGAGCTATTATGTGAAAAGTCTTCATTACCATAATCCCTTGGCATCATTTGTGCCCATTAAGGGCAGTTAATTATGAGCTGCCACAGTATTGGCTCCCCAGATATTACGTACACTTGTGCATGCCTGATTGAGAGTAATGCCTAGCCATACTTTAGCAATGCCTAGCATCCAGACACTGGGCCCACATGGATTAAGGCAAGAATAAAAGACATGTTAAAGCTACTGTGACCAAGGGAATAAGGGGCCCTCAAAATAGTCCAGCAGAGTGAAAATAAGCATGGAGCATAGCCAGGACAGCCAGCACCGACAATTAGATCTGTACTAAAAAGGTTTCAGCTTGCTGAAAACGCCCAAGTGCCAAACCATAAAATGTCCACCCGTATTCTGCTCCAAATAAATGTATACATAAGAAAATAGAGAAATAAATTCTGCATCATGTTGTAAAGTAAATACATTCTTCATCACACGGTTGGAACCAGAACTGCACTGCAATGGAAGCGATAAGCTGTGATCCAAATAAGAAATCTATAATTACACCAATTGGCTCCTATTTGCTTTACTCTTGCACAGCTATTCTTGCATAACAGATTCAGTTTCCAAAATGTCTTTCTCTGTCTGCATATGTACACACACACACACACAAAACATGTGCATGCACAAGTTTTTTAAATCAGTGGAATTGTTTCAGGGAATGGAGTAAAAGGCCAACATTACTATGGCCCAACCTGATGGAAGAATAAAGGACTGCTCATTCCCAACTTTTATACTCTTGTAGCCCACCTCATCTGAGTACTGTACAGCAAATGAAAAGGGTAGAAGGTAGAATGAGAAAAGAAGAGTTAGAGTTCAAGAAAATCAACAGAATGTATCTGACAACAGAAACTTTTAATTCAAAGAAATTATTTCTTCTAAAAATCTTGTTTGTGTTTTGTTTTTCCACCCAAGGGCTTGGGTGGGAGCTATAAAGGTCCCAATTATCTCTGATTATCTCTAGGGAGTTATTTCCATAGGACAAGAACCGCTACTAAGAATCACTAGTCCCTCAGATCAGAATGTGCAACTCATCTATGGGTCCCTTCCCATCAAAGACAGAGCTAATGGGTGTTAAAATTAATTTTTTACCCTTCATTCATTCAATTTTATTTAATTTTTTTTTGTCGGCTTGATAATTTGGGTATGCTTATTTGTCTTCACCATTTTGGACATCATTGGTAACTGAAATGACTTTTAAAAGACTTAGAAGTGTCATGTTAATGTAGCAAATTAACATTATGGTTCTGACTAAAACACTAATAATTAATTTTCAATCTAACAGAAGAACTGATGTTTCTAAGCTGCTGTCCTGAAGATGAACAATTTAATGCACCCAAAGCATCTCATGTGTTTTCCGGGGCATAATGAGCATAGTCAGGCATGGCTTTTGTACTCGGAAAATCTCATGCTCAACTACTAATATTGCTGAATAGGGCTGTGTGAGACAGAAGGCGACAGGCATACCCCACTCGCTGGAGAGCCGTCCCTCCTCCACAACAAGGATAAGGGGGCGAGACCCCAGTCAGCACCAGAGCCTACGGTGGAAGCTCAGCAAGGGACAGAAATAGAGGAACTGACAGAAGAGATACAGAAAGTAACGATGGGGGAGGTTCAGGAGGAAAAGGCGGGAAAGGAGAGAAAAAAGAGGGTGGAGTTTGAGGCAGGAACAGGGGAGGTAAAAAGGAAGGACGAGCAGTTGCCACCCGGTTGGGAATGGGTGTGGATGGAGGATCCCTGGACAGGATTATGGGAGAGACTAAGAGTGCCTAGGGAGGAGGCAGATTATAGAAGGAGAAGATAGATTCCACCGAGACCCTCTTATTGGGGGGAAGCCGAGGCGAGAGAGTGGAGGAGGAAACAGAGAGGAAAAAGAGAGGGTTGAGAGAGAAAAGAGAGAAAGGCTGGAATGGAGAATAAGAGAGATGAGGAGGAAGAGTTACAGGGAGGACCCTGGGAGAACCGAGACCCCGAGAGACAAACCCTGTGGAATGATGATTGGGATGACGAGACCGTGCCCTTGCTGGAAGACTCGATGGGGCAGACCCTAAGAGACTGGATCCCTGCAGATCTACCGGGACCATGGAACACTAGTTGCGGAAATCTGTTCCTGTTTGAAGATTGGAAACCCCTTTGGGACCCGTTGGCAGAAGGAGAAAAGACTCGTGATCATGTTGCGGACACTTGTTTATTATTAAATGCACCAATACATCTTTCACCTGTTTTGAAGCAACAAAAATCTACTGATTTCTTTGAGCCGAGCATGGAGCCAAAAGTCGAACCCTCACAGGCTGCTGCCGGTTGGTGTTGACAATACTCGGCCAGAAAGGCTAAATGGCATGAATCAGTCTAAGGCAGCTTCTTATGTTGCTATGACTCAGAAGCAGACATTTCTGGGCACTTGAGAAGAATTAAAGAGAATTTAGCCCACTCACAAGATCACAGCACTTCACTTCGTTATCGTATGCCAAATGTTTACAGATCACATTCAAATGCTCTTGGCTTCCAGAATTAGACACAGGGTTTTGTTTTTTTTATTAATCGGCATCTGCTTATGAGTAAACATATTGCCTTGAAAAATTACTCTGCAATTTTTTTCTCCTGCTCTTAAGTAGGAAAAAAAAGGGACTACTTTCAAAGCAGGAAAAGAAATAGGGGAGGGAGTTGTGTAAATGTCATCACAAAGGGTTTTAACACAGTCAGAAAATGCCATAAAAATAATTACATGCAGTTAAGTTATCATGGCACTATGGCTTTGACAGTCAAGAGTTCTAATTTCCATAATCCTTTCTGTTTGTCTATCAAATACAACGAGAAAAGACATTAAAAAAATCACCTTCAAGATGCATTAGCCGGGCAGCCAGCAATAAAACAGTAACTTTGCACAACTGGCCCCAGAAACAACTACCATGTTTCTCTTGAATGAAGCATAAACCTGAGCTCTGAAAAGAAAAGAAAAAGGGAGGAAAGGGGAAGGAACCACTAACCATGTTTGCAAGGAAGTCATGAAATGGCACCACTAACAGTTAGAGGGAAAAACTAGAGGAGTCAGAATGGGACAATAGTAGATAACTATACCTGGGAAGGTTTCTAGCTAAGGCCACAAAAGTCTGTGCTGACCTAGATGTGCAATGGAAGATTTACTTGGCTACTCCAGAGTAGCCCTTTTAATCTGTGGCAGAAAAATACTGAGGAATCATGTGGTACCTTTAGGAATGAAAATGTATTGGCTGAAATCCAACTTTATGCCATGTAAGGCTGATGAATTTATCACTGGCTGCAATTTTTGGAAATTAGTGACTCCCTTCACTGTCCTGCAGTCCCCAATAGCTTTCTTGGGACAAAAGGGATCCCAATGGAGCCTTGGAACCTTTTGGGGTGGGGAAGGAACAGGATATTTTTAATTCCTTAAAAACCTTCACAGCTGGTGATGTCATCAGTCTTACACCGCGTGAAGTGGTGCTACAGGATTTCAGCCATTGCAACATATGTTTTGAAGGGCCAGAGCTCGATTTGTCAAAATGTGTGAAACAGTTGGCGGGAGGGTGTGGCAGAAGGAGAGAGTTTGTGTCCCCACATTCAGCAGAGAAATTTGCTCACCTTGAACTGAACCCAAAAGGCCAAGTAGCAAAAGAAACGGAAGTAGGTGAGCTGTAGAATTGAAATGAACCCAGAATCCAGTCACCAATCCAGATGAATGTGACTCAGTCCTGACTAGCAGCCACTAGCAATGAACAGCCACTGCAAGGTCAGTAGTGTAAGGGAACATCTAATCAGGGACAATTATTTTCTGAAGCAAGCGACCCATCCCTGGACTCTGCTGAGTCAGAGTTCCTAAGTATCAAATGTGCTCATGTTTTCAAACTCAGGGCTTCATACTGGAGTGTTCCTCTGAAACTCTTCCACGTAACTATGTGACTGGAAATTCCAGCATGTTCTCGAAGACTGAAATATCTACCCACAAGGTTTCCAAGACGTACTCTTTTTAAGGTCTTTATGTTCCTTTTATTCTCCTTCATCTAGCTTGATTTCCTTAGCAAAAAAAAAAAAACCCAACCATTTCTGCTTGCAGACTGTGTATGCCAATCCATTTCAGTGACTTCCTGGTGTGACTGACAATAGGTTCTGATCAAGAAAAGATAATGCCATAATAAGAGCATTTGTTGGAGAGAGGTGTCTCTATGTGTTAAACGTGTGCATGGCGTGCAAGAAGTAAACAGGGAGAAGCTTCCCTCTATCACCAGAATAGAAGAACCCTGTATTTATGACGGATGACTGCAACTCCCAACAACTCTGGTCTGCACAGCCAATAAAGATGAATGACAGTATTATAGCTGCAGCCTAACAACACGTGGACGGTCTCATCTACTCTACATCTTAGTTTACAACCTAATTTTCTTACAGCCCATTCTCTTCAATGGAAAATAATTCCACTTTTAAAACACATTGTAACAAACAGTTATTGGAGGGGAAAGATGTTTAAAGCAATGAATTTTTAAATAAGCACCGTACAGCTATGAGTCAGCATCATTAAATGTTCTCAGAACCACACATCACTTGAAAGACAGAACATGTTTATCCCTTTTGAATTCACATAGCTGCTGCCCCCACATTGCAAAAGGAACAAACAATTGGAATGAATAAGGAAGTTCACTCGCAGAGCGTCTGACGTCAGATCAAAGAATTAGAAACCAAACTTCTCTGCAACCAACCTGCAGGGCGTTCTTCTGATGGAAGTACATCCTCCCCTGGGGTTTAATGTTCAATATTAAAGCTACCACTTTGGGATCCACTATCATAGGGTCCCAGAGCTTCTTGGGACTATGCAGTAACACCCAGCAGTCCAAGATGCCTTGGGTTCCTTTCAAGGAGAAAGGCAGGACAATTTTTTAAAAAATAAGTAAATAAATAAATAAACAGCCAACCGTCAGGTCTTCTGGAAGTCGCATTCCAAGAACATCTGGGGCCCCAAGCTGCAGAACCACTGGTCTATGAAGACGGCAGGAGTAGCTTGCCATAAAGCAGTGTAAATGGAAACCCTAGGCAGCTAATCCTGGTTGTCAAGAAAGAGCAACAACCTGCTATTTAATTGTAAGTGTTGGTGCTTTTTTTGTGAGAAACTGGCATAGAAGTAGAGCCGTGCTTGTGGGGTTTCTTGCCTCAAATGCCCAAATAGGTTGGTTGACCTCTAGCACTATGTCCCTTGACTAGATAAGCAGGGAGGCCAGCATCTCCCATTCTATCTAGACAGTGTACTATCTTGGGTGAGCCCTGGGCAAGACTGTCTCTTCATCTGCCATGAGTGTGGTTGTTTCTGTGTTAGCAAGGATGTAAATAGGGCAGGGTGGGACGTGGTGGTGCTGCGGGTTAAACTGCAGAAGCCTCTGTGCTGCAAGGTCAGAAGACCAGCCGTCGTAAGATCGAATCCACGCGACGGAGTGAGCTCCCGTTGCTTGTCCCAGCTCCTGCCAACCTAGCAGTTCAAAAGCATGCAAATGCAAGTAGATAAATAGGTACCACCATGGTGGGAAGGTCACGGCGTTCCGTGTCTAGTCGCGCTGGTCACGTGACCATGGAAACTGTCGGCGGACAAACGCTGGCTCTACAGCTTGGAGACGGGGATGAGCACCGCGCCCTAGAGTCGGACACGACTGGACTAAATGTCAAGGGGAACCTTTACCTAAATAGGGCAGGGCAACTGGGCCTTTGCCCCAGGGGGCCACATTTAGAAGGGGTGATGGCTCCCCTGTCCTCATCCTCTGGATCCCCTCCACAAAGCCCTGACATGAGGTAAAAGTTAAGTATTTTCTACTGCACAGAGAAGCCCCTTCCTTTTTTTTAAACTGCCCACTGCCACCCCAATCTCCCTCAAACAGGAAGTCCAATGGAAACACTTTGTTGGCCCCTCTCCGAACGAGAACAAGAGCCCCACATGCAATTTCTCAGGCTACCCTCTGCCCTAGGGCTTCAAAAATAATCCAGAAGAGGTGGACGCTGAAGAACCAACCGGCAGGGTTATGCAGCTGCCTTTTAGGCTCCAGCAGTGGGAGCAGGTGAAATGGGCCCAGTAGCCTTGGATCCTGCTGTCCTTTATTATTCATTGCCATTGCTTCCATCTTCTCTTGACCACAGTAAACTGCTTCCCCAACTCTTATTTCCATAAGAGGGTAGGGTGCCTTGTTTTTCTCTGCTGCCACCACCATTTGATGCTTTCCTTCTAACTAACATTTGAAAACTAGATGACGTTTGTTTGTTTTTTAACCATTGCTTTTATGCAGTTTTGAAATAGAGTTTTGAAGCAAAGCAAAAGCAAAGCGAAGTGTACTGCTTATATATCGCCCCATGGGGCTTAAAGCTCTGTGTGGGAGGTTTGCAATTTAATTATGCAAGCTACACATTGCCACACCCCCAGGAAGCTAGATACTCAAATTACCAACCTCAGAAGGATGGAAGGTTTAGTCAACATTAGAGATGGGATATTTGTTTTTTTCTCCCGGGGGAGATGAATATGAATGATCACCACCACAGGTGGCTGGGCTGGAATTGGCGTGGCAGGAATGATGACAGCTGTGCGAACGGTTAGCGGACCAGCCAGTTCTGGGGAGGGGGTGTCCAAAGGGCCTGGCCACCTGTGGTGGCGATATTTGTATTGGTCTCCCCCGGGAGACTAATACGAATATTCCATCTCCAGGTCAGCTACCTGAGCTCAAGATCAGAGTCTTTACTGCAGTACTGCAGTTTAATCACTGGGCCATATGGTGGAATTACTTTCTACTTGTACTTCTAGTTTCTTTTGTAAAGTGAAATGAGAATATATTTTTGTAAGAAAAGTAAAAAAGCCAAGCTAAATCTAATATTCTGCTGCCTTTCATAATGGATCATTCTTTCCCTCCCCACTGCAGCCTTCTGCACTGTCCAAAACCTAACTTTAGAGGATCACCCAGCCTCTCCAATCCACTTTTAGGGGTGTGGGGGGGTTGCAATGGAGAAAGGGAAAATCGTCCCCTCCTGCCATTCTACTAAGAGAAAATCACTGCTAATTACTGTCCAAAGGAAATAATAAAAATTAATGACTTTATGTATTGTTACTTGGGAACTGAACTCAAAGTTCTTAAGTATCTCTAAGTAAGTAAACCTAGAACTAGGTTATTGTTCTAAATCTGCTGCACCAAAATTAGGTACATGTCAGAAATATTCTGTTTATAAACTTTAGCCAATATATTACATTCAAGTTCACTTTTTAAATATATTTTAAACTAAATGCACTAAAATTATTTGATTCAATTAGGTTTACAAATTATTTTAAAAGACAGTACATTATTGGTTAAGAATGTGATTATTTCTATTACAACTGTTGCAAAAAAATTTATTGGCCAAAATGGCCTGAAGTCAAGAAAATATAGGTGCTACCTCTTTCCAGTAATCTTAACCTGAGGCAATTTCCTTCCAAAAGTTACGCCATTAGCATTATGCTGGTCTAACTATGCCAGAAAATTTTGTCATATTTGTCCCTCTCAAAACATTTGTAGTTACTTAAAAGATGCAAAGTTTCCTTTGTGTGCTGAAATCCAGCTTCTTGTTGTTGATGTTGTTTTTGCATGAAAGTACTTCACAGATTATTTAATTTAAGTTTTTTTTTTAAACCCAGTAAATTATTTTTTATTCCGTTCTGGAATATCAGATTTCCTTTTTTGAATAAAGGAATGCAATAGAAATAAAGTAAATAAGTAAAGTATTCGGAGCATGGTTTTATTGTAGCAGAAGTTGAGCTGGCTTCCTATTTATTTATGATTCCAGAAATTGTCTCCATTGTCAAAAGAGCTGGAATGAGGTGACGGCATCTGTGCCCCCTTTATATCCTGCAGCCCAAGTACAAATATCTCTTCAAGTCTCATCCTGGCCTTAACCATGATTAATAATATGACAAATATACTTCAGTTAACCAGGTCTTCTGCTAACCAATTTAATTATGGGGAACTATTTAATTTTTAATAAATTATTTCCAAGCTCTGGGTTTTATTTTTATTTATGTATTTATTTAAAATAATTTTACCCCGCCTTTCTCTTTAAAAAAGGACCCACAGTGGCTTACATAATTAGAAATATAGTACTAAAAGCTAAATACAGTATATTATTCAAATATAAAGAAATTAATAGCATTATATTAAAAAAATTAGGTACAATCATTATGAAAAACAGATTTAGAAACAATAAAATATAAACCATACCATTCATTGTCTCCCAGACAGTTGGTCACTATGGAAAAGCTTGCCTGAAGAAGTTACTAATGAAGTAAGTGCAACACTAGTACTATTGAAAAATACCCCCTATGAGCAATGACAATAAGCTTCAATCTATAATAACAAGATACATAAACTCTGCAATAAAAGCATCACTAAAGCATAATTGTATTCTAGAGGTAAAAAGGCTCTCTCATTTTGCTAACAGCTAAAGCAGGCTAATTTCTTCTGTTTCATATCCTCCGACATGCCACACACTTGGTTATCTGCCACTGTCAACAGTTGAGGGCACACAGAATCACTGGTAATCCCCACAGTGCTTTGAAATTCCCTGTAACCTGACCACATAGCACACCATCGTCAAATGACCAGAGTCGGTTTTGAAAAGCCATTAAATGTTACTCTGACCCCTTGTGAACTTGCTTAATAAAATACTTGGCCATCCAGGCAGACAAAAAATAGCTAGCATTTATGCAAGCTACAGTTCCTGCCGCAGTGATCAGTTATGCGGAATTACCAGAACCACAGAATATTTGAACCCAAGAGTCATGTTCCCTAACTAGTTTAAAATTGTAGTACATTGCCTTGTAATCAGGCAATGTTAATAAATATTAATATGACATTACATTTCTTGAAATGCAAGCAGAAGGGGCACAGTACTTTACCAAATGGGGTGCTAAATTTGCACTGATGTCAAGCCAATATTTTACGAATTCTGTAGGACTTCGTATATCTTATATTTCCAAATGTCAAGCCACAGTGTGCACAGAACGGAGTGCGGAACAAAAAAAATGGAGCTGTAATAATATGATCAATGAATTAGTTGGATTATTATGGTCTAATCCAACAGTTAATAACAACTGCAGTAGGTCCACTGAATTAACTGGTAAATGGTAAATCAACACTTACATAAATTCCACAGATTTAATGGGTCTGCTCTAACTGGGACTAGCAACCAGATTCACACTACTATTATTCATTGCTCATTCAATGAAAAGGTGCTTAATTAGATAAAGAGGCCTTCCCCTTCTATCACAGCCAGGATGAAAGCTTTTTTCGAGATGTATACCTTGACACATGCATCATCTAAACACAACAAAATACTTTTTTTTACTGCTTTAGAGTCTGCAAACAATTGGTTAACATTCATACAGCTGATAAAAGTTCTTTAAAATTATTCCTATGGAAAACCCAGGAACGAGCAGCATCTTATATTAACTGTACATTTGAATTAATCATTTAGAACTATTAAACCATATGAATAAAAGTTCAGTATTTCACACACTGTGGGTGATATGGAGTGGTTAACTATTTTCACAGAAGCAGTTGTGGGCTGAGGATATAAAATTATTCAACAATAACCAAAGAGAATTCCGGGGGGAGGGGGGGGTCAGAAAAAGGAATATTTTGCAGATTAACAATGCAGCCCCGCTAGTGTTTGTTCAGAACAGTCCCAATGTGTTCAACTAGTCTTACTTCCAGAAGAGTGTTTTTAAGACTGCAGTCCTTGAATAGGACATAGTGTACTGAATAGAAGTGTGCTGTTATCTGAATTTAGAAGAATATTAAGTTAAAGGTGAATCAATTTTGCCACTTGAGCAGATTGCTCATCCCATCCCAAGCTCTTCAGAACTCTCATAATACAGTTCGTTCTATGTCAGAATGAACTTTGGGTGCACAAGAAAATACATTATCTGGGCTGTTCTAAAATACTAACACTGATACTGCTGCTGCTAATAAATATTAATATGACATTATATTTCTTCCCACCTTTCCACAATTCATCGTGCTCATTCTAAATGCTGCTCCTGACACTGATGTTTTAACAGTGTAGACTACTGGTTCCTAACCTTGGGTCTCCAGAAGTTCTTGGATTAAAACTCCCAGAAGCCTTCAGCACTAACTGTGCTGGCCAGGATTTCTGGGAGTTGTAGTCTAAGAACATCTGGGGAACCAAGGTTGGAAACCACTGGCGTAGGCCATCCTGCCATGGGATGCCTGAGCCCCAAATCTTTCCTTCAGTTCCACTAGATTTGGGCATCTGCTACAACCAGTATCACTACTGATGTCTAGAACAATATTTAGATAATGGTAAACATTTGCAAAACTTCACCTATAAAGTGCCAACAAAAAAGTCATGGCTTAACTGTTTGTATTTATTATGGTGGCACAAATGGTTACTATGATGGGCCAACTTTTCCACCTGCTAGCAGACACAATAATGTGGGTGTCTGCCAAACATTAAATTTATGGCTTACTCGGTATCTACATAATTCCTTTCTTACATTTCCAGCATAATTAAAATAATCTAACATTTTAAAAAATCAGTTTTTGTCCTGGAGTAAGAGAATGTTTTCAAAACAGAAGATTATTTTACCTTCTTTTAAAAAAAAACTATCAACAAAAATATGAGCCTGTGCTGAATAAAAAGAACAATAAAGATTAGGAGCGGGTTCAGATGAGATTTCATGATGTCTGTTTGCAAATAATTATGCACGGAAGTAGCCTGTCATATTGGATTTCAGTGCCAAGGAAGTGTGGGGCATTGTGCCGTTATTTAATTTTCCTTTTTCTGAACAGATTTTTAATGTATTTGTAAAAAAAAAAAAAAAAAGGATGGCAAAAGCAGTGGGAAACAATAGGAGTTCTGCAAATTGAAGACATTATCACTTCATAAGACAGAAAAGGGGGCGTCTTTTGGAAGATAAGCACACAGCATGTTTGTAGAGCTTTCAGTCCAATGTAACTTTGCTTCCTTAGGTTGCCTACCCCAAGGAAAGGATTTGGAAATTGGAACATAGCTTTCAAAGTCTGCATTCTGTGGAGTGGGCATGACAATATTAATTTACATGAGCGGTTAAAGATTCACACTTGTCAAAAACAGCCCTGACAATTGCTTTCTTTTTGGATGAGAAGTGATTGATGAAAAAAGGAGTCAGATTCTGGGATTTTTCCTTGCTTGGTGTCACTTTGTGAATGGTAGTGAGCACAAGAGGGCATCCTGTAGACCAGTGGTCCCCAACCTTTGGCCTCCAGATGTTCTTGGACTACAACTCCCAGAAGCTTTCATCACCAACTCTGCTGGGCAGGATTTCTGGGAGTTGAAGTCCAAGAACATCTGGAGGCCCAAGGTTGGGGACCACTGCTGTAGACCATCCTGACTGCTGTCATTGGTGTTTATTTATTTATTTATTTATTTATTTAACTTATATGCCGCCCACTCTACCCAAAGGTCTCTGGGCGGCTTACAACAATTAAAATACAATAAAAAAGATAAAACAATTAAAATATATACTCTAAAAATTGCCATCAGGACCCACAGTTGATATTATTTCAATTAAAATGTCATTGTCAATATGCTGGATGCCCTTTGCTATGTAAAACTTGGCATCCTTTTTCCCAGCTGGGAATGTGAGCACAATATTGTGCAGCAATCTTAGGCCACTTCCTGGTGTTTTGAACTGTGGATACAGAAGCATAATATCCCACATTCATAAACCAGTTTTTTAAAAAAGGAACTGAAGAGTGACCGCCTGCAAAATTCCATGAGTGAAGCAGTATGATTCCACAATAAAAGCCAATAAACAGTGTGGTACAGTGGTTACAAAGTCAGATCGGGACATGGGAGACCACAGATCTAGTCCCTACTGTGCCATGAGAAGTCACTGGGTGATCTTGAGCCAGTCACTCCCCCCCCCCCCCCGTTCTGGCTCACAAAGTTGTTGTCTAGATAAAGTGGGAAGGAGAACCATGTACGTTGTCTTGAGCTCCTTGATGGAAACATAGGAGATAAATGTAAAAAATATATATATATAAATACAAAGCCTCATCCGGAAGCATCCTGGACACGTCTCCTGCATCTTCACTCAAAATTGTTACAAACGACAGATGTTGGAGATCCAAAATCATGTCCAACTTTTCACCACCACCACCAACGTTCCCTCTAATGTTTCATCCCGCTGGGCAGGGCTCCGCCCCTCTCTCACACAACTCTGCCCCCCCCCCGATTCTGTCCCAACCAGAACCAAAGGGGCTGGAAAAACGTGCTGTGAGTATGTGGAGGAGGAGGAGGAGCCCTGTGTGGAGGAGGCAGAGTCACACGCAGCTGCGCACCTTACAGATAACCTTGACCACCACCCAAAATCAATCCTGCATTAAACAAAGAGTTTTGAAGGAAGCAGCAGCTTTTGTCCACTATTTTGCAACTTTATTCATGGTTCTAGTAAAACAGAAATAGCCAACTTGGTTCTCTCCATATTCTTTGAACAGTAACTCTCTTAGTTCCTGACTGTTATTTACAATGGCTGGGAGAGCACCAGGTTATTTACCTCTGTAAACGGACTATACATCACCATGCATCCAGGAGAAATGTTTTAACCCAGATTTGTGTTTACCGCAATGAACATTCGAAAGCGATACTTCTGAACTCTTCCCTCCCCTACCGTGCATCTAAAGTCGGAATTGATACAACTTGTTCTGTTACACACAGAGAGTAGGTCCCCTTATCTCAAAACCAGACACGTTTAGCACATGCTATTCAAGTGAAAGTATACTGTATAAACACAAGGGGACTTGGAAGGGACAGCTGACATTTTACAGCTTTAACACTTTTGAACAGCAACACTGTCATTTATTCTGGTGAAGTGACTGCATTGTTTATAAGCTGGCTGAAATTTACGAGGGCTTCAGAGCTGTGTAATAGAATACAATGTATTGTCTAGGTCTAAACTCAAGTTTCGCCCCTATGATAGATAGGATGGTATTTTAAAAAGAGGATACTAAGGAAGAAGCCACTATCAAACAAAAGCATGTGGTTTAATGGGAAATGTTACAGACACCATATTTAATAATACTATTATCAAGAACTTAAATATACAGTGGTGCCTCGACTTACGACCATAATCTGTTCCAGAAGATGGACGTAACTTGAAATGGTCGTAAGTCGAAGCACCATTTCCAATTGAACTGCATTGTAACGCGATTAATCCGTTCCAGAAGGAAAAAAAAAAACAACAAAAAAATTAAAAATAAATCACTGCAAGCCCCATAGGAACGCGCTAGGGCTGTAAAAAACAAACAAACAAAAAACCACCAACCAAATATAAACAACGGAGCAAGCCCCGAAGGCGCTGGGGCTTAAAAACAAAACCAAACCAAAAATAAACAACGGAGCAAGCCCCATCGGAAGGCACTGGGGCTACAAAAAAAAAAATCACCAAAAAACAAAACAACACAGCACAGGAACATAACCCCCCCCCAGCCCAAACCCACCCTGCAAAACCCACCCAGAACAGGCAGTTTTTAAAAAGCAGAAAGCAGCACCTTACCTTACCAGGCAGTCCCAAGCCTCCCTGCAAACGCACACACTCTCACTCAGAAGCAGAAGCCAGGAGGTCCCAAGCCTCCTCCGATCGCACACTCTCTAACTGCTGGGGCAAAAGAGCTACAAAGAAGCAGCCTCTTCGCCACCAACAGTTAGCAATTTGAATTTCCCGCCTTTTCCCCCTGCCTTTTTGTGTTCGTAACTGGAAGCTCCGGCCGCAAGTCGAAGCAAAATTTTGCAGCCGGAGCTGGTCGTAACTCGAAATGGTCGTAAGTCGGGACGTTCGTAAGTCGAGGCACCACTGTATGCATTTTTCTGGCATGATAAAGCAGAGAATGTACAACCTTTGGCACGCAGACCTAGTACAGTCCACTCGGTTCCCCAGTCAGGCCTACAGAGGTTCCCTGGTCGTAATTCAGGTAAAATCAAGAAAAATAATACTGTCTCTGCCTGTAGACTCACAATATAAAATACATGACGCAAAATGAAAGAAGGATGAGTAAGGTTAAAAAACAACAACAGCTAACACTATTAACAATGGAATCGGAAGAAGCCAAACACAGTTGGCCTTTCACGAGAGTCAATGGGGTGGCCATTTCCCATCTCCTTGCTCCAATGTATGTGAAAGCATCTTTGATGTAAACTACTGGACCATCAGCTACCTCGATGTGAGCTGCTTTCCAAAGGAAATTCCCTCTACCTCTTCCTTTTCACATTTTACCCAGTTTCAGCCAGATGATCATAAACAGGCCACTATGAAGGAGAGAACAAGGGAATGAGGTAAACAAATCCAATTACAAGCACTCCAAAATCTCCTTTTAAAAAAAAAAGGTGAAGATTCTAATCTTCAAGTCTTAGTTATCAAAGCTAGTGGAAATTTGAACAGAATTTCACAGTGTCAAGAAGCAGTATCTTTGCACCCTGCCTTTCACTCTTCTCCATGAGCAGAGCAAAGAAAATGAAGTCCCACATTCCAAACAGACACAGATGGATGAACTCCCAGTGTGTACAATTTATATTTTCACACTGCTTAGTTTTCATTCCAGCAGGATTCTGACTCAGCTGCAAGCAAGAAATTGATTTGTTTTCAAACTATCTATTTGCAGAGTTAGTTGGTAAATTCTGGGAGTTGTTGTCCAAAAACTATATAATTTTTTTAAGCTTTTCCTATTTTTTTAAATGCTAACTTCCAATATTCAGCAAATGGTTTTCAGGAGTTAAACAAAAATGATGTTCAGGTTAGGTAGAACACAATATTTGCCCGGTCTTTAACACAGAAGCAATGAAAGGTAAAAGTGTCTAGAACAATGGTTCCCGACCTTTTTTCACTTGCGTGCCCCTTGTCAGTCCATTTCCATAAATTGTACCCTTTATACTGTATTAGCAAAATGTTTATAATTAATATGGTTGCTGTCATTTCAAATTTATATGTTATAACTGTAAATAAATAGCCCAATACACAAATTGAAAAATTAATCTAAAACTTTAAATTATGACAATAGAAGAGACATAGAGAAGACTTGGAAGAACTCAGTCAAACTTTGCTCAGAGGATTGACTGAAGAGCCCGCTTATATATACATCGGTATCATTGCTGGTAAATGGCCGTAATAAAACATTTATTATTATTATCACTACGACAGCACTCAAATTTTGCAAAGTGGAAAAGAGTAAAAGCAGAGAATGATGGGAGTGCTAATTCCAAAAATCTTGAGGGTAGCAGGTTAGGAATGGCTGGTCTACAAAGACTACCCTGAAATTCCAAAGTTCACCCCTGGTTTTGAGAATAATTCCCTCACAGTAGTTAAGAAAAGCCACGTACACTGCTCTTAGCATACAGTACCATACAATAGATCTTCACACTGACAACCCAACTGGCTCCCAATGTTTTCAAACCAAGCTGTTGGAAATTGAACCCTGTTTTCCCATTAGGCTCAACATTAAAATAGGGGTTTGAATCCCAGAGAAACCTCTGCTGTCTTCTTGATACCATCTTTCTCTTTCTTGTTTGTTAGGTGCTCCCCTCCAACCTCTGCTGCCTTCCATCTTCCCCAACTCTTCCCTCTAGTTTGCTTGCTGGGTGTTCTCTCTGGACCTCCACTCTGTTCTCACTTCTCTATTGTCTTGCTATTACTATTGGTGAAGCAAACATGCCAGTTTATAGAACCAATCACAATGGCTATACAAGTGATTTTAGTTCAGTAGAAGGGAGTGCTAACCAAACCTGGAATGGTTTTAAAAACTGGAGGGGAGGGTGTGCAAAGTGAGACATTATAAATAAGGAATCCCCTGTATTACTAATATCTGTTTAGCTCAGTTAGATGCCAAATTCTTCACACACTCGAAAATACACATACTGTGGTAAACATTGGGTATCGCATACTAGGATAAACTCATTCATTAATTTATTCTTTATTTTTATATATGCTGCCTTTCGTCCCATAGGGGACCCAAGGCAACTCACAACAATTAAAAACGTACAATAATAAGCTAAAATACTATACAAAACTATATATTAAAAACAATTAAACATTGACATTGATGTATATGGGAACATCATCACTGGTGAGCAATGTACACCATTGGATATTAATAGGGGGATACTGTCAAATCGAGTCTGTTAATAGCTTGAATTGTTCCAGCACTGAAAACACAGACACACATATATTTTAAACAGTAATACAAGAAAAGCCACCACTCTGAACCCCAGCCCCGTGGAAAATGAAGCTGGCAGCACAAATTGAGGACACTGAATTCTTTCTCCCGCCTCCTGTTCCAACATCTGTTTTGGCTGGCGTTGGACAGAGGCATCCTGATTGATGTCACCTAGCCAGCACAGAGCTGCTGTAGCTTGCTGCTATTCAAGAGGAATACATACCAGAAAAGTCATACAAGAGCACAGAAGCTTAAGGGAACCCAGTTTAACCAACAGCTTTCTCTAACAACACTGCCGAAAACTGTGCTGCTTAGCATAATCAATTCTTCTTACAACTTCCCATATAATACGATTTTTTTGGACTACATCCCCCAGCATTCCCAGGCCAGCAAATGTCTTTTTAAAAAGTTTCATTTCTAGTATCTGTTTCTATCCCTCATCAAGAGGAAGAGGAAAACAACAACTTATATGACAGGGTTTTGTTTCCAAAAGTCTCCTTCCTTCACTTTAGTCTCTTAATGGTGGTAGTGTCTTGGCAGGCTATAACTGACTGGAAAGTGAAATGAAAATAAATTTTATGCAACAGTGAGGAAGGGGGAAATCAAATGTAGGGATGTCTCCTCCAAACCCACATGCTACCCGATACTGTGCTTTACAAGGTAGCTGCTGGAAGACAGCCCACAATCTTCCTGTTGAGAGCAACATACGAATCAACATAAGCAACCAAGGCTCAGAATGTGGAAAAGTTACTGTTTTGGACTATAACTCCCAGAATCCATCATCCATAAGGATTGTTGGCCATGCTGAGTGGGGTATTCTGGGGCCTATAGTCCCAAGCACAGACTTTTAAAAGCAAATTCCACACAAAAATCAACAAGGCTAGCAGCTAAATGTTATTTCAACAGTGATGGAAGGACAATATCCACTACTGGAGAGGAAAGCAGATGTATGAGAATTTAGTGGAAGGTAACTGGATGATGTACAGCAGATTGGATACAGGTTTTTGATTGCCAGCCTTTGAACAATAACAAGTTCTCTTCCTCTGAATACCCCCTCCCTCCATCTGAGACTATTAAAAACTCTGAAAAGTAGTATTTGAGCTTTGGATCAGTACTTGTGCATGCAGGCTCAATGCATGTCCCATGGGATACAAAAATTGGCTCCATCTCTCCTCTCTCAGATGCCATTTTGTACCTGTCTTCATTTTTGGTGGATCTTGGGGTTCCAATGAAACCTAAAAAAGATCCCCAAAGCCTGACGTTTTCCTGAGCTGTAGCAGAAGCCACTAGACTAGCTTCAAACCATGTGTGTTGCAAAAAAGAAAGAAAACCAACTTAGTCAGAGCCTTGGCAAATCCTCCACGTGAAGAAAGACTGAAATATTGAGATCAGTTTACTTTATAACAATTGGAGACACAGTAAGAGGATTGGAAGCGTTACCAAGGTGTATAATGCATGATGTGGAAATAGTGGATAGGGGTATTTTTTCCACCACAGCCCTTCTCATAGTAATGTAATTTGATTCAACACTTCAGTGCTGTTCCCTGTGCACCAGCATCCTGTTGACCCAGGAAGCAGCTGTACTCTGCCTAATGGCAGGGCAGTTCTGAATCCTGACATTTATAGCATGGTGACAGCCATGACACTTAAATTCTAATGCAGACATAATCAGAGCTCTTCGGAAGCAAAGGAAAGGATCCCTCTATTTCATCATCCTGCTATCTACAATGTCCGCAAGATAGTTTAGTGATAGCCTTTCTCCATAGCCTTCTCCATCTCTAAGAACAGGTAGCATGTGCCTCTAAACTTGGGAGCTCATTTTGCTTAAATATTCCCAGTCCTTATACTCATCCGTGAATTCCTCCATGAATTTATCTAATCTCCCTTTAAAGTCATCCAAGGAAGAGGGTGATCATTTTAACTTTCGGAAACAAATTTCATAATTTGACATTGTGCTGCCTGAAAAGTGCTTCTTTTTTGTTCCCCGCCTTAATTTCCCAACAGTCACCATCACCAGGTTATCTCGAATTACATTATTATGAGAAGGGTTGTGGAGGGAAAAAAATCCCTATCCACTATTTCCACATTATGCATATACACTTTGGTAAAGCCTCCAGTCCTCTTATTGTTTCTCCAATTGTTATAAACTAAATTGCTCTCAATATTTCAGTCCTTCACACGGAGGATTTGTCAAGGCTCTGACTAAGTTGGTTTTCTTTCTTTTGACCTTTTTCCAGCTCTACTTTTTCAGACATGGTGATGAGAACCATATTATGAACTATATAGTGCAGTGTAGTTTAGTACACTATACTGTACTATGAACTATAGTAGTCCAGTGCAGACAAATTACAGTTTTACACAAAAGCATTACAATGTTGAATATTTTATTTTCATTCCCTTTCGTAACAGTAGCAAAGCACAGAATCTGACCATTTCACTGCCACTGCATAACCAGAACCAGCACAGTGTCTTGTGGCACAAGTTCCATTTGGCATAAGCTTTCATGGACCTTAGCCCACTTCTTCGGATGTAAAGACTAAAATTTGTCAGTCTTTAAGGTACTACAAGACTCTTTGCTGTTTTTTGCTGCAACACCTAACATGACCATCTCCCACCCATTACCACCCACTAAGTTGATGTTTATGATTGAGATATCCATAATGACGTCAATAGTTCTTTACTGTTTAGTCACTCCTCATTCAGACCTTATCAATATAGAAGTAAAGTTAAGAAATCCTCTGGGAGCACTTGATAGCAGCTTAGAATTTCAGCATTCTCAATCATTAGCATACCATTTGCAAACTTGTTTACCTCAATGATCTGAAACCAGATGGTGGAACATGTAGTATTTCCAGTTAAAACAATCCCAAATAATGGGACTGGGAAAGATCTCTGACAATTATTTATTTACATTATCAGTCACGCAAGTAACTGCTGTTCCCTGGATATCTTGCAAAATATAAGAAAACAACTTTTTAGAAAGCCACAATTTTATAAAACAGCATTAAAACAACTATAAAAGAGAAATAAAGATTGGTTGTTGTAGATTTTTTTGGGCTGTTTGACCGTGTTCTGGAGGTTTTTCTTCCTGAAAAATGGCCAAACAGCCTGAAAAACCTACAACAACCATCGTATCCCAGCCGTGAAAGCCTTTGAGAATGAAATATTTTTTTTAATCATTTCAACACAGAGTTGGTTTCCTAGACAGTCAAGCAACCACATTAAAACCACAGAATAATACAGGGCTAAAAATATTCTCTTTTAAAAGCCTGTGACAATAAAATGGTTTTTATCTGGTCCCAAAAAAAACATTTTCTAGGTAGCAACTACTCAGAAGTGGTTTACCATTCCCTTCTTCTTGGAACTGTGCAGCTTGCCCAAGGCCACACAGGCTGGCTCTTCCGGGATGCACAGTGGGGAATGGAATTCTCAACCCCGGCTCTGCTGCCAGATACCTAATTCATTGAGCTATATAGCCAGCTCACTGCTGGATCAGTATTCAGAAAAGCTTGTTTGAACCCCCAGTTGACTATGAAATTCATTAAGCAACTTTGGGCCTGTCATGTCCTCTCAGCCATATTTGCCTCACACTTTTTTAGTGGAGGTAAAGTGGGGAGCAAAAGGGCCATGTAGGTTGCCTTTAGGTCCCTAGAAGAAATGAGGGATGTAAATATAAAAAACAAAACAAAACAAAAACCTCACGTTTACGTGGGAGCCAGCCAAGTTCCATTAGGGAAGAGCTTCTATAAATGAAGGTCACAACTAAGAAAACTCTTTCTTCTCATACCCAATGAAGACACTCAAGGAAGAGTTTTCTAGGTATAATTGATGACCTCAGTACACAAGGAGATACCTATGAGAAGATTCAAAGGAGAAGACTCATTTGAATTCAGCCAGGGAGAGGAAGGGGAGTCCATGAAGATGATAAAGTACTCTCCAATGCTGGCTGGAGACCTTCCAGGAACTAGAAATGATCACAAACCAATTTGTGACAGATATTTGGTTTGTTATGTTTATTTATGGATGATGGCCATGATTTTAAACATAAAATGCTAATTTTGTTTCATGCCAAAGTGTTTTATCAGACGCCTGATACATCTAAGTGACTGCTGCCAGCTGGAAAAAAAATAAAAAGTTTACCCTTACTGTTTATCTGAGTTTGAAATGCACACAATTTAAGAACTGCATGGAACTCAAATGCTGAACTCAAATAGTTGATAAAAGTGAATCAAAATTTGATTCACTTTTATCAGCTATGCAAATTGAGCTAATAGTGTCTTCTTACCACTTCTAAAGCACAGCAGACTATGAAAAGATTTCTCTTCCAGATGAAAACCCATTTCTGTCTTACCACACTGCTCTATCAATGCCACTGAATTATTATATTTATTCTTTATGTGTTTAAATTCTGCTTACCTGATTTATTTTAAATATTACTTTTTACAGGTGGTGAGATTATAGGCGCAGTATGTTCATAATACCAAGTCCCTGGTTAATACTCTACCTACTTCATTCTGTAATAACTGTAGTTTCCAGGCCATGTTCAGAGTCAGGCTCATGTGTGATGCATTACTGTAACTTACATGGGGAGTGAACAGGATACAGATTGTTGAAGACAGAAGGTTAATCAATTCATGGCTGGGCTCTATACAGTGTAGCTTTGTATGTTCACATTCTTCCAGTACAAGTTAATCTTCTTCTGTTGTTACCGGACTATCCCCCTGCTCTTATGATACAGTTAGTACTACAGTACTCCGTACTTATCTCCCATCAGAGGTTCTTAATCTTTGGCCTCCAGATCTTTCGGACTTCAGTTCCCAGAATTTCTGACACTGGTTTTTGGAGAGTCTTTATCAGAGTAGATGGTAAAGATGTTTGCATTCTGTGTCTGAATAATCAGAATGCAAATGAAATCCACATTTAACACCTACCCATGTTTAACTCCTACCAGAAACCAATTTGTAACCTTCAGGAGATCAATAAAGCTCAATAAAGATTTATGACAATCAGACAGCTTTTTAACACTTAAGTCAGTGGTTCTTAACCTTTTCTTTAAATGGACTCCCTTTAAATATCTTTTGTTGCCGTGGCCCACCAAGACTTAACTCAAGATTTAAAATCCTAACGTACATCAAATGTTTATTTAAAGTTTCTCATGAAGGGTCTCATCGACAGTTATTCCTTGCTATAATGGCAACACTTTTTAAGATAACTGGAAGAAGCTTCATTTTGCTTTGAACAGGATGCACCCTCATCAACATCATCAGTTCTTTGACATTTCAAATTCAGACAGTGACCCATTCTGAGGCTCAGCCAAAATGTATTGTTACGAAATTCACTGAAATAATATTGAAAAGTCACTTTAGCCGACAATAACCAAATGGTTTTATTAGCAGAAATCGAAGAAGAAACACGATCACGAAGTCTATTGGAACACTCACTCCCACTGATACTGATTAACTCTGACTCTCTTCCTGTGGCTTCTGACTGCACAGTAGCAAGAAATGTCACGTACTGTCTCTCAGCCTCATCAGTCTCATTCACTTGCATGTTCTCACCGTATGCAGAAATATCAGTTATTTGCTATCAAACAATTATTTTTATAACCGATTTTTACTTTTGTTTGTTTCTAATGGAGGCGGTAGGTTAGAAAACCTACGTTTTACACAAACAAGCAAGGGAAATTAAAATTTTGTTCTCTGTTTCCTTTTCTTGCTTGTTTCCATTCATTCTTTCTATTTTAACTGCAAAAGATCATAACATTTCTTCAAGCCTTTGCAGACCCCCTGTGAGGACATCACGATCCCCTGCGGGTCCACAGACCACAGATTAAGAACCTATGACTTAAGCATTTGTCACTTCTAACCATGGCATCACTGAAGCATCTAGTTTGACTCTTTGTCACAGAGGTCCGTGTCAGTTTTAAGAACAGAAAACCCTCTTAGCTTTGCATCTTTCTCTATGGTGATTCAATAGATACTTCCCCCTTTACTTCAAGTCCATGGAGGGAAAAGCTACATCCACTGGTTTTCTGCCTACCATATCACCGTGCCTCCATTGGGAGAAAGGTAGCAATTTTGGTCTTACACATAGCAGCCCCACTGCAAGCAATGGGTCTCAAATTAGTTGCGAGCATCAAGTCCTATTCACTTCAGTGGGTCTAAGTTGAATTTGCCCCTAGTAGCCATGTGATCTCATTGCTAGGATGTGATAGATGTTTCATAGATGCTATTACAAAAATAAAGGTGTACAATAAAATGGCAATGTAAGACCGCACTACGAACGACATCTTTGCTCAGCATATACACAATTGGCATTTTAGTGTCTCAGTGGTCGCTAACGTTTCCAACCAGAATATCTCCAATGGCTGTGGCTGAGGATAGTTGTGGCCTAAGACGTATAGAGGGCACCTTGAGTTTCAAATTCATTTTGAGAGGGAAGAAAACAATTTGTGATATCTCTAAAATACAGCTATTTGTCATTTCTTGTTCCCCATTAAGCTTCAAAACAAATTTTCTCTGTCAAATTAAAGAATGGCCATGTAATACTGATAATATTCTTACCAGTCGGGGCCTATCTGTTTTACTGCAAAATGATGGCTTATTATGTTAAAATGACAGGCTTCTTATCACCATGGTGACAGCGCTAAACCAAGCTTTCATGGAGTAGCCTCTCAAGTAACTGAGACAAACAAGGAAACATGGAATGAGCAGATTGTGTACACCCCCACCCCACTGTGCCACTAAGAATGCAAATAAATAAGCACAGCCTTCTTGTAATTTCCAGGACTTGGAAATAATTGCCACCAATGTCAAGTCAAGCACCTTAATCTGGTCACAGAATTTTAAACCAATCCCAAGCAGAGTGTGACACACTTGTAACCAGTATTTAAATATTTGCTTTGAAAACTATTTGTTTCAAAGTGGAGTAGTGTACTCATTATTATATTTTTACCTCTATATGACTAGCCTGCATTTCAGGAATTGAGGATTAAAAACAGGCACATTTTATTCCCCCAACTAGTATCCTTCAGCAAGCAGAAGAGGACCAGTATAGTGTGGTGGATAGAGTATTGGAACTGAGTCCCCTTATCAGGCAGGAAAAAGACGGCATGTAAATAAAACAAAGAAACAAAGAAATAAATAAGCTAGTAGAGGAGACTTGGGTTCAAATCCACACTTGGCCGTGTTAACTCAGTGGGAGGATGCTTTCACTGGTAAAATCAACATTTATTACAAACCAAGATAGATTTTTGAGATGAGATGAACAAATAAATCAAATAACTAAATATACTGATTTTGACTCAGAAAGGTCAAGATTACTGGTTTTGACTTACAAAATCCTACACAAGACTCCCTCCTCCCAGCTATCTGTAATTTTCAACATTGGCCCTCTTGTGTCTCCTACCACTCCAATGGCAAGAACAAAAGATAAGGCTTTTTCTGTACCCTGGCTCCATCCTTGTAGAGCTTCTGATAGCTAATGAAAACCACTAGTTTGTCACGTCTCAGGTTTTACGAATTGTTGTTAGGCTTTATTTAGAGGCATTCTGTTACTGTTTTGCTTTTATATTGTGCTTTCATTGCATGTAGTTTTGAAGGTCCTAGTAGTCAGAAAAGCAATACATAAATCCAGCAAGCAAGCAAGCAAATAAATAAAAATATATAGGTAAACTTATATTGTCTCCATTTTTCAAAAGAAGGGGGAGGGTTTGGTGTTAAAATCACACCTTTTTATATTTAAATAAAATCAAAAGCAAGAAGATTTGCACGGAGACGGGGGGGGGGGGAATTGATAAAATGAGAAGCTAAGATTAGCGACGAAGGGAAATCCACCCAGATATCTATGATAAGCCTGGAATACGTGATGTGCCTATGGGGGAAGGGGGAATCTAGTATTGCAATCCAGTATCATCATCCAGGGGCAAACTGAGACAGGCTGCCCGCTAAGCTATGTCTGTGGCTGCAAGATGATTCTAGCAGAGCTGCTGCTAAGAGCAGCCTGGCACCACAGACATTCCCCTGATGCTGGAACACAAATCCTGACAAACTGTGGCCACGACCAGAAGTCCTGGTGAGAGATTAATATATAGTACAACCACCAAATATAATTTGAAAGAATCAGAGAAAGCCACGGGGCACGCTCTGTGACCACAGCAGTCCTGCATTCCAATTCCTAGGAGGGGTCCATCTTTACGAGCATTCTCAGCAGTTCATAAAGAACCCGAACACTCATATATTTTATGTGCCATGGTGTTCTACAGCTCTGAGAGAGTGCTATCGGTGGAAACACAGAGATAATGCCTCTTGCCCATGCAGCTCATCTAGAATACAGCTGGAGAAACACCTACAGACACAAACACACGTCTCTAACAAATTAATGCACAACAAACTTTCTTTTTTTAATAGAAGCAGAACCAAACACAGAGGGAAAGTATCAGCCTAGAAGATATGCAACACATCTTCTGATATTTATAAATTAGGCCTTGCACTTAAATGCTAGGTCACACGCTCTTATTTTATTCTTGTTTTACTATAACCTGTAATGAAATATATCCTGCCTGCCCAAAAGCATTTTTGGAGTAAAAGAGAAAATATTTAAAAGGTCATAAACACCCGGTGGCAGTAGGACTACAGACGCCCGCATGAATGTTTTCACTCTAAATAAATAAGGCTTGAAGCAGCTGCTGCCTAAAGTCTGAATCCAAGGTCCGATATCAATCAAACACACACAAACTAGCCAAACTGGAAGAGACTCAAACTTGAAGCTTTCATAAAATATACTCGGCTTTTGCTTTAATAATACAACTGTTTCCCATCATGGCTTGAGCAAAACAAAACAGAGGTGACTCTAGCAAAATAATACCAGCCTCCAGTAGCGGCCAGCTGCACTGGGAGGGGATCACACGGAAGCAAACATGTACTGCCATTATACAACCAGTTTACCGGCATTGTACTTTAGAAAATTACTGGAAGCTGCCGTATGCTGGTATAAAGCAGCTTCTCTCTCCTCACTGGGAAGGACAATGGCAGAAGTGGATAGAAAAGGGACCATGGCTGGAGATGATAGGGAGATGACAGAAGAGTGGGCCATTACTATATGGCATTTCCTTCACCATTTGAGATAGTGCAGTGCCCTGCATAGAAAACAAGTGCTAAATAAACTGTGAAAATGGTGCATTACTTCATGACTGAACAATTTCAAGTGACAACTGAACAGCACTTAAAAATATTATTAGTAGCAATATAATTCCTAACAGTTCTATAAAAGAACAAGGTGGTCCTCGCCTAAAGCAGTTTACAATCTAAATAACTAGACATGGTGAAAACAATTTTCACTCTAAAGTATGTCTTAAAATATTCCCCACGATCCTTGAAAATTGCCTTTGCAGGCGCAAAACCTATTGGAATGAACTATGCACAACTCTTGGGTTTGCATCAACTCCAATTACAATTACTAACATAATGTGTAAACATATAATAAAATATACACACCAACTCTAAAAAACAAAATCACTGAAACAGTAAATATTCCAATGGTAGAAGGCAAGCCATTAAAAGGATAATAGACTAGGAAGATCATTGGTCTGATCCAGTTAAGTTCTTCTTATAGTGTTGAATGTAATGTTTCAAATCTTATTTTGTGAGGATTCAAGGCAATGCAAGTTTTACTAAACAGAATTGTAGTGGGAACTTGCCATTATAATTTGAAAATTGAATGCATCTGACTGTGTAAGTGCAAAATAGTAAATTTCATGAAGATGATGAAAGGGTCAAAACTGAACAAGTCTTACTGCCAAATCCCTCTCTCAGATTCTCCACCGTTCATACATTAATCTACCTCTGCTTTGAACTTCAGAATTGTTATAGGTAGCTCTTACTGAAAATTTAGGCTCATTATTATGAATAAGAAGATACCTGAATGTACACAAATCATTTTATACTTCTATTTTAAAAAATATTTCCACCTTTTAGGGCAATTCATAATGACAAACTGTTGCAGTCATTGCCTTAGAACAAGTTGGTGTGTATTCTTCAATTCTTCTACAACACCCCCATTAGGGAAAGAAGCCTGCAGGTTCAGATGTATCACTGAATGACGGCTTCAGGGCATACGAAGCATGTGTACTGAAGACAGTTTTTCATTTTTAAGAACACAGATAAGGCTGCTGCTGCTGATTTGCAAAATTAGACTAAGTGAAAAAATAGCTAGTTACTTGGATAAGGAACAGCAGCAGTTTACATGAACATATTAAATATAGTTGTAGACCTGTTTATAGCCACAATGCAAGCTTCTGGGTGTCGACATACAATAGAACATGCAAATGCATTCTGTTCACATCTCATTTCTTGCTGTGAGTTAGACTGTAAAGGGATTGCTGAACCACTGGCCAATACCTTGTCTATCTGCACTGTATTTATGCTTTACTGTGTTTACATATTGCCTTTGTGTCAAATCACCCAAGGAGGCTTATATCTTAAAAAACACTTATTTTAAAAACGCAATTACATACTACAAAGCCATATATAAGCATTTCCAAAACATAAATGCATTTGTAATTTAGAAAATTAGTAATTCCTATTTTTGCTATAGTGTGCACAATGCTGCTAACTTACAAAGTAAGCAATGGATGCCATAAAGTAAAACAAAAAGAAAAAAGATGCCCATGATCCTTATTTAAGCAAATGTTCATGCAAAGTTTCTCTTTCTTTCAAGAGAACCGATCATCCCAAACAGTTCTACACAAGCCACTATAAGGATATGCTAATAATTCCAGTAGAGATGAAAAGAGGTGACAACCAGACATGAATTTTTTGGACCAGTTATAAATGAAGCATACAATATTAAGCAGAAAAGAAAAACTGCTGCTAAATCAGGTGAGTCCAGTCAGGTGGGCAGATGTGTACATGGAACACCACCTCACACGGACAACACTTGTGTATGTAAGTGCTTACATTTCAGATGCGGAAATCTGGACTTGACAGATGCTTGTATTTTCCAGAAACTGCCCACAACACGGAAAATGACAGAGAAGTGCAGCCATATGCACATCAAACTTCATGAGCATCACAATCATATCATGTATATTTGATTGCTAAAGTGTGGCCATTTGTAGGTAATACCAGGGCTTACTGAATTGTTAAGCAAGTACAACTTTTAATTACTCATTCATGAAGCAAAAACAGTATCACTTATAAATTACTACAAATCCTTATCTAATGTACAAAGAAAAAGCAAACTGTTTATGTGATGCTTTACCACCTTTGGCCAAATCAAGAGGAAGAAAATAAGAAAAGCTTGTGGCTTGATAAAAAAAGGTTTGTTTGCATGGATCATTTCTTGTTCACCAAACTACATGGGGCCTTTCTCTTCCAAATACTTTAAGTTAGTTGGGAGAAAAATATGTCCTAAGACCAGTTGGAATATTATTCAGTCACATATCCCATTCTTCTTACAGGAGGAGAAAAAGGAGGGCAAATTAACATTGGCTTCTATAAATAAGTTACTCCTTGGAAAATGTAATAAAGGGACTAAAAAGATATTCCTCAGGCCAAAATAAAGATTTTTAAAAATATTTTTCTGTCTTGTGTACTTTTTGTTTTATACATGGTAAATTGTAAGTAACAGAAATTTAAAGGGCTCTGCTTATCATAGGGCAGGTTATACTGTCCCTAAAAGTAATGTGTGGAAGTTGTGGTGCTCTAGATACTGTTGGACTACAACCTCCACTGTCCATAATCACTGTCCATGTTGGCTATGGCTTATAGAAATTATAATAATAACTGATCACAAGAAAAGAATGTCCCTGTCTGTCAAAATACGGCAATGAAAACCATATCGAACGGGGATTTTTGCCTTTGGAGACAGAACAAAATTGAGATACTCAATTTGTCATGTCTACACTGCAACCAAATGCATCATGCTTTATCAAATACGCAGCCGACACTGTCTGATATGGAAGGGAGGATTTCCAATAACTGGACTTCACAATTATTAAATTGTCATTAAACACTTTAAAATCCTGTTGTTGTCATCCACAGCAAAGATATCTTACTCTGACTTATTTAATACTTAAATTATTTGCTTTGTCAAATGGTTAATCTAGCATTTCTTCATTTGAAAGCATACCTATAGAATACATATACATTTTTAAGGTGAGGTAAAACTGCCTATTTGCCTTTCCTTTATAAAACCTTTATCTGTACCAGATTTGATAACAATTATTTCCCTGACACATAGATAGGAATATGAAATCTGTTAGAGATGTTGACATGATATAGTCTTTAAATAATATTTTGTGACTTCATAATAATTTGTCCACTTGCAATAAACTCAGTATTTTGAAAAGTTGTCACTCCTAGTTTTCCAACTGAATTCTCTCCACAGCCCTTTAAATGACATGCATGCCAATTTAATTCAACCACTGCTCACCTTGCTGGGCCCTCCGAATAAGGAACAATATGCCCTAGAGTTCAGAAAAGACATTTCTTTCCTTGAATACAACTCCCAGAATCTCCTACTCAGCCAATGTGGTCAGGCTGGCTGGAGGATTCTGGGATATGTGATTCGCAGAAGTCAACTTCCCAAGCTTTACACCCAACAAACACAAGCAGTAGAAAAAATATACATCTTGAAATTTAAAATGCCTAAATCCTTTGGCACACAATGTAAGAGGTAAGGCTCCTGCCTTACTCTTAACCCTCCTGCTTTTGATTACCTTCACTCTGAAGTAATGAGGATTAAGAGACAGGTTATGATCAAGAATTATTATTATTATTATTATTATTATTATTATTATTATTATTATTATTATTATTATTATTATTATTATTGACAAGGCCCTCATTCTTCTCTACCACCCTCGCTAATTGCTAAAGTCTCTAAATTCATTTTTGCTTTGCATTTCAGGCACCGCCACCTCATACAAAATTACTTTTAATACAGAAACATCATTGGACCTTTTAAAACTTCAGTGCAAACATCCAGAGAATGAAATAGCTTCAAGCAATTTTAATTCAGTTTTAGTTTGTCCCTGATAAGATGTGGAAAGAGAATTAAACCTTAGTAGGAGTGAAGCCAATTAAATATTTGCAGGATTTAAAATCAGCTTCTCCACCCCAAACTTTTAATCTGGAATACTTAGAATGAATTTACCTACACTAAATTATCACACAAAACGTAGAGAGAAGAAAGATGTCTTCATTTCTATAGCAGCAAGCTTGGTTCCTTTACTTGGGATACCCTGAGTGCATTCAGGTATTGATAATCAATTGCCAAGAACTTAGGATGGAATAGTCTATTAATGCAATAGTCACCACTGTCTTGCAGTCAGCCCCTCGCTTCCTGTGGGGAATTATAGCCTGAGAATACCAGATAGAACAATGTTCACACAGCCACAGATGTAAAAGTGTCGAGGGACAAACACCCTCATCTATTTGCTTTACTTCACAGTTTGAAAATTCATGGGACCCATGGATCATGGCACTGAGCAATAGTGAAACACACTGCTCACTTTTAAAATTGGTCATTCTCTTAGGTATTCTGACGTGAAAAGTAAAGCTTCTATTTGTCGTGTGTGTTGAAAATACAAAGCAACCAACCACTTCTAACTTCGTATACTATCTCAAGCAAAACACCTGTATATACTGTTGTGGCTAATGGTGAAAACTAATAAGTCAAAATGAACAAGTAAAACAATGTTTGGTATGTTATGACTATTCCACTCATATAAATAGCTGGAGAGCAAGTAACACAATTCATATGAACTCTCTAATAAAAATGCACCTACCTAACAATTATAAATATTGTAAACCTTGGGTCCTGAGCACTGTATGTACTACACACTATTTGTTCAGCCTTGAATTATGCTTGTGTGTCTCAAAGACCTAAAGATCATGAGACTTTTTTAAAAAGCTAACCAAAAAATCTAAAATTTTACAAAACGGGCACTTTTAATAAACAGTGGCACTCTGGCCTACCGATGTCTGTTTTTAACAATCCAACTGTATTTAGATGATGTAACACTGATTTAAGCAACACGAGAATACGTGAATCACCAGGAGGCCTCAAAACACTGCACTAGGTATAGTCAGAAACGAAAGCTGTTTCAGCCTAACAAAACAATGATGCTCTAAGTCTATTCTGGAGGAACACCATTCTTATGAGCACTGCAGAGTTGCACTCCATAGTTATGCAACATATGAAAGCATTTCAGTTTCTCGTGTTTGTTTTCAGGCCTAAAAAAGCAAAGCGGAAGCTTAAGTTGTCACAAGGTTGATGCTTCTACTTACTGATGAAGGATCTGCCACAGAAGTAGAACTACTAGGATTTTCTTGTGCCGAAGTTTGCCCTTGCTCATTAGTCCCACGAGTTACAAGGATCCTGAAGTGCTGTTGCCTTGAGTTTTGATCTGGGCGGATTTTAAACGTGCACCCTTGCCCTGGAGATATCCGCTCCACTGAATTGCTTCTGGATATTTCGGACCCATTTCTGCTGTTGCCACAAAGTGCTGAGTTCACGCTGTCATCACCCTCCATCGAGCTATCTTGTTCCAGGTGATGCGGCTGAACTGGATAGGAGGTACTCCTCTCCAGGCGTATCCGTGGATACCTGACCAATCTATCCCCTTTTGTTCCAGTAATGCCAAAATTGTAATCAGTTCCCGTGCTGTTCGCCTGAGGCTGCTGCAGCTGGAAAACAAAGAATTTCTTCCCAGAACTAGCTGACCCATCTGGCAGATGTTGCAAAGACCAGCGCCTGGCTTCTGAGGCAGGAGCGTTATTCTGATTTTCTGAACCAAAAGGCACCAGCGTAACATGAGGCATGTCCACGCTTGAAGCCCGATGCTGAATCCTTACCCCGCCAATGTTTAATGCGGCTTTGTTCGCTTCTTCTTCTTCACTGGTGGCAACACCATTTTCATTCCAGTTATTGGAAGGTATCGTACAAAATATTCTGTGATTAGCAGATCCTCCATTAACCTCATGCCCTGTGTTTTCAAGCTGCCTGGGTGGAGAATTATCTGGACTCACCTGCTGACTGCTGGAAGAAGAATGGCTTCCAACAAGAGAGTCAGAATGCTCCCCGAAATCTGAAAAGTTACATGTCTCCTCTGGGGGAGACTCTGGCCCCCCACACCCATCAGCATGCCCATTGATAGCCTTGCGCTGTAGTGAAATCTGCATAGACGAACTCCTTGTGGGGCGCGCATCAATGCTATTCAACAGCTGCGGTATAAACATGGAGGTGCTTCTTTTCAAGGAGCCCGTTTCCTGTAAATGGTTGCCCCTGTCGCCATAATCCATCCTGCGCCTGGAGAAAGGATGAGGCCCGTTTCTTCTTGGCAAAGTATGGAATGCCATGAAAAAGTCATCATCTCCTCTCTCGTGGTCGAGGATCTCTGATTCAGGAGCTGTGTTGCTTCGTCCGGAGCCAAAATGAAACCGCAGCCGATGGGCCATAGTTTCGGGAGAAGGGAGAGGGGGAGAAACGGCAACAAGCCCAGGCACAGCCAGAAGTTAAGAACTAAAGACATAAACTCCAAGAAAAAGTGTCCCATCTGCCAAACTGTTAGCGCTGCTGTACTGATAGCGACAGACAGCAGAAATAGCCCAAGTGGCAAACGACATTCCAGGCATGATTGGATAACAGCAATCAACGCTCCTCCAAACTGTGACATAGGGTAGGATGGCTGGCATCACATGACCCACTTCCCCCTCTCCAGTGCAAGCGGCTGTGGTTCGTGTTTTTTTTTTCTTTCTTTAATACCAGCAAGAGCCCGAAACAGCACCTTCACAGCTGCTCCTTTTCCATCAGAAAAGGAGCGGCCCCAGCGGGAGATCTCTCACAGCTGACTAAGGCTGCAAACGCACTCAGCTCTGCTATAAATCTGAACTACATCATATTCACAGAACATTTCTGCACTAAGCCGAAAGACAGAAGAAACAAAGGCAAGGGAATGAGGAAAACCACACACATACAAGATTCGCTCTCTTCCAGACCCCCCAAAATGCCCTCTCTATATTTTGCACTGCAGTTTTCATGCAGATCAGGAATCACACAAATGGCTGAAGGAAAGTATATGGAGAAAGGGAGAGAGAGAGAGAGAGAGAATTAGTTTGTTTAAAGGTGTTTGCAGCCTTCAAATATCATTCACTCCTGCAAATAAATATCTGAGAATGGTAGGAACTGAATCCTTCTCTCCTTATATTTGAAGCAATTTAAGCAGAAATCTGTTCACTATAGCAACAGACACAGCTATTACATTGCCATTGTAAACTAACTGTAAGAACTCACTTTAGCCCAACACAAATCTTTATGGATGGAAAGAAAAAAAGGAACTCATACATATGCCCAATTCGAAAAGCAGACAGCAGAAAAGAATGGTCTTTCTTATCCACTTTTTAGGCAAGTAAAACCTGGACCAGGGCTGAACATGAAGGGCTGTTCTCATTCAGTTTAAACACCGTACAGAAACACAGCCTAAAGTTGGCAAACTTCCAGTGGGAACATTTAGCAATATTAGTAAGCTCAGACTGCCAACATGGAATAAGAGCTCGGCTTTATTAGGAGCGAAAAAGCTCGAAAAGAACAGGCAGGCTGAAACCAAACGTTAAACAATGCCCGAATTCGGCTCTGCTCTGTGTAGTGGTTTAGATAAAGGGAGGGGGAGGTGTAGTGGTGGCACCATCTGAAAAATCTCCTTCCAATAGGAATTGGGTCAACGAAACCCAACATTTCAGGGGCAAATACAACAACTTGCTTTATAAATAAAAGGTGCTCAGTGATAGTAATACAACTTTACAAAAGTCATTATTTTGGACTATAACATGCCTTCCTGCTGGTGGGTCCTGGGAATTGTGGTCCCAGACAATTACTTTTCCCTGATGGGAAAAAACAGCAATTGAGAACCACTTCCTAGACAGCTGATCCTTGATTTTGTAGTAGCATGTTGTTAGACAGAAAAAAAGGCCTCATTAACAACAGAATAGCTTTGAATTATATAAAAACAAAATGACAAAGCCCCTATTTATTGTTTCTTATTAGGTTAACCGAACTACAAGAAAAACTGGGGGAAAAAGAAAAAAGAAAAGAAAAAGAAAAGACATCATTATTAGATACACAATAATAATAATAAAACAGAAGTGGAGATGGTGTATGAAGTCAAGGGTTCTCTAGCACTAATTTAACACAATTTTCAAGCTTAAGTGCATATTTCAGTGAGAAACAACTGGAGGTTTGCTAATTGATGTTTCTGGACTACATTTCCTAGAAATCTCCAAGTAGCATTCTGGGAGTTGCAGTCCCAAAAATAACAGCAGCAACAACAACAACAGGCATCGTCATCATCATCTTGGAACTGCAGTGCTGGAAGGGCCAATCAAGTCTAGCCTAGAGATGGGCACGAACTGCTGGTTCAGCAGTTTGTGCTGTTTGTTTATCAGCCACACAGGTGTTTGGTGCTTTCAAGCCCTGCCTTCTTTGGCAGGTGCCCACTCAGAAGTAGTGCCGCGGCTTCTCTGCCCTGCCTTCTCTGGGTGCTGCCTCTGAGTGGAAGCCCACCAGAGGAGGTGGGGCTGGGAAGTGCCAAATATCTGCCGATAAACAAATCAGTACAAACCACCGAACCGGCTGTTTATGCCCATCTCTAGTCTAGTCCCTTTCAAGGAGGCACAATGGGGAATTGAACTCCCAACCTCTGGATCCGCAGCCAGATATCTAATCCGCTGAGCACACCTCTAGAAGCAGCCCCTCCGGATGGCACTAAAACAATTCCTGGAAAAAGAAATCTCTAGCACCTGCAAAAATTACTGGTTTTTTTGAAGGTGGTAAAGAGTGATGTGGCCACCAAAGCTTGGAAAAGTTACTGTTTTGAGGCACAATGCTCAGAGTTTCCCGGTCAGCATGGGCATGCAGAAATATCTTCAATAAAGAGATGGTACTGTATAGTATATCCTATTCAGAATCTAGCATGTAAAATCACGTCAATTTCATGAGGACAACTTGACTGTGCAAGCAAGATACCTCAACATTTATATCCTTACAACTATGTGTCTTAAAGTCAGAGACCAGCAATGCTGAGTTGATGAGGAAGAGCCACAGCACAAAGTAGACAGAGAAAAGATTAAGAATCAACTTTTTTCCGTCATCCCCATAAAACTATTTTTATTTCATTTTGTTTTTAAAATTAATATATTCAGGACTCCATGACGCCTGTACAGTAATGTCTATTTTACATTTACCATGCTATGTTCCTCCTTTTCACTAATAACAGATCTCTGAAGTGACTAGAAGTTTAAGCACAGTGCCTTACAAGACTGTGTAGTCTTGGGTAAGCTACCATAGACTTGGTGTGTAAAGCTGCACCAGAAGGCCTCATAGCCTAGAATAGGCCAGGCTCAAGCCTAGATTTCTGCTGGAAAAGAAAACTACCTCTGGTGGTTGCTGGGAATGGGAAATTCTGGAATTTAGACGCAAAAAAACCCCAAATGTACATGCGTAGTCCTAATAAATAAATAAATAAATAAATATTCAAAGGGAAGTCATGTGGCCATTACACAATACAAAACTGTAGAAGAATGTGACACCTTTATTAGACCATTAAAAATCAAACAATTCACACAAGCTTTCATGGAATAAAAGTTTCCACTTCATCAGGCAAACACCAGTAACTTGTGAGTGGTTCAGAAAAATTATAAATGTCTTGAAAATAGATAGCAAAGATGGCCAGGCAAAATCTTCTTCTTAAGGTTTGTTCAAAGCTGGCTGTAGGCAGGATGTGGGGGTATGGTGTAATGTTTTGCCCGATCCCATGTGTTTCGAAATCCCCGCAATATTCAGCCCATCACTCTGCATAAGCCTCCCCCTAGAGTACCTTGCCCAGTGCATGTGTGAGCCAACCTAGTGCAATTAATAATCTACCAAACTGTATTCTCTCTGTAGTGATGCAAAACATTTTCCATAACTCTCACTCCTGCTCCAAATATGGACTCTTGATTATACTGGATACTGTTCTCTCACCACCCAGTGCACCTTCCCAGTCAAGGCATTTTGCTGCCTGAAGCAAAGGCCTAGATCAGTGACGGCGAACCTATGGCACGCATGCCACAGCTGGCACGCAGAGCCCTTTCTGCGGGCACGCGAGCCATAAGTCGTTGGATCACTACTCCCCCCCCCCCCCCCAGCAGCAAAACCTCAGGAGGCGGCTGCAGCCACGGTGCTGGCACTTCGGCAGGTCAGGATCCGGAGGCACCTCCGTGCCCAGGATTCCCCCCTCCGCCACCACTTCCGGTTCTGCCACTGCCACTTCCGGTTTCGCCGCTGCCCGCCGCCCGCCACCCACTGGGTTTTTTTTTTTTTTCCCCCAGTTTGGGCACTCGGGCCCTAAAAGGTTTGCCGTCACTGGCGTAGATGGTTCACCACATCCACTGCATGAGGACAAGCTTACTGCACAAGCAAGCTGAATCTAACCTCAACAATGACAATGGACCAGAGCCCTTCATACACCTGAGACCAGCATGCCAGTTTAGGGACTGTTAGACAGACTAAGTGGCACATCAGATACCATCCTCCAAGTGCCAGTAACAAGCTCAGAAAAAAAAAACCAGTTGAGAGCTGCCAGAGGCAGCTGTTTCGCTCTGCCTAATGGTACGGCTGGCCCTGTTTCCCACCAACTCAGCTTCAATATCACTTTGGCTCTCTCATGATTTGGGGGACAGGACTCCATTTGAAGGGAACACGGTGCTTAAAATCTTTCCTTTCAGCCATCTTGGCAGGAATCCCTGAGGCCTATTACTGATGAAACATAACTTCCACGTCTCCTTGAGCCACTACTGATAAATGTTTGGGCTCTTTCCCACAACACACACAAAACAAGACAAAGGTTTAAAATTGTGGCAGAACAAGGAGGCTCTGGTTTTACACAATACAATACATACATGAGAGAATACTCACCAATCTGTTTTCGTCAAACACTTCAAAAAGGAGTCTATGATTAGATGGATTAACCTACAAGATTAAAAAAAACAGTTTAATCCATTTATTTCCTTCTTTTAAAAAGTTTTTTAATTGATATTGCGGTTATTTGATTCAAGGTTCCAATATGCCTGCAACATAATCCTACACATCAGAGATAAGGAACATCACCTACTCAGGGACTTTCCCATCTGACTCACATGCTTTTCTCCTATTATTGCCGATCAGTGATCAGTGATAAGAGACTATTTAAAGCCTGGAAAGCTGCTGCAGGTAGTTGAGCTCTGGTCTGCAGAAGCAACACCCATGAAATTCATTAGGGCTTATTCCCGAGTAGAAAAGTTGTCATCTTCCAGATGCTGTTAGATGGAGAATCCTATCATCCTTTGCCATTGGCTCTGCTGTCCAGGGTCAGGGAAAGGTGTCTGAATAACATCCAGAAGGTGACAAGTTGCCCACCTCTGCTCTGTGTTTAGGTGAATTTAAATAAGACAATATCTTTGAATTCCCCAAGGGCAGTCAAATCTACAGCCAAAGTAAGGAGGTGAATCAGAGACACATACTCTAAGAACTACCTTCCCTCAACCACACACCCTCCAGCAGAAAACCAAACAAACAGAGAATGCTGATAGATCCATATGTGTTAGGGACACAGGAAGCTGCCTTGAATTGGGTCACATCACTGGTCCATCTTGCTCAGTACTGTCACCTCTGACTCACAGCAGCTTGCCCAGATTTCAGGCAATATTCTTTCCAAGCCCTATCTGGAGTTCACCCAAGTAACCGAGCCCTACTTAACTTCAAAAATTTGACAAAGCTGGATATGTTCAGGGTGATACGATGAAAATGATAACATTTCCATTTCCATAACACTTATAAAGAACAGCAGGATTTTGTACAGCTTTATTAGTAGGCCTGGCTAAGGCTAGAGTTGTCAAATTGCAACCCACAGAATACATCTGTGTTTCAGAGGCTGGGAGATTCAAAACAAGAGGAGGAGGCAGGAACAGCTTACCTGCTTATCTTTCTTTCCTATGCCTTGTAGTACAATTTATGTATTTATTTAGTTTTAACAATGAGTCCTGGTTCCCAGCAAGAAAAGAAAGGAAGAAAAGCAAAGGTATTTGCTAGTAATAAGTGGGATCCTCCAAGGTTGAAACTGGGTGAATCTGCCCAAGACCAAAGGTACAAGAAAAAGACTTGGCATTTTCACAAATAAATTTCAAGCACCTGCATAAATCGCCTGGTTTCTCACTTTGATAATTTGACGACTAGGTTATTTTCACAAATGTAAATAGACAGTGATGCATTAAAAATTGGCTAGATAAAAAAAAACCTACCTTGATATTTGATAACAAGTTCTGTATTGCCAGAAATTGGACTTTTGGGGGCCACAAGAAATTGTAGTTAAAAAGGGGGGGGCAACCTCCCCAGTTCTGTTCATCGAGTACTATATTTTATCTCATTGAATGAACCTTCTCATGAAGATTATACTGAGTGTCAAGATAATGGTAGAAAACTACTCATTGCAATGTGTTTCAGTTATGAACACTATAGTCAATGTAAGTATCATGATCAATCCCCAACTCAGAGACTACTAGGTAAAAAAAAAAAAATCAAAGAAATAAAAGCTAATTTAAAAAGAAATAGCAGCACCTGTATAGGTGGATGTGAACATGGACACAATAAAGCCAAAGCCAAAGCATCAAATGCTGTCCATCCAAAGCTTAGTCCATCACAAAAATTAAGAAACACAATTGGAAAAGTTCCTTTTTTTCCCAACTATCCCACCCAGTGTGCTCAGGGGCCAATAATGCATTTCCTGGAGTGTGCAAACCCTAAGAACTAAGTCCACTGTGACTTTTAGACAGCAGGACTTTTAAATTGTATTGCAGCAGCCTTTCTTGGGTGAGTAGCTTGCTTTTTCAATCTGGCAGCCTTTCTGCTTTACTGGCTTCAACTGCATACTTCCAGACAAAGGCCAAAATCCTATTATCTTTACAATGACTTAATGCAAGTAATGTAAATCTTGGCAGTGAATTGCCACAAGTTAACAAGTCAGCATAGACATCTGCTGTTGCATGCCAAATGACTCAGCAAATGCCTACGCTGACGTCTTAACCTGCAGCAATTTACTATCAGGATTTACACTATTTGTATTACGCCAGTGGGCATTACCTAACAGGATTGCAGCCAAATGTTTAAAAATTGGGAAAACAGTGCAATACAACACAAAACGTTAAACAGTGAACATGCACTTGTTGCAAAATGCATTAAAGTATGTTTAATGGGACTTCCACCTGAATATCTAAACACAGAAACGCAGCTATCTGCTGTAATCTTACACATGTTTACTTGGAAGCAAGCCACATCATGACCAACAGGACTTATTCCCCTGATAAGAGTGTTTAGGATTACTGCCTTAGTAGCTGTAACACGACCAGACACAAGTTCTGGTAGAAAGATTCCAATGTATTAAACTTTGTTGTGACTGGAATGGAAAAAGCTGGGACCAGACATTCAGACTTTGGTGCCAAGACAATTCCTAGGGATTGAGCATTACTAATCAAAACAGGCTTGGTCCCCACCCACTCCTGCAGAGTATATGAGAAGAATCTGTGCGGTTTGGACAATAAGGACGACAGCAAAAATGTAAGTTTCTCTATTTTCAGTTTTTCAACTTGCTATAAAAATCAATTTGAAAACCATTTAGGATCTCTCCAAGCTGAGATACAGTTGACAATATGGTTTCCAAACTGCTCACAAAAGAAGCCAACTGCAGAGACACTATTTGAAAAAGATACCAGCATTTTTTTTGAACAATCTACAATGCTCTGGTCTGTTTGTGGGCAGCTGCTCTGAAAGATTAGATTCAAACTGCTGATATGTTACCTTTAATCTCTCCCTCTGTCTCTACAAGGAATATTTCATAGGGAGGTTAAACAATACAAGCAGAAGTGACATGGAAGTGACATGGAATCAGGCTTATTTATTGTGTTAAATCTGAAATGATTTCATGCCAGACTGTTCGTTACTTTGCCTTCCTTATGCAGAGCTAAAGGTGCAGAGTCAGATTCACTGGAGACAAGGAACAGGTACATAGGAAGTGGCCTTCTAGTGAATCAGATGACTGCTCCATCGAGCCCAGTAGTGTCAACTCTGACAGGCAACAGCCCTCTAGGACTGCAGATCTCATTCTTTTCCTAGCCCTACTCAGAGATCCTTGGAATGCCTTAGTAGTCCCAATCCAAGTAGAAACCAGACCTGATTCTGTTTTAGCTTTCCGGATTAAAAGAGACTATGTTCAGGGTGATGGTGGAGTAGGTGATGGTAGCCAAAGTTTCTCTCAAAAGGCTGGAGCCGGGCAGGTCAGCAACAAAGAAAAGGGCAGATAGCACAGATCACCAGCCATATTCATGCTTGTTTCAAGGCAACATATATTATAAGGACAGGGATAGCCAAGGGAAGGGGGCAGGTCAATGGAGCTTGTGGCACATCTGGCCATGACTTAGATGCAATAGTGTGCAATATTTGGGTTTTTTTGGAGATCAGCTCCCTGAAGCCCCAGCCAGAGTAGCTGATGGTCAAGGATTACAGGAAGTGAAGCCCAAACATCTGGAGGGCCATGGTTTACAACCACTGTCTTAAACCCTGGTAAACCCTTATGCTATACCTTGAAAACCCCATCAGAGTTAGAGTCAATATGTCAGAAGTGACTTGATGATATCTTACAAACATGCCTAATGCCTCCTCTTTTATTTTGAGATCCAGTGCAGTGGACAGAGTGACAGATTTGGGAGATCCAGGTTCAAATCTCCACTTAGCCCTGAAAACTCACTGTGGCTGGCAATGGTGAAACCATTCCTTAAATATCCCAAACATCTTGAAAACCCTATCAGAGTTGCCATATGTCAGATGTGACATGATAGCACATAGCATACCCAAACCCTTACACTGACCATTGTCTTCCAAGTCTCTGAACTGAGGGAAAGAGTAGGGCAGGGGCACTGGATCTCACACACGAAACGAAGCACCTATCGTATAATAGATGTCTTCAAAACATTTTCCTGATTGACAGAGTGGAAACTTCCCTGAAATGCCTGTATCTGAAAGCTCCTAGGGAAGGACAGTTTTCGGTCATCCCATTCCAGAATATTTATAGCACCTTCCAGCTTTATTTTATAATATTTACTCACAAATTAATAGGGTATGTTTTCACTATAGACTGCTATGGTTCCACTTCATAGCTAGCTCTTCTTTCAAATGCTCCAGTGTAAATGGTGAAAACAGTTTCTAAATATATTTTTAGGAAAATATATTTTGAAGATACTAGAGACATGCGAGTATGATTTGCACCACTGGGAGATATATTTTGATTTATATTCCTGCACTGAGCAGAGGGTTGGACTTGATGGCCTTGTAGGCCCCTTTCCATTTCATTATTCTATGATTCTATGATGTTCTACCTGGGCATCTCACGTCGGATTATAAGAAGATAGATTTTTTAAAAAGCTTACCTACAATAATTCTGCAATTCTATAAAAGACCAAGAGAGGGCCACAGGTACATAAACTATGCTGGCCAGTGGATTCCGGAAGCTACAGTATAGTCCAAAAAGGGATATATATTTTTCTGAACTCTGGATAGGAAGTAGTGTGACAGGCATGAGAAACCTCAATTAGTCCACAACTTTGAAGTGTGTGGTTGCTTGTTGGTCAACCACTTGCACTAACATCAACAGTCTCTAACTACCTGAGAAAGACTAGGTGGTCAGCAACTATATGTTTGCCCAGTCGTGACTAAGGGCCCCCACCATAAAAGATAGGAATTTCCCTATCATCTGCATTAATCCATAAATGATATTAGAGGTTCCTACACACTGCCTGAAATCCCATTTAATTTAGCACGATGTAAAGTTACTCCTGTGAAAGCGTGCCAGATCTTATGCCTAGGAAGTCAGTACTGTGCAACTGGCAATGTGGTTCACGCTGTGGTTGTGCAATTAACTGCACAGTTCAGAACTGTGTGGTTCATGTGGCAGTTCAGGAATCAGTCACACAGTTCACACTGGGACTGCTGCATAATATGCCTTTTAGACATGTTTTTTTCTACCACTTCAACAACTCCATGTTATGCACGTTTAGCTGCGCAACAAGATTTCAGCCATTAATTCACCTTATGCCACTATGCAAAGCACAGGGCACTATGCTTGGTGTGCTGCATGTTGGAAACCTAGAAGCCCTCCTGTGATTTGATAATGATGCAATATCACTTCCTCTTCCTCTTTTCTTTCAAGGTGCTTGTGCTCACCTCAAAAACCCAACACATCCCACTAAACAGAGCTCAATCACAATCCTTAGATATGCCCACATGAACATACTGAACCATACTACTGGCTGGGGTGCAAAGTATGTTAAATAGGTAAATATGATAGTATAGTATTAGAAAATGCATGAGAAACATCTGAAAGGAAGGCATATCCTTTCTGAAGAATCTCTAATAGGGATTCTAGCTTTGCCTGCATATGTTCCTAAAAGCTGAAGTTATGTACATTAAGCAGGAAATGGCTCAGGCAGCAAATCTCTCTTGACTTTAAGAGATAATCAACTCCAGGGAATGGTGGAAAACACATTTTTGAGATATCTGGATTTAAGGACTTTTTTTCCATACATATGTACAGCTTGAATTCTCTTATCTGTAAAAAAAAAAGGTGTGCTAGTCAAGTACGTATCAACTTTTTAAACAGTTAGATCCTGTCTTAGAACACTAACCTGCAAAATGAGACCCAGATTAAAAAAAAAATGAAGATTTTTTTCTCCTTCTCTACACTCCATCTTTTCCTCTATTTCCCCCCCCCCCCCGCTTTAAAAATTTGTCATTTAAACCCCATCTCAAAAAACAAACACCAGATGAACTACCTTACAGGGCTGTTGTGCGGGGGGGGGGGGGGGAACAGATGGTAAAATATTTTCCAATTTTTTGCTGATTTATATTACTAAATAGTAATAATTATAACCATAGCAGAGATCACTCAAAATTGATTAAAAGTTTCAGAAACATAACACTTACTCTAAAATAAAATTCTTCATTCCATTTTGGATTCAGAGTCTGCAAGAAATAAAGGAGCAAAAATTCATTTAGAAACACCAAATCTTAAGAACTTTAGAAAAAGGCTGCCAACCTGCCAGAGCATATTGCTGTTATTTAAAATGAGAGTGACAGTTATTGCTAAGAATCTGAAAGTGTAAACCCCCCCCCCCCAAAAAAAAAACCCAGAAAATTCATCGGAACAGTCTTCCTCAGTAATGAAGACAGTGTTGTCAAAAGGCTTCACATTCATTTGCTGAGCAAACGTCATGTGGGAGGGTATGTGAAGTGGGATAAGCCAGAAATAGATGTCAACTATAAATAGGAATTTCTCAGTGGGAGTCCGATAGTTGGTGACCTAGGCAGAGACGTCTTAATGAAGACTGTTAAATATTTCATTATTAAAATTCTTTAATAACCTGCTTTAAGTGGACTGCTTGAAAGGCTTAAGAAAAAACAAAGATAAGGAAGTTTTTTCAAAAATTTTTTTACTATCATCATCTCAGTTTACCTTATAATTTTTAACAAACAAAATATCCATAGGTTAGAAGTCAATAAAAACAAACCACCCACAGCAGTCTTGCTCCATTCACAATTCTGAAAATGTGTTGTTGGAAAAGGTTTCATTACCCAATCCTTTAAAACTCAGATAGCAAAAACAAACGATATCCAGATGTTGTCGGACAGTATCTTTCAGGGGCCCTAGCCACCACAGCCAGTGGTGAAGGATGATGGGAGTTGCAGTCTAACCAAATCTGGAGAGCCACCCAATTCCATCCCTGCTCAGCCTATAGAAGTATCGGGGAAAGGAGTTCTCTATGCTGAGGCTACGACTGCAACCTAGTTCAAAACAAACACAGATGTAATAGATCTCAGACTGTACGTTCCATCGGGAAAGAAGCCAGCTTCTTTTTAGGCTATACAGCAGTTAAAGAGAGAAAGACAGAGAGTCTCCTTTGCTTCTCCCTTTCTTAAATACACCTTTTATTGCAGTGGTCCCCAACCTTTTTGACACCGCGGACCGGTCGGGGGGAATGGGGTCCGTGTGCGGGGGGCGGGGCACCCCCCGTGCTCACACGCATGCGCAACACTTGCTTGCGCTGGTGCACGGGCACTCGTGCGCATGCGCAAAGGGGGGCGCTCGTGCAGCGTGCGTGTACACTCATGCGCATAGTGGCGGGGGTGTTCACACAGCGCACGCGCACACTCACGTGCATGTGCGAGGGGGCGGGGTTGTGCTCGTGGGGCGTGTGCGTCCACTTGCACGCACGCGGGGGGGGAGTGTGGGTGGTGGGCGGAAGATCTGTCTCCGCGGCCCGGTCCGGCTAAGGACCAGCACTGGGCCGCGGACTGGGGGTTGGGGACCCCTGTTCTATTGAACAAACATTAAAGCTTATGAAAGATATAACATTATGGTAAGATGGTATAGGTCAGTGATGGTGAACCTATGGCACGCGTGCCACAGCTGGCACGCAGAGCCCTCTCTGTGGGCACAGGAGCCATTAGGCTAGTGGCTAACCTAGTCTCTGTGAATAAACGATCTCCAAAATGACCTGTCCTCAATTGCCCTGCTCAGCTCTTGTAAACTCAAGCCTGTTACTTTCTTTAGGGAGTCCGTCCATCTCGTGTTCAATCTTTCTCTTTCTCTGTTGCCTTCCACCTTTCCCAGCATTAATGTCTTTTCCAGAGAATCCTGTCTTTTCAAGATGTGCCCAAGTAGGACAACCTCAGTTTCATCATTTTTGCCTCAGAGATAATGATAGTGCCTCAGTATTCAGGTTTTATTGCAGCGTTGGCACTTTGAAATAAATAAGTTGGTTTTGTGTTGTAGTTTGGGCACTCGGGCTCAAAAAGGTTCGCCATCATAGGACATAAATTTTTAAAAAGCATTTAACTGATTTGTATGTTGCCTATTAGTACACAAAGGCCCTTCAAGGGCAGTGTACAACATTTGTTATTATTATAATTATAATGTTAGTGCTGATAATGATGACAACAACAGTGATTCTGATTATAATCATCCAGTTAAAGCCACATTACACCCACTTATTACTTGACAGTCATTGTTAAAACAGAAACTGCAATTTATAAAAGAGACATTGATAACTAAGTAATTAATTAAAACAATAAAGGACTAAGGAATTAATTTAAAAGTTTCACTGGCTGGATAGCTCTGTGGGTTGGAGCACCTGAATGTGGAGCCAGGAGTTTGATTCCCTACTGTGTAAAGACCTTTCTCTTCAGGCAAGCTTTCCCTCAGTGACTGGCTGCCTGAGCGGGTGTTTTAAATGGATTGTTATACTTTACTGCTCTGAATGTGTTTTTGGTGTTGCTTTTGTTTAACGTTTTTTAGGGTGCTATTTGTTTGATCCTTTTTAGTATTTGTATAATTTTGTTCTTAGCTTTAACCATTGCCTTGGGTCCTTTTTAAAGAGAAAGGTGGGATAAAAATATTTAAATAAATAAATAGAGCACCACTTGAAGTAGGGACTGGCTGAAAAAGGGACTTTAAATCTAAAACAGGAATCATGACAGCACATAATTTAAAATTAAATAAAAAGCAGATTGAAATTTTGCTTTAAAAAAAAGTTGCCTGCTTTAAAGTTCTCCAAGATGGATCTACTTATGAATCTGGTTGTGGAGAAGATAGTTCCTTATGTGTGGGGCCACCCCCAAAAAGACCTGATAGCTAAGGAATATATCACTTTAACACGAGAACCATCTGCAACAAAGTAGGGCCTTCTTTGCTTATCCAGAGCAAAATGTGCTTTCCAGCAGCAGAGTCCTCTACCTACGGTCCCTTACATGGCATGCTAAGGGCAGGATGCTACTGTATACTGCTGCTCCCTTTACTAAAAAAAAGAGCAACTCCATGGCGAGTAAGTACCGTTGCAGTGCAGCCAACAAACCATGCAACCTGGCTGTCAAAAGGCATAATTAGAACAAAAAGAGAGAGGGAAAAATCAGAGGAAATGGAAATAAATGAATGAGCCCAGGAATCGAAAACAGAGAATTGTGAAAATTTAAAACAACAACAGGAAGTACATTCTAAAAGTGCGTCTTCTCATTGCTTTAGACTCTCATAACTTTATTTTTTTCCCTCCAAGCTCTTTCGTTTATTTCCGTTTTACTAGAACATTGGTCAAATCTACTAAAGGGGACGGATGGGGCTTCTAATCTAGTCCATCTGAAGGATGCCAAGTTGGGCAGCTCTGCACTAGAATGGTTATTCTTTGATGCTGTAGCTCCTAAGAACAGGCTCATTTGACTGATGTGTATTCTTCAGCATGCACTGAAAATGTAGTGGGACAGGTGTATCACAATCTTTTCCATTTTTGCAATTAGAAATGTTGCTATCACAACAAGAAAGCTGATGGACAGAAGTAGCATCCAGATCCATCCGGATATTTTTGGGTTGCTATTCAAATACAAAGAGGGACATCAAGACTGAGTGGAACATAGCACAATGTCCTTTTGTAATTTTCAGAGACTGTGGCTGGGTTGAATCCAGCTGAAGTTGCCCATTCAGGTACATATTTATTTATTTATTTTATTGAATTTCTACCCCACCCATCTAGACCAACCTACCTCACAGGATGCAAAGATAAAATGGAGGAAACTAGAAAGATGCAGACATGTATCTTCATACTACAACTCTCAAAGCTGCCTAGGGAACTCTGGGAGCTTTAGAGTAAAAACATAAACAGGCACATCTCTAGAGGAAACCTATGAATAATGCCCAGAGCTGCCCAGAGCAAGGATCAGAAACTAAGGTCACAAATAAATAACATTTTTGATGGGTTTTGCCATTAGAAATAAAGCAGGCTCTGAAAAAAAACACAATGCCTGTGCCCACAAAAAAAGGATACTGGGGCGTTATCCATCTTTAAAAATTCAATAGTTAAGGGAAAGTTACTTACCTTTTTAATCGTTTTTGTCTGCACTAGGGCAAGTTCTCGGTTTTCATCCGCTACATACAATGAAAGTTTCACATATGGGTCACTGCAAGAGAAGAATTTGACATTAATGTTACAAACTATTATTACTCCAGAGCAGATGCTGTGAAAGCAATTTTATTCATTTTTGTAAAGTTATGGTTTAGGGATTCTCCCCCATCTACCAATATTTTATTTAAAATATTTTTTACCCCGCCTTTCTCCTTGAAAAGGACCCAAAGTGGCTTATAACAGTGAAAGACAATATTAAAGCGAAGAACAATAAGTATACAATTAAACAACAACAACAACACTCTGAGAAATGGAAAAGGCAAGTAGTACTAAAAATCCAGCCAAAGCAGTAATGCATAACTATCTTTTTAAAAAAAATCACACACGAGTAGCTAGTTACTGACGGAAGGCTTGAAAAGAAAGGTCTTTGCCTGCTTGCGGAAGGATAGCAAAGATGGGGCCAGTCTGGCCTCCTGTGGGAGGGAGTTCCAGAGTCTGGGAGCAGCACCAAAGAAGGCTCTTTCCTGTGTCCCCATCAGATGCACCTGTGAAGGCGATGGGACCAAGAGAAAGGCCTCTCCTTATGATCTTAACACCCAAGTAGGCTCATAATGGGAGACAAGATCTTTGAGACCGCATGGACCCACTTTGAATTGTGCCCAGAAACTGATAAACAGCCAGTGGAGCTGCTGTAACAGGGAGGGGGGGGGGCTATGTGATCCTTATAACCAACCCCAGATAGCAATCTAGCTGCTGCATTGTGGACCCATTGAAGTTTCCGGATACTTTCTATCAGCAGCCCCACACAGAGTAATCCAGAATAATTACAGTAATCCAGCCAGGAAGTAACTAGGGTGTTTCTCACAGTGGCCAGCTCAGATCTCTCAAGAAACAGACGTAGCTGGCACACTAGCTTTAATTTTGCAAATGCATTCCTAGCCACTGCTGAGACCTGGGCATCCAGGCTCAGGGATGAATCCAGGAACACCTCCAAGCTGCGAGCCTGTTTTTTCCATGGGAGTGTAATCCCATCCAGTACTGGCTGCATCCCTATTTCTTGATCTGCTTTTCAACTGATCAGGAGCACCTCTGTCTTGTCTGGATTAAGTTTCAATTTATTCACCCTCATCCAGGCCATGACTGACACCAAATGCTGATCTAGAGCCAAAGCAGCTTCCTCAGATTTAGGTGGCAAGGACAGGTGGAATTGGTGACACCAAACCACAAAACTCTGGATAATCTCTCCCAGTGGTTTCATGTAGTTGCCTCAGACTGACTACTCCAGCTAAACGACGTTACCAAACAAGCAATTACAGGAATATATTTGCATCAACTGCAAACAGAAACTGCTGCAATTTAGCACTATGAACTGGAATACTGTATATGAAGCACTGTGGATACTGGAAATGTACTATAAAAATGCTAAGTGAATGATAAAATGTTTCTATACATTCCTGTAGGTTTTAGGTTATAAAGGCTTCAAACTATCATTTAATCAGATAGTCAGCACAAAGAACCTCTGGCCCTCTGGATGTTGACTACAATGCCCATCAGCTTTGACTGCTGGTCATGATAGCTGCAGACTGACAGGAATCAATGCCCCTCTCCATTATACAATTTTTAAAAAATGAATGCAGTGGCTAAAATCTTGTTCTTTCATGTAGTAACTCACAACGAGATTAAACTCACTGAATCAAGGGAACTTAGTGAGAGGTTGACACAACAAATTCTTAATGATTCAATGGGCCTACTCTAGCTGCGACTTACTACATTAAGCAATAGGATTTCAACCAGGGGAATAAACTGCAATAAGCTTGTATCTGGACAATTACACTGAGCAAATATACATAGGATTCTGCTGTTGGGCACTTTAAATGCATTGGCAGTAACAAATCAGTTGTACTCTTTGCACAACCGTCCACGTTTTATAAACAGCAGAAAGTCTGCCAAACATTTCCATTTTCCTCCACACAAGCAGACCACCTGTTGTTTGGCCCCAAAGGAAAACGCTGAGGAGTTCATGTAACTCAGATGGTCAACTACCCTCTAGTGGTTACAACTGAGGATACAAAAACATAGGAAGTTCATCATCATATGGTATATAGTAACACAGTCGCTGTTTCCAGATCATAAACAACAGTACAAAACCAACAAGGAGTCAACTACAAGCCACTGAATTTAACTTAAAAAATGCACAAGGGTGAGCACTGATCAGTACCCAGTGGTGTTATTTTGCTAGTACAAATGTTCTGCTCACTGACATCCAGTTCTATACAATACAGTGCACAAGGGATGGATTCCATGCAGTTCTCAGCTGGATAACCGTTTGCAGAGTTGGTTGCACACAAGTTTGCAGAACCAGCCAGGCAAGCAGTTGGACAACCAGTTCTCTAGGAGTAAGACATACAGTAACCACAAGAATAAAGGAGTTGAAGTATGTGCAAGTGAAAAAACAAAAGCAAACCTCCAGACCACTATGCGAAAACACGGCACTTGTCTCTTTTAATTTCATTAGCTAATTCTTTACTTAATACTCGATCCAATTCCCTAAAATATTCTTTCTCTAATGGGTTTGATATCATTATCAAACAACTGTGATTTTCACATCTAAATCATTCAATTGTTATTTCCTTTAATTGCTTTGTAATACCAAAAAGATATCAATTCAAATAGATGTGGCATATGCCCTAGAAAGAAATACAGCTGCCTGCCTTCATAGAATCATGGAGTTGGAAGCGGCCTATAAGGCCATCGAGTCCAGCCCCCTGCTCAATGCAGGAATACAAATCAAAGGATGTCTGCCAAGGTGGTTGTCTAAATTTCTCTTGAATGTCTCCAATGTTGGAGCACTTACCACCACTCATGGTAATTGGTTCCATTGCCATACTGCTATAATATGAAGTTTCTCCTGATAGTCAACTGAAATCAGGTTTCCTGTAACTTGACCCCATTGTTGCATGTCCTGCACTCTGGGATGATCGAGAACAGATCCTGCCCCTTCTCTGAATGACAGCCTTTCAAGTATTTGAAAATTGCTATCATATCACCCCTCAGTTTTCTTTTCTCGAGGCTAAACATGCCCAGTTCTTTCAGTCTTTCCTCATAAGGCTTGGTTTCCAACCCCATGATCATCCTTGTTGCCCTCCTCTGAACTTGTTCCAATTTGTTAATATCCTTGAAGTGTGGTGTCCAGAACTGGACACAATATTCAATATGAGGCCCAAACAGTGCTGAATAGAGGGGAACTAGTATCTCATGGGATTTGAAGACTATACTTCTGTTAATGCTGCCTAAAATATGAACATTGTTTCAAACATTCCTCCATATATTTACTGTAGATTTATCCTCTATATTTTAATCAATGGCAAGAATCCTCTTGTGCCGCTCCATGCACATAAAGGCTGATGACCTCATCAGCCACAGACTTTAATTTTTCTAATTTAAACTTTCTTATTCCTGACCCTGGATTCCAAGACTCCATAGGGATCTTCTCAATCTGGGGTAGTTTTCGTTAGCCTTAATATGAGGGAGAGCCTTTAATATCTGGAAATCACCACTGCTGGCCTTGATTCCAGTAGGGTAAGTCCCCCCCAAACACCTGACCCCCCATACCCTGCAAGTACTGTATTTTTTTTAAATCCACAATAAGAGAGTGAAAAATGACTTTTTCAGTTAACAAACATCAATTCTAGCAACTTTTACAGTGCATAATCATCACATTTTATACACATAGAGACACAGACACACAAAAATCATCACATTTCTCTCTCTCTCTCTCTCTCTCTCTCTCTCACACACACACACACACACACACACACACACAAATTACCCCCATTACCCCAGCTCTCTGAAGTGTAGCTGCTGGGCTACTGACAAATCTTGACTCTTCGAAGACTGCTCACACACACCCTGGTCTTAAGAGGCATTCACAATTCTGAAGAATCCTAAGAGTCACTCAACCAGGCCTTTCCTGACTTCTAGATGCAACCACCAATTATATAACCTGGTTACACAATTGGAACGTTTACCTTTCTCCTCATTCCTTTATCATTTTCTATTATGTGCTATTTTGAACTATATGGGTGCCATGGCATGGAGACAGCATATAAAATGTTAGAAGGACACAGTGTTCCACATGCAGATGTTTTACTATAGCGTGTTATAGAAGCAATCAAGCCCGCCATACCTTACAGCTTAATCTTTGTGATCTAAGAATTCTCAATATCCATTATGCAATAAAACAGGTATTGCAGAAGACAGATAAACTGCTTTCTGCACCTGGCACACTCCAAACACGTAGGTCTACAACTTCCATTACCCGCAGTCAGTGTGGTTAGCCAATGACAACAAAGCATGGCAGTTGGACTCAAACACACAGCTGGAGGGAAGCAAACTGGGAAAGACTGAGCTGGGAGAATAGAATAGCAAGAAGGAGGTTGAAAACCTGCTTGCAAAAGATGGTGAGAGTAGGAAAAGAAATTGAATTTGTTGAGTAGTTAAACTATCTCTAATAAGATTTCCTTCAAAGAACCAAATGTGTTCTACCACAAAAGTTGGCCAAAGGGCAGACAGCATTCTTACCAAACACTTTAGAAAATAAGTGTAAATATAATTGAGCATCTTTTTCAGCTATACTTACATAAATTTCAAACAATGCGACATGACTAATGCACAAATATTTTTAGATGGTTACGCAAATTCTGACTGTTTGCTTTTGATCCTCAGCAGCATTGACTATCAATGTGATCTCAATGAAAGGTGCAGACAGATTTAAACATCAATATTAAGAACTTGTGATGCCTTACAGGTTAATTGAACTTGGCAAAGGTACTCATTTCAGCAGGCTTTTGGTGGAGAGCAGGGTATTTGAAACCTGGCAAATGAGTTAGCAGAATTTACTATTGGCTCAGGTTCTAATGTTGCTGCTTATGTTAATAAGCTACTTCAGCAAGTGGGTAATTCTCTGAGAGCATCTGTACTCAAGTCCATTTGCCTCCGTGACCAACCTTACCCAGAACATACATCACTAAAATAAGAAAAGAAGGCATAGGTAATGATGGGAGAATGGATCCAATTCGGACAGCTGTTTTATGGCTCAGCTCATTAAAGAAAACAAGTTGGCTTGGGTCATCTAAGACAGCCATCCCCAAACCAGTGCCCTCCAAATGGACCTCAACTGCATCATCCACTGTACGACAACGGAACCAAGTACCTCAGGAGGTGGTGGGTGCTCCAACACTGGAGGCGTTCAAGAGAAAATCACACAACCATCTGTCAGACCTGCTTTAATGTGGATTCCTGCACTGAGCAGGGGACTGGACTTGATGGTCTTATAGGCCCCTTCCAACAATTATTTTATTCCACATTAGCTTGTTGGCTGTGCTGGCTGGGGATGATGGGGTCCATAGCCCGCCTATCTGAGGGTACCAGGTTGGGAAGGACTGATCAAAGAACGTAAGAATCCCTGAGATGTTCTTTAGAGGAAGAAATTTTATTCTGGGGCACTACGTATTATAGCAGGAAGATGCCTATATTTCTACACCTTCAAGTGCTGTAAACATAGGGTCCTCCTGGGAACATTGGGAAGTCAGGAAGCGTCTGCAAAGGCTTGTTGAGGGAACCACAAGGCTCTTTACATTTGTGTTTAAACCAAAGGAGGGAAAGGCGGTTTGAGTTTAAAGGAAAAAGCAAAAGAGGAAAGAAGGTAAGAAAGAGAAAACAGTTGTCAACAGAGGAGTAGCTACAACCATCTTTGACGTGAAGATGCTTTTCAATATTAAATTTTAAAAATGCACAGGTAAGCAGAATAGGAACAATAATGGATGAGTAATTAGCAATGGAACAAATTACTTTTGTAGATGGAATAGAAGTAACTGTATCTACTTCTCATCTAAAGCAGTGTGTAACTAGATGAGTTCCTTTTGATAAGTACTGCTCTGAGCTCTGTTCAGGCCTCTTGTTTGCTTTTCATAGAGACAAATCTCTACTTAGCATGGATCCTCTGCTAGAGTCTGTGTACAGCTACAGTTAAGTCTTAACGACTGCTCGTCCTCACACATCTACCTACCATATCTACCTACCTTTTGCCTCGTATGTCTACCTGCCATGACCCCACTTGAACAACAGGCTCTTCTTTATATACCAATATTCTTTCACCATGATTGAGAAGCAGAAATAACAAGGAAACAGCATGGCACTGAACCATCATCAGTCTGTCTTCTCTGTCCTCATAATACCTCTGTTAAACCCTATCGCTGATGTAAGCATCTTGACTGATGTGGAGGTGGAGAGCTGAAGATCTCCAACACACTCAACCTGGATAGATTCCATGATCCTGGAGCTCCTCCAAGAAAAGGAGATGGCAGATTCATGCAACACATAAAAGCAGACATAAAAACAGCTTTTGCCTAGGCAATGGATATTATATGCAGACACTGCAGGAGATACTGCTTTGTCTTGGCAGAGTGTGGAAATTTATTGGCTTAAAAATCTCTAGCTATGTGAGCAGAAGTAATTCAGGCAGGGATCTACAGAGCAGAAATAGCTTCAAGTCCCCACAGTACACTGTCCATTTTTACTTGTTCTCATCAACTGGCGCTCACTGTCTCAATAACTCACTCAGAAACATTTGGTAAGAGGAAGAATAAAAAGTTCAATTTACTCATAGTTCTGAATAGATCACAAACAGCATATTGTAGAAAAATAATAACCACCTATATGAACAGAGCTCAACTGAGTAATTAGGTTCATATTGACTACTGGGCTGATTCACTCACTACATAGCTGACTGAATACCGACAGAACACTTAGTGTAATGGACCACATAACTGTAACTGACTACAGACTGGAAAAAAGGCAAGAAACGAATTCTGAAGTAGACAGGCATGACTCTCTTCAGAATCTGAGGCAGAGAGGAAACAACTAGCTACTGCAGGATTGACTGAAGGTCATCCCAGTCCAGAGGGGTCCCTCCCAGGCAAAACCTCTTAAAGGCATCATATAAAGGTTGCCAAATTCCAGGACTCTGATGTGGTAATAGTTTTCCAGGAGTAACTCTTTGTTGTTACTCTTCCTCTTGGGAGTCTCACCTCACTGTCCAACTACTCTGCCTCATCTACCTATCATGACCCCACCTGAATCACTGGCTTTTCTTTATACACTTGGCTGTATTAAAGAGGGGGGGAGAGAAATGAGACAGAAAGACCTCCCTTCCCCTATTTACCTGACTGGGGATGGGGGGAAGGGAACACATCCTGCCAATCAGTGGCATTTCACATCATCAAGCCTCACTTAAGTCTTATTAGCGTCACCTAATAAAGACACGTTTCTTCATTATGTTAACATGGTAAGAGTTACTTTCCCATTCCCAAAAGAAGATTGAGGGGAGACATGATAGCAGTCTTCCAATATCTGAAGGGTTGCCACAGGGAAGAGGGCATCGATTTATTCTACATTGCACCTGAGGGTAGGACAAGAACCAATGGGTGGAAACTCATCAGAGGTAGATCCAACCTGGAAATAAGGAGGAATTTCCTGATGGTGAAAACCATAAGCAGTGGAACAACTTGCCTCCCGATGTTGTGGGTGCCCCATCGCTGGAGGTTTTCAAGAAAAGATTGGACAGCTATCTGTCCAGGATGGTATGAGGTCCGGGATGGTATGAGGTCTCCTGCCTTGGGCAGGGGGTTGGACTAGAAGACCTCCAAAGTCCCTTCCAACCCTACGACGATTCTATCATTCCACTTCCTATTCCATTTGTTTCACATTTTCTCCATTCCAGTGAATTTGGACCATGGATTGTAGGCTTAGGCTGCCACTGTGGACCAGGAGGAATGGGACAGGGTTTGTCTGATGGTGGCCCGGAGACCTGCTTTTGATTTGTCTGCCTATGGATTCACTTTCCAGGAACTCATTCTGATCCTTTCCTGAGGACTAGCCCATTAAGTCAACAGGACTTTTAAGTTATACATGACGAACATCTTACCAATTTTACTGGGTCACCTATAAGTATCATTAGGTCCGGATCCAAATCATTTAAGTTTCAGTTCTTAGAAGCAGGACAGTTTAACGTGACTCACTGTACATGAACTTTCCTGTTTCCTGTTCCTATGACCCACATTATTTATTGCCACCAGCACATTCCCAGCATTTTGGAAAGAGAGTCATAGAACAAGTAGACTCTTTTTTCAAGTACATGGGCTCTCCAAGTATAGAAAGAGAGGGATGGAAATGTTAAAGGTCTAAGGATTTGAATGCATAGGGAAAATGCAGGTCACCCATACTGACTTCCCAGTGCAGAAACATTCTAGAATAGGACAAAACAGAACTACAGCTTAGTCCTTGGCCTACTTTAAGCACACAGCTGGAGGCTACAAACTTCTCATACATTAGCTTGCATACTGATATAGTGTTCACAGGTGGGAAAGCCAACTTCCTAACTTCAACTGTTCAGTTAAGTAAAAAGTAGGTGAAACAAGTGGCAAAGAAATCTTGGGGGAATGGGAGAACATCCTATGACCACCAATCAGGTACCAACACTGAAAGGCAGATTCAATGTTAGCAATGACTAGAAAGTGGCTAAAAATAAAGGAAATATCTTTAAAATACTGTAGGAAATACAAAGATTCAACTGTGTTTGAATACTGTGTCCTTCTCATCCTCTCACAATACCTAAAAAAATCATTATTATGGACGTGGACAACATAGGCAACATTCATTAACAGAGATCAGAGGACTGGAATGGCCATCAAAGAAAGTCTTCAAAATGTTGTGTTTTCTAATGTAAAGATGTATGGGGAGAGTCAACCTGGGCAATGAACAGAAGAGAAACAAAACTAAAACAGTTTTTATTCTTTGTAATCTCTCTCATTCTTTGTAATCCAATGTCATTCAATGACAACACCTGGAAACATTTCAGGTCAAGCCTTTCTCGTACAACAACTAAATCAAGCTATAGAATTCATTCCATCAATATGCAGACTTCCCACAGCTTAATAAGTTAGACTCTTTAAAAAATCTTAAATAGATAGCTTTCAGGGAGTGAAAGGCCTATTAGTGGCTGAAACAGAACCTGTATATTTAAGGCAAGAATCAGAGTGTTGGGATTAACGGATGCTGAAAATGACAACATGAACCATGTATACTCCTGACTTTTGAGTTCTCCTATATTAGAAATAGAACATTGAAGAATTTCATAGAAGAATCCTAGAAGGAAATGGAAGAGGAGACAGGCATGGGTATATCTCTATGTTATAAACACCATCCCTTTCCAAATATTTGCATTGTCTTAAATTCTAGAGATGAAAACAGGAGGTATCCCTCCATACCCTGTCCCCCATGTCTGGCACAGGCCTACATTATTTCTATTTTATGTATGTTTGTAAATTGCCTGCTCCTAGAACAGCTCTAGTAAGAAAAGCGTTGTGGTGCTAATAAAGGAAAAATGCACACATACACAGACAATTGTTTCCATAAGAGGATCTTAGCAGCAGGCCTGCAGCGAAGTGGAAGCAGCCAAGCTAAAACAAAACAAACAAAAAAAAAAACATGCACACATACACAGAGAAAATTCTCCATCAAGAAAGAAGCAATCACAAGGGTTCTTTTGTCCTTACCTTCCTCTTTATACATTGCAGGCAGATACAGGATTTATTTTTGATCCTAGAGCCACAAAGCTGCCTCTCTCTTCCTACACTGAACGATGATCCAAAACAACTCCCTTATAGGTGATTTTTTTTTTGCTCCTATCCTTTCTCCTTAAGGTTCTGAAGGACAAAGGCACACCTCTCTTCCACCCTCTTAGAAATCTTGCAAAGCTCTCACACTGCTAAGCTGGAATTCAAGGAGCTGCAAGCTATAATGATGACTCACAGGGAAGACAGCTATGCCTCTCTGTTTTAAAAGGAGCTCTAACACACATACACACAAAGACCCCTCTCCCACTGGTGCTCTAAGGTATTATAAACCAGTCTTCCCCAGCCAAACACCCTACAACCCACACACCCCAAACCAGGATGACCAACAGGCACCTAATGGAGGATGGTGTAAGTTACAGTCTGACATGTCTAAAAGGTGCCTGGCTGGGGGAAGGCTTGTTTAAAGAAATGTGCCAAAGCACTCCTTCCTGGTTGTTCATGAAATCCTTGTCTAATATGAGAGTCATCAGTTACTTAGCTATACACTTACCAGCATGCAAATAGCTTCACATTTATTCTTCACATGCTGGCTGGATAACTTAGTGGTTACGGTATCTGGCTGTGGAGCCAGAGGTTGGGAGTTTGCTTCCCCACTGTGCCTCCTGGGAGAACAGTCAGCCTGTGTGGCCTTGGGCAAGACACTCTAAGAAGAAGGGAATGGCAAACCACTTCTGTGTATTGTCTACCTGGAAAACCCTGAAGAGGGTTGCCATAATTTGAAATCGACTTGATGGCACATGATTCTTATTGTTATTTTAACGTTGGTGCATTGCCCCGCAAGATTGTCATAGGCTTATTTAGACAAGCAAACATACAGAACAGGTACAGGAGGAAAACAAATTGATTGAAATCCTGTTGGGCAACTCCGTAGTCATAAATGATGACGATGTCACCAGCAGCAGATGTTCATCTTTAATTTTAAAGTTCCTATCCTCCTACTCAGGTTCCAAGGCTTCCTAGAGATCCCTTTAATTCCTGAAAATCACAGCCACCAATCCTGCTGATAGGATCAGATCCAGCGGCAGCCATTTTTAAAAATATATATATTTTAAGCCTGGACAGAAGGGAGAGCCTTTAAAATATAATATATATATTTTAAAGGCTCTCCCTTCTGTCCAGGCTTCCAAAAGGCTTCTCTAGGTCAATGGTGATCCCTAAGGAACTTTGGAACCTGTTGTAGGGATATAAAACTTTAATTTAATCTTTAATTTAAATATCCTTGGCTAATGATCAACATTTATGACCGTGAAGCTCTGCCAAAAGGATTTCAGCACAAGTGTCTGGAGACTTCAACCTACCTGAAATTTCCCATGCCAGATAAATTTACACCGTTTCACTTCCAACTGTGCTGTCTCCAACTTACAAAGCTAAAAGGCATGTATGCGTCCCATAACACAGAGCAGAACCGTGCTGCTAGGCATTGAAATGTAAGGACTGCTAAAGAAAAAGAAATGCAGGATATTCTGAAGTCACAACACCCGCACAGTTTTCTAATACTAGGAAGAGGCAGCTGTGTGCTGGGGGCAAGTCCCTCAAACATACAGCCACCTTTAGAAACCCATACAACCCATAAATAGGCAGTACTAACCAAACAGGGATGGGGAAGAGATAATGAACCGAATAGTTCTAAATATATTCCTCACTAAAACATTAGCCAAAACACAGAAAGCTATTGTGCAATGGACTACAGGCAGAGCCAAACAGTGGGTGGGGGTGGAAAGAGATGCAAAACCTGTGAAATCCAATTATCAAAGATGTTAGCTACTGCACACGAAAAGCTGCAGAGATATTTAACAATTAAGAGGGAGGTTTCATTCCCCCTCCACCCCCTTGCTTCCATGGTAACTCTGGCAAGAGCATACATCATATTAGGGGTGGGCGTGGGTGAGGAGAGAAGACTGTAGCAATCCCACACTCCTTTGCCCTATTTATACAACAAATGCTGCATTTGAACCAATTTCTGCACCAGCATGTTACAAAAACAGCAGGGGTTATTCTGAAATCCCAAGAAAGACCCACATTGTTTTATTTACTCCCAAGCTTTCCTCAGAGCAATTATATAAACAACTGCTAAACTTTCCATTGATAAACAGTTAAGACAATGAAGGTAAATCCCCAACAAGGCTGTGAAATGGAAGTCATACAACAAACAGGATCAACCCTTACAGCCACTGCAACCAGAAGAAAATGTTATTTTATGTGCTTTAGTGGCACTCTTGCAGATATAGGTCATACAGGAAGGTACACGAGTTGAGAGATACTGTAATGTGTTTTATAATTCAGAACTTACTGCATTCTAGTGGCTAAGGGATGGAGGGGCCAAATGTATACATCAGGCTAGGCACAGATTTTCAGCAGACAACTTAATGGGGCACACCTCTGTTTTCCTGGACAGCTTCCTAGTTGTTTATCCATGTCATGCAACACTTTCCAGAGGTGATGTAAATTTACCACATCCTATTTTCTGAGCCTGGAACTTTTTAATAAGACTACAACTCCCATAACTTCCCAGTGTGCATGTAGTAGGCATGAGATTTTTGGATTTCTTGCCCTACCTATCTCATAATTCCCCAATCTGGGAGAGTTCTAGGTGACGAACACATATCTTATAAATACCCAAATGTGGCTCACCTGGGAGGAAAAGCTGACCCTGGAAGGCTTTGAGGCCGAGCTCCACCCAAGCTTTCTGTCCTGGTGCTAGCTGGGAGCTATCTTTGTGAACAAAAAAACAGGCAGAGCTAGGAGGCCAAGCCAAACCTCTAAGCCTTCCAGTTTAGGACTTTTCTCCCAGGGGAGCCACAAGATTGTACAAGATTGCCTTTATGCTCTCCATTCTGTGATGATAGTAAATCTCGTCCTACGCTGTCCTGTGAACCAATCTTTGCTGAGCCTCCCTTGCCATTTGGGAAGCACGCAGCCAAACCACACACTGCATTTACATCACCATATGTAGCTATGTCTATATCTAATACAGACTAACACACCATGAGGGGAGGCATACAGATTAATTTCCAAGTCATGTTCCAAGCAAAAATCTGCCCTCTCCACCATGACCACAGAGCTTGATATTTTACAGGAGAAAATTCTTATTGGCACCAATGGCAGCCATTTTTCCTGAAAGCTTCAAGCAATATGAGAAGCATACATGCAGGATAACTGTGGGGTTATATATATAAAATATATTTTATTTTTTAAAAATCTAATTTAAATAAAAAATAATAAATTGTGATTTAAATTGATTTGATTTAAATCAAATCCACCCTGATAAGAATCCACTCCCACTGCAACTAATTTGCCTGCAACTAATTTAACAAACAATCAAGACACAGCTACATGCGACACAATAAGCATAATCTTTAATTTGTCCCTCAGAGGCCTCCCGCCTGCCTGTTCCTCTACCTGATTTGTGCAGCCCTCCAACAACAACCACTTCCAAACCCCTTCCTTACTTTCAGAGTTGCCATTTCACTTCTTTCCCTAGAGCAGCGATCCCCAACCTTTTTCGGTCCGCAGACCGGCTGGGGAAGGCGGGGCACCCCCTGCGCTCGAGCGCATGCTCGAGCTCCGCACCGCCATTTGCGCATGTGCGTGAGCGCTCGAGCGCATGTGCAAACGGCAGCGCTGCGCTCGCACAGGTGTGCGCGCCCCGTGCACATGCGCAAACGGCGCTTGCACTCGTGCGCATGCCCAAACAGCGGCGCTTGCATGGGCGTGCTGGAGCGCGCACGCTCAAACGGGCTGTGCGGGGCTGAGTGCATGCGGGGGGTGGGGCGGGAGGTCTGTCTCGGTGGCCCAGTCCGGCTCAGGCCACGGACCGGCACTGGGCCGCGGACCGGGGGTTGGGGACCTCTGCCCTAGAGTATTCTTTTTACCAAACCAGGCAAACAGGCACTGTTCCCTTTCCACTACTCTTTTAATAATGACACAGCTAATGGCTTACTTTATATTGACCTTTAAAAAGAATAAAAACACTGTTGATAAAACACACACAGCCTGTATTATTTTGGTGACACAACTTTTACTGTGTTGGCCAGCAGTACACATGGTATATCTCATGATTACTATTTTCTAAAATAACAGGATTTAACTACTTAAAGCTCTCACTCCCCCCCCTTTTTTTCTTCCAATTTATCTCAGACTCTGACTTAACAACTGCTTCTACAAATGAAAACCTTATTTAATTGCCTTTAAACTTCAGCTCTCACCTACCTCATTGTCCTTGCTGTTTCTAACTCAAAGTAAAATTTAACTAAAAATAAACTAAACTAAGCTCTGTCATGCACATTACTCTCCTTATATCAGAAACAGCACCCCTACAGCCAAGCAGCACACCGTTTTCATTCACACACATTCAACCTGCCCCCCAAACTGGTTTAACAGATTCTCCTGGGTGTATATCTGAATTACCATGGCCAATCAAAATCAGTCACTCACCAGGTATAACAGTCCACACCAATACACAAATATATAGTGTGAAATGGCCACACACTAGGACCTGAGCAAAATGAACTGGAAAAACAGATGCAATTTTTAGTTTTAATTTTTAACAGGGCAATCATCATCATCTTAGAACTGCAAAGTTGGAAGGGATCCTATGTATCATCAAGTCCAGCCTCTATCAAGGAGGAACACTGGGGAATTGAACTCCCAAGCTCTACTTAAACAACTGAGCTGTCCAACAGTTTTATTACCCACTCCTTTTCTTCCCTCCGTGACTTGCCAAGTCATTAGTATCTGCTCCCTTAGCTCTCAGGCCTCAGACCACATACACAAAAAAGGCACAGATCCTTATGAAGCCCTTCTGATGTCACATGGAAGGGTCCCTGTGATGTTACACAGGAAAGATAATCAAAGGTTGGGAAGGAAGCAAAGATAACACATATGCACAAATTCTTGAGCTGAGACATTGAGCCCCGGGTACTAGCTGAGGAATGTGTGAAGATGGGTTTCCAGGCTTTAAAGACATCCCCCCCCCACAAAGGCCAACCTTCTCCATTTTCCAGCACCAATTATCCTGTCATTTGTTTCCCCACCTGGAGAGAATCACAACACTTCCTTGAGACTTCAGCTGGCACCCTACAACTTCTGCTATTTTTCTGCATGGAGCCAGTTTTTTCTTTTCTTTTTCACTAGAGGTGTGTATATTTGCATTTTTGGATGGAACCAACTCCCAGAATTCCCCTGGTATCATGGGAAATGCTTTCTGGGAAAACACAAATATGAACACCTCTATTTTTTTTCCTGAAATGGAGAGAAGCATTCAAAAGTGGTTTTCCTTACTTGTAACCCATAAGGGGCACAGTCCAGGATACAACTGTCTGGTGCACACAAAGACCACATCCAAGGAAATATGTCACCTCCCCATTCTAACAGGAAAACATTAAAAACAGGAAGTGTGATTCACTGATGCTGCCAGCTTCAGTGTTTGTTTGACAAAGCTATGGGTGCAAATTCTGATTAAGCTTCCTGATGCAACTGGTTCCCACAGCCTCAACCACTCAGTTGGCTGCAAAGCAGAATATAGATATGTAAAAAGGATTCCTGCTTTCACTGCCCTTCCTACTCCCCTCCCCATCTCTTTCAATAGGCTGCACCTATTCTTCTAACAAACTACATTTGATTTCAAACCCACCACACTGCACTTCCTAAGGCATTTCCAATGCCTTGGAAACTGTCTGGCTCTTCTCTGCCTCCCTACAGCAGGATGGGCAAGTACAGTACTTCCAAATGTTCTAGACTGCCACTCTCATAATCTGTCACAACTGGCTATAGTGTAATTATGGAGTTCCACAGCTGATAACCATAGTTGCCCGCCTCTGCTTTACAGAGACAGAGTATCCCGTCATTCTCTGCTGCAACAAAATTAATATCCTGGAGAATGAACTGAAGTCACGTAATGAAAAAACCATCCACAGGCATCCTATAATTTGCCCCATCCAGTTATGCACAAGAGATGTGAAACAGGGGTCCCCTAACTCTCCAAGGGGACAGTGGTGCAATGGAATCAGGGCTCTCAGGATTTTGAAACCCTAGGACTTTGTAAGTAGCAAGGACTACAGGAATTATCTGCCACTGCTTCCTCTTAGTTTAGCTGCAATCCCCATATCAGGTGGAAGAGAAATGGATTTTGCAAGGAACAGTATACTACTGAAGCAAATTAAGGATGGTTTGGTCTTGACTGAGCAATTAAGACCAATTAACTATACAAGATATTGGTTCTCATTTGTAGATATATCCAATCCAGCTGCTTGAATTTTTGGTCTCTCTTTGTGGTGTGGATGTGGTGGCCATGGGGACTGTCATGATAAGCATTACATTTACCATGATCAAAAAGTAGGGGTTGGTTCTTCCTTTTTCTAACTCATACCACACCTCATTCCCACTAATAGTCTCTGGGCACAGAGTCATTCAAAGCTACTCTTAAACTGTGCAGAATATGATGGTATAAATGTGAAATGATCCTCCAGTATGCAGGAATGAAATACACAACCACAGGCACCTGCCTAGAACTCTTTCAGTGCTGCACTTCTGGCCGGATTCTCCCTGTTGGGGTAAATCTGTGTCTGGCCTGCACAAAGTCAGACTGCAAGTTGGGGCTTACAAGGCTGAAAGTTTCTTCATTCACATACGCACACACAGAGAGAGTCTTGAAAACTGCCAAATCACTTCCAAACAGATGCCAAGAAATCAGGAAACAGGTACATTAGAACTTTTCCCCTGACATGCTAGTTTTCTATGTCTCTGGGTAATCTTCCCATCAAATACACTCCCATGTGCAATCTGAAATTGCACAGCCAGTATAATATACAAATTGTATAAAATACAAACCCGTATTTTTTCGTGTATAAGACACCCCCGTGTATAAGACACACACACACCCCACTTTTCTAACCCCAAGTTAAGAAATCTTAATTTAGCTTTGAGTATTCAGCCTCTGGGCTCAGAACCCTCAACATTACGAGTTCCTGTTGTATCTGAGCCTACAGGCCCCACCTCCAACAAGGTGTGTTCCAATTGGTTTGTTCAGCATCAGCTGACATCAGTTCCATAAGGCTTGTGATTGGAGGAAGCTAAGTCTCCTGACTGTAGGAAGCTAAGCCTCATGACTGAAGGAAGCCTGTTTACAGAGGCAAGGCACGGGCAATTTTGTTCTTTCCTCAGCTTACTTCCCTGTATAAAACGCCCCTCAATTTTAAGTGTAATGATTTTAGGAAAAAGTAGCATCTTATACACAGAAAAACACGGTATTTAGAAACCATACTATGTTTTTTATTTTTAAATGATGGAACTTTACAGTTATCTTTTCATCATAATGGAGACCATGCCTTTTAAACCTGCCTACCAGCCTAGATAAATTAATAATTAAGATTCTACTCCTCAGTACCTGTGTCAGAAAAACCTCAACAATTCCTCGTAATTTAAAAAGTAATCTATCCTGGTTAATCTTTTATGATAATGGGTTCGCTGTTTTAAATGTGCATTTTGTAAATGTCATTCTTCAGTCTGCCCTGACGCTAATAGCACTGAATGGCTCACTATTCACTTTTATTTATTTCAGTCCACAGTTTGGCTGCAGACAGGCAGCAGCTTCTTCATGGAAATACAGGCAATTTGAAAGAAAGGTTGCTCATCACAATAGTGTGTGCATACACTCATCTTCTTTTGGCCTCTAATAAGCTGGCTAGATAGCTCAGGGAGTTGCCAGAGGTTAACAGTTCAATTCCTCATGTGTCTCCCAGGAGAAGAGCCAGCCTGTGTGGCCTTGGGCAAGCTGCATAGTCCCAAGGTGCCCCCAGAGGAAGGGAATGGTAAACTGCTTCTGAGTACTCTCTACCTGGAAAACTCTGAGAAAAGGGTCGCCTTGCATCAGAATTGACTTGACAGCACATTATTACTATTTAAGCAGACTTCGTAGAAAGGGCTAAACCTACATTTTACCTCTACGTAGTTAACAAGCAAATGAGTATTGTACAACACAGACTAGTCTAGGGCTCTCCTTTAGTTTCTTTCTTCTTTAAGAGAGAGGAGCGCAAGACTCTGGCTAACTGAAGTGAAGGACCAGAGGGAGGCTCCCTCTCCCCAGGTAGTGTTTCAGCTCCAGAAACTGTTAAGTATCCCCTTGGGATAGGAAGGTCAGAGGGAACAAAGCAGGCTATCTGGCATACACACTTCTGTCTGCTTCCTACCCTTCAGCATCTATCTGACCCTTTGACATTTGCTGTCATCTCAATTTGCCTAACAGTAGGGCTGGTCCCTCACTACAGGAAAATGTCTATGGACTTTTATTATATTTACTGGACAATGCTCCTTTATTTTATCTATATATTTAAGATATTTGTGTACCACTTTTCATTTTCAAAACAACAACTACAATCCATATCTACCGTGACCAAAAACTTGATCTTCTAAAATTCAAACTTTTACATGTATCAGGAGGGGAAAATATTTTCTTCAGTAAAACCTGCAGCTTCCTACAACTATTTGCTATTTTTTTAAAAAAACCCAACCACTTCACAAGACTGCTACATGTTTACTGTGCAATAGCCAGCCAGTTCACAACATTAGATGCCGTAAGAAACCAGCAGGAGGCATCAATTTTTAACTCATGGTTAAAGCAAGCAATTAAAACATGTATATTCAAAACCCCACTTCCAACTAATTCAAACGTGCTCTAATGAAAAATATTTCAGAGTTCAAATAATGTGTTTCAGTTAAAGTGAAAATAGACCCTACTATTAATACCAGCACAGGCTATTAACAGAGCTAAATTAATTCTGTGGCATCTATTGCTGGTCTGAGTAGCTCTATCCTCAAGTGAATTACAATGAAGTAACCCAACTTTAACCCAATTTAGGGTCTGATCACACAAGCCAAAAGAACCCCAGTTCTATTGATTTTTTTCATACCTCTTTTGTACTGAATCATGGTCACATGGTATACATTCCGGCAGGAACATTCCTATTTGTTTTAACATTACAGATTCATTTCTTCCTATTTGAACCATTATAGCAGGCTACACAGCTCTTAATATTGTACTGATTCATTTTCTCTACTGTTTCTTGGGGCAATCAGCCCCCCCCCCGTTCTTAAAAAAAATAACAAAAGTTATACATCGACAGTGCAATGAGAGAGACCCAAGCCTTCTCTCCTCCCCTTTTCCCTTCCCTCCTTTACTCACTTTACCTGACTGCTTTGCAAAACAAAGTTTAAAAAAGAGAGAAATAGAAATTGCCTCTGCTCAAGTCCTCTTTCAAAGGGAGGTGGGAAGGCTGTCTCCTACTGTTTTTGCTAGCAGCAGTTACTTGGCTATCTAAGGAATCACTTGTTTCATTACAAGCTGACTTGTTGATATACTTTAAAATAATAATAATAATAATAATAATAATAATAATAATAATAATAATAATAACAACAACAACAACAACAACAACAACAACAATAATAATAGTACAAGCACAGTGGCCATTAAATGGCCATGACACCCAGAAACCCGACCCCTTTGCAAAGGAAATAAATAGACAGCAATGTTCATACAGGCTGAAATGGTAAGGAATGAAGCAATTCATCATTTGTACAAAATAAAATAACCCTCCTGGGGAGTGGTAAATAAACTGGAAATAAATCACTGGCCAGGAAAATGAGTGGATCATGGTCTTGTGACCTGAAATGTGTGAAACAATCTAACTGAGGAATAACTAGGGTTCATTTGGCTCATGTGATCAGGCCCTCAGTCTCTTTCATTTCAAAATTAGATGACTGTGTTGCAAACTACTCAACAAATATTCTGCACTGCATTCATATGAATAACAATTAATTCTTCTGGGTCCTGGAACTACCTTCCATGGGAAACCAGACTGGCCCCATCTCTATCATCTTTCAACCTGCAGGCAAATACCTTTTACTTCTACAGGGTTTCAACAACTGACTGGCTGTCGAGGAAAGGGTTTTAATCAATGAGTTCTAAAATTACTGTATAATACAATCTGTCAGCATCCTGTTCAATATTTGTCTGTATAGAAGTCTAACTACAAAAGCTGCCATGGTGCTGGTTCCACCCAATCAGATGCAACCAGTACCTCACCAGGTCATATCTGTGGCAAATTCTGTAGTTGGAGATTTGTATTTGTACAAACAGTAAAGAGAATGCTGGACATTGCATTTGAATGTTCTTCCTTGTTCCATTGTGTTCCAGCATAATGTTGTGTGTTTCCATGTGTAACTTTTTAAATCTATAGTAGTTGCAATCTGTTTTCAAAACACCTTTTGTCCAGTTTAGGTAGGTAGGTAGGTAGGTAGGTAGGTAGGTAGGTAGGTAGGTAGGTAGGTAGGTAGGTAGGTAGGTAGGTAGGTAGGTAGAAAGAAAGAAAGAAAGGTAGAAAGAAAGAAAGAAAGAAAGAAAGAATAAAATACTGATTTACCTTTTTTCAGTGACATGGCTTTGATGTTACTCCTTTTTCTTTCCACATAACGAAACACGTCACACAGTATCTAAACACTACAGCCTCTCCATCTTAACACGTCAAATATCAAAGTGTATTTCCCAAGAAACATATTTAAAATGTCACCCAAAACAACCACCACCACCTCAAGGTGTCATCTCTCCTTGAGCAAAAATTCCATCAAAATTTTGCCTCAGGTAGTTTTATGCACAAAACAAGAGCGCTCGCTCAGCCATTAAAGTTAAATGCACCGAGATAAACCTTTAAAAGTGCCAATGCTGGAAAAATTTAAATGCTGCCCTCTGCATCTGTGCATCTAAGTAATCCAGAGTTATTTTGGCACCAAGAACAAAGCATAAAAAAACATGAGCTAATAGAAGTTCAAGGAAAGCCTTGCAGGATGAGACCCAAAAGATCTTTTCAGTTCAGCTGCTGCTCCAGGAAAGGCACACCAAATGTCTCTCGATAGCTCACCGTCAGATCAAGAGGGCAAAAGTCTTCTTTTATTTTGTCCAGAGTTAGGCTGAAAGTTAGGCTAAGGACAGTAGTCCAAAATAGTAATTTTTGCTAGCTCTGGTTTTCTCCCTTGCATCTAATGCTCAGTCACTAAGCATTAAGAGATCCCATAAAGATAATTATCCAGTTACTGATAGACTGACCACCAAAGAATATGTCTGATTGTTCCTGAGATAACATTCTTGTTAAAACAAAAAAACAAAACAAAACTAGAAGATATACCCCTATCCAAAATTTCTGATTATTCAGAGCAAAAAAAGAGGTCAAACATGGAACATCAGTTATATTTGATCCAAGTAACAGGTACCAATTAATGCTTCAGTACATTGATAGATAACCTGGTTTTTAGATTACAAATCCCATCATCCTTTACCAATGTCCATGATGGTTGCTACTTATGAATGTTGCAGGACAAAATATTCTGAAGGCACCACAGTGCCTACTTTTGCTCTAATATTTTTTTCATTAAAGCAGACAGTTGTAAAACAATATTACTGCACTCAGCATTTCCCTGTCTCATGTCAATACACTAGTTACGATCTGCAGGAATTAGCCAAAACACATAAAATTTCAGAACTATAGAGCTGGAAGAGACCCAGGGGCCATAAAGCTCAACCCCCTGCTCATTCAGGAAATTTGCAGCTAAAGTAACCTGGAGAAAGAGTGACCTATTTTTTTGTTTAAAAACCTCCAACAAAGGAAACTCCACCAAAATACAACAGATTCTGAGGTACGGTAAGTCTGTTCCACTGTTGAGCCCTTAACGTTTAATCTGCAATCTGCTTTCTTGTCATCCGAAACTATTGGTTAAGCTTCTGATATTTGCAGTACCAGGAAACAAGCTTCTTCCATCTTTCACATGACAGCCCTTCAGATATCAGGAGACAGCAATCCTATCTCAATCTTCTCATCTACAAGCTAAACATACCTAACCCACTCCAAATGTCCTTGGGTCAGATTCCTACTGGGGTGAGGGGACCAGGCACCACTATAATTATGCAGGCAGCTTGCACCTTTTAACACAGTATCCATCATGTGACCAGGGTGGATAAAAGCAATGATTTTTTTAAAAAAATAAAAAATAGGATTTTTGAAATTTAAATCAGATTTATTAAATTTAAATCAAATTTATTTTAATGAAATGGTTCTGGAGGAAAAAAATCTATCTAAATATAGTTTTCTGATTAAGAAACTTTATAGTTCAAAGCATGAAATAGAATTTAGCTATGTAGCATAAAGCTATATATATATTCATGCAGTATTTACATTTTTGGTAAACTAATTCAATTAATCCAAATTATCCAGGCTGAGATAACATGCACTTTTTCACAGTAAAAATGGTATAAAATGAACGAAGTTCAGGAAAAGACAAAGCTATGTACAAACAATGAACACACTGATGTTTAAGCAAATTCATGAATACATATGCTATAGGTTATTGTTTTAGTTAAATAAAACAATTTAAGTAGTTCTCCAAATCTGAGTGAGTAACCTATTAAACGAAAACCTGTTCTGATACAGCTGTTTTACTAATCTGACAGGTTATTATTCTAAACATGAAATCTTCATCTGGCTGCAAATATTAAAGATTATAACTACCAGCAAGAATGAGTCTTTATACTGTATTTAAAATTCATGATTTAATTCTAGTCTTACTGACTAGTGATTTAAATTGTGATTTAAATCGACTTGATTTAAACCGACTCCACCTTGCATGTGACCAATTTCAGCATAATTACCAGTTGTGTGACAGACACCCAGCCAGATGGCTCAAACCTCCTGCATGATGACCACTGCACACACTGTTTATTTTTCCAGTGGGATTCGGGCCCTGACTTCTGTGCCCTCTACCAACTTGGTAATCCTCTTTTGTACTGTGAGTAAAGTGGGGGATGACCTCAGTGTCTATCTTGCCACTTCAGAGTCCCAGCTGAGGGCCAATGGAAGGCTATGAGGGGTTTCCTTCCCCAGACCCCTACCGGGGAGGAGTGTCATTTCCCCAGCCATTGGGCTGAAGGGTACAGGTTGGTGGGAGAAGGAAAAGGGCAGGAAAATTCCCATGCAGGGAGCTTCCTGCCCAAATGAAACTCTAAAAGAGGAAGAAGCGTCTGGAGGGTAAGACAAGGCTGCAAGGTAGAGTAAGGGAGAAGCAGACAGAGTGAGAGTGGGAAGGACTAGGTGGAGATGGAAAGTTCAGCTGAGGCGGAAGAAGAGGAGAGTGGAACTGAGGAGTGGGCTGACACCGCAGATTGAGTAAGTGGAGCAGACAGTCCATCAGCCTGTGCCTACTTTGTTGGACTCTAACTGGTGAGCCTTCTCCAACTGAACTTAGCATTCCCAACAGGAGGAAGGGTAGAGCTCTTTGGTTCCTATCTAGAGATGGGCATGAACCACCAGTTAAACAATTCGTGTTGGCTGAACAGGTTTCAGTGCTTCAAAGCCCTACCTCCTCCGGTGGGTGCCCACTTGGAGGCAGCACCCTGGCTTCCCTGCCTTGCCTACTCCAAGCGCTGCCTTTGAGTGGACACGTGTCAATGGAGGCAGGGCTTTAAAGCACTGAACACCTGTTCAGCTGATAAAACAAACCAGCACAAACTGCCAAACTGGCAGGTCATGTCCATCTCTATTCATATCCGAAGGATACAAGCATCCTGCAAGACCCCAAACTTCAGGGATTATATGAATTCCAACCCAACTGAGATGGTGAAGACATCAGAGACAGTTTAAAAGACTACACTAGATGGCCTAAGACTTGAAAGAAAGAAAGGAAGAAAGAAAGAAAGAGAGAGAGAGAGAGAGAGAGAGATAGGTAGGTAGGTAGATCCATCGATCATATCGTGAGGTGTTCTCCTTTCTGTTTGTGCTTCCAGGTGGTGTATGTGAAGTGGAACTGCCTGGAACTGCCTAGAGAACCAGACTATACGGTAGAGAAGGGCTGAAAGAAGTGCTCATGGTCCAATGACTCCTTGCCAGTAGTCCTACAATAAAGGCTCTGTTGGTTGTAAATGCTGCTGGAGTTTCCTTATGGTGACCAGCATGCCCACTAGTCTATTCAACGTCTATCTACCCATGGATGGACTGAACCCCTCACATGGACACATTCAAGCGTCTTGATATCCTTCGCAAACCGGAATGCCCAGAACTGAACAAAGTACTCTGAGTGAGATCTGACCAAACCAAAGGAGTGGTGTTATCAATTTCTTTGTGCTTCTTCAGAACAATGCCAACTAAATGCAACTGAGAGACTCCAGGAGGAGTGTTGTTGTGGAAGGGAGAAGTCCTACCTTTGAGCCAGGTAATTGATGGGCAATTTCTAGAGATTCAGAGGGCACATAATGACTATCCTTGGACCTTTAAGGGCCACTCCTACAACCCCACCCCCAAAAAATCTTTACAGAAACAGGAAGATTAAAAAAAAAAACTGGAGAAAAAACCCTTGTGGTCTCTAGTGGCATGAATATTTTTTAAAAAATTGAATATGGGAGTGTGAACATAATTTTACCATCTGAAACATGGTAAAATGTGTCCCTTGAGGACACAACAAAAGAGACATTTTCCCCCAAAATAATTTTACATTTTTGTGTAAAATGCACACTATGATCACATTTGCACCCTGGAGGGAGGGAGGCATGTTGTCCACCCCATTTCAAAGTAAGGCCTGTTTGGTCTTTCTGGTATACACAGTCTTAAATTAACTCGTAAAAATGTTATCTAGCTGTCTTCCACTTGTAGAGCCATACTTCACAGATCTTCACAGGTGTCCCCTTCATCCCCCACAATAAAAGATATAGAGATAAGTAATGGTACTTGTTGTCAACTTAAGTCTGCCATGCAGTCTATTGTTATTTCATCGAGAGTTGAGCCATGTGATGCAAGAGTCACACTGCTAAGAAGAAAGAGTCAAAAGCAGAATTTATTTCAAGGAAAGAATAGATCTGCAATCCGCACGTCATGAAACTGGCTCTGGATTACAGCTAGTAAATACAAGGATGGGTGACAAAATCATTACAACTGTGATTGGTACAAATTTAACTATCCCGTTGCTCAGTCCTAGCAGTCGGTTGTGTGACGTGTGAAATTGCAGGAAGGAGTTACAAGTGTTTACTGACATGTATGCAAATAAGGCCAAGACACCCAGCCAGTCCTAACTCCTCTCTCCCTACCACCACATGGTTCATGAGCGCATCCCTTGCTTATTATACTCACGCTTGAGTATACCTTTGCTGTAAACTTCTCAGGTGCATACTGACAATTGTAACAGCTTGGATCAAGGGGCTTCTGGCTCAAGCAAAAAAATTTCGCACAGCTTTATGGGAGGGGTGCTCTCTATGTTCTATCAACTTCCATTTCCAGACTTCAGCTTGCCCCCATGCCACTATGAAGGACTGGAGGACACTTCTCTGGATCCAACATAGTTTGGAAAGGGGATTTCTGAAGACCAGAGCTCCTAGGGAGATTCTGAGAGTTAATGGTTCCCAAAAAGTAACTCTTCTAACCTCTGAGAACAAACTGGATAAATCCTCAGCCAAGCAGAAACATGTCTGTTTAGAAGAGGGCCAAACTGGAAGAGGTATGTGCGCGCACATGGGCTGTGCCCCTTTGTTTGAAGAGCTGGGGTGTGAAATCCAATCCACAGCAGCCTGAGCTATAAGTTTAAACAACCTTCCTGTTTCCTGCTTACATCTAAGAAAGACTGTCTGGCGAAATCCATCTTGCCAAGAACTTTTGGACTTTACATCTAAGAGTGTCTTTCCTGGCAAAATCCATCTTGCCATGGACATCTGGACTTTTGGTAGTCTGCCTTGAAGAAGTGAGATTTACCCATAAAAGCTTGCATATTGTATAATTTTTTATTAGTGGTCTAACAAAGGCACTGCCTATCAGCGACTCTTGCATTTACATTTTGTATTGACCACACGGCTCCCTCCCTTTTTATTTCAACAAATAAACAGAGTATGTCCAAGATTATAAACATGTGCTTTTATTTCCAACTTCTTACATTCCTGTCATATGGGGAGTGGGGAGTAGAAACGCATGGCAGTAGCTGCAACCATCCCAGTTCTCAAATTACAGTGTTAGCAGACAGTTTTCAGAATTTCAGTATGGGTGCATTTGAGACACCAGGGCAAAGGGAACAGCTGCTGCGTTAAGGTTCTTTCAAAGGACCTTTTCATGAAACCTCTGGTCTGTCTGCAGTGCAGAACTTGTTTTCAACTGCTTCATCCCAGCTGTCTTCAGGCAGCAAGACAGTGGTTTGTAGGTCAAGGGTAGATTTTTGTTTGGTAAGGAGTTAAACATCTCAATTCATCTGAGATGGCAAAGTATACAAACAGTGAAAAGTAAGGAAGCTCTGTCTATTGGCAGCCTTATTTCAGAACAGACCAAAACGTCCAGAATCTTGCAGGCCACATGACTGCTGGCCATAATGTCTGGAGGACTCCCAAAAAGTAACTTTCCATCTTCTCAATCAGTGGCAATTCAGTCTGAGGGATTCTGGGAATTCTAACTCAAGGAAAAATAATTTTTCCAAGCTCAGGATCAAAGCATGACAAAAAATGTCCCTTTTCAGGTATGGTTTTTAAGCCAATCCAATTTTCCAAGCAGTGAAATAATGGACACGTGGTTCACTCATCCTCCATAGAAGACGGATTATAATACAGTGGTCTAGAGATGGTCCCAGTTTTCATCCCTGGTACCTCTGGTTGAAAAGATCCCAGACAGCAGGTGGGAGATCTTTGTCCATCATGCTGGAGAACTACTAGCAGTAGTAGAAAATGTACTCTCTGACCAAGCAAAAGGCAGCTTCCTATATACCTCAAGGCTTAAAATAATGCAAGATATGGGACCTCCATGCACACACACACACAAATGAGGCAATCACACAAATTGTGTCCTTAAACATAGATGGACTTCCCCATCATGTGTGCCTATCCCCAAGCTGAGAGTGTTATAATTTTTGGCTAAAAATCTCTAGCTATGCAGCAAATAATTCTCAATTCTGAATAGATCGAAAACCAGTATTCTGTACAGTGGCTTGACTGATTACGCAAACAAGGCTTAACTGACTCATAGCTACACGACTAATATTAACAACCAGCAGACTACCACATAATTAACACAAATTGAATACTAACTGAAAAAAGCAGGGAAAAAGACTCTCAAGCAAGGAGGCGTGACTCTCTTCAAATCAGAGGAAGCAAAGGAACAATTGGTTACTGCTGGATTGATTGACAGTCACCCCAACTCAGAAAGATCCCTCCCAACAAAATCTCTTAAAGGCAGCATACGAATGTTGCCAAAACTCCAACAGATTGTTTATCCTGCTAATGTTCAATCTACAGTGCAGTCTTCCATATTCATAGAATACAAAATGCTTGCAATTACCTACATTGTTGATTCACCAGAACCGTACATCTTTTAAGTAAGCTGTGGTAAGCTATTATAAACGATATTTTTTCAAAAATTGCTAACTGATAAATAATTTACAGAAAAATGAGTTTTAACCTGATCCAACCAGTTACACTCATGTAGAAGCAATGCCCAGCAAATGTGTCTTCTGTCCCTTCATCCTGACAAACAAGTTGGAAAATAGGTTGTGCATTTGCAAGTAAACCAGATATTCCTTGGTTTTTTCCTATGGTTTTTGATTGTACATTTTGAAGTGCAAAGAATAGTCTGGATTCAGACTTACTGGCCAAAATCACATTCAGTTATTATACTTCCATAAATCCATAAATTTTAGCACTCATTTGCTGCTAATCTGAAAGTCAGATTTTTGGGATCATGCACCAACTCACACCAATACAACTGTCAACTTCTTTACAGTAGCAATTTACTGCTGAGATTTATGCTGATGAATTTATGCTACTGGGAGTAAGTAACAGGATTCTGGCTATTGTTTACCACAAATCATGGTTGGGCCTGATCAGTGAATCGAGTTAATGAGCTGAGGAGCCCAGAAGTAATTTCAGACATTTCTGGCAAGTTACTTTTTCATCTTGAACTTCCCAAATTCAAATCCACAGCTTTCCCTGCTGAACCAGGAATGCTTCCTAAACCTTCTGAAAAATATTAGCACATAATGCTTTGCAAGTATTCCCACTAACATTCTCAAGCCATTGGAGAAGGACACAAAGATTCCCACTGATACATTTTACAACGCAGTCAGGGAAGAAAAAACACTGACCATGTTTCCAAACAAAGAGAATTGGAAAAACCATGACATGGTCTTCAGCCGGCAACGCGATAACTGTCTATTCACTGCTGATCTGTGAAAACAGATTGACGGCTTATTAGGCACTATATCGAAAAATCAAAAGAGTGAAGTCCTGTGGGATATGCACACGTACGCATGAAGGCGATGCAAGAGTGCTAACACTGCACTAGAAGGGTACTGAAATAGAAAGGGAAGGCACTTCATATGAAGTGCGCTGAATGACTAGCTAATCAAGAATGCAGCAGAGCTTCTTCCAAAGCAGAACATAACATGACTAGTACCATTCACTTCCTTTATCTGATTTAAAGGTATATTCAAGAAAACTAGAATGGTTCCTACACCATACTTACCATCTGTGGACAAATGTCTGAAGTGCAGGACAGACTCCAGGCGTGCTAAGAAGTAGATACTTAAACCTCAACTCCTGGATTAATTTTCAAAGTTGCACCAAGATGTTGGAAAGGAACGACACACTGCACGTATAAGCTATAAATTCACCCTGCTACACTGTGCAGCAAAGTAACCCTCTTGTAAACCCAGACCCGCCCATTATCTTAAACATTCATCTCTGCTTCGTCATGGATAGGAGGAGATTCACTCTTCTTATTGACTCCAGAGGGAACTGTTTGCATGTGCAGTCTCAGGTATTCCAGTTCTCACCAGTCTGTAGACATTACATGGCAACAGAAACTCAAGCTTTCCTGCTCAGCTGAACTGCAAGAACCAGCTGGCTGATCAAGGGCACTGAGTGCAGTACTAAAAAGCTCTCAGTTTTCTCTTAGAGATTTCAGATTCAGATGTTAAAAGTGGAACTCTTTCAATTGGGTCTGCCCATTTACGGCACACCTCTCTGATCCTGTGTGCTGGATAGTGCCTCTTACCGAGCTCAATAGTACTTGCTCCCAGATAAATGTATTGTAAATATCACTCTTAGTGGCTTCATTTAAAATTCAGAATTTAATTTTTCCCTTGTAATTTTAATGTAATTTAACAAAGAGCAAACCCCATTTTTGGACTATATGCAAACTGCCTAATCTGCATATTAAGTCCTGGAAATGCGATCGATGTAACGCACAGATCAAACAAGATGCTGTTTAAGGAATGCATACTCCTGCAGGATTTCTGATTTCTCTGTTATTCATCCACAAGAAAAGCTAGAAAACATGATTTCTGCCACAAGTGTTGAAACTATGGCTCTGCAAATCCCCTAGGAGTGACCATTTTAGGAAGAGATTGCACAGAAACACAACACAGCTGCCAATATGAAACTGCAGTAGCCATGATTCCTCACCCCCTCAACACCATTACAGTCCCTCAGAGCAATTGCCCATGCACAGTATTCTTTCAGGGAGATTTGCACAGCTTCACTTGTACTGTTTCAGAGACACCATCAAACAACAATCTGGGATGTAGCCTTCCAGGTTGACCAAGCCTAAATTTCAACCAGGGATATGCCATTTGGATTTCCTGGACTACAACTCCCAGAATTCTCCAAGAATTCCTCAGGCAGCATTCTGAGAGGTCTAGCCCACAGACGACACATTTGCATTCAACTATATTTTGCTCACCTGGTGCAGGACCTCTCTTGGAGGCTCCATGCCTTCTTCTTTAATAACAGGAAGTAGGCCTCCATGCCTCAGGCCTACTTCCTGTTGTTAATGGGGGGGGGGGGGGGAAAGGAAGTTGCCCAGGGGGCTTCTGGGAGTTGTAGACTGCTGCACTTTACATTCTATAGAGCAGTGGTCCCCAACTTTGGGCCTCCAGATGTTCTTGGACTTCAACTCCCAGAAATCCTGGCCAGCAGAGGTGGTGGTGAAGGCTTCTGGGAGTTGTAGTCCAAGAACATCTGGAGGCCCAAGGTTGGGGACCACTGCTATAGAGAGTGTCTCCTGAAGAACTACAGTACCCACTGTGTGAGGAAATTCACTTGTCCACAAAAGTTCTCATTAAAATACAGGCAAAATCCAAAGACGTTTGGACGTGTCCACAAAAGCTTACATTAAAATATAACGGTTAGTCTTTAAGGTGCCACACATTTTTGCCTTTTTGTTTTGTTTCTTTGGATTTTGCCTGATATGCTTGCACAGACTAACACGGCTCTTCCAAAATTAAAATACAGCTGCGTATTTAAGGTGGCACAATGTTTGGGCCTTTTTTATTATTATTATTATTATTGTTCTTGCCTAAAACACCCAGAAAACACCACAGCAAGTTCCACTCTGTGCAATGGCATGTTTAACGAGAAAGCAGCTGGTAAACCACTTCCACTCATCATACTTGAAATAACCCGTAACAAGGATATACATCTGTTCTGCATATCTGGATTTCTTGTGTTTTTAAATGCTATCAGTTTAGTTAGTATGTTTTGTTTTTTAATGGCTGACCAGGCTGGCTCCATCTCTGCTGTCCTTCTACAAGCAGACAAAGACCTTTCTTGTCAGGCAGGCTTTTCATTAAATGGCTGGTTGACCAAGGGGATTTTTAAAGGGAGCATTTACTCTGTGATTTACTTGTGCTTTTAATATTATTCTTCTTATGAATTTTTAATATGATAGTTGTTTAATGGTTTTTAAATATTGTAATAATTTATTATTTGGCTTTTAATTTTGTTTCTTGTAAATACCGTAAGCTGTCTTCCTATATATATGTAAGTCACTCTTGTAAACAGTTTCCCACCCCACCACCTACTTAGTTACTTGAATTCATGTCTGTTTTCATGATTTTTGAAGAGAACAACTGTATAGAAATAAGACAGAACAGACTCGCTGGAGAACATTCATGAATGGAAAATAAGCCAGACCGAGAGCATTGCATCTATCTCTGGGAGAAGAGGGAATCCAAATACATGCCAACATCATACAAAAACAAAGGACAATTCTTTTTCTTTTTTCCATATATGTAAATGTATGCTGATTTAAAATAGATCATCAATCAAACACACAGCTTAGCCAACAAAGGTTTGTTACAGCTAAGCCTAGCTCACGGTGCATTTTAAAAAATCCCATTTCCACATCAGTATTTAGGATGTCCAAATTCACAATGACTAAAACACCCATTTGCCTTTGTTAAGCAAGAACTATCTAGTCTAGTGCAGACATTTCCTACAGATCCTGAAGAGCTCAGGTAGCCGGCTCAAGGTTGACTCAGCCTTCCCATCCTTCCAAGGTCAGTAAACCACCTTGCAGTGTGTAGACTGTATAATAAAATGTTAAAGTGCCCAGAGAGTGCTTTAAGTTCTATGGGGTGGTATAGAAACAGCACGCTTTGTTTTGCTTTTTCTGCACTGCGAAAAGCAAACAAACAAACAAACCAAAAAACAGTAAGGAGGAGCAGTGGGAATATCTGCACCGTGCCTTTTGATTAGAATCCTCCAGCAAGAAGCACCTCTGTATATGCTCTTGTATTGGCTATCTTTTATTATTCTTGCCTTGAGATCATTAGAATCTCATAAGTGCACTGAAACTCTAACCCAGACCCCTGCAAATCATGCTCAGATTCACTTTCAACATTTTCAAACCTACAGTTAGAAACATTTGTTTTTATGCATATTTTTAAATACCAAGAAGTGATTCTCAAGATGCAGCAGATATATCTGGGTTTTCTAATTGCACAGCTGAGGCATGGATTTTATGCACACAGAAAAGCCTGACTCAGGGTGAATGTGTCTGTGTCACATATGGATTCAATTTGCATACCTTGCGGCAAAGCCTGGGCCAGCCCTACCATTAGGCAAAGTGAGGCAACTGCCTTCGACAGGAAGTGATGAAGAGCAACAGGGACAGCTTGCCAGCCTTTCCCTCTGAGCTCCCTAGCCATCCCCATCTCTCGGACAACAGATCCTGGAGTGCTACCCAACCTGTTGTGCTGTTCCTGAACTAGCCTGCTACTCTCAGAAGATGGGGTGAAGGACTAGTGGTGGGGCATCATCCTACTTCACTGCAACACTGGTTCTATCATGAGTGTTGGAAGTAAAATGTCAATGGCATGTATATATAGACTGGAGGTGGGCAGCACCTTGTTCTTTGCCTTTGATGACAAAATCTCTTGAGCTGCCCTTTTAGCAAACAATATGGCCCACAGAATGGACAGCATCTAGCTACCTGCTTTTTACTATTTATTTACAACTTCATACTGGTGTCAGAGAGAGGAAGGCTCATTTCTTCCTTCCATAGTATAATCAGAATTAAAACCCTCACCTTCCCCCACCACCGGCAGCCACAACTGAGTGTGGGAATCCCCACTGGTGCCCAAGGGAACATTTTTCCCTAAGTGTTCTGCTGCAGGCAGGAATTATTTTCATTCCAGTCATGCCAGGGAGGGAGAGATAAACTTCCCCTTACACAGTGATTTTAAGTCAAGAACTCCCTCACCTCCACACACACTCTTTTGAAATTAACAGAAGTAAAAAAATAAAAATAAAATAGAGGGAAATGTAGTTAAACATTGCACATTAACGGACATGCAGCTTAAGCAGAGAACCGAGCTCCTATTCATGCACAGCTCTGACCTGGTCACAATGCAGCTTAAATTTTGTTATTCTTACCGTGTTTCCCCGAAAATAAGACAGGGTCTTATATTAATTTTTGCTCCAAAAAACGCAGTAGGGCTTATTTTCAGGGGATGTTTTATTTTTTTCATGTACAACAATCTACATTTATTCAAATACAGTCATGTCATCATCTTCTGGTTCCTGCACAATGGTGGAGGGTGGAGTTTCACTTAACATGGGCTTATTTTTGGGGTAGGGCTTATATTATGAGCATCCTGAAAAATCATATTTTCAGGTTAGGTCTTATTTTCGGACAAACAGGGTATGTAGGATGAAGCTGCTTATAGTGACCCTAATAGGATTTTCAAGGTATATGAGATGCCCAAGGAATGGTTTGCAATAGCCACGTACACCCAATGTATTTCTGTAACTGACAGGGATTTGAACCCAAGTCCTGAGTCCTAGTCTGAAATTCTGTCCATGACACTACTCTGACTCTCCTTACTTAGCTTCGTATAAGCCATCAAGCCATCAGTAACTGGCATGCACAAACAAACTAGCTTGAAGACAAGGGCATAAGAACAAGGGGAAAGGTTGTATGTCTGAAAGGGAAAACGGGGGCTCCTGATTTAGGCATGTTTTAACAAGCACCATAAAACACGGCCAACGGTCAGTCCTACCACGTGCGTCAAGTGAAATATGCTCATAATATAACCATTCTGAAAAGCACTACCCTGTTTATAAAATAAACAGGGCATTAGAGACAGCAGCCTGTAGAACCTGTTCTTCCACACAAACACAGATAACTTCCAAAAGATACAGTGCAATCGGATTAATTTCACAACAAGAGCCAGCACCCGCTCACGGTGCCCATGTGGGCCCAAAACAAGGAGCCAAGTAAGAAAAGAGAGCCCAGCAACAGGTGCTCCAAGCCCAGACGGCTGACTACAGAGCTTGGAAAAATCACTTTTTAATCATAATTACAGTCACAGCAAAAACAACCAAGAGTCTTAGGTCACCTTAAAAGCTAACAAGACTTATTTGCACAAGGTTTTTGTGCAGCCATCTGAAGAAGCAGGCTGGAGGCTATACCAGTTTGTGTCAAATAAATACTGTTAGGTTTTGAGTTGTCACAAGACTCTGCTGTTTTGTCACAACAGAGTTCAGACTAACAGGGATACCCCTCGGAATTTTTCCCAAGAGCTCCCACCATACAAATTTGTTAGATAAAATGAGGAGACTAAACTCTCCATTAGGTTTCTTCCATTATGGCTACATTTTTTTAAAAAAGCCACCATTCACTTTTCTCGTTTCTCAAAAATAACTAAAACAAATATCTTTGCTTAACTTTTTTAAAAATTCAAATGCTACAAACTACTGGCCTGTTTACAAAACCTCTCTCCTCCTATCAATCGTTTTATCATCTCAATAACCTCAATACAGCGCAGAGCAGCAATACAGGGCACAGCCCAAGTTGGTGGTTGAACCAAGGGACATTTCCTCCTCCTCTATTTAGTGAAAGCACAGATGTGTAACTGTAAATGCAACTTTAAAATTACAGTTACACAAAAGACAAAGTGAGATTAATATATTCTCGAAGTATTCTCAATAGAGTGAGATTAACTTCGTCCTTAAGATACAAGCATAACACTATGACAGTGCCAGCAGGAGACGGCGAAGGCACTGAGCTGCTTTTAAGCGTTCACTTTTCTAAAAGGATGAATGCGAAACCTAGCCCTCTAGGTTCAGCTGAACTACAACTCCTGTTGTAGATGTCCATAAATCCTAGCCAATCTAACCAAAGGCCACGAACATCTGGAGGGCCACATTCTCTCCACTACTGATCTAAAGCTATGTACACCAGAGGTCGTCAGCCCCCGGTCCGCAGCCGGGTGCGGGTCCGTGGCCTGAGCCGGACCAGGCTGCGAAGACAGACCTACCGCTCCCCCCCCCCCGCACGCACTCCCCTCCCCACAGCTGCTTTGCGCATGTGCGCACGTGCCAGCACCGGCGTGAGCGCTCCCCCACCCCTTCGCACATGCGCCCGAGTGCCCGCACGAAGGGGCGGGTGGGCGAGCGCCCCTGCGCGAAGAGGTGGGGGAGGGCTCACGCCGGCGCTGGCAGGCGGGCGCTCCCCCACCGCTTCGCGCATGCGCCCGAGAGAGAGCGCGCACTCGCGTGCACCTGCGGGGGGCCCCCCGCCTTCCTTAGAGGCTCAGCCGGTCCGCGGTCCCAAAAAGGTTGGGGACCGCTGATGTACACCGTCAACAAGGACAGGTTGCATCCCACAGGATTCCTTGAATGTCATATGTCCCTGCTAACAAGTTCAAAATCCTTTCCCAAACAAGAAGCCTTTGCCATGAAAAGATAGCTTAAACCATTACTACTGTTGCGGAACCCAGCCAAAAAGAGGACAATGAGTACCTCTGTGGAAGAGGTGACCAACTCTCCGGCATGCTTAAGCTGTGGATTTCCTGCAGAGGGGGAGAGGGGTTAACTAGAAGACTCTTAAAATATCTTCTAGCTCTACAATCTTATGACTCTAAAATTCTCAATTTCTTACAGAAATGCCTTGTACCGGACTAATGAATTAAACTGGACAGCCACCCTTCCACTGCTGAAGCAAAACCTAATAAACACATAATGTATTTCTCTTATTTTATTATCATTTCTCCCAACCAAATGGGCGTAACACCTGCACTATAGAGAATTGTTCTTTAAAGTATTTAGCCTAAGCAAGTGGTTCCTTTTAATTTTTATTTTAAGCCTATACTCTGGTTTTACCCACTTACCTTATATTCTTTTAATAAACACCTTCTCTTACTTTGCACCAAAGATTTGCATGGGAGATTTTATTATTCATTTTTTAGAAAATTTTAAGACAGATACTCAATCCTCCCCATCTTACTGAGGTGCCATGTCTTACTATCTGATTTATTGATTTTCTGCCTCCTGGGAAGCAACAGAAGACTTGGCTGGCTGCCTATAATGTTGGAGGTTTACTGCTGGTGGTTATCTCATCTCCACCAAAACATATTGGCTCACATCTCTGGAATTCCCCTGATCTGAGTGAGAGGACAAGGGGTGGTACCATTTACTAGTGGCTGGACAGAAGCCTGCATACCTCGGTAGGTCATAATTTATTTATTGTTTTCATTCTTTGCCATTCCTTTCCATCTTTCCTCTCCAATGAGAACAATGTGGCATATGTGACTCTTCTTCTGCCCCCATTTTATCTCCATAACAGCCCTGCGAGGTAGACCACGCAGAGAGAGGGCAACTGACACAAGATCCCCAAGCAGGTTTTGCAATTCAGTGGGATCCAGAAGTGAAATGTTTGAAATCCCACCTGAAACTCTCACCATTGCATGACACTGGATGGCATGTAGATTCTTTGCAAGGTCTGTTTTCCCAACAACCCACTCATGGGCTTCCTGGAAGTACAAGCCAGGACACTGTGGAGAAGGAGATAAAAGGCTGTCTGGTTTAATTCAGCAAAGCCTCTTTTATGAGTGACCATGAATGAACATTAGGTGGAGGGGCATAGGAATCCTGGACTGAAACCCACCATTCCCTCCTCTATACAGGGTTTGAAAGCATGACTCTGAGTTTAATATGTACACCCAAGGTATTGAATGCATCAGTTAATTAAATCAAAGTGCTTTAAGACATATCTCAGCTGGAACTTTTTCTTATGCAGAATGAGATTCTCAGGGCCAGTTCTACCATTAGGCAAAATAAGGAAGCTACACAAGGCAGAAGATGGCTGTAAGATGATGGGAAAGAGAGCTATTTGCCACACAAGCTGACTTGCAACCTTTAATCTTGTTCACTGCTTTCAGGTGAGGCACACAGTAGGATGATGCTGCCCCACTGTCAGCACTGAATAAAATTCAAATGCCAGCATAACCAGATTTTGTATCTGCAAAAAGAGAGAGATGCCGTCTTGTTCTTTGCCTCAGGTGGCTAAATGTCCTGGGAGTGCACCGGTCACATACTGAAACCAGTCCTCAGGAAAGTTACTTTCAGAGACTGTGAATGCCGCAGTCGGCACCAGCAGGGTGGTCTTGGAATTGTAGTCCCAAAGTAACTTTCTCAAGCTCAGCTCTGACTGAAAGCTACTGATTGATAGTATATGTTATAGGGCCTAATAGTGTATATTATGGACTGAATTTTGATATGTTAGATGTTGTGTTAGAGCAGTATTGCTCTGCAGATGGTCAGACTGTAGCCCTGCCCTGGAGCATCTTTGATCAAAAGATTTTAATTCATGCCGCAGAAGGCAACTGCCCGATCTTCTGAATTATTCTGATGAACCAACACCTCTAACTTTCAAGAGCCTCGCCATTCTTTAGTAAGTAAAGAGATACCTCAATGTTACAAGTCCCTACAGGTTTATGAAGAAAGGGATAAACACCACATCGCTCTCACCTTACTTCTGCCTTTGTCCATTGATCCGCTTATGTATGGTTCATGGTTATCGAGTTTCCCTAATAAAACAAGCCCAGTGTCACACTCTAGATTTACTGGTTTGTTTGCTTTTGCTTTTTATCACAGTTGCAAAAGGTTAAGGTACTGAGACCTAAAGAAGTACATGCAACTAGGAGACTTCAGGGAAATCTGAGCCAAATCCACAGGCCCTGGAGCAACTGAGTAACCCGCGCGGTGTATTCCTTGTTTTATTAACAAATCTCGCTTCAATTTAAATGCTGGATATTTCTTTAATGAGTAGCCAACAGACTTTAAACCAACCCAGCACAGCTATCTCCAGGCTCATTTTTTAAAAATTCAATATTAATATTAATTTGCATAAAATTATACTTCTTATCTCCCCCACTAGGAAAAGATACAAATGGCTTAAAAATACAAACCTTGAAAAGTGAAATCACAGACTATCTACCACAAATTACTAAAGAGCCACTTTATGGTAAGAGACTAGAGACTTTAAAAAGCAATGTGATCAACTGTCACATGTGCCTTTTTGCCACTGGCGATCAGCATTCCATTTTGGTGAACGATCATTCCAATCAGCAACCACATGATAGTATTTTTGAAGGACTGTCCTCCAACTTCTACATGGTTGAAACTGGGCAACCTTAGAGCACGCACAGGCTTCCAAGTAGCAAGTGTAAGTAAAACATGATCTAGTCCACTCCCAACAAAAGTAAAAGAAAATCAAATAGTCTTATCAACATATCAACATTTCTTTAATCATATATAGCCATTCTATCTAGAGTGGACTCACAGATATAAACGGGACTTAAGTTTAAAAACAGCACTGTTTCAACAGGTTTACTGTAGGTAGCACTGGATTTAGCTCAGACTTGACCATGGAGGTCATTTATAAAAGTCCCACTTCATCCAGGATACAACAACATTTCTGGAAAGGAGACATCCACCAAAACGGAGCCCTGCTCGTTGTCTGTTCCAATCACTGCCAAGCATCTTCTGCACGAGGAAGTTCTAGGAATGTTTACCTCCTATCTGCTTCCCAATAATTTCTCCTTACTGGCTCTAAACCTATCCTCTGAACAGTCTGTGCCATAAATCATGACACAACACCCTTCAGATACTTAGAAACAGGTATCATACCAATCGTCCTTAACTGGGAACCAATTAAACATATTAAAAGGTCATGGATTTGCATATGGATAAAAATAATTATTTCCTAACCAAGAAGCATGTTCTCTTATTTTTGGATGACACATTCTTATATCACAGTAATGTTCTTGGGAATATTCAGGTGTTACACATGAAACTGAAGCAAGAAATTCTCACTGAGGTAGCGTTAAGAACTTGTGTTGAGACTGTTGCTGTGCTTTAAATCCAGTGCTGTATGAATCAGGGCTGAGAGCTGAGAACTGACTGATAGCTTTTTAAAAATGAGTAAATCTTACAATCAGGGGGGCAGGGTTTGGGGTACCTAGCTAAAGAGCTAGGGGCTAGGAGCCTAAATTCCCACCGTGCAGATCCAAAAGGAAGGTCAGCTGAGATAATCAGCTGGCATGCGACTGATGGGGTTAAATGTCCTGATAGCCAGCTTTAGCAAACCACACTGCCCAGAGAGTGCTACCAGAAGGAGGGACCGGCCAACCACTTCTGAGTATTTTGTCACTAGAATCCCCAGAAAGGACTCCATAAATCAAAACTGATTTCATATGCATTGTTATTATCATTACACTTATCAATCAATAAAACATTAGGGAGAAAATCCTACTGGGGAAAAAACTGCATGTGCAAAGCCAACTATACAAGTGTTTTTCACATTCCCCTGGCTGCTGGTTGTGCAGTCAGACACAGGACCAATCACATGATCAAATGCACAAGCAGGGGAAAGCCAGAGAACCTGGGAAACAGATAATACCATTTCTGTAACTGCCCTTACATAAAAATGCACAACAATTGGATTTCCACTGTTAATTCTTCGCCCTTTTAAAGCAATGTGATGGAAGGCCCAACTGTGTAGGCCTTTGGTTGTTGTAGTTTTTTTGGGCTGTTGGGCCGTGTTCTGAAGGTTTTTCTTCCTAATGTTTCGCCAGTCTCTGTGGCTGGCATCTTCAGAGGACAGGAGTTAGAACTCTGTCTGTGTTCTGGTGTAGTGTGTGGGATAGTTGAGTATTTGTAGCTGTGGAAGCTGTGTAGGCCTTTATCTATCAGGAAAAGCTTTTGGAAAATGTGGTTTGTTTTTTGTGGAGTCACCCAAAAGAAGGCCCTGCTCTGGTAGCAACGGGGTTACCAATGCTAAAGATGTCAGACAGAGGAAATATCACACTATAGATCTTAATAGCATGTATGGAGGCATCTATGGCAGAAGATTCAGGTGATCTCAAGGATAAACACATACTAGGCTAGGAACAGTTAATGCAAGTGTGCTGATACTGTACCATAGTAGGCCACCTGTTAGGATAAAAAGATTACCCTGGGATAGTGTGCTCCTTTGTCACTACTGCCATGAGCAGAGAGGACCACAATTCTCTCAAGCAACTCTTAAACCAGCCCAGTGTGAGCCCATGTGCCTATAGGCAGGGCCATCCCTCACAAAGAGTAGACCAGCCACAAGAAGCAAGGGGCCAATTTGGACAGGTTACAAAATCCGACAAAGAGAGGTTCCATTTTATTTGTGGCTCTCACATCGCACGTGTCAGTTTTGAGATATATTTAATGATTCACAATTTGGAGTTTGGTTTATTTTTGCTTTAAAGTTAGAAAAACTGGATACCGTCATAGGACCTATTTATACACTGTCGTGACTTTGGATCGTGAGGCCCTTGAGAGCGTGCCCACTAAAGAGAGATGAAGGTTAAGACACTTCTGTTTTGACAGCTGCATGCTGAGTGGAGAATTTCTGTGCACTTCTAATTATTATAATGTGAATAATATCTCACTGTGGGAGTTTTCATTTGTTCATCCTGGAAAGTATACATTTCAGGTGGCTGGAGGAAAAATGTGAAGATTCAATTCAGCTCACTCATTTCAACAGAAAACCCAGCGGACTACTTTAAAAAACACACAGGTGCAAGCATACAGCCAGAAAACAGATCACGTATGGAAAGCAATATCAGCCACAAAATTGAGCACAGAGATGTGCAGATTTGTGTCTGGGCACTACTAATTTTGGAACTATCCAGGGAGCATGGCTCCTGGTGAACTGCCCCGAAAGAACGGCTGGATGGCTCAGTGGCTTAGGTAATCTGGCTGCGGAGCCAGAAGTTGGGAGTTCGAATCCCCACTGTGCCACCTTGACAGAGACTGGACTCATTGATCCATAGGGGCCCTTCCAACTCTGCAGTTCTGAGATTATTGTTGTTTATAATTATTTGTGGTGAAATGAAAGACACTGGGTAAATGCCTTCATCATAAAGATGGATTCTCCTACCTGCTGCTGATGCCCCGGTCTCCTACAATTCCTCTAGTCATGAGAAGCTCATTGATTTGTCAGTACCATGCCTCTTATAGCTACCCAGCATGGTGTAGTGGATAGAGTGACGGCGTAGGATTTTCGAGATCTGGATTCAAATTCCCGTTCCATTATGGAAGCCACTCCTTAAATCTCTCACTTACCTTGAAAACCTTGTTACAGTCACAATAAGTCGGTTCTAATAGTGATACGTGCCTCAAGGCCTCCAATCTAGAGAGGCCAGTTTTAACTTTTAAAAGTTTGCTCAGGAACAAGCATTTGAGTACAAATGCATGGGTGTTTTGACAAGCAAGAATGGTACATCCTTCAGAGAAGGAAAACACGTTGGGGATTTTTGGACTGTAACTGCTAGGATCCCACAGGCAATATGGCCACTGTGGGGTTCTGGAAGCCACAGACTGATTAAAAAAAAAAGCAAGTATTTCCCATGTCTGCTTACATGCAGATTTAAGAATGCATTCCTCTAAAATTAATTGGATTGGAAGCAGTGAATGGGTAAAGCTCATGCACCCAGCTTAACACACAGGTATTCCTTACATTGGATGAGAGCCTCGAACCTTTTATATTTTGATAAGCAAAGGACCACGTTCCAAATGTAAAGTGGCAATCATCTCAACAGAGCCAAAATCAACAAAGAACACCAAATTGCGGCTTCACGACTTGAATTGTTCCATTAAAAAAATTATCTTTATCTACCTAGCTATTTTGAGGGTCTGACTCATCATCATTTCTGATGATGTTCTCTAGGTCCACCTCCACACAAAGAAACATCTCATACGCCGCACCATGCAGTTCTCAAGGCCACTGCTCAATAAATTTGTTTTTAAAAATATATGAAGTATCTCTACAGTTAGTTACTCGGCTTTGTATTTCTGCCAAATGGCACCATGCTTGCAAACTGATGGAAACCCATCCAGCCTCTGATCCCGTTCATCTCAAGCATAGTTCCCTGCATTTTTTCTCACTCCTGATTTCCCTTCCCTCGTGGTCTTTTGGGAGTTTTGGGAATCTTTCCTACCTCTTTTCATGAGAAAAACATTACATTTTTCATAACGCTGCTTCCCAGGGAACGTCATTTCATTTTAAAATAAAGGTTTAAAAAACAGGCATGAAAAAAGGGGCCCAAACATAACAATGCAGCAAGGTCACTAAACAAATAAAGAAACACATATGGACTATAGCTCTTAGTATAGATTGGAAGTGGTTTTTTGGACAATTACAATAAAAACAGGCTAAGGAGAAGCTCATTGGAAGACAGTATGTATATATTACACAGTGTGAGGTGTGTCCATTGGCACCTGTATGTATGTGTGCATGGCCCGGAAGGATAGGACTTGGAGATCAATACATCTGAAGAACACTGGGCTGACGGATGCTAAGTTGAAGACACGCTGCAGGTCTCCAAACCCAGTAGGGAGTTGGATTGTAGTGAACGACCTGTGCTTCTCCAGATGTTGCTGGACTCAAACAACCACCAGCCTTATCCAGAGCAACCAATGGCAAGGGCTGTTGGGAGCTACTGTCCAACTGCATCTGAAGGGACACACGCTGCCCACCCCTGAGCTAGCTGGACCAAAATTTGGACTCAGGATAATGCAGGTTCCTATGATGGGTGAAGTGAGGGAAGTAATGGCTATGGTTCTTCTACACACAGGTAGAAGAATAGTTCTTCTATAAACATTGACAGATGGGGAAATCCAACAGAAAGAAAAAGTCCATTAAAACAGGTAGCAATAAGGAGAGGTTCCTCAGAACCTTTTGCCCCCTGGCTTCTCCGATCCCTCTCTTTTTAAAATGGAGATTAACGAATCATTGCATACTAAGTTTATCAAGCTATTATATTTCATGCTCCCCCTGCACAATTCTATTGATATCTATTTCCAGCCAGCAGGGGGAGCTCCCACTAACATGGAGAGCAATAATAATTGTATTCCTTCAAGTCAATTCTGACTTATGGTGACCCTTTCCTGGGTTTTCTAGGTAGAGAATACAAGAAGTGGTTTACCTTCCCCTTTTTTCTGGGGGCATCTTGGAGCTGTGCAGCTTGCCCATGACTACACGGGCTGGCTCTTCTCTGGGGAGGCACAGTTAGTAATCGAACTCCCATCCTCTGGCTGTGCAGGCAAATACCTACACCACTAGGCTATCCAGCCAGCTAGCATGGATATTTTTTAAATTGCCATCAAGTCAATTCTGACTTAACAGTGATTCTCTCTAGGGTTTTCTAGGGAAGGAATACTCAGAAGTGGTTTGCCATTCCCTTCTTCTGGGGGCGCCCTGAGACTGTGCAGGTTGCCCAAGGCTACACAGGCTGACTCTTCTAGGATGCACAGTGGGGAACTGAACTCGGCAGGAGGAGAAGGGATATCTACGATGACTATAATGGCATTTAGAGAGAACTTTCCATGGAATTGCTGAAACATATCCCTCAATTTCAAAGTCAAAATAATTTTAAGTGGGCCATTTTAATGTGGAACCTTGCTGCAGGCAAAACAGTATAGAAACATAAGAACATAAGAAGAGCCCTGCTGGATCAGGCCAAGGGCCCATCTAGTCCAGCTTCCTGTATCTCACAGTGGCCCCACCAGATGCCTCTGGGAGCACATGAGACAACTAGATCCCTGTCTCTTGATATCCCTTCCCCTGCATCTGGCATTTGGAAGTGCCTTCCTTTGAAGCCTGGAGATTGTACACCCCCATCATGGCTTCTAACCTGCAATGCTTTTCCTCCAGGAATCTGTCCAATCCCCTCTTAAAGGCATCTAGAGAATAGGTAAAGGTAAAGGTTCCCCTTGACATTTAGTCCAGTCGTGTCTGACTCTAGGGTGCGGTGCTCATCTCCGTTTCCAAGCCGTAGAGCCAGCGTTTGTCCGTAGACAGTTTCCGTGGTCACATGGCCAGCGCGACTAGACACGGAACGCCGTTACCTTCCCACCGTGGTGGTACCTATTTATCTACTTGCATTTTTACATGCTTTCGAACTGCTAGGTTGGCAGGAATCTAGAGAATACATCCACACAAATGGGACCAAAATTGCTTAACTGTCCCAACCAAAATACAGCCATCATCAACACCACAATGTTTAGAACTGAGGATGACTGTCAATTTTTTCCAAAAAAAAATTAAACTACATTAATAGTTAAGCTTCATGCATACCAGAGGGGAAGAAACTTTCTTTCGGTCAGTAGGGACTGCACCAAACAGCTCAAGAGCCAAAGCAGACAGGGCTACCTTCCATTCCACTCAGTTTTCCTTCTCCCTCTTTTGCTCTTTTTTCCTCTCTTGCTACTATTCCTTCATTTCCCTTTTCTTACCTTCCCAGCAGGAAATGTTCTGGGCCGAGTAATTCTTTCATTGGATCACTAAAGCACTAAAAAAAGGCAAGCTTTTACGTTCTCCAAGAACTTTCCATCAGGCAAAGAGAGTATAAAACTTAGGTCTAAAGCAAACCATCCAAAAACTGGCACAAATACGATACTCTTTAAACCAAACATGCAACAAAGCTAATAGGAGTTTCCAGATGCCACAGGAATCCAAGGTGTTGAGAATACATTAACTTGCAGCTTCTCTTTTCTCCGCAGGAAAAAAAGCTTGCCTTGGACTCCCGAAGGAGGTAACACAGGCCCCTCTGTAGGCTCAGTGTGAAAAAAGACATGGAGGAAGGTAGCAGTCTTTATATAAACAGAACACCGAGGGAGCAGATTTCCCTTGCCAGGCACATGAACTGATTACTTCCAGAGGTTCTTCAAAATACACCCAAGGACTATATACAATCCTAGGGCCAAAGGTTCTGAAACTCTGGTTTCTGGAGTGCTTTCTAAACATTCAGAGTGTTTCACACACATTATCTTAGCAATCCTGATAATCATCTTACACGGAACGTAGATTACGGTTATTATTCTGAAACTGCACAAGTTGAAAGAAGATTAAAAGAATGGGTTGGTTAAGCATCCCCCACCCCTGCTGAATTCACAAACCAGACAAACTTTAAATTCTCAGCTTACAGCCTTATCTGCCATGCTGCACAAGCCTTAAAAGCTGATAAATCTCCTACATTTGTTTACCATTAAATGAAACCTATTTGCATATTGCTCAAACATCAATAGAATTGCCCTTCTAAGGTGTTGGGGAAAGAATATAGTCCTTTGAAGATTTCATTTAGAAACTGCAGCCTCCAAAACAGAACATAAACCTATATAGCAGTAGGGCATATAAACCCAAAGAGAAATTTGACTAATCAGAGTTCATCAAAGAAATCACAGTTAGCAGCTACAATTCTTGTTCACTTACCTTTGCTCCTGCTTGTTTTGAAATGCAAGTACGGGCAACACCAAAAGAAGCTGCCATCCTAGTCATTTAGAACCTATCATCACAGAAGCTACAGAAGAACTATACAACTTTAATGTTGACAATTAAGAAACTGAAATAATTAAGAGATTTTGTATACCTTGGTCCAAAGATCAATCCAAATGCAGACTACAGCCAAGAAATCAAAATAAGACTGAGACTAGGAAGGGCAGCAATGAAGGAATTAGAAAAGATAATCAAGTATAAGGATGTGTCACTGGAGACCGAGACCAAGATCATCCACACTATAATATTCCCAATTGCTATGTATGGGTGGTTGAAGCTGGACAGTAAAGAAAGTTGGCAAGAAAAAATTTGATTCAACTGAAATATGGTGCTGGAGGAGAGCTTTGTGGATACTCTGAAAAGCCAGAAAGACAAACAAGTGGGTGCTAAAGCATATGAAACCTGAATTATCTGTGGAGGCAAAAATGATGAAACTGAGGCTGTCCTACTTTGGGCACATCCTGAGAAGACAGGATTATCTGAAAGAGACAATAATGCTGGGAAGGGTGGAAGGCAGAAGGAAAAGAGGAAAACCAAATACAAGATGGACTGACTCCCTAAAGGAAGCCACAGGCTTGAGTTTGCAGGAGCTGAGCCAGGTCTGTTGAAGATAGGACATGTGGGAGATCGCTCATTCAAAGGGTTGTTATATGTCGGAGGCGACTTGACAACACATAACCACAACAACCACAAAAGAAATGTAAGTAAAACATAAAATGCAACATACCTGGCTCCAAAAATGTCCTTTTTGGCCAGATCTATTCCAGCAACAACTTTAACTCTAAGGACACGAGACTCCTCCTGTTTTAAAAAGAAAAGGGTCAACAGAAAATAAGGTCAAGAAACAGTTGTATAAAAGTTGTGAATACAAATACAGTTAGCAATGAAATGATACGACAGCTTTCCTGAATATAGGTCCCACAGGATGTTTCTGAATATAAATCTTACTGTTTCTGACCACCAGTCATGCCAGCAGGGCTGACAGAGGTTGCAGTCCAAAACATCTGGTTGGGAACCACTTACCCAGAAGGGACTTGGCAAAGAAAGTTGCCCTCTTGCATGGTTACACATGAACAGTGACAATGTGTGGAAATGCACTGTTTTTGAGTCCTCTTCCCTGCTATTTGTGGCAGCTCATGCCAGCTGCTTTCAAATTCAGCTAGAAATACTAGATGCTTATCGTTTCAGTGGCAGTCTCTGATGCAGGGCCCCTTCCCTACTCATGGAAGTTATCAGAATCCAGTGGAACCAGCAGCACGTCACAGAAGTTGCGTTAAACATGTGGCTCAACCTATGGCTTGTTTTGGACATACTTTCCTTCTTCACATGAATAATGAGAGGGGAGGGCTATTGTGGTGCAGCTTGGAGAAACTTAAGTGCAAGGAAATGCAAATATTCTGAAGGTCCGTAACACAGAAAAAGGCTAACGATAGTTTTCTGCTGCCTTACAGAAGTCAGAGCTAGATTTTATCAGCTTAAATTACAGGAGGCTACACGTTCTGTTGCGAGAGTCTGTGTGCTGCAGTGGACAGAGTGTCAAACTAACACACAAGAGACGTGGGTTCAAATTCCTGCTTAGCCATGGAAACTCAGTGGTAAGTGGCAGTTGTAAACTACTCCTTAAACATCTCATATATCTTGAAAACCCTAATAGGAGCACCATAAGTCAGAAGTGGCTTGATGGTACACAAGAACAAAAAGAAACGTTCACTCAAGCATTTGAAGAACCTTCTTGAGAATAAGAGCACTTTGAAAACAGAACCCATTATTGTGGAAAAGCAGGATTCTCTCCCTCTTTAAGTTGAACCTGTACAGCTGCCTGACACAGATGTGGGTGTGCTCTAGTTTTTGGCTTTGCTGCTTTGGACAAGATGATGTTTAAGACCCCAGTGAATCTGTGATTCTAAGAAGGCAAGCACTGTTCCAACTGCCAGGTGACACAAGGTATGAGACGCAGATTCCCAGAACCATCAGGGTTGCTGAACTGAGGGCAGAACTCCAAGCTACATAAGCTGGAAAGCTAACACCACAGACTAAAACACACTCTGGAAGTAAATACATCACCAGAATATCACTTTACAAACAAGGTAAGAAACACAGGAAGAGATTAATTGCAAAAACCCAAACCACAAAAGGCTTTAGACAACAGCCTAAAATTATGAGAAAACCAGAGCCTTGCTAGTGGTGTAAAATGTTAGCAAAGGGATACTTCTTTCTCTTCCCATTAGAAAGGATATTGAATGTAATTTAGCACAAATGCTTCATACTTCAACATACAGTACTTCTTTCCTTGTGAAAGGGAAAATCACCCTTTTGTATTTACTACTGTAAAAACATCAGCTTGTTGACTTATTCTGCTATCTCTAAAATGGACATGGAACAGAACGTGGAAGTAAATGTCTCCGTGTAACTTTAGGACAGAGCATTTAATCATTCCTGTTTAATTAACATGGAACAAAAGAACATCATTTTGGAGGTGTGACTGTGCTACACCATCCCCTAATGAAAAATGAATTTCAGTACAGTACCTGTATCTCAAATCCACCCATCCAAATGATTATGACGGAGATAGACCCAGTCTGCATATAGCAAACTCTATGCAACATTCTAACTGTGGCCGCACATGGCACATATATAATTCATCTACCTGCATGAGTATTCTGAAAAAAGGATAGACACGTCTCCCCACATCAGGTCCTGATTTTGCCAGCCTGAGGTCCATTCCACCCCAAGAGCTTGAAACTTTTTTTAAAATCTGCTCAAAATTTAATGTTATACACTTTTGCTTTACACAAACAAGGTGTTTCTGTAAGACATTTTCTTTAACATTATACTAGGAATATTCACTTGTTTCAAACTAGGTATATTCACCATACTTAAGGGGACTGGGCCCTTCCTGGAAATATTCCTGCTCATATGTAGGGCCTACATGCAAGCAAGAGCATCTTCTCTATGGACGTCCTGATCTCCATGTGTAGAAAATGACAACAGAGAGGGGAGAGGCCACGTACTCCTGTTGAAGCATGCATCCAGGTAGCCAACAAATTAACAGGTTCCGAGTCTCCTATATTTTATCTCTGATTCATGAACTTTTAGCTCGAATGCACCTAATACATACATACTATTCTTGTATCCATTTCTTGTTGAGATGTTTAGTACAGAACCCTCAAAACTTAAAACACCTAAAGATAATGGGTGTCCTTTTATTCAAAATGTAACTACATATTGGTTTGCATATTGATTTGAGAAGCACAAATCTGATGTCTTCATAGCAACATGCAAACAATAGGAAATCCTCTTTCTTTCTTAATTCTGAGATGCCAATTATCATTGCTCAGAGAAAACAGAAAAGTGCTTCTATCTTGCCCATAAAATATTCCCTGAGATTTATTCATTGCACAGGAGAAGCCCAAACACTTCACGTGCCAAGAACTTGTTGCTTCACTTCTTTTGGAATGCTAAGGGAAGCAGCGTCTTCCGTAACCAACAAACTCCAAGCTGCCAGGAGTGGCTACAAAAGTGAAAAGTAGAGACCAACTCTGTTAAAACTGGGTTTTGCCATCACATGTACAAGCTCCACCTTTATTATTTTTGCATGGCAGGCTTCCAGCCAAGCGTGACCACAAGACTTTGCTATGGGAACCTGAGTCTGCAATGGGCCATTTCAGGCGTCCGCAACTGAAAACTAAAGCACTTCTGGTTCAATCTCGCAGTTCGGCAAAGAGATGGGGGGAAATGGGTCCAGAATCTCGATGAGTTTGAAAATCCAGGAATCAGCTTCCTCTTAGAAAAGTCAGGAATGCTAGCCTAATTTCTACCCAAACTCTTCACTATTTGTGTTATGCACACTGCAGGCCTCAACCGTTGGCTTGGCTGACTTGTGGGCTCTTATTTAGCAGTCACCACCAACTCTCTCTCTTCAGTCCTCTGGATCAGAGGGTGGGAAGAAAGTAGGTGGAAACTGCTGACTCTGATTCACAGTAAATCAATAAGGGTTTCTGTCTTCTAATTATCTAATAACAGAAACAACTAAAAAGCTTTCCCTTCCTCTTAATTAAGTTGCTGGGGGGGGGGGGGGGGGGAAGGAACCAGGATTGTGTCTTTACAATTAAAGCAGCTGTGTGTTTGTTATTTTTTTGTTATGTGCTATTGCTATTAAATTGTACCTAACTTACAGAGACTAATAGGGTTTTCAAGGTATGGCGAGATATATAAGGAGTGGTTTTACTTGCACCACTCTGCCTTCAGTGGGCTTTCTTGGCTGGCAGGGATTTGAACCCACATCTCCTGAGTCCTAGTCCAACACTATTCACTACTAAACCACACAGGCTCTAGTTACTTGCAGTGGTTAAACTCCAGTATTGCAGGTAAGACTCTGCTCATGACCCGAGTTTGATCCCTCAAGTAGCCAGCTCAAGGTTGACTCAGCCTTCCAGACTTCCAATGTAGGTAAATTGACTACCCAGCTTGCTGCGTGGGCAGTACACATTGCCCCCCCCCCACGCAAACAAGACTGTAACAAATTATAAGCTAGAAAACAAGCTAGAATGCAAAATAAGTGAATTTGGAACTTCCTTGAGAAAGAACACAACAAGGGTGACCTGTTCCTCTCAGTTCAAGCGGTGTTGACAATAAATGGTGTACAGAGAGAGAGAGAGAGAGAATGAAAACTGTTCTGGAACTGACTGCCGGAAAAGCAAACGTGTGGGCCACACGAACCCTCCCTTGCCACTATTTTTTCAGTTCCATGCTTGAGGACAGGACACAACATTTGAGAAGACTGCAACTCCCAGACCTACTTCTTCTATTCCAGCCCGCCTGCCACAAAGCCTCCGACCGTATCAGATTCAGAGGTCTAAATCCAGATGTCTGTCTCCAACTAGATTGGAACCAATGAATCCGTGGGGACCTGGAAAGTTAAGAGTTCTCAAAGTTCCACCGATTCAGTAGATATTGCTCATATTGAGATGCTGTCCAAATTGTTATTTTTAAATATTTTGTCCCACTTGGCAAAAACCTTTTCCTAGGATCGAAAGAGTCCCTTATTCAGAAAGATAAGGACAAACCTGTACAACCTGTGAACTGGACGGTCAACCAGTCAAACAAAATGCCACATCCTGTCAGGTACCCCCACAGGCCATCCTGCTAGGACTGCCAAGCACCTGTCTGGCCACACAACATATAGCCACTGGGAACATTCGGCTTAGTGAGTCACATGTTGAGAAAACCAGCTGCTCCAGTTGAGGCACCTGGTTATTCAAACCATCCATTTCAGCTTCCTAAAATAGCATACGAGAAACAACCGTGCAGGCTGCAGATGACGGACGCTATAATTCAGTCTATCCAAATGATGCCAGGTTATGGAAAGCACAGCATTTTCCTCACCTGATTTTGGACTCCAAACTGTGTACTCTCATAAGAATTTTAAAATGCTGATCATGGATTTTGAGCAAGGAGAGTCCTTTTTTATTATTATTACATTGTGTGTGTGTGGGGGGGGAGACCAACATATAGGCACTTCTTCCAAGAATCTAATTATTTTTGAGACTTTTCTATATGGGGATAGTAGCACAATATAGGATAGCCCTTTAAAGAAAAAGCAGTATGCATGCTGGAATAAATTTTATTCACTATTTCTTCATGTGGGGGAAAACTCAAACACTGTGCTTTTTTTAAAAAAATCAAAATAACTGATTTTCTGCTAGAAAACACTTCACAGTACAATGTAAAATAAATCAATGTTTTAAATTCTTTTATATATATATATATTTTCTTTTTGGGACACACGACCATACAACAGTGACCAACTAGGACTCTGGAGAATAGGGTTCAAATCCCTACTCAGCCATGGAAACTCACTGGGAAAGTGGAACTGGTAAAGCCACTCCTTAAATATCTCACTTACCTTGAAAACCTTATTAGGGTCCCTAAAAGCCAGTTCCGACTTGACAGCACAGAACACACACACTAAACCAACTTCAGAAATACATGTTTTGGCCTAAATGTTTTCTTGTCAAAAGTAGGTCAGTTTGTTCTTTTTGATGTATGCATTCTAAAACACTACTCTGGAAGAATTCTTGGTTCTGACAACATGATTTCTGCTCTAGCGTACACTTCCCGAGGATGAAACTCTCATATCTAAATAGCAGCTCAGCAGAATAGGGTCTTGCATTGCCTTCTTAGGTGCAACATTGGGTGTAAGTCGGATACCGAAGCAGGTGGGTGATTCAGGACTACTTGATTATGTCCTTCCCTAACATAGTGTCTTCTGGATGGCTGGGACTACAATCCCTATTAACCTGACTACTAGCTTTGGGGGTTGATGGGAGCTGTAGCATCCAAAATGTGGAAGCCACAAGGTGAGGAAGGCTGTTCTACTGGGTTAGAAACCTTGCTTTTTATCACCTTAAAGTCAGGACTTGTCCCACTGCCTTCTAGATAAAGTTACTTTTTTCTACTTCAACTCCCAGAATTCCCTAGCCCGTGTGGCCAGATGTTCTGATTCCCAGGTACAAAATCTGGCCTTATGGGGGCAACCGTGATGTGGAGCAGTTCTGAGGAGTGTTCTACACCGCATCCAGTTTGCAACCTACGTAAGTCAGTGACAAAGAGATCTATGGAAGACCAGACGTTTAAAAAGTCTGCTTTAGTCTTTGTTTAAACTTATGAACTCGAAGAAGGTACACGTCACAGGAGTTGTAATACTCATCTCAGAAAGACCATCTATTGCCATTTGTTGCTGACATGTATTCAGCAATTATCTTAATTGGATCCCCTGGACAGGGGCAATGCCTACAGAGGAGCCAGAAATGACATTTATTGCAACATAAAGAATGCAGTGAGCGAAGCAGCTACTGTTGAAGCACCATTTATATAATGGGGAAAACTCTTTCTCCTCCTGCCCTCCTACCCCCCCCCCCCCCGGCACAACTCCTCAGTCTATGAAGGATGGAATCTACGGCAGTGTGTTCCTTCCCTCGAGAAGCAACTCCAGAGACCAGAGGGGGGAAAAAGGTTTCGTATAAATCACAGACACAAAAAGGAAGCTATTTTAGGAGAAAAAGAAGCAGAATCACCGTGGCACTCAATAAAATGCACAACTTTCACAAAGTCGGCAGGTAATCGCTTGCATGTCTCTATGTATATGCTCAGACCTCTCCATCCAGGTGTCGTTGAGAGGTATTCAGTGACAGCTCATCATCCATGAATGCTGGCCATGCCGCAAGTCAAAGCCCAATACTTCTGGAAGGCATTGCCTTGCACAAAGATCAGCTTCTGTCAAAGTAGACAACAGTGGAGTAGAAGAACAAACTGTCTTAGCCTAAAACAGCTTCCCATATAATTTTCACTCTTTTCCCACCAAAATCTTTTTTTTTACATATATACTTTATATAGAATAGTCCCATGTTCAGTGATAAGCATGTGGACTGAGGACACGTAAAGTCCTAGGTTCAAATACTAATACCTTCAGTTCCAAGACCATATCTAGAAGGGCTGTGAAAGATCTCTACGAGAGTGGTGCAACTGATTCAGCCAAATCTTGAGCCAATCTAGACTGACTCACATCGGGTCAAAACTGGGTAAAAAGCAGGGCCTTATCAGTCTAAAACACTTGACAGATTCAGTGGTTTATATACAAAAGGCAAGCCAGTGTGTCTTCAAAACACTCAAAACAGTGTGTGTGTGTGACAGAACTCCTCTATTGCAGCTGTCCAGCTGTCTGGATCTTTTTCTGATAGCCCCTCTACTCCCTGCCCTTTTCACCATGAGGTGAGCATTCAGGGAAAGCACAGGGGCAAAGACTGAGCAATTTTACTCCACTCCTTGGCACACAACCCCTTCCCTTGCAGTTGTGCCTTTAGTGCCACACCCACCCACACTTCAAACTCTGATCGTTTGAAAAAGCGATTTCAGACACCAGAAGGATTACCTAGATTTCTTCTGCACACACACACACACACACAAAATACCACCCAAATTCTGGATAGAATTTTATGTATTTTATTAAAGAGAAGAAAAAGGAAAGAATTAGAGAAAGATTAAATGTTTACCAAACACAGAGATTATTCAACCAAAGAAAAGCTTGCAAAGTCTTGGATCTTCCTGAAGGAGGGTACACACTTAGGAACATAATAAAGTCTATCTTAACCTAGCCCTTCACTCGTTCTTATTCATGCTGTTATATGAATGAGGTCTACTTTTGTCTAAGCAGACCATTTCCTAGAGAGTGAAAATGGAGTATTCCTCTAAGGGACAGGATGTTCTACCTCTCTCATCTCCTCTGCCTGTTATAAAGAAAACAGAAGCCTAAAGTTACAGGACCTCAAGTCTCTGTCATTAAGGCTTAATCCTTTGAAGTCACTCAGGCTAAATAGATTACCTCTTTAATGGAGCTTAATTCTTTGGTAACATGTGCCATTGCCTCTGGGCAGGAAGGACTTTTCCAGAGAACCAGATATTCACCAACATATTCACAGTCTACCTTGAACCATCTCTGAATAAACATCCAGGAGAATTAGGAAACTGTTGCCCTTTGAAATACATTCTGATCATTAAAGTGACCAAGACAAGATTTGGGTTTGACCTTCCTACCAGCACATTTCATAATTATTTATTATTATTTTTTGCCATCACACATAATTCCATGTGAGAGGGCTCATGCACAACTTTTTTTTAAAAAAAAAAGTCACAGCTATTTTTATATGCAAAGTTTAAAGATTCATATTTTCATATTTTACTCTGTATTCAGAGTCAGCTCAGGTATGAATTGACCCATACTGGATCACACTGAAACCAGAATGCCCAAATCCAGTCTTGACCCTTGCAGAGTCTTAATCTCTGTCTCTAAAAGGCAGCAACCATTCTGATTTGACAGAAGCTGCTTTCGCACACCATTTTAATCCAAAAAGTATTTCCTAATAATCCAATTTCACACACACACACCACCAATGAATCTGATATAATTAAAACTAAAACATGGGTGGGGGAGCAGAATCTGCAACTCTCTCCAGCAGAAAACTAACTTGCGAGATTCTTCCCAACACTCACCTGCCTTCAGAGGTCTTTTGGGTTAGCTTCAAAAGCCAGAAAATTTGCTCAGAACAGTAGGAGGAGAAATGGAAAAACTCTGCTTTGTAGCGGCACCCAAGAGCCACCTCCGTCTTCCATCGCAGCACTGAATTCCTTCTGTCCTACAAGCCCTGTGCCACCAGTATGTTTTCTGCAGCTCATAAGTTAAAATAAGCTTACACAGATACTTTTAAAACCTATTACCTTCCAGCAACCGATCAATATAGATAGCTGGGATCATAGGGTGATGGCGGCCCAGTTAATTTCGCAATTACTTAATTACCCTTTGCAAGACATCATTTACAACAGGGAATAGGGATCTAAATCTACAAAACTGCCCCTTGGACATAGTCACATGCAACAATTAAGAGATCTGTCACTGCCTTTCTTGCTATCAAGCACAAGGCGGAGCTGGAACAAGACAACCTGCAATTAACCAAGAACAGGTCTTCTGATTTCACAGACTCGTAAACACACCCAACTTGTTCTAGCTTACTGGCTGACTGGTTCTTGTGGCTGGAATTCCGGCCAATATCGCTCAGAGCCGGTGGTTCTCTTTTTAGCCCTGCAGCGGTACTGGCCAACAACTCCCAGAATTCCTAAGGGTTTGTCATGCCGTTGTGAGTTCACCATAGATGACCTATAGCTGAGAGTTCTGTCAAGATATGGACCCTGCTCTGTCTGGCCCATTTTGACTTAGCTGGAAGGGCAACAACCGGACAGACTCCAGATACAAAGATGGTTGGGCCCACAAAAGAAAGAGAAAGAGAGAGTAAGAGAGAGAGAGAGTACCTCCAGGGTTTCTAAACATGGGAGCAGATTTATTTTGGAAGTAGTGTATGGTCCTCCTTCTTCCATATTTTTTTTTTTGCATTAGTATGAATTATTAGTGGATTGTTTAATTATACTGTTTATTTATGATGAGTTGTTTAGCCCATTTTACAATTACTACTATCTAATGACTGTGTGACTTACTGATTTACTGTATTTAATTACATTTATCCTCCACATTTCCACTGCAGCCTGTTGCCCAAGCTGGCTTTCAAAAATCACAAGAAAGAATTTGAAAAGCAGCTAAAAACAAGCACAACCCTAAGCACCTTCAAATCAGGTTATCACCTTGAACAGGTGAGGTCCTCACAATAAACATTAGGTAGCTGAGCCTGGGCATGTTATCAATGGTTCCTAATATCCTCCTATATCTCTTGTTAAAACAATGATGATGATGTGCCATCAATTCAATTCTGACTTATGGCAACCCTTTTCAGGGTTTTCCAGGCAGAAAATACTCAGAGGTGGTTTACCATTCCCTTCTTCTGGGGGTGTCCTGGGACTCTGCAGCTTGCCCAAGGCCACACAGGCTGGCTCTACTTATAGAAGGCCCAGTGGGGAATCAAACTCCCAACCACTGGCTCCACAGCCAGCTATCTAAACCACTGAGCAATCCAGCCAGCTTAACACAATGACAGAGTTCTGATATTATTATACTGAAAGCTTTCTTAGTAATGTTAGGTAGCTGACGTTTTGAAGAGTGAGTCCAAGCCAGTACAGTACTTGAACTTTGGCCCCTTACAAGGAGTTTAGCCCTCTTACTAGACGTCACAGTGAAATTGTTGATCTAGCTCTGTTGTTTGTACCTTGTTTAAAAGAGATTTTAGTATGTTTTTTAAAACCATTTTCTAGGCCACCTTATATCCCTTTATTGGAATAAAGATGGGCTATTAAATGCAAATTAAATAAATAAACTGCAGGCAAATATTTATTTATTTATTCATTCATTTATTATTCCACCTCCCCCCGAAAAGGAACCTACGATGGCTTACAAAAGGATTCAAAAACAGACAAAACTAAAAAACACAATGTGTGAACCTGCAAGGAAATGTACTGTCATAATAAAACAACCACTGAATTAAAACCCTGTGAAAGCACACTAAAAATCTAAAAATATAGCTTTTTTACCTGAACTGGTAGTCAGCTACTGGAAGTCTGCCTGAACAGGCAAGACTTTGCATGCTGGCAGAGCAACAGGGAAGGGGGCAACCCAGCCTTGGTTTCCCCCATCAACCTCGCAGCTGGACAAAACCTACATAGACGCAGATCCTGATAATACCCAGGCAGGTCACTTGCCTAGACCATCTCCCTTCCAATATCTATCTAGTACCTGGACTGGACATAACCACATCCCCTTCAGTCATTCACAATCCTGCACCTGCTGGCATAATGCCCACAGCTGGCTCAATTTAGTGGGCTTTCAAAAGATAGGATGAGAAGGGCTTTAAGTACCTGGTAGTGCTCGCACTAACCATTTTGGCACCCTGAAATTTGCTGATCTTGACTCACGTGAGACTGCCACACACAGGAAGAGAACAGAAGATGGGAGAAGAACACCTGGTCATTTGGGTTCCATGCAAAACTCACCTGTTTTGCATTTCCTCCTGATTAAATAAGTACAGCCGGAGGTGGCAAATACACTCCGGGCAGGCTAATTCACACCCTTCTAGCAGTATTTTTTTTTTCCTTTCCTTTGTTTTGTTTGCATCCTGGGTCACAACCCTCATGGCCCCACCCTAGGTTCAGCTCTGCTCCCTGGTCTTTATAGTCGCAGGAGAAATTACCCAAGTTCTTAGAATCTCTGGTCTTAAAATGTGCGCGCTTGTTCCACTGACTGTAGGTGTTGGCAGTTGTAAACGTGATTACGTATATCTCTGCATCTCCCTCCTTCCTCATGCCCATAGTAGTAAACTGAACCCTGCAGAAGTTTCTGTGGCCTTTTCAACATTGCATTTTATCTTTCTGAGTTGCTCAGAAAAGTATGTTTTAAGATATATAACATAAAAACCATTAAAAAAATTAAAAGGATTTCTGAAGATGCAGTTTCTCAAGGAAAGGGTTAGAGAAAAACATTAAGCCTCCCATCTTTCTCCTTTTAGACATGCTTTAGAAACGTCATCCTCTCTTCACTCTGGCTCTCTTATCAGCACACTTTGGACAGCCTTCTCCAACATGAATTGGTCAAGAAGTGCTGGATCTCAATTCCTCCCCCCCCCCCCCCCCGATCAGCACTGCCAATGGGCATGATGGTTGGGTCTACAACTACCATCATGTAAAGGAAGTGTGGACAAAAGGCTGCAGCCCCAGAACTTCCCATTCCTGTATTAAAGAGAAAATAAAGAAGGAGCAGCAAGAGACTGATCTACGCTTATAAGGCTTGATGAGCCGCCCAACAAGAAAGACCTTTTTCACTGACAAGCCATTCTAGCAAAAGAAAAAATTCAAAACATAAACCATTCCAACAGCACAAACCATTAATTAGGTCAGGAAGTGTGATGCCTGAACCTCTCCTTAAGAGTCCTGCAGAACTTTATAGACCTCCTGGAGAAAATCAGAAGCCTGTGTTCCTCACAGCTGGCGTTTATCACCAAAAGGAGACGCCTTGTCCCATGGGATTCTGAACAGCAGACTGACCTGTAACCAGTTGAGAGAGTCCAGCATTTCACAATGTCCCTTGTAAGGTCATAATACAGTACATCTCCTTGCTGTCATCTATACATTCCTCACTGCATCAATGTAGTGAGGGGTGTCTGCCACTGGCAGGGTATGCCATACTCCTCTCTCTTCAGCAGAGGGTGATGGATAACTCAGGGCAGTGTTAACTGGTGAAGGATCCACTAATGTTGGCCCAGGTCTCTGATCACCTGCTGAAACCATCAAAGGTTGCTGGAAAAAACAGTCTGTTCTGACTAAAATTTGCAAAGCCTAGAGAAACAAGCGCATGTAAAATAAAGGATCTAGTACACCAAGGAACTGTAAAACCAGAGCATAGGAGCTGCAGAGAGTGCAAGTTGTAGGACATACAAAGACCATCTCTGATCATATTAACACATTGCAACATATGTACAATCTACTTATTTCAATATGCTTTCAATTCTCTTCCACAGTTCAAGTGTCATCCACGAAAGTCACTCCTTTTGCTAGGCAGTGTTATCGTATACAATGGCCTTGCTCCCAGGCTTGGTAGGAAAGCTAATTATTTTGCAGTAACTTTTAATAAACTGTTGTTCAAACACCATTTTTAAAGCACAATGTACATTTCCAGGACTGCTTTTTTCACACGCACAGACATTTTAACACTCTATACACACAAAGCTTCACATCTTGACACAGACAACTATTTTTGAGTAATCTTTATCACCAGGCTAAAGCCTTCAAGAAAATAAGCTTTGCCAATCCCTCTCAGTAACAATCTATGGAAAATTTAACTTCTCTATGGTGGCCACTTTAGATGCTCTACTGTGCCAGTGAATGCCGTCTGGATCTACCAAAACTGAAATTTTGATCAGCAGCAGGAGGTCAACCTCTTTCAGAAATAGACTATTTATTTTCTGTGCCTGTTTCATTTGCCCTCAATTTCTAGTGATGGCTCCCACTGTTCACTTAAGCCTGAACAGACACAGCAAACATCATCCTTCTTAAAAAAAAAAAAAAAGACAATGCAAACTCTAGAATCCAGGAAATCACACAACATGACTGTGTCTATTTCTGGGCACCAAAATTTAAGAAAGGATGTCAACAATCTGAAACCCGTCTAGAGGGAAATGACCAAGATGATGAAGTGTCTCAAAACCAAGCCCTTTGAGGAATGGTTAAGGCAGCTGGGCCTGTTTAGCTGGATGAGAAAACAGAGAAGTGATACAATGGCTATCTTCAAAGATGTGTAAGAGTGCCATGTGGTAGAAGATGGAGCAAACTTGTTTTCTGCAGCTCTAGTGAGTAAGGCTCAAAATGAGGGTTTTAAATTAAAAGGAAGATTTCATCTAAACAAAAATGTCAAAATCCTTTTAAAGAAAACCACACACACAAGGGAAACTAGGCAAGCAGTTTTCCTGTCTCTCTCGCCATCCATCACCCAGTGAGGTGCACAGCCATTTCCACCCCCACCAGTGGAAAAGAGGGAGTATGATGGATTGCCAGCTTCACAGATAGGATCACTAGAGCTGTAAAAAGTGGAACCAATTGCTTTGGAAAGTGGTAGACTCTCTTGCACTAGAAATATTTAAAGATAAACTGGATAGCCACCTGTCAGAGATGCTTTAGCTTTGGATTCCATCACTGTCAGCGGTTGAACTAGACGTCCCTTCCAATCCTATAGTTTTATAATGCTATAGTTAAAAACTATGCCAACAAGAGAATAAAGAATCAAAAAAAGAAAGATGTTTGCAACCCAGACGTACCAATGGCCAGTTCAAAGTACAAAGACCAGAATCCTACTGCCGTTCATGGAAGGACTGTGCACATTGCCATGGATAACTGCAAATAGTTGATGTGATGCTCAATTACATTTCAGTCGCATGTCTGGTCATTTGTCAAAAGGTGCAAGCGAGATGCATCCCAGCAACTTATCAATTAGTGATGGCTAGTTAGGCAGTCCTTACCTGAACACCACCAACAGGATTCCACTTTTCACTGAAAACTTAGAATATTCATTTTATTTATTTATTTAAAATATTTTTACCCTCCCTTTCTCCTTTAAAAACCCCCCAATGTGGCTTAGAAAACAATATTTAAAAGTTAAAAACAATAAGGATACAAATATTGCAAAAGAATAAAAGAAATACCACACTAAAATGGTAAACAAAATCAACACCAAAAACACATACAAAGCAAAATACTGCCCTAATTTATGTTCAATAGCAATATCATATCCAGTCTTCAGGAGATTACTGTACTCTATTTCTTTTTGTTTTCAATAAGCAAGCCACAGTTTGTCTTCATTTTATAAATGTTTTATATTTATATTTTACATTTTATAACTTTTACTAAAAAAATGCAAATTAACATGTAGGGTTCCAAATACGTGAATGCCAATACATTGATCAGGAAGTTCCCTTTGAGCATGCATGCACACCAATATACCCTTGTTTGTTTCTGTGCAATGTGCAAAAAATCCATTTATAACTTTTCTATTATATACTGCTACCCTCTCTTCTGTGACATTGGTGCAAATACAAGCTTACGTTTTAGGAAAAGGATGCCTGAATGAGCATAGATTATAAAAGCACTTCAAGCTGATTTGAGAAAATGCCTACATTTTACATCCCCTGTGCCTTTAAGGAGCAGCCTGGAATCAACCCTATGAAGCTTTCCCCTCTCACTTTCATCTCCCTGCCAGGAACACTTTCCCCTGTTTAATTTCCCTGTAAGAGAAAGCCACCGGGAAATGAAGGCCAGTAGCAGAAATGTCATTGAGAAATAACAAGAGTCTTGTGACTCCTTAAAGAGTAATACATTTGATTTGCCATAAGCTTTTGTAGACTGCACCTCTCTTCTTCAGCTGCCAGTGGCCTGCAAGCCATGAAGGATTTTGGTAAATAAAGTGTGCCGGCGTTCAAGTACTACAGAAGTGTTGTTACTTTCTGCTGCCAAAGACTAAACTCCTCTGGCAACAAACTTCATTTTAAGAGGGGTTTTTTTTCCTCCCTTTACTTCCACCTTAAAAAGCAACCTGAAAGTTCTGTTAAGATCTAGAAAGAGATCAAAGTCACAGTGAACTTTTACTTTTTCAACACAGAAACAGATGCTGCTACTTTATCTCCTGAAAAATCTCAACTACTGACGGCTTCTGTGAAGTGCAAAACGATTCTCAAGAAGCTGACATGTTTTGATGGGTGGCTCTAGAGGTAACAGCCCAACTGTTACGGATTTTTGGGTGCAGAAATCATGCTCATTCCCCCTTTTCCTTAATAGTCGAGCTGGAGGCCTTGAAAGCCTGCTTACTATTTTCTTCTTATTGCTGTTGTATGCTGTCCAGTCACTTTTAATTCATGGCTGCCCAACAAACATCAGGGACCTCCAAAAGATTTTATCACGCAGCCGTACTCTAGTCTTCAAAACTCAATACTGTGGTCTCCTTTATCGATTCAATCCATCCATGTTCAATCTTCCTCTTTTCCCACTGCCTTCAACTTTTCCCAACATTATGCTTTTCCAGTGAAACTTCTTTTCTCATAAAATACCCAAAGTATTAAATAAATAAAAAAATAAAATAAAATAAAATAAAATAAAATAAAATAAAATAAAATAAAATAAAATAATAATAATAATAATAATAATAATAATAATAATAATAATAATAATAATAATAATAATAATAATAATAATAATAATAATAATAATAATAATAATATCATCCATGATCATAATTCAACATGGGCATGGCTAAAACTGAGGACTCTTAAGAAAGAAACCGAAGGCTTGATTTTTGCTGCACAAGAACAAGCACTCCAAACCAACGTGATAAAGGCTAAGATCCAAGGAATTAGTGCTAACAGTAAATGTCAACTGCCAAGAAAAAGATGAAACTGTATCACACCTCATCTGTGAATGTCCAAAGATTGCACAAAGAGATTACAAAGTTAGACATGACCGCGTGGCAAAATTAATGCACTGGTCATTATGCAAAAAATACAACTTGCCAGCCTCCAAAAACTCATGGTAAGGTGTCAGAAAATGAGGAAGTCAAGATCTTGTAGGATTTCTGGGTCCAAACGGATAGACACCTTGAACATAACACACCAGACATAGTAGTAATAGAATGAAGAGATGTCTGGATCATTGACATTGCAATTCCAAGGGATGCCAGAGTTCAAACTAAAGAACTGGAAAAACAAACAAAGTACAGAGACCTGGCAATCAAAACATCTCGCCTCTCGAAGAAACACACTTCAGTGATCCCCGTAGTCATCAGGACTTTGGGAACAATATCAAGAAATTTCACACAGTACTATAAGCAGTTGCAGATCTCAGAAATTACACCATCAGGGCTACAAAAAAACAGCAATATTAGGAATAGCATACATAATGTGCCAATATTTAACAGATACTTAGGTTTTTGGTTAAAACTTGTATCTGTTATATAATACCAGTCAATGTTTTTATAATTTTGACTGGGCCTGGTGCTTTTTAACAACAACAAACAACAACAACAACAACATCATCATCATCATCATCATCATCATCATCAATAATAATAATAATAATAATAATAATAATAATAATAATAATAATAATAATAATAATAATAATAATAATAATAATAATAATAATAATGTGCCATCAAGTCAATTATGACATGGCAATCCTTTCCAGGATTTTCTATGTACGGAGTACTCAGAATTCGATGATCATATAGCTTCAAGTTTATTCATTTGTCTTTCTAAAGAGAATACAGGCTTGATTTAATCTAGTACCCACTTTTCTGACTTTTTTGCTGTCCATGGCGCTTGCAACGTTTTCTTCTAACAACACACTTGGAATTAATCTAATTTTTTTCTCCTCAGCTTTCACCACTGTTCGGCTTTTACATATAAACACAATAACATTATCAGTACTAATTTAATCAGTCCAGAATTATGACTCTAATGTTGCTCTTGGGAGTATTTTTCTAACTGGACCAACACAGCTACCCAGGTTTTGGAAATGATAAGGTTGCTATTCTCTGCATTTGTTGTGCACAGCTGTCGTGCATCAGATCCATGGGATGGATTCCAGCAGTTCAGCACTAATATCCAACCAGCCCTGAGAATTCTTATGCAAATGCTCAGATGTCTTTGCTTTCACTCTGGACAATCATTAATCTATCTTTTATGCAAGCAGCCCTGGCTGCCCAGAAAAGGAATTGATGCATGGCAAGTGTTTGGTCCAAGAATACTCCTAAACTGTGAACCCAGTCTTCAGGGGGAGTGTAACCTCATCAAAACCAAGTACATTTCCCTCTAACATATATACCTGATGCAAAGAGAAGAAAATCAGAAAGCACTCATCAACAGTGGATAACTGAGATTTGCTTTGCTTTCTTTTTAACCCGGATGATAGGTTCTGAACAGAAGCAGTCTAAATGTAAAATGCGCTCCTGGACTTTCAGCAATTAGAGGTTTTGAGTCATCATCAACTTGGTTCCCAAATATTTTGGTGTAATACCTTTTCTAACTTTTGACAAACTTCAAAAACCTCATGGCTTTCTACCTCTCCTTTACCATCATCCTTAGTTTTAAATTAAAAATGAACATGAATAACTATTTTTAAAAAAATACTGTGCTGATATGTTTGAAGATTTTAAAAAATTGTTAGATCTGATTTTAAAAATACGTTGTGAAAATCTCAGCTTCAGTCACCTTGGAATTTTTTTATATTCCTTCCAACCCCCTTATTTGGGGATCAATGTCCTTTATTAATGGCCCACCAGATTTCTCCCAGACGATCCTTTTGGATTTATAGGCTGGTAGTTACTAGTATGTGTTGAATGGGAGAGGGACCTTCCTCAGGTTTAGAAATAGCCATATGACCAGAGTTTGACAAGTTAATTTTTGGACTACAGCTTCCAGATTCTAGAGTAAAAGTGGAAAGAATAACTTTTCTATGTCCCAGAAAGAACTGTATTATGATACATTCTGAAAACCAAGTTAAAGGATAGAACCTTCCCTTTTAGGTTAGCCTACAAATCTCGCCAAAAACTGCACTCACCAAATTATTCTCTGAAAAAACTACCATCTCTCATGTCATAGAATCATTGAATAATTGAGTTGGAAAGGGGATTTACGGCTGTCAAGTCCAACCCCCTACTAAAGGCAGGAATCCAAATCAAATTATATCTGACAGATACCTATTCAATTTTCTTTTGAATGCCTCTAGTGTTGAAGCGCTCACCACCTCATGCATTACTGGCTCCACTGTCGTACTGCTCTAACAGTTAAGAAGTTTTTTCTGATATTCAGCCTAAATCCGGCTTCCTTTAACTTGTGCCCAGTATTACATGTCCTGCACTGTGGGACGATCAAGAACAGACCCTAACCTTCCTCTGTGTTATTACTTTTCAAGTATTTCAAAAAGGCTATCCAATCTCCCCTCAGTCTTCTTTTCTCAAGGATAAACATGTCCAGCTCGTTCAGTCTTTCCTCACAGGGCTTAGTTTCCAGTCCCATGATCATCCATGTTGCCCTCCCCTGAACTTGTTCCAGTTTGTTGGCATCCTTCTTAAAGTGTGGTGTCTAGAACTGGACACAGTACTCTAGATGAGGCCTAGCCAGTGCCAAATAAAGGGGGACCAGTATTTAACAGGATTTGGAGACTACTTTTCAGTATAGCTCTGTCTAATATGTCTCCTTCACTTCTTCGATTCAAACAACAGAAACCTTTGATGTATACTAAAATACTCTTAAATTTTAATCATCTTGCCTATGTTATGTAAACAGGAATAAGAGCAATAAGATTTTTTTTTCCTCATCTATAACCAAGTCCCAGGGTGCCTCCAGAAGAAGGGAATGGTAAACCACTTCTGTGTATTCTCTACCTGGAAAATCTTGTAAAGGGTCACCATAACTCAGAACTGACTTGACAGCACATGATTATTATTTATTTTAATGTGCTGAAAACATCATATTATATCCATGTGTTGAGAAAGCACTCTTATTTAATCCAACATACATTCCAAGATCAAGTCTGACACCAGCAGTAAGTTCTGGAGCCAAATTCTTATTCCTAGTTCATTTGAGAACAGCTGTGGAAGCATGACACTCTTGCCCTGAATTTCAAAATGTTCGCATTTGAGGAATCAAAGTGTCTACACCTTATGAGGAGCAAGGCCTGAATGGGACTAGTTGAAACAATCAGGGGCATTTAAATTTGCTATTTAAAATTGTTCTGTGAATCTGCTTTTAAATTCTAAGGCAAAATTGCACATACCCTTACAGAAGGTCTGCAATTTAAAAAGAAAAATAGAAGAGAGAACTTAAAATAACAGAGAAAATCAAATATAAAGATTTTACTGTCAGCATTTAGACCAGACCTGCAGAGTCTATGACCCACCAAGCCTTCTGCCATATACAGTGATCTTCCTAGTGCTTACTTTTGTTGCCCAGAGGAAAGCAGGAAAAAAATAGTGGAGAATTATTGACCCCTCATGGGCACCGTACTTGAGTCTGCTTGATGGTCAGGCTTTCATGAACAAACTTACAAGGGCACAGAAGCTGTGCACATATTTTAAACCTGCATTCTGAAAAGTCTGCCAAGGACTATCCAGTGTTTACCAGGTGCCTTGAGCACTTGGTATGCGGAAGTTAAAGTGAGTGAAGCAGTAAATTTCCATTACCAAGGGATGTCAGTGAAAGCTAACAGTTTTCATGCATTGCAGCTGAGGAAACATTAACGTGAACCACAATAATGGGGTGATTCATCAAGAAAAGGTAATCTGGGCTGAAGGATGCCAGCCAGCAGCATCCAGAAAGTTCCATTAAAGGAGAATTTTAAAGCTCCCCTCCCACAAACTATCTCTATCTGCCCTTCAGCTTCTACGTGCGTGAGACATGGTGAACACGTCACAACCTCCAATACCGTACCCCATCCTCACTCCCCATGGCAAAGTTCTGCCCAGCAATCACACCCATGGGAGTGGTAAAGAAACTATATCACATGGAGATGCGTGATGACATCATCCCACCCTACCCTTTCCCATACCCCCATTCAGTTTTGCATGGAAACAAAGGAAGGTGTTTCATATTGAGACAGATTTCTGAGTCATTTGGCAAGGCACATGGCATGTTCATATGCCACAAGCCATGGTTTGTGTTAACCATGGTTTGTTGCTTAAATCATATACTACTCTGCAGATGAACGAGATGTAGTTTATTTTTACCAATTCTGGCTTGTTTCCCTCCCCTGTCCACTTGTCAGCTTCTCTTTCATGTTGAGCAGACAAGCATGCAAAAAGAGACAAGCCACAACTGAGGATTCTAACATCAGATCATGCAATGGTTTTTAATAAGGCAGAATTTACAACTATGCAATGGATTCAGATTCAGGTTCAAACCACAGCTTGTTATAGCTATACCGCAAGTAGATTCATATATCGCAAGAAACCAGAGTTCAGCAAAATGCACTGTGGGTGGTCATGATGTGTGAACAGCCTCACTGCTCTAATTAGCAACAATTCTTGAAAGGACTCTGGCCAAGAATCTTTTCTACCATCTACACCTGATCACATTTTATTCGTAGGTTAAAGGTTCAGCCTACAGAATGAGCTCCTACTGATAAGCAATGGCTCCTATCTCGGCGTCTGCTTTGGAAAGCTTGACTTAAACCCTTAGAAGTAATCTCACAGCTACACTCTTTCCTTCTGTTATATTCTCTTCTGCTCTGGTCACACCTCATCTAGACTACAGTCTCCAGTTTGGGGCACCACCATTTAAAGAAGGCTATTGAGAAGCTTGAATGTGCCCACAGGAGGACAACCAGAATGGTAAAAGGTTTGGAAGACAAGGCCAATGAGGAAAGGCTGAGGAAACCTGGGATGATTATTTTGGGAAAGAGAAGGCTGAGAGGAGATATGAGAGCCATCTGCAAGTATCTGAAGGGCTGTCACATAGAAGATGGAACAGCTTGTTCTTTGCAGCTCAAGTGGACAGGACCAGAAGTAATGGCTTGAAGTTATGAGAAAGGGAATTTTGACTAAATATTAGGGAGAAGGTCAATGCATCTTGCATCCATCACCAGGAAAAGTTAGGATGTTTTCATAAGTACAAGAGTGTGAGAAGCGTTTCAGAAAGTGATCCAACTTAGCTGGTGCAGCAGAGTGGGGGCTATTTTGTCACCCCAAGAAATACTGGTGCTATTGTAAAACAGGGATCTTTGAAAAGAAAAAGAATCATAGAATCACAGAGTTGGAAGAGATCACAGGGGCCATCAAGTCCAACCCCCTGCCATGCAGGAACTCCATCAAAGCACTCCTGACAAGATGGCCATCCAGCCTCTGCTTAAAAACCTCTAAAGAAGGAGACTCCACCACACTCCAAGGCAGCATATTACACTGCCAACCAGCTCTGACTGTCAGGAAGTTCTTCCTGAGATTCAGGTGGAATCTCTTTTCCTGTACTTTGAAACCATTGCTCCTTGTCCTAGTGTCTGGAGCCGTGGAAAACAAACCTGTCCCTTCCTTGACATTACATCCTTTCAAATATTTAAACATGGCTATCATGTCCCCTCTTAACCTTCTTTTTGTAAGGCTAAACATTCCCAGCTCCCTAAGCCGCTCCTCATAGGACATGGCTTCCAGACCTCTGACCATTTTGGTCGCCCTCCTCTGGACACGTTCCAGGTTGTCAACATCCTTTTTGAACTGAGGTGACCAGAACTGGACACAATACTCCAGGTGAGGTCTGACCAAAGCAGAATAGAGTGGTACTATCACTTCCCTTGATCTAGACACTATACTCTTATTGATGCAACCAAGAATCGCATTGGCTTTCTTGGCAGCTGCATCAAAGTGCTGACTCATGTTCAGTTTGTGGTCTACTAAGACTCCTAGATCCCTTTCACAGGTACTGTTGTCTAGCCAGGTGTCTTCCATCCTATATCTGTGCAGTTCATTTTTTCTGCCTAGGTGTAGGACCTTACATTTCTCCCCGTTGAAATTCATTTTGTTAGTTTTGGCCCAGGACTCTAATCTGTTAAGGTCATTTTGAATTTTAATCCTGTCCTCTGGGGAATTAGCAACCCCTCCCAATTTGGTATCATCTGCAAATGAAGTTCCCAACGTCTCCCCCCCCACACACACACACACTATTTTCTCGTCCTCTTTCTTTTTGCATGCATGGGTGGGCAACTTGAGTAGACCAAAGGCCACTTTTTCAAACTGTACTGCTGTCTGGGAATTGAACTCTCAACCTGGAGTAATCAAAGTGAGGAACGTAGTCAAAGTAACTAGATTTTAAAATAGTTTTTTCATTTAAAAAAACCCCAATTGTTTCTTTCTTTGTTTGTTTATCAGATGTTGAAATAAATCAGTAAATAAATACATATTTATTTAAATACAATAAAATTTAATAAATTTAAATACAATAAAATTAAGAAATCTCCAAATATAGGCATATATCTTTCATTAAGAAGTGACAAATACAAGCGTTTTCTTTTAAAAACATTTTCAATTTGTAGAACAATTTATTTTCTGAAAACCAAATGCTTTCCTTTCAGCTAAGTCAATGAATAAAATCCATTCACCAATTTTAAAATGTATTTCTGTATGTGTGGGGAAATTGTGTAAAATTGGCTACATGAAATTACAATTCGTGGACAATATATTAACCTGGGAATGTGCCAGAAGACCAAATGGAGGAAATCAAACGTGCCCTCTGTCACTGTGATTGCCAGGAAGAATTGGCCAGAATATTGGCCAGAATGCCTTTCAATGGGGACTGGTCTATGGCTCTCCTATTTATCCAGGCTATTGGTTAGTTCAAAGCAGGCTTTGATATGTGTGTTAGGCCTCACTGGGAAAGTACTCTGCTGGAAGGTGTGATAATTAGTACTGCAGGATGAAGGCCCATTATGCTTGGGGACACTTGAAAAGGATTAGCAGCAATGACAGGTGATTCAAGCATCTGTAACATCAAGCATTGTTCTTTATACGTAAAGTGAGAGAGATTTAGAGAGACAGAAAGAGAATCCATGTAAGGACAAATTTCAATGGTTCTGCCTACACTTGAGGAGACTCCATTCAGGTATGGGTAAGGAATAAGTAAGAAAGCTAGGTTAGCTAGAACTTTCTTATTTTCCTAAGTGTGTACCTTCTTTGAGAGGCTCCAAGACTGGTATTGTCACTTCCTATGACCTTGTCCTATTTTACCAAGGATCTTTTAAGTAACTTTCACCTTTTTACTTTTTGTAACCATTTTAGCCTTTCTCTCTTTTTTTGCTGAATTCATTGGTATACAGCAAAAGTGGAAGCAATTTGGGGAAGGATAGAGCACATGCCAGCAGTGACTGCAGCTAAGAGCATGGGGTGGGAGCCACATCCAAGTGGGAAGGGGCTGGTGCTCTTCTTAACAATTCTTAACATTTTCCCACCAAGGCAAAGCACATCTCAATTCTCATAACACAGAAACAAGTCGTGGTGCAACAGCCTCTGAAGTTGCAAAGCACAGCTTAGTTCTGTTGGACAAAACCACATCTACAGAACAGCTTCCCAGGCTGAAAAAGCACAGTTCAATTCTACAGAACAGAGCCCTGCCATAATCTGAGGGCGCTGTGGAACAATCCAGCACAAAAGCCATGGCTGATGGCTGTCATGTCTTCTCAACTGCACACACGTAGAACTGACATCAGGGTTTTCTTCAGCAGGCAGCTGACAACAGAACCGGTTCCCTGAACTCAGCGTCTGCTCTGTGGCCTGGAAGAAATCCTGTACTTTGTACCCTTTACCAATTTATGCCTTAGTAGGAACTTCCTCAATAGCAAACTCACCCTGTAATTACTGGATTATAAAAATGTTTCACTAGCTACCACAGATGAATGGATGACAGCAATGAAGCACCACATAAATGTTTTGCTCCTCCTTGGCTTAAAGAGAAAAACATAACAACTGAAACCCAGAGCCTTGAGGCCTTCCCCTTTTTTTTTCCACCAGAGCTTCTGCAACCACAAGCCATGTGAGGAGGCAACAACAACAGAAGCAACAGCTGAAAGGAGTAAGTCTACAGTCCAAAAAGGGGAGCTGCTGAGCACTTCTAGGTGCTTGTAAAACCCTGGTTACACAATCCCATTTCTAACATTTCAGGTGATCAGAATAGGGTTAAAATGAACAGCCAGCCATTTCATCTGTACCAGCCAACTGTGGTATGTTATTCCTGTTTGCAAGCAACAGTCTGAGGAAAAAGTCTCCAAGGACTTCATGCGAGAGTCTCTGCTTGGAGCAGGAGATCTCATTTTCAGACTGCCCTTCTTCACATGAGGAGACTTGATGATACAGGGAGCAGGATTAACCCACTCCTTCTTCTCACACATTTATTTTTAAACACTACTTTGTACACCTGAATAGGGTTTAAATAGCTTTGGGATCAGTGGGCATTTGGGACCAATGGTTTCTTTTCACAGGTCCTAGCCTCAACGTAATTCAGAAGCCCCCCCCCTCTTCCCCTTGCACACAATTAGACCCATTTCCAGGTTGGGGGTGACTCCTAGCCAGTCATTTCCCATAAACATCCTCCCGTTTGCCTTTAAAACACAGGACTGGAATCAGTGTTTGATCTAGGTTTGCAGGACCACAGCTAACCACAGCTGGCCTGCTCAGATGAAATGGCCAACTGGGGTTTGCTTCAGAGCAGGAAAGAAGCAGGTCAGGAAATCACCAATAAAAGGGGAGAAGGAAGGGGGTGTTTACATGCCCAAAGGCCTTGTCAGGCTTATTCACCACACATCAGACCCCTTTAATGCTTGTCTTAACAAACCACTAATTTTCAGTCTTAGGGCAGTGGTTCTCAACCTTGGGTCCCCAGATGTTCTTGGACTAAAACTTCCAGCCTTCACCACCAGCTCTGCTGGCCAGGATTTCTGGGAGCTTTATTCCAAGAACATCTGGAGACCCAAGGTTGAAAACCACTGTCTTAGAAGGTTAGAAGAAGGTCAACATGCATTAAAGGGCAAAATCCAATGTCAGGTGATGGAATCAGTCACTTTTGGGGACTATAAGACCCAGAATCTCAAAACCACTAGCCATGCTGGCTGGAGGGATTTCTGAGAAATAAAAAGGGAACATCTCTAGAAGGAACTTTCTGCCATCCCATTCCTCCCCCATTTGTTCTCTTAAGGTTTCCTCAACTTCTCCACAAAACATATTTGGTTGTGGTGGTTATGTGGTTATCTGTGGGGAGGGGGCACCAGGAATAACATTTTTCCTGGAAACCACAACAACACTGATATGACTCCATCCATCAGATCTTCCATCAGTCTTCCCAATCTACAAATACTGAAGTCCAATACATAACGCTAGAGGATGCTAGCCAAAACCTTTGAGTATTACCATACAGTCCAGAAAATAGAGACACTTCCTTCTCATTAAAACTGATAAAGTGGAACCAGGCTTGGCATAGCAATATCTAGGCCATGTAGCACATCAGATGATGTGCAAGTGCCGCTCTATGCTTCTGTTCTATCCATGCATAAAATGCCCTTCTGCCAGCAACCTGGACCCACTAGTTCAAGGTTAAGTGGAAAGCATCAGAGCTTAAAAAATCTGTGTGCTAGCTGAGGGATTTTACAATTCCAAAACACAATTTTCCCAAACACCAGAAAACAGGCATGCATCCACTAGTGATGCTGGCTGATATATTCTGACAGCTGGAGTTAAAAAAGAAACTAACTTTTCTCATCCTTCTCTATGCTCTCTGGATCTACATGGAGGTTCCAGACATCCCTGTGGCAAAGATAGTTTATATATTAGAGTAAGTCAACTGTAGCTAGTGTTGCTGGGCTGCAACTCCCATCATCCTTCACCACCAGCTGGCTTGCCAGGACTGATGGAAGCTGTAGTCCAGCAGTACCCAGAAGGCCAGAATCATCCACCATTGTTAAACTGGGTGATCAAAGCACAGGTGAAAAAAAGGTGTCTTATCTCTGCAGTTCAAAAAGGGAAGCTGGCAGCTGGGCTCAGATACTATTGTTGTTGTTTTCAACTACTTCAAGAGTCATAACTTTTTTTCACTCTAGGAGAAGAGTCATAAAACACTGACCCTTGCTAAGAATCCAGTTAAAGGAGACGGGAAGCGTAAATGGAAAACATTTCAAGGAGCTTTCCTAGCTGTTACAGACAACGTGACTTGTCTGTTTGCAATTAAAAAGTTTTGGCTGGTTTGCAAAATCCCAGAGGGACACTGTGACAGCAAGGCCATATTAGTTTTCAATTTCTAAGGCAATGTTTTCAAGGTTTTGGGACAGTATCAGTTGGAGTCTCTATCGCCATTCCTCAGAGGACAGAGCAATCCTGGGCCTAGACATCTCTGCTAGAGCAATATGGGTGGAATAGACTTTCACTGGATTCAAAAGTCCCAGCAGAAATAGCATTTTGTGTGTGTGCCCCTTCTAAGACTTGTTGCAAGAAGAAACCCACCTCAGATTGAGAAATCACATGTTTACAAGGGCTACAAGGCATTTGGGAAGAACAGAATATTTACCAAACCATGCTCCCATTTTGAAGGGCAAGTTACTTGAATATGTGTAACTGGGGGTGGGGGGGGGGGGGGAAGGCATACGCGTGTTACTCAAAAGGAAAAGCTGTGTATCTTAGATTAAATATAAATAAATGCACACATTTGGGGGAAAAGTGCACAAACGTCAGTACAGAAAGAAAGAAATTCATGACCAGATAAGAAAAAAGGACAGAAAGAAAAGGCTGATTGGAGAAATGCAATGGAATCAAAAGTGAAAGATGAATATATCCTTCACTAACAACAATGTAAAACTTTTAAAAAATTCTCTAAAAGCAGATATTCCTCTGCATTCCAGATTTTAATGAAGAACCGTTAGTTGAAAACAGATGGGGTATAGTAGTGCTTGAAAAATTAGCAGATTTGTTCTTATTTTTCTGAATGCTTTAAATAAAAAGATCATTTTCCTCCCCACAAACTTGCAAATAATTTGAACACAGAGGAAAAATTAGCAGATGCATTTATTGTTGTGGAAACAATTCTCAACTGGCATAGTACAATAAATACAGAACACATGCATTTTGCTAGGGAAAGAAACAGCTGTGAAAATCGTACACAACACAGGCTTTATATTGTGCCTGGTGGTTATAAGTGGAAAAGGCTGATAACAGTATGACTCCAACTGGACCAGGGTAATAACAAGATGTCCTGCACAAAGCATGAAATGGGGTGTAACATTTTCTGAAATGGAAAACTTTTCCATAGCAACATTTTTCCATGGAAATTTTCTCCAATTTCAGAAGTGTACTATTCATTAAAATTAATTAAAAGCGAAATGAATAGATACAAGTCAAAACTGGGCAACTGGAATGGGTGCAATGGGATACAGAATCCCACTACTTTATCCATCAGCATAATGAAATTGATGTAACTCTCACTGGTAAATTAATGTAACTTTAAGAAACTAATGTAGGAATTTACTGTTGCATGACTCAATCCACAACAGTAAATGCTTACACTGACATCTTAACATGTGGCAATTCCCAACATTATTTATGCCAACTACTTTACGCTGATGTAAAAATTTACTGATTTTGGCCACGAGCAGTTGATTCTAAAATCAAAATTATAATTCACTGCCTGAAATCCTATTGCTGTAAGTTAAGTCATGTAAAGCTGATGATATCATCTGCCATGGAAATTCTTCAGAAATAAAACATTTCCAACTTCTCCAAAAGTCCGAAGGTTCCCGTGGAATCCCTTTCATCTGGAAGCTCTGAGGGCTGAGGGATGGGAGAAGAAAGTCTTTAATTACTGAAAATCATTAGCATTGGGATGACTTTACTGGCCATGCTGATTTTGGTGATTAAAGACATCCCTCTCCCAACCTGCAGCTCCAACAGCTTTGTGACAATGAGATAATTCTACCTTCTGGGAGAAACTGGAAGTGTCAAAAAAAACAAAATAAAAAAAAAAACATCATAGCTGGTGACATCATCAGCCTTATGTGACATAACCTACACAACAGGATTAAAGTCATAATTTTCCAGAGTCAAGCAAGTGGGGATTCATTTTGGCTGCACGGATCGAAGGCATTGCTAATAGTGGGTTAAGGGCTGTACATGTCATCAACATAAGCACTTTCTCTTTGTCTATCTTTCTCACCCACATACACACAATCACATTGCAGGGAAGGGGACTTTTAACCTTAACCTCAGCTGTTCCTACTCATGATTACTTACAAAAGCTCTGAATCTCCTTAGATATGACATTTCAATAACATCAAGAGCATTAGATTGGTTGCTAATCAAATTTTTCAGTTCAGCTACCTTTTGTTCTTGAATGTGTGGATATTTACGCAAGCTAACATGATACAAGTCAAAACTGGGCAACTGGAATGGATGCAATGGGATACAGAATCCCACTACTGTTTTTATCTTTGTTCACTGTTTTTTTAAAATATTTATTCAGACTAAATAGAAAATACAACAACTGCTACATCAAAAGAATACTGTATTCCAAATCAGAGCTGCACAGATTAAAAAGGAGCCCACTTCTATAATTTCCTGGATAAGCCTGAGCATCTTTAAGTGGGAAACGATAACTTGTTTGGTACTGGGATCCATGGTGGGCTCAAGGGATTTAAGTTAACACTTTTGTGATACCTCAGCAGCTACCACAAGATGCAACCATTTTGAGGCACTACATGACAATTAGACTAAAAATTAATGCATTAAACTAAGTAATGGAGAATGGGCCCATAGTGAAGAATACATGTTGGTCAGCTAAGCCAAAATTCTCATGGAGATGCACTACACTAGGTCAGACCATGCTGTCCACCTGAGCTTCATACAACACTTTTCTGGACTACAAATCTCAGAATCCTCCAATCAGCACACCCAGGTCCCCAGGATTCTGAGAGTTTCAGTCAAAAGAATGGTCCAACATTGCCCACTCTGAATGTTAGCAATGCCTCAAGACCTCAGAGAGATTCTTCTCTGCCCTACTGCTCAATTTTTATTAGCCACACACATGTGAAGCAGACTGTGCTGCCAGGGGAATTCTGGGATCTGTGGTTCCAAAATCTGGGCAACTAGAATAGAAACAAGACTACATACATCCTGATTCACACTTTTTGGTTGACTATCCCTGGGAATCATCATTATGTGCCATCAAATCAATTTTGATTCATGGTGACCCATTTCAGGGTTTTCAAGATAGAGAATACACAGAAGTGGCTTCCCAGTTTCACATGCTGTTCCTTGGGTTTCCCGGGAGACTACAGAGTATCTGAACACAGAAAGTTAAACTAGATAGGCATTTTAAACCCCAAACATGCAGGATGACCAGAATGAGTTTGGGTGTGTGTGTGTGTGCAGTTAGCCACCTTACTTCTAGCAACACACAGCACGAAATTTGTGCTTTAGAGCCTGTTTCTCCAACTTGCCCCTTCCATCCAGTTTGATATGCGCAAAACAGGGTGGATTTGATTTTAATCATGATTTAAATTTTAAAAATCAGATTTTCTTGACAATTTGAATTTTTTTAAAAATCATTTTTTGTTTTAAATCGTGATTTAAATTGAGATTTAAATCAATATGATATATTTTTAAAAATCATTTATTTTTATCAACCCAGATGCAAAAACAGGCATCATCCATGTGAACCACTATCAAAATTGGACTGCATTGGGATGGTAGTATGTATCTAAGAATCTGGGATATTATCTAACAAGACGACGCAAAGAAAGATGCAAGAAAATCTTAAAATTAAATCAGGTTAAAAGCAGATTGCGTAAGGAAGTCAGTTTAAGAAAACTGGAAAGGCGGGAGGACACCTCAGTGCTGAATTCATGTTTTATTCACAGCTAGAAATGCCCCACTCATTTGCAAACAAGAGGAAAACTGAACTTGTTTTCATACAGCTATAAAACAGAAGTGGTTTACAGTAACAATTCCTAAATGTCAGATTTGGTCAGGGCTTTGGATAATGAGTAACTCAAGTAGGGTGGAAAGGACTACAATCTGCGGCAAAGCAGCCTTCGTTCCTTGATCTGGGTAAATTACATTTCAAGTACATTTGTACTGAAATCACTCTGTGTAATTTTCTTCTACAACATTAACTGTCCAGCTCCTTCTGCTGTAGTTTAAGAAATATGCCCTTCTTTTCTCCCACATCTGCCTCACCCTCACCAAGGTTTGAGATCCTGATCCCATCCTTGTTTAATCAGAATATATCATTTTCCAAAAAAAAATAAAAAAAAAATGCCAAGGTTAGTCGCATTGAGTGCCTGGTTATATGTATGTAAAATCAGAGTAGTGAAAAACAGCTGTGATTTCAGATGTTTTTGGACTTTGGATAGTGGGAATCCATTCCCTACCATGGACTTATTTTAAACAATAAATATTTTTTTAAAAAAAATCTGTGGGAGTTCTAAGTGAAAAGCATCTGGAGGGACACAGTTTCCCACCTTCTGGATTAGTCTCTTATTTAGACCAAGGTTGGAAAAGTTACTTCTTAAACTAGAACTCCTAGAATACCATCTTGGCTGGATTTTCTTTTGGACATCTGGGTGTTGTAGTTTCAAAATGTCAAGTCTACTTTATAATAATCAGACTACACATATGGGCAGGACCTGGACCATAGTTATTATTTTATACACAATGTCAGATTCCTAAGAAACGAATGGTGGTGACAATAAATGAGCAAAACTAACTCGTATTGTGCTCCACTTCTGCCAGCTAAAGGTGAGCAGAAAACAGTCACTGCTCATTGATAAAGACCACACAGGTTTGGAGGTTCAAGCCGCAGCATCTTCAGGTAGATAGGGCTAAGAAAGAATCCTGCCCTGAATCTCTAGAGATCTGTTGCTGTCCATCAGCGTTAACAATACTGGGACAGATGGCATGACTCTGTATACAGCAGATTCCTGTGATATACATGGGGATGCAAATTATCATAATGTTTTATCTGTCAACTGTTCCAGCTTCAGAAATGTATTTGAAATCTCATCCACATATTTGTAACAGCCTGGCCTGGCGTCCCTGAGTCCATCGTTTTTAAAAACCCAGGTCATCAGGAACTTGAATCCTCTGTCAAATACGATACATACACCACCATCTCTGTTGGTAAGGCAACTTAACTACCATGTACAGTATATGCTTATGGATTCTTCTCAAGAGCACACAGAGCAAGACTTGAGGAAGCAGAAGCACTAGAATGTGTACCTCCAACCTTTCAGTGGAACCGTAATTCCTAACCTGGAGTCACTAGATGTTCTTGGACTACAACTCCCAGAAATTCTGACCAGCACAGCTTCTGGGAGTTTTCATTCAAGAATATTTGGGGACCCCAGGCTGGGAACCACTGCAGTAGAACAATATCAAACCTAATAATACCAAACCCTGAAATGGCACATGGCAGCATTCCAAACTCCGCAGGCCAAGCAATACACAGAACTGGGACTGTGGGAAGCTCCTCTGTGGTGGCAGAAGCCTACTATATGATGCTCAACGAGATAAAAGTGCAGGGAGCTACCTTATAGTCACACATCTCTTCAAATAATGTGTACTTGGACACAAAATGAGAAGATAAGACTCACTGGAAAAGACAATAACGTTTGGAAAAGTTGAGTACAGCAGGGAAAGAAGAAGACCAGATACAGGATGGACTGACTCAGTAAAGGAAGTTACGGCCTTGAGCGTGAAACATCTGTGCAGGGCTGTTAATGTTACAGCTTTTTGGAGGTCACTCATTTATAGAGTTGTCATAGGTCAGAAGCACACTAAGGACAACACACCTTCCAAAGGGTCAGATAATCAGTCTACCTCACTAAATATTTTTGACACAGACTGACAGCAGCTCTCTGGCACCTGAGGATTCTTCATTTATCGTACCTGGAGTTCACAAGAATTGAACTTACAATCTTCTCCATGCACGCCGCATGCCCTACCAATGCTACAGCCGCTTACTAGTACCAACAGTGGCTCCCAGGGCTTGCTCTGGAGATGCTGCCGCATTGCCTATGAACTCATAACCCCGTTTCTTCACAAGCAGGAGTCCCTTTTTGAACCTCTAATACAGACCTGGGCAAAGTGCGGCCCGCGGGCCACATATGGCCCGTGAGCCGCTCCTGTCCGGCCTGCCGGTCGTCGCTCCAGTCTGGCCCGATACCGCAAAAAAAACTCTTTAGTATTTGTGAAGATTAACAAGTTTAAAATAAAAACAATCATAACATCACTGTTTCATTTTATTTTTAAGTAAAGTTGGTTCGGCCCCCGAACACAGTTCAGATTTTTCATGTGGCCCCCCTATAGAAATTAATTGCCCACCCCTGCTCTAATAGTTGGTTGAATTGTGTAACATAATTTGATTTATATCCTGGCTATCTCCCAGACTGGGAACAAATTAATGCTCAACAAAACTGAAACAGATAACAGATTAAAAACAAGTACAGATTGAATACATCTTGTGTTAAAAAGCAATTCGATAATCATTCAACCATTATTAATAATTAAATAACGGTAATTTTAAAACACTACTGAATTAACGACCATTTAAAACACAGTCCTAAAAAAACAAAAAGAAGCATGGTGCAAATCAATTAAAATACCTCTTTATAAAAATTAATTGCCCAAAGCCTATTAAAATAAAAGCAGGAAAACAACAGGGAGAGCTTAACCTTCCCTGGAAGGGATTTTGGGATTCTGAAACCAGTTCCCGCTCAGAATTCTTTTTGTTCCACTGCGGAAATCATCTTAGCTATCGCTTCTTCTTGTGGTGAAGGAGAGGGCAGGAGATCCACTGGAGATCCCTCCGACGCCATGTTATAGACCTCAGGCCTTTCTCGAGGAGGGCCCTCACTGGGTTCTGCAGCTTTAAAGTAGTCAGAAATGGGTTTAGGGAATACAGAAAGTGCTCTGTGCTTACCCGCCAGATCTTGTAGCATGCTATGAAAATGAAATCAGCAGAATTATATTGATTTTCGGGAGGTTTCAGGGGCAGGTTAGGCAGAGCTCTGTCTTTAAGCAGCCGTTCCTTTCAGTGTTGGTGCCACGCTCCCCCCCCCACCAATTCCCACTCAAAGGAGGAGGTGCCCATACATTTTTCCTGGCACAGCCTCACTTATCATATCTCAAAGGGAACGGCTGAGAGGGATCTGGGGCAAAGTACCAAACAAAGATGAAGGTTGCAAAAGAATTAACTTAGGACAAAGTCTTGCAGGAGGGGGGAAATATGCTTCAGAACAGAAGTGATATTTGACTGACTAAACAGTCCTGGTCAATTCTAATATTCCGATTTCTAGCTCGAACACAAAGATACATTTTAATATGTAAATCACTCCTTTAAAATTTTTGAGAAACTGCGGAGCTATGCAAGTGAAGTATACAGAGAACATAGTTAAGAATATTAAGATATATTTCATCTTTCCTTTTCTGCCCTTTCTCAAGTTTCTAGTCCTTATGATATATACAAATCCCTAAAAACACTCAAATTAATCCCAAGAGCAGTGTGCAACAGGAATCAAATCAGAGGTTTTGAAGGGAGTGTTTTTTTTGCTTTCTAGCAGCAAGATCAAAGACAGTAGTAGTAGTAGTAGTAGTAGTAGTAGTAGTAGTAGTAAAATAAATAAATGTCTAGGTGGGACATAAGATTTTAAAGATTCCTTACAGCATCCTTACACATATACGTCTACTGAATATACTAAAAAACAAGTTATAAAAACTTGTTTTCCTCCTCTTTCTCTACCAGCACCCTCCTGACCAGCAGAGAAAATGGCACATGGCCATGTTCTTGAGAAATTTTCTACAGAACACCACAAAGATCAAATGTTCCTCTTTAATCCCACTTCTTGTGGAGATGTTGACCTTCACGGCATCTTTCTTTAAAAAGCACTAGAATGTACTTTTTCAAAAACTAGAAAAGTCTTCTACTTCCAACACACACACACACACACACACACACACTTTTTGCAAGTGCTCTGAGATCCACCAACCTCAGACAGAGAAAAAGGCATATTATTCTTCATTTACTGCATATTCTGCCTTTCTCCCAGTGAGAAACATGACTGAAAAACAGACACAGATTAAAACACAGTGAGTTTTGACAGAAGAACAAAAATAAAACATTATATTCAAACACGAATGGAATTAAAAGCAATTTAAAAGCATGTCAGAGTCACTAACCAGCACACAGTTTTGCAGTGAATACTGCTTGAAGCCAAAGGAGCATCACAAGGAACAGAGTTACAGGGTGGCCCTTTCCTAACTACAGTAAGGAATCTCTCCAAGACAGAGGGCCAAGTGAGACATGGGCCTTAAGTGGATAACAGACACGTGATCGACAGCTCTTTTATTGCCCTATGAACTGGCAGCATCCTGAGTGCATCTTTCAGAGCTTGGGAAAGGTGTTTGATTGATTGATTGATTGATTGAGAACTGCAATTCCCAGATGAGAGCTGTCCCTGCTGTTTGGGGGATTCTGGGAGCTACAGATCAAGAAAGCAACAATGCATGTGTTGATTTGTGTTTTGGGGCGGCAGCTTCTAGAATTCTTTCTTGGGAATTCTTGGAAAATTCTGTGAGATGCATCCCAATTCTGGGAACTGCAGTACTAAAACACAAATTTACACACACCTAAAAGCAATTTTACCAAGCTCAATTCAGAGACTAAATCTTGCCCTTCAATCAAACAGTCTGCAAATGTCAGAGGAACCACACACACTATAACTAGCTAGTCAGTCTCTGCACGTCCTTGGACAAAGGATAAGAAATTGGCAGCTTGTCTCAATTTAATTCATGACTGGACTGACACGTGACCTGAAGCAGGAATTCCCCAGCATGCACAATTAACTTAGGTACTATACTATACCAGCTCCCCTCATCAAGGGCAGCTCATTTTTCATGGTTTGGCAAAGCTCTCAAAAAGCTCAAGAGAAAACGCTTTTTTTGCAAAGTTAAAAGGTTCTAAAGTGAACTCCTGAAAAAGCCAATTCTGTACCACAACCTTCCTTGACTCTGCACCTTCTTTATATTGCACTAGAACTACCATCATCTCTAGCCACTTATACCAGCTAGGCTGATGGAAACCGTAGTCCCAACACCGGGGGGGGGGGGAGGTTGGGTAAGACGATTAATTGATTGACTGACTGATTGATTGATTGATTGGCCACCTTTCTCACAATGGTGAGTTTAAGTACTGGTGTAGAACTGGGACAGTTTCCTTGGAATTCAATCGAAAGGAGAGATAACCTCTTCCAGTGGTTTCATGTTCATGTTAAATATCATAAGGAACAAAACAGAAGCCTGAGGAACACCACAGGACAAGGGCTAGGGCACAGAACAGGAACCTCCCAGCACCACCTTCTGACGTCTCCCTCCAGGAAGGAAGAATCTTTTCTTTTCTGCAGCCTCTGCAACAGAATAGGCCTTGAGAGGAGCTCTAGAGACCATGTTTGACTGGATTCACTCTGAGTTTTCCGCCATCATCACTCTCTGTCCCACTTGTTTCATTGCTGCCAGCTCCCTGGTAAACCAAGGGGCTCACATGACTCTATTGGAAGGGATGCTTAGGAGCAATTGTGTCCCACAGTCCTGGCCGTTTCCCCATTTTAGAGGTCAGCCAGGGCTTTGACAGGATTGCCTGCTAAGGCAACTGGAAACTCCCCAAGGAAACAGGTGGATCCATCAGTCTCCTGGCGTGGACCACCCTAATCAGTCTCTCACCCCTGCAGAGGCTGTGAGTTCCAGTAAAACTAAAACCCACCGGGGAGTGATCTACCAGGCTATCAGGGATAGTCTGCTGGTTAGAAAGAGTGAAGTGGCTACCTCAGGCAACCAAGTGCCAGAGGTAACAAACTGCAGTGACCATCATCCACCACCCTAGGACAGACCTTGGTGTCGCCACATATCCAGAGCCATCCAGATTCCTAACACTTGAGTTTGAAGACAAGGATGGTCTGAGGACTGGGTGCAGTGGAGTGGAGCACCTCACATTGAACTGAAACTGCTAGTACTATAAGGAAGAATCCTTTAAAACCAAGCAATGGTGCTTAGGCAAGTCTGGAAGAGAAGCATCAGCTACAGGCACTGATTTCTCCAGTGTGCAAGTGGGAAACAAGAAAATGAAGGAGAAGCAGGAAGATGGCATTGCTGAGCTTGGAATGCTGTTGGTAACAGACCTGCAGCGCTGGCTGGTGTGGGGTAGAAAGCACAGCAGCCGATACCAGGCACAGACGCGGCCATGGCCAAAATGGGGATTCTCTCTCCCTCTCTTTCACAGGGACTCTTTCTCACTTTTAAGCTGTTTCTTATACACAGGCAGGCAAGCACGCAAGCATTCACACTTTAGACACACAGGCAGGCAGACATTCACCCGAACACTGCCTCGATCCTTCCCCAACCCTTCACTTCACAACTCTGCTGATGACACCACAGAACACCACTGCTTTGTTCTTAAGCTAGAAAATCAGCAAGGGAGCACAGACTCTCTGCCTCCCAAAGGAGATGGGCAGGAGAGCATTAGGTGGAAGGAAACTGAGGTGGAGCAGAGTCCATTTACTACAGACTTAAATTAAGACTCAGCAGCTCTGCCATAGTATCGTCTCACCATTAAACAAAACAGTATGTCAATACTAAAAGGGGACGTGGTGGTGCTGCGGGTTAAACCGCAGAAGCCTCTGTGCTGCAAGGTCAGAAGACCAGCAGTCGTAAGATCGAATCCACGTGACGGAGTGAGCTCCCGTCGCTTGTCCCAGCTCCTGCCAACCTAGCAGTTCAAAAGCATGTAAAAATGCAAGTAGATAAATAGGTACCACCACGGTGGGAAGGTAATGGTGTTCCGTGTCTAGTCACGCTGGCCACGTGACCACGGAAACTGTCTACGGACAAACGCTGGCTCTACGGCTTGGAGACGAGGATGAGCACCGCGCCCTAGAGTCGGACACGACTGGACTAAATGTCAAGAGGAACCTTTACCTTTACCATGTCAATACTGCACAAGTATCTGAAAACACATGCAATGGCTTTGTACCGAAACTACCAGGGAGCACCCAAGCGAATCAAATCATGTGCTATCTCAAGGGCTGTATCCCCCCTTTATGAGCCTGCTTGGGTGTTAAGATAATCAGGAAAGGCCTTCCTCTCAGTTCTACCACCTTCACATGGGAGAGGGTGTTCTCTGTCGCTGCTCTCAGACTTTGGAGCTCCTTCCCACAAAAGGCCATGCTGGCACCATCTCTATTCTCCTCCTACAAGCAGACAAAGACCCTTCTCTTCAGATGATCTCTCCCTTAATGACTGGCTGCCTGATTGGGGATTTTTAATGGATCGTTGTGCTTTACTGCTTTGAATGTGTTTTTGGTGTTGCTTTTGTTTTTTAATGTGGTATTTATTTGATCCTTTTTTTTGTATTTGTACGCTTACTGTTTTTAGCTTTTAAATATTGTCTTTAAAGGATGTAAGCCGCCCTGGGTCCTCTTTAAGGAGAAAGGTGGGGTAAAAATATTTTAAATAAATGAATAAATAAAAATGGGAATCATAAAATTTGTTGCAAATTCTGAGTTTCCAAGTTTACAAATCTAAGCAAATAGGACTGTTAAAAGAAGACATTGATATCCTGAGCTTGAAGGATGAGGACCTTAAAGACTGGAAAGGGCAGAAAAAATCCCTTCTCACTGAAAAGCCATCTACCAGATCCACAGCAGGAGAAGTATCAAAACAAGGGCCTGCATGCTTAAATCAAACCACCGCTAGAAATTAACTAGGAAGGAAGCCTCCGATTCCTGTGGATGCCTGCTGAAGACTGACCTCTTTTGGATGAAGTCTGCAAACACAGGAGGAAAAGAAAACTTTTGCTCATTTTTCTCTTATTTAGAAGTCCTTTGGGTTTTAGTGACCTGATGCTCTACATTTCTAGCAGAGACAGAAGTCTCAATTTGCACTTCAGAGGAAGACTCTAGGAAGTGGAGAATGAAACACACTGGATACACATGCAACAATATTGTTTATTATTTACTATTTACATTCTGCCCTTCTGGAAAGAATTTCCCAGAGCAACTTACAAATAAAAGCATACAATAAAAACCATCACCCCCGGCAGCAGAATTATGTATCCAAAATATCTGATAAAACAGATTTCAACATCTGTATGAGATATGCCAAAGAATGAGCTTGGGGAATTTCCACAGGAAGGACATTCTACAGTCTTGACAGTACCAGACAAGGTTCTGCTTCTCATTGCTTATTCCTCAGCGCACACAAAGGAGTCAAACTTTCTAAATCATTTCTTAAAGCCCCACAAGATTGGCATCCAATTAAAATGTCTTTGAGGTAACCAAACCAGAGATTTGGGGGTCACACTTTTTGCAAGCTGGGGTACCTCCAGATGTGCTAGACTGGAGCTGCCATCGTCCTAACAACCTCGCCTGTGCTGCCTGAAGATGAGGGGACCTTTCATCTACCATACCGGGAAGGTCCAGGTTGAGGAAAGGCGGCTTTAGGGCTTTAAACATACAAGAAGTCAAACAGGCCAAAGATGTTTTGCTAAAATGCATTCCTTGTATTTTGGAAATATGGTTACTTCTCCACTTCAATCAAACTGCTAATGGAAAAGGGGCACAGAAATGCACACAACTTTGCTGAGAGCATGCTCATAAAACATGAAATGGTCAAGACTTGAGTTATATCTCCTCCCACTACCCTACTTTTGACTCTGTGTCTTCTCTATGCACCAAGAGTTTTTAAAAAATGTACCTGCAGCCTCACCTGGCAGGCATCTGTGTTGTCTTTCATCAGGAAGCAAGCCTGTCAGTAGAGAAGCAGGACAACAGCTGGATTCTGTACCCAGAGTCACATTCTGAGGCTTTTTCTTATATGAAGGCTGACTGCTTCTGTATTTCTTGGGATTGGGGCTATTTTCATTCAGCCTATTTTTATACTCTGTCTTTTCCTTGAAGCTCACAATGGCATTCAGAGGCCTCTGGAACAGTCTGAACCCCAGACTTGCTTAAGCAAGATAATGAGAAAGGAAAAGCTATGTGATGCTTGCACGAAGTCCAAAAACAAGAGCAGGTAATACCTTTCTTAGACCAGTGAAGTATTAAAAATAGGTGAGCTCTTGAGTCTCTTGGGACTGTGCATTTCTGAGCTCAGGTAAGGCAACAGAAATGTCCCAAAATTATCTTCAACGGGTTTTGCAGATTCAAGCCTAAAGAGGAGCCCTCCTAGATTCAAAAACTCTTACATTTTTAATAATTTAGTAGCCCAACAAACACAGTGCCCTCCCTACTTTTTTGGATTTAGCAGACTTGTTACATCATGCACTTTCAGTGCCATATAAGTCTGGGATATGGCTAGCAAAGATGCTAGGACAACATCAGGAATGGAGAGTGTACAGTAGCTATTATTTGAAAAAGTCCCCAACAGCACAATTATATGTGACTTTACTCAAAAGCAAGTTTCAGCAGCTTCTATGAGTTTAGTCCAAGTTAAATGGGTGTGAGATTGCAGTTGTTCCTTAATCAGTTTTCTACCTTCATCTAGACATGAGGGATACTCTACTGATGTTGAGAACCATGAAGATAACTTGACAAAACATGGGTTTCATGGAACCTGTCACATGTTTAAAGAATTCACAAAAATGTACAAAGAGGGTTTTTTCCTCAGAATGTTTAGGTAGGAGTGGCTAAGCTCCATGGAAGATTAAATTAAAAAGGACACACTATATAAAGAAAATATCTGTTTCCTTGTAAAGTACTTGGCATACCTCTTTCTGCAACCATTACTTTATGCAACCATTATTCAAGGACACAGGCACCTCTGGAACAAGAACTGAAATAAGATTAAAGGTTTGCTTATCATCAGCATTTAACCAGAATGCAATCCTGCAGACAAACACTGATAAAAGGCCTTGGCTTATAACATAGCTATAAGGCTCACATCTTGAGTAAATCTGGGTAGTGGAAAAGTAATGCCCATGCCACCATTGTGCCACACATACAGAATCCTGCATGGCATGACCACACAAACTAATTTGAGATACTGCTGCTACCAGATCTTCAAAATACACAACAGCCACATTCACACAAAATGAGAAGTCAAAAATTCTTGCAGATTCTGGCTTATCATTCACAAGCCAGCATCTGGAACCCACTATCTTAATTGTTTCCACATGCCACCAAAAAACGAGCAATAACCAGTAACTCACCAAGAGAAAAACTAAACAAACTTGGACTTATATCCAAACTGAAACTTTTGGTTTCTTGCTCCCTTAATAAAACCATGGATTCAAGCTGGCTTTCATTTCCTGGTTTAAGAACTTAAAAAGAGCCATGTCTGATCAGAGTAAAGGACTGTTTAGGCCAGCACTTCCATCACACAATGACAACTGGTTGCCTATGCCAAGAGTAGACATAATGTGGCCTGAACAACATACGCAGCCCCTGAGGGGCATTGTTGTCATCCCCAAAGCCATCTCGGAGCCCACCGTCACCAACTATAAAAGTATAATAGTTATTGTTTTGCAAAGTTTGCTCACTTCTGCTCCTGGAAGCTTCTAAGAGCAGTAGCTTTCACTTTGAGGGTCCTGCAGGGTCTCCTAAAACCCTCTAACAACCAAAATTAAAACCAAAATGAAACCAAGATGTACTGTATCTGCCCAAGCATGCCCCGTGTGTGTACACACACCTGCATGCACACACACACACAAACACAGCAGAAACTGGCTGTTTCTAAGCCTGGTTTAGCCAGAGGAGGAACCCTAACAGCAGGATATGAATGAAACTGAATTATCTGCTGCACATTGTCCAGCAACTGAAATACAAAAGAATCTGGCCTCAGACATTTACGTATCTGAGGATGATCAGGGGACTGGAAACCAAGCCCTATGAGGAAAAACTTAAAGAAATGGGCATGTGTAGTCTTGAGGAAAGAAGACTCAGGGGAGATACGACAGCACTTTTCAAATACTTGAAAGGTCGTCATACAGAGAAGGATCAGGATCTTGTTCTCAGTCAGTCCAGAGTGCAGGACATGTAATAATGGGAACAAGCTACAGGAAGCCAGGTTTAGGCTAAATATCAGGAAAAACGTCTTACCTGTCAGAGCAGCACAACAATGGAACCAATTACACAGGGAGGTGGTGAGCACTTCAACGCTGGAGGCATCCAAGAGATCTGCTTTGATCTGGATTCCTGCACTGAGCAGGGCATTAGACTCAATGGCCTTAGAAGTCTTTTGCAACTCAATTATTCTGTGATTCTAGATACAGCTATAATGAACAGTAATTGCTGATGGCCTTTACCTTCATGGCCACTACCCCATTGAATTTCTGTTGCATAGAAAGTGCTGCCAGTATAGCAATGCAGGATATGTGCTTCTTGTGCAAGCATTGGTGTTGCACAAACATAGGGCAAGTCTTATGCACAGTGGTCATGCCCTGCACAGCAGCAGTGTTCAGGAGAACCTTACCAGGCTGGTGGAAATGGCCAGGAGTGACTAAGCTCCATGGAAGCTGCAAGGGGTTAACAGATTTGTAGTCCCCCTGCTTATTAGGCACAGGGTTCCTCTCAAAAAACTACCAGTCCCATAATCACTTGTAGTTCCCATAGAGCTTAGCCACTCCCACCTATTTCCTTCTTCTTTAGGCTAATGGTCATGACTCCAGAGACAATCTTGCTAAGGCACAGGTGTGTGCGCTAAAACGCCTCTGAGGACTTCAAATTTTTGACTACAGCTGCCAGAATTCTGACCAAGAGGATATCTAGTGAATTCATGGAACTGTAGTGAAAAAAAAATCCACAAGTCCCATGCCTATTATATACCAGTTTTTCACTATGGAGTGACAAACCAGTAGCCCCATTTACAAGGTTATGGTAAGCATTTCATCTTGGTGAACCCTTGATTATTAATGTTGCTTCCACTGATGGGACGACCTAAGGAGAAGCATTCAGCCAGCACCTATCAGCACATTAGTTCATAAATGATAGGCCAGGATTCTTCAGAAATGTAGCTACACAGTTGGGCAGAAATTTCTGGTTGGCTACAGAAGCCCAGGCTGAAACCCATGGTTGGTGAGAGAGATGCTCTCCAACTGATCTTTGGCACAATCTTCTTGCAGTTTCATGTGGGAAGACCAATGAAGACATGTATAATGCTCTGCAGTTCTAAGATGATGATAATGAAAATCTTGACATAGGATGCTGCGCCATGGATTTATTAAAGAACTTTGGGGGAGCACTTTCAAAATTATACTCTTAAATTCAGATTCAATTGTTGAACCTACCAAAATAAAGAAAAATAAGAATACCCCCTTGCAGTTTTGCCTCAGGACACCAATGCAGTTTAGGGTAGTGGAGTACCATGAGATTAACGAGTTATTGGAAAAGTTACTTTTTCGGATGATGGCTCCCATAAACTCCCAGCCAACACAGAGTCATGTAAATCTGGATAAGAATGAGGACTCTTCTTGGAGATAAGTTATGGACATTAGTTAAATCTAACCAGGCACCATTTAACCCCACTTCCTCATCCTAAGACAGAGCTTGCTTGCCCTTTTCCATCCTTGTCCTGTTTAAGAAAAGCTTAAGGTGAACTGCTAGGGGAAACAAATAAAGCAATAAAGTTTTATCTTCAAAACTGCTGGAAAAATTAAACAAAGGCCACAACAGATGAACAGAAAGCAGTCTCTATGGAGTACTACAAGGACAGTTTGACCATATTCATGGCGCCCAATACTAGAACATTTCCAGATCAAATCAGAACAAAATAACCAGCATGTACCCATTAGGGCCTTGGTATATCTGCAGCATAACTGTTAAAACGGCACAAAGACAACACTGCCAGTTTTACCCAAAACAATCAACAAATCTGTCAGATTTTAAATGTGAACCAGAGTCCTGTGTCACCAGTACAAGGTAGGAAACTCCCTTCAGTCCAACAGGCTAAACTGATTCCAACCGAGGATGCTGAGAAGGACAGTAAGCTCTTTAGCACAATGCAGGAGAAAAATAACAAAAATGAATGAAATCTGGAAAGGCATCAGCTGGCAAAAACCAAAGCTTTTTTAAAATGTCTCATTGCAGTGAGGGATAGAAGAGGAGATCTCTGGTCTTCAACCACTGATCACAGCTAAGAGAAGAAATCTCCTCCCCTAAGCTATATCTGGCCTGTGGGCTGTTCTCCATCCCTCCTCTGCACTCACAGTGAACTCATTCCTCAAGTACCTTATGCTGAGAAAGACAAATTGATATAATCTACTCACAAAACAGTGCACCCACACAGCGGGTGCAGGGAAACCCCAACACGTGCAGAGATGGAAAACAATATTTAGAAGTGAAGGGAATCGAGGGAGTGCTGCATGGCAGTAAACAACCCAAAAACAGGCCACTACAGACTGGGCATGCTCAGTGGGCACAGAGCATAGATCACATGTGGAGGATGGGGTAAAGTCTCCTAGGAGAGGAATTTTCCGACTGATTAGCACTCCAAATAAGAATACAAATTGTTTCACTATTTTGTTAGGAAGTCCCTCTAGACCAATGGTTTCCATCCTTGAGTCCCCTGATGATCTTGGGCTACAACTGCCAGAAGCCTTCACCACCAGCTGTGTGCTGGCAAGGATTTCTGGGAGTTGCAGTCTGATAACATCTGGGGAGCCAAGTTTGGAAACCACTGCTCTATACTAATGGCCCACAGACACAGGGCTCCATAAACTCTTGGACTACAACTCCCAGAAGCCCACACCATTGGCAATGGAGTTATACTCCAAGAATATCTGAGGTTCCATTAGGAATCACTGCCTTCTACAATAAGACTATACAGCACATGTAATGCTACCTTATCATATGATTTGGTGATGGAAGTCTCACCTGATCAACATTTGTCTAGGGACAACAACTTCTCTCCTCGGTGATTTGCCCAGATGAGATCAAACTGAAGAGGATAGCTATAGCATCATGTGAGACAAGTTCCATCCTGGAAAAGACCTTAACTGGATAGCTTCTTCAGGTGGCGAAGGCCAATGTTTTTCCCTAAGACCTCTTTTGCCAAGCAGGGACTTTCCAAGTATTTTTAAAAAATCAACTTTCATCATCACCAGATCTCACAGCCAATGGCCAAGAGATAATGAGAGCTGGTGAAAAACATCTGGAAGTCATCAAATTTCTTCACCAAAAAAAGTCAATGATATAGAAGCAATAGGATTTCAATAGGCTGAAATCCTATTGTTTAGCATTGTAAGTTGCACTTGAGTAGACTCACTGATAAGTGGAGATTTGGTGAGTCAGCTCCTCCTTAAATTCTACTGAGTCAAATCGGCCCATTACAATCAATGGAATGTATAAGTTGACTGATCAACTTCCCACGGATTCAACAGGCCTACTCTAGTGCAACATATTACACTACTATACTAAATAGTATTTCGGCCAATGTTTCCTACAAATCTTCCAACGAGTGTCTAACATATCTAGTATGGCCTTAGATCACGAAAGCTGCCTTCAAGGTAGCTATCCTCAACTGAGCATGAAGATGGGGATGAGGAGAAGAATACTAGCAAGACCCATCACATGTTCCACTAGTCTTGTGAATTTGTCAATCTCCATATTTTATATGGAGTTTATTGCAGCAGTGAAAAAAAAATCAGTGGTTCCTTGTTGTTGTTGTTTAGTCGTTAAGTCGTGCCTGACTCTTCGTGACCCCATGGACCAGAGCACACCAGGCCCTCCTGTCTTCCACTGCCTCCCGGAGTTGGGTCAAATTCATGTTGGTAGCTTCGGTGACACTGTTCAGCCATTTCGTCCTCTGTCGCCCCCTTCTCCTCTCGCCTTCACACTTTCCCAACATCAGGGTCTTTTCCAGGGAGTCTTCTCTTCTCATGAGATGGCCAAAGTATTGGAGCCTCAGCTTCAGGATATGTCCTTCCAGTGAGCACTCAGGGTTGATTTCCTACAGAATGGAGTGGTTCCTACACTGGTACAAAGGTTTTTCCCCCCTGTACTAAAAGGATGGCTGGATAGTTCAATGGTTTAGGTATCTGGCTGCGGATCCAGATGTTGGGAGTCTGATTTCCCACTGTGCCTCCTGGGAGAAGAGCCAGCCTGTGTGGCCTTAGGCAAGCTGCACTGTCTCAAGGTTCCCCCCAGGAGAAGAGAATGGTCAGCCACTTCTGTGTATTCTCTACCTCAAAAACCCTAAAAGGGGGTTTTCACCATAAGTCTGAACTGATTTGACAGCACACGATTATTATTCTTATTAATTAAAAGACCAACATTCTAAGCCTTGTCCTAAGGCTTAGTTGCCAGCAATAAGAGAATTAAGCTAATGTATGATGAGAATTTTGGCCCCACTGTCTTGCCTTTGGCAACCCCAAAGGTTTTCACCTTCTCCTCAACTAAGTCCAATCTCTGGGCTTACTGTGCTCTGCAATCAAATCATGGCTCCTTGCCCACTGGCCACCTACCTTACAGCCACCTCTTTCCCTTATATTGAAAAGGATCTGCAACATTAAAGCTCAACCTCCCAGCAAGTTATAAACACAGAAAGACTACTGCATTGTGCCAGGATAAACAAAAGGCTCGTGTTATTGAGAAAACAGAAGACACTGGAGTCAGAATAAATTCCCAGCAAGGTTTTTATTTGTTGACAAAATTCCTAGTGGGTGTTTTTTCTTTCAAAAAAAAAAAATCCATTCCCATCAATAAGTATTTTTATTTTTGCCTACAAAAAGAGACTTGCTGACACTTCTGAAGCCTATGAATTATGAACGTAAGATATCTTAGCCAGCATCTTTTCTTAGTCCTGGCTCATAGCATTTGGTTTGGACTTGAGATGGAGTTCTCCTACACATTATAGGACTTCTTCCTCCTAACAGCTGTTCTTCTCATTCCCCTTCTACCAGAAATTGCACATCTGGTAAGAGAGAAAGAGGATAAAAAGGAGAAGGAGAGTATTCAATTACTAGCAATACAGTTTGATCTTAAAACCAGGTTGGAGGTTTTCTCGTACTTGCTGCTCAGTCGGAAAACTTTCAGATAGTAGAACATCTTCTAACAGATACATTAGTACAAATCAACGTAAACTCAGTTTTACCTAAGATTCAAATGTGTGTCTTCCATCTGAGAAACAAGCAGGCGCTTCAAAAACTTCAAGTTACCTGGAAGGGCATCCAACTAGATTATTGTTTTGCCCCAAAATACCTAAGGTGTTACTTTGGATCGTAGACTGACCTCTAAGAAACACTGCCAAAATATAAAGCAAAAGGTCTCTGCAAGGAACAATGTTCTTTGAAAGATACTGTGAATATCTTCTTGGGGCATAAAACCAACAAACATAAAATGGATAAAAATAAATGTTTTTTAAAAAAATCAATTTAATTCACGATTTAAATTTAAAAGATTGATTTTTTTTATTTAAATCATCAAAAATCCATTTTTTTCCATTTAAATCAAACCTATCCTGCCATAAACACTAAAAAACAACACCCTTAGCCCTATGCTACTCTGCAAGCCAATACAGCAGCACAGAGTGGGATCATTCAGCCCATACGAAACAGGCAGACATAACACTCAATGAAAGCTGCAGAATCCTTACTAGAAGCATGAACTCCTATTGATAAAACATAACAGGAACGGCACCTTGTGACACACAGAGAGAAGTAGAAGCTAATGGCTCAAAGCAGCTACATCAAATGCATATCTAGTCTTTGGCTACCTTCCCACCCGCCCAGATTAAAATCAAGTTTTTTTTCAGAACCTCTGCAAATCTGGAACAAACAGCAGAGAATGCCAGGAGTACAATGTGAAAAGAAAGAACTGTCCACCTCTTAAAATAGATGGAAACTGGGTTGCTAGGAGGTCATTTAATAGGTTATGGAGTGGAGCTGGCAGAACCAAAGTGAAGTTAAGAAAATGGGCGTTTCACACCAACAAAGTCCTTTGTGGGTGCAGAAAAGAACAGGCAACGTCACACCTATGCAATATACTTAATGTCCGTCAGCAAGTACTATGGAGGACCTGGTGCCAGCTGCCCTCAAATGCTCCTGAAACTATCTGATATATCATTAATTGGTTTATTTACCATTTTTAATACAGTACTTGTTTAATTCTTTTTAAATATTTGTATACTTAACTGTTTTTACCTTTTAAAAATTGTCTTTCTATGATGCAAGCCACCTTGGATCCTTTTAAGCAGAAAGGTGGGGTAAAAATATTTTAAATACAATAAAATAAATAAATAAATAAATAATTGTACCGTGCAGCTTATGATACAGAGAAAGAAAGATTTTTCTTCCTTTTTAAAAAAAAAAAACTTGCAGGCGAAGCAAATTTGTTTTGGAAGCCTCAAGAGAGCTATCCATGCAATGACATTTTCTCTTCAAAAGTAAAAAACCCCAAAAAAACCCACTCATTATCAGCATTTTAAATCTTCTCCTTTCACCCCGCTGATTAAATGTAACTGTGCGTGTCAGTAATTATACCTTCCAGCAGTGAGACATGGCTGCTGGATTATTCAATTTAGGCTAAACGTATTCCGGTATCTTCAGTCTCGATGCAATTAAGGAATACTGCCACAAACGAAATACTGTAAGTACAACCTCACTGGGAGGCAGACGCAAATCACGTTGCCCCCTGCATGTCACACTCAGGTAGATGCCCTGAAATACACATTGTTCAGATTTAATTGGTGACCAGCTACATAAAATTCACTTAACTTGCCCATAAGATCCAGACAATGCTCAGGCAAATTTAGTGAGTTCTTAATAAATGGGCAGGACTGAAATAACAACTCTGTTTCTAAATAAAGCCCTCAATGAAGGCCACCTTTTCAGTCCTGCCGCCTGCCATGGCCAGCCCTGCCTCTGGAAAAACCGCTTGGATTCCAGTGTGATATGCCATCATCACGTCAAAACTCTTCTCAAAATCCACTCAACTCTGAAAGCCTTTCACTTGGTTCCACCAGATGAATTTGGAGAGGGCCTTCTCTGTCGCTGCTCCCAGACTTTGGAACTCCCTCCCACAGGAGGCCAAGCTGGCCCCATCTTTGCTGTCCTTCCGCAAGCAGGCAAAGACCTTTCACTTCAAGCAAGCTTTCTTTTAATTACTGGCTGCCTGAGTGGGTTTTTTTTTTTTTAAATCGGTTGTTGTGTCTTACTGCTTTGAATGTGTTTTTGGTGCTGCTTTGGTTTACCTTTTTTAGTGTGGCATTTGTTTGATCCTTTTTAGTATCCGTATACTGGCTGTTTTTAGCTTCAAATATTGCCTTTGAATGATGTAAATTGCCTTCAGTTCTTTTCAAGAAGATAGGTGGGGTAAATATATTTTAAATACAAAAATTAAATAAATTTATCACAATCTCCCAATGCCTGAACACTACTGCAGACTTTCCAAACCTGCTCTCTCTCCCATCAGCATTGTATGTCCTCTCCCATCAGCATGGTCAAAACGCTGAATAACGGGAATTTTAAAATGCATAATTGATTCTGTCTTATGGTGACTCTCCCAGGATATAAAGTACTCAGGAATGGTCTACCAGTCTCTCTTGTGGCACTCTGGGCTTGCCCAAGGCTGAATAGCTTGCCCATGATGACCATAATAAAACTAAGTAATAATTACATGCCATCAAGTTGATTCTGACTGATAGCAACCTTTGCCAGGGTTTCCTAAGTATAGAATACTCAAGAAATGGTTTACTATTCCCCTATTTATTTACTATTCCCTTCTGAGGGTGCTCTGGGACCATGTTGCCTACCCAAAGCCACACAGACTGGTTCTTCTCCTGAAAGCCACAGTGCGGTATTGAGCTCTTGACCTCTGGCTTGCAGCCAGACTCACTAAACTATGCTAGACTTCCATAATACTACAACAAAGATCAAATATATGTAATTATTTTTTATTATTGTTACAACTTATATACCATTCCATAGTGCTGGAGCACTCTCTGGGAGGTTTACAATTTACCGTATTTTTCCATGTATAAGACGACCTCCACTTTTCTGACCCCAAATTAGAAAATTTGATCGCTGCTTTCCCCCTCCATTTCCTAAGCCCCGCAAAAGCAGGATCAAAGGGCTGCGGAACTGGAGGGGGAAAGCGGCGATCTTAGGATGTGGAGGGGGAAAGCAGCGATGAAAGGGCTGCAGGATCAAAGGGCTGCGATCCTGCAGCACTTTGATCCCTCCCCCCCTTACTTCAGTGTATAAGATGACCCTCAATTTTTAGTCTAAAGATTTTAGATAAAAGTATTGTCTTATACACGGAAGAATACGGTAATTATGCAAGCTACACTTTGCCCTCAGCAAGCTTGATGCTCATTTTACTGAACTCAGAAGGCTGAGTCAACCTGATCCATCAGGATCAAACTTGGGTCATGAGCAGAGGCTAGACTGCAGTAATGCAAATTAACCACTGTGCCACAGGACTCGCTATAATGAATGCATTTTTGTGTTCTAGTTTTTCCTGCCAAGTCCTCCGCTCTTACCTCATATCTCTTCTGTACAGTGATATACATTGTAAACCTCTCTAGGCAGGAATCTGCCCTTATATCCATTCAAGTGCCATAAACACTGATGGTATAATCATAATAATAATAATTATGAACTGATGCAGCCGCCAAAAGCTAAGCCTTACCTACCTGGGTATTTCAGATTTCCCCCTGAATATCAGCTGTGATCTTCAGCATTATTTTTCTTTGGATTCATAGTGCTGTCATACCAAAGTGTACAAATAAAAGTCCTGAGGAGTCTAAAGCACAGAACAGACGCAGGTAGTGTGTGAAAATTAATAAAGCCCTTTCAGCACAATAAGTCAATCACACTTTTAATGAAAAGCATGCCGTTTCAGCCAGAGGTGCGGTTTGGGTGGCTGGGTGGGAAAGAATCCAGGCACACTTCTTCCACTGAATCCTTTTCCAATTACAATATGCAATGGTGCTCTGGCCTACTTATTTTGGAGAAGAAAAATTCCTCTTCCCAGAAAATAGTTCCCATTTTTATGAAGCATGGGGGGAGGGGGGAGAGAGAGAGAGAGAGAGAGAACACTTCAGCCTTGCAATTTGCTTCAAATATATTTCTTTACCTAACTGGATTACCATTGCATACACCAGCACAGGTACCTGTGGCCTTCCTTCTCTGTAAAAGAAAGGCGGGCTAAGGGCAGCCCATTTTCACAGCATTCAGAGTCACTCTCTGTCTGCAACATGTCGTTTTGTTGTGTGGTTGTGTGTCTTGCGCTGGCGAGGTTGTTGCTGGTGGTGGGGTTCCTCCAGTCCCACCAGATTCCAAACAAAGAGTCCAGCATTTTACATGTTCATTTTCCCCCTAATTTGGGGGCATTCCCATTGCTGTTATGGGAAGGGGAATCACCTCTGCAGACAGAGCAAACTGTATTATTAAACTAAGGACACTATTGCTTCTGGACCCCTACATTTTCCTCCTAGAAGTCATGTTTTCTGGATTCTCTTTTCTTCCACTATAAAACAGTCATTTGGGGCATGAGAGAATCTTGGACCTGCAGAGCTGGAAGGGACCCCATGGATCATCGAGTCCAGCTCCTCTCATGGGAATCAAACTCCCAACCCCGGGCTCCACAGTAAGATGCCTAAACCACTGAGCTATCCAGAATGAGTTTACAGACAGAAGAAGAAAGCAATGATGTTCAAATCCATGAAATGTCAAGGCACTTTATTTGCAGGCATCCCCCAAAATAACACTGGACAATGTGCAAAACCTTTTAAAATTATATTAGCATTCATTTAATTCAGATCTGTGTTTAGATCTGTATTTAGATCTGTTATTTTTCCTTACATAACTATTTTCCTTCTTGCCTTCAGTCTTCCTTATAAATACCTATAGAGCCAGACATATTTCATAACCATTTTTCTCATCTCTGTAATGTGTTTAAGATTTGCCCATTCACATACATCTCTCTCAATTCTTTCAAATAATCTTTCATAATTATCTTTAAAGAAATCTGATGTACTTGCAAGAAGATACACTGCTATAAATAGTTTCCAAGGGATTCCAGAGTCCAAGAAATTAGATTCTATTGGTCATTGGCCTCTCATTCAGCAAGGACCATATGCTTGCAGCTGCTAGGAACGCTGACTTCCCACATTAATTCCAGTGCTGAGAAAACTGAGAGCCATTTCATGCGCCAGGTGGAAAGCATCCTTAGAAGAGCTCATTAAAGTTATCTACCTGGGAGTCCCAACCGGAATACTCTTTCAGAGCTTGGGGGGGGGGGGGGGGGGAGAGAAATATTTTGAATTACAGATCACAATATCCCCAACAGATACACTTGGCCATAATGGCTGGGGGAGTTTTCAGGAGCTAGAGTTCAGAAAGTAACTTTTCCCAGCTCTGTCTGTTCTCGTCACATGACCAAACAATGAGCACACCACTCAGCTCCAACAAACACTGCTGACTCGAATACAATTCAGGTTTTTTTATCAGAGATCAGACCAGAGGGAAAAAATGTTATTTAAATATCTGTCTTTTCCAAAGTAGGCTGTTTCCAACAGGCATGGGATCACACTCTAAAAATGGGCAGAACAGCCTCTTTCTCACTCCCCTTCTATTAAAAAGGGGCTTTATTTTCACAAAGAACAATGATTAAAGGATAAAGAATTTGGGCAATATAATGAACTCATTACGATCTGCGGTTGCAACTGGATTCCCTCATGACAAATTCAATAGAGGTTACACGCAGGCACTCATTGAGAAAATGGTACTTGACACTGACTAGACGGGGAAGCACTCATTAGAAAATCCAGTCCTTGTTATCAAAAACAAAGCCTCGACTCTGTGCATCGGCCAGGCGTTCTGGTTACAAAACGCAGATCATCCAAGCTGAAGAAAATGTACATTCAGAATCGGCTGGCTGCAGGCTCAACCCTTCATGAGAAAAAAAGCTGGACTTTGTCCTTAGAAAACACAGATGTGCTCATTTTTGGTGTGTGCATGTGGCAACGCAGAGGGAGGGAAAAGCAAGCCGCAACATTTTACAAAATGAAGATTCCATCTCTTGCATCTTGCTCGCCTGCCCATCAGAGAGCACCGCATCTTGGTGGCTGACCAAGAACAAACGAAGCCAATGAGGCAGGGGTGAGGTCTGACAATCTCATCCTGTTTCTGCAGTCCTTGGCAGGCTGCGAAAGGAGGAGTCTTTATGGGGCTCATGGCTGGCTGCCATCCCTAGAGCAACCAGTTCCAGGAGCTAAGGGTTCTGCAGCCTAGCACATTGCCATGCAAAGTTTTTCATCTCCTAAAAAAGGACAATTAAGCATCAACAGCAGCCTCAAGTTCCAAAGGTGTTCCTTTGGTGAAACTGCAAACTCAAGATCACTGCCAAAGATGGCCAGAGCCTACCAGAGGCGCCTAGGTACCGGATTTGTGGATTATTGGGACTACAGTACAAATCCCATAATTCTCCATTCTGGCAATTTTACCTGATAGACAGATACCTTACAGACACCTCAATGTGGCTCACCTGAGAGAAAGACCTCAACTGGAAAGCTTTGAGGCTTAGCTAGGCCTAGCTCTGCGGAAGCTTCCCGTTCCTGCCCCAGTGGTAGCTGGGAGCTTTCTTTCCAAACAGGAAGCAGTTGAGCCTTTGGCATGCTCCTGCAGGCTTATACAGATTTCCACTTTATAAGACAAAGAAGGGTGGGCCAAATGGAGCCATTAACCTAAGCCACCGATCCCCAAACAGAGACCAAAACAAGCAAACATGAGTTAGCAAGATCACAACAGGCATTAAAATGGCTTTGGTCCAGGCCTTGAGAGACTGGATTCACTGGGCAATTCATTTACACAGACCAACTCAGCGGGATGACACTTTGCAGAAGAAAAAGGCAATACAGGAGGGGGGGGGGTTGAGTGGGAACGAAATCTACCACCATCCCCTGCTGCAACAGAGTGCCTTTCAAGGGATTTATGCCACAACTGGTTACTTCTGGCATGAGTAGTCCGCTGCCTTTGTTTTTTGTTTTGCTCATCTCCTTCAGACCCTCCGCAGGAAAACATAAAAACAGATGGAACTGCAGCAGGATAGCACACCTGGGAGCCATGATACCACGGCTAACCTCAGCCTTTGACTCTGCAGATGGAACAAGCGACTGAGGCTGCAGTTTGTTTAAAAAAATAAAAGGAAAATCCAGCCATGAAGGCCAATTGTAAGAAATCTGAACAGGTCTTAAGAAAGCTGGGGGGGGGGGGGGGACTAACTGGGCAATTTTTTCTCTCTCAAAATGTGTAACAAAAGCATTGTCCCCTGTGTAGCCAAAACTTAAAAAGGCAGTTTCTTCAACTCTGCTTGATGTGAAATTGCATTTCCATGAAAAGTGTACATACGCCTACACTAGAGCATTAATCAAAAGACAGTTCCTTGCCTGGTGTGTAGGACTTCAAATACTTAAGAGTGGGAGATGCATAGGATTCATACCATTTCCAAATGCAAGAGGCTCATCAGATATTTGAAGCCATATCACCTTTTGGAGGCAACACCCACATGCTGCTGATTTCAGGGTCCAATGTCCCACCCTAGGAAAGGAAATGAAGCTGACCCTGGAAACAGAGAGTTGAGATGTCCCAACACTGAAATCTCAATATAAGAAGAGCCCATTTCTCCAGCAGTACGTACTGCCCTTTTTTGCCTCCAGCTCAAAGCTACAGAAGATGCAGTTCCCTCAATGCCATCAGAGCTAGTGGCTGATATCTCATTACTTAGTGTTTGCATAAGGTAAGTATAGCTTGCCAAAGCTTGCGGCAGTTAACTGATAAGATGCAGAGTCACATCAGCTGTGCAGTCAGATGCATGACCAAAACATAAGCTCAGCACCTTGTCAATTATCCACAATTAGCGTCTACAAGTTACACAAACTAGGAACATGAACATCAGTAAGATTCTAGCCAATGGCTAGAAAAACAAACTAGGATCCTCAAACTGAGGAGACAGAGACAGAATTGTTTGTGGTTAGGTCTGTAAAACATACCCTGTTTCCCCGAAAATAAGACCTAACCTGAAAATAAGCCCTAGTATGATTTTTCAGGATGCTCATAATATAAGCCCTACCCCAAAAATAAGCCCTAGTTAAGTGAAACCCCGCCCTCCACCATTGTGCAGCAACCAGAAGATGACATGACTGTAAAATAAAACATCCCCTGAAAACAAGCCGTAATGCGTTTTTTGGAGCAAAAATTAATATAAGACCCTGTCTTATTTTCGGGGAAACACAGTAGTTTCCTAATTCTCCTCTCTCATCAGTGCAGAGTAACTCAAGTTAGCGACACATCTTAATGAGGAATTTTCAGGCCCCATTAGACTCCTCATCCCCAGGCATGAATGAGACAAGGAACACAATTTTTGCTCATCAAGTTCGGAGTAATGTCTGCAGAAAACGAACATCCTTCTCAGAGAAGCAAAGCACACATCCATGGCAACCACACAATCACTAGCTGATTGTCAAGACAAGACATGCTAACAGCCCCTTTCATGCCTCTGATTCTTAAGGAACCATGCCACAAAGCAACAGGTGGCATTGTCTTTTAGTGCTATCTGCATTATTTGCACCCAAACATGATTCGACGTGCCCTGTGCAAAGAAGCCTCTCTCTCTCTTTGGTTCTCTCCACTTGCTGAGAGGGCTACAAAACAGTTCATCGCCTCAGAGGGCAAGAAGGGGAAGTTAGCCATTCCTAGCCCATGAACGGACCCCACTTTGTGGCTGAAACAACATTTAGATCTGCACTATGATGACTCTCCAAGAGTTAGTTCACAAGGAGCTAGCCAGGGTGCTATCTGCTTTTGCTTGACTTTTGCTTGTAGAAGGCGTACGCCACTTGTTGCTGTCCAGATGTTGTCGGACTACAACTCCCATGAGCTCCAGGCCGTATGGCCAAAGGCGAGTGCTTATGGGAGTTCCAATACAAAAATATCGAGAAGGCTGTAGTTCTTGCCTTACATGGATCTGAATGTTGCCTTGCTTGACACTGCTGAATCAAAACCTGAACCTTTCCAGTTTTTCATGGGTCACATTGCAGGGATCCGGACATACGCCTGGCACCCGCCCAGTTTATGTTACAATCTCACTTGGCTGAGAGGAGTGCCTGGAGCAGAGCACTACCACTGAATCAGCCTCCACAAAGCTAGATATACAACTAATCAAAACTTTAGCCCAATTGACCAAACATCCATATTTTCAATGCATTAATTCAATTGTTCTGACAAATGAGGTCCCCAACCTGGTTGGGATTTGACTAAACTGCTTTTTGCACTACTGTTATTTTTAATTTTTAACGAATTAACAAGGCAAAAATAGCAGCCAGTCAAATTAAATAATGTGCGCTAGGAAGCCCAAATAGATGAACAATCCTCCATTCAAAATGTTTGCCAAACAGGGAATAAAGGACTATTGAGCTCCATATTGGTTTTTCCTCCTCTGCTCAGTGCTAGAAAGCTCCCCCACCCCCTAGAATATTAACAATTCTACACATGGATTATATGCAGAGGAGTTTCACTCCCTGCAGAGGCAATAAAATTATATCAAATGCAAGGGGGAAAAGTCCTATTCCTCTCTATATTTTGTCAGTCTCATATTGCGTGTTGCAGTAGATCTCACCAAACCATAGCATTAAAATCTTTCTACAGATCTTATCCTTCTCTACCCTGGTCTGGAGCTTTAAGATTGTCAAATGGTAAGGTAGAGCAGGGGTCCCCAACCCCCCGTCCGCTGTGCCGGTTCGTGGGCTTCCCAAGACTGGGCCGCGGAGACAGATCTCCGCCCCCCCACCCCCGTGAGTGTGACACGCCCACCCATGAGCACGACATGCCCCCGTGAGCACGACACGCCCACCCGCGAGTGCAACATGCCCCCCGCGCATAGAGCCCGCCCCCCCACAGGTCCGCGGTTCCAAAAAGGTTGGGGACCGCTGAGGTAGAGGGAGCCTCATGGTGCAGTGGTTAAACTGCTGTACTGCAGCCAAAACTCTGCTCACGACTGGGGTTCAATCCCAAGTAGTCAGCTTGAGGTTCACTCAGCCTCCCATCCTTCCAAGGTCAGGAAATTGAGTATCCAACTTGCTGGGCAATGTGTAGCCTGCATAATTAAACTGTAAACTGCCCAGAGAGTGCTTTAAGAACTATGGGGTGGTATATAAGCAGCATGCTTTGCTTTTATTCCTCTACTCTTGCACACAAACACAGTGAAGTCATGAGCAGTCATCGACAATGGCTTTTGCCACCAATGACATATTGGTATTTGGAAGGTCAGAGCAGTGGGAGGAACCTTGCTATGATGCAACAGCCCTCAATCTTGCCCTTTCAGACAAAGGCCATGATAATGAACCAAGCCAGGTAAGCTGCTGCCTACTCAGCTAGCACAGTGTTTAATGTTTACTAGCTCTAACAGCAAAAGATGCCATAGCCATCTGATGAAGTGTTGGCAGCGTGCAACCAGGCACATGACCATCACCTTGTCAAAATAAGTACTAAGGCAGCTTCTGCAGTTCCATATACATGACTGCTGAACAGGGTAACAGCCTTTGGCATCACGGAATATCTGCCACTGTTTGGCAGCAGTGCAGTTATCTTTTAACAGCTGAGCCTATCTCAGTATCTTTGCATCAGTACTTGCAACCAAAGCAGTCAAGCTAGACACAAACTGAGCAGACAGCCAACCAACTTCTTCCCTCTCCTGAATCTTTCACAGCTGCAGTTTCTTCCATAAAAGATCTGGTATAATCTCCCTCTAATATCTGCCAAATGGCCTTTTTTCTATTATGATCCATCCTCCAGGCACAACCATGGAACAATGACTAAAGTAAGTCATTCAAACAAGACTGGGAAAATGAGGCCCATGATCCAGGCTCTGAGCACCCTGTGCCTCCCTGCACTGCCACAGCCCTCCAATTTTTACATATATATATAAAGGCAAAATAATCTGCTCAAAAAGTGCCCCTCTGTACTCTCTAGAGCAGGGGTCCACAACCCCCGGGCCGCAGACCAGTCCCGGTCTGTGGCCTTTGAACGACTGGGCCGTGGAGACAGATCTTCGAGGGCCGAAGGAACACGCGCATACACGTGTACACTCTGGCCCACCCTCCTGCACAGACACACACCCGCCCCCGCATGCATGCACACCCCCCACGCATAGACAGCCCCCCGTGGGACTGAGCAAGAGAGTTAGAATTCTGGATCGAAGCTGCTAATTATCACCAGAAATTTCTCCATATCGATGGTTGCCGACAATCCAATATACTAGCACACACACATGCACGTCACCCACCCATCCCTGTCCTTGGGAGAATGGTCTTTGACAAAACCGGTCCCTAGCGTTAAAAAGGTTGGGGACCACTGCTCTAGAGGATGGACAAGATAATTTTACAAAAGTTTGAGGGGCTCTTCATCCACCACCGTCCCATCATTTTAAAAACTGGCCACTAGAGGGTGAAAGAGAGTTTCTTCCTTTTTAAAAACAACAACAACAACAACAACAACAACAGTATTTATAAGAAAAATTTTGGAAGGTAGAGATAAGTGGCCCTCCAATTCCCCGGGCTGACCATGTGTGTGGATCTCTGGATGTTGTCCCCTCCTGCTCTAAAAGGATACTACTGGCATGAGATCAGAACGTTTTCTGCACCCTTGTCAAGTAATGGAAATATAAAGGAAGCATAATACACAGTACTGAGTAGGTGGTAAAATACCCTTATAGGATTCCATCTAAAAGTATAGTGTGTATTGTTGTGTTGGTTGTGAGCAAACAGGATTGCTTTGATCGTGGGACTGAGCAAGAGAGTTAGAATTCTGGATCGAAGCTGCTAATTATCACCAGAAATTTCTCCATATCGATGGTTGCCGACAATCCAATATACTAGCACTCAGAAACATGCCTGGAAACGTAACAATAACAAGAGCAACCAGTACTAAAGTAGGCCTTATGTATTTGGATTCTGTGGGACCTACAAAAACCTGGCAGGCCACATTTTGCACTAACTTGCAACATGCAAGTTCATTTTGCATTTTGCAAGTCTACTAATGTATTCAAAGGCAGCCCATATAAAATCCTATCATAGCTCAGTTTGTATTTAAATGCTTCATGATTAAACAAAACCAGCTCCAACTACTCTAGCTAGGAAAATAGCTGGCACACCCTAAGGCAGAATTGTGGGGAGAACCAACAGGATTACCTAAACTGTTACGAAACTGAAAGCCAAAGTCTAGACCGAAGACCTTAGAATAAACAGCTCCCTCTAATGGAACATGCACATTGTGAAGCTGGTTGTCTAAAAGACAGCATTCATTCATATAATCCACTCATATATTAAAATCGGCTTCAGAGATGCTACTCAAATATGTCCCTCCATGAAATCAATTGTGTTTGCAGGCCAAAGAAATAAGGGCTTCTCAGTGGTGGACCCAGGCCTGTGGAAGTCCTTTCCAACTAAACTATTGATATGCTAACAGTTATAGCTTAAGTGTTCACATTGGCCATAAAACCATAACTCTCCATACAGGTTGCTTACAACTAGAACTGCATTTGGGAGAAATGAAGTGCAGATTTGTTTTAAAAAGAAGAACCCTTGTTTCATGGCAGTTGCAAAGACCACAGCATAAAGAAAATCCTTTACCCTTTCTCCCACTCTGGCAGACCTCCTATTGCATGACTGTTTATACAATCAGTTGTGCCAATCTCATAACTAGTGTGAGACTGGGAATGCAGCCTGCCAGAGCAGGGCAGACACTTCTGTGACTGCATAATGAGACAATGATACTGGACAATATTTTAAAGTGCATAAGTCAGTCAAGCTATGGCAGATCTTTTTTCAAAAAAGAACTCCGGATGGCCAAGGAGAGGGGAAAACGGAGACTTCCTGTATGTGCTCCCTCTGTTATTTTTAGAAGGTCACTTGAGTTTAAGGATATCTTCATCTTCGGGCTTAAGCTGCTGCTTCTGGCGAGAAATTCTCAGAAGATCAGAGTTTGCTCAGGCAGAACGGACAAGTCTTGAGCTATTAAATGCCTCATCGGAAAAGCACAATGCCCAGTGGAATTCCATTTCATTCTTTTTTTCTGGGGGTGGAGGGAGTGGAGAAGGTACAGAGAGGATGAACACCCAACATACACATTCCACTTTATCTATTGGCCAGATTAAAACTGGATCTGTTGATAATGTTCAATAGAAGAACCCAAGACTCAAAAAATTAGAACTAATGCCTATAGGTTATAGGACTCAGAATTTAAGTTGGTAAAAGAAGCCTTTAGAGCAGTGCTTCCCAACTTTGGGTCCCCATATGTTCTTGGACTGCAACTCCCAGAAAGCCTGGCCAGCACAGCCAGTACTGAATGTTTCTGGGAGTTTTAATCCAAGAACATTTGAAGACCCAAGGTTGGGAACCATTGTTTTAGAGACTCTAGCACAGAGGTCCCCAACCCCCGGTCCGCGGCCCGGTGCCGGTCCATGGCCTGAGCCGAACCGGGCCGCAGAGACAGACCTCCCCCTCCCCGCGTGCAAGCACTCACCCCGCACAGCTGATTTGCGCATGCGCGCGCGGCCCAGCGTGCCCGTGCGAGCGCTGCGCCGCCGTTTGTGCATGTGCACGAGCGCGCCCTGTGTGAGCGCCACGCTGCCGTTTGCGCACGCGCACTCGTTCGCGCATGCGCACGAGCGTGGGGGGTGCCCCATCTTCCCCAGCCGGTCCGCGGGGTGAAAAAGGTTGGGGACCCCTGCTCTAGCACATCATCCTGAAGATATCTAGCCACTGAGTAACCAGTTGCACCAATCCAACCACACACACCTAAAATGTTTCATACCACAGACCAGTGGTTCTCAAACTGGGGTCCCCAGATGTTCTTGGACTGCAATTCCCAGAAGCCTTCACCATTTGCTATGCTGGCCAGGATTTCTGGGAGTTGCAGTCCAAGAACATATGGGGACCCAAGATTGAGAACCACTGCCATAGACAATTAACAGCATAGAAGGATAGTTCTGAGTACAACTTAACAAAATTTGATATGTGAAGCTAAGAGCATCTGCATCCACGTTTTTATTCCAGTTTACACAATCCAGACATACAAATGCTCAGATGACAGGTACTGTTTATTCCATCAATACCAACCATATGTTTAGAGGCTACGTTTGTTTGGATTTTGTTTCTGAACTATGACAACCATGGCTAAAGGACTGGACCCAAAGAGGGTGAGAACCTTGACTACCTCTACATCTCCCACTCTAGCAGACGTCCTATGGCTGATTATACAACCAGACATCAAGTAAAGCCATGATTGCCTCTCACCCAGACAAGCAGGACACTTCAATATCCCTCAACCATTTTCCGTTGCAGAACACATAAGAGAAATAGACCTACAATCTAGGTATTTAACAAGCCTGCTTATAATTCTTATTTGACAAGTCTGCTTATAATTCTTCACATGAGAGCGTCCCTACATTTCAGCCATTTGCCATGAACAGTTTAACAGTGAAAGAATAGCTGGCAAAAATTTGTCCCAAGGGGGCTACTGCAGTCCGCTGCAATGCAATGCATTTGGACAAAAAAAAACCAAGACCCACACCATTTTTCAGCCAGCCAAGATGCTGAGAAGCAAAAGTGGCATCTTCTTGTTGGCAACATATTGTTTCTAATCAGGGGGACACTACACCGGGAAGCTAAGTGAGTTTGAGAAATACAAGATCTAACCCTCACCCCTTTTCTAACCCTCAATACAGTGGAATTTTCATAGGGACAAAAACATACTGAAGTCACTCAATGCCAGAATATTCCACATCCTCCAGAACATTTAATGCAGCTACCCCCCCCCCTTCCGTATCTGCCTACTTTTGCTGTCACCCATGTCTTCATTGGCAAGGTGATAAGCGGATCTCATCAGTATCCCTTTACACACATCTTTTTTGATATAGAAAGGGAAGGAAGCCTCTTTCCCCCAATAAGTTTGAGAGATGCAAATCTCAGAGATTTAAGGCAGCAAGCCACAATTGATACCAAGCAGAGATCTGCATCTTCATGGTAATGTTGTTGTTGTTACATACTGTCACGTTGCCTCCAACTTACAGGGATCTCATGATTGAATGACCTCCAAAATGTCCTGTCCTCAACAGCCCTGTTCAGCCGTTGTAAACGCAAACCTGTGGTTTTCTTTAGCAAGTCAGTCCTTCTCACATTTAGTCTTCCTCTTTTCCTGCTGCCTTCAACTTCTCCTAACATTACTGTCTTCTCCGGCAAGTCTTGCCATCTCGTAATGTGCTCCAAGTACAACAGCCTCAGCTTCATTATTCTTGCCTCCAGAGATAATTCAGGCTTGATTTGATCTAGGGGCCCCTTGCTCATCTTCCTGGCAGCCCAGGGTATCTGCAAAGCTCTCCTCCAGCACCATATTTTAATTTTTTTTTTCCTGTCTGCTATCTTCACTGTCCAGTTTTCTCACTTGTACATAATAATTGGGAATAAAATAATATGATCTTAACTTTGCTCTCCAGGGACACGTCCTTACATATTTCTATATTTGGATTGTAACTTCCAAAATTATCCATGTAACCCAGTCAGCCTGCTACTCATAATGTAGGGTGCAGGTGAGTCACCCTGGTTTGGCTGGCATGGTAAAGTACAGCTCCTGCTTGTACCACAGGCAGCCAGTAGCTGCTGCAAAACTGCTCGAATAAAGTTGTGTAGATCAAGACCAGAATATACTGAAATCCCATGTTTCAACACTATTAGGCCTCCACAGAGTCCCTGTATCTAAATGATGCCTTGAGATGATTAATAAAATTGCCATAAATCAGATATGGTGTTTAATTATAATAAGGAAGCAAAAGAATTAAATGGGGAAAAACGGATACGAAGTCTATTAAGTATTTAGATATAATATTCCTACAAATTCAGAAAAATTAAAAGAAGTTTTTTTTAAAAAAATTGAAGCGAGAAATTAAAACTTAGATAATTTTAGGAAAATTAGCACTACTTTGGGAGGCTAATAACAGTTAAAACACAACTTTCGTGGTCTGGTAGAATAGCGGTGAATAAAATGAACATTTTACCCAGGATAAATTTCTTATTTATGATGTTGGTACTTATTTCCATATGTGGTAGGAACATGAGATTGTACTGAAATTTTGGCAACTGGTTTTTATGGAAATAAAGGAAATAACCAAATGAACAAAACTTAGAGGTATGCCCTAAAATTGTACTTTTATCAATATTCGATGAGGAGCAATGTGATTGATCAACTAAAGAATTAATTTCAAATTTATTAACAGCAGTAAGATGAATAATAGCTAAGAATTGAAAAATAAAGTATGATTTTCAATTAAATTACAGTATAAAGAAGTATGGAATACAGCTGATAAGCTGACATGTAATAATAAAGCAAAGAAGGGATTGTTTAAAAAGTATACTGTTATAAATACTGGGGGAGAATTTATTACTTATGTATTTTAAAACGGGAAGGAAAGGGCAATTGAGAGAGTCCTTACAATTTTGGAAGGAGAATGGGATATCATGAAGGGATGAGAACTGGTTATATCTCCAATGGTCCTGATGAGGAAGGAGCACATTTGATATAGTTGTTTTGATGTTTTGTGTTATTAGTGTGGGGGTTTAAGTTTGTGATGTTTCGCTATGTTTTATCTTTGCTATTAATAAAATTTTAAAAACTAAAAAAAAAAAAAAGACCGAATGAAGGCAAGAGTTAATTACATTAAAAATACTTTCTGTAGCTGTGTCCCCTTCCTGCTGGGGCTACCTTTGGTCTCCACGTTTCTAAACACTGCCATGCCACAAATGAAATGGTAAGCATGGATGAGAAAGCTTTTGTTGTAGTGAAAGATTTCAGTTTTACATTAAACCCTGATGAAATGAATTCTCCACCCCTATTTAAAGACAACTAGGAAATGAAGAAAACCGACAGAGCAAGTTCTGCTGGAAAATAGCAGCAATAGATAAGGCGGAAAGGGGTTAGTGAAGACACGCCCAAGAGAACCAAAAATTTCAATTTCGGAAAAAGCCTGGGCAGCTGCTAGGGCAAGAATAAGGAAACCGGATCCCTCCAGATTCTGCCGGAGTTCCCTTCCCATCAGACGCGGCCACCATCGCCACAGGTCAGAGGGGCTTGTGCAAGACGTAGACCCAAATATCCAGCGGGATCCAAGATGAAGAATGCTCCAACTCTACAATTCAGTGCTTTCGTAGATGTATCCACATGTTCTATCAAGGGGGAAAAACTAAATATGTGAGAGAAGGAATGGTGTTCACCCCACCACTCTCCGCCCTCATTCCCCATATATGAAAAACTAAATTTCAAAAGGAGAAGTGTTGCTACTCATGAAGCATGTCCACACCATCTAACTCTGATTAGTACATCATTTCTGCTCACAGGGCAATGCTTTGTGGATAGAGGCTGCCCTCTTCAGATTTCGTTCTTCACCCAAACAGCTGAGGGAGGGAAAGGGTTGCTCCTTCCACCACATGCTTATTTAACTCTTTGTAGAAAACCTGGATAGGGCTTATGGTCCTACGAAACAGTCATACCCTCCAACACACCATACATTTGATGGTTTCCCAGATTTTGCGGAGTTTTGTTTCCCCGTTCCACAACACTGAAACATTTCTCCCAAGTCTGGGATTCCTCGACACAAGGGCAAAAGTTCGGCCACCCACCAGCACTTTGTCACAGTTGTCTGTGAAGAAAGGTGGAGCTGACCACAAGTCTTGTCCAAACAGCACTCGCTCCTCTGCATGAAATCTTTAAAATCTTTGGGAACCTATGTTAGAAAGCCAGTTATCTTAGCCAGCTTCTCTTCAGGGGGATGTTTTTAAGAAGACATTTGTATGCTAATTAAAAACTTCCCATTGAAGAAGAAATGAAATGCAGAGGAATGCTCTGTAGTGCTAAGGTTTGTATTTATCTCCAGTACAAAGACCCAAATAAAATGAACAGTGCCATCAGAAAGAAGGGGGGGGGGATTCAAAAAGGTACAGGAAAAAGCCCTGATCATTACATTGCCTGGAAAGTGGGAAAAATATCAAAACCATCAGTGCTAAACCTGGTTCTTTCACTGAAGCAAATGTTTCAGAGGAGCAGCATGGCACAGTGGTTAAACTGCAGCAGTGCAGCCAAAACTCTGCTCATGACCTGGGTTCAATCCCAGGTAGCTGACTCAAGGTGCACTCAGCCTCTCATCCTTCAGACCACATACGGCCCATGAGCCGCTCCTGTCCGGCCCGCCGCCAGTTGCTTATCTTTAACATACCACAAAAAACCTCTTTAGTATTTGTGAAGATTAACAAGTTTAAAATAAAAACAATCATAACATCACTGTTTCATTTTATTTTTAAGTAAAGTTGGTTCGGCCCCCGAACACAGTTCAGATTTTTCATGTGGCCCCCTATAGAAATTAATTGCCCACCCCTGCTTCAGAGGTTGGTAAACTGAGTACCCAGCTTTCTGGGGGCATGTGCAATGTGTAGCCCACATAATTAAACTGTAAACCATCCGGAGAGTCCTTTAAGTGTTACAGGGCAGCATATATACAAGCAGCACACTTTGCTTCGGGTTTTTTTGTTTCATCTGGACAAGGGGTGGGTTTACTGGCAGCTACAGTTTAAGTTAAACCACACATTTTTTTTCAGTCCCAGACTTAAGATTTTAGTTCTGCCAGCCACTAGAATGCAGCACCCAACAAACTGAATTCTGCTCTAAGAGGGGGAAAAAAGAGGCTCTCCGCCCTTGGATTAGATTCAGATCACAGATTCTAACAGACATCACAGGGGCCATGTTGTTGCTATGTAGCTTTATGAAGGGCCCTGTCTATTCAGCACCACGACAGAAAGAAATTGCAAAAGCACACCCTGGGTCTCTTTCTTTTCATAAATGCAGGCTTACAGGATAAGCACACACACACATACAGTTAGCACGGGGGTGAGATCATCCGCTGAAAATTCAAGGCAAATCACCAGCAGCTATTATGCGATTGTCAACCAATGAGCTGTTCAAGCTATTTAAACTGACATATAAATTAAATGCTGGGAACCGACCCACCAAAGTTTAGTTTGCAAAATGAGCAGTGAGAAAAGACAAGAGCGGCCTGGCACTCGGCAAACCGAGACAGCCACCAGGCTGCCCTCAAAATCTTGCTGCCCTTGGCAACAGCCCATTCTGTCCCCGAGGAACAGAAATATGTGCTTTCCAGGACAAGCTAGTTTTACTAAAAGTCTCCAAGAAAGGAACAGGAGGAAATGGTGGTGGTGGAGGGAAAAAAAAGGCACAGACAAAATGCACAAAGAAACATAAGACAGGGTGGGAAAATAAATTCTAGTTCAAGATACGAACTGTGTAACCTTTAAAGCCTTTTAACAGTAAAACAGGAATACAGATTAAACTGAAATGAGATGCTTGGACACCCTAGTGTTACTATGCAAGTCTGTATAACAGTGTCTCCTTAGGACTGGGGGTGAGGTGAGAGAATAGATAAGTAAATGCAGAAAGGTTGTTCATTAATGGGTTCCCAAGTGTGGCATAGTAGATAGAGTGATGGACTGGAACTCTGGAGAACAGGGTTTGAATCCGCGCTCGGCCCTGGAAGCTCACCTGGGGGAGTGGAACGGATAAAACCACTCCTTAAATATCTCACTTACCTTGAAAGCTTACGGTCACTTTAAGTCTGTCCCAACTAGACAGCACATAACAAAAATGGGTCCTGAATGTGGTTTCCAGTGCAATGACAATCTTGCCTTAATTTAATACTCCACGATGCAAAAGATACTTTGATACAAATTGTTCTACAATCAAATTAACCAGCAAGCAGTTATCACAAACCTAGCCTAGTAGGTTCAATTCATGCAAATACTGGTTTGTTCCAAAAACAGGTATCCTGAAGTCACTCAGAACAACTGTACTATTTTACAGAATCACAGAATTGTTGTGTTGGAAGGGATCTTCCTGTTCAACAATACTGGAAATTCACACCTAAAGCACTCCGGTAGATTATCATCACCCAAACTCTGCTTCTAAGTCTTAAATGAAGAAGAATCCACCAACTTCTGAGGCAGTCCACTCCACTATCAAACAACATTTATCATCAGAAAAGTCTTTCTAACATTCAGTCATAGCCTCCTTTCTTATAATTTTAATCTACTAATTTGAGTCATACCCTCTGGAGCAGCAGAAAACAAGTTTGCTCCATCTGATGTGGGATAACCTTCAGATATCTGCATATAACTATCACATCAACTCTCCATCTTCTTTGTACGAGCTAAATCAAGCTCCTTCAACCACTGCTCAAAGGGCTCGTGATTGCCTTAGGCACATTTCCACACCTCTTTTCTTGGGAGAAAGCAATGTGTAAGACTGCACTGTCAAAGACATGCACTTAGATTACTATCTACCACAGTGCTCTTACTATTAACCAATATGGGAGGTGGAGGACTTGTACCATTTTCTAAAACTGGTTATCTGGCATACCAAACATAACATTAGCTACTCATTGAAGGTTAAAAAAGGAAGGCTGTGCACAAGATTTGCATAATTTTCTGGGGCTAATTGTGGTTAACTGTGGAATTGCTGAGGCACATCTCAGTTCACAATCAGGTGTGTGACTAGGCACAGGACTGAGATACCTCCCAACAACTCATCACTGGCCACAATTAGCTGCAGAAAGTGACGCCAACCTTACTTAAAGATCAACAGGATGTGCGCATTTAAATTATGAATGGGTACACAATCTTATGTGCATATTCTATCATCCAAAAAATGACTATCCTGTACTCCAATCATAATTAACTCATATCAGAATAACTCAGGAGACCATGCTGGTAGGTCTCCGCATGTTCCAATAACTACTGAAAAGACCCCAGGTGCATACGCTATAACAATTTAGAAGAACTAATTTTATATATCAGTGCATTCTCTCACAATAATTCCCCACTGGTTGACAATGGAAATTTGTGTCAATTGTCAAGCTGTGGCTTGTAACACCTGTTTAGCACAACCACAAGTATTTTCTGCACCTCTGTGAAAACCTAAGAGTATATCTATCATCAGTTTCTCTCCTGGCATCCACAATTGATGAGGTGAATTCCTAGTAACTGTTGTGGAAATCTTTCTTCCTGTCACACATCTCCCAGGCATTTCTTCTCAATGGCAAAACTACCTGGGGCTGCCTTGAGGTTGCAGTGCAGCAACATCTAAACACCAGCATCTTTGCCCACCTGTGTTCTGCAGCAGCTATTCTCAACTGTTTTTTGGCCACAGCTATACACACAGTATGAAAGAAATATAGACCGGGTCAGGACTGTATAAGTTGCATAACCAACCTTATAAGTTGGTTTGCGAAGAATTGTTTCCAGTCTTTGGTCTCCTTCAAATGTGCCAGAGCATGGCTGTTCTACAGAGCATCAGAAACGGGTCTCTATTACAGACACCAAGGGTGCTGTGTTGAATGAATAAATCAGGGCCCAGGTTGTACCTACATTCACAATGGATGGCCCATTTAACCTTCTGCGCATGAACTAACTGCGAGAAAGGAGCATACTATTCATCTCAAGTGAGACAATGTACAACTCAGTGGGGTTAGCCAGCACTTGCTATGAATTAACTCTTCTGAACATAAACATCTCCTTGAGTCCCTTATATAGGGAGAAAGGTGGCAAATAATTAAATAAATTAAATGTCTCCCAGAATTCTGTACATTACCAACCTGCCCAGGGCAGTAGACAAATGTTTCCCCCCCCCAAAAAATGTTTAAAAGTCACTATACCTTTGATCCACGAAAGCTCACATCGAAAGAAACCTGCTAGCCTTTAAAGGGCCAGCATATTTGGTCTTTTCACCCTCTCTCTTTTTTTTTCCTTTCCGCCTTTTAAACGATACAGCCTTGGAAGCTTCTGTTCAAAACTAACCACTAAAATGGTGACCCCCCCCAAAAAATTCTTATATCAGTAGAGACATTCTGTAACATTTATTTTAAAAAGTAATTTACTTTAGTAACCCAACCTCCTTTGCAAACCAGCTCACTTGCCATATGAAATTCCTGATCACTCAAGACTACCAGGCAAGGTATTACATACAAGGCTAGGTTAAATGCTTCAGGAAACGAGATCTTCACTGCACTGAGTAAAGCCGACACACCTTTCCACTATGTTTTTATCATGAGAACAATATCAACGTGGCTTTGTAAACCAAGTCTGCAATACACAGAGAGAAAGAGCATTCCAGTCTCCTGGCTTACAACTCAGCCATGTCAGGGGTGGTGGGAAAGAGACAGAGACATAGAAAGAAAGAGAGAGAGAGAGAGAGAACATTGTAGCTGAAAAAGAGGGAAAGAATGAATAATACTGGAAATAGAATGGTTATGTTTACCAAACGGTACCTTGACATTTATCATTCTAGATATGTATATATAACATGAGGATGAGGTTGCCTAGCAGCCTTCCTACTCCGTAGTCACTGCAACAACCAAAGACCTCAAGCATCAAAAAAGAAAGATGCAGAAGCTATAGCAGGAGGAACCGGGGTGTAAGCAGCTATAAATAAAATGCAAACTCATCTCGGCTTGAAATCTGACATTTAAAAATATTTTAAAGTCTAAGTGCAGTTGAAAAGGTATGTGTTACTCGCCTACCATCTCCAGGTTTTCAAAAAGGATTGGCCTGGTATTCTTTTCTTTTTTTGCCCCCAAAAGCTAAGAAAAATATGCCATGTCCCCTCTTCAAGTCTGACTCTAAGCAGAAGCCGACTTTGAGAAGAAGGTCGGTGAAGGTTCACCTTGCCTGTCACTCAATCTTTCTGCTGGTGCTCATGCATGTTCTTCACTTGACCACTGGGAGGAGCAGCCAGGGTGGGAGAGGGAGGGCTGGCTACAAGAAGTCCCCAGTCTGGTAGGTTTCAATAGCGTCCCTTGTTGCAGAGGAAGCCCCATAGGCTTTTCCACTGGCAGCCTGCTCATGCAGCCACCATTTTGATTTCCCAGGATGCTATAAACAATCTTTGGAATAATTATTTCTTTGCACTCTCTCTCTTTGAAACAAACAGCTGACAGGGTTAGCAGTCTTACTGACTGCTAGATTTTTGAGATTTGTAAAACCACCCCCAATTAAATTTTCCAACTTGCTGCCAAGATATAGCTATGCTCCAGTGCATTATGGGATACTGAAATGGGCAGCGGCCTGGCCAGAAAAACAAACAGAAAAAAGGGAGGCATGAAATAATTCATAAAAGCACACCGGCTGCATTTAGATGTAACACTAAACCACAATTTAGAATTACCAGAATGAATGGACTGAGGCTAAGTTTCCATTTGCTTGCTCTTGTCTGCCCTCTTTTCTTATGGGGGAGCTCTCAGACTGCAACCTTTTGCTTCCATTTTCAACTAAATGCAACCATCTTTTGGCCCAAAGCTGATTTTCCTATATTGGAGAAGGGTGGTTTGGATAAACCAGCCAGGCTCTGAAGCAGGCTTGTTTTCCTAAACATTTGGCTCCAAACCTGGGTCCCCAAGCATAAATCACAGTTAACATTAAACTGCACTTTGGTCAAACAGGGACAGAACAGATTACTATGGTTAGCTGAAAATAGAAGCAAAGGTTCTGAGCCCTTCCTTGCAGTTGCCGCAGAGAACTGGGAAGCAATACAGGAGCACAGAGATTCATGCACGCAATACTAGAATTTAATATTATGTGAAAAACATACCACTATGTCTACATTTCTATTCCATATTCACTTCATGTCTTGCTGCCTTGTGCACATTCTGGGAAGGCTAAAAGATCACCATGAGAATATCTAGGAAAAGCATAAACTCTCTAAGTATCTGATATCAACAAGCTAGCATCTGAGCACACAATCTCTGTTCAGTGCTACATAATTATTAGAGAGGCTAACTAATCAGAAAAATTCAAGATTGTTTCTATTCGCAAACAACTGCTTAGAGCAAGGATATGCAACCTAACCCTAAAAGATATTCCAGAGTGCAGCTCCCATAAGATCCAACAATGATGGCCAATAGTCTCGGTTTTGAGGGGGTATCATCCAAAACATGTGGAATGTACCAGACTATTTACTTCTGATCTCGGAAGTATGGTGGTCCTAGATCACAATGAGCCATCTGCAGACATTATCTAATTTTGTGAAATCAGTCTGTCACTTAAGACATTATGAACAGAAGTGGATCTAAATAATGGTTACACAGAGCAGTAAGCAGTACTGGGTAGTAGCGTAACAAGATAACAAGAGGGCTTCCTAAACAGAGTTTGACTGTACATTGCACATATGCATTTGTTAAGAGGCAAGTGCTGATTACTCATTAAAAGCAGCTTTTAGAGGGAAGCCTTTGTGAAAATGCAGAATTACTGTACTTCGGAGACAATGACAAACTAGCAATTTCGCTATTATGTCACAGCGAGAGAATAAGCACTGTTATACATAATCACTTGCATCCTTGACATGTACAATCTTGCCGTTTGCTTATTAAGGACATATAACTAAACTGGATGTTCAGTTGCACAAGATGACAATTTTGGGGGGGAAACCTGAATAGGTTTCAGTTTATTGTCTCGAAGCATAATTTTCTGTGACAGTTAGGAAAGAATGAGGAAGATTTACACATATCATACATGCCACAGCAAGCCCTAAAAAACCCCGCTTGATCTCCAAATAGCAAGGCAAAACAAGGTCTGGCAGTGGCTCTCTGCTTTATCACCAAAATTTAAAAGCCCTCGGACAACATAATCACTGCTGTCTTCACAGCTTTTGTTCCTGGGTTGGAAACTTTGGGGTAAGATGGTGGATGGCCTCAAGGAGTGTTTTCGGACCCACTGCTGATTGGTATTGTTGTCTAATCTCTGTGTAGTATGATTCATCATAGGACTGTAAAACTGGAAGGAACCCCAAGGATCATCAGACACAACCCCTGCCAAGTAAGATATCCACAGCTAAAGCAACCCCGATAGATGTTAATTTAACCTTTGTTTAAAACTTCTAAAGAAGGAGAGCCCACCAGCTTTTGAAATACCTTCAGGATGTTCTTCTTCAGCTGAAATCTGCTTTCTTTCCATTCAAGCTCATCTTCTTAATTTTCCATGCCCCCTACATTGGATCAAAACACTTGAACCTATACATCATTCCTTCTAACTACCGTATTTTTCCGTGTATACGACCCCCCCAATGTATAAGACAACCCCCTAATTTTTACCCTTGCCAGAGGCGGAGGAGCAGTCAATGGGCAGCCGCAAGGGGCGGCCCAGTGCGGCTGCTCCTCCGCCTCCGTCTCCTGCTGCTGCTGCCTCTGCTGCCCGATCGCCTCCTCCAGTGCAACTTACCTCCAGCTCACGTCACCGCCTTGTCCCCTGCCCGAAGGAGACGATCGCTGGAGGAGGCGATTTGATGGCGGCGGCAGCAGTCAGTGGGCAGAAGCGAGAGGCAGCCGAGCGTGGTGGCTCCTTTTTGCTTCAGTCGCCACCTCCTGCTGCTGCCGTGCCCGCGGGTGGCGCTGGAGGAGACTGCTGCTGCCTTCTGTGTATAAAACGACCCCCAATTTTTCCTCTAATTATTTTAGGGGAAAGTGTCATTTTATACACGGAAAAATACGGTTTTTCTTTATTGTATTTTCACATCCATTGGAAGGTTTCTGTGTCGCCATCCCAGGTTCTGATGTACCACTGACAATTTTGTAGCAGGACTTGGTGTTCCTTATCTTCTGGAATACCATCTCCTTGCATTAATCTCTTTCAAATATAAATTGTAAAAGTGTAACACACTTTTCTCATCTGAAAAACAAGTTTTTATGGGTGTCCTTTAGCTTCTTTGATTTCCTTTCTAAAGTTCATTACATTTCTGACTGCATTCATGTAGATATACAGGCTATAGAAGAATAACTATGTGTTTGCAAGTCAATTCTGACTTACGGGAACCCTTTTCAGGTTTATCCAAGTAGAGAATACTCGGAAGTGGTTTACTATCCCCTTCTTCTGGGGGCACCCTGGGATTGTGCAGTTTGCCGAAGGCCACACAGGCTGGCTCTTCTCATAGAAGGCAAACTCCCAGCCTCTGGCTCTGCAGCCAGATACCTAGACCACTGAGCTATCACTACATACAACTGACAAAAGCCGTCCATGTCTTGTTTGCTGTCTCTTCTATGTTCTGTGGAAATACGAAGTCTATCCCATTGACTCACATAGGGCCCAATCCCTCTAAATTCTGTCAGTGGCACTGATTCTGACTCTTCTTGAGACTGCAGTTGTTCCTGACTGTTACGATGCTAGTCAGTCACATCTTGCCTGTAATGAATGCTGACAGGAACTAAGTAATGCAAAGACTCATTTTCCAGAGGGAGCAGTCACACTGTGACACACATTGTCCTTTCTCCACTCTAAAAGGTTTAAGAGCTGTCTGTTTTACAGAAGAGCACTACACACACTCTTCCCCACTTATGAAAGAGTTTGGCTGGCAGCTCACAGTTGAGCACACTGCTTGTTTCATTTTGGCACTGCTCTTAGTTAACACTGTAAAACTCATGTAATTTTAAAACTGAAGTGGAAAGTCAGAGAATTCCCTCCTTCCAATTCCCTCTGCAGTCCAACATAAAAATAAAATAAATAATAGTGTGCCGTCAAGTCAATTATGACTTATGGCAACACTTACCAGAGTTTTCTAGATAGAGAATAAACAGAAGTGGGTTACCCTTCCCTTCTTCTGGAGGTATCCTGGGACTGTGCAGCTTGCCCAAGGCCACACAGGCTGGCTCTTCTCGCAGGAGTCACAGTAGGGGGAACTGGACTCCCAACCTCTGGCTCTGCAGCCAAATACCTAAACCATTGAGCTATCCAACCAGAAAGCTGCCCTATACTGAGTCAGTTCACTCCTCCATCTAACCCAGTATTTTCAACAATAATGGGCAGAGACTTTTCAGAACTACAAACAAGATTTGTTTTATCCTTTTATAGGTGTTGGGGATTGAACTAGGAATATTCTGCATGCACAGCATATGCTCCATCACCAAGCTACAGCCCATCCCCTTTGAAAACACACAGAGTCCTCCCTACAGCAAACTTTTCTACTAGCACTTTTGCCAGGGACTGGCTTCAGAACTCAACTGGTTGGCGGAGCACCAACTAAGTACATGTAAAAAGTGTGCTGCTTGTATATCACCCAACAGAATTTAAAGCACTCTCTGGGCAGGCTACACATTGCCCCCCTCCCCCAGTGAGCTGGGTACTCAATTTATCGACCTCAGAAGGATGGAAGGCTGAGTCAGCCTTGAACCAGTTACCTGAGACTGTTGGGATTGAACTCAGGTTGTGAGCAGAGTCTTGGCTCCAGTACTGTAGTTTAACCACTGCACCATTAGGATCTTATGCATGAAAAATGGGACATGTGGGAAGCATACCTGGTCAACATTAGGCATGGGATTTTTGGAAACATGAATTACAGCCCTCAGAAGTCTGCAGGAATTCTCCAGCTAGACTTCTGAGGGCTTTGGCCAAGAAACAAAACAAAAACCCCAGTTCTTTCAGGTATCTATAATCACTTCCAGGTGAGACATAATAGCTTCTCTCAAACATGATAAAGACAGGGAGATTGGTTGGACAGGGCTAAGTTCAATGGCAACTGCAAGGCATTATGGGTCTAATAATCTCCAGCCTATTATGCTCCATATTGGGTGCTTCTCAGGATACTACTAGACCCATAAGGCCTTGGACTTCCCAGAAAGCTTAGCCCTGTCTAGCCAATACCTCCATCTTCATCATATTTGAGAGAAGTCATTGTTTCTCAGCTGAAAGTAATTACAGACACTTGAAAGGATAACAGAGTTTTTGACTAAAGTATCCAGAAATCAAGCTAGGGGAATTCCTGCTGGTTTCTGGGAACTGTAGCCCATGAATTCCAAAAATTCCATGCCTAGTCAATGCTCCAGGGGCCGAGTCCCAAAGTCAGAATATATATGGATTTGCTTCCCCAATAACAATTTTAGGCGCCCAAAAGGATGTAATAAGAATAATTATGTGCCATCAAGCTGATTCCAACTTTTCCGAGATTTCCTAAGTAAAGGGCATGCAAAACTAGTTTACCATTCTCTTGTTCCTGGTGCATTTTGGAACTGTGTGGCTTGCCCAAGGCCACACAGGTGGCACTTCTCCTCCAAGGAACAGTGGAGAACTGAATACCTTACCCCTGGCTCTGCAGCCAGGTGGCCCATCTCACAGAGCTATCCAGCCATCTAACAGACACACACATCTGTATATAGATCTGTATTTTTCCTCATCAAGAACAAACAGAGGTACATGATAAAATAAACCATAAAACTCCCTGAAAATAGCCTCAGAGTTTTTTCCAGCCCAGCTCACATCAACTGCGTCAGGCAGATTGAGAGAAGCTGCTGTACAGGTGACCCCTGCATGGTGCACCTGTGAAATGTTTTCTGTGTACATGTAACAATGGAACATATCAACACATCAGACGTGTTTGAGGACACACATATCACATGGCTGAACATTATGGGGAGACAGGAAAAGCCATGTCTAAACATTTTCAAAAAAGCTCACTGACAAAAATGAAATACTCTTTAGGCTCTAACGTTCTGTCATTCGAACATTTCTCACACTTGATGGGATTCAATAAGGCTTGATGAAGAAACTAGAGTGCATTTGATCTGGAAGGATTTAAACTATTTTTGTGTTCAGGATTCAATATGGGATGGTTATTATGGATGCAGCTGTCTTGTACCAAATGAAGGCAGTGGTTTCAGAAGTGGGCAAACTCCAGAGGTGAAGATGCCACATTACAAACTAGAAGCTGCAACAAACCACCAAAATCAGAATAAAAGCAGAAACAACAACAAAATATATGGAAAGAAGTCCGTTTTGCCACTTGTGGAGAATTACAGGAATGGCAATTAACCTTTTCTGTTTTGCAAACAAAGTGATAGCCACAAAAATGACCTTGCTGACCACATTACTTCCATCCCTGTTCTGTACAGGTGTGTGTTGTCTATCCTGGTTAACAACAGCTTGCAAAGGTCTTTTGCAATCTGCTCTCAGAGCGTCTATCACAGAGAAATATTTGAGAGCGATCCTGGGATGTTCTGCATGCAAGGCTTCAGCTTTCCGACTGAACCACAAGTCCCCCTCAGTAAAGACACTGTCAGAAGCATCCAGATCCGGGTTTCTGGATTAAAGCCCCAAGAATTCAGGGAGCTGTAGTCTAAGAGTGCAAAGCAGAACACCTCTAGACACTGTACAAATGCTGATATATTTTCAACCCGCTCACAGATTCTCTCCCACACATTATCATTCACACCTCTGTTCTCTCAGCATTAATGCAGAACAAATAAATGCTTCCAGGCTGTCAAATCTCCACCACTGAACAAAAAAGAAGGTTAGGATCTGAAAAGGCTGCAGGCCTCTTCTTACAGTTTTAAAGCAAACATCATAAGTTATCTAAGGCTAATGGGAAATGGGGAAATGGGAAAATTCTCAGCTACACACACACCTCTGCTATGTTCAGTTTGAAATCTCTTCTTTCTGAGACGGCCCCCAAGTTTCCTGATAGTGGTAAAAACTGCAAGAGGCAATGTGATCATATCTGTACACTTTCCTCTCGCTAACTGCATCTGTCCCCCCTTTCCTCCTTCAGTATTGCTGTGTCCCTCTACCACTGTGCTCTCCTCTTTCTGCCTCCCCTACATAGTGCACAAGGCTTTCACTACCAGAGTCCCCCAGCAGTCTTTGTACGGAGACAATCCTGCCCACCTGACTGCCATAAAATAAGCCAGAGTGGTCCAACCTCTGGCATAAATTCCCCTTTGGAGGTACCTGATCAGGTAAAAGGGCAAGACCAATGTAGCCAAACAGACCCTCTCACGCCATAGCCATTCCAGTTGCTGGCAGACGTCTGGAATCTGTAGCTGTTCCCCAAACAAGTGGGATCTGGATGTGATCAACAGGCATTTCGACTTCTTCCATGGGAACCAAGAAAGAGAACCACAGGACGTATTGCCCAGGCGTGTCCTTGGTACACCCACACTGGCGTGTCAGAGCACACAGTAACAATTAATTTTTGGTATTGCATTGTTGCAACCTCAGGCGTCGGCATCAACATCAGGATTTTACAGATACCAGGAACTTGAGTAATAGCTCTGACTGTGTCAGTAAACAACACTGGATGGTATCACACAATTCATTCCCACCAACTATCAACCTGTCCACAAAGAACAGAAAGAGATAGTATAAGATGCAAGGTGGCCCAATAATGGCAAAAAATTAGCCCCTACAACACGGAAAGGCTGGAATGCAGCAAAAGGATAGAGCAGCAGCTTAGAAGAGTGTGCAGCTTTAGTGTCGGCGCAAAGCCATCCTATCTGAACAGTAAATCAGAAGAAAAACTACCAATTTGCTGTCACTAGACCATGTTTTCCACTAGAAATACCAGAATCTTAGCAGACATGGTTGCCCCATCATTACCCTGGTGAACCTGTCAGCGGTAATAAAATCACAATGAAGTAGCTGTTAGCACTGACGTCCTTTTGCAAAAAAAGATAAAAATAAAAGAACCTAACTTGCTTTCCTTTTGCTTTTTATACTGTATCTGACAGGCATGGCATATGCTGGATAACACGGCCAATTAACATAGGTTTTTCTTCTCTCTCTCATTCCATTTTTTTAGAGCTGCCAACTTTTTTGTATTTTTCAGAAAACTTAACACACAGAATACACATGAGTCAGAAATGGTAGCATAGCTTCTCAAGTCTGATCAGTGCACATGCTGGCTGGAGAATTATAGAAGATACCCAGTGTGAGCATAGGGGATGGTTCTTGAGTGTATACAATAACAACAGGTGACTCTTCCCACTAGTGATGGGAGTTTTGGAGCTGTGTTTTTTTAAACTACAACTCCCAGAATTCCCCCAGGCAGAATTCTGGAAGATGCAGTCAAACACATTAATTTACAAAAGCAGCTTCCATTATCTACAGATGGGCCTCCATTGCCATTATTGAATTTTCAAGAAGAAAACTGCCGCATTGGTGACTTAGAGTGACAAGGCTCTATGGGAATGTAAATGGGTGAGATTGGGCACTCAGGAAGGGTTTACTTCCATATCCCATTGTCCTCCATGGGTCTCTGTTAAGGATATCTGGCAGGCACAGGGTGGATCTCTTCTGTTGGGCATTACCCCAGTGTGAACTCTTCTCTAGCCCCAAGAGACTGTATGGACCAAAAGGGGCAGGAAAACAAAGAAGGGAGGGAAAAACCCACCAGGAGTAGGATCAAAAGAGAGTAGAGGAGGAAATCAGGGCAATTAGCAAAGAGGAGGAGGAGGAAGGCAAAGCAGAAGACTGGGCTGATGCCCCAGAGTGGAGTGGGGAGGAGTCTGACTCCACATTATATGTGGCCTAAGCAGCACCAGAGAGCAGTCCTCCATTGGGCCCCTTCTTCCCCTATTCCTTGCTTAAAGGACTGATAATTGAGAACCCTAAAGAAACTGACAAGGCTGAGGCCAGACCAAGGGTCACACCTGAGAGCAAGAGAAAGGACTCCGGATGGGTAAAAAGAACTAATGACCCACTGTGCCATATGCATCAGGGGAGACAATTTAAGCACCTTGGGCAACTATCTAAGGACATCCAGGAAGGGAAACTAATGGTTTAGAAACCTTGACTCTTTGTTGGGCAGTATGGGTGCAAGTTGTGGTGACAATAACTCTACCTCACCCGTCTACAAGTGACTCAGTGGACTAGAGCTGATCTCCCTATAGACAATGGGGTGACATAAACCATGTAGTGGTGAAGAGATGTAAATAGTCCAGCATAAACTTTGCTGGTTGTTGACTATTGCTTCTGAGACTCCTTCAGGATGATGAATGACAGTCCTCGTCCCTTCAGATAAGGCATACCCCTTCATAAAGGGTTTGCAAAGGAACAGTTCTCAACAGAGCCTAATGGGGAGCAAGACTACTCTTCCCATAAACATTTGTGACTAACTGGGTGTTATATGATCATCTCCCCACCCTGGGTTTCCCAAGGGAAACAGGATGATGATGGACCAATCATCAACTCTGGCAAGGCTTCTTTTCATCTTGCCGAAGGCAAAATTCAACACCGGCATATTCCAGATATTGTTAAGACTACAGCTCCATCATCTTCAAATATCACCATGTAGATGATGAGAATTATAATTAAACAACATTTAGTTGGGGTGGAAACACTACAATAGACTGTCATCTGTTCAGCTAGGAAGAAGTCCAGGCAGATCAAAGACAGGGAATTCAATGAAAGAAAGCTCCTCTGAGCTTTTTTACAATTCACAACACAATAGAAAACAAGATAAATGAACTGCTGGAGGAATGACAGGCACATTCATCTAATTCAAAGTCAATAAATCCAGGAGACCTGCTGGCTGATCATTAGATTACTGGACACCTACCGGACTTTGTTCCAAGAAGCCCAGGATGGAATTAAATGCTAGCAGAAACACAGCAGCCAGGCACTGATAGAAATTTTAGAGACAAATACAACACACAGTGTGTCCTAATATAAATTCAGCTGTGCTCTTCCTGGCAGCACCATAACTAGTATGGTGATGCTGGGGCAAGACACAGGGTAAGCTAGTCAAGATCAGTGATTCATTACCAGTGGGGCATCAGGGATGTCAGGGGGAGCATGTGCAGTTTCAAAAAGCTTATCCAATATGCCCAAAATCCAAATGTTTGTGGCAAAAAAGCAACCCCAATGCTCCCATGCTAATAACAACTGAAGCACATAATGTATATTTTATTCATGTTTTTGAAAAGTGAAGATCAAAAGAAACATTTTGTTTCCTAATTCAAAAATGCTGGGATTTCTTTTTAGTTGTCATCTTTCAAACGGCAAATGAAATTAATGGGAAAGAGAGGCTTGATGAAGCAAGATATTTTGTGCTTATCAAAAAACACAAGAGAAAATATAGTTGAAATTACGAACTAAGAAACTCTGCACCAGACATTATGGGGAAGACTCTAAGGGATGCTGTTTTCTTGAGACAATTCTGATTTTTTTGTGCAGTGTTTAATTCTCAAAGGTCAGTAAGACTGTGTGCAGAATGAGCTTGCTCACACAGAAATCATGAGGTGGGAACATATACCGCTGATCTCATTCTGCCTCCATCCTAGCTCTGTAAATACTTTGTTTTTCCCCATCTTATGCATAAAAACATGCTGCATCAAAAATATCATCCTGTTCTGCAAATTATAAACTAAGCAACTCTCTACAGTACACACACACATCCACAGTCTTTCAGTCTGGTTAGAACAAAATGGCACAGCTGCTAAATTGCAATGAACATTCATCCATTCATTGAAATGTGTTCTGAATGCTCCATCTGTCAGGGTGCTCATCTACTTTTGAGCTGAAAAGACAAGAGCATTTCCAAAATTTTAGAATGTAAGCCAAGAATAATCAACCTGATGCCCCTCAGATGTGTTGGAACATAATTCTTATTAGCCCCAACCAACAGCTTGGGGAGGTGCAGTCCAAAAATATGGAGGATTTGCTAGTTTGCCCACCTCTGTCATATGCTAACAAAATAAGCAACATCAATTGGTAATTATTAATCTGTCATATTTGATATCTTCTTTAAGGAACTCAGGATTGCATGCTCAGGCCATATTCCCACTGCATTATCATACAGTTTATTTACGCTGCAGTTATAGCATTATGAAACAGATTTAAATGTCATGGCTTCATTCTACAGAACCCTGGAAGTTGTAGTTTGCCGAGTTACTTGAATTCTCAGCTAGAGAGCTCTAGTACACTGCCATGGATTACAGCAGTGGTAGAATTTTGAATACCACAGTACCCAGACACCAAAACAGCCAAAGGTTCTCGTTAAACTCACATCACCAAACTACAAATCCCAGGTTTCCATAGAATGGAGCCAGGACACTGAATGTTATAACAGTGTAGTGAAGATACAAGCATATAACTACCATGTGAAGTAACTAAAGGTGGGAATGACTTAGCTTAGACTAGCCTTATTAACTTTATGTAGAACACAAATGTCTACCCATACACTATTTGCTACAAACCCGTAAACTACCTGCTACACCATACAGCTTTTGACATCATCCCATCTTATGGCCACCACTGAAAGGAACAAGACCTCCAGCATATCATTTTGATTATTTTTCAATCAGGCAAGTTTCCGCACTGGCCTGTCTGCTGAAGGGCCACTCCACAAGAGCCTGAGGACACACTCTGAAATGTATATAAGGCACTCTAAAGGTAGAACACAAGCCAACAGGTCCCAGTAGCACCTGCACATCTTTGAAGAGTGATGGACAAACTATCCTTCAAGGAGACGTGATGACAGTTCCTGATTTTCAGCTTGTATCTCTTGGATTTTCCTGGACAGTCTGAAGGCCAATGGATCAATACAGGTGGGCGATGCAGTAATTTTACTAGTAATAACCACCACTACTGCCCAAAATACACAAGTTGTCAATCTACACAGGCAAATTACTTTGTGCTGATTTGTAAAAAACATTCCCAATGTACACCCCCCACCCAGGCTGCTTCCTATCCATGATTTTTTTATCTCAAAACCTCTTTCTTTTTCCTGCTGCAGAAAACTCAAAGAGTCTTATGCATCTTTCTTGTTTGTCTATAAATCAGCACAAAACTCTTGGCTGTTGCTACAAAGGGCAATCTACACCAACTGTACCGACTCATTCCAAGCAAGGGCTGATAAGACATGTTTCCTTTTGCACTGAGCACCACCTTGACTTTTGGCCAGCATCCTTAAAGGTAAATACATCCCATTCTATCTCAAATTATATGAAGGATACAAACAGCTCCACAGTGAGTCCAGAAACCAGCGCTAGAGCAATCACCTGTATCTTCACTCAAAGTATTCCAGCCTCTTGGGCTGAAACCACAGCTTAGAAACTAGTTGGGTTACAGCTCCCAGAATCTCCCGGCCCACATGGACAGTGGTGTGCTGGCTGAAGGATCCCAAAAATTGTAATCTAGAGTTTTCAAACTCTGTCTGAGATCATATTTACATAGGGATGTGGGCCCTATTTATATCGATAGTTATTGAATCACAGCCTCTTTAAATTCCATGGATGTTTCTCTCCCATTGTTCCAGGGTGGATTTAACTTAAGCCAAACTGATTCAAATCAAGATTTAAATTTTGAAAAATCAGATTTTTTTGGAAGATTTAAATCAAAAACATGATTTTTTAAATTTAAATTGTGATTTAAATCAACATTTTTTTAAAAAACATTGATTTTTATCCATCCTGCATTATTCTCTGACAAGAAAGAATCACATGGATGAGAGATGCAACAGAAAATGTTGCAATCCAGGTCTGCAACATGCATCCTGGAACAGACAGCTTCTGCAGATGTGCTTTCCATCAGGACAGAGACCTTCCTAGGTTGGGCACTGTGCCTCTTCTGCCAACTGCGTGCCCTCGTTTAGATTTAGACTATTCCTCAGAAGTCTTGGTGTGGCATCAAGATTCCATAGCAGCTGTACAGGGACTGCTCAGCTGAAAAGAAAAATCAGAAAGCAACCTTCCTTTCTTTCCAGCGATGGCTGCCTATATACTACTGCTAATAAACTAATTAAATACTAATAATTAGGAAATTTTGGCCTTGCAGGTGTCTTGGTTTACAACTCCGTCAGCCTCCATTGGACATGGCCACTATGAACAGACTGCAAACGTTGTACTCCAAAACACCTGCAAGGCCAAAGGTTCGTTCACCCTTTCTACAATAACCCTGCATGGTTTTCAACTAACTTTCCTGGAAAGACACTCTGAACATTGGTGGTACTATCACTGTAGGTTACAGAGGATGTAAATGTTGTCTGCCAGAACAACTGTGACTTCAGCTTCCCTGACTACTGTCCATAACTCTGGGGTTGATGGGGATTGAAATAGAAAATATCTGGAGGACAAAAAGATTGAGAACCACTGCGTTAGTTGACAAATTTTACAGTCTGACATGTCACTTCTTCTTCCATAAATCCTTCTCCTCTCAATGGGCAGTTAAAGGGACTAATCTTAGGAAGTCAGATTTGGCTTAAAGACCTCCAGTTACTGACCTCTAGCTAGTAAAAACAAGTCAGAAGCAAACACTTCAGGACATCCAAGAGGCTATGTGATGGGTTGGCTCTTCAAAGACAAGAAGACTGCGTCTCCTGACTGCAGCACAAAAGGCTCTTACACAATTTAATAGCTAGAACTTTTATCTTCTGTGACTTTTTTTTTAAAATGGCTAGTAATGAACACAGGAGTACTTGTATGCAGCAACAGCCAAAGGTTCTGTCAAAGATCACATGTCAGCAGGAGCAATCTTTGCCCAAGAGATTGTAAAATAAAGAGCTGATTAGACAACTTTCTCAAGGAAAAGGATTGAGAGACAAGTGCCAACTATTAGAATCCAATCTCCTCTTGAAGATCAATTCCATGCCTGTGCCCAGAATCAGGAAAATGTTGCATAGGCTGATAGCAATTTATCAAAGTTACAACCATCCCATTTTAGGAACCTTCCAAAAGTGGTGGAAACACTACTAATAATTGAAATGTTTAAACAACAGCATCTAACCTACCAAACTGCCTGACCAGTTAACAGTGTAATTCTCCCTATATCTATTCAGCAGCAAACACCATTCAATGCAACAGGATTTACTTCCTGGTAATTGTGTTTCAAACGAGAATCCTGTAGAGATACACAATGAATTAAGCCTTACTGAGTTCAGCTGGGCTTACCTTCAGACTCAGAATCTGACTGTAACGGGAATCATCCCATCATTGTTTGAGTTCCAGAAATGCTTTCTGTTCCTTCCTTTGACATGGCACCTACCTACACAACACTTCTTTGTGTTGTTATCCACAGATTTGAAAAACACCAAGCAAACCAAGATATTAACTGCCAATGACCAATGTATATTTATCTAGTTCTTCCAGAAGTGCTCCATGATCCAAGAGTTCCACTCAATTTCAGGGTCTCCAACTGTTATCTCTGGCATTTTCTGGCTCAATACAGCTGAAGTTTCCCCACCACCTACTCTGTATCTAGACATGAACATATTCAGCAGGAGACTGAAAAATGGAGCAGATGCTAACAACTATGTCTCCATCACTAGTGCCAGGAGGGGAGTACAAACATGGAGGAAAGGAATTGACCCCTCAAGGAAGACCAACAGTGAAATCGTATATACATCTACACAGAAAGGACCAATGCAGTGGACCAGACTCCATGTTAAGTTGGTGTATGTGATCGCAGCCAATAATAATTGTGTACTGTACAGTCAATTCAGACTGACAGTGACCCTTTCCAGGGTTTTCTAGGTAGAGAATACACAGAAGTGTTTTACTATCCCCTTCTTTGTAGGCCATCCTGGGGCTGTGCGGCTTGTCCAAGGGTACACAAGCTGGGTCTTCTCCTGGGAGGCACACTGGGGAATTGAACTCCACAGCCAGATACCTAAACCACTGAGCTAGCCGGCCAGCTAAACAAAGGCTACCAAAATACCTGTCAAGCAAAGGGCCTATAGCTCAGCAACCGAGCACATGCCAGACATCCAGGTACAATCCTCAGATTCTCCAGGCCAGGTGGAAAAAAAGAAAATCGCTGCCTGAACCTCTGAAGACCAGACGGAACAATGGTGGAACTCAACAGAAAGACGGTTCCTATGTATCTAATGGGCAGCTGCTCGGACATCACCTCCATGTCTTCTGAATACAAAGAAAGATACCCACTCCTTGTCCCTAGGCTCACACTTAGCACCCGCGGCTTTTCTGTTCCCAGCCTCTGTACCAGCATCCCCACTGTCTATTCCTTCCTGCCTGCCATGCAATTTGCCAAGCAGGGACTTTAAAAACTCCTAGATGGAAGGAGATTCTTCACAGTCAACCAAAGCCACATTCACAGAGCTACCCCATATGTGTGTGTGTGTGTGTGTTTCAGCAAAAGCTTAAACTGGAGCAGGGAGGCTAAGGATTTCTACTTTACATCCTCTCACCTCCAGTCTGCCTATGGCCATCCCCAAATTCCAGCCACCCACAATAACAACAACAACAACAAAACTGAATTTCAGAATGAATCTGTCACTTGGAAAGGTGGGTGGAGGCGATGGCTGCTGAGCATCTGTGTTCGCCCCCAGGTGAACACAGATCTACATTCCACACAAAAAAAAACACTTTCTAAATGCAAATGGCAAATTCATTTGTAATGAAAGATTATGAAAAGCAATGAACTATCCATACCCCCATAAGTATGTTTGTATAGCATTTTTAAGTCCTTCTCAGAAGAACACACTCACACTTCATTTATGTCTGTTGTCTCATTCATGTATATATTTATCAATTTATATATGTGTATGTTTATATATATAGACAAACACAGAGAGACATAAACACATATTTATACACACACACATTAAAGGGAGAGTGAAAGGAAGAATTAACTTGCCATTTCCTTTCCATGCTTCACTCTATCTACTTAATGGAAGAGAGATGAACTTTTAGAGAAGAAAATGTAAACCATGCAGCACATTTCCCTGGATGTCTGCCAAGCTACACACTATCAGATAAGACACAGGCATCAATATTGTGCATTATTATTTTTTTATTTTCAAAGAGCAAGGGGATGAAAAAAGAATGGTTTGACCCCCCCCCCCCCAGGCATCTCCTTTGCCTCTGCAAATAAAACAAATTCCACTCACCTTTTAACTCTCCCCCCCTCCCTCTCTCCATCCCAGTACACCTTCTTAAGCCCCTGGCTTTGTAAGGAAGCAGAACCTGTTATTTACAAAAGGCTATCGGCCACTCTCCCTCCCTTTCATCTCCCCCGCCTCGCCTGATCCTGGCAATCGATGCCCCCCCCCCCCCGGCTTCTGTCGAGGACCCGACTGTAACTCTCGCAAGGCGCACGGCGCAAGCTGGGGAACCCCAGTTTGGAGTTCGTTTGGGGGGGGGGGGGCGAGAACTTCCAAATGGAAAACCCAGGCGAGAGACATCGAGTCCCAGGCTTTGGCCGTCTCCCTCCTTCCAAGCAGCTTTGTTTATTACCAGAGACCACCCCGATCCCCCTAATAAAGGCTGGACAATATGAAGCTGCCAGCCAAACCATGGAGCTGGAATCCATCGGATCGGACCAGGGGGCTGGCTAGAGAGAAAGGGGCTCTTGGCCGAGAGAAAGGAAAGGAAGGAAGGAAGGAAGGAAGGCACCACATCCCCGATGGGCGCCCATGCATCGCTGGGCTTTGCATGCCAGCCCTGCCGCGGAAAAGCGTGCCTCTTCCCACCTTCCCTCCAATGCAAGCCCAAGGCTCCCCCAGCCACCCGAAAAAGACGCGCTGGGGGACGTCCCTGGGTTGCCAACTGGCATCCTAGGGAGGATGCACCTTAACCCACCGACCCCCCCCCATCCAAGCCATGGAAGGAAGGGGTCCGCCGCCGCCGCCGCCCCGACCCCCAGCCGCGCCCCGCTTCCCAAATCCGGACTTACTTCTTCTTCCGAAAGTCCATAGACCGGCTCCACTGCCCCAGTCGCCATGGATCCGGAGGCGGCAAATCCCTCGGGGAGGGCAGCAAAGACGCTGACGAAGAAAGCCGGAGGGGAAGCTGGTGTGTGTCTGTCGGGCGGGGAGGGGAGGGGGAGGAATTCCCCAAGCAAGGAGCAAGCGATGCACCGGCAAGGGGGGAGGGAAAACCGGGGGGGGGGGGCTACTCCTGTCTCTCCCTCTTCAAGGAACTGGGCCCCCAGGAGCAAAGAGCAAAACCCAGGTGAGGAAGTCAACCAATCTCCCTTCCTTTCCTTTCCACCCGCAGAGAGGAAGAAGCGCGGTCTGCAAACGGAGAGGGGAAATAGGGAAGCCCGCGGCAGGCACGGAGGTGGTGGTGGTGGTTTCCCTTTCCCCGCGAGGCACCTGGAAGGAAGCACTCGCCCAGCACGAGCGCGGGGATTCGAACTCGCAGCCTCGAGGTTCCTTCCGCCTCTCACCGCCCAGCACCCGGGTCCGTCGCGCTTCGGTCCCGGCCGCCTCCCGCCAGCCAGCCAGCCAGCCTGCCCTGCCGCGCACAACCCCCCGCGAGCGCTCCCGGGCTCACAACACTCGAGAAGGGAGAGGCGCGGCCGAACCCCCCCCCTTCGCGGAGGCGGGCCCCAAAGCTCGACGAGCCCAATCCAAAGCTCTCCCAATAATAGGAGGCGGAGCCTCCAGGAACGACTAGGTTAGGTTGAGGCTGAGTTAGAGGTGCATCTGCCGCTCAAAAGAAAAGTGGGCTCGCTCTATTGTGGGGTGGAAAGGGTGGGTTTCCAGATCGGAAGCAAAGAGATGCATTTCTAGGTTTTTAACCCTTTGGTAGGATTGTTGCGTTTAATACTGTTTTGTTGCAATCACACATAGCTGCAAAATCTTGTCAACCTTCTTCCTGGCATATTGGTGCTCTTAAGAGGCGGTTAAAAATTGGTTCTTTTTGCTCTTTCTTTTTAAAACATTGCTTTTGTTCTTGCTGAATTCTTCACCTGAAACACAAGCGCAAGAGATTTTTTTTTTCATTCCTACACACAACCTATAGTCTTGCCGGGTAAGGTTCTCTATGTACACGAACTCCAGAGGAGAAGGCGCCCCTCAATGGTTCAGATGGGGAATCACTGTTGTCATTGTGGAGAAGAGGGAAATTCACACGTAAACATTTCAGAAATTGTAGTAATAATAAAAGGAATAAAGCAAAAGCAGAAGAAGGAAAATCTGGAATGAATAACAGATGAAAATATATAGCATCTGGCTTTGCAGGAAGTGTTTACATGAATTTATCAGTTTAGGAAATCTTTGTTAGCTTGGTTTAAAATCTGCCCTTGTTGCCTCCAGGGCTGCAGTGTTTGGGTTAGAAACAAAGGAGTGTTGTTGTTTTAAACACAAACAAGTGTGGCTTTCAGGTATTTGTTTTTTGATTCATTGAGGCAGTTTTATTCACAAAGTTCATTGGGCCAACAAACCCTTTTATTTTGGACATAGGCTTAGTATGCTGCAGTGTACATTGTAAAGTAAAGGTAAAGGTTCCCCTTGACATTTAGTCCAGTTGTGTCCGACTATAGGGAACGGTGCTCATCCCCGTCTCCAAGCCATAGAGCCAGCGTTTGTCCGAAGACAGTTTCCGTGGTCACGTGGCCAGCGCGACTAGACACGGAACGCCGTTACCTTCCCACTGTGGTGGTACCGATTTATTCGCATTTTTACATGCTTTCGAACTGCTAGGTTGGCAGGAGCTGGGACAAGCGACGGGAGCTCACTCCGTTGCATGGATTCAATCTTACAACTGCTGGTCTTCTGACCTTGCAGCACAGAGGCTTCTGCGGTTTAACCCGCAGCGCCACCACATTGTAAACACATTCACTAATTATTAATTTTCAGCAGTCTTATTTCCCTAATTTTGTTCTTTTTCTAGGTTTAACTATACAAGTATTATAGAGAAGAGGCAGGCACACATGGTGGCATTTCATGGAAACTAAACTCTGTGCCTCACTCTGAGTCATATCACAAGTGTATCCAGTTCACTATTATCTGCACTGCCTGTGGACCACATGTGGCCTCCCAAGACCATCTTTCTCCCACTCTCACTCACACACTCTCTCACTGACACACACACACTCTCACGCACACTGTGCCACTGAAATTTGGTGGCAAACCAGGAATTTCCCCTGCCATAAAGTTAGAAAATCTCTTTTGAAAAGTTTGTTCTGAAATTTGCAACCAAAACTCATTGGCAAGCCACAAAAACCCATTTAAAGGAAACCATAATCCGCTTAACTGAAAGCAGTACAGTATTTCCATTTTGCTCCCGAATTTTGATAACATCAGTTTTGGGGCAAATTTTGCCCACCACAGCAGTAGTAGCATAGATGCAGCCCACAGTTGTTTCCAGAGGAAATTGTGCCCCGTATTCGCTGGAGTCAGTTATGCCTAATTTATAGCAACCCTGTTTCCCTGAAAATAAGACCTAACCTGAAAATGAGCCCTAATATGATTTTTCAGGATGCTCGTAATATAAGCCCTACCCCAAAAATAAGCCCCAGTTAAGTGAAACCCCGCCCTCCACCATTGTGCAGCAACCAGAAGATGATATGACTGTATTTGAATAAATGTAGATTGTTGTACATGAAAAAATAAAGCATCCCCTGAAAATAAGCCCTAATGCGTTTTTTGGAGCAAAAATTAATATAAGACCCTGTCTTATTTTGGGGAAAACACGGTACTTCTGTGATCAGATCTAGTTCATAGAACATCTTTTCTAAATCTTTCTGCCTCGATCACCTTAAGAAGAATTATTTACCCATTTGATAAGACTCATCAGAGTACAATATTCTTTATACGTGAGAGCTGCAACAGAATTTTGCAGTGTAGAAGGTTCCTGTTCTAGGTTCCAACCAAGTAGTGATGCCCTTTTCTAGGATATTCCCCTCGGCTGCACCTCCCATGTTTTCTGTTCTTTCCTCTTCTTAACAATCAGTCAGCATTCTATAGTCACGGCACATGTTCAGTGTTCACTGGTCTGTTCCCCTTAATTTCTTTTCTAAATGTTGTTTGTATTTCTGCATGCTATGTGGTTCTTCCTCAACCTTCTAATATATCTGGCTGGTACACAGATGCTGCTGCTTTGCAACCTTTGAATCTGCACTCAGAATAAGTTTGCTATGAGAGTTTAAGCTAAGGATATCCCATACTAGAAAGAAAGAAATTGCATTCCCGGGCAATCCAGATTTTGACTGGAGAAAAAGTAAACAGACATGATTTAATTTATTTTACATAATTTGTTCTGGTTTTCCTAATTTGAAGCAGCAATTCTAAGTTTTAGCAGTCATAGTCAATATCTCTTCTGGATTCAAAGGTTTCAATAGGTATCACCATCAGAAGTACTTTCTCTGCCTTAAGCACTAAAACATGCTGTTGTTGCTACATGCCATCAAGTCGCCACAAACTTAAAGTGACTCTATGAATGAGTGATCTCTAAAATATCCTGTCATCATTAACAGCCCAGCTTAGCTTGGAAAACTCAAGGCTGTGGCTTCCTTTATACCAGGGGTCTCAAACATGCGGCCCGGGGGCCATTTGTGGCCCGCCGGATGATAGTTTGTGGCCCCCGCCTTGCCTCCCCCCCCCAAAGCGCCCACGCGGCCTCTGCTGTCAAGAGTAAAAAAAGCCTCGCCTCTCTCCCCGGCTCTCTCCCAAGACAGCGCCTCTTGCACCCTCCATCCGGAACTGCAGCCTGCCAGCCAGCCCACTTGTCTGCTGGCTGTCAGGCTGCAGTTCCAGATGGAGGGTGCAAGAGGCGCTGTCTTGGGGGAGAGCCGGCGAGCGAGGCGCGCTGCCGGCCCTTTTCCCCGAGCGCCCGAGCCGCCGCCGAGCGATGCCTGAGAGTGGAGCTCGCTCCCGGCCCGTCCTCAAAGAGCGCCTCCAAGCCGCCAACAGCAGCTGCTGCCACCGCCGCCTCTTCCAGGGAAGCGGCTCTCTGGCTCTCTTTCTCTCTCGGCAGCACCAGCCTGGCCAGCGGCCGCCTCAGCACCTGGCAGTGCTTCCTCCTCCTCTTCATCCTGCTTCAGCCACCTCAGCTCTGGAGGCTGCCTGGGCTCGCCTCGCAAAGTTTGCTCCTCTGTCATGGTGGGGGTAGCTGCTGCTGCTGCTGAGTGCACCTTTTTTTGAGGGGGGCCTTCAGAGGAAGGTTGCCGGACCTCTGTGTGTTTGTGTGCGTGCACACGCGCGCACCTGGGGGGGCGCCCCGTTCTGTTTAATGTCGCAGGTACCGATGGGGGCTTTTCTCCTTTGGCAAGGTGATTCTGTGAGGTTTTTTTTAAAAAAAATTGTCGTGCCCTCCCCCCCCCCCCCTGCTAGGCGGTCGCCGGCACTCCCTCCCTTCTCCGCTTCTTCGTCCTGCTGCTGCTGCTGGTGGTGGTAGTGAAGAAGGAGCCGGAGGGGGTCGTGGCCGGCGACGAGGGCTCGCGTGCCCCTCCTCCTCCTCGGAGCCCCAGCCAGGCTAAGGAAACTCCTGGGCGGCTTCCTCGGGCTCTTGCTCCGCTTGGCAGAAAATCTGATGCGGCCCAGCCTCACCCAGACTCTGCCTCCAGCGGCCCCCAGGTAAATTGAGTTTGAGACCCCTGCTTTATACAGTCAATCCAGCTAATATTTGGTCTTCCTCTTTTCCTGCTGCCTTCAACTTTTCTTAGCATTATTGTCTTTTCCAGCAATTCTTGTCTTCTCATGTCTTGTAGAAATGGAAGTAGTGTTTGCAGTCTTTATGCTGCCTAACTGGATAATATGTATTGCCATCCTTTGGGGAATTAATTCAGACAGAGAGTTGAAGAAATAGTTCAGGCAAGGAAATCATGTGGAAAGAGTCTCACATATCCCCAGGCAGGTCATGACACAGCCACCCTGCCACCTCCTGGAATTCCACTGAAGTACAGCAGGGGCTAGGAGAGGGTAATCTCCAAATAGGGCAGACCTGGAACATTTATTTTGACAACTACAACTCCCAGAATCCTCAGTCAAAAAGAAACCTTTCCAAGGTCTCAATTAGGCCTGTGTGAAAATAGATGCCCAAATTTCTCAGTGATATTTGGGCAAGGGGGGTAGTTAGTCACATAGCCTGTGAGGTAAAGCACCATCGCCCTACACTTAAGGCAGGGCCAACAAATACAGTTCTTGCCCGCAAAACCTTGGCTGGCATAGCAAATACGAAATGCAATTAAATTGTTATGATTGATATTTCATATTGGTAGGTGAAAGGAAGGAGTATAGGGTTGATCCCACTGCTTCCTTTAGCCATGTGAAACAGTATTAAACAATACTTTTTGTGCGTGCAAAGAAGCACAACTTGGAAAAGTTCCTTTTTTAGATTACAGTTCCCGGAATCCTCAAACCAAAATGGGTGCCGCCTATGCATACTAAGAGTTATAGTCGAGTCTTCTTCTCCACATTCATTATTTCAGCCTAATGTAAGGAGGTGAAGGTGATATTTCACTTATTTTGATCAATGCACTTCTTTTGCTTCAATGTTGGCACTTAAAATGCTCTCTTTTAAGGCTGGTGAAAGGTTAATTGGGCTCTACCAATAGTTTGGTTGATTTACTGTAGACATCACAAGGTGTCTACTTGTTTCAGCAGGAGTAACAACAACCCTCGCCCTTCTCACTTAGGCTACTGAGATGGAAGAAGACTGGTGGTGAGGATGGAAATAGTTCATTTTTGTGTGTCTGGGCTGCAGCCTCAGTTCTGGTACTGAAAAACCATTCCTGAGATGAGCATTTAATCACAGGTGCACTTGTTCCTTGATTACCTCCATTATACACAAACACACACCCTTGCAATTCACATCCAGATCTGTCTTGGAGGAACTCTTGGGTCCTGATTTTGGGAAACAGAGGGAACAGGATAAGGGGGGGGGGGGGAGAGGAAATCTCAGTGTGTGTTGGAAAAGTTTGTTGTGTACCATTGATGTAGCCTATTAAATATGTTCACCTTTTTAAAAAAAAGAATGAACTTCATTAAATCTTCTTTGGGTTTAATCCATTTCCATTCAATTAACAACAGCAGTAACTCCTTATTTGCATACCACGTCTCTGCAGATGTGCCCAAAGCAGCTCATAATATATCAGATGAACAGCAATAAATATGACAAAGGAATAGCTCCAAGGAACCCTAGTGTTAATAAATAACAAATTAGAAAACCAATCCACATAGCCTTCTATCAAGCAACCACACATACACTAACCTAATAGGACTTCTTAAAACTAAATGGACAAGAGGATAAAATAAGAAATAATAACATAGTATGGAAAAAGCCAAATAGATCTCCATTACAGCCAAACGGCATGATAGTCTCTACAGCAGAGGTCCCCAACCCCCGGTCCGTGGCCCAGTGCCGGTCCGTGGCCTGAGCTGAACCGGGCCGTGGAGACAGACCTCCCACTGCCCCCTGAGCACATCCCCACCCCCACCCAGCTGATTTGCGCATGCACGCACTCTCCAGCACACCCATGCGAGTGCCACGCCGCCATTTGCGCATGAGCGAGCGCACGCCCACACAAGCGCCGCACCGCCGTTTGTGCGCGCATGCATGTTCGTTCACGCATGCGCACGAGCGCGGGGGGTGCCCCGCCTTCCCCAGCCAGTCCGTGGGGTGAAAAAGGTTGGGGACCCCTGCTCTACAGGATAGTGTTAGCCTATCCTGCTCAGTTTTTAGAAATGCTAAATTTTAGGACTATGATTCCCCATGCTGGCCAGGGGATTTGGGGAGTTGTAGTCCAACTCATTTCACACGCTAGCAAGGTTATGCTCAAAATCCTACAAGGTAGGCTTCAGCAGTATGCGGACCGAGAAATCCCAGAAGTACAAGCTGGATTTCGAAGGGGCAGAGGAACTAGAGACCAAATTGCTAGCATGCGCTGGATTATGGAGAAAGCCAGAGAGTTCCAGGAAAACATCTACTTCTGCTTCATTGACTACGCAAAAGCCTTTGACTGTGTGGACCACAACAAACTATGGCAAGTTCTTAAAGAAATGGGAGTGCCTGACCACCTTATCTATCTCCTGAGAAATCTATATGTGGGACAGGAAGCAACAGTTAGAACTGGATATGGAACAACTGATTGGTTCAAAATTGGGACAGGAGTACGACAAGGCTGTATATTGTCTCCCTGCTTATTTAACTTATATGCAGAATACATCTTGCGAAAGGCAGGACTGGAGGAATCCCAAGCCGGAATTAAGATTGCCGGAAGAAATATCAACAACCTCAGATATGCAGATGATACCACTCTGATGGCAGAAAGTGAAGAGGAATTAAAGAACCTCTTAATGAGGGTGAAAGAGGAGAGCGCCAAAAATGGTCTGAAACTCAACATCAAAAAAACTAAGATCATGGCCACTGGTCCCATCACCTCCTGGCAAATAGAAGGGGAAGATATGGAGGCAGTGACAGATTTTACTTTCTTGGGCTCCATGATCACTGCAGATGGTGACAGCAGCCATGAAATTAAAAGACGCCTGCTTCTTGGGAGGAAAGTGATGACAAACCTAGATAGCATCTTAAAAAGCAGAGACATCATCTTGCCGACAAAGGTCCGCATAGTCAAAGCTATGGTTTTTCCAGTAGCAATGTATGGAAGTGAGAGCTGGACCATAAAGAAGGCTGACCACCGAAGAATTGATGCTTTTGAATTGTGGTGCTGGAGGAGACTCTTGAGAGTCCCCTGGATTGCAAAGAGAACAAACCTATCCATTTTGAAGGAAATCAACCCTGAGTGCTCACTGGAAGGAAAGTTCCTGAAGCTGAGGCTCCAATACTTTGGCCATCTCATGAGAAGAGAAGACTCCCTGGAAAAGACCCTGATGTTGGGAAAGTGTGAGGGCAAGAGGAGAAGGGGACAACAGAGGATGAGATGGTTGGACAGTGTCACCGAAGCGACCAACATGAATTTGACCAAACTCCGGGAGGCAGTGGAAGACAGGAGGGCCTGGCGTGCTCTGGTCCATGGGGTCACGAAGAGTCGGGCACAACTTAACGACTAAACAACAACAACAAAGTCCAAAAAGTAGTGTTTCTGATCCCTGACACACCTTGGTGAGTAGACTGTCTTCATCCCATTTCTCACCTGCATATTCTCTCCCTGTCTCATCACGTTATGTCAATTCACAGAAGTTGTAGACATCACCAGGAGTGGCATGGAGGGTGGTAGATAGAGATACCTTAAGAAGCTGAGAGCCATTTAGTAAAAGGTGAGCCTTTTCCCCATCATCCTTGGCTATGGATGATGCAATCTAAGTGTCTGTGAAGCACTGGAGACTAGATCATCAGGGCAAACAGGCCATTGGCCCATCTCCGGTTTAGGCTACTGTCAGCCAGTCATCCCTTTTTGCCTCCTTTCCAATGGCAGAATAAGATGCCTTTGGAAGGCAGATACCCCTTAACAGAGATGGAGGGCGAGGTTGATACTCCCTGCTTCCAAATCCCGAGCCTCACACTAGGGGAACTGGGGAGAGAATGAAAGCTCATACGAACAAGTAAATTAGCTGCCCAGCCTTGAAACCAGGCACAAAGGAAAGCAACAATTGGTAAGAATATTTCTAATGTTGTAGCAGGTGTGTTTTTCTACTTAGCTGGCTCTGCCCACCATTGACTATGTGCCTTCCACCCCACCAGCCATAATGGGCAGCCATTGCTATTCCTGTGATGGAAGCAATTAGAACAAACTTCAGATTAAGACAAAGGTCAGCACATTTTTAGAGGAAGTGCTCCCTCAAGGGGAGAAAAATATTTGTGTTTCATAGTATGTGATTTTCCTTGCCTGTATATCTCACATTTAGCATGCTTTGTTTTGTGATTGGTCATTGGAAAGTAAACACAGGCTTAATTTGCAAATCTCATTGCTGAGAGCTTATCAAATCCTTTGTAGAGGGGGAAATAGGTGAATTATAAGGAATGTACATTGCTTTAGTATCTAGTTTAACTTTGGGCACTGGAAGCAACTAAGGATGCCAGCTGTCTCCTTGAAGACTGGATGTAGGACCAATGGGCTTTACCTGTTTGGGTTTTTTGTCTACATTTTGCATTCACTAGTACTCAGTGTGCATGCAGAGAGGTAATGCTAGATCTTTACATGCAGAAATTCATTGTGCAAAACCCTATGGTAGGACCATAAGTGGCAGGCAACTGTTTTGATCCATGCCACAAGAACCCAGTTTTGTGCACTAGAAGCAGGAGTCATAAATCACTCACTCATGACTAAATTGCCCCAAAATACTTTGCAATACAACGGAGATAGCTCAGAGCAATGCATTTCTGAGAACTTCCATTCTCCTCCAGCTATTGTAAGGAGCACAGTTAAACTTTGAAGCAATAAGAATAGCTGAGTGGGGTAAGAGATGACATCATAATCTGAGAGACCTGGCATTTCCATCCCATGAGCTCCAGGTCCTCTGTATCACTGGATATTTGTAAATTAGCTGTGAATAAGTTGAAATATTGCAACATTCCATCAAGACTCTGGAGAGCTGCATACAAAGCACATCAGAGCTGGGTAAGTGGTACCTCCCTTCAACAGTCTCCCTGAAGATAACAATTTATTAGTTGCATTTATATCCCAGCTTCCCTCCAGGGAGCTTGTGCTTATCCTCACAACAGCCTTGTGATGTAGGTCCAACTTCAGAGTGCAATTGGCCCAGAGTCACCCAGTGACTGGTGATCAGAGTCCATATCTCTCGAGTCTGTCTGCTGTCTACTATTTGTAGAAGTGGAATGGATATAATACTATGAGCAGCATATGAAAGCTGCAGCTATTATTTATTAGTTGCTCATGCTTACATGGCATCTTTGTCTTTCATTTGAGAGAAAGAGGACATCTGAATCAACAAGCCAACCAATCTGCATTCCCTTTCATGGTTACTATCACTTTTACCATCATTTGCTGACAAAGTAACTTCCATGTTTGTTTGTGTTTTTTGCACATTTACTGTGTGGGTTTTAAAAAGAACATATGAAGGGCAAAGGTGCCAGATCTTCAGAGAAAGGAGGAGAATCAAAGCACTGCTGGTATCTTGTGAGACACGAGGCGAGGGGATAGAAGCCCTCGCTGGAGTGTCGTCCTCCCTTAGGAAGGAACAGGAGGCGCAAACAGACCCACAAGCATCTCACGTAGAGACGGTACAAAGGGGAGTAGACACCCGTGAGTTAGAACGGGGTTTGTCTAAAATGACAGTAGCCACTCAGACTGAGAGGGAAATGGCGGGAAACGGAGAAAGGGGCAGAACCACGGTGGAGGCGGGAATAGGGGATATAAAAGGAGGGAGAGATGATATACCGGGGGGCTGGGAATTGATATGGGTAAAAGATCCCTGGACCGGAAGGTGTGAAAAGGTCCGGGTTCCCAGAGAAGAAGCAGACTATCGAAGAAGGAGAGGTCTGCCTCCACGACCCTCATATTGGGGGGAATCAGAGGCGCGGGAATGGTGCCGTAGATTGAGAGAGGAGAAGGAAGCCGTGGAGAGAGAGGTGGAAGAGAGACGAGTATGGAGGCTGGAGGAAGCCTGGAGGAGGGGGACCCTGTTGGACCGTGGGCTCCCGTACCCGGAGAGGAGAACCCCTTCAATCCAGAGGGGAGAGATGAAGAAACCATACCACTACTAGATCCGAGAGCAGATGTTTGGGACTTAGATGGCAGCAACCCCTTTTCAAGGGAACCTTGGAATGATGTTGGTTTGAACCCCTTTTCAAGAGATGTTTGGATGCCCTCGTGGGACCCGTTGGCGGCGAGAGACAATGTTAGACTTGATATGGAAACTAAATCAGAGTTGTTTAACGTTTCAATAAAACCCAGTTTGGATTTTGCACCTCATAAGCCTTTAGTGTCTGTGTCACAACCTGAGGAGGCTATATCTGAACCCTCACATATTGGCGCCCAACGGGGAGGGCCTCCGACGGTTGACAAAGAAACAGAAACATGGCTCAAACACATCACAGACGGCCAAGAAATGCTCATACGACAATTAGCAGAACAGCAGAAGTTGATTATAGACCAGTTGCAACTAGTACGGATCAACGCGAATTCGGCGGGAACACAGGAGTTAGCCAAAACCCCGATGGTAAACAAACCACCGATAAAGCTACAGAAAATGGGTCCTCAAGACGACCCAGCAGCGTTCTTGAACACCTTTGAGAGAGTGGCGACATCGGCCCAATGGCCGCCCGAACAATGGGCTTTAATTATCACCCCGTATTTGACGGGCCTGCCACAGGAGATAGTGGACACGCTAGACCCCGAAGAGGCATGTAATTATCAAGTGGTCAAAACAGCCATCCTAAATACGTTAAATTTAAACGAAGAAGCATACCGGCGACGATTTAGAGACCTTAGACTGAGACCAGGATTACACCCCAGGACGCTGGCACAAAAGATGAAGGTCAACGCCACACGATGGATGAAACCAAAGGGAAAAACGGTAGAACAGATAATGGACGCAATTATAATGGAACAATTAATCTCCACACTCAGTTCAGGACCAAGGAATTGGGTGATGAAACATAAACCCGCCACGCTAGAGGGCGCTATAGTATTGTTGGAAGATTATATGGAGGCAGACGAGGCGTGGCACGGCAAACCTGTGACGCAGCCAGAACGTGTGAGAGGAAAGGAAAAGATGGCGGAGACAGCGGTGCGAGCAGTGGCAAGAAGCCCCGTGATGCCGGGATACAAGAGGACGAGACCAGACCGGGTAGACTTCGTAAACCCGTCGGGGACCAGGATTCCCAGGCCACTAATAACCTCGGATCCAACACCCAACAAGCAACCGACGACCTGGTACACGAACAAAGAAAAGATGACCGCGTGTTTCGGGTGTGGGCAGTACGGACATGTAAAGAAATACTGCCCAGCGGAAGAGTGTGCGTGGACCGACATTTATGCCTTTACAGCCAAGGTGGGTGACGAAGACCACCCGGGGTGGGCGGTGAAGGCCAAAGTTAACGGACAATGGAAAAGGGCCCTTATAGATACCGGGTGTAGTAAGACCCTAGTCAAAAAACTGGAAGGGGCACGCCTACCGGAAAGTATGATTATCAAATGCGTACATGGAGATGCGAAAGAATACGAAACAGCCCTAGCGGAGATAGAGATAGGGAACCATAAGAGGATGGTGGAAGTGGGCATAGTACCCGGGCTAGGAAGGGATATGCTCCTGGGGAGAGATTGGCCGGGAGTGGAAGAATTGCCATATACCATAGCCGAGGCATGCAACGGAGAGTTAGTGAACTGTGTCTTGGAATCGGAACTATGGGGCTTATCCAGAGACCAAGTGAGGAACTGGCAACAAGATGATATGGGGCTCGAAGAAAGCCGGTTGCAAGTAGTTCCGGAAGGAACAACTAAAAAAGGAGAAACGAACTTTGAGATTAGGCAGGGGCTGATGTATCGGGTCAGCAAAACTGAAGCGGGAGAAGAGACTCAGCTGGTGCTACCTGAGCGGCTGCGGGACTGGATCATGTACTTGGCGCACGATGTGCCCTTGGCCGGACACTTAGCCACACAAAAAACTTTGGCTAGAGTACGCCAGCGGTTCTTCTGGCCGAAGATGGCTAAATCAGTAGAAGAATATTGTCAGTCATGCCCTGTATGTCAGGTCACCCAGCCTAAAGCAGGGCCGGGCGGGGAGATGATGCCCATGCCTTTAGTAGATAGACCTTTCGATAGGATTGCTATGGACATTGTGGGGCCTTTGGTCAAATCGGCAGGGGGGCACCCGTATATACTGGTGATCATAGATTATGCCACCCGGTACCCGGAAGCCATCCCCTTAAGATCAACATCGGCCAAGGTACTAGCTAAGGAGCTGTTAGGGGTCTTTTCAAGGGTAGGATTTCCCCGGGAAGTGCTGACCGACCAAGGCTCTAACTTTATGAGTTTGACGTTCAAACAGATGTGGGAAATGCTAGGGGTAAAACCTTTGAAAACCTCAATTTATCACCCCCAAACCAATGGGCTGGTTGAACGTTTTAATCGAACTTTGAAGGGCATGCTAAGAAAACTGGTGATTGAAAAACCTAAGTCATGGAATACCTTCCTAGCACCACTAATGTTCGCTGTCAGGGAGGCCCCTCAGTCCTCAACAGGGTTTTCACCCTTTGAGTTATTGTATGGCCGACATCCTAGGGGAGTGTTAGATTTGATTAGAGAAAAATGGGAAGAAGGAGAAGATCGCTCACACAGCGCGCTACAACAAATTATAGAGATGAGGAACAGCTTAGAGGTAGCATGGGAAATGGCCAAGGATAACCTAGGACAAGCCCAGATTAAACAAAAAACAAGGTATGATAAAAAGATCAAGCCCAGGGAATTTGAACCTGGCCAAAAGGTGTTAGTGCTACTGCCTACCGAGTCCTCCAAACTCTTTGCGAAGTGGCATGGACCTTACCGGGTGTTGAGAAGAGTGGGTGAGGTGGACTATGACATAGAAACGCCTGATCGGAGAAAGAAGAAACAAGTCTTTCATGTAAATTTATTGAAAGGGTGGATAGATCGAGAATGCCTATATGGGACAGAGATAGAGGAAGAATTAGGGCCAGAGAGTGAAGACCTTAAAGAAAAATCCACCTTTGATGTGAATGAACTAGTGAACCCCCAACAAAAGGAACAAGTGTTAGCTCTGGAAGGAGAATTCCCAGAGGTGTTTTCCCGGAAACCCGGGTGCACCCATTTGGTAGAACATACAATTGAGACCCAGCCGGGGGTAGTGGTGAGATCTAATGAAAGGACATGGCCTAGGCAACTGGCTGGTGTCATTGAAAAGGAGGTGGAAGAAATGATTAGATTGGGGGTGGTAGAACCTGCCAAGGGACCCTGGCGAAGCTATCCTGTAATGGTCCCAAAACCGGACGGATCATTGCGCTTCTGCATAGATTTCCGGAAGGTAAACGCAGTGTCCAAATTCGACGCATACCCAATGCCCAAAATAGGGGACCTACTGGATAAGCTAGGAGGTGCTAGGTACCTGTCCTCCATAGACCTCACTAAAGGATACTGGCAAATCCCAGTGAGACCCCAAGATAGGGAGAAAACGGCCTTCTGTACCCCAAAGGGCTTGTACCAGTTTGTAAAAATGCCTTTCGGTCTGCATGGCGCAGCCGCAACATTTCAACGACTTATGGACAAGGTGTTAACTCCCTTACAAGACTGTGCAGCGGCATACATAGATGATATTATTGTTTATAGTGATACCTGGGAGGAACACTTGAGTCACCTAAGAAGAGTGCTAAGAGAGCTGAGAAAAGCCGGGCTGACAGTTAACCCAAAGAAATGTAAGATAGCCTTACCCAAGGTAGAATACCTGGGATTCAAGGTGGGAAAGGGTGAAATCCAACCACAGCAAGAAAAGGTTACCAAAATATCGAAATGGTACAGACCTCAGACAAAAAGAGAGGTCCAACAGTTCTTGGGGTTAGTGGGTTATTACAGGCAATTTGTTCCCCAATTCTCGACCATAGCAGCCCCACTAACAGACCTGACCCGAAAGAAAGCTCCTAAGCAGGTGAGGTGGGGAGACGCCCAAGAAGAAGCCTTTCAAACTCTTAAGTCCATCATTTGTGAAATACCCACCCGTTTTGCCCCTGATTTCAATTTCCCTTTTACGCTATTCACGGATGCCTCAGATAGAGGGTTAGGGGCTGTGTTGTCCCAAATAAGGGAAGGGATAGAGTACCCGGTATTATATTTGAGTAGAAAACTATCTCCCCGGGAACAAAAATATGCAGTTATAGAAAAGGAGGCCCTAGCAATTAAGTGGGCCACACATGCCTTAAGATATTACCTCCAAGGCGCGCCCTTCACACTAGTGACGGATCATGCCCCCTTGCAATGGTTGGTACAGATGAAAGAGACCAATCCCAGGCTTACCCGCTGGTACCTTGCCTTGCAGCCCTTCGCCTTCACAATCCAATACCGAAAAGGTGCCGAGCACGCTAACGTAGACTATTTCTCTCGGCAGGGACCATGGGCTCGGAGTGAAGAAGAGAGGACGACCCTCTTGGATGGGGGGGTATGTGAGACACGAGGCGAGGGGATAGAAGCCCTCGCTGGAGTGTCGTCCTCCCTTAGGAAGGAACAGGAGGCGCAAACAGACCCACAAGCATCTCACGTAGAGACGGTACAAAGGGGAGTAGACACCCGTGAGTTAGAACGGGGTTTGTCTAAAATGACAGTAGCCACTCAGACTGAGAGGGAAATGGCGGGAAACGGAGAAAGGGGCAGAACCACGGTGGAGGCGGGAATAGGGGATATAAAAGGAGGGAGAGATGATATACCGGGGGGCTGGGAATTGATATGGGTAAAAGATCCCTGGACCGGAAGGTGTGAAAAGGTCCGGGTTCCCAGAGAAGAAGCAGACTATCGAAGAAGGAGAGGTCTGCCTCCACGACCCTCATATTGGGGGGAATCAGAGGCGCGGGAATGGCGCCGTAGATTGAGAGAGGAGAAGGAAGCCGTGGAGAGAGAGGTGGAAGAGAGACGAGTATGGAGGCTGGAGGAAGCCTGGAGGAGGGGGACCCTGTTGGACCGTGGGCTCCCGTACCCGGAGAGGAGAACCCCTTCAATCCAGAGGGGAGAGATGAAGAAACCATACCACTACTAGATCCGAGAGCAGATGTTTGGGACTTAGATGGCAGCAACCCCTTTTCAAGGGAACCTTGGAATGATGTTGGTTTGAACCCCTTTTCAAGAGATGTTTGGATGCCCTCGTGGGACCCGTTGGCGGCGAGAGACAATGTTAGACTTGATATGGAAACTAAATCAGAGTTGTTTAACGTTTCAATAAAACCCAGTTTGGATTTTGCACCTCATAAGCCTTTAGTGTCTGTGTCACAACCTGAGGAGGCTATATCTGAACCCTCACATATCTGTTTCAAAGTGTTGCGTTCTTGGTTTATTACTTTAACTGTAAGCCATTAAACTGCTTCTGACTTAGGACTGCTGGATAGGTCAGTGGTTTAGTTGGGAGTTTGATTCCCCACTGTGCCTCCTTGACAGGGACTGGACTCGATGATCCCTCCCAGCTCTGCAGTCAGCATTATTATGGTGACCCTTTCCAGGGTTTTCTAGGTATACTCAGAAGTGGTTTACCATTCCCTTCTCTCGAAGACCCTCTAGGCTCACATGGCTTGCCCAAAGCTACACAAGCTGACTCCTCTCCTCCACGGCACAATGGGGAATCAGACTCCTGACCTCTGGTTCTCTGACCAACTTTGCTCTCAGCCAGCATGGTCACTACTCATGATGGCTGTAGGATTCTGGGAGCTGTAGTAAAAAAAAAAGCAACTCTTTCAAGCTAAGTTCATCATCTCTGTGTTGTGCCCCCTTCCTCATTTTACATGTTCCTTCATAACAAGATCTGATGGAAATTTATTGGAAAGCTGGGACATAATCTGACTGATGAATAAGTCTGTGTACAAACGCTGAAAAATTAGCGCTCTCTCTAGCACACGGCAGGGGTAGGGCAACTGTCTGGTTGGTGCCTGAGTATCTCATTTATCATGGAGATTACTGGTTTATTTTCTTGCAAAGATTACATGCATAATTCCTCTTTAGATATTATACTCAGAATAATGGATGGCTCTGGCATGAATACAAGGCCTGGAGTTCTCCTGCCTCATGTTGCCAACATCCACTCTTTTGATTTATGACAGGCCTCCAAGCCCTTGGGTGAATTACATCCACTCTTACACCAAAGGTCCATTAATTATTCACAATTGCCAGTCAGAAATTAGATGGAATATAAACTCCAGAGGAGAGTTCGCAATGAGCAAACATGTGCCGTAATGCTTAAAAATCATGTGGGAAACGCAGAGGTAGCACATTTGTCATTTGATGGGAGGTTGTTGGGACTTAAGAGGCTGAGGCTGTGTCAGCAACACAGCTGGGAGAAGTTCCTTTTTAGAATTACAACTCCCAGAATTGTTCTGCCAGTGGGACTACAGCTTTCATGTTTTGGAGCCTAAATCTAACTAACTAGTGTCAACCAGCAGACCCGCCACATGGAAGGGTGAACTGCTGCCAGAGAATCCTGAAGCTCACCTTTTAGGTGCTCTATAGACCCAAGTCATGTCTTGAGTTGAGAGTTGAATTTGATCGCCCACGATTAAGGTGGCCACCCGACAGAGGGGAGAGAGATTCTATAACTTTTAACTGTTGTGTGGAAGATATTGTTTCAGAAAGTGCTGCTCAACCTGGTAACAAAGAAACGCCCTCTTTTGCAAAAATATTAAAAATACAGGACGAATGTCCTGTAGCCATCCTATCCCCAACTAAGGCTTACATCCAATTGCTAGTCATGACTAGAGTAGACCCAATGAATCAGCTGATGAAGGGTAAAGCAACACTTTAAAAATCCCAATTGATTCCATGGGAATCTCAACCCAAGGCACTACTTGGTTCTAAAGAACACCTAAAAGGCCAGCTTGGAGGGGTTCTCTGGTGGCAGGTCACCCCTCCATGTGGCAATAGGTGGATAGTACACTGTCTGTCACTGGTGGATACCATTCTGCATTTCCTATAATGCTACCAAAAGCTCATCGAATTGCTCTTAGGAGCTTTATGGAAAATTGTTTCTCCCCTAGCTATATTACTGGACTCTGCCATTTTTATTCTGCACAGTACCTCAGGAACTATGTCAGGTCTTGTGGAAGAATGAAGGGAAGTTCATATTTGCCCAGTGTAAGGAACCCAAGGCAGATGTCAGTACCAGAATGTCCTGCTAAATGCTAGCTGCCAAAGGATGCTAGTGCTTATACCATCCCTGGGCAGAGCCCAGTAATATAGACTATACACAGATGGACCTGTATCATTTTGGCTATGAGGTGACCCAAACAAATATGAGGGACGAACAAGAGCCAGCAAACCTGGTTGGAAGGTGGATGATGCAAGCAAGCAACCCAAAATACAACTCCAGAGAAGACACAAAAACTCACTGGCAATATCTCAGAGGTTTTGTAGGCCATACAGCCTCACACTGGAGCTACCCAGCAACCCCAGGCCTCATATGGGGCTGCTACTGAAAGCCACTGTGGACTTTACTCCAGACTGTGAAAGATTGGAGCTTTGTGGAAAATTAAAATTGTTTCTCCCTGAGCCATTCATTATTGGGCTCTGCCATTTTTATTTCCCACAATGCCTCAGGCACTATGTCAGGTATTGTGGGAGAATTGAGGGAAGTTCATATTTGGACTGGCACTGGTAAAATCACCCATTATACATCTCACATACTTTGGAAACCCTATTAAGGTCACCATAAGTCAGATACAAATTGACTTCCCATAACAGCTTCACAAAACAGGTATTCCTGGTAGAGATGAAAACTGCTAGAACTGGTTTGATGACTCTGAGGGAAAGTATTTCTCCCTAGGGGCTGAGAAAAGACTGCCATGATGAGTCTTTACTGCCACATCACTGATTGTATAACACATTTTCTGTTTGAACAGTGGCCAAATAAGTAGCCATGTTGGTTTGCCTCAGCATCATGAGAGGGGGAAGAAAAGGAAGAACAGATTGTTAAAGCATTTTCAAAACTAACATACTTGTTTCAATGTGAGCCTTTGTGTACCAAAATCCACCTCTTTAGACACATGGAGTCCTCATACATTGTCTTCTATATTCATACATATTCTTACGGTGAAGGAGCCATATCCAGGTGAGAGTACAAAGATTTTAATTCATTGACATTGCAGACCACATGCAGGGCAATAAGCAGTTGCCAGGTAGATTTTGCTACCATAGAAATGCTAAAAGTTTTTTCTCGGGCATTGGTCAGAATATGTCAAGGGAAATGCTATTTCATATCCATAAGATTACAGAAAATTGGGTTATTAATATATGTAGTGCTGGCTGGATAGCTCAGTGACTGAAGTATCTGGCTGCTAAGCCAGAGGCGGTTTGTGACATGGTTTTGGTCTGAAAACCAAAACTGAAACTGAAACTGGTCTTATCTCCATGTTGGGCTGCCTGTTGTGTGTAGTAGTCATTTAAGGGGGGGGGGGGGAGCTATCTGTAGGCAAGTACAAAAGACACAGACTGTGTTTTTCATTGAGAAGGGGAGAAAATCTCTGCCAGGAGTGGGAAAAGGATTAGATAATAAGATGTGACTTGTTTAGAAATGCCTTACTTTATTAGGCTTTTGTAATATCTACAAATATGTATTGTAGTAGATTTTAAGTAACCTTCTAAAGTCGCTAGCATGAGAGTTTATGTATTTGTCTTTTTAAACATTAATAATATATTTTTGGAATTGTGTCTTTTGAAATGTTAAGTGTAAATTCTAAACTATAGTAAAGTTTAGAAAGAAACTAGTTTAGTACATCAAACCATTTTTATCTTTGGATTAAAATACTGTCAACATATACAAACTGAGATTTTGTGTAAGACTGTAGGTTTTGAAATATATAGTAATCTATTTTATATTTCAAATCAGTGTATCCCTGTAACTTTGAGCTTCTATATATGTTGCTTGCTAAATGAATTTTAGAAAAGAAGATTCATTTTTTGGACTTTAAAGCCAAAATTTCAAAGGGATATTCTTAGGAAAGTGTTGGATTAATACAAGAGAGGGTGCAAAATCTTCTGAGACTACATTCCTTGCCAGTTGTGTGTAAAACACAAGTCTATAAGTCTTTCATAGGGAGTAAAGCAGGAGACTGGCAAAGACATTCAGATATTCCTCTGTGGAATCTGACATCCCGAAGTGTACTTTTTGGGTGGACTGGTCCTGGCTTAGGCTCATGGAAGGATGAAAGTTACTGAAGTTCTGGTGGAATTTTTCCAGTGATTCCTTGCCATGAGTACAGATGATGAAGGTACTGTCAATGAAACTGATAGATACAGTGGTGCCTTGACTTACGAACATCCCTACATACGAACAATTCGACTTACGAGCAGCTCCGTTCACATAATTTTGCTTCGACTTGCGAACGGCGCTTCGACTTACAAACAAACAAAAAACCGCGGAAAAAGCGGGAAATGCACTTTGGACTGCCCGGTACTGCCTGGTACTGTAATTTTAAAATGCAAAAATTGGTTTAAAAGGTGCTTGGTTTGGTATAAAGCTGCTTGGTTTTAAAGGTATTTTGTTTAAAAGCTGTTCGTTTCCTCCCTCCCTCCTTTCCTGCCCCTTTTTTTTAACCTTAGGTCATCTTAGGTTAAAAAAAAAATTTCTCCCCCTAGTGGTAGAGGACAGATTAAATGCTTTTGCATTAGTTCCTATGGGAACAAATGCTTCGACTTACAAACTGTGCCTCGACATAAGAACAAAAAACAGCCGGAACGGATTAATCGGTTTTCAATGCATTCCTATGGGAAATGCTGATTCGACTTACGAACGTTTTGACTTAAGAACATCATTCCAATACGGATTAAGTTCATAAGTCAAGGCACCACTATACTGTCTTCAGGTCCATTGTCTATAGTCAAGCTCTCCAATATAACCAGATTTGCTCAGAACCACAACCAGTGATGTTGGAAAGCTATCTAAGTTTGTGGCCACCATCACATTTGGTGGCAGCGTACATCATGAGTTGTTACTCTAGCAGTTTCCTGAAAACACCTAGATATCAGGAACATGGGGCTTGAAAGAGGAACAAGCCAGAAAAAGGAGCAAGAAGATGGCTCAGATGCAGGTCTAGCTCCCATATAGGAAACTCTAGCTGCCTGGAAAATGGGACCTTGTGTTTACAAACTTCTTTGAGCCCAAAATAATGGGCCAGTATGGAAATGGATATATAATGTCTAGACCTCTGGTAATTTGTTACCCCATGAACCTGGGTTGCTCCTTATATAAAAATATGGTGCCTAAGGTTATGTCAACCCCTGAAAACAATAGAAAGCCCACCTGGGATCTAGGATGAGTTTCTTCTGGACCTACAGGAACTAGTACTTCACATCCTTGCATTGGATTAGGTAGATATAACATTTCGATTTCTGTTTTAGTCATATTTGATTTGCAAGCATTGCTGCCCTATCATTGATAATTTTTAGGCCTCCTTATAAAAGTCAGGGCTGGTGGGAGCTCAGGTTGTGCTAGATAACATTTCAAACGGCTGCTCATTTCATGGGTCTTGATTTTGTGTGCCATACAGACATCCGTTAAAGAATCAATTTCGTTTGTTCAGGGTCATCTCTATTTAGATGACTTTAGTGAGAGTGGAATCTTAGTCTGCTTTGTATGGGAACATTTCTGCATGTAACAATTGGTCTGATTTTGGTGAAGGTTATTTTCTTCACAGAGTGTTCCTGTTCCGACTTTTCCTTGAAAATGTTTCATCCTTTTAAACTAACAAAATACAGTCTCAATTTTGTTCCTGTTCCTTCTGCTAAACTTAAATAAATCTTCCAATTAACTAAATTGGAAGTGCCTTTTGAGTCATTTCTTGTTATGCCCTCCTACCCACTGGAGTAGTAAGAACCACATTTTCATCTACCGGTTCTGTGTTGTGTACTGAAGTCTTACTTTTGTCTACCTTGAATCTCTCACCATTCAGTTCAATTGACCAGCTCCATGGTGACATTAGATTGTGTTCTTTTTAAGGGCCATCGAGTCTCTTATGAGTAAGGCAACCCTTTGAATTAGTGACCTCCAAAAGGCTCTGTCATTAACAGTCCTCCTCAGCTTTTGCAAAGTCAAGACCGTGCTCTCCTTTAATTGAGTCAATCCATTTTTCATTTGGCCTTCCTCTTTTCCTGTTGCCTTCAACTTCTCCCAGCTTCATTATCTTTTCCAATGAACATTAGATTGTATGAACATTTTTTCTCAATGGCCAGATTAACCTAAAATAGGTGTCAAAGTTTTCATAGTTGCAGCTTGAACAGCAGTGGCTGTAAAATACTGGCACAGGGATGATGAGTTCTCCTCATTGCAGAGTCACCATCTTGACCTGTTCCTTGTGTTCATCTACAGGAAGCAGGATCCTTGTGGCATTTAGCTTTTGTGAGCACTGGTATGAGCATCTGCTCAGAAAGAAGGGTGTGATTTATGTATCCAAGTGCTTGTCATATTCTGCCGAGAGGTGAAAAGAGGATTCCTGCTCTATTCAGCTCCCAGATCAGTCATGTTCTGAAAGATGAAGATGGATTACCTTTGGCAACTGCTGGACCTACCTGTCTCATGAAAAATATACAGATGTTATTTCTATTCACCCCAAAGCCTGGTTCCCCGCCCCCAACCTTAGTTCTGACTAAGACATTTCCTAGCTAATATCTTCCAGCAGTGGAATCCCCTGGGTTCTTTTTACGCTGCATTTCAAATGACTTGCCTCTGTCTGTTGAAAATTTATGGCTACTTCCGCCCACTCACTTTGCTTTATGGCTATTAAATATTTCAACAGATTCCCTTGACAAGTGGCTTGTAGAAAAGGAGCAGGGAGAGACTTAATAGGAGCTATGCTCAGTCTCGCTTCAGAACAAAGGAATATAGATCTGGCAAGGTTTCATCGACTAATTTGGTGCAATTAGTTCACTGAATCTTTAACCACAGGTTTTACCTTTGGTATCTGATTCATCCACACAGCTGCCACAACAGGCAAAGACACAAGGGCCAAAATACTGGCAGTTGCACAATTGGCCTGTTTATGGCATTTGTTCATGGTGGTATTCCACTGAGCTAAACCACTGAGCTATCCAGCTGTTCATTACTTCCTTCTGTATTTGTAAAGCTTGTTGCTTTCAGTGGGGCCATCTCCACCTTGCATGACTACAAGCTGGAAACTGCACGGAGTGTTCTGCCTGTGGTACCCTTGTGCTCTATATTTACTAGCAGGATTGTGCCCTTGGACTCAAGTTGTATATAGAACATTGCAAAATCCTGTGTGCTTTGTTAGATCCCAATGCTCATTTTCCCCAACTGGCATGACCAATGGTTGCTTGGTTGGTTTAAAACAGTGCTTCCCAACCTTGGGCCCCCAGATGTTCTTGGACTACAACTCCCAGAAGTCCTGGACAGCATAGCTAGTGGTGAAGGCTTCTGGGAGTTTCAGTCCAAGAACATCTGTGGACCTAAGGTTGGAAACTACTGCTTTAAAATATCCATACACCACCTTTCTCCTAAAGAAGACTCAAGGATGCTTACAATATTAAAAACAATATAAAAACCTAGAAGAGGATGTGAACCCAACTTTTAGGCAGCCAGTTACTGAGAAAAAGCCTGTCTGGAAAGAAAAATCATTGCCACCAAAGAGGGGACCAACCTGATCTCCTGCGGGAGGGGATTCCACAGCTTGGGAGCAGCAACAGAGAAGGCCCTCTCTCAGGTTTGCATTGCCACAGAGTTTTGAGTTTCTGCTAAAACTGCTTTTTGTTGCACAGTAGAAATATAGAGATTCACTGAGGAGAATGACTACATCCCGAAAAAAAGTCCATCCCTGTCTCATTAACTGACATTTAAAGTCTGAATAATTCATTCTGAGACATTTGTAGGAAAAGGATAAAAATGTTTCATTACTTACAGTTCTGAACAGATCAACAGCAAATTAACAACTGACACCAACAAACTGGGGGGGGGGAGAACACACAGCAGAGAGGCGGGGCTCTCTTTGAAATCAAAGGCTGGAAGGAACAATGTGTTAGTGCTGGATAGACAATCACCCCAGCCCAGAAAAGTCCCTCCCACCACAGACAGCAAGTAAGATTGCAAATAAAACTCCAACATACAACAGATGTACCTGTGAGAGTAGCAGGGTGGAGAGAAAGGCCTCTTCTGATTATTTTAATGAGGACAGGCTCATAAAAGGAATGCAGTCTTTCAGGTAGCCAGGGCCCAAGTTGTCTGGAGCTTTATAGGGTTTTAATGTAGTGGGTTATGGTGGTTTTAATCCAACAGTACCTGGATGGGCACAGGTTCCCAGTGGTTGAAGGACTCGCCATGCTTCATGCTCTGAGAGGCATAGCCTAGAAAACAATGCAACACGTGTCGTAAAAGGAGGGGGAAGGGAGCTTAATCGCATTCCTTGATCTTAGTCAATCTACTCACAGTTGGTAGCTCTTCCGTGGTGCCTGAGGCTTCTTGCTACTCTACACCCATGATCCAATTCCACCCCAGACACCCCCTGCTGAAGAAGGAAGGAAAGCATAACAGTAGCAGCACTTGCCGCCACCCCCCCTCTCCTTTTCTGTGGAAAATCAGGTGACAACCATCACGTCACAGATACTGATTGCAGGAATGCCACAACACCACATTCCCGTCATGGCAGGAATGCAAAAATTATGTCACCCAATCTGGCAAATAACCCAGTCCATACATAATGCACAAACATGCTTGGCATGCTAGTAGAAGGAGCTGATGCACAGCATGTCTGAGAAAAGGGCCTACGTTGGTCCATGCCTCAGGCTGCAAAATATCCTGGGCTAGCCCTGAAGCCTGTCATTGGTCAAGAGGGCTTCTGTGTAGAGTTCCTGGACCCCTAAGTCTAGCTCTAGCATGGGAACAGCACCTCCTCCTTCAGAAGACTTCAATGGCACTACAGAACTTGTTAAAGCAAGGTGGTCAGCTCTCCTCCAGGACAGGAGACACGCCATCTATGTGGTCTTGCTAGGAAACTCACTGCTGCTACGGAGGATGGTTACAGATAATATAGTCATTAGAAGAGGAAATACTTGAACTGCTGAAAGCATCTGAGTGCGGAACATGAACTTTTCTCTCCTTACAATATGTAATCTGCAAATTATCTTGCTTTGTTCTATGATTGGTCTTCAGGGCCTAAGCGTACGATTGCTTTGAAATCTGATTTCTCAGGCATAAAATCTGCCTGAATCATGTCTCTCCAGCACTAACAGGCTTTCCACTCTTAATTGTGAGTTATCTACTTTTTCTGTCCTGAGTCACCATTTGGGGATTTGGCTGTACATAAATATTCTGCTCATTTGGAGAAGCAGCAGCTAGCTGGAGGTTAACTTTTCATTTATAAAGCCATTAAGAAATCCAGCAGTCTCACAGCGATAGATACATTATTTTAAAAAATTATTGCAAATGATTAATCAAACTTGACAGCTCAATTCCATAAACATTTCATTGGAAACTGGTGTAAATATAAATAAATAAACATTCCTTACTCAGAATTTTTGTCCACCCATGCCGCAGATGGGAAATCACATCTATTGAGGTGGCCTGTATATTTGTTGAGTGAATCTCTTCTTTTGGTTGTTGTTTTTGCTGGTTTTGTTCTAAAGAACAAGGGTCTTGAAAAGTGACAATGTGTTATCTCCCAAACAATAACATTTTTTTTAAAAAATGACCTCATTATAAACACAGTTTAAAGCCCTTGCTTTACAATTCCGAGTAGAGATCTCCTGGCAAGTTATGAATGCTGCACTATGTGAGCTGAAACAGTAGTGAAAGGTTATTCAAACAACAATGGAAAAATATATTCTCAGTTCAGTCTTGGCTGCATTGTGGCTTGTTCCAACATGCTTGCATAACAGATGCATTTAAGGCGCAGACCTTGTTGAACTCATCATGGGAAATGTGGAAACACAATCATAAATTTTCCCCTTTGGTAGAATTTCTGAGATTACAAGGAATAAAAGGTACCGGTATTTTGTTTTCATGTGGATGGCTCTTTGTTTTGTCCAAAGTTTAGTTTGTAAAAAAAAGAGAGAGAGAGAGAGAGAGCGAACATTTCTGTTTTACCCTGTTTCCCTGAAAATAAGACCTAACCTGAAAATAAGCCCTAGTATGATTTTTCAGGATGCTCGTAATATAAGCCCTACCCCAAAAATAAGCCCCAGTTAAGTGAAACCCCTCCCTCCACCATTATACAGCATTGTGTAGCAACCAGAAGATGACATGATTGTATTTGAATAAATGTAGTTTGTTGTACATGAAAAAAAAAATTCCCTGAAAATAAGCCCTAATGTATTTTTTGAAGCAAAAATTAATATAAGACCCTATCTTATTTTTGGGGAAACACGGTACAGGCTTATTTACATTTTGGAACACATTTTGAAGTATATACATAAGTTCTTTGGGTGACTGCCATATGGTTGTGTATGCGTTTTGTGCATGCATTTTATGAAAGAAAAAGGGTTTGGATGAACAGTTCCCTGACACAGGATAGAGGCTATTCACTGCTACTGTGTACCTTGGTGTACTTCAGACAGAGCATCTTCAGCAGGTATAGGGCTAATAATCAGACAGGTTATCAAACAATGAAAGAAGTAGTACCTAGAAGTTCACTTGCAACTTTGCCAAATGGTTCCTCGGGGATGTTAAATGGTGTGTGTGTGTGAGTGTGTGTGTGACCTATTTAAAAGTTGAAGCACCAATCCTAGGGGCTTCCAAGAGCACAAATTCACTTCCTGCCCCCTTTGAGAAAAGAAGGAGTTTGGGGAGGTCTTCGAATCACAAAGGCAGGCTTGGGCAGAGACACACAGTCTAAGACCACAGCTTCCCTACTTCTGGGGCACACATACAGTATGTACATGCACTCCATATAGATATTAAGCATGTTTATTCTTCTCTTATGCCAGAGAGCCTGGGTTCAAATCACCGCTGGGCCATGGAAATTCAGTTGGGAGCGGCAAAGATAAACCATGCCTTGAAAATCTTACCTACTTTGAAAGCTCTGTTAGGGTCGCCATAGGTCATCATAAGTCACCTGACAGCACATAACAACAACAAATGCCCAAAAAAGGGGAGGGGGGACATTTCCAGAGCAGATTATAGAGATGAAGACTAAGAAATCCCGTGCTTTCCAGCAAACATGATGCAAGAGGAAGCATGTAATCAAAGCCAGAGGGACTGGGTGAGAGAAACACATGTAGAAAACATGTGAAAGAGAGAAAGGGAAACAGATGTTTCATGCAGTCACCCAGAGCTTGGAAGTCACTAGATGATCCCTGCTCACAGTGGCATTTCAAGGCGTGATGGCCAAGATTGGGGCCAGTAGCTCCTACTGCTCACAGCACACCACCTTCTCCATGGAGGCCGCCTGTTTTAAAATAGAGCAGAGCACAGGGCCCCCCACCCACCCACCCATCCATCGACTTGGAAGCCTTGGGAAAGAAGAGCTACAGCATTCCCAAAACAGATATCATCCAGTTACCTTATTGAACTCCAGCAACAGGTGTGAAGATGTTCCTGGTGACCTAGGACTTCCATGACATGTCCCCAAACCACAATATCTCCCTGTGCCATCACCTCTTCTTGCTGCCTGTGGATGAAGAGGTGGGCCCAACCAGCCCCCTGCAAGGATGCTCTGCTACCTGATCCACTTGAGATGCCTCAGAGCTAAGTTTATTTATTTATTTAAAATGTCTTTACCCCACCCTTCTCCTTTAAAAGGACCCAAGGCAGTGTTCATCATTAAAAGACAATATTCAAAGCTAAAAACAATGTATACAAATACTAAAAAGGATCAAATACCACTCCAAGAAATGGTAAACAAAAGCAATACTGAATACACATTCAAAGCAGTAAGGCGTAACAATCCATTTAAAAATCCCAGGCCAGGCAGTCACTGAGGGAAAGCTTGCCTGAAGAGAAAGGTCTTTGCCTGCTTCTGGTAAAAGAGAAAAGATGGGGCCAGTCTGGCCTCCTGTGGGAGGGAGTTCCAAAGTCTGGGAGCTAGGGAAGGCACTGCAACATCAGGATTGGGTGCCCTCTGAGGGCTGCGGGAACGTGTTTGTGCACATGAGAAGCAAAGTGAAGAAGTGTTGGATGAAATTGGGGAAGATTTACCTGCATCTGCCTCCTCTTCTCACAGACGTCCATTGAGATTGACTCCAGGAACTCATATGAACTGAAGTCCTTCACGGAAGTGCTCTCTGTTACTCACAGCAAGACTGACCAAGGAGGGGGGAGCCATGCCTGGAGGCAACATTTTCCTGGGAAGAAAAAGGAGTGGTGGACAGGCAGGCACATTCTTGTGGCAGGTGCTAGGCTGGTGGTGGGCTGGAGAGAGAAAGTCTACCCTGACCCCTCCCCAGGAGCTGTGATTATTATTTCTTGAGGGGCTGGAGTTGGAGAGAGGGCTGCACCCTGCTTGGATCACAAATGCAATAAATCAAAGCTCTCACTCTGGTGCCTTGTGCAATTTTTCTGGGGCTGAGAGGGCATAGGAAAATTGAGGGGGGGGAAGGGGTGCATTGTGTTGGGCAGAGAGGGTGAGGATTTGCAGGAATTAGTGAAGACACTGCAATATCAGGATTGGGTGCCCTCTGAGGGCTGCGGGAACGTGTTTGTGCACGTGAGGAGAAAAGTGTCAGAAGTGGGGAGGATTTTCTGGGTGAAGAAACAAGGCATCTAACACAGCCTTGACGTCCACCAGGCAAAGCTTCTTCTGTTGCCTTGTGGGCAACATTTCTTCTTCTTTCTTTTAGGCTTGCTTCTGAGCAGAAAGGGCTCTGACAGATAGGTGAGAAGACTTGGGTGACCAATGCATTTTGGAAGCCTGAGGCCTGATGTCCTCCCCACACCCGCTTCTCTTTGGCAGTCATGTTTGAGATCGGAGGCCCCTTGCTCCCAGGCTTCTGTCCAGCAGCCCCACTACCTCACCGCAGAGGGAAAGCAAGAAGAGGCCTACTAATGGTGCCCACAGAGAAGGACCATCCGACCATGTTGCTCGTTCACCCAGCCCCCTCGCCTGTCTGCATGCACCATACCATTGGGTGAAAGAGTAACAGAGCCGCCTGGTCATGCATGCAGAAAAGTTGCCTGAAGGGAAGCCAACTGCTGAAGTGGCTCAGTTCACGTATAACCAGAATACTTGGTACTTTGCTGCTGCCGTGCCTGTGGCTTGAATGGAGACCCTTCCAACCTTTCCTCACCTCAGGTGTTTCCAGACTGAGGATCTTAATAGTGCCAAACTAGATGATGATGTTTCTATGGTGAGTTTGATGCCAAGTGTTGGGAGGGTTGGTGCAACAAGGAGAGCCGAGTCGATTCCAGCACGATGGTTTCTGTGTTTGTTTGTTTTCAACTAGATAGAAGTAACATAGTTATCTATAACTGGTTGCTTCTGGAGGTATAATGAGTAATCAACTAGTAGTTTTAAAGTTAAATTTTAGGTTGTGCAAGGAATGCCTACATTACTTAGTTATAAATAACAGCTAGTTACTTTCAAAAAGTTTCTAAGTTACTTTCTAAGGCATTTTAAGACACTTCAGAAGCCTTAAAACAGCCAGCTTCCTTAGACAATATGGGGCAGGAAGCTAAAGGTGGTGACCTGGAAATACTGGAGAACAGTATTGCAAGCATACTGGGATTTGAATGAATAAGGGGAACATCAGTCCTTTTTAAGGAGGAAGGCAGGATATAAATCTTTTACATAAATAAATAAACCAGCCACCCTTTTTTCTACAACTCCTGTCCTGGCTATGGACACCTCTTCTTCCTACCCTCATATCTGTCAGTTTTCTTTCACTCATTCACAAACACACACATATCATTGGCATTCCACTCCATTTCCTATTCATACTCAGATTCCCTCCAGCTCTCTATCCTTAATCCACCTAAATTCTGTTTCCTGACTTCCCAAGCTTTGGTTCTTCTAGTATTTCCTGAAGTTCTTCGGTCTATTCTTTCCCTCTGTGATGTCAGGGCAGGCAAGGCAAACATTGCCAGGGGATTTTCCACTCTCACATTTACCACTATTCTTTATGTGGTAAAATTCCATACAGATTTCATGCCCTAAAAGGAAGTTTTCTTGACCTCAGGGGAAATCTGTTTATTGCATCACCCTGTACGCTTCTGTCAAATTTCCCTGAAAAGCTTTTAATGTAATAATAATAATCATGTACCATCAAGTCAAATCTGACCTACGGCAACCCTTTTCAGGGTTTTCCAGGTAGAGAATACTCTGAAGTGGTTTGCCATTCTCTTCTCCATATTCACTGACTGCCACTGGACTTCTAGGTCTGATTAAAAGTGTCTGGTCTAAATTATAAAGCCCCAGATGGCTCTGGATCCAAGTCCTTGAAGGAGCGCCTTTGTTAGTACCAGTCAACCCAGCCGGCCTGGTCCTGTGAGGCAACTGCCTCGAGATAGCAGCAGATGTTTCCTCTTGAGCCTTGTGGCCTTCTCCCTCTCTCAAAATGTGTTTATCACATAGTGTATCCTGCATCCCCAAAACTCATCAGTGCGCCTTACATGGAGTGGAGGATACTATGCTATTGCCAGTGTTGGCAGAGTCCATCTGCCAAACCATCTGGTTAAAGTAAAGAGGAGGGCCCTCCTTTGCCTCAGGCAATAAAGGGTGTTGGGCCAGCCTCACAATCCAGCTTTTAAGATTAGCTGGAGATTTGGTGCCTGGTCCTTTGCTGTCCTGTTGATTAAACCTGGGTCACGTGAAATTGGCTTACATAGGGAGAGAAGGGAGGCATGCCCATACTGTTTCCATGTTGAGCTTGTCTGTTTTGTGTTTTGTTCTGCCCAGGGAGAAGTGGCTGGAAGTAGCATAGACACTCAGAGCAGGTTAATGTCCTTCCAAAGCAAATGTTGATATTCTGGATCAAAGCCCTGATGGCCCCCACCCGAGTGACAACTTTGATTGTGGTGCCCTTAATAACTATGGCCCATAGGATTATCAAAAATGGCAGGGCGTTGTTGATGGTGGGACTCCCTCTTGGTGTTCAGTTTAAAATGAGTTTGTACATGCAGACTTTGTGAAGGAGGGATAGGCAGCAGCTACAATTTTTCGTTGATGATCCCTGTTGAACTTATGTGGTGTTGCATGCAAGTTTTAAGCCGCTTTGTTAGGAACAGCAAGATATGAACACTTGTTCATATAGTTAAACATCATCTTTTGCCATCTCAAGATGCATTAATAACTAGTAAGTTGGACAGCTTTGAAGCAGGTTATACAAATTTATGGAAAATTAGGCCACCCTCACCTCAGTCACGATGGCTACATATTAATTCCAGATCAGTCAACATACTGGAGAACCCAAGCGTGACCATGTCCCATTCATGGGCTCCCTGTGGGTATCTATTGGCCACTGAAGAAACAGAGTGACGGAACTGACAAAGCTTTGATCTGATCTGGCAGTAGTGTTCTTGTGTTCATAGTCTGCAGCGGTCATGCTTTGCTGAGGTAAACATGGGGACTAGCAGCAAGAAATTATGTCACCTTGGGAAGCCTGTATTCATAACAGAAACAGGAAAGTGTGCATCCATTAGATTGCTCCATTTAAACAGAATCATTTCAACGGACTTCCTCTAAATGAAAAATATACTCTTTCCTGTGCTAAGTGACCCATTTGCTGTATTAACAAACTGAAGCAGCGTAATCTTTAAAGTCCATTTTTAGCTATTTTACCTCGGAATAAGGAAGGATGTATTAGAGAATGTGTTAGTGTATTTTATGTATTGCTTTGGCAGCCTCAATAGGCAACCCCCCCCCCCCCCCAAAAAATAATAAAGTAATATGTAGAATAAATACATATATATTCAGGAGATTTTGAAGCTCTGGACTTTTGCTATGCAGCTCTTTGGAAAGGGAGGTCCAAGTACAGGCCTCACCAACCAAGCAGAGTTATGTAAACACTTCCAAATGTGAGATTCCTGGACCAGCCAGGCTGGAATATTTGCTTACATAATAAGGCACTTTGGCAATCTTCAGCTTTCAGAAGGAGAGGAAAGATGGGAGAAGGAGAGGGAGAAATGTCATAAGATATACAACGCTAATAACTCAGGAATGCAGCGTGATAGCATGTTGCTTAATTTAGGTGGTGACGTAAAAGTGAATTGAAGGAGGAAGTGTAAAGCTAAAGGGGAAATCATTCTGTCTTGCACTTACATCATTTAAATATAAGTCTGTGCAAAAATCAATGAAATACACTTGAGGCTATTCTCTTGCATTTGTTCGTATAGGCTTAAACATGATTTTTTCAGTCGAATTTTCTGCCCCTTTATATAAGGGAGAAAAAACTCATTATCAGAAAGGATGTAAAAATGTACTACAATGGGTCACTAGCTTTGTACTTCTGGAAGATTTAGTAATGTAACTCGCCAGCAGAAAATATATACACTACAAGTTTAGAAATAAAATTTTAAAAATAATTAGCGCCCTCTCCTGTTAGTTGCTGTGGTGTTCATCTGTTCGAAAAATGGTATTTCTCAATACTAACTGGAATTGTTACTTGGGGGAGGGGTTTGAGCATCTGAATGATATAAGTAGCTGGCTATGGTGCAAAACACACTCTCCTTCCCACATCTCATCCTCATGTCTGCACCAACAGACCATGAGGCAGCAGCACAAGGTAGCTCTTGAAGCATGTGAGATTCCTCCTCCACCATTTTGTGAGACCACACCCTGTAACTGAAAAGGAAGCAGTAGACATCATAGTTACACTGCAAAATTTAAATCCATTCTGGCTCTTTTGATTATAATTCTTACATATACAAGAGTTCATTTAAAGAATCAATTCACTCTCCTCTACCAATATTTGGATTTTACAAAGATATTTCATTCACTATACATATGTGAATATGCTTATCTTTGCTTTAAGCTTCTAATAACTGCTTGTTAAATGACTATGGCTAAAATCATCCATCATGTTTCTATCTTTTTCATTTCATTTCCCCTATATGCCTCCCTCAAATGTGTATAAATATCTGCCTACCTGGGCAAAAGTAAACCACAAAGTGTGCTGCTTATATATTGCCCCATAGTACTTAAAGCACTCTTTGGGTGGTTTACAATGTCATTACGCAGGCTACACATTGCCCCCCAGCCATGAGCTGGGTACTCAGTTTACTGACCTTGGAAGGACGGAAGGCTAAGTCAACCTGGAGCCCACAACCTGAGCCCAGGATTGAACTCAGGTCATGAGTAGAGTCTTGACTGCAGTACTGTAGTTTAACCACTGTGCCACAAGGCTCCTGCACCACAGGCAACCCTTTGTGCATCTGATAAAATGGACTGAACTCCACAAACACTTACACCGAATAAAACTTGTTACTGTAGTTTTCAAGATGCCATACGACTCTTGTTATGATAATCAAGTAACAACTTAGTTACGACTTAGTTGCTGTAAAAAAAAATTGAGTTAATGGAAAATAATTCATTATTTGATAACTATTTTCCAGAACTGCTGGATGGTTCAGTGCTTTAGGAATCTGGCTGCAGAGCCAGAAGTTGGGAGTTCAATTCCCCACTGTGCTTCCTTGATAAGGAATGGACTTGATGATGCATAGGGTCCCTTTCAGCTCTGCGGTTCTAAGATTATTATTATGTCTTGAGCATTGTCTGTTCCCAGGGATCCCTGGAAGGGGATCAGGCAAATTCCTAGAGGAGAAAGCTATCAATGGTTGGTATTTCTGCTAGTTTTGTGCTTAACCTCTAGGCTCCAAAGCAAAATTCCTCTTTGAGTACTGGTCACTGGGGGACAATAGTGAAAGAGGACTATAGGACTTGTCTTCCATGTAGGCTTTCCAAAAGTGCCCAGTTGGCCACTGTCAGGAAAGGACTAGGTAATTCCTTGGTCTGATCTTACAAGGGCTGTTAGTTTTTTGCATGCAAACACATACCCTTTTGTTAAGCCATGGCATCTTCATTAAATGCTTTTTCCAAAATCAACTCCTAAAACATCTGAAAGCACCACACCAGAGACAACATCATCCCAGCCAGCTCTTAAGCAGCAACATTTCTTGGAAATTACTCATTGTCCCTTTGGAATGGGAACATTATATGTCCCAATAGGAGATGAAGTGTTTGGGAGAGAAAGTGGAAACAAGTAGTTAGCATCTTAGTTCATCATCTTAGAATTGCAGAGCTGGAAAGGACCCTATGGATCACTGAGTTCAGTCCGTTTCAAGGAGGCACTGTGGGGAAGTGAACTCCCAACCTTTGGCTCCACAGCCAGATTCCTAAACCACACAGCCATCTAGCATTTCACTTCCTGAAGCAGAAAATGGGTGCCCCATTTATACTGCACAATATTCAAACCCAGTCACATTATTTTGGCATATAAGCTGAAAGTCCTACAGGCACTTCTTCTTGTACATGGAAATAAAGACATGACAGTAACAAAGTAAATCAAGAACAATGTGTAGCCTTTTCATGACAAATCCGCTACCTGAGGGAGTCTTCTCACTCTGCCTGCCGATATGGTGAGCATTGGGAGAGAGGCTGCAGCTGCCTGAAATCCTGGAAAGTGACAATCAGTCTAACTAGCATGGTTTACTGGGTAGGATGTTATTCTTAAAGAGTAACCCTTCTCCCTTCCCACAACAGGATGTCCTCAGTGCCTCAGCAATCAGACATCAACTTAAGTCCTTGTTTTCCATCCAGTCACCAATCACAAAACAATCACAAGACAGTAGAAATGCAAGACGCATAGGTAAGGAAAATCACATGCCAAACAAACACCTTTTACTGCTTGGGGGTAGCACCTCTGCCAAAACAATTCTTGTGCTGTCAAGTCAACACACACACATCTTAAACTTACTGACCAGACTCATTTGAGGCAAATACAGAGTGGGCAGCTAATTGATCTCCCACTCAGACAGTTTGTCCTTTGCACACCCAAGTGAAACCTGGTTGTGAAATTCAGCACACAACCAGTTGCACAACTGATTGCATGAAAAACAGTCCCGCAGAGGGATGAAACTGCTGCACAATTGAGCTTGTGCACACAGATTTCAGCAACAAAATCCCAGCCATTGTCTAGTTTGACCCTGATTCATTATATGTCTCCTTTGTTTGTAACAGAAGAATCAGCATTTCACTGTAACCCACAGGATTGGCTCTTTACTGCTCTGAATGGCTCACTTTAGTGAGATTCTTTAGCTGATGCACCACAGTCCTATATGCTTTTGAGGGATGGGTGCCTTCACTTTTTTTTTGTCAAACTGTGTGGTTGCTTAGTTGTTGCCCCCACCCCAAATGCAGCTAGATACCTTTTCTCAATGACTGTTCCAATGTCCCACTAGCATCTCAGATTGTCTTAGAATTCCTAGTGTGCAGAGCTGATATTAGTTTCAGCCCCTATCCCTCTGCAAATCGAAAACAAGCAAACAAAAGACACCTCCTGTGTTTGATGAGACCAACTGAGCTTTCCAAGAACAGCCGCCAAATTCTGATGGAAAGAGCTATAAATCAGAAAGGCCAGGCCATTACTCTTGCTGCCAGGATATACTGCCCCATCCCCCTCTGCTGTTGGCACCCAGAGTGCTTGCTTCCCCTATAACCATATATGGGAAAGGATCCTGTACAGAATGACAAGCTAATGACTGAAGAACTAGCGACACAAAAGCGAATCCTCAGTTCTTCTCTACCACTCCATCAGGACCCTCTTCCCCAGGCAAACTGATTACCATATTGCAGCTGATGCCCTTAAAGAGAAATGCACTCTATCACTCGCCCGCTCTCTTTCACAGGCCTGCCAGAGACATGTGCTAAGCACATTTTCCAAGCCTTCTGTTCTGTCATGGCTTCCAAGTTCCCATTAGGCCAACCTACCTTTTGTCTTCCCATCTGACTTTGATGGGTGGGAGTAGGGAAAGAAAAAGAAAGGGAAAAAAGGTGATGTTTTAAAGCACCCTCCCCTTCATCGTATAATGACTCCTCTTTCATCAACCCACATGCATTTTGATTCACAGCGGGAGGCAAACGTCTTGTGCCAGAGAATTGATTTATGCAAGGGGGCAGAGGAGGGGGGGGGAAGAAAGAGACCTTTATTAAAAACAGAGCTCAGATGCTGAAACAGATTCATTCACAGCAATAATTGTGTTCTGGCTGTTGCTGCAGGGCAAGGGTATGACTTATGGGATCCACCTCTTTCACTTTTCTAATTAAGCTTAGCCCAAGAGTACTTGTTCAACCAGAATCTTTGCTTCAGAGCTGGCAGCGTTTTTTGGTGTAACAGATGTTCTGTTCGCTTACTCTCCTTGTAATAAGCTTTGCAACCACATGCTGCCCTTACACCTTATTGGTGCCATGTTCCCCATTGATTCTCTTCCTTTGTTGTTCTTTCTGCTGGTTCATTTCAGCACAGAACCTCAAGTACTGATGCAGGTGAACAAAATATAAATCACTTTTTTGTTGTTGTTAAGTCCGACCCATCACTCGCAGTTCTCAAGGGGTCACATTGATTGGACTTCGGCAAGATTATTTTATCTACACTGACTCCAAGATCTCATCTGGAGAAAGCCAGCAAGCAAACAAACAAATATAACTCCAATATAACACAAAAGAGCTCTGGGCAATACAATTTATCATAGATGTTCTTTAATTTGTCTCCTTGTCTCCCCACCCCCACCCCTTTTTTTGTTCTTATCAGCACAACAAAAAATGTGAACCTGCACTTCATTTTTTGCTCAATAGCCTTTATGTTTTTCTCTCTTAGCTTGGTATGTCTTCGTGGACAACAGGGTGGTTCAGATAGCTCACCTGGCTATCCACGTAGGATTCCCATGGGTTCAGGTTACTTTTTACATTGACCTGTGCTTCATCAGCAATAATCAAAAGTAACTTTTTAAAGTATAGCTGTTGGTTGCAAGGAACATCTCTTACCACATTCAGCATATTCCCCAAACCCGGTGGTCAAACTCTCTCTCTCCTGTTCTGCATCTCAGCTGCTTCCTCCCACTGAAAACACAGCAGCTGCCCTGCGTGAGGCAGACATAAGTGAATAAGAATAAGCAGCTGAGGCACATAAGAGAAGGGCTGTGCCGAGCTCAAAGTGGCTGTTCACCCTAGAAACGGAGGATGAAAGAAGCTTTTGCATCTTCTCTGGCTCGGTTGGGAATGAATAGGATGTGGGGCAGACTAGCGTTGTTGCCAGCTTTTCAATCTGTCATGTTAGGTGCCATTTGGGATAAGAACCAGAGATTGGTGCAGGTCCTCTTTGCGTTGAGCCACCTGAGCTGCAGTGAGGAGCATTTTCCTGGGCACTAAATGTTTTTTTTCAGCCTTGTCTATTCACCCATACCAGCCATTAGGCTCTCTTAGCCTGAACTATCTCTGGAGAAATTTTTTTTGAAACTGAAGCTGTCCTACTTTGGGCACATCATGAGAAAGCAGGATTCTCTGGAAAAAAAATAATGTTGGGAAAGGTTGGATGCAGCAGGAAAAGAGGAAGACAATATGAGATGGATTTACTCGGGAGTGATTTACCACTCACTTCTTCTGGGAGCACCCTGGGACTGTGCAGCTTGCCCAAGGCCACACAGGTTGGCTCTTCTCTGGGGATACACAGTGAGGAACTGAACTCCCAGCCTCTGGCTCCACAGCTACATACCTACCTCACTGAGCTGTCCAGCCAGCTTTCAGACTGCTGAAATTTGAAAAATGAAGTTGGCACCAGATGATTTAGCAAAGGACGGAAGTGTCAAAGTAAAAGGAGATTGGCAGCTGAAATCCCAATGAAAGCCAATATCTCCCCTGGAAACTCCAATTGCTGAGCCACTTGGGATGGCTCGGAGATACCTTGCTGGATTCTATATACTGCTATCCACCTGGCCAAGCAGCCATTTTACACGGAAGCATGGCAAAGAGAGGTTGCTATATTGCTTGCTAGATTAGCTGTGCTCTAGCATTTTCTTCCTTTGTTCTTTTAGATAACTACACCGAGTCTTCATTACACTTAGGTTTGAGTATGTGGATGCAGGATGGATATGAGAGCTTTGACTGAATAGGTTAAAATAGTGCTAGGAATTATCTCCCCTTCTAGTTTCTTTTATTTTTAATACCTGCTTGCTGGTTGATCCAGAGTGGATTCATAGTTGTGGTGTATGGGCAAGAGGTAGACTGAAAAGTTTCTGGAGGGGAGGGAGATATAAGGAAGGAATCCACCATATTCTCAAAATTGATGGCATTGCACAGTGTCCTGCCATCCCGAGCGATAGATCTCTCCCCTTCCCTTTCCAGTTTTTCCTGCCTCTCAATATTTGCACACAAAAATCACACAACCCTGATACAAATCAGCTCAGAAAACATCCAAAGTAGCTCCAGGTCAGTCAGTCCTGATCTGCATAGCAAATATTTGGATAGGAAGCAGATCAGATCATCATCATCATGTGCTGTCAAGTCAATTCAGACTTATGACCCTTTTCAGGGTTTTCCAGGTAGAGAAAACTCAGAAGTGGTTTACTGTTCCCTTCTTCTGGGACTGTGCAGCTTGCCCAAGGCCACACAGGCTGGCTCTGCTCACAGAAAGCACACTGGAAAAATCAAACCCCCAACCTCTTGCTCTGCACTCAGATACCTAAACCGCTGAGCTAGCTAGCCAGGCAGATTAGATAATACGCACACAATAACTCTACTTATAACAAAACTTTATATTATCTGGGCTGTGGGTATATTCAGTGGAGGCACAACATTGAATATAGTGCTGAAAACACATGTAACTAATTGTCTTCAGCCTTCCAATACTCTTCTACAGCTGTGCCACAGGAATCGGATTCCACGTATCTATCTATCTCTATTCTACATATATGTAAACAGGCCTCTAGGCTAGTGGGAAGGGGGAAATCGTAGTTTGTTTCCCAGTTAAATTTAGGCTGCAAAAAAAAAGAGACAGATGTGATTTTGTAGCAGTTGGCTCCAGGCAAAAAATTGTTGACTACCTCTGCACTTTGGGCAGCAGTACTGCCTGACTTAGCACACCTCCAGTATGCTCTGTTTGCGCATTTGTAAATGACAAGAGGCTACAAAAGGCACAGTAACATGCCAAAGTCCTGCCATGACAAGGGAACAGACCTTGTAAAGAGGCCCTTCTTGGAATATCCTAATGTTTGGGAAGTGGGGTGAGTCAGCCCCATTTGGAACAATCTCACACTGCATTGCCAGTGCATGATGCAGAATATGTCACACTCCCTTCAATAGGAAGTTGCTTATTGTCGTTTTTATTGTTTCACACAATGAGCTGCTTGGAAATCACAGAGGATATTCATGTGCAACCAGTGCATGGAAGTTGATTTTTTTAAAAAAAAGCCACAACAGATGGTTCCATCAGTGGAACAAGATAATTCAGCTACAGCAGAGACAGAGAAATGCAAAGCCAGTAGGTGGACCAACAACATATCAAAGATCAGTTCAATCTCAATTATTAAAGGAAATAACTTATTATCTGAGACTAGAAAGGCTAACTGTACCACTGTACTGCCTTTCCTGGGTCCAGAGAGGTAAACTGTGTCAGGGAGGCTGTTCTCCAGTCTTGGAGTGAATGGGGAATACTTGGAATGAGATCCTCACAAAGAGAGCAATCAAAGTGTAAACACTAAGCATTGCTGCCATGACACAGGCGAAAGTTCACACAGTAAGAGAACAGTCCCAACTAGAGATTCCCCTTCTTCCATAAGGTATTGAAACTGTTTAGTAAGACAGAGATTTGAGATACGGAGGGAGCTGTCCAGCTAGGCAACTGTAGCTACCAAAAGAACAGGCAGAAGGAGGTGGTGCGTTAAAAATGGCCGGGCAACAACTGGACAGTTTGATTTCTGCCTTTGCTGCCCCCCCCTTCCCTAGACCATCATCAGGATGCCGATCCAGAGCATCTGTCAGGTATCACTTTCTCTTTCTGAGTAGGACTCCACGATGGATGGACTCCTGTTGTCAGGCATACTTTATGCCTTCTGGCAAGGTGATCTGGCTCAAATTCATTGCTGTCTTTGCTCCTAGAGGTGATTATGGAGGGTCCTGAGCTGGCATGCACACAATCAATCAAAGTGAACTGGAGCCTGTGATTCTGTGGATCTTCTGAGTGAGAAATCTGCCTAGTGGCAGGTTGGCATGCAGAGTGGATTTGATTTAAATTTTAAAAATCAGATTTTTATATGAAATAAATTTTAAAAATAGATTTTTAAATATTTAAATCGTGATTTAAATCGTGAGCCAGATTTTTAAAAAATCCATTGATTTTTATCCACCCTGTTGGCATGTTTGTTACCGTCCGCCCATTCCTTTAATCACTGAGTGGGTTCAGTGATGGGGTTGTCCACCTTTAGGAAGGCCTCATTACGTTTTCTACTACTTTCCCACCCCAAACATGGAGGGTTTGCCCAAAACACAGGGCACTGAGCTTAAAATGGAAAACTGAAGTGACCCTGAGCAAGCAAGCAATCATGTGCAAGAGATGTTCATCTGAAAGGTGGTACGATATGTTATGCAACTTCACCCAAGAAAAGCATTTTTTGTCTTGGAGCACCAACAGTGAGCAAATGGCATGAAAACAAGTTGCAAATTCAATCAGAAACATATGCACTTGCTCACACACACAGAGAGAGAGAGAGAGAGAGAGAGAGAGAGAGAGAGAGAGGAATGGGGGCACAGATTACAACAGGCAGAGCAGCATGGTTAAAAATAACAACCAAGTGGTGCATCAAGTTTAAGTGAGAGATCTGAGAGTGAACGAGCTAATAGAATCCAAGAAACGGGCCTTTTATCTTTTATTTTAAAAATTCATGTGTCAACCACATTTTCCCCCTCCCCCGAAAACTATCCATGAATACAAAACAGGACAAGATCTTCTTCCCAGATAGTGAATGGGATCATGGACAATGTTGGTGAGGGGAAATAGATGAACTGCTGTCTCTACCTTAAAACACAGAAGCAACCATGACTATGAATAGCTCTGTGTTCTAGTACAGAGGAATGGGGGCAGGCCAGAGATCTATGCTACACAGTTATAACAGCTGGATTCAATTTTAACTGCCATGGCTTCCTGATATGACATCCTGGGACTTGTAGTTGTTAGAGATCATCGTGTGTTCTAACCAATTATCTTCAATGAGCTAAATTAACTACAGAGTCTGCATATTGATCTGCATATTCCAACACCCCTTCTCAGATCACTGTGTTCCTGAATCAATCAGATTCAATTTCCCCTGCAGATGTTGGAATCTATCCCTAGCCAACAGCTTAGTTAGGATATCTGTGGTCATGTCCTTAGTGGGACAATACTCCAATTTTAACAATCCCTCTGTTTGCATCTCTCTTATGATGTGGTGCTTAACATCAATGTGTTTTGTGCGCCAACCTGTCTTTTCTGACAAGGAAAGTCTGATGCAACTTTGATTGTCCTCAAAAACCCTAATTGGAGTAGGTTCACCGACTTTGAGGTCTGCAAGCAAGAGTTTGCGCCATACAGTTTCATCACAAGCTGCTGCAGCTGAGATGTACTCCGCCTCTGTAGAAGAGCGAGCTATGCTACCTTGCTTGCAGCTAATCCAACTCATTGATCCATTCCCATAGAAAAATACATACCCACTAGTGGATTTACGATCGGCTATGTCTTCTGCCCAATCTGCATCAGTAAACCCCACTAGTCTAGGATTTTCTGTAGATGGTAATTTAAGCTTTAAATGTGCAGCACCCTTTAGATATCTCACCACCCGCTTAATCCCAGTCCAGTCCCTTTGGGCCAGTGAGCTGGTCCTTCGGCAAAGAATGCCCACCGCTGCCACAATATCTGGTCTTGTCGCTGTGGCAAGATACAGCATCTTTCCTATGGCTTTTCTATAGCCATGGTTGTTGGGCAAGAGTTCACTTGGTTCTCTCTGTTTATGAAAGCCAGTTTCCATAGGAGTGGATACAGGATTGGAATCCTGCAGTCCAAGGCTTTCCACCAAGTCAAGAATCTTTTCCCTTTGGCTCAGAAGAAAACTTCTGTCTTCTTCTCTGTCGATTTGTATCCCCAAGTAATAGCTGGCTTGTCCAAGTCGCTTTACTTCCACTTCTTTTTTGAGGTTGGATACAATCTCTTTGATATCTTGTTGATCTTCACAACAAAGCATCAAGTCATCCACATATGTAAGGATGTACAGAAGTCTGCCATCTCTGTTTCGTGTGAAGAGACAGGGGTCCGCTTTAGTTTTAATGAAGCCTTGGCTAAACAGCATCTTGTTCAGCTTCTCGTTCTATGCTTTTGCTGCCTGCTTTAAGCCATAGATCCCCTTCTGAAGCTTACACACTTCTTGTTCTAGGGATCTGTGAAGCCAGGAGGCTGCTGCATGTATAGTTCCTCCTCAATTTCTCCATGCAAAAATGCAGTTTTCACATCCAGATGTTCAACATGCATTTTTCTGGAAGCAGCTAGGCTTTCCTCCAGCACTACATTTCAAATGAATTTTGTTTTCCTGTCATCTTTCTTTACTGTCCAGCTTTACACCCATAGATAGAGATCAAGAATACAACAACGTGGATGATCTTGGTCTCGTTCTCCAGTGACATATCCTTATACTTGATTATCTTTTCTAATTCCTTCATAGCTGCCCCTTAGAGTCTTATTCTTCTTCTGATTTTTCAGCTGCAGTTTCTCTTTAGATTGATTATTGAACCAAGACATACAAAATCTTTAACAATTTCAATTTCTTCATTGTCAGCGTTAAAGGTTTGTAGTTCTTCTGCAGTTGTGATTTTTGTTCAACTGCAGTCTTGCTTTGGCACTTTCTTCGTTCACTTTCAGTAAAAGTCATTTCATTATTGCTTTCTGCCAGTAAGATGTGTCATCTGCATATCATAAATTATGATGTCTCTTCCACCAAGTTAACTTTTGTTAGTACTGTGCAGAAGGTGGCAATGATAAACCACCACTGAACTTACTGTAAAAAACATGGAATGTGAAAAGTATGAATCAAGTTAAACTGGAAATTGTAAAGTAAGAAATGGAATATATAAACAATGCAGTGCTTGGTGTCAGTGAGTTAAAGTGGATTGGAATGGGAAATTTTCAGTCAGAGAATTTAAAAAATGCTCTACTCTGGAAATGACAAACTCAGAAGAAATAGAATGGCTCTGATAATGAGGTAAGGTGTAGCACAAGCAGTTATGTGCAATGATGAAAGGTCTGACCGAATAATATCAGACTCTTTGGCAACTCATCAACATAACCATCATTCAAGTCTATACCAAAGAAGATTATATTGAAAGCTCTCTCTTTTGGAAGTATCCAGGAGGAAACTGATAATGCACCAGAACAAAGATTAGGCATCCTTCAGTCTCGAGAGACTATGGTAATGTGCTCTGAATAGAGGACTTGGAACAGCGTCTAGTGTGGCTGAGAAGGCCAATTCAAGAGTGACAATTCCTTCCACACTAAAGACAAATACAATCTGTCCCCTGTCCAGCTCCCTGATTTGGCTGGTTTCAGGACTTCCTCTTTGCCTCGACCTGCTGGACAAGTGTCTCTTCAAAATGCGAGAGGCCATGATGCACCACCTGCCTCCAGGCTGAACACTCAGATGTCAAGGTTTCCCATCTGTTGAGGTCCATTCCTAAGGTCTTCAGATCCCGCTTGCAGATATCCTTGTATTGCAGCTGTGGTCTCCCTCTGGGGCGATTTCCCTGCACTAATTCTCCATACAGGAGATCTTTTGGAATCCGACCATCAGCCATTCTCACGACATGCCCAAGCCAACGTAGACATTGCTGTTTCAGTAATGTATACATGCTAAAAGTTCCAGCTCATTCTAGGACTACTCTATTTGGAACTTTGTCCTGCCAGGTGATACCAAAAATGCGTCGGAGACAATGCATATGGAACATGTTCAGCTTCCTCTCCTGCCGTGCACAAAGGGTCCAGGACTCACTGCAGTACAGGAGTGTACTCAGGACACAAGGCTCTATAGACCTGGATCTTGGTATATGCCGTCAGCTTCTTATTGAGCCATACTCTCTTTGTGAGTCTAGAAAACATGGTAGCTGCTTTGCCAATGTGTTTATCCAGCTCGACATCTAGGGAGTGTCAGAGATCGTTGAGCCAAGGTACACAAAGTCATGAACAACGTCCAATTCTTGTGTGGAGATGGTAATAGAGGGAGGTGAGTCCACGCCCTGGCCCATGACTTGTGTTTTCTTCAGGCTGATTGTTAATCCAAAGTCTTGGCAGGCCTTGCTAAAACGATTCATGAGTTGTTGGAGGTCTTCAGCAGAATGGGCAACAATGGCTGCATCATCGGTGAAGAGGAAGTCCCACATGCATTTCAGTTGGACTTTGGTCTTCGCTCTCAATCTAGAGAGATTAAAGAGCTTTCCATCTGATCTAGTCCGGAGATAGACACCTTCTGTTGCAATTGCAAAGGCGTGCTTCAGCATGATAACAAAAAAGATCCCAAACAGGGTCGGCGCGAGGACACAGCCCTGTTTCACTCCACTTCGGATGTCAAAGGGATCTGATGTTGAGCCATCAAAAACTATGGTGCCCTTCATTTCCTCATGAAAGGACCTGATGATGTTAAGGAATCGAGGTGGACATCCAATCTTGGGAAGTATTCTAAAAAGGCCATCCCTGCTAACCAAATCAAAGGCCTTTGTAAGATCTATGAAGGCGACAAAGAGTGGCTGTTGTTGTTCCCTACATTTCTCCTGCAACTGTCTGAGGGAAAATACCATGTCAGTGGTGGATCTATTAGCTTGAAATCCACACTGTGATTCTGGATAGACTCTGTCTGCAAGCACCTGGAGTCTCTTCAGCACAACACGGGCAAGCAGCTTCCCTACAATGCTGAGAAGAGAGATGCCACGGTAGTTATTGCAGTCGCCCCTGTCTCCTTTGTTTTTATACAATGTGACGATATTTGCATCCTTCATGTCCTGTGGTACTCCACCTTCCCTCCAGCAAAGACAAAAGATTTCATACAGCTCGGTGGTGATGATCTCTTTACAGCACTTCAGCACTTCAGCAGGGATGTTATCCTTCCCAGGTGCCTTGCCGGAGGCGAGGGAATCCAAGGCCGCTTTTATTTCTGCTAAAGTTGGTTTGCTGTCCAACTCTTCCAAGACAGGCAGGCACTCAATGTTATTTAATGCCTCTTTGGTTACTACACTGTCTCTGGAATATAGCTCAGAGTAGTGCTGCACCCAGCGTTCCATCTGCTGTGCTCAGTCCTGGATGATCACGCCTGTAGCAGACTTCAAAGGAGCAGATTTCTTTTGTATTGGACCTAAAGCCTGCTTGATACCGTCATACATTCCCTTGATGTTACCTGTGTCCACTGCTATCTGTATCTGAGAGCAGAGCTGAAGCCAATAATTGTTAGAACATCTCCTGGCAGCCTGTTGGACTTTGCTACGAGCAACTCGAAGAGCCTGCAAGTTGTACTCACTAGGAGGATTTGTATGCTGCTAGAGCTCTCCTCTTTTCCTCGATGGCTGGCATCAACTCCTTCGAATGGGCTTCCAACCAGTCTGCCGTCTTTTTGGTCTTCTTGCCAAATGTGGACAAGGTGGTGTTATAAACAGTGTTCTTGAAATGTTCCCATCGTTCAGGTGCATTTGCATCAGCTGGGACTGGAAGGGTTTCCTCAAGTGCTTGGGCAAATTCCTCCACTTTTCTTTGATTGCGAATCTTGCTGATGTCAATACGTGGTCTTCCTTCCTTTTTCATGTGATACAATCTCTTTGTTCGCAGTTTTACTCTACTACACACCAGGGAGTGATCAGTATCACAATCAGCACTCTGATAACTGTGTGTGATCATAATACTAAGAAGGCTAGAGCGTCTAGACCAGTGATGGCGAACCAATGGCACTCGGGCTCGAAAAGGTTCACCATCACTGGTCTAGACCATAGTAACAGCAAAACTCCAGCAAGCGTTGGCCATTTTCGTTCATCTTCCCAATGCCAAAACGGCCTAGACAAGTGGGCCAAGAATTGTGATCAGCACCAACTCTAGCGTTAAAGTCTCCTAGAATGAACAGCGGCTCTCTCTTGGGGATTTTTTGATAGTAGCTGCCAGATCGTCGTAGAATTTGTCTTTGACTTCTGTTGTAGACGACAGTGTTGGTGCATATGCACTAATGAGGGTGACCGGTTCCGCTGATGAGTGGAGCTGCAGAGACAGGATTCTTTCACTCCCCACAGTAGGTGGAACAATGGATCTCAGCAGAGTATTTCTGACCGCAAAGCCAACACCATATTCCCTGGTCTGATTCAATGGTTTTCCCTGCCACCAGAACAAAATATGTATGTAATCAAAGGTGACTTGAACATAAAAGTAGGAAACAAAGCAGAACCAAATATTGTTAGAAAAAATGGTCTAGGGGACAGATATGAACCAGGAAAATGACTTATAGAGTTCTGCAAAGCCAACAGTCTGTTTCTCACAAATACATGCTTCAAGCAACCAAATTGTATATGTGGACATCACCAGATGGTCAATATAGAAATCAAATAGATTACATAATTAGGAGCAGGAGATGGAGACATTGTATTCTGTCTGCCAAAACAAGAGTGGGAGCAGATTATGGTAGTGATAATGCACTGTTAATACCAAATATTAAAGCTAAATGAGAGCACTAAAATCCTAGTGCCGAAATATAATTTAAACAACAATTTTGATGAATTTAAAGCCCACATAAAGAACAGGTTTACATTAATAAACTCACTTAACCATGGACCAGAAGAACTGTTGATTGAAACCAAATATATTATTAGGGAAGAATGCAAAAAAAGACAATTCCTGTAGTAAAAAGAAAAGCAAAACCTAGATGGATGATGGAAGAAACATGTAAAATTATAAAGGACAGGCAAGAAGCAGAAATAAAAGGTAAGTATATCATTTGCTTTCACCCTGTCAGTACTCTGAATGCAGGGCATAGATTCAGTAAACAATATATTTACATTGACAGGCAATACCAGTGTTATCTTTATAGGAACTATGGAATATATATATTTTAGACGGTGTCTCCCAGAATCTATAGCTGATGGTTCTGCTAGTTGTAGTAAAAAAAAAAGTAAGTTTCCCAAGCTATATCAATAATTTTCACTTCTTGACATTAATGCATCAAACAATAAAAGATGTGGATGTAGATGAGCTTGATTTTTGGGAGAGCAGCTATGTTGATCTGTTGCAGCATAAATAAGAAGTTATCTTGTGATACCTTGAAGTCTGCCAGATTTTATTATTGCATAAACATTTCATAGAAGAGAGCCCATTTTATTTGGGGAACTGAGTATGAGCCCCAGTTATCAAAGATGTGGGCACACTCATGAGGGTTGTCAGATCTCAAGGTGCCAGCTGAAGCCTCAGGAAACACCTGTGCTTCTTTAGATCTCCAGGTGGGTGACAAATCCCAGTGTAAACATCACTGAAGGAAGCAGCAGTTAACTTTTATTGTATGAGGAGTATTTTCCTTAACCCTGGATAGTCATCTCGCTGGCATTAGCAACTGGCACCATAGTCACTGGCTCAGTAAGAAGGTGTGAGCATGTGTGATGCACTTGTGCAAAGTTAGCAAGACAAAAAGCCAACAGCAAGGAGAAGGAGACTGGTGGGAAAGCTAGTGAGTGCACCTGAGGCCCATTATGCCATTTGGAGCAAGGCGGGGGTGAGGGGGTGGGTGGAGCACCAGCATGAGAATCATGAACCTTTTTGTTGCATGCAGTCATAATTATTTTGCAATGGTTGCATAAGAGCTCTCCCCGATGACATCACAAGGACCTGTACCTGAGTCATCATAAGGGTTTGACCTTGTGATATCATAAGAGCCACTCCCTAAGATATGACCCTGAAATCTTAGGGAATGGGAAGGTGTTGATCTGGCAATCCTCCTATCCACTCTCTCAACATGAATATAAAGGAAATAAAAATGTGAAAGTCTGGTTTTGATAACCACAGAATGCCGAAGTAGTTCGTGAACGTACAGTCAGAGCTGCGATGTGTGCAAAATGACCCTTGTAATAGCAATGATAATCATATAGTCTTTTTCAGACAGCATAAGATAGCAAATGAACCCCTGCAGTGGGAAATGATTGAACAGAACTGACTCAAGATGAACAGAACTGAACCAATTTTGCACTGGAATTTCCTGGTTCATTTCCCTTTGTTCCAGGTTGGCTACCTGAACATCAGTAACAAAGTGACCTGGAAGGTTGAAATGCTCTCCTGGTCGTTTTGCCATATTGCAATTTGTGATGTGAGATCAGTGCCCATTTATTCTTTTCCGTAGGGGTTAAATTGCCCCATGCAGAATCCAGAAAGGCATTTCTGGCCAGAGACGGCATTTATGCTGCTTAAGTGAATGACAAAGAAACCATCTACTAAAACTCAGCATGATTTTTGAAAGCTTTAATCACTTACAGAATGAGGAACCATTTCCTCTCTCATGGTACACCAAAGTGGCCACCCCCCAGAGCTGGTCATATTTCACACCCAGTTGAAACAGCAACAATCAGCTTCCTTCCTGGACTGAAACAGAGAACCTAATCTGTCAGTTTATGTCTGTTTGAGGGGGACAAATGTTCTTTTTATTTTTTCCAGTTCACTGTGCTGTTTTACTTGATGTCTCTCTTCTGCAAAATGCATAGCAGAAACACAAGGGGTCCATGCTACTGACAATCAACAGTTCAGCAGTCAAGCTCCATTAACAGACAAGGCACGATCACTTCTATATAAAGCTCCCTGCATTCAGATGGAGCTCCAAACCAGTGATAGGGTTGTGAGGCATTTTGTGAGGCATTGGCTGGTGTCTCAGGGAGCTCCTGGGCTTTTCTGGGTCTTCAAGAAGCAGACCCTTCGAAAGAGGAGTTTGGCTTTTGTGTGTGACATGGGATACAAGACCTAGAAGGAACAGTTGCAACTGCTGAAGTTGTTGGATCCATTTTGCCCCCTGCGTGGTCCCCCCCCCCCCAAAAAAACGACTCCCAGACTGGTTCTGGGTTGTCCTCTTCCCTCACAAGTCATTTTAATTTACTCAGCTTGCCTCATCTGTTTCCTGGAAGCAGCTTCACCTCTGGTCTCACCCCTTCTTTGCATTACCTCCACAACATCACAAGCACACCCCCCCCCCCGGGTTGATCTCAGGGTTTTTGAGGGGGTTGCCCTAAATCCTCAGACCTGCAGACCTAGTGCTTGATGTTTACTGGCAGAGTGCAGTGGCCTTGTGTGGAGCTTTTGTGTGACTATCAAATAGGAAAATGGTGTATGGCAAAAGAGAGGGGAAATATTATTATGTAGGAAATCCATTTCTGGAGAATGCAGTGGATCTAGAACCCTATACTTAGACAGAGAAGCCCCTAACGCTGGCTTTCACCCATTCCAGTGGTTGGTTCCCCAGCTAAGGTTCCAAAGCCCCAGCTTCTTTCCTTTCCACTGTTTATGAGTAAAGCATACTCAGCTGTTGCTTCTCTGCCCTGTCCTGACTCTGCGCAGCTGCCTGTCTGAATGGGGAACAATTGCTCTGCCAGTTACAGGGTTCCTGATCATGTTCCTCATCATGGCCTTTGAAAAGTTGCATTCCCCCCCCCCCCTCAGCTAGAGTTTTGCTCCACCACGCAGGGTGTGGGTGCCAAAACAGAAATACCCTAAAATGCCCCTTGTTAAAGAAAAAGATTATTCAGCCTAAACACGTGTTGTTTTCTCAGAAACATTTGAGGCTCACAAATAGATTAAAAGGGAGTGGAGAAATTCTGGAAGCAACCACGATAAAAGTCTGCCTGGAAAAAAAAAAGAAAGAAAGAAAAAGAAAAAGTAGCAGCATTTTAAATAAGCATTTCCTGGCATTCTCCTCTGTAGACACAGCAAGGAAGTTGAACCACAGCAAACCATGAGGGACCCAGAGAGCAAGTCCAACGCTTCTGTAATTTGGCATGCAGGCTTTTAAGTGTACTTTCTCGCTACCACACAGACATACAGGACAGAGGAGGAAATTATTACATTGTTGTGAGTTTGACATGAGACAGAGCTTGAGGAATGTACTTTTTTGGACAGAATTCCCACCGTCTATACTTTATATAATCTTATTGCTGTTTCTGTACAGTTGGTGCCACTTGCTGTGGCTAACTGAAAGGTGCTGGAGCACATTGTGGTTACACAATTGGATACATGACCAGGGCATGGAGTGAAGACCTGTCCTAGTACCTTGTCTATGAGTCACAGCAAGTTACAGAAATCTTGCATAAACATCCATAGGATTCCGGGTGTTTTATCATGGAATCAGAGAATGGTAGAGCTGGAAGGGATCCCAAGGGTCATCCAGTCCAACCCTCTGCAAAAGCAGGAAGTCCACAGCTAAAGTATCCCTGACAGATGGCCATCTAAGTTCTGTTTAACAACCTCCAATGAAGAAGAATCTACCTCCCTCCAAGATAGCCTGTTCCACTGTCAAACAGCTCTTATGGTCAAGAAGTTCTTCCTAATGTTTAGGCAAAATCCCACCTTCTGGAGCTATAGAAAACAAGCTTGCTCCATCTTCCACACAGTAATCTTTCACCTGTTTGCAGATGGCCAGTGGTGTAGCATGGGGGGGGGGCAGAGAGGTGGTTGCCTCAGGGTGCAACCGAGTTAGACGTGCAACCGCCGCCCTTTCGCAGCCCCATCACTCTCTCTTGCTGCTGGGCTGGCTCATTGGGCTCCGTCCATCCGTCCTCTCTCTCTCCTTTCCTCCCACCACTGCCTCCTAGCCTGCCGAGGCTGCCTGGCGAGCAGGGTAAGCCAGCTACCCCTGGCCCAGCACACTTGTGGCCCCTGGCGATGAAGGGGAGTAGATCACCCTGTCAAGGAGAGCACGCCGGTCGCCTCTGTCCGACCGGGGCTGGTGGAGGAGGGGGTGTGGCTGGTGGTGGTGGTGGTGGTGGTGGTGGGCAGCTGGAGCCATGCGGGCTGGGGGCGTTGGGGGTCCGGGCCCCACTTTGCCTCTTCCTAGCTGCTGACAGGCTACTGGTGGCACTGAGCTTGGCCAGCAGCAGCTTCTGGCTGGGCCAGTGGCGGGAGCAGAGTGTGGCCCTGCGGGTGCTGCAGGAGGCAGTGGCGACAGCGCAGCAGTGGGAGCTGGAGGCGCAGTGGGGCCCCTCCATGCCCTGGCTGAGCCCAGTGCAAGGTAGATGAGGAGGAGATGGTGGAAGGAGGGATGATGATGGAGGAGGAGGAGGGTGCCTCGGGGGCTCTCCTATTGGTAATGGAGGGAGGAGGAGAGGACGCAGGTCTATGGGTTAGGGGGCACAATACTTTCCCCGGGGTGGTGGCAAGCCACACTATGCCACCGCAGATGGCTATCATACTGTGTCTCCTCTCAGTCGCCTCTTCTCTGGACTAAACGTAACCAACTCCTTCAGCCGTACTTCACATTGCTTCGTTTCCAGACCTTTTACCATCTTGGTTGCCCTTCTCTGGACACAAAGAGAACAGAATGCCAGAATATATGACACATGGTGCAGTATATAATTGAAGGATTGCATCAGTGGTTGTGTTGGCTGAGGGATTTGTTTGTTGTTGGTTTGTTTTTTTTAAAGTTGTATTTTTTTCCAAATTCTTCTTCTAATACATGTGGCCCTCTCCATTCCCAGTGAACCCCCTCACCCCAAAATTCCTAAAACATGTTTGGCCCCCAAAATGCAAGTCATGCCTTCAGAGGCATATACCTATATGTACAGACATGAAATGAAAGGTCACTGGAACAGAATGTATCTTCAGAGAAGACTTACACACACAAACAATCACACAGTTTGTTGCTGCTTATTGTGGTGTTTGCCCAGGTCAGGAATATTCATATGCTATTTGCACAGACCAATGGGAGTGCTGGAGGGGCAGAGTCATGAGGTATAAGAGACTCAGCAAGAGGAGGAGGAGTTTAGATAGACATAGGGTTTTGATATGGAAAGTTAGAGTGTTAGTTAGAAAGTTGAGAGAGTTTTGGAGTTTGGGCGGGAGAATGGTGGTTGAGGGTGGATAAAGAAGAATGTTTGTTTAAGAGTTAACAACATTGCTTGTTCTGTCAACACCTGTATCAATAAACAATTTCTATTTGGTTCTTTTAAAATGACATATGGCCTGGACATCTATCATTAATAATAGGTATTGTTGACGAAATAAACTGTTGGCAGCTGAGGGGCACGTAGCGTGAGCTCCTAGTTTGGTGAAACAATCAGGGGCCATGTGGAATCGTGACAAATTGGTGGCACAGCGGTGGCATACGAAACAATCCAGTGAAAAGTTGAATGGGCTTGAGTTTAAAGGTATTCCTAGCTAGAAGGGGTTAAAATCTGTGGTAAGAAGTGGTTACCCGTTAGAGTCTTGGTGAAGACTTAGTTTCAGGGCTTCTGGACCCAGATCTGGGGAATCCTAAGAGAAGGAACATACCTACTCAAAAGAAACCATTTTACCTCAGGATTTATAAGACCTAGTGGCTAGCTCAAAATCCAGAGCTCTGAGGGTAAAGAGCAGTGGCAGATAGAGTGGAAGTCTAGGTCAAGATAGATCTGAGGTGATAATAATAAAAGCTGAGCAAACGTTGTTCTTCTGTCTGGAGACAGGAATTGCCCAGACAGGGAAATATTGTGACAAGGGTTGTGAGCTTGGGAGTAGCTGCGGCCAGCTGCTTGGAGAAGCGCAACCTAGTTAGAAGGAAAGCCACTGAAAGAGAGAAAACGGCTTGTACTTTTGGCTTTTCTGAGGGAAAAGAACCAGTCTATGTTAATAAGAAATTGTATTGTTTATGCCGCCCAAAAGAAGTAAAAAGTCAGTTATGGAGGCACATGTATTGATTGCCTCAGAGGGAGAAAATGTTCAAAGCTCCCAGGAATTTGAAAAATGGAAGCTAGAAAAAGAATACAAACTCAGGGAATTTGAGCTAGAATTGGAAAAAGAAAAGATTAGAGAACTTGAAAGGAAAAGGGAATTTGAGCAAGAATTGGAAAGAGAAAAAATCAGAGAACTTGAAAGGCAAAGGGAATTTGAGCAAGAAAACAGGCAAAGAGAATTTGAGCAAAAAGAAAGAGAAATTTAGTTCCAGATTGAGATGAAGAAATTGGAAATAGCTGCTCAAAATAATAACAATAACAATAACAATAATTCTAGTGAGGTAAATCTCTCAAAAATTGACCTAAAGAAATTTCCTCAATATAGGAAAGGGGATTGTCCTGAATCTGTCCTGATTTCATTTGAGAGAGCTTGTCTGGACTTTGAAGTTAAAGATGATGAAAGGATGATAATTTTAAGGTCCCAGATAAGTGGAGTTTTATCTGAACTTTATTCACAGATGCCTCTGGAGCAAGCTAGAGATTTTGAGGCTTATAGAAAGATGGTGTATTCCAGATTTGGAATTAATTCAGAGCACCTCAGAAAGAAATTTAGATCAATTTCCAAGAAACCTGAGGAGTCTTTTGCCCAGCTTGGAGCACGTTTGACGCAATTGCTCAATAAATAGTTGGAACAGGAATATGTCTCTACCTTAGAACAAATGAAAAATGTGATTGGATTGGAACAATTTTTTCAATTTTGCCAGGGGAATTGCATTATCTGGTCAAGGACAAGGATCCTAAAAATGTGCTACAGGCGTCTGAATATCCTGATTCCATTAGTGAGATCAGAGATCCTCGGTTCTCTGAGGTAAAATTTGGTAGGAAAGTGTGGGACAACAGTAAACCCAGTAGAAATTACCTCAGAAATACCCCAGCTAATGGAAGCCATTTTAGAGACAAGCCCTCATATCCAGAGCACAGTCCAGTCACCTAAAACCTAATAGTTCTGAGGAAAAGGTTAATAAGGCCCTTTATGTTGAACTCAAGGCCAGTAAACAATGTTATGCTTGTGGGGAGAAAGGGCATTTTTGGGTTCAGTGTGACACTTAAAAGACTAGGGATTTTAACTAGCATAAAGGTGGAAATTCTAGTCAGCCTAAGAAGGTGTTTTGTGTGCAGCATAATAAGGCACAGCAATAGGCAGTTGAAGTTGAGGCTTCTTCCCGCCACAGCAGGTTGCTAAGGAAACAGACTTGGCAGAGTGCCCAGAGTTCCTGAAACAAGAGTGATACAATATTTCCTAATCCAGTACAATCAGGATTTATTGAATAACTCTGCAGAGCCTATTTTCATTGACAATGTAAAGTATCTGGCTCTGATACATGTTTCCAAGTTACTATTTGTCACTCAGACATCATTCCTGAAGAGAATATGTTAAAACAAAACATCACCCTCAAAGGCATTAGCTCAGATGTGGTGGTGCTGCCAATGGCCAAAGTAGCAGTGAGATACCAGGGGTGGTCTGGTATATGGAAGGTAGCAGTGTCAGACCAAATCCCTGATCCTTGTTTGATTGGTTTAGATCTAGCCAAGCATGTGCAGAGTGTTTTGATAGTAACCCGCTCTCAGGGGAGGCAAAATGAAGCCTCTGAGGGAAGTGCTGAAACTCTTGATGAAAGACCCACTTTAGATGAGCATCTTGAAATGAAACAGCTGATTTAGTGTTAATGAGAAATCCTAGTAATTCCTCCTTTATTAATGAGCAGAAGGAAGATGTTACCTTGAGTGATTGCTTTGGGAAAGTTAATGAGACTCCCATTCCACTGACCCCTGAACACACAGAGAGGTATTGCGTGGAAAAAGATTTATTATTTAGAGAGGTTTTAATAGCACCTCGGGGGGGGGGGGAGGACACCACAAACAGCTAATTGTCCCTGTTAAATACAGAGAAAAGATTATAGAAAAGGCACACAGCTCGCACCAAGCAAAGAATGGTGCAGAACTTTTATTGGCCTGGAATGGGGAAGCAAGTGAAACAATATTGCCAAGCTGTGATACTTGCCAAAAATGATGTACTGGAAATGACAAGACCAGGGCTAAGCTATGACCATTGCCAGGGATCTCGATCCCTTGCCAATGTGTAGGTCTGCAAAAGTCCTTAGAGATGGCAGGGCAGGGCTTGAGGAGTGCTCATGAAAAGCAGAGGGGCTGGTGGGATGAAAGGGCCCAGGAAAGAACATTCTGTCCCGAGGATGAAGTGGTGATGCTGAAACCCATAAAGGGGAGTGAATTGCAGTTAGCAGGGTCAGGACCTGTGGATTTGTTGCAATAGCACTGGAAAGTTGAAGGGACTAGTATTAAGAAGGCTCCCCATGCAGCTGCAAAAGTCCTGAGAATCTTGCGGAACAAGCCCCTACCCGAGAAACCAGAGATTAAAGGGATAGAACCAGATAATGAAAATCTCAATACATCTGACATAAGCCAAGTGTTTGAGATTGCACCTAAAAGAAACTTGCCTGTGAATTGTGAGGTGACCCATGATAGTGGTTCCCCACCTATGAAGAGCTTTGAGACTAAAGTACCTGTGGGTGAGTTTATGGGTGAGGGTAAAGGCAAAAGCAATAAGATTTCAAGGAAGAACACAGTCATAGCCGTTCTGGAGGTGTGGAAGAAACTGCCTACCCTCTCCCCAGTTGAGAAAGTGAAGCCACTAGTCAAAAAGAAATCAGGCTTCACCCGGAAAAGGTGAGCCAAGGACATCCAGTGGACGTCAGAGTGGCAGGTGACTTTCGATTGTCTGAAGAGAGCACGGACTTCAGAACCTGTCTTTGTTGTGCCAAACTTCAACCGGGAGTTCATCATGTACATCGATGTGTCGAGTGTGGGACTGAGAGCCATGCTGCGCCAAGCGGACGACAGCAGAAGTCTACACCCAGTGACTTTCATCAGCAGGAGACTCCAACCTGATGAGAGACATTTGTCTGCCATTGAGAGGGCGTGCCTATCTATCGTACAGACGTTGCAAAAGCTGAAGCCCTACATTTGGGGAAGGAAATTCGTCCCCTGCACCGACCATTACCCTTTGGTGTGGCTACAAACTATGAGTTCCAATAACAGCAAACTTGAAAGATGGATGCTGATCCTGCAAGACTTTGACTTTGAGATCCGCAGCATAAAAGGGACTCAGAACGTGGTTGCTGACGCCTTGTCTCGAAGGCCAAATGACTAATGGGTGGATAAAAAGTTTGTAATATTGTATTAAACATTTTGTTTGTGTAATGGTTATGGAATATGATTAAAGTGCAGAGTTGCTTGGATGTTGATGAACTGAGAGGTGTATAGTGATGGTAAAAATAATGGTGAGTATCCTTATTAATGTAAAGGAAATGTAATGCAATAATTTGTATTGATGTAAGTAATGCAAGAGGTTAATATGTCTTTATTAATGCAAAGGTAATGTAATGTAATTTGTATTAATATGAGTAATGCAAAAGGTTAATATGTCTTTGTTGATGTAAGAGTAATGTGATATATCCTTAGTGAAGTAAATAATGTAAGAGGTTGATATTTATATTCTTTCATAAACCTTTGTTTGTTTATGAGGGCAAACCATGAAGTTTCCCCTCCTAAGACAAACTTATTAAGGGGGGAGGAATGTGGCATTTGCCCAGGTCAGGAATATTCAAATACTATTTGCATAGACCAATGGGAGTGTTGGAGGGGCGGAGTCATGAGGTATAAGAGACTCAGCAGGAGGAGGATGAGTTTAGATAGACATAGATAGGGTTTTGAGATGGAGAGTTAGAGTGTTAGAAAGTTGAGAGAGTTTTGGAGTTTGGGTGGGAGAATGGTGGTTGAGGGTGGGTAAAGAAGAATGTTTGTTTAAGAGTTAACAATATTGCTTGTTCTGTCAACACGTGTGTCAATAAACAATTTCTATTTGGTTCTTTTAAAATGACATATGGCCTGGACATCTATCATTAATAATAGGTATTGTTGATGAAATAAACTGTTGGCAGCTGAGGGGCACGTAGTGTGAGCTCCTAGTTTGGTGAAACGATCAGGGGCCATGTGGAATCGTGACACTTATGTACTGCCCCACATCACTTAAAGCACTCTTTGGGCAGTTTACAATTTAATTATGCAGCCTACACATTGTGTGTCCCCACTCCCAGAGCTGGGTTATTCAATTTACTAACCTTGGGAGGACTGAAGTCTGAGTCAACCTCAAGCTGGCTACCTGAGCATGTCAGAATCAAACTCAGGTTGTGAGCAGAGTCTTGCAGTTGAACCCCTGGTCCATTCAGTTGCAAGAAGACTAAATATTGAAAGACTAGTCTGAAACTCTCACCCAAGAGTTTCAGACAAGGGATGCCTTCCCATTGTCTGAAAAAAAGCCATCCCTGTCAAAAGCTACCTATGAGACCATCTGAGGAGCCACTCACTGCTTAGAGAAGTGGAAAGTTCAAAAGACTGTTATACATTAAGGCTGATTTTAAACACCCAGAACATTTTAGTAGAATTTTTGTTTGAGCAGAACAGCCGGTTCACCATTCCTCAGTGCCATCTAACTTTATTTAAACTACAGGTGGTATCCTCAGCGGAGACAACGGCCTGGTTCAGCTCCAGCAGGACGCCTGCCTTCTGGTCCCTCGCATCCCCCTGGGGAAGAGGAAGCTTCAGGCCCTGCAAGAGAAAGAGATAGAAAAACAACTAAGAGGCGAGCTCGTCCACTGCCGTCAACTGGCTTCAACCCAGGCGTATCCACCGACCAATGTTCTGGCAACTTCATCCCAAAGATCTGCCTGCCAACATCCACTGGTTTCCACCAGGAATATCCACCCGTTCATCTCTTCCACACCGCTTCTGAAGCCAGCCTCCGCCAGCTCCCGAATGCTTGGGTCACACACACGCCCCGGCGACATCCCCACGGAATGCCAGCAAGCCCATTCACACACACCTTCACACACACACCAGCCGCCCTCCCGACACACACACACCTTCACTCCACCAGCCATTCACACACATGCCTGGGATTCCATCCACTGATATCCACCAAGCTTCCGCCAGCTGGTTTCAGGAGGCTAACGTCCCCCGGCTTCATCCGCCAACCTCTGCCGGCCTCCGCCTTGCGGCCTCAGGCAGCTTCCGCAGGGAGATTCCACCAGCTTCTGTCTGCCAACGTCCACCGACTTCCCCCCGGTCCATCGCCGACATCAGCCAGCTTCAAGCCACGGATCTCCGCCAGCCTCGAGCTGTTAACTCGCAAGCCCACTTAGCCAGTTCAGCTGCTTTCGGGAGAGGACTTGCCTTGGGCAGAAGGGCTGGGTCCCCTGCAGCCGCTGCCGCTCTCTCTGCCGGACTGCCCTCTGGCCACTGGCCTCCCTTCTGGTCTCCTGCCCTGCCCAGCAAGCCCCTTTTATCTGCCAGCAGAGGTGGGGCCCTGTGAGGTCACAAAGACCCAGGAAAATGGGGTTGGGTTCCCAAGGCGGCGGCAGCAGCACCCTCGGGATTGGCTGAGTCCTGAAGATGATGTCTACAGTCCCTCTGATCATGTCATTCACCCACAAAAGCTTGCATTTTGCATGATTTTTTTTAATTATATATTTTTTATTAGTGGCCTATAAATGTATCCCCTGTCACCAATCCCTCTGATTGTTAAATCTCCCCATGTTGGCCTTCTGACAGGATTCTAGGCTGGTGCTCCAAAAGGTTATCCTCCAGCATTTGCACCAAAAGGAACTTTCCTAAGCCCTGAGCTGGGGGGGGGGGGGGGAGGGAATGAAAGTAATAAATGAATAAGGATGGGCACAGTCACACAATGCAGCCTTTGACCCTTTTGAGTTGTTGTTTTTTTTTTTTTTGCCTCTTTTTGGACATTTTTTTCTTGCCCTTGCCATGAAAAAAGTATTATAAGGAGCCCGTTAAGAAAAAACCCGAAGTGTTTGAAACACATACGAGTATTATTATTATAGTGTTCACTATTATCGACAGTTTTCAGCATCCGTGGGGGGCTTGTAACCAATCCCCCGCAGATATGGGGTTCGGACTGTGCTTTCCGATTCAGAAACTGTGTTTTCTAGTTCCAAAATCACGCCCCATGTCAACATTTGTACATACATAGTGTGTTATGCATACCCGTACAAATTGCTTCCTTACCAAAATGCTGAAATCAAGTCACAGCCAGCTGAACTCACACACCTGCTGACACAAGAAGGGGAATACACTATAAAATTATGCAGAAGATGAATAAAGTGGATAGAGGGAAGCTCTTTTCCCTCTCACGCAATACCAGAACCAAGGGACATCCATTCCAATTGAGTGTTGGGAGAGTGAAAACAGACAAAAGAAAGCATTTCTTGACCCAGCGTGTTGTTAGTCTGTAGAACTCCTTGCCACAGGATGTAGTGATGGCATCTGGCCTAGATGCCTTTAAAAGGGGATTGGACAGATTCCTGGAGGAAAAGTCCATCGCAGGTTACAAGCCATGATGGGGATGTATAATCTCCAGGCTTAAAAGGGAGATACCTCCAAATACCAACTGCAGCGGACGGTATCAGGAGACAGGTATCTAGTTGTCTCGTGTGCTGCCAGAGGCATCTGGTGGGGCCACTGTGAGATACAGGGAGCTGGACTAGATGGGCCCTTGGCCTGATCCAGCAGGGCTCTTCTTATATGTTCTTATGTTCTTAAGGAGTTGAAATTCCCAAAGCTTCCCAATATAATATTAATAATATAAGCGTATTCAGTGTTAACACCTCTAGAATAAAACATTAATAATGCTGTACTTCCTGTCATTGCAAAACGTGATACATGTGATTGTGGAATTCATAGAATCAAAGTATCATAAAATAATTGAGTTGGAAGGAGCGTACAAGGCCATGGGGTCCAACCCCCTGCTCAACGCTGTACCCCAAGTCAAAGCAGATCTGACACAAGGTTGACCAATTTTCTCTTGAATGCCTCCAACATGGGTGCACTCACCACCTGCCAAGGTAACTGGTTCCAATGTCATACAGCTCTAACAGTTAAGAAGTTTTTCTCTATATTCAGCCTAAATCCAGCTTCCTGTAATTTGGGCCTTTTATCATGTGTCCTGCAGTCTGGGATGAGTGAGAACAGATCCTGCCTCTCCTCAGTACAACTGCCTTTCAAGTATTTGAAAAGTGCTATCATATCTGCCCTCAGTCCCCTTTTCTCCAGGCTAAACATGTTCAGCTCTTTCAGCATTTCCTCATAGGGCTTGGTTTCCAGTCCCCTGATCATCCTCAGGTGAGTAGAAACCATCATCCTGGACATGACTACAACAGAACTCTTCCAAATGTTGAAAAAGAGAAAACACCTTGCGGCCTGGTGGGAGACGAGTGAGCAGAGTGAAAATCTGAATTAGCCCCAGGATAGACCTGCAAGGGGAAAAAGTGAGGTGGGAGAGAAAAGAAAGAGAAGAGAGAAAGAGAAAGGGTAATTGTTGGGAATCCGGGAGGAGGAAAAAAGAATCACGACAGCTGAGTGGAGAGGAAGACTGGGTCACTGGATGGGTCCATGGGAGGACGAGCCAAGAACAGGCATGCCTCGGTAGATGAGAAGGAAGAAGCAGCGGGAAGCACGAGAGATTTGAGGGCTCCTAAATCATGCAAGGAGGAGCACCGGTGCTAGTTTTGAATTAAAATGAAATACGCAGGCGGCAGCAGCAGCAACAACAACAACAACAACAACAGCAAAAGAGAGCAGAATAGAAAATAACTGATAAAGGAGGAAAGCACACTTAATTCTAAATATTTTAAAGATGACGAAGGTGTGGGGGAGGAGGCATGGAGCCATTGGAAGCGTTGCAGGGGTGCTCCTGTTCTCCCCTCAATTTTAGCCTTCCAGTGGCTAAAGTGAACTGTGAATACTGAGGAACGTCTTTTCCGGCTTGTGGAAGGACAGCAAAGATGGGGCAAATCTGCCTTCAAGTGGGAGGGAGTTCCAAAGGCTGGGAGAGTCTTTGAAACACAGCTGCATCTTTGATAGTGCTGGGATGGTGTTAAAATACTCATATGTGTTTCAAACACTTCGGGTTTTTTCTTAACGGGCTCCTTATAATACTTTTTTCATGGCAAGGGCAAGAAAAAAATGTCCAAAAAGAGGCAAAAAAAAAAAAAAACAACTCAAAAGGGTCAAAGGCTGCATTGTGTGACTGTGCCCATCCTTATTCATTTATTACTTTCATTTTTTCCCCCTAGCTCAGGGCTTAGGAAAGTTCCTTTTGGTGCAAATGCTGGAGGTTAACTTTTTGGAGCACCAGCCTAGAATCCTGTCAGAAGGCCAACATGGGGAGATTTAACAATCAGAGGGATTGGTGACAGGGGATACATTTATAGGCCACTAATAAAAAATATATAATTAAAAAAAATCATGCAAAATGCAAGCTTTTGTGGGTGAATGACATGATCAGAGGGACTGTTGACATCATCTTCAGGACTCAGCCAATCCCGAGGGTGCTGCTGCTGCCGCCTTGGGAACCCAACCCCATTTTCCTGGGTCTTTGTGACCTCAGAGAGCCCCACCTCTCTGCTGGCAGATAAAAGGGGCTTGCTGGGCAGGGCAGGAGACCAGAAGGGAGGCCAGTGGCCAGAGGGCAGTCCGGCAGAGAGAGCGGCAGCGGCTGCAGGGGACCCAGCCCTTCTGCCCGAGGCAAGTCCTCTCGCCAAAGCAGCTGAACTGGCTAAGTGGGCTTGCGAGTTAACAGCTCGAGGCTGGCGGAGATCCATGGCTTGAAGCTGGCTGATGTCAGCGATGGACCGGGGGGGGGGGGGGGAAGTCGGTGGACGTTGGCAGACAGAAGCTGGTGGAATCTCCCTGCGGAAGCTGCCTGAGGCCGCAAGGCGGAGGCCGGCAGAGGTTGGCGGATGAAGCCGGGGGACGTTAGCCTCCTGAAACCAGCTGGCGGAAGCTTGGTGGATATCAGTGGATGGAATCCCAGGCATGTGTGTGAATGGCTGGTGGAGTGAAGGTGTGTGTGTGTCGGGGGGGCTGGTGTGTGTGTGAAGGTGTGTGTGAATGGGCTGGCTGGCGTTCCGTGGGGATGTCGCCGGGGCGTGTGTGTGACCCAAGCATTCGGGAGCTGGCGGAGGCTGGCTTCAGAAGCGGAGTGGAAGAGATGAACGGGTGGATATTCCTGGTGGAAACCAGTGGATGTTGGCAGGCGGATCTTTGGGATGAAGTTGCCAGAACATTGGTCGGTGGATACGCCTGGGTTGAAGCTGGTTGACGGCAGTGGACGAGCTCGCCTCTTAGTTGTTTTTCTATCTCTTTCTCTTGCAGGGCCTGAAGCTTCCTCTTCCCCAGGGGGATGCGAGGGACCAGAAGGCAGGCGTCCTGCTGGAGCTGAACCAGGCCGTTGTCTCCGCTGAGGATACCTGTTTAGCCTCTTTTCCAAAACCAATAAAAGAATTTTTCCGGAATGGTTTTGAAGTGTTGTCTTGTTTGTCAGGGGCTATCACGGGATTCTCTTCCCAATCCCCTCATTATATCTGGGGCCCAATGCCTGGGGTGGGTCTTTGTGAAGACATGGTGTGGGGCCTTGTGATATCACAGGAATTGGGAACATAATATTTCTCCATGCATGTGTGAGGGAGTGAGCTAGGCATTGTGGGTTCCCTGTCTGAGCTCCCAAGCAAGTATATTATGTGTCGTGTTGGACAGACACAGGAAGCCAGTGAGCCCTACTGCCATACGGAGAGGGTTGGAGTTGGGTACCCAAACACTATGGCAACCCCGTAACAATAAACGAGACTCGCTCCTTCCCTTCCACCACTGCTCCTGACATTTGTTTGCCTGGCCTGGAGATTCAGGGGAGCCCAGCCATTTCCTGGCACAGCAGCTCATTCTCTGAGACCTGGCAAGCCTCATCTTCATCATCAACACCATGAGCACTCCATGGACAGCTCCTTGCAGAGTACAAGTGGGGAGAAAATATGCCACTTCAAAGAAGCTTCCAGTCCAACTTTTCACGCCAGTGACACAACCGAGGAAATGGAGATGGGCAATGATTTGGAGATGAGCGTACATTAAAATTCATGTGGATCCATGCCATGTATAGATGGCAAAAATACACTGGTACTACAAAATCTGCTGCTTGAGGGCAGTGGCTGCCTCTACAGGGAGCCCGAGACCATACTAGGTATTGTTATTGTTGAAGAATACATAGCATAGTCTCTGGCTCCCTTGGTTGGCCAGTTCTGGTGATATAGGTGAAAATACATATTCTTGGATTTTGCTCTTTTACCATGCTAATTATTATTATAGTGTTAACTATTATCCACAGTCCTCAGCATGCGTGGGGGGCTTGTAACCAATCCCCCGCAGATATGGGGTTCCGACTGAGCTTTCTGATTCAGAACTGTGTTTTTTTTTTAAAAAAAATTAAAAATATTTTTTATATTTAAAAAGATATAGAATAACCCAGTTAACACGGCCACTTGTTAGTGGTGGAACCCAAATTTTGGAATCTGATGCCGGGAAAACAACAGTCTGTTCAGCTATTGGGGATCCCTGTCTACTCATCATGGGTATAAGGGACCGCTCTAGACCCATCCCCTCCTTTTTCAGTTTCATCACTCTCCTAACTGTGTTGGATGATGAGGCCGAAGCGGAAATCCTCCACTCTCCAGTGAGTTGAAACCCTTGTTTTCCATGGTGCTGGCTCACAAAGGAGGCACACACAGTTCACAAAACTCTTCTGCTTCAGACTCATTGTCCACTTATAGAAGAAGGATGAAAACAGGAGATGAGGCGCAGTGCTGCCCTCTACCCATAATGCCTGAAAAGCCCTGACAAAGAATCTTGCAGTATCTCAAACATGCAACATTTGGCATAAGCTTTCATAAATGGTGGAGCCCACTTCTTCAAGTGCATTTCAGAACTGATTCTTGGTACTCAACATGGTGTTTCTCCAAATATTTGGTAGTAATAGGATAATGGGAGTTGTAATCTGATGCATCTGGAAATCTTAAGGTTGAATTTATTTATTTAAAATATTTTTTATCCTGCCTTTCTTCTTAAAAAGGACCCAAGGTGGCTTACATCCTTTAAAGACAATATTAGAGCTAAAAACAATAAGTATACAAATACTAAAAAGGAACAAACAAATACTACTCTGAGAAATGTAAAACACAAGTAGTACTAAGAATCCAGTCAAAGTAATGCATAACACTCCATCTAAAAATCACAGGAAGAAGGGTGGCTATAACAGAACTAAAAGAACTGGGGATGAAGAACAAATGAAAGGAATCAACAAAGATGTTACTGTGAAGAATACTACAAAAAAGTGTGTAGGTAGGAGAAGAAGGCTGCACCGTAGGCTGGTGTGGGAAAGGTGGCATCACACTGGAGGCAGAAAAGCATGACTTAAAAAAACCCACTGAATCACAAAACGTTTACTGCCTATAAAGGTATATCCCCCAACTTTTATTTGTAATATGAATCAAGATCATCTGCTTTCTGCCAGGGAACACTCCCAGCCCACGGTACTTGAAATGAAATCAGTATTCATCAATACATGACTCAACCGCTTTGTGTGTGTGTGTTGAGGGAGGTTACGGGCATTCAAAATAGGAGCCAAGTGTGATAAATGGAGGGCAGCTGGCAAAAGAGCAAGTGAGAAGATAGGAGAGATCTCTTACAAAGGGGGCAAGGGGAATCCCTGATCTATATCCAGAACAGCCGCCTAGAGTGGTCATAATTGACCAGATAGGCGGGGTATAAATGAAATAAATAAATAAATAAATAAATAAATAAATAAATAAATAAATAAATAATAATAACAACAACAACAACAACAACAACAACAACAACAACAACAACAACAACAACAACAACAAACTGATGTGGTGGATCAAAACAAATTTAATAGAAGGTGTACTTGCAGAGGAAGCACCACATGGAGTTGCCCAGAGTCCCTCTAGGAAAAAAAAGGAGTATCTCAGGCCTTGACTGCAGTTCTTTTCTACTTAAAAAATAGTAATTAATCCATTTAAGACAAAATAATCTATCTATCTATCTATCTATCTATCTATCTATCTATCTATCTATCTATCTATCTATCTATCTACAAAACAGAGGAGTAGATAAAAATGAAGAAGGGGGTTCTCCAGCATTCCTTTCAATACCACAACCCACCAAATACATCGCAGTGTTGTCACTTCAGATTACACTGCCCTCAGCTCTATTTGAGTGTGAATTGACTATCCATATGGGCAACAGAATGGGATAGTTAGGAGCACACCTAAGGCTGAACAGCTTCCTGTTCAGAAAGAAAGCTCCCAGCTACCACTGGGGCAGGAACAGGAAGCTTGGGTGGAGCTAGGCCTAGCTTATCCTCAAAGCATCCCAGTTTAGGCCTTTTCTCCCAGGCCAGCCATATTTAGATGTCTGTAAGGTGTGTGTAAGTCAGGTAGAAATCCCAGAATGGGGAATTGTGGGATTTGTAATCCAAGAAATCTAAAAAAAATCCCCTCCCTAGCTGTGGACCTGGCAGCCCTAGTTTGACTTTCAGGCACTTGCATGTGAAAGCATGGCTGCAGGTAGACCCCGGAGAAAGTAGAATTCCAGAGGCATCTAGTGAGATTTAAACAGAACAATTGGTTCTGTTCAGCAGATAACTTACAAGCAAGTCATGTTCCGGCAGGGGAGTGAATCAGTGAGAACGGATGAGTCACTACTGTGAAGCCTTTTTCACACTGTGAGAATCCGCCCCCCCCCCCCGGCGTGTTGACGTGTTTCAGAACACACCTTTGAACAAATACACCAAGATAAACATAGAATAGTTGCGATTTACTTCCATACTCTATTTGGAGACTATTATTAAACAAACAAATAAATCTAGAAGTAATAGGACACATATCTTTCCTTATTTTTGAAACATGAGGTTAGGTGTGTGGGGCTACATCCCTGTATATTTCTTGCTTGCTTCAGCATGTGTCCTTAAGCCTGTCCTGCCCAGAAGGTTGCACTGTGGAGCACTCCTGTTCAGGGTTTGAGACAGACAGATGTAGGTGACCTTGTCCAGCGTACTCCATTCCTCTCTACACAATTGGAGAACGGTTTGCTATCACTCTGTTTAATTCCAGATTCAGAGTTTAGAATATTTGCCCTGCTGGCTAAAGGAATTCTGGGAATTGTAGGCCAAGAAATGGAACTCTTCCAAGCTCTGGCCAAAACAATGCCTTCCTTCAGTCTTCTACATCCCCTGCAACAACCGCAGGCTCAGGCCAGCTTTTGCATCTAGCAGAGGCAGAACATTCAACGAACATGTTAGTTTTCCCCTAGGAGGTCAGGAAGTGACGCTTGGTGTCAGAACAGGAGTAATAAATATACAGAAGACATTCCCTCATTTTTGTCTGAAGAAAGGCATGAAAATTATGATGCTGTTAGGCTTGGCATGTCAGGGGGAATCAAATTTCTTGAGATTCTTGGCCCAAAACTTGAGACTGGGAGGTGGGTCTCTGGCATGTCACCAGGTTGGACTCTTACAGTGTTCCCTGGAGTGGGGCAGCCAATAGTTGGAAGGGGGGGGGGGAACAGAACACCTTAGGGACCCTCTCTCGCACTCTACAGCTTTGGCTACAGCAAACATGAAATGTGTGGAGTTTTTCTATGCCCTGTGCCATGAGATTTGGGGAAGGCTCACTGCCCAGCCCACAGGGAGTTGTTATTTCCCCCGGCCCTCTACTGCTGCTGCAACTTGTGGAACAGGAATAAGCTCAGATCTGGCACTCTCCTCCCCACCAAGCTCTAAACAGTGGGATGGATCTAAATATATACATCCAGCGGCTCTCTCCATCAGTCCCTTCTCCATTGCACCTGGCAGTGTAGTGTGCCAGTGTTGTATAAACACAGATGCTCATCAACACAGCTTTGAACTAAGTGAGCCCTGGTGCCTGCTGAGAAGGAGTGGAAATGGATGCCCAGTCTCTAGAACCACTTCAGAGAGGGAGGGAGAAAAAAAAAAATCTAAATGTCTCCTTATTCAGTGCTATTTGCCTGGACATTTGCCACTCCACCTGGAGAATGGGGGAAGCATAATAATGCCCAGAGATTTCAGCCAGTGGTCTGAGACCTTACAATCATAGGCACAATATAGCTAACATATATCAATCTTGTTCCTCTCTGGAGATGAACTGCTTCCATACGTTCCTTCCTGAAGGCAACATTCATAATCTGAAGTTTGGTCCTGGATTCCTTACCTGTGTGAGGCATGGCAAGCAAGACGGTGCAGGTCCTTCTCCGTTGTGGCACCCAACCGGTTAGAATGCCCTCCCAATTGAGATCACCAAGCCCTGCAGCACATGGATGCTAATTTGGCCCCAATGTAACCGTTTAGGAAGGCCTTCACATGAAAACCTTTCTCCTTAAGATTGTGATCCTTTGTCTGTAACTTCATTTCCATTTTTGGGTTTTATATGTTACCATTTTGTTGGGGGGTGTGTGGCTAGTATGCTTGCTCCTTTAGTTGTAATGATATGGATATATATATTTTTAGGGTGTGTCAATTTTATTTTTGGAAAAAGGTAAGAAATACATTTTTTAAATAGGGTAATTAAAATACAGTATGATGAAGTAAAACAGAGGCTTAAAGTCAATGAGTCATAGTGTTCAATTTCTCACACAAAGGGCGAGAGCGCCGTGTGCATTTCATATCTGAGCCTTCATCTCCCTTCCACATGTGTGACCAGCTGCACAGAACTCAACTCCATGGGCTGTAATCTCAGAGCTTGGAATGTTACATTTAAAAAGGAGTTTGTGGCATCCCTCATTTCTTGGCAGCCAGGTTGCAATTATTGGTATGAATTGTTTTGTGAGTATTCAAGGATCCTTCCCACAAAGGGATACTTGAATTGCTGCAATTTTTTGCCCACCAGGGGGAGCCCAGAAATTTTGTTGGATCAGGTTGCTCAGGGAACTGAGAAGACACCGACACTCATTTGCCTCACACTATTTTGAGCTTGATTTTAAAGAGGAAACAAGAGTTAATATTCTAGTTCTATTCTTTGCCCATAAAATGAACTGAAGCGCTGATGATAAGGTAAGGAATTCCATTCATCCAGTAGTCTTGCTTTGGTTTGTAGCCCCAGAACAATGGAGTTGGACAAGTGGACACGTCCCACTGATACCTTTCAATGTATCATCAGGACTTAATATCTGAAGTCACATTCTGCGAGTAAAGTTTGAAAACATCTGTAATTTCTGCCAGGTATTTTTTTTTTTTTTGGGTGGGGGGAGGATTTCAAATTTCCACCCTGGTTTTTCTTCTCCATTTTCACAGGAGAGTTAACTTCAGACAGGTATTATTGCTTAAGTGCAATCACTTCAGTCAAAGCTGCTGAAGTCTTACTTGCAACCTTGCATGCTGTCTGTTATTTGTGTGACCGGGAGGGACTTTTCTGGGCTGGCGTGACTGTCCATCTATCCAGCACTAACCAATTGTTCCTTCCAGCCTTTGATTTCAAAGAGAGACCCACCTCTCTGCTGCATGTTCTTTTCCCTCTCTTTTGTTGCCTGGGAGAAGTTGTTTGTTTGCTGTTGATCTGTTCAGTTGGTCACTAAATATGAGTGTAGTGAAGAAAGCAGCATACACAAGTCTGTAATTTCAAGCAACTGTTAAGACATATTTTTTATTCTTTCTCCTACAAATGTCTCAGAGTGAGTTATTTAGACTTTTAGTGCCAGTTAATGAGGAAGGGGTGGACTCTGGGGAACTTGCAGCTTTTCACTTCTGTGGATCTCTGTACTTCTACTGCATAGCAAAAGGAATTTTACCAGAAACTCAAAGCTTTGCAATAGGAATGTGAGCCACACCTGGAAAGATTCAAATTAGTATTGGGTGAAAGTAGTGAATAAGCCCAGAGGCAGCCTTAGATGTTCTCTTCCAAGTTAATAAGAAAGGTATCCTTGCAGTGGCCAAGGTCGGGGTGCCATTTTTCTTCAAAGGAGCTCTACAGACTCAGGAAATGTTGCTGTGGCTCTAAGATATCCCCCTTACACATTATTAACCTTTGGAAATGGTTTCAAAGTATAGACTTCCATTATATAGCATCCTCGCTGCTTTTTGCTTTATACCTGGGCCGAGTGCAGATTTTATTTCTGATAGTTTTCTAAGTAATAACCTTTCTCTCTGTGTGTGTATGTGTCAGTCTCTCTGTATCTGTTTCTGCCTCAGTCTCCCTCTCTCTCTGTCCCTCAGAGTATTTATTTGGTTGGATGCAAGCTAATTTTTCAACAGCAAGTGAAAGAAAATCTTCAGTTCACAGCATTCATCCATGCTACTTTTAAGACCTGTGTTCTCCTGCTACATATCTATGAATACTTCCCAGCAGCAAGACTACAATGGTGTGTCTGAAAGTGAAGATCTGCATTAAATGGACAGTGGAGGTTTGCTTTCTCTATTTTTGTGTGCATATTTGCACACATGTGTGTTCAAGTGCATATATAGGTACACACAAACATCTATATCTGTATATGTACGTGTTGCTGCTGCTGTAGCTGTTTTTATTTATTCAGCTTATTGCCGCCTTTCCACACAAGTGCTCAAGGGGACTGAACCACCTACATCAAAAGATATATCTAAAAAGATCAGCAGCATCCTAGTGATGATCTCAAAGTCTGCATAATTAATTGCAGCTAATTGCAGCTAATTGATGAGCTGTAGGGGTTTTTTCTTCTTCTCATGCCTGGCTATGCACCCAGTTGTGCAAACCAGATGCCTTGTCAATGAGCTGTGGTTACCCAAGGAAAATTATGCAAACCTTATGTGTAGCTATCAAATACAGATATCTAAATTCACAAACTGAAAATATCTAAAATAATGAATTGCACATATCTGTTTAATAATAGTCATAATCATGTGCAATCAAGTCAATTCTCACTTATGGCAACTCTTTTCAGGGTTTTCAAGGTATAGAATAATCAGAAGTGGTTTACCATTTCCTTCTTCTGGGGGTCCCTGGGATAGTGCAGCTTGCCCAAGGCCACACGGGCTGGCTCTACTCGCAGGAGGCACACTAGGGAATTAAACCCCTAATCTCTGGCTCTGCAGCCAGATGTTTAAACCATTAAAATATATCAATATCTATCCATTTCTCTGTTTATCTCCAAACACACACACACACACACTTATTGCTACCAACCAGAGTATGAACTCCAGTGGTGTCCACCTAACAATGTATAGCACTGATGGAACAGACACCTCTTCTCCCTCTCCCTATGCATGCTCCATTTTTCCCCCCAGTGGACTGGGAGCCCTTTGGCGCAGACTAGAAGAAGGGGCTGAATAGGGGGAAAGAAAGAAACAAGAAGTCCTGCTGTCCATACGCAAGCCTTCTTGCATGGAGTTGGACATCACACAATGGTTTTACTTTTGGAGGGATTTGGAATCTGGTTTTTAGTGCAGAGAACAGTGTGGAGAGATCTACTTGGTGACAACAGTCAGAAAGCCCCCACCCCATAGACAATCCCTCCTAAAAGAGCTTGCTGAAAAGGAACTCAGAGGAAATAAAGAAGGGGTGGAGTTTAGTGGGAAAGGGCTTTTGAGCTTGATTATGAAATGCATCACCAACTCCTTGTCTGAGGATGTCTCAGCGGTACCTTGGTCCTAATATCGTATCATAAATCTGCTCACCTGAGCCACCATTTTGCACCTAGGTTCAACTGATTGGTCTTAGGATGCGAGTGAAAAACAAGGCAGTAGAACTGGCCACCTGCCTAAACTCTGTTGAATCCCACTGTAATAAATGTGTTTGTCTTTAAGTTGCAGCAACACTTGTGATTCTGTTGTGATTGGTGGTTGACTGTATTGACCAGATTATGAAAGAGGATTCCAAAACTCTGTCTATGGCATACCCAGGAGGTATCACTCAGCACTGCAGGGATCTATGGAGCGATGAGTCTGTGGTATAGACCAGCTCTGTATTCCAAAAAGTGCACTATATAACTAGATGACATTCTGCAGCAAGAAAGTGATGAGTCATTCTGTCATTCTTCATGATATCTGCCATATTGAGACTTCCCTCCGCAGCAGTGAGATGTCTTAGCTTCCCATAAAAATGACACCCCAGTCTTATTTTCACCTAATGTTCTGTGGGGGGGGGGGGGGGAAGCCCTGTGAAATTCTGTTCAACTTAATGCCCTTCCCAGTGTATTCTGCACAGTGAAAATGCCATTCTGTGCAGGCACAGATTGGCATTTCTTCCAGGAAAAATTGACCAGGAAATTTCCAAGAAGATTCAGGCTGCCAAGGAGAAAGTTAAAGTCTGCCTCCACTGGAATGCAATTCCACGCCTGAGCCCTGCTATCCAGGTCTTTCATTCTCTCATTCCAAAACAAGGAACGAACAAAACCAGCAATAAAAACTAAAGTACATACTCCAGAAGGCCTTGCTACAGCTGTGGTATTACATCTGTTTTTCCTCTTTCATCCTCACGCCTTGGAAAAGAGGGAGAAAACGGTTTACCTGTCTGAGTGCTTCTCCCTCAAAACATCTACCCGCCCCACCCGTACCTCATTACCAGGATGTTGCAGGTAACAACATCCTCCCCTGAGGGAGGCCTGAAAAATCTGTCACTCGAAACGGGGCCTTCTCTGTGGTGCCTCCATCATTTTGGAGCTCACTCCCACCTGAGTCCCTTCCTTCCTTGGTTTCAGGAGACAAAACGTGACTTTTCTCACAAGCCTTCTACGGCCTTACCCTAGAGTAATCTTGCCGATCGATGGGGCTTCCCCCCTCCCGTTTATATACTTATCCTGTTTTCACCACCTTTATTGTACTTAATATTTTTAATATTTTATAGTCTATATTTTTTACTTGTTATTTTATCTTTTGTTACTATTTTTCACATTTACCGATTATGTGGGTGTTATTATGGTTGTTTGTATTGTGTTATTATGATTTGCTTGCTGCCCAGAGTAGTGACTGTGCCACTAGTTGGGTGGGATTGATTGATTGATTGATTGATTGATTGATTGATTGATTGATTGATTGATCGATCGATCGATCGATCGATCAGTCAATCAATCAGTCAATCAATCAATCAATAAGAAAACTGACCAAATACTGCAAAGGCAAAAAGATAATAATGTTGCAAACATGACTTCCTTAATTTCATTCAGCTTGTTCAGTGTTCAAGACGGGTGTGTGTGTGTGGTCTGAGCAGGTCTTATGCATCTATCCAATATGTTGAGGTGAAGTGTCCTCTCCCTATGGCTGTCTATGGTTTAAAGTCACAAATTGTGTTTAAAGTCAGCAAACAGGGCACCAACTGAGGTCTATGGCAATCACAAAGCTAACGGCTTGTGAGGACAGGGTAAAGTAATGATGTACTACAGAGAGAAAAGCTAAGATTGTTTGCCATGATTAAAAATAAACAGAATCTGTTTATTTCATTCTGACAAGCAAAAACAAACAAACTAACAAAAATTAATAAATTTTCTCCCCCTGGGCAAGATTATAAGAATTTTCTGTTTGTTCCATTTTGATAGTTAATTTTTGCAAAATGTTTGCCAGGGTTTTTTGCTCAGAAAACTTTGTGTTTGTGCAGCAAAAAAAATGCCTTTTTCACAGAAAGCCTTTAGCACTGAAGACAAAGAAGCTAACATCAAAATGCAAGTTTTTCCCAGAAAAAAAAAAGCACAGGAGTTTTTGCAAGTCACAAGAAAAGAAAGAGGCTGTATATGTATATGCATATAAAAGGGGAAAAAATGGCAAGACTGGGTGGCGACAAAGAGCCTGAAGACTATATTTCAGACTTATCGGCAATCTCAGACTACACTTCCTAATTTATATATTTAATTGTGTATCTTTTAAAAACGAATGCAGTGGTTATATATTGTGAAGGTGCTGCAGTGCAAGTTTGTTCACAAAAACTGTGGCGATTAGCCCTCTTGCACCCTCTAGTGGCCTTTCCAAAAAAATAAAAATTTGGACTCATGGGGGCCCAGAGGTGGTAGGAACTAAATAAAAGGCCCTGGGCCACATGTGATTAAAAAGCTGCATTTTGCCATTTCTGCATTACAGTTTGTAAAACAAAATTAAAGCTATCAGCAAGAGGAAAGCTCTAGATGCAGTCAATTTTATTTTTAAAAAAAATGCCAAAAACACAATTTTTAATTTTGGGGTCAGCTTAATATTCATTGCTTTCACCGGCATACAGTGCTTGTGAAAGTAAAGGGTAAATAATAATAATAATAATAATAATAATAATAATAATAATAATAATAATAATAATAATAATGATGATGATGATGCTGTTTTTGTAGCTCTGATAGTGTAACTTCTGAGATCTGCAATTGCCTATAATACGGTGTGAAATATTATTATTATTATTATTATTATTATTATTATTTACTCTGAGCTTGAATTGGTACTCAGAGCTATCTATAACTTTATTATTCCTTCTGCTGGGAGTTTCAGCTGACTGTGAAATCATTGTGGTCAAGTCTGCTCCAAATATAGCTGCAATTCTGACTTTTGCTTTCAAAAGAATTAAAGGTGTGCAATTTACTTTCAGAATCTGTAAAAGAGTGAGCATCTAGTTTTGTTTTGCTTTGTTTTGGTGCAGCGAAAAGCTCAAGTGTGAAATCCACACTCCTTCATGAGAAGAAGAGCTGAGATGAGGGGAGGGAAAGTTTAGCACACAGGGGCCTCAAAGGAAAGTATGAATAAGCAGCAGGAGGTTATGAAATATACACACTCTCTTGCACATGCAGACACCTCCCCTTCCCATCGGCATTCTGGTTTGCATTAAGGGAAGCGTTGCAAAAGAGATGGAAAAAAAAAAGATGTGTAATAGTATTGCTTAATTTGACACTTAAGGCAGAGTACAGAATTTTCCAGTTTAGATCCTTGTATCAGGAAAATAAGCAGACTGGAAACAATACTGTGGGGATCAGTAATAAAGGGGGCTGTCATAGGTTGGTAGATAGCCAGGGGGGCCTGTGGAGAAATGGAATGGCCGCCAGGGTGACTGACTTTTAGTCCCTTGTGACTCAATGATTCCATCACTCTGTGGAAGGCATGTTAGGTGCAAAGGAAGACAGGGTATTAAAAGAAATGTGTGCCAATCAGCTTTACAGCTACAGGGAGAAAAGCTAAGACTGTTCGCCATGATTAAAAATAAAACAAAATTTAAGGACTGCCTTGTTAATCACAGAGCGCTAACAGTACAGGGAGGAATGGATTACATAGGAAGGTCAACTTGCTTTCTTTGAAGCTTTCTGGGGGAAAAAATGAAGACCCATCTGTCAGGGATCCTTTACCTGTGGATTTATTTCTTCATCAGGCGGTTGGACTCGGTGACCCTTTGGATCCCTTTCAGCATTCCAATTCTATGATTCTATTTTAAAAAATAATAATCATACTTTCTGCTTATTGCAAGACTACATCTAGGGGGACCTGACAGAAAAAGATGACATGGCTCCTGTACCATGAGTGGTGGTTGTGTGGAGGCAGAAATGTCAGCAGGTGTAAATAATAATCATGTGCCCTCAAGTCAATTCTGACTTATGGTGACCCTTTTCATGGTTTTCCAGGTGGAGAGAACTCAAAAGTGGTTTACCATTCTGTTCTTCCAGAGGTATCCTGGGACTGTGCAGCTGGCCCAAGGCCACACCGGCTGGCTGTACTCCCAGGAGGCACAGTGGGGAAGTCAACTCCCAACCTCTATCTAAACCATTGAGTTGTCCAGCAAGTATAGCTTGCATTGAAAGGAGCACTTGTTGAAATGTCTTCTTCTAGGCAAGTATTAAAGGTACAAGAAGCTTGGCTTCTTTTTCATCTGGTCTCCTAACTATAGCCCTCGAAGAACTCCAAACTTGTCTTTTTTAGATTCCTTGTTTCCGGGTATTTCTCTTCTGAGCCAAGCAGAAGCTAAATGCTTTAAGACAGAGGATCAGGAAAGATTCCGGGTGACAAGAAAGACGTGGAAATCTGTGCCCCTGGTGTGAAAACTCCTCAAGCTGAGTCTACAAGGTTGCAGACTCCATTTTGTGAATAAATTCCTCGCCTTAACATCTGGACAAGATAAATGACTGACTTTTCTCCCTTGACCACCCTCTGCAATGATAGAAGTCTTGCAGGACTCAGAACCTAACCTGCTTTTGAGGTTTTAATTATCTAAGAGCTCATCCACACATCCTGTTCACTCCTGTTTACGAGGTGGATCCATTGCCCATTGATTCAGATTAGCTCCATGACCTGCCTGGGGACTTGAACTGATCCCTTCTGTTTCAGGATTATTTTCGTTTAGTTGGGAAATGGATTGTTTTTCCCCAGCCTTGTTCATTCCAGATGTGCTAGTCCTGTCTGGTTTTTTTTGTCCCAAACAAGTTTCTAGGGAACATGCATCATTTGACCTCCTCTGACATGAACGGTGATGTCATCTGTGGGAGTGTCTTACCACTCCCTGTGTAAGGGAAAGAGACGAGGGGTGGCGATGGGATGCAGAATGAGGAGACCATGAAAGGAAGGAGCAGGACAAATGGAAGGAGAAAGAGAAAGGATATCTTCTGGTATGGAAAATCAGATCGAAAGCATCGGGATTACATTCAAGGAAAAATGAAAGCAAATACGGAATCTTGCAGGGAGTGATTCAAGATGTATGGGGGAAATGAACCCCCCTTCCAAGTTGCTTCAATCTGAGACACGCATCTTTTTGTGGATGAACCCTAATAAAGGTTATCACCCACCCATGTTTGGGAATTTTCCTAGGGACTACGTAGCTTTTATTTTTTTATTTTTTCCAAAAAGGTACAGGAGAATCTCACCCACCCTTCTACTTCCACCCCAGAACCCCACTTCCATTATACAGCAGGGGATGGGCAAAAGGGTGGGTGGGATCTACTGGTAGATTTCTGGGTGTAGTAGACATGCAAGGATTTAAGCTTTCAGTTCTTCCTTAGGGAGCAAACACGTTGATAAAAAAAAGTCAGGAAATTCTCTAGGACTGGGAGGGGCTGGTTTGCATTTTTAGTATTATTATTTAACAACACAATGCAAAAGGAAATGTGAATCACTCTGGGGTTCCCCTCACAATCCACAATTTTTGCCTCTGCTTCTGGGACTACTACTTCTTTTAAATAAATAAAAAACACAGATCCATTTGCATTTGTCAGAGCGTCTTTCCCCAATATCATCTGCCCAACCAACAAGATAATTTCAGGTGAGGATCCTCCCGGGGGGGGGGGCTGTAAATGCTCTACAATAGGTAGGGCCTTCTTCACAGTGGCAAAGCTTCTGGTGGAGCTTCAACTAGCCCCCTCCCTGTTGATATTTAGGAGGCAACTAAAGATGTGGCTCTTCAAGGAGGCTTTCCACACTGACCCTAGTTGACCACCCCTTTTTCCTTTTCGTCCGCCTGGTTTCTGTATGATTGGTTTGCGTCATTTGCTTTTATGGTGATTTGCTATTGTTTTTAGTGTTTATATTGTAACTTTTGGTTTTTATACTATATTTATTGTGAACTGCCCAGAGAGCTCTTTGGCACCAATTGGGAGCGGTATATAAATTGAAGAAATTAATTAATTAATTAATTTGTTCAAGCTTGTGATCTCTTGAACTACAATAGAAAAGTCCTCTTGCCAGCACACACTTACAGCGTCTCTCCATTGCCAAGACTCGTCTCTCTCTAAATCTTTTTTTCCCCTTGTCACCATTTCTCCTCTTTTCATGGGCAATGCTTTTTTTTTTAAAAGCAGCTTAAGAATGGAGAACAAAATTTCTCACCCTTGGGAAGAATTATTTTTTAAGGTACAGAGATGAGGAAATGAGGAAGGGAAGCCTTTTACAACTTATTAGATTATTCCTTTTAACTGCACCACCTGTGGGACTATGAATGGAGCTGTAAACAAACTGTAAACAAGGCTCTCCTCCTTTCTGCCTGTATGACCAGTCCACATGGAGAGACCTGGAGTAAACTGGAATTCCCCAGTGCAACTTCACAGCAAGGGGAGTGCAAGGGAGTTCACATTCCCCTTGCTGTGTAGCCGCACCCTCAGTCACACAAAGGCTTCAGTAGCCAAACAAAGGCTACCTGACTCTAAATTAAGTGTGCAAAATGAAGAAATGTGGGTGGGTGGGGTGGGGGTGGGAAGAGATCAGGAGCTCTTATATGAAAGGACTGTGACCTCAGTTTTGAAATACTGAGTATTGGGATGGGAGACCTCCAGGGAATCCCAGGGATCTCCATTAACAGCTAGGAAACAATCCTGCCAGAATTCCTGAAGATCCACTGCCAGCCATAGTTGACCATTCCGGGCTAGATCACATGATGGCCTGACTCTGTATAAGGCCTACGATGAGGCCTGATGCTATATCAGGTTTACAAGGCCTCAAAACATTACTTTAAAATTTGACTTACTATGTTTTAAAATTTGAAATCTCTTAATAAAACAGGGTCTCTAAACTGTACAGTAGTTTATTTAACTGATTCATAAATCTGGCACGATCCCTTTGCCTCAGCTGAGGGATGGGTCTTGAAGTTGTGGTAAAAAACAAGGCTAAAGCAGATTCCCCTGAAATCCACTTTGCTTCTCTGAAGCCCTGTGTGTCGTTGGCACGGAAGATCAGGGAAGGTGAGGGAAGTAACCACCTTCTTGCCCCTTGTTGTTTACTCTCTTTGTTCAAACATCCCTGGAACTGCTCAGAAAGTGAACACACCGGAAACTAGCCACAACCAACCTGTAATGCAAGACCTTGCTGTCATTTATCACTCATTAAGCGACAGTCCGCATTCGCCCAATACCAAGATGTTAGAAGGGTGGAATTTTTGCTCTGCACCCATGTGCCTCTTTGTAGAGGCTTGGCCACCAGACAGAGAAAATATCTGACAGCCACACCATGTTCTCTCTATGTGGGACTCACCCTGATGTTTACTGGCATCTGCAAGCCCATTTTGGAATATCTGTAAGTCTCTTTTGCCCTCCATGGCTAATTTGCTTTTGTGAGGGTTTTTTCGGGGGGAGGAGCAGACTTTTCTACAAATCCTTTCTGTCACACATTAAAACAACAAATATTCTTGAAAAATGCATTGGCAAATGTTTTCAGGAATGATTGCATGCCCTGCAAAATTTATTCCCAATAATAATAATAACAACAACAGTAATACTTCCTGACAGATCATGTTGTATTTCATCCAGGAATCTTTTTTCTAGCATCATCTGAATACCTGGAGGGAATTTTATTGCTTTGCTGATATAAGCCATTCACCCAGATGGATTAATAAATGCACTGGGTGCAGAGGCAGGCAAAGTGCATCCTTCCAGATGTTATTGGATTACAGCTCCCATCAGCCCCAGACAGCATGGCCAAAGGTGAGAGCTGCAGTGCATTAATAGCTGGTCGACTGTGCTTTGCCCATTCCTGACTTACAAGAACAAAGATAAAAATTCTGCTTTTGTGCAATGATTTTATTCTAATCTCTTTTAATAAAGTACAAGCAAAGATAGCAAAAAGAAAACAAACCCCAATTTGATGGTTTAAAATGGATGCTATATTGGATAGGGACAGACCAAACTATTGATTCAATAAACTCAGAGTTTATTAGAGTTGCATTTTTCTATTCTAAGTTTATTCTGGCCCATTTCTGTGTCAAATTGTACTCCATATGATCGTTTGCATGTTTTTTTCTCATGGCACATGTTTTTTATGTGCATTTCCCCCTAATATATTGGTTTCCAAGCTATCTTGGATACAATGCATTTTCAGATGTCATTTTCACTAGTGCACATTTTTATGTGCTCCTTCCCTTAATATATACATTTTTACATTCTTTTTGATTGTAGAACCGGATCCAAGAGTTTCAGTTGGTATATTTACCTAGGAAGTGCAAATCAGATCAAGTTGCATTAAAACAGATGAGTTTCTGTTGGAGCTTTGTTTGCAACCTCACACGCTGTCTGTGATGGGGGGGACCTTTCTGGGCTGGGTTGATTGTCTATCCCCCACTAATCAGTAATTATTTCCAGCCTTTGAATTCAAAGAGAGCCCTGCCTCTCTTCTGAGTATTCCTTCCCTCTCTTTCCAAGGTAGGTAGCAGTTGTTTGCTTGCCGCTGATCTGTTCGGGCAGTTGCTAAGTATGTTTGCAGTAAAGAAAGCAGAAGGCTGTAATTTCAAGCAATTGTAAGTAAAGAAATGTTTTTAATTCTTTCTCATACAAATGTCTCAAAGTGAGTTATTGACACTTTAAGTGTCAGTTAATGAGAAAGGGGATCTCTGTATTTCTAATGCATAGCAAAAGTTTCCTGTGCCCCTCCTGTGATCTCCCTCTCCGTTGCTGTTGAAGTGGAGCTCCCCAGACAACTAGATGGCACTGGCATCAATGAAAAAAGATAGGAGTTGCAATCCAAAAAACATCTGGAAAGCCATAGGTTGCCCCAGCATTAACATCTAAACACATTTCTAAGCCCATGCCCTAATTTTAGGGCAGCTTCAGGTGTAACAAGATATGTTTTTTCCTACATTTTGTTTTCCTTAGTCTTCAATCAAATGCCAGTCTCCATGGTGAATTTCTGGTAACATGTGCAAAAGCAGCGTGACCCTAAGAGCTGCTGTTTGGTGGGGCCTGACCAGAGAGAAAGAGGACTTGGGTGTGGCCAGTGGCTATCAGAACCTGCTCTTCACTTGGCAAAGTTGATAAGCCCTTTTAAACTCCCAGCAGTTCTTTCAACTGCACAGATTTTTAACCTGAACTTGGCCTTGGAACAGAGGACGGTATGATCCGTGTCATCTTGATAAATGAATGCTGAAGAGATAAGTATTATTTATCAGCTGTGATGGTTTTCTTCTAGGGATAAGCATAATTGTTTAGAGCTTTCTTTCTGTGTGCTGCTGAGATCCTTGCAAGAGAAAGCAAAGAAGAACCTACTAACCCACATGAACCAGAGCACTCTTGTATAAAGAGATCAGTAACACAATGGGGTGTCTTTTAGTATTCTGAGAGATCAAAGCCTATGGCCCACCTGCTGGGAAACCTGAGTACATGTTGTGTGTTGGGGAAAAGTGCCAGTTGTCAACCCACAGATATGTTAGAACTCTGAACAAGCAAAAACAGATGGACCCACTGCTTGCCATTCCTTCACTACCTCCTCCATCAACTTCTTTCACACCAAGGCTCTGGAAGTGTAAAAACTCCTTTGAATCCTGTGACTTTCTGAAGTGGTCATCCTGAGTTAGAGTCTCAGCTTGGGAAATGACAGCTTATTTTAAATTAGAAGGGTTGGATGCCTTCTGCTTTCCAGAGGTAAAACTCCAATCAGGCCCAATAGTCAGGGATGATGGGAGTTGTAGTCTAAAACACAGGGAGAGCACTAGGTTGGGAGAGTCTTCTTTGTTTTTTTCTTTTTCTTTAAGCAACAGAACTGAAATACAAGACCATGAAGAGAGGCAGGAATGATAGGTGAACCTGAATTTAATATGTCTGGCATTCCAGTCGTGAATCCAGAAAAGAGCTGGGCCCGCTATATGATAAAGGGATGGACGATGAGTTCTCACCCCTTTTTTGTTACATCTGTCTGCACCTTAAGAAGACCAATCAGTTGAGAGCCAAACTATATGTTAGAGATAATACATTACTATAGGTGAAATCATGTTAGTATTTCAGAGATTCCAACACACCTTCATGAAAGGATGGCTTGTGGGTGGACTGGGATGGAGGATGCATCTTTAAACGGTAGATGCTCCCTGCCCTGCTTACGAGACATCATTCCCTTAACATCTGTGACATCAAACTTGCAAATAAAGCCCGAGTTTACACCCAGGAGACCAATAGCAAAACAAAGCAAGCTAATTTGCAAATCATCCATAGTAATGAAAAAATCCGATTGTAACCATCAGATGCTTTCAGCACTTAAACAGAAATCCCTCTTCTAGTGGTGAGTTCTCTATAATGTAGCACTGTACTGAAAATGCCATCCTCCTTTACTTGCACCCATTAGGGAGCCACAAGAGAGACATGATTTGTATGCAGTTTTCAAAATTCTGAATATTTCCAGAAAGGCAGAGAATTAAAGTAGCAGCAGAAGTTTTTCTCTCTTTTTTTGGAACTGCTGTGCCCACATTGTTCCAAATAGCTCAGAATTTAGCTGGCAGAATAATTCAGTGGTTTAGTTATCTCCCTGAGGAGCCAGAGGTTGAGATTTCAATTCCCCACTGTGCCTCCTGAGAGAAGAGCCAGCCTGTGTGGCCTTGGGCCAGCTGCACAGTCCCAGGACGCCCTGCAGAAGAAGGGAAAGGTAAACCACTTCTGAGTATTCGAAAACCCTGGGAAGGGTCACCATAAGTCAGAATGGACATGATGAGGCACATTATCAGGGATGGGAGCTCGCAAACCATGACTTGTGGTCGAATCTGACTTAAGTTGCACTGGCGAATCGACTCGGACTCAACTTGGGTATTTATTGGGAAGACTCAGACTCAACTTGAGACTCAGATCCATTTTTCCAAGTTGCGTCTTCGAATCCCTATTCAGGTCGGGCCTCCCTACCTGCTCCTGCTGCTGCCACAGCCATCCTCAGAGGCAACAGACCCGGCTTCCCTTCCAGGAGCTGGTTGCTGCCTCCGCCCACAGACCCGCCCTCCAGCCGATAGGTCAGCACATGTGCAGAGGCAGGATCTGGCTCTGGGAAGGGAAGTCAGGCTGCTGTCTCTGCACCTGTGCATGCGCCCGCCTGGTGTCCCTACCCGGCCCACGGTCTCTGCGCACGCACCAGCCTATCAGCTGCCCGGCGCATGCGCAGTCTGAGTCTTTGGGTCCGAGCCCTGAATCCCAAGCTTCAAGTCCGAGTCTCAAGTTGTTTTGCCCCTGTGGGGTGGGGGCAGGGCAAACAAGATTTGAACTCCAGGCTTGGGACTCAGGACTCAGACCCAACGACTCAGACTTAGGACTCAGGCCCGAAGACTTGCCAACATCCCTGCACATTATTATTTAAACCATAGTATCATTCCAGATGCATTGTTGGGGAGGGGATATGGCAACTCCTTTTCCCACTATGTTTCGCAGCTGGAAGAATACTACATATGCCATAATGCCATTCACAGGAGACACTATGAGAAAGACATGGCTATTAGAAAGCCACCATTAAAAGCAGGCAGTTGGTGGTCAAACAACAGCAGCCCTTTATACAAAGAAGTAAAGGCAAATCCTTTACCTCTGCTGCTGGTGTTAAGATAAAACTCTATGCTCCTCTTAAATTTTTTGATTTCTCTTCCACTATGCTTTTCATCCCCAGTTTTCATCCCCATAATCACCTCCATGGAGCTTTGCAAAACAAACAAACAAATCAGAAATCTAAGAAAGATACTTTTTTCTGAACAACCAGAATCACTCCCCAGCAAGCATGGCCCCTGACATTCCTGGGTGGGGGATTCTGGGACTTGTAGTCCAGCAAACTAACTTTTCTAAGCTCTGGGGAAAAAAAGGTCACAGTAGAACTTTCACTTGAGCTGTAATGAATTATCTCACAAAAATGTAATGTCAGGTATAGGCCAGGGTGTATACATTCTGTATATATGTATGGTTGTCGTTTGCCATTCTTTCAGTCGCCTTGATTGAAATGGATTTGCCCTCTCCATTCAGAGAAGTATTCAGAGTATTCAGTGGATGAATAAGATGGCATATAAGGAGTGACCTTTTCCTTTTTATGGCTCTGTGAATTGCTTTTCCCACAGATAAAAGGTAATTTTTGCAACTCTGCCCGGAACAAAACCTCTTTGCGTGCAGTAGAAAAAAAGAAATGGGAGCTGGAGCCGTTTCGTCCTGCGATGTACGCCATTTATGATTCTGGATTATATAAACAGTTGGCCCAGGATATATTCCACCAGACTTCTGTCCGTTTATGTTTTCATGAAGTTTGAAGAGAACCAGAGATGTCCTGTTACACTTTCCTTACGAAAAGAAGGATGACTAGGAAGCTGGATGAAATTTATGGAACAGTTGGCAAATTTGAGTTCTTTGTAAATAAAAGCGAGCCAACTGGCACAAAGAATGTGGTGCTGGAGCCAAATAAGGGAAGACCACGGAAATAGACTTGGGGAAAGACCCAGAACGGTAACTAGGAAGGGGCGAGTGGGGAGTTTGACCCAGAACACCAAAATTTAGAAGCTGCAAAAATATCTTGCTGAGAGGGCATGAATTCACCTGCCCTAAGTACATACATGGCTGCCTTTAGTTGCTCCTCCTTTGGCAGAAGGAAACACAAGCACAGGGAGACAGAGTATGGAATTAATGCTGCCATCGCTCCTTGCTCTTCTGTCCTCTCTCCATATATGCCAATCTCATGTGACCAAAGCTTAGCCAATAGGGTTGTTGAAGCCCTGGGTGAAAACACTGCTAATTGAGGTTCTGGAAGGACCTGCCATGACCCCAAAGTCTCCAAGTTGCTTCAGTGAGAGGTTTAACCAGGTCCTTAGTTTCATTGGAATAAACACACTTTGAAGTGCTTAATTCTACCTTGATTGTGCCCAGAGTGTTCAGGCCTCAGAGTATTTTGTACTTAAAATGAAATTAAATGGTTTATACTTGTGGGAGGGGAGCTTCTGTCTTTAAAGCAAGCTGAATTCTGCAGTTTGTATGAATTATACAAATGAGGATTAATTTCCTTTGTGAAAACGTAACCATACTCATCTGTTGTAGCACAAGAGAAACCAGAAGTCTTGGAGCAACTTTAAGACAAGCTAGTTCTTATTTTTCATAAGCTTTTGTGTGTCCAAGCAGCGTCTTCAGAGAAATAGAATGGCTGTTCTCTGGGGGGAGTTTAAAATTGTTGGCAGGGAGGGTGTGTCAAGGGAGGATAACAATAGGTTATGTTGGAGGTGATTAATTCCATCACAAAGGTGCTGATTAGGACCTGACTAGGTGACAAAGGCCCAGATGATTGGATTTGTTTATTTATTTATTATTTCAACTTGTACACCACCCCATAGTGCACACACTCCCTGGGTGGTTCAAAACATGTAAAATAACATACAGTATATTGAATAATACAAAATACAATGCAACAAATACTATAAAATAAATAAAACCTGGTCACCTATCTTTAAATAGAATTAAACAAATTTGAACATCTTGGGTAGAAGCACACTAATAAAAGGAGGTTTTACACAATACTGTTTTTACTGGTTTCTTAAAAACTGAAAGGGAAGGTGCCTGACGAATCTCTGCTGGAAGCTTGTTCCAAAGGGAAGGACTCACAACCAAAAAAGCAAGGTTTTTGTTGTTAACCCTTTTGGCCTTCTTAGGTGTCACCTGTTTTAACATCAAGCACTGTGAAGAGTGAGCGGGATGGGTAGTTGTTCTGTGGGAGAGACATTCCGACAAATATTGAGGTCCTAAACTGTTAAAGGGCTTTATAGATCATGACCAGCACCTTGAATTGGGCATGGAAACCACAGGGAGCCAACGAAGGCATGCCAAGACTAGAGACATGTGTCCATATCCACTGTTACCTGTGATCAGTCTGGCTGCCGGATTTTGGACCTGCTTAAGTTTCCATACTAACTTCAAGGGGAGCCCTACATAGAGAGCATTACAGTAGTCTATGTGAGAGTATGCTGAACTTCCAGATGTATACCTGCTTGGTGGACTCCCTTTAGAATCTGTCCTTGAAGTTTCTTTGTTGAAGAATTGCAACTCTGAGGTCAGAGGAAGAGTTCCAGGACAGTGAAATGTTCTTCCAAAGGTTTCCGGGTATTTCTATATCTAATGTGTGTTTTGTGTCCATTTATTCTCTTATGTGGAGTTTGACCTGCTTGGCCAATACAAAATGCTGTGGGGCATTGTTGACAAATGTCGCATTGGGGGATGAGCCTCTGATATTGTGGACTATGTTGTGTGGTCTTCTGATGGTGTTTCCTATGTAAATGTGTGGCAGAGCTGGCATCTGGGTTTGTTAAAAAGCAACAGAACATCCTAATAAAGCAGTGATTCTCAACCTTTTCTTGAGTTTTGACCCCCTTTGCCAAGTAGCCTGCAACACACACCCGCTTTTCCATAAAAAGGTATTTTTAATGGGGCAAAGTCAACCCTTTTTAGAAAGTAGAGGCTTCTTTCTCCCCCCCCCCCCCCCCCGGGCCTGTTTCTCATACATACACATACATGTTAATTTTAAGATCCCATTCTGAAAGATCAAGGAAGAAATGATTAAACAAGGGCTACATTACATATAAGGTCACCTAAGACCCCCCAGAAAACACTTTGTGACCCCCCAGGTTGGGAAACATTAAAGGATTCTCTGTAGCTCTGTTGAGACATTTTAAAAGGGTAATAAAAAAGAAAAGGCAAGGAAAGAGTTCTAGCCCCATGCCTCTCCCTGTCTCTGCCTTCGTGATTTTGGTTCTCCCTAGTCAAAATTGGACTACCACAAGCAAGGGAAGCAAAAATGTAGCAAAATTGGATGGGCGATGCTTAGGATTGCCAAGGAGGTTGCCTGTGGCTCACCACTTGCAATTTGTCTACCTCTGCTTTAAGATCATAGCAAATTTGTTCTCTATAATTCCCCAGTTTGGAAAAACCAGGAAACTATTTTGAATTAGAGGCATTCAGTTTGTGTAAAGGGCCAACAGAATCCAAACTGGCCCATTGTCTTTAGGGTTTTAAAGACTAACTGCAGGATCTTGAATTTGATGCAAAAGCTTGCATAATGGCAACCACAAAAATGGCTGAATGTGCTCCTGCCTCAGCCAATATAGTCATTCATGGCACTCGTTTTTTTTTAAAAAAAAGATGTCCTTCATTCTGTCAAAGAACAAAAGCACAAACTTCATTGTTTAACAACACAAAATCTGTATATGTAGGAAACAATTTAATTGCATTTAGAAGATGTCATAAAGAAAATCTTACTGAGAAAAAGCAACCTTGTAGAACTGGGAGGATTTTAGAAAACAGACATAAGCGATACCAAAAAGAATTTACAGCCTTATTTATTGTTAAGTGGTATTTGGCCAAAAAGTTCCATTAATGAATCTATCAAGAATTCAGGTTATTCTTTTGTTGACTAAGAATGAATAAGCTCACATTTAGTTATTTAGGACACTCTGGCCAATGGCAATATACAGTATTTCATGACACTTCTAACTGTGACCATACCCCTTTTTCATAGTCAGAAGGAGTGTCCTTCAGAGACTCCCAATAATCTAGCACAAACTTTTTTTTTTTTTAGTGTTGATACCCATGAAATGATACCCAAGGTGGTGTGGTGGGCAGAGTGGCAGAATAAAACTCAGGAGACTTGAGTTCAGATTTCTACTCAGCCATGGAAACTCACTGAGGGTTGTATGGAGCTAGTAAAATAATATATAATCATGGGCTCAGAGTATACAAGCTCTTCTTTGGTCACCTTCACTCCCTTCCATTTACCCCTTTTTTGACTTTTTTTTTTAAAGATGCAGGAGAGGTCATAGTGCAAACTTGCTTGTAGATACAGGTCCTGGGGCCTTTCCAAAGAAAGAATGAAAGAATGAAAGCTTGGGAAGAGGAGTATCACAAAATGGCAGAGAATAAACCCAGGGGTCTGGGAGGAACAGAAATTTGCAGGAACTCATTAAAAAACCCTACTCATACTGAGATGACAGGAATATCATCTGGACGTTGAGAAGTGCCCTTTTAAGATCCAAGAACTTAAGGCAGGTACGAATGCACCAACTGGAACAGCCCCCAAAGAGACACAAATCTACCTCCTTTGTTTTCCCTCCATCCTTGAAAAATCTGATAGACAAAGGATCATCAAGTCATCATACATACAATATATCTGGCAATAAATAAGTCCATGGCTGCTTTAGGGAACAAGATACTGGTTGAAATCCATAGTAAGTCACAACGAGAGTAGGCCTATTGAATCAATTATGGAGGAGTTGACTCACCCAGATCCCAACTGATTCAATGAGCGTACTCTAGTTGCAACTTACTGCTGGACTTTAGCCATGTCAGTGATGTAGTGGAGGACTAACACAGATACTCTCCAGGCAAGAGTCTGCCACAGTATTAAGGTATTTCCACACTTTGCTCTGGAGACACCTTGCTCTGGCAAGGCAATTATATAATAACGAGGCTTTCATATTTAACTAAGTCCCAGGTTTAGTGCTTATGATCAAAGGCCTTTGTAAAAATCCAAACACAGTTAAAAAAAAACCTTGCATGACACAAAAGCAGTGTTTGAAGAAAAAGCACACAGTTGCTAGATATGCAATGACTATAAAACAAAGTAAATAAAAGCCATTTTTTAAAAAGCAAAGAAACAATGAAGCCAGTCATTTTTGAAAGGTCATGTTTCAGCGTAATTTCTTACATTAAGAATAAGTCAGAAAATGAGGCTGGTTAACTATTATTTAAATGTCAGCTAACGATACCAATCAACTTGTTATAGGTTGCCATTCTTTGCTTAGCATATATCAAATAATTATTTTTAGACTTTCCTTGGTGAGAAGGCAATAAAGGCTGTTAGGATAAGTTCTTGCACCTGGACATGTTATCATTGCAAATTACAGGACTTGGAAAAAAGTTACTCTTTTGGATTACAACTTCCACAATCTGCCAGCTAGTGTGGCTACCAGTTGTGCTGAGCGAGGTAATCCTGGGAGTTATAATGCCAAAAAAATAATGTTTACAAGTTCTGATACAACAGTAGTGGAGATGGTCTCTTTCTTTCCTCAGAATTTAAAACATATTTCATAGTATTTGTTCTTTGATTTAAAGTTTTAATTTTTTTTAAAAGATGAGGGATTACTCATGATTTTAAGAAAGAAATCCTGTTGCCTGAACTTTTGTTTTTTAATGACATTTCCCATCACACAATTAAGACTTTTAACATTATAGGAATTCTGCCCTGTTTCCTGAATGGGAAGAAGCCTCAAGGACAGTGTTTCCCAAGATGTGGGTTGCTTTGGTGAGAAAAACACTAGAGAGACTCATAACTTTTCTGAAATATTTGTACTATTTACAAAAGTTCAGCTAGGCAGTAGTTCCCAACCTAGGGTAACTCAGGTGTTCTTGGACTGCAACTCCCAGAAACCCTGGCAAGCACAGCTAGTGGTGAAGGCTTCTGGGAGTTGCCATGTAAGAAGACCTGGGTTACCCTAGGTTGGGAATCACTGAGCTAGAGCATAATTGGAGGCTGGCAACACACACACATATTCTTTCCATCCAGGCAGCAGACAACCCCCATTTCACTCCCCCCCCCATTCCCAGAAGTGCTTCCAAATGACAGCTCTCGCCCCACATTTATTGATTGTTGTCCCCGGACTGTGCTCTCTCCTCTTTCTCTTTCTCCACCTTTATGTACAAATGCAAAACGGAGGCAACCAAGTAATTATTTACCAAGAATGTTCCAATTTTAAAAGGTAACTTTCTGGCTTTGCAAGTGTAATAAGTATTGTTACTTTTAGTTACCATTAAAAACAAACAAACAAACCCTGAATGCTATAAACCACTAGACTGCGATAGACAACACATTTTCCTCCTGTTGCCTGAACTTCACTGTGACCTCACTCTAACCGTGTCACCAACAGCTGAGACACAGCATGATCCCGCACTTGAACTGTGGGATAGGATCATTGAGTGGCAGGCACATCTCTCTAAGAAACTAAAATAAGTTATAGTTATCCCACAAAAGCAATAAAGCTGCCCTTTTTAAAGTTACAACTGCAATGTGACTGATGGTGTGACCACATTGGTAAAAAATGTGGGCAATGCTCTGAGACTGGGATGGGCTGATTTATATATATATTTTCCGTTGATGACATGGCCCAAAAGGAAATGCAAATCAAGTTGGAGTCCCCCACCACCACCAGCCACCATCTGTCATTTTTGCCTTCACTGCTGGGTGTGTGTGTGTTTCTACTTAAAAAAAAACATTAGCATTGGTTCAGGTGACGTGATCCGTTGAACTGATGCAGAAAAGCTGCCATGTCAGCACACACACTCATAGGACCAGCAAGCAAAGACGCACTTGATTGGTAACATTTGTCTTTTCTTTTGAAAAACAGATTAGGATAATGAAAGGAGGAAATAAGAGGAGGAAACCCTGGTTGACAGTTTATTAGATAGTTCCTTTGTAACTGCACCTCCTACAGGGCTATAACAGAGCTACAAACAAGGCTTTCCTCTTCTTTCTCTGCCCGGCCACTGGATTTGCATTTCCCTCACTTTGCAGTTGCAACCTGAGTTATATCCATCATTGAGAAAAGGAAATAATAAGAAGGAACTAGTTATTTATAGCAATTGACTTCCAAGCTCTCAGCTGCAGAACGAGTGTGTCACCATTTCCCAATATCTTACAGGTTTTTCTTCCAAATATTGAGGCAAGATCCATCCCACACCCCATCTCCCATAAACAAGACATCTGCTAAACAACCTGAGCCATTAACAAAGAAAGGAAAGTTGCCCAGTCACTGTAACCTAGTACTGTATTCTGGTTTCTTGAAGTGGCATGCATAACCTTCACAAGTTCATAACTTACTGTGAAGTACTGAGCATGCCAGAAAGGCGGCACAGTCAGGGTGAGCCATCGGGCTCCTTGAAGAGAGAGCTCAGCCAGGGGAAAAGGCTAAGGCATAAATGAGGAAGGAACAGCAACTTAATAAGGTCCACCTGCCTGAGGCAGCCAAGAGCCAGATAAAAGAGAGTCAAGACAGGGCATTGGGAGGCTGCTGGTCAACTGAAGAAAAGGAAGAAAGAACAGGGGCTGGGGTCCATGTCCTGGAAGAGCTACTACCACCAGACAGAGTCGGTGGAGAGCAGTGTGACTTCTCTCCACCCAAAGGACAACGGCTTCCTGGCAGTGGAGCCTCCCCTAGTCATTCTCCTGGACAGGCAGTGGGGAGGGATGGTCTGATCCGTCAGAGCCTCTGTCAAGGACAGGATAAATCCTCTTTGGGCTGGGCAAAGTCTCATGTGGGTGGACCTGAGCTGTGGGGTAACTCAGTTGATGTAACTGAGGACCCGACGGAGGGAAAAGGGTGCCCAAGGACTGGTGAAGGCCCCTCAACCTGCATTTCCCAAGGCTGCAGGGATTCTGCAAGGCTGTATAGCCACTGTGAATAAAGGTCCTATATGTTTCAACACAGATGTTGAGCCCATAGATTTTTAAAAAAATATTTTCAGACCATGGATAAGTGAATCAGTGGATATTGATCCATGCATAAGGGGGTCCTACTGTATATTCCAGAGTCATAACAACAGGTGTAAAGAGCAGTGGGTAGGGAGGGGGCAACCCAGCTCAGACAGGGAACATTTTCTGGATCCAGGCCTTACAGTTGTTTTTTCTCTGAAAATGAACTGATTAGTTTAAGCACTCTTTTTTAAAAAAGTGTGTTGATAATCGGATCCTTAGTTATAATCAAAGGCACAAGCCATTTAAAAGATTGGAATGTGATCATAGAGGTATGGAACCCACTCAAAGTGTTTCTATAGTTTTCTGGCGCTCTCTCTTTACCGATTTTTTTAAAAAAATATTTGCCACCTTTTTCCCAATGCAGGGATTGAAAGCAGCTTACAATCAATCAAAACAATATGATAAGCACAATTAAAATGCAATGAAATATAGAAAAACCAGTTAAACAGCTAACAAAATTTAAAAATTCCGTTTGAAAGGACAGAAAAATGTGCAAATTGTAATTTTTTCCAGCCACTTAAAGAATATATTTTTCTGTGTACATGATGTGCCATCAACGCAGAACCTAAACATAGCAACATTAATATGGCTTTCAAGGCAAGTGATATATTTAAGGAGTAGTTTTCTCTGGCTTAATAAGAAGCTGATGGCATATACCAAGATCCAGGTCTATAGAGCCTTGTGTCCTGAGCACACTCCTGTACTGCAGTGAGTCCTGGACCCTTTGTGCACGGCAGGAGAGGAAGCTGAACACATTCCATATGCATTGTCTCTGACGCATTTTTGGTATCACCTGGCAGGACAAAGTTCCAAATAGAGTAGTCCTAGAATGACCTGGAATTTTTAACATGTATACATTACTTAAACAGTGACGTCTATGTTGGCTTGGGCATGTCGTGAGAATGGCTGATGGTCAGATTCCAAAAGATCTCCTGTATGGAGAATTAGTGCAGGGAAATCGCCCCAGAGGGAGACCACAGCTGCGATACAAGGATATCTGCAAGCGGGATCTGAAGGTCTTAGGAATGGACCTCAACAGATGGGAAACCTTGACATCTGAGCGTTCAGCCTGGAGGCAGGTGGTGCATCATGGCCTCTCCCAATTTGAAGAGACACTTGTCCAGCAGGCCGAGGCAAAGAGGCAGTCCTGAAACCAGCCAAATCAGGGAGCTGGACAGGGGACAGATTGTATTTGTCTTCAGTGTGGAAGGGATTGTCACTCTCGAATTGGCCTTCTCAGCCACACTAGACGCTATTCCAAGTCCTCCATACAGAGCACGTTACCATAGTCTCTTGAGACTGAAGGATGCCTATGAGTTTTGTCTGTTGCACCCCCACTTCCGATGTGAGTTTCCATCGCTGAGTGGGGATTCAGACTTGGGTTCTGAGTTCTAGTCTATCACTCTGTCCATTCTACCACACTGGGAATTTTTATACACCCACAGAAAAACAAACTATAAAGTGTGTGTTTTGATGCAGATGTGTGATGCAAGTCAGTTGCTGAAGATATATGCAGTTCTAGAATGACACAAAATTTAAAAAAATAAATAAAATGCAAATGGGTTGATGTAGACAAAAAATGAAGCCTTGGCTTAAGTCTCTGAGGGGCTGGGAGAAAATACCCCCCCAAAAAAACTAATGCCACAGGTGCCTCTGACAACAAAAGGTTGAAGGGCAAAGGACAGTGGGAATAATTGGAGACCTTAAAATCCCCAAAGGAGGGTGAATAACTCGGACACAATACAACCAAGTGATAAGAGGAAGAACTTAAGTTCTTTGGGTACAGTTGAATAACAGGAGCAGAAACTGAAGCAAACAAAGGAAGTCTATATCCAGAAGCGATGCTATCCAGGATTGTTATGAGGAAATAGATGGCACAGATTGTAAACTGGTTTGCAAACTCAAAGGATAAATGGTTAACAGGAAAGAGGATCTACTCAAACTACCACTCTGTTAGTCACCAAAGTATATTCACTGTCCCTTCCTCCCCCCCCCTTTTTTTTTTTAACAGCACCCACACACTGGGTCAACATTTTAATTGTACTCTCTGGCACAACCATGGGATTTCTTACTTGGTCAGTCACTGTTGCTTTAGTTTCAAATACACAGCACAGTAGGCATCCTTCAGTCTCGAGAGACTATGGTAACGTGCTCTGAACAGAGGTCTTGGAACAGCGTCTAGTGTGGCTGAGAAGGCCAATTCGAGAGTGACAATCCCTTCCACACTGAAGACAAATACAATCTGTCCCCTGTCCAGCTCCGATTTTGCTGCTTATGGGACTGCCTCTTTGCCTCGGCCTGCTGAACAAGTGTCCATTCAAATTGGGAGAGGCCGTGATGCACCGCCTGCCTCCAGGCTGAATGCAAGTTAGAAAATTCCTTAATTTGCTGAAAGACATACAATTATCACACCACAAGTTTTTCATACCTCCTGTAGTTTGTAAACCAACTTGGTTTGTTTTTTGATTGGTCGTTGTGGCGTTCGCACCTCGAGGCCCCTGCCTGACTCCCCAAACACAGAGCACACGAAGGCAAACCAATACTCCTTTTCACCCGCTGCCACCAGTTGATCACTAAATCAACATACTTTACTTATGGAAGGATGAAGATGAAGGTCCAAACCTCACTGTCTTTTAAATAAAACAAGTTTATTGATTACAGATGTTTGATAATTGATCATAAGTAACTTATACAGGTTAATTTATCATCAATCTCAACTTTCTATTTGTTATAACAGTATTTATTCACTCTTCTCACTAATCACACCTCAGATCTCCCAAATACCACACTCTCCACTCTCATCTCCCTCCTGACTCTCTCACTCTGACTGACTGCTCTCTCACTCTCTGACTCCGCCTCTTTATTACATATCTCTCGGCTCCGCCTCTCAGCAACATTAGCCTGCAACATGAATATGCATGACTACTTAACATAATAAGGGTGAACGCTACAGTCGTCAAAAAGGAACCCCGGACTTTGTATGCAAGTATGACTGCTCAGATGTAAGGGGCTGTACAAATGATGTCTGTGGAATGCTAATATGATTCCAGCTTCTCAGGAAATCCATGCACCAGTTAACAGCTTCGTTGCATCATGCTGAACTAGCAGATGTTCTTCAAGGGTAGTCACACATACAGCACAGTACAACAGTAAAGACATGATTGAACTGGCATGGTTACATTGCTGATTTGTATCGGTTTCAGCTCTGATGTATTTTGAAGCAGTTTTCATCACGTGGTTTTTGTGTTGTGTGTGAGGGTTTGCCTGAAGTTAAGGACTTTCTTGGCTCAGTGTGCGGAAATAACTTTGATTCCTCAGGTTCTTTCAAACATTCAACATTTATTTCTGGAACATCAAGGAAACTCGGAACATCAACTTTAACATTTAGCAACTCTTCTGAACATAAGGGATTAATAAAAGAGTTTTTTCCCACAAACTGTAAATGGGTTTTCAAATGTTTGTCCTCACAGTCCTCCGAGGCATTCTGTCTTCAGGTCCATCAGTGCTAGTTCTGGTGATATGGGCAACACGGACAGCTGCCCTCCTGTTGGGTTTCCTGTCCCCGTGAAGCCCTCTCTCGGGTATGGAAAGTCCCAGGTCGTGGGGGTGAATATCCCCTCGGCTGGGAGGAGTTCATCCATCTTCCCTTCTCTCTTTTCTCTCTTTCTATCCTAGCTCTCTCCTCTCTGATCTTTCCTCCCCACTCTCACGCCTCTTTCTCACCCCAATACGAGGGTTTTTAAGATACCCTTTATCTCCTCCTCTGATCAGCTTCTTCCCAAGGGACCATCAGCTTCTCCCACTTATGGGTCCATGGATTATCCAACCAGATCCATTCCTACTCTGGAGGTAGGACCTTTTTCTCTCTTCTTCCCTCAGCTGCCCCTGCTTCTGCCTCTCCCCTCCTTTTCTCTCTCTCTTTTTACCTCTCCCCTCTCTACACTCAATCTCTCTTTCTCACCAATCATGGTCTCCCTCTTTCCCGCCTCTTTTAACTATCTGGTTCCCTTCTCTTCGCTTTGGTGTTCCTCCTCCACTTCTGTAGTCTAGGGGACTCCTATGTTTCCTTTCTTTCTTCAGGCCCCGTCTCTGACATCTCCTTCTGGGTTCCCTTGTCCTGAGGGATAGATGGCGCTCTGGTGGAGATGTTATCAGATTCACCCCTGGGCTCACATTGTGTGCATTCACTTTGAAAATTTTCACTCTGGTATAAAGTAGGGGCTTAAAACCACTTCAGGAAACTACACAATATTCAAAATAGTTTCATTAACCAACATGTTTGCAAACCGTGTGGTTTCCATTGTTGCTGACCCTGGTGCATCGCCAATGATTCCAGCCTTCTCTTTCTCATTTGTTTTCAATGTTGTGCAGGTTTTCTTTTCTTTTTTTTTTCTTTTTTGGTTTTCAGGCAAAACCCCAGTCCTTGATCCAGGTTTTCTACTGACTAGGAGCACCTTCCTTTTTTTTTTTTGTTTTTTTGCCAAGGTTTCATTTTTATTCTGTTTTCAAACTAGTTTCCAATTCATAATAGAACTTATTTTGCCCCATGGCTGCCCTGTTGGCTCAGACGTTTTGATAATCAAAATAGTGTATAGTTTAGTCAAACCAAAGAGAATGTTGTCTGCTAAATGCGCAAGATGGTAATTTTAATTCCATTTGAATCCTGATGCACATTCATCTCATGAAGAACCACAACATTTCTCTCTCTCAATCTAGTGCTGCTTAAGTAATCCATTACTAAAGGTATCTGTCACTTGGCGAAAAGGAGGTGAGAGAACAATGGACAGACACATTTGTAGGATGATATAACGAGGCTTGGCAACAATTAAAGGAAGATTAGGAAGAAATCTCCCACGTGAACTTCTTGAAGTTGGGGGGGGGGGGAGAGAAAGGAAGAGGGAGGGAGGGAGAGAGGGAGAATGTAATTGGAAACAGTAATATATTTTCAGCTGGGTTGCCAACATACATATCCGAAAATACCATTCTATTCTCTAGTAAGAGGTCTGGGCATGAGAAATATATTTTGCTGCACAATTTAGCCTAATACCTTGTAAGATTCAGTAATTAAGTCAACACCACCTAGCAGTCAAAACTTCATGGTCACAGGGCATGTGTTCCCCTAAGGCAAAGCTGGAACTAAATTTGGAAACACTTTCATAGCTTTGAATACTATACTTCCGGCTCTACCTCATGTAATTACAACTTAAAACTGAACATTAATATTTCATGATGAGAAACTATTTAGATGCTTGAAATATTTCAAGCAGGCTCTCCAAAGGATTATACCTAGGATGTTACAATGCTCAATGTCCTAACGCTAGGAATAGCTTTATGGTTTGATTTTCTGTGAGCCCTGCCACCCATGGCGACTTTGATGGGGAGTCTTTTCTCCATCCCCGCTTCTATGGAAGATACTGTAGAGGCTTCAACAACAATCTCCTGGGGGCTCTGATATTTCTTTTCTTTTTGCCTGATATGGATATGGGGCTCTGTTTTTTTTCTCAGGGTTCTACCTTTACTTGGTAACCTTCCTGGGGTTCCTCTCAGAAAGTGGTTCCCACCTTTGAGTAACCCAGGTGTTCTTGGACTATAATTCCTAGAAATCCCAGTCAGCACAGCTGGTGGTGAAGGTTTCTGGTAACTGCAGTCCAAGATTTTTGCTGGATCTCTGCATGCCTTGGGTAATGCCCAGGATATCTGTGTGGAGTTTGGCCCATCTCTGCAGCTGCACAAACATTGTAAAGGCATAGAATAAAGCTTTTATTGTGCACGTTGCTGAGTATATTCAACCGAAAACTGAGCTTCAGCATTGACAACTCCCATCCCTTTTGTTCTTTAGATTAGGCTATCAATCTGATGCTTTTTCGTGAGCAACATTGCAAAATTCAGGTTTCTTTCCTTGGCCAGATTTCAGTTCTTGCTCTGGCAATCTCTGTCATAGAATCAAGGAATAATGAAGTTGGATGGGGCCTATAAGGCCATTGAGTCCAACCCCCTGCTCAGTGCAGAAATAAATCAAAGGATATCTATCAGGTGGTTGTCTAAATCTGGAACACTCATCATCTCTTGAGGTAACTGGTTCCATTCCTGTTTTGCTCTAACAGTTAGGAAGTTTTTCCTGATATTCAACCGAAATCTGGCTTCCTGTAACTTGAGCCTATCAAGTAGTCTTCTCTTATGGGACACCTTTCATTAAGTGACTGGACTTGCTTCTCTCTCTAGACACAATTGAGTTACCCCAGGTTGGGAACCACTGCTCTAAGGCAATGGTTCCCAACCATGTGTCCCCAGGTATTCTTGGACTAAAACTCCCAGAAGCTTTTCACCACTAGCTGTGCTGGCCAGGATTTTTGAGAGTTGTAACCCAAGAACATCTGGGGACCCAAGGTTGGGAAGCACTGCATTAAGGGATCTCCTCAGTTCCTTTCCTCTTCAACCTCCTCCACTAGCACACCTCCAGTGCCTTTTCTAATCTGCTCTTCTTGCTCTCTGTCTTCTTCTTTCTCCTGGTCTACTTTTCCAGCCTCCAGAGCCTGCTTTATATTCCCTAGCTCCTAGGGCAGAGTTTTAAATTGGTGGCAAAAGCTTGAAAAGCTTTGGAGATAAGAAAAAAAGTTTTTATTTAAAGTGTCTAGAGCAGGGGTCTCAAACATGCGGCCCGGGGGCCATTTGCGGCCCGCCGGATGATAGTTTGTGGCCCCTGCCTTGCCTCCCCCCCGAAGCACCCACGTGTCCTCTGCTGTCAAGTCGCTCCCGGCCCGTCCTCGAAGAAGAGCACCTCCAAGCCACCAACAGCAGCTGCCGCCGCCACCTCTTCCAGGGAAGCGGCTCTCTTTCTCTCTCGGCACCCCCAGCACCAGCCCGGCCAGCAGCCGCCTCAGCACCCGGTGGTGCTTCCTCCTCCTCCTCCTCTTCGTCCTGCTTCAGCCGCCTCGGCTCTGGAGGCTGCCTGGGCTCGCCTCACAAAGTTTGCTCCTCTGTCGTGGTGGGGGTAGCTACTGCTGCTGAGTGCGCCTTTTTTTTAGGGGGGGGGCCTTCAGAGGAAGGTTGCCGGACCTCCGTGTGTGTGTGTGTGTTTGTGTGCATGCACGTGCACGCACCTGTGGGGGGGGGGCCCACCACCCCGTTCTGTTTAATTTCACGGGTACCGGTGGGGGCTTTTCTCCTTTGACAAGGTGAATTCTGTGCGGGTTTTTTTTTTAATTTTATGTCGTGCCCTCCTCCCCCCCGGCTAAGCAGTCGCCGGCGCTCCCTCCCTTCTCCGCTTCTTTGTCCTGCTGCTGCTGCTGGTGGTGCTGGTGAAGAAGGAGCCGGAGGGGGTCATGGCCGGGCGACGAGGGCTCGCACGCCCCTCCTCCTCCTCCTCGGAGCCCCAGCTGGGCTAAGGAAACTCCCGCACGGCTTCCTCGGGCTCTTGCTCTGCTTGGCGGGAAATCTGATGTGTCCCAGCCTCACTCAGACTCTGCCTCCAGTGGCCCCCAGGTAAATTGAGTTTGAGACCCCTGGTCTAGAGAGAAGCCAGTACAAGCATTTAATGAGAGGTGTCCCATGCAGAGCCAGACCTATTTGTTCTTTTTGAACCTCTTGACTTTCACCTCTGCCAGGACAGCACCTTCTGTGGCAAATTGGTCACATAGCCCAAACCCTAAGAGATGTGAATGATTTTTGAAGCAAAGTTCAGAATACAGATGAGAGACTTGAGCTGTGAAAACAAAAGGCAAAACAAGAGAAGGCTACAGCAAATGAGAGAGATTGCCAGAGCAAGAACTGAAATCTGGGCTAAGGAAAGAAGCCTGAATTTTGCAATGTTGCTCAGCAAAATGCATCAGATTGATTGTCTAATGTAAAAAAGAAAAGGGATGGGAGATGTCAAAGCTGAGGCTCAGTTTTCGGTTGAATATACTTACACTGTTGTAGCAACATATATAATTAAAAGCTTTATTCTGTGCTTTTATGACATGACTTTACAATGTTTGTGTAGCTGCAGAGATCGGCCAAACTCCACACTGATATCCTGGGCATTGCCCAAGGCACGCAGAGATCCAGCAAAATCTTGTGTTCTTGCAACCAAGTTAAGTGACGTCTGTGCAATATCAAGAACTGGGTTTCAATAGGATCTATCACAGTTGTTGTTGGGACAATGCTATTTGAGAAACCCAAATCTAAAACCGTGTCAGTTATGAAGAACTAATAAGGCAGATAGAGGTCAGCTATGCTAGGAGATGGCTATAACTGTTCTTCTGTTATAGTTGTACAGATAAATGTGTTAGTTGTACAACAGAAACCAGTTACACATGTGTGACCATCACCTCCAGTAATACAAACATGGCAGAGCAGAGAAGAGTTTACTCCATGGGAAAAGTGATAACATCTGAAAGAGCAATAATGGTGGAAAGCTTTGATAGAACAATGCCCTAACAAAGCATGGCCCTAAAACAGTGGATCTTTTTTGGAGTTGTTGTGTAGATTCTGTTTCTAGAAATTGAATGGTTCCACCTCCAAATTGGTATGATTTATTTGTATCTGCAACATGCTGCTGCCTTGAAAACCAGCCACTGTTCCATTGTATCTGCTGAAGTACCTGTAGATGAAGGGAAAAAGTGAATTGTATCTCAGAAGATTTTACCAAATAAAATATAACATCATAACACAAATATTCAGTACCATTACAAAAACACAATGGTTAAAACATTATATTCAAAACCTGGGGGGCAGTTAGTAATACTACCACACAAACACTATGGGTAAGTTTTTATATAGTTAGGTGTTCGGATCTTAACCTTCATGTGTCAGGATGGGATATTTTAGACTTCTAGAATCACTTTTTGGGATTCCCAGTGTGGTGTAGCGGATAGAGTGACGGGCTAGGACTCTGGAGAATAGTGTTCAAATCCCCAATAAGCCATGGAAACTCAATGGGGGAGTGGAACTGGTAAAACCATGCCTTCAAAATCTCAATTACCTTGAAAGCCCTATTAGGGTTGCTATAAGTCGGTTCTGACTTGACAGCACAGCACACACACACAGTATCACTTAAAAGAAGAAGAATAGAATTACAGTCCATGTGAATCATAGCTATTCTACAACATTGTCACCTGAATTACTGTTTCAGCTGCTGCTCATGTAAAGGGATGTGTTTTGCTTTTTTTCTTCAGATAAAAAACAGCTCATTGTCCCTAAAAATCTATTTAAAAAAAAAAGTCCAAAGATTGTATTTTGTCACTGGGATGCTTCCTCCTTCTATGAGGAAATACAATACTTTGGGACAAACAAAAAAATCCCATGCCATGTTTTAACAAACTATAATGCTCAGGAATAGAAGTGGTTGACAGTCAATTTAGTTATCAAAAATTACCTAGTCTAAATTTACTGTTAACTCAGGACACTGGAATTCTTCTTGGAGTCAGAAAATACCCCAAATCTGACTCAGTAGAAGCTTTTTAAAAAAAAATAAATCCTGGATGGCGAGGGTGTATGTAGATAGAACTGGGGCATTTGTTCAAAATGTTTAAGAAAATAAAGACTGAAAAAACAAAGAGAGAGACAAATAGTTTCCTTACAGCCTTCCTTGTTGTTGTTACATGTCATCAAGTTGCCTCTGACTTATGGCGACCCTATGAATGAGAGATCCTGCTCAACTCTTGTAAATTCAAGCTTGTGGGTTCCTTTATGGAGTCAATTTTTCCCCCAACAAACAATATTGCCCTCTCATCATGTGCCCAAAGTAGGACAATCTCAGTTTCACCATTTTTGCCTCCAGAGATGGTTCAGCAGTGGCATAGTGCAGGCGGGGCCACAGGGGCGGTTGCCCCTGGGTGCAAAATTTTTAGGGGTGCAAAATTTCAAAAGCAGCGCCAGATGGTGTTGGTGCAGAGGAGGCGGTGGAAGGCCTGGCAGATCAAGGCCACGGTGCTGAAAATCTTCAAGCAGCTCCAAGCAATGACAGCCAGGCTGGGGCCGTCAAGGGCGTCCCCCCCCCCCCGCAGCCACCTCCTTGCTGCTGCATCATTGTCTTCCTCCTCTGGCTTCTTCCTTCTCCTCCTTTTTCTTCCTCCTCCTGTTCTGGCTCCTGCTGCTGCTCCTGTGCCTTCTCCTCCTCTGGGTTGGTGTCCAGCTCGCTGCTGTAGGGACAACACCCAGAGGGTGGATGTGATGGCCTCTTCTGCTGGCTCCCCACCGGTGGCAGCCCTTGGTCGCTCCCACCCTGCAGAGCTGCACACAAATGGCCATTGCTGCGGATCGTCCTTTGTGGAGGGCCATCAGTCCAGATGGAGCCACAGGCACTCGTAGTTCTACGCCAGCCAATCGCCCGAAGGCCTCATTCCATCCTCCCATCCACTGTACTTGCCTTGCCCTGAGTGCTGGCAACTCATGGTATGCCACCACCGTGGTTCAGACTTGATTTAGGGATCCACTTGCTCATCTTTTTGGCAGTCCAGGGTATCCACAAAGGTCTCATCCAGCACCACATTTGAAATGAACCAATTGTTTCCTATCACCTTTCTTTACTATCCACGCTTTCACACCCAAACCTAGTGATTGGGAATGTACAAGAATGGGTGTGATCCTGGTCTTGTTCTCTTTCCTAATTCCTTCATTGCTGCCCTTCCAAGTCTCAGCCTTCTGATTTCTTGGCTGCAGTCTCCATTTGCATTGAGGATTGAACCCAGGTATACCAAGGAGAGGACTTATAGATATTTCCAGTTTTGGTAAAAAATAAATAAAAAATAAAAAATTCGGCCACTTTGGGAGATCTGGAGGGAGGAAAGAAAACCGAACCCGTCGAACTTGCTCGCTCCCGAGCTGGTGTTTTGCAACAGAACAGGGAAGTAACCTTTTAGGTTCTCCTCACGGCAGCCTGAGCTTATTTCCTTATCCTTCACAAAACACCTCCATGCCCTCTCCACGGCTGACCCCCCCCTCCCCGCTCTTGTGAGGAAAGCAGCCGCCCTGCTTCAGGCGAGCTGCGCGGGAAAGCGGGGAACAAACGGAATCCACAGTGCCCAGCAGGGAGACTCCTCTTCACACGCCTAGCAAGGCAGGCGTGGCCGGCCAGGGAAGGGCGAGAGAGAGAGAGGGCGCGAGAGGGCGCGCGCTGGCTCGCTCGCGCTCCCTGGGCCTGGAAACTCCCCCGCCAGGTGTGACTTTCCCACCGGGCTCTTCTCCTGCTGGCGCGCTCCTGCACCAGCTGCGGTAACCCGAGGAGCAGCCAGGAGTAACTCCCCGGCCGTGATGCCTAGCAAGGGGGCGGCGCACCCCACGGCGGCGAGCCTTTACCTGCGGGTCACGTGGGCGCTTTCCGGTTAGGGGACGGGCTTTGGCTTGTCAGAGTTGGCTGAAAGGAAGGAGGGAGGGCGGGAAAGAAAGTCCAAGGTGTGTTTTTCTCTCTCTCTCTCTCTTTCAGGCCACCGACCTTTTCCCTCTTCCCGCAGAAGCGTGGCCAAAGGAGCCCTTCCCTTCCTCTCTCCCAACCCTGTTGAGTCGACCTTGGCTGAGGCGCAGGCACCTCGTGTGTGGGGAAAGAAAAAGAAGGGGGAAAGAGAGGGGTGTGTGTGTGTGGGGGGGACGACGACTTGAGGAACTTGTTTGTCAACTCCCCGGCAGACTCTTTGTGAGCCAGCTTGTTTCAAGCGGGGGGGGGGGGGCGCGGGGCGCGGAGAGGAGAAGGGAGAGAAGCATGAAAGCAAGCTGAGCAAAAAAACCAAACCAAACCCAAAACACAAACCCACCAACCTGAGACTGGGATCCTGCCTGGAGCTTGAAAGGGTAAGCAAGAAAAGGGAGCGACTTGCTTCTGGTGTGTGGGTGCGTGTCGGGGGGAGATGGGGTGTGTGAAGGATCTCCCCATTTGGGGGGGGGGGGTGTCCCTGAAGGGTGGAGACAACCTGGACGAAGAGCCCGGGCACAAGTGAGTTGCCAAGGCTTTGTTCTCGCTTGCGAGCGACGCGGGGCGCCCCATCCCCACGTTTCCGTTTCTCCACTGCCGGAGTTGGGCACAGGCTGCCTCGGCACGCTTCTTCTCTACTGTCTCGCCTCTCCAAAGCGCTTCCTAGTTCTTGTTAAAAAGAAAGTTTTCTTCGTACCTTTCGTTGCTTCTCGTCGACTGCGCTGTGCAGACGCAACAGCGCCCTTCTGTTAAAGGGATCTTATTTTCTACCCCTGGCGAGGGTCGGTGCAGCAAATACCATCTAACTTGGCTTTGCTCTTCCCTCTTTCAACGATGTTATCTGATGATGAGCGCATAAAAAGAAACAGGAAGAAATCAAGCTATGTTGTGATGGCCATTTATTATTTTCTCTCAGCCTGTTCATAAATCTGATTGTGATCTGCCTGTTTCCTTAAGATTGTAACAATAACAAATGACTCCCAGTCACAATGTCACCCGTGGCCTTTGTTGTCCAGTTCATAATGTGTCAATCGGATATGTTTTCTCCATAATTCAGTCTGCCTTGATGATTCTGGCTTCAGGCCAACCATTCTTTTGACCGATTAATAGATTGGGGAAATGTCGGGGTGTTTTATCAATGAAGCAAGCAGTTCAGTGATGGTCTCCTGACAGTTGTGAATCTCTCTGTGTTTTTCAAGGAAACATGCACCAGAGTCTACCAAATGTGACACATGGATGTCCTGGCTAAGTAGAGAAACAGATACTTTCACTTTGTAGTTTTAAGTAAGTAAATGTGCACAGGATGTGACTTGTGAGTTAGGAGAAGGTTAAACACTTGAGGTACAAGTGTCTCTGGGACCATGATCTGGCATAGGAGATCACTTGTTGGAGTGCTTCTTTGTCTCCGTTTTAACTCTGATTGTTTATTTCTCAATAATGTAAATATGATACACACGGCAAGTTCCCATTGCTAGAAAGAACGTTAAATCCTGCCCCTGGAAAGCCTCAACAGAGTGGGCAACCCGCAACAAAATTAGCTCTTCCTTGCTCACCCCACTTTGCCAGCAATGTTTCCAAATTTTGAATTGGCATTCTTATTCCTAAGTACCGAAAATGCTTTTTGGACTTCAAATTTAGCTGATGAACATGAAGATGGACTTCCATCCTTTTATTTATATTTAATAGGCAAATATGTTCTTATATGGATGGTGTTGTTAAGCTAATAATAACACACAAGCCTATTTCTCTAGCCACTTGTTATCAAGTTGTTTTCATCTTACAGTGACCCTATGAATGAATGACCCCAAACAGTCCTGCATCATGTTCAGGTTTTGCAAACTAAAACTCGTGGTTTCCTGTATTGCATCAATCTGTTTAATGTTAGGTCTTCCTCTTTTCTTAATGCTTTCAACTACTGCTAGCACTGTTCAGTTTTCCAGTGAGTTTTGTCTTCTCATGATATGTCTATAGCTATGGCAGCCTCAGTTCGGTCATATTCTGACACCAGTGGGAGGGGGAATTGTTACACTGTTGTTTTCTGTCATATGAACCAGCCCGTTCTCTGGTATTGTCACCTAAAGTGTTCCTCTGAGTGTTACTGGTTTTAGTGGTTAGGGTTAGTTAATGGGGCAAAGTGCTTTCATAAGCGGCAGCTTACCTTTGGAATATTCTCAAGAAATTTCACTGATCACCTTCTCTTCCTATAATTTTGACATCAGGTGAAACTGTTTTTTTTAAAATAGTATTTAATATTTTTTTCATTCTTGAGATTTTTGTTGGGTTAGCTTCTTCAGTTTTCATTATGTTGAATTGTTGTTCAGTGTTGATTCTGAATTGGTGATTTTCTTTGTTATGTGCTTTGAGCACAAATCACTGAAGGCACTGTAAACCTTGGTCGTACAGATACTGCATTGGTGGGAAGAAAAGTGGGGTATAAATGTAAACTAAATAATTTTTACTAGTTATTATTCGGGCAGCAGAGTTTCCACCCTCTTTGATGTATGCACTGGCTCTTAATGTGTGTTTGAAATAAATGTTCTGTGTGTGAAAGGTAAATACATATTATTTCCTGGTTTGATATTGCTTAGACAAGGATGACTTTGAATAGCTGTACATAATTCACTAGGCTAGGAAGTCAAGCAGATCACAACCAGACTTCTCAAATAATGTCAATCTGGAGATTCCACTGTTTTGTTCAGAACTTGGTGTGTCCTTCTTCAAGTATGCGCACTATTTACTGAGAGCTTTAAATCTTTCCATGGTAGACATGGTATGTAAAGACAAATTGTTCTTTAGCAGTGAAATTGGGTATTTTCCATTAAACAACAACAGTGTGGCTTGGGATGGGGAATGGGGATGGGGGGAAAATGAGAGCTCCCTAATTGTGTGGCAGCTATTGGCTGCTGCTTGTCTTGGGGGGGGGGGCTGCTATAAAAATGACCAGTGTAGCAGCTTCTTTCAGATTCCTTTAGAATAGTTTCTTGTTAATGTAAACACATTAGGATTTGGCATAGTTCATGTGGTTCAGTTCTTGAGAGGATAAGAAAGTATAGCTACTGGCAATTCCGGTTTATTTAAAAACTAAAATAATCTGAAACACAACTCCATATTTGCAGAACTATTTCACTTTGCTACTTGTTTAGTCTTCAGGTAAGATAGCAAAATAGACAAGATTTTGGTTATCTAACATCAACGTTGCATATATTATATGGGGAGATCGCAGCCAAGAAATCCAAAAAAAGACTGAGATTGGGAAAGACAACTATAAAGGAACTAGAAAGATCTCAAAGTATAAGGAAGTGTTTCTGGAGACCAAGGTCATACATGCTACAGTATTCTGGATTATTGTGTATGGATGTGAAAGCTGGACAATGAAGAAAATGGATAGAAAAAATATATTCCTTTGAAATATGGTGCTGGAGGAGAGCTTTACAGATACCATGGACAGCCAGAAAGACAAATAAGCTGGCTTTAGAGCCAATGAATCCACAACTCTCACTAGAAACTAAAATAACTAAACTTGAGGCTCTTGTACTTTTGACATACCAAGAGAAAACAAGATTCACTGGAAAAAACAATAGTGCTGGGAAAAATTGACGGCACTTGGAAAAAAGGAAGATCTAACATGCAGTGGAATGACTCAATAAGTAAAGCTCCATCATTGAGTTTGCAAGAGTAGAGCACGGCTGCTAATGGTAGGATATAAGAAGTAACCTGATGGAATGTAACCACATTAAACCCTGCATTGGAGACATTTCTGAACTCATAGCACTGCCAGCAGATTTCCACATTCTGAACTGCATCTAAGAACACCCTCCTCCCATTGTATCTTCTTTTTTTACCTTGCATTTGCATCTTGTGAACATAGACATACACTAAAGATTTGAAATACGAATAATTTCTCCGTGTGTAAAGAACAGAAACATTAATATTGTGAAGTTCTTGTATGTTCCTTTAACCCTGCTTAAATACAGCAGCATGTGATACTCTCCAGTTTATGGAAGTGAAAAACCTATGGATCTCATTTCTGAGAATCTCACTGTTATTCCCAGTCTATCAGAGTTCCCTATTGGGTTGCAATACAGTTCTTCTTTCCCACTCTTCTTGTATACATAGATATGCATACATCTATACTTTTGCTTGTATTGTAAATGCACACACTGTTATTGTATGCATTTTGTGCATTTTCCAATTGATTGATGTGTGTTTGTATTTTTCAAATGTTTTTGTTTTGACTTATATACCGCCCCATAATGCTAAAACTCTCTGGGTGGTTTACAACATAACTATGCAAACAACACTGAGCCTCAGTAAGCTGGATACTCATTTTACTGACCTTGGAAAGATGGAATGAGTCAATCTTGAGCCGGCTACCTGAATCCATCAGAATCTAACCCAGATCATGTGCAGAGGCTTGACTGCATTACTGCAGTTTAACCACTGTGCAAGATTTTCTGTGGCAAGACATGCAACATACCATAGCCAGTGTTAAGAGTTATAAAACATATATTCATCCAGAAATACTAACTACCCCTAGTTCTGCAATTGCAACAGGAAAATGTTAATGGAGGGAAATGGAAGCCTGGTGTGTGGGATGTTTCAGCACTGGAACACTTTTTGTATAGCTGACCAGTGAATACTAGCGGAGACTTTGTGTGCTTAATTTTGAATTTAGTGGAGCTTACATCCAAAGAAACATGTATGGGATTAGGCTGCAAAACTGCAATTTTAAGCATGCCTCACTGACAGCTATGTCACAGTTAAATAAGTGAAATATGCTTGCAAATAACTTTGTAAATAAGCAGAATTGGTAGTGCTTATTTAGATGTTGCAGTGTTGTAAACAAGCAAATGAAATGCACAATAAACTTGGATTGCTGCTGCTTGTGTATAATCTTATTTGAGTAACTGGAACATCTCCAACCTAGAAAACATTTTGCAAACATAATAATTGCATGCTCTCAAGTCAATTCTGATTTATGGTGAAGTTGAAAAATCCAGCATATTTCCTGGACCTCTGAAGTTTGCCCATCCTGTGCTTAACCGTGGTTTTAGTCCATTAATTAGCCACATTTGGTCCCTCCTTGCCATTTTTACAGTCCCCCTCTGTTAATTGTCTCATTGATATCACTGCTGAAACAGAAATGATGAACATCTCACATTTCTGTCAATGCAGGACTCAAGGTGGCTCACAACATGAATTAAAAACAGAAACAGCTAGAATGACAGTAGGTTATACCATTTAAACACTATTAAATGCATTGTCATGCATTAAATTACAGCAATAAAATGATGGTTAAATAACCAAATTAGAAACAGTATATTAGCACTGTTTCTTATTTAAATTAGTTATGTTGACGTTAAACATGGTATGCCGGGAGGACAGCTTGTTTGAAAATGATTCGGGAAGCCTCCTGGCAGTGCTAAGTGACTTGCAAGCTTCATGCATGCTTTGGTACAAGGAAGGCTAATTTAGAGGGGGGGAAACTTGTAGGATCCCCTGTGCTATCAGATGTCAGTGGTGCAGCTCAAGGCAACTAACTCCTTGGTGAGCTAAGCCAAGCAAAGGGGCTTCCTGACCCCTGAAGTTGTCTATTCCAGGTTTAGTGAATGAGAAATAAGTTGGATTGGACCTGGATATTTTATGGCCCCTTGCCCCTTCTTGTTGTTTCTTGGGTGGAGAGAAGTTTCTTCTTTGAATCTGCAGAAAAATTAAGGTTTGCTGTTTCGTCTAATTCTGTCAAAGATTGTTGTTGCTCTGACTTATGGTGATGCTATGACTTGTTGTTGTGTGCTGTGAAGTTGCCTCCAGTTAATAGCAACCCTATGAATTAGTGACCTCCAAAATGTCTTCTCCTCAACAGCTCTTGTTAACTCAAGGCTGTAGCTTCCTTTAATGCAACTATGGTCTTTGCATTAAAAGTGACCGGGGGCTATAAAAATTGACTTGCTGGATGACCTTTCTAGTTCAGTACTGTGTGTACAGCAGCAATCAGACAGATACCTCTGAGTGTTTGTAAAGAAAGCATGAAGATAGTGGCTTGTTCTAGTTTTCTGTATTCATGGGGATGATTTCTCTGTGGCTATGTTAAGACACAGTTGTGTGCTTTCAAGTCACTTCTGACTTAATGCAAACCCAACAGGATTTTTAGTGTGTATGAGATATTCAAGGAATGATTTACCATCCTCCCCTCTTAGTCTCCATGACTAAGCAAAGATTTCAGCCCTGGTGTCCTAGTCCATCATTCTTCCCATTCCGCAACACTGGCTCTTTTAGTAGTTGTTATGTGCCCACAAGTTGCATCTGACTTATGCCAACCCTAAATAGGGTTTTGAGCATATGAGATATTTAAGGACTATTTAATGTAGAGAATGAAATAGTCAAGAGATGTTGTATACTATGGTTCAATCATCAATCCAAAAGAAGACTGTAGCCAAGAAATTAGAAGAAGACTGAGGCTTGGAAGGGTAGCAATGAAGGAAGTAGAAAGGATTATCACAAGTAAGGATGTGTCACTGGAGACCAATACCAAGTTAATTCACACTCTTGTCCTTTTGACCACCATGTATGGGTGTGAAAGCTGGACAGTTAAGAAAGCTGATAGGAAAAATTTGATTTATTTGAAATGTGGTACTGGATGAAAGCTTTGTGGATGCCCTAGACTGCCAGAAAGTCAACAGGTGAATCCTAGATTAAATCAAGCCAGAACTATCTCTGAAGACAAAAATGTTGAAACTGAGGTTGTCCAACTTTGGGCACATCATGGGAAGGCAGAGTTCTCTGGAAAATACAATAATGCTAGGAAAGGCTGAAGGCAGCAGGAAAAGAGGAAGACCAAATATAAGATGGATTTACTCCTTAAATGAGCCATAAGCTTGAGCTTGCAAGAGCTGAGCAGGGCTGTTGAGGACAGGGCATTTTGGAAATCACTCATTTGTGGACTTGCCATAAGCTGTGGGTGACTTGACGGCACATAGCAATGACAAATCATCATCATAGAATGTGCCACAGTGAGCACGGGTTCATGGGTGTTGCTGCCTCCTCTTCTTTTTGTGCTTCCATGAAAAGGATTGAAACGGTTTAGCTTCTGGTTTCAGTTAACCACAGTTTCGTTTATCCTCCAAATCGCAAACAATGGTAAATACCAACTATGATTTGTTTAAACACTGGCTGGGACTGGAGATGGATTATTTGAAAAATGCCACACAAAAAACAAGCAAGCTACAGTTAATTGCAACTGGAAGCAAGAACCTTCCCAAATCCTCCTTGCACCTGCACTGAAGGATGTGCGCTTGCTTCATTTCAGTGACATAATGATGCCCATCTGTTCTTCCAAGCTTTTGTTGTGATTGTAACTTGGCTTTCATCTGTCTGTAGGATTGTGGGGTGTTTTTCTGTTTGTTTGTTTTTGCTTTGTTTTGACCATTTCAAATTGATAAAAGGTCATTTTCAGATTTAATGTGAGAGGTTTACTATCATAATACTAAACTCTATTTCAGCACATCACAAGTTTGCTTAAAGGAAGTGCATGGGCTTTCTATTTGCTACTGAGTCAGGCTTAAAGATTTATTATAGAGTCCTAAACAACTCAGGACATGGTTACCTGGGAGACTCTATTTTCCCTTCTGTATCCATTTGGTTTCTAAGGTCATCTGGTGATGCCATATGCTCCTGAGGTCCACCCTGCAGAGATTCAGAGGATGACATTTAGCATAGGGAAAAACCAAAGTAAGAGCTGCAAGTCCCTTCACACATGGAGTTGAGGTTGGGAGGGTAGAAAGCATCTATACTTTAAAAATGTCAGTGTGCTCTGAAAAATTGGTGGCAGATGTTAAGAACATTGCAGACTTTCCCTGTAGAGTCCCATTTACTGTCTATTGTCCATGAAATAATGGCCTATGACAAAAAACCCACATGCAATTAATTCAAATACAAAATACAATAGGTGTGTTGTAAACACGAATACTGCTTTCTGTGTTCTGTGTTTATTGTATGTTTTAAATTATTGTGCATCACTTTAAAATTTCCAGGTTTAAGTGGCCAACCAGAATTCGCAAATAAAATAAACAAACTATGGCTTATTGTAATGTGTGGAGCTCATTCTTGTCACACACGCTAAAGTATAGCTTAGTGTGATGTCTTCATGTGACTCATAAGCAGTCTTTCCTTAAAGTAGTTAGAGTTAAAATGCCATTACTGGGATCTTTTACTACAGATTTATCTCATTTTTAAAAAATAAAAAGCCAGGACAGGTACTGCCTATCATCACATGTATATCATCACAATCTTGTGGCAGCCATTTCCCAAAAAACAAAACAAATGGTCATAGATAAAGACAAAGAGGCAGTGGTTGGATGATAGAGGCCCTAGAAAATGTGGCAGTCACTTTTGAACTTTGCTCAGTGTTGTAAAAAGCAGCGGATTTGGTATGATAAATTTCTCATATGGTAATTACTAATTAGTCACAGGTTATGCACCTCTTAGATTGCCAAAGAGAATCATGTAAGATGAGTCATGGAGTGGGGCGGGGGAAGGTTGAGTTGACATTTCAGATGTGCTGAAACATCTGACATAAAAATAGTGGAACCAAAGCACATGAGGCACATGAGATTCATGCCCTATTACACTCTTGACTGGGCAACATTGTGGTGCCTTAAAGCAGGATAATAATGGGAGGGAAGGTGAGTAGATTGGATTTGTGTAATCGACTAAGCTTAATAAAATATTTGTATGCAAACAAACCTGTTGAAACCTAATGAAATATATCCCATCAATAGAGAAGCATTACATGAATTTGTGATATTTACTGAACCAAGCTCACTTCATAGAGCAAATGACTCTGAAACTGTTTTGATTATCTGCCCAGGATTTGAGGACTTTTGCATGGGGTGCAGTGGAAAAATCTGCCCTCTTTAGTCAGAGGTGTAATTAATTAACACACTCTGAGCTATCAAGTCAGTTTTACTTATTGCAACCTTCACATGGGATTGTAGGTATAAAATAGTCAGAAGTGGTTCGCCAGCCCCTTCTTTATAGCTTCACATGCTGTGGGTGACCTCAGCTGGCATCTTAAAGGCTTCTGACATGGTAGGTGGGTAGATTTATTCTTATGGATAAATCGTAGATGATCTAGTAGCTTGTTTGCAAGTTTGTTCCTGAACTGCTGCCAATCCCTGGAACCTTCAAGTCATTCACTCTTTAAATTGTTTTCTTCCCTAGCTCTCCCTTGAGCAATCTTCTGTCAGTGCGCTGGTCCCCATAGATGAGCTGCTTGCCTGCCAAATGTCTAGGCCTCCTAGTTAATTTTGTACTGCTATAGCCTGAGACATTTAATGAGACGGCAGTACATGTCACGGTGAAGTGATATGACATATATTACATGTATAAGTTTGATACCTTGCTCAACTGTTCTCAGCTTCTAGCGGACATGGTTCTGAGTTAAATGATGATAGGCATGTAGATGCATGACTTCAAAAACAGATGGAAATAGTATAATCCCATTCCTTTGCTTTATATCTGAGCCCTGAATTAATTAACTATTTATTTAAAATATTTTTACCCTGCCAATCTCTTTAAAAGGACCCAAGGCAGTTTATTTACTGGCGGTGACTCCATTTTATGCTGGGTTGGCCTGGTTTTCTGCTCCTGGAAATTAATAACTGCCCCAGCCTCTGAGTAGTTCATTGGCCTTTCCCTACTCAGTTTTGCATGTATCTGATAATATCCTTGTTCATGTTAGCGTTGTGTATTTGCAGGGTTAGCATGAGTGTTGTGTTCAATACAGTCTTCTGCAAGTAGTTGCAACTTCTTGTGCCACTGCACAACAGAGCAATCCTGTGTAATTAGAACCAGAGTAATCCTGGTGCAGATTTTCACTCTGCTTTATTATTTGGGTTTTATTGCATTTCATTTCCAGTTATTTATAGCATGCCCTATATCACAAGATCTCAGAGTGGGTTACAGAGCCATATAAAACAATTCAAGAATATAAAATCTTTAAAATAATTTAAAATTAAACCGTTCAAAAAACATTTAATTAATTAATTAATTAAAATTATTTATATGCCAGCTTTCTCCTCCTAGAGGACCCAAGGTGGCTCACAATAGATAAAATAAAATAAAAACATTGAATTAAAACATTAAAACCATTGTATTAAAAAGCTGCGAAGGCTGAGATCATCAAAAGCTGTGAAGGCTGAGATCATCAAACACGCCCCGCCCCCCCCCCCCCGACTCTAACAAACAAGTATGACTGAAATGCTGAAATGGTTCAGTGTCGTCACCGATACAGCCTCCAAGGGGAAGACATTCCACAATTACGTAGAGTGCTACAGCTGAAAAAGCCCTATTGTGACTTTTTTCTTTCATGAATGTTTAAGTTAGCCTATAAGAAGAAATAGCAACATACGTATGGGGAAGGCTACAGCTCAGTTGCAGAATAAATGCTTTGCAAGTTGAGCCCCTGACATATCCAGCTAAATTCTTACTCAGAAACAGTGACTGGGACTTCTGAAGCCAGTTAAGTCTAGGCAAGGATAAGCAAGATAGACCAATAGTCTGACTTGATTAAAGAAGTTCTTTCTTCTTCTTCTTCTTCTTTTTGCCCCCTTCCAGGTTTTTTAAATTGATTTTTCAAAAGGAGATGGGTTTAGGTATGAACAAAGGAACAAGGTAAAGGGGAAGAGGAAAGGGTGGGGAAAGGCTAAAATTCCAGGGGGGGGGGGAAGTATTCTTACATCCACTTATACAATTATATTAAAAAGTGAAATCATACAAAAGAGAATCAATTATAGTAACTAATCTTTCATTCCCTTGGACCATCTCTTTCTTTTTCTTCTTATCTTTAAGCTCATTAACTTTTTTTGAAAATTAATATTATTCTGCTGGGTTTATATCCATTGTTCTAATTCCTCGTCATAACCAATGGGAGTTAAGCATTATCCTAACCAGGCTTACCTGAGTTCTACAATTAGAGTTACGATGGAGTGAGCCTGGACCTTGTCCAAACTGTGGGAAATACCAATATGGCCTCTATCTTTTCTTTTGCCAAAATACTTCACAGGAATTTTTTTTATTCATAACTCTCATGGTTTTGCTTCTGTGCATAGAAGTAATACAAAGGAATAATACTTTAAAGATACAACCTTCAGTTCTTCATAGGTGTCTTTAGGCTGGATTGCTTTCTGTAAGTGTAAAGTGGAAATTTCGGACTTTTCCCATCGTCAGTGTTTCACTGAATGTGTATTGTAGAAGAAACTGGCTATGGAATTTTGCAATAGGAAGGTTAATGTACATAAACTATCTGCCCCCTTTCATGCATCACAGGAGTTTCCTGTTTGACAAAAACTTCAATGGTCTATGATATCTTATCTCATTTTTCTGTATCTAAGTAACTCCTGGTGGTACGTATTGTTACTGGTTATGAATTGTACATTGGTTTTCAGAAGGCTAATTGAGCATGCACTTCTACGGACATTTGTTTTCAATCTGTTGTGCTTAAAAAACAAACATACACATTTCGGATTCTTAGATGAATAACTGAAATAGAGAATTATTAAAGACTTGTACAATGGGGCACTCTGCATATGAGCTTCTTTTCTGAAGTTCCAAAGATACTGGATTCTGGATAGCTCTCAACCGTAACAGAAAGGCCGTATAATGTGGTGTAGCTTCCTTTTAATAAGCAAATTGATGGCACATAAGAACACGGCAAATTTATTTATTTATTTATTAGATTTATATACCGCCCATCTAGAACGTGTCTACTCTGGGCGGTTAAAAATTCTTTTTAACTCTAGCTCTAATTACCTGCCAGTTCTTAATGTGTACCTATAATCTTTATTTTAAAAGGAAAATCAGTGTCCCATCCAGAGACAAGTGGAGAACACTGAATTTCCACAGCACAGCAAAGATTACAACAAATAATAACTATAAAGAGTTTATGGCTGAGAATACTTGGTGAGTCTTCCTGAGGTAATTTTGATAGCAAAGAAAGATTCTCTTGGTATCACATGGTTCTGATTAGACCTTAAACTATCTGTAACATTATATTCATTACAAATAATTATCTTTGTTTAGAACTCAAGCCCACTTCTAGAAGTGTAAGTAAACAGACGTGTAAATAAATCGCCAGAGGTTGGGAGTTTGATTCCCCACTGTGCCTTCTTGACAGGATCTTAAAAAAACAATCCATAGGGTCCCTTTCAACTCTGCAGTTCTTATAGTTCTAAAAGACCATGTACATAGATTTAATACGTTTTCTGGGTCTTCAGTAAGGGGAGAGTAAATGCAGGTATTGATGTACTAGCTCGCTACAGCAGTTTCATAATAACACTCATGTGCCGTCAAGTCATTTCTGATTTATGACAACCTTTTTCAGGGTTTTCTAGGTAGAGAATACTCAGAAGTGATTTACCATTCCATTCTTTTGGGTGCGCCCTGGGACTGTGCAGCTTTTCTACAGCTACACAGATTTGGCTCTTCTCCCAGGAGGCACAGTGGGGAACCGAACTCCTAACCTCTGGCTCCACAGCCAGATACCTAAACCATTGAGCTATCCAAAGTGCAGTTTACAACACAGGATACCCTAAGGCAGCAGCCTGTCAACTTATTTTTAGTCCTGGGGAGTTTGTATATGTCTATGTCTAAAATGAGTGCTAAACACATTCTAATTAGAGCTGGAAGGGACCATTTTAATTAGTCCTATTTTCTTCTGTCTCAGGGGGAGAAACTCCCTCTTTACAGTATTTTGTTCTTTCTTTTGCTTTTTATGGGATTGTTCAGTTCAATTAGATTAAAAAAATCTGTGTCATACGTAATGCAGGAGAAAATTCAGTAATTAATCCTGTTTTAAAATATGCACGCCCATGCAACCTTCACATTTGCTGAGCACAGAGTAATGAAAGCATAATGTCATAAAATGAATATATAAATTTGAAAAGCAAACTAAGACTTTGATGTTCAGCAGTGTATTTTGAAGCAGCGTGTTAAAGCTAGGTTAATAAATAAAGGTGCATTTCATAGTATGTAGTAAGATTTAATATTTGTAAAGAAAATGATTCAGGCGATGCTTATTAATATCTTAGACTAGATACAATGCAGTGCGTAATATGTTAATAATTTTTAATTGGCAGATAGTTTATGTTGTTTTCTAAAGTAATTAATAACTATTCCATTTTTCTAGACTCTTAAAAGACTGCTGCCATCATTCATTGCTTATTTAAAGAATACATTTTAAAGTTACTTTTCATTTTAAAAAAAATCAAATATACTTAAAATATTAAAAATGATCCATCATCTGGCGTCATTCTCATCACACCAATCTGGTAAGCAGCCCAGCTGGCACTCCCCCACTTTCCCGCACAGCCAACCACTCAACAGCTTAGCAGGGATATCTGTCATCTCACCTCCTTGCTGGAATGGTTGGCTGTAAAGGGAGGCAGGGAAGTGCCAGCCAGGTTGCTTTCTGGATTGGCGCAACAAGAATAATGTTGGCTGTGCTTGCTGCACGGTGAGTAGTAAAGGGATCTGCCGGTTTGAGTGGGGAATCTGATTTTCCAAGGCACCTGTGGTGCTGATATTCATATTCGTATCCCCAGGGATACGAATACGAATATCCCATGGTTACTTATCCCACATTTTTTTCTAAACTCTGTTAAAAACACACAAATCAAGCACAAGATTGCTGTTACTTTTCTCAGCTGTATAATTCATTTCCATAACGTTTATCAATATATTTTTCAGCAGTACCCAAATAAAATAATATATTAGTTTAATATATTAAATGAAAATTATGAAGTGAATACAGAGTAATTGGCAAACCTTTGTTAGAAGAGGTGGGTGTAAAATTCAAATCTGGGGCAGTTTGCATTCATTGTTTGAACTCACTTCAAGCAGACCTGGCACAGTTATGTGCCACGAATTTTTGGGACTCTTATGTACGTACATTTTTTCTGCACTATTCATACAGTATTGCTGCATAAGCCTGAAGAAGTGGATGTTATCCTTGCAAGCTTGTTGTTTGTTCCATTTTTTTAAGTGGTCCAATAAAGGTATCACCTACTCTTGCATTTATGTAATTTTAAGGAACACATGACTTTTTCCTAATTTTTTCTGGTCTGTATGTAAGGCTTATTTTTTCCTATATAAATAAATAACACATTTCCTGTGTGAAATCTGGAAAGTACATCTATGTATAGAAAATGATGTATTATATTATTTTGAGTGCATATGAGTGATGACTTGCAATAGAATAAAGTATGTAGGACGAACCACTTATATACAAGCATTACGTCTGAGAATTATAATATATATGTATGTGTGATGTCTTTGAGCAAAGAACTCAATTTTAAAACTACAAAGTGAGCAATCTAAAGTATAACTGATTTAGTTGGGTTTGAATAAAAATACTGACAAAAGTCATGCCATCCCTTATCAGAGATTCAGAAAAGTTCCCAAGTCTGCTTCAAAACTTTTGAAAACCTGATGCCTAAGATTACATATTGTTACAAGCATCATAAGTTGTTCCTCTTTTAGAATTTAGTATGTTAGTGCGTTTTTTGTATCCTTCCAAGTTTAGGAGGGGATTTTTAATTTTTTTCTTTTATTTACTAGATTCTTTCTGTCTAAAATTATGGATGGATGTGAAATCCTGGCCATTTGCTAGATCTTCTTTTGAACACATAGTGAAGCATACATTGTATGCACATAAGTGTTGCATTGATTGAATTTCTCCACAGTCACAGAAAAATTATCCTATATCTAAGTAGCCCCATTTTACTTGATTATTTGTTGATCTTGCTACTTTGCTTTGAAGTCTAATAAGTAACTTCCAGATGGTTCAACTAGAGCAGTGTTTCCCAACCTGGAGGTTGTGATGCCCCCAAAGGGTTTTCTGGGGGGGTCACAGATTGCCTTATATATGCTGTAGCCCTCATTTAATAATTTCTTCCTTTCAGAGTGAGCCATTAAAGTTAGTATGTATGTTCATGTATGAGAAACAGGCTCTTTGGGAGAGAAAGAAGCCTCTACTTTCTAAAAAGGGATGATTTCACCCCATTAAAAATGCCTTTTTATACAAATGCAGTGGGGGGATTGCAGGTTAGTTGGCTATAATAAAAGGGGATCACAACTTAAAAAAAAGTTTAGGAACTACTGAGTTAGAGTCTTGTCCTAGTGAGAAACAGAAGCGATTACTAGATGTGAAACTACGTAACAGGGCAGTGTGTTACGGAGCTGTATATATTTTCCCTTGTTGATTTATTTGTTAAGCGGTGGCAGCTTGTATCCTAGTTTCCTGTAAAGTCTGCATCAAACCTTCCATATCTCAAACATTCTTTTTCTTCCTTGCTACTTCTAACATCAAAAGTATCTACTATTCCTTTACCTCCTAGTATTTTAACCGGGTATATGAAAACGTGCCTCTTTTCCTCTCCTTGCCATTCTCGAAAACTAAACTGCAGCCTCTCATTTCCTTTTACGTCCCTGTTGTGTCTAGTCCTTGACTTCAGACCTGAACTGAGCAGTACCTCTGTTTGTTCATGTCTAGCACTTTGTTGGCTTAGAATCTCGATTTGTTCATTAAATCACCACTTTAAATTCTTCAGAAGTTGGTGAGATCAAGAGATTTTGCAAAGGATTGCCTTGTGTCCGAAAGGAGATTGCGCCTTGAGCTCCAACAGCATTATGTTTTTAATAGACTGGTAAGGGAAAACCAAGGAGAAAAAGAAGCAGAATTAACCTGTGTAAAGGAGGGGAAAGCTTTTATATCTTTAAAGGTTGTGCCAGAGAGAGCATGTTTGGCATCTGTAGTTGATTAAACAGCATTGAAGAAAACTGCCTCTTATCAGCAGCCTAGAGGGAACTTGCACCTGCCAGAATTTCTCCTTATGTCCAGCTGTTCCAGGTACAAAGGTTCTGCCTTCATTGGCACCCTTGTAGTTTGTAAAAGATACGACAAACAGACATTTTAAAAATGGAAGTGTTGATTCTGTGTTGCAGGTTGAGTTTAAAGGGGGTTTGAAAAGAGTGAAGATTATTCTCTGAGAAATATTGTGAATAGAATTTGAAGCTACCTCCTTTAAAAAGATCCCTCCCTATTTTCTTTCTTTTTCTTTTCTTCCTCTCTTGCTCCCTCTCTTCCTCTCTCTTTTGGTAAAAAAAGTACTTTCTCTTCTGGGTATTTTGCTGCAGCTGAATTTTATGAAATTGCATAGCCCACCTTCAGGCTTTCAGGGTTTTCAAAGGACACACTCTGACTTGGTACACCTGCTTTCGCCTTGATTTCCATATCTCCTGGTATTGCTAAAGTTTCAGTCTCCCCAAGTACGCTAGGGTAACTGTGCAGTGTAAAAAGAGGGTGTGTGCAATAAGACATTTATTTCCTTGCCTACCTGCCTGACCGGCCTACACCCTTAAACAGAAAGCTGGCCAGCTTTTACAGCAGCACATCTGTTCCCACGTGATTTTCATCGTGACAGAACAAATTGCTCAGATTCTTTCTCATAAGTTAATATTCATTTTTACGCTGTGTCATGCCAAGTGACATTCAGTCTAATAGACATCTAATACACACTTTGTAGACACACTTTTTTGACACATTCCATGTAGTAGTAAGTTGCATTCTGTCCTATATTTAACCTCCTTCCTGATCTCTCTGTGCACGATCAGTATGCTGAGCCAAGATATGAGTAGTGTGAACTGTGTAATAGGAGAACATGTGTTTATAGGTAAACATGTGGAATGTGTGTGTATGCATGTGTTTTTGTAGATGCACTAGATGGCCAAATTATGCTCAGAAGAGAAGAATTTGGAGCAACAGGTTTGCTCTATATTTTTAAAAAGAGCATGTTTACTACCCCTGATTTTTGCACCCGGAAGGTTTAAATCCTGGCAAAGGAGTTTGACCCCAGTGTGGCCTTTGATTGGAACTTCCACGTGATTATGTGTATGTTGGAACTGATTTTTGTGCGCACTTCTTTTCTGTAGTCCCAGGTTCTGCCGTAAATTCACATATAGACCATGTCATGCGTAGTCATCCTGGCCAGGGAATTTTGGGAGAGGTCGTCCAAAACAGCAGCTTTTCCACGTTCTTTCAGACACATGGTTCTAAAATACCCATAAATAAAGTTTGAAATAAGTCTTCCCCACCTACTTCTGTTCCTCAGGTACTTCTATATTGCCACCTCTTCTTTTAAACCCCCCTGCATGACATTCAAAAACAAAAGGATAAAACCTGTTGTTTTATGTCAAGTCACTTCTGACTTATGTGGACCCTGTGAATTAATGACTTCCAAAGGTCCGTTGTTTCAAACTAATGGCTGTGGCTTCCTTTATTGAGTCAATCCCTTTCATCTTAGGTCTCTTCTGCTGTTTTTCACTTTTCCAAGCATTATTCTTTTTTTTTCCTAGTGAGTCTTGTCCAGTTTCATTATTTTTGCTTCTAGGTAGAGTTCACGCTTGATTTGATCTAGCATCCACTTTTTTATTGTCTTGGCAGTCCATGGTATTTGTAAAGCTGTCTTTCAGCACCACATTCCAAATGAGCTGATTTTCATCCTATCAGATTTCCTCAATGCCCAGATTTCACATCCATAAATGTAATCATGAAAAAAAAATAGTGTGGATGATCTTGGCCTTAGTCTTCAGAGATGCATCCTTATGCATTTCTCCATAACTGTCTTTCTCAGTTTGTCTGTCTTCTGATTTCTTGCCTGTGGTCTCTACTTTGATTGACAATTGTATCAAGATATAGAAAATCTTTAATAATTTTGATTTCTTCATTGTCAACATCAAGATTACATAATTCTGTAGTCATTATTTTTGTTTTAATATTCCACTGTAATTGTGCTTTTACAATTTATTCTTTTGCCTTCATCAGTAGTAATTTTCGTGAATTGCTGTTTTCTGCCATTAATATAATATTTCTGCATGTCTTTGATTATTGATTCTGCTTCTGCCATTTTTCACTCTTCCTTCATCAGACTCCAGGCAAAACCTGTATTCTGTGGCTGAACTTGTTTTTACTCGCTTGAACACTACCTAGTAGTGGATAATTGTGAAGTATAAATCTACCAAATAATAATAATATTCTATTGTAAGTCAAACTGTGAATTTTGAGTAGTTGGTAGCATATAAAAGCCGACAGATAAGCATGTGAATGTGTATTTAAAAAGGCTGAGTATCTCAGTGAATTGATGAATCTGGTTGCAGAGGAACCAAGAGTTGGATTTCACTTGCCCACTGTGTTCCTAGGAAAAGAGCCAATCTGTGTAGCCTTGGGTAACCAGCACTATACGAGAGCACTATCAGGAGAAGGGACAGGTAAACCATTTCTAAGTATTATATACCTAGGAAACTCTGGTAAGAGTCACCATAAGTTGGAATCAGATTATTATAATTGATCTAATTAAAATAATTATTATTTTGTATATGTATTAAACAGCAAAATAAAGAAAACCCTGCAGCAGAGAAAAAGACTCACAACCACAGTAGTTTCCAATGCCCTCGGAGCTGAAGCCAAATTCACTTGTTAGTGAAGCAGGCAGTAACAAATGGGTAATTCCATTGAGATTTATTCTGGAAGCTCAGCTTTCTCTCTTTCTCTCAGTCCCACCACCTTCACAGGTGTGTCTGATGGGGACACAGGAGAGGGTCTTTTCTGTTGTAACTCCCAGACCTTGGAACTCCCTCATACAAGACGCCAGACTGGCCCCATCTTTGCTGTCCTTCTGCAAGCCGGCAAAGACCTTTCTGTTCAGGCAAGCTTCCCCTCAGTGACTGGCTACATGAATGTGAGTTTTAGGTGGATTGTTATGCATTACTGTTCTGACTGGGTTTTTAATACTACTTGTGTTTACCATCTCTCAGAGTGGCATTTGTTTGTTCCTTTTTAATATTTGTATACTTATTGTTTTGGCTTTGATATTGTCTTTTAATGATGTAAGCTGCCTCTTTATACTCATTGTTCTTATCTTCAAATATTGTCTTTCAATGATGTAAACCGCCGTTGTATATTCATTGCTTTCAGCTTCAAATATTGTCTTTCAATAATGTAAGCCACCTTGGGTCCTTTTAAAGGAGAAAGGCAGGAGGAAATAAATAAAGAAGGAAGGAAGGAAGGATCTAATGTTAAAAAACATGTAAGATATATCTTAAGTGAACAAGGTCCATTTTTAAAATTTAGTCGACTTTAGATTACAGGATGTTATCACACATGACTGACTACAGGCTGGGTAGAAATGGACTAACCCTTGTCTAGTCATAGTGTTAAAGAGTCCAGTAAGTCTAAAAATAATCACACAAGATTTGTATGTCTCAAACATGTGACTTAGAAGATTTATGTTTATGTCTATCTTGGCACCTGGGAACTGTAATAAGAAAGACGGGTTGTGTTAACTGGTAGCAACGTGTCAGTCTAAAGCTGGGCATCCGTGTGGTACCATATAATAGGGATGTGTACCTGAACATGTTTATCCTTTGAGCACCAAGAGAGCTGTTTCATTTTTCTGAGTTGTCGCTTCAGTAATGTGAGTTTTGGTTGATTCTGATGCTACGGTACTTTTTGCTATTTTCTGTTGTTTTTACTTGCTTACTTCCATTATTGTTTTACAGTGGTTTATCTCTAAACACAGAGGGTAGAAAGGTGAGAAAAAAGTTCCAGACAAATGCTGAACTTCTTATGGGAGGACGTTATTTTGAATAATGCAGAAAAAAGAGGTGACAGGATTGGATTGGTCGCTTTAGTTCAGTTCCGTCTTTGTCAAGATTTGATTTCCTGGTTGGCTACAGTCAGCTTAAAGTCAACAAGCCAGGCTGCTAAATGTAGTTAAAAGATACTGAGCTTCTATTTCAAAGTCTGAATAAATAGTTATAAAATTAAATAACAGGATGTGTTTTTATCGGAGCTGGGTGAGGCGTGCCTTGCTGACTGAATATTAGCCTGCCCATGCTTGCCTTGTGTTTTCAGCCTTTCTGAGTGGCTGTACTTATAATATTGCCATCTTACTTCTTTGATATATTTGTAAGGATAGATGTCAAAAGAGGGGATTAGGTAATATAATCTTGCACAACTCCTATTAAATAACAATACATTTTAGCAGTGAGGAGTGACATCTTCGCTCTCTTTATCATAACGCTGACCAGATTCCTCATCCAGTTAGTCAGTTTTACCCACTCTGTGAACTCTGCCAAGATTTTGCAAGCAGGCAGTACCTGCTAACAATGTGGGTAGAGGGTTGTGTTTTTTTTGCTTGTTTACAAGCCTTTTGGATAGTTCCAAACTAGATTTTCAAGCTTCTCTCTGCCGTTCTGGGAAGGTGGTTCCTTACAGCCCCGTTCCAAGAGGGTAGAATGTTGTCCTGTAGCAGAAATAACCAGAATGGACCAGGGAGAACTGGGTTATGGGGGCGGGGGTAAGTGAATGATTCCAGTATATAAACAAAACTTCTAAGTTTTTGAGCAACTGTTACATGCTCTACAAATATATTCTAAGAGGATTTCATGGCAAATTGTGGGGAAGTAAATAGTGGCTGGAATCATATTGCCCTTAGCATAATATAAACATTTTGCCTGCAGATGTTCACAGGGAGTTATGCCCGGACAGTCTGCGTGTCTGATTGTGCAACAACCATGCAAATCACTATGCAAATGGCAGCACACTGACCATACAATTGACCATACAACTGTGTCTGTGGAATTACTTCCTGGATAAGGCATCTGCCTTGGTGCAAATTTTGCAGAAGCTTGCACAACTTCAAGTTAAACAATGTAGCTACACACCAAGATTTCAGCCAATATGTTCTGTTCTTTTAAGCCAGTAAAACCAACAGAAGAAGTGGAGTTGAACAGCACATAGATAAAGTAGCAATGGTACACTGGTTGCTGTTGAACAGTTTCATCCAATTTATAATGCTCTTTTTCTGGATTAGAATTCATCTCATGCTGTTCTCACAGCAGTAGCTTGTGTAGAATTTCCATTCCAGGAGTTGCTGGGCTTGGAGCTTTGATTCCACACTGTGCCTCCCAGGGGAAGAGCTCGCTTTCATGGCCTTGGAAAGCTACACAGTCTCAAGAACATCACCAGAAGAAGGGAACGGTGCTGAGGGATCACATCTCTAAAAAGGTTCCCCTTGAAATTTAGTCCAGTCGTGTCCGACTCTAGGGGGCGGTGCTCATCCCCGTTTCCAAGCCATAGAGCCAGCGTTTTGTCCGAAGACAGTTTCCGTGGTCACGTGGCCAGCGCGACTAGACACGAAACGCCGTTACCTTCCCACCGTGGTGGTACCTATTTATCTGCTCACATTTACATGCTTTCGAACGGCTAGGTTGGCAGGAGCTGGGACAAGCGACGGGAGCTCACTCCGTTGCGTGGATTCGATCTTATGACTGCTGGTCTTCTGACCTTACAGCACAGAGGCTTCTGTGGTTTAACCCGCAGCGCCACCACGTCATTTGCCATTTGTGCTCATGCATCCTACATGGTTTTATCCTAACTCCCATATTCTTCAAATCCATAAGAAATTGTTCACCGTGATCATTTTTGTGCGATTTTGTTTTATTTTTCTTTCGAGTCTACATTTCCACAGATCTTGTATACTCAAAAGCCTACATTTTTGCATCACTATGTTGTTTTTGCAATAATTTGGACTAAAAGTTGAGTTACTGTTGTTAGAATTAAAATTCTTGCTGTCATGCTCTTCCAAAAGGTAATACGCTGGCTTTGAAAAAGAGTCAGGAGATGCGTGGTATCATAATCTTCCAATTTAAAGCCAAGGTCTGGTATATTATACTAGGCAGGTCTGCTTTGCTGTGGTGCAGGATATCATGTCCCCATGTTTTGATCTAAGTGATAAATAGGAAGGTTGCAGAACCCTTGTCTTTGGCTCAACAAAAGTTCATGCTGTGCTTGACCTGCTTTGAACTCTTGTTAATATTTTGGAAGCTTATCTGGTTATGTCATTTGGACTTTTTTTCTGGCACAATCTCCTGTTACAGGAGCAATTAAGACATCTTTAAGCAATTAAAGCAGCTAATACAACATTAATGAAGGATGATATTCCATGAGGCTATTTGGTTGGGATTGCTGGAAATGGCAGAGCAATTGCTTATCAGTATGATCTGCATCTGGCAGGTTCTTTTGTGACAAGTTAAATGGCTAAAAGGAACTGTAGAAGTATGTATTCAGTCTGGGTTACCTGCTTGATACAGTGATGGATGTCAGCTCAGAGATCTTACAGTCAGACTGTCACATAAAGATTAAACATTACTGCTGGCCTTCTTTACATGTTTCCATTTATATTTTCTCACCTTTTCTTCAGTGCTGTCTCTTTTGCATTTTAAGCCACTTCCACCACGTTTTCCTTAAGGTTTCCCTCTTAATATCCCTTACCCTTTCCTCAACCGGTCTAAACTATCATCAATTCCCTTCTGATTGTCCTATATTTAACTTGTATTACTCATGTAGTTCTCATAACCCTCCCCTCTGAATTTCTGCTTTGTAGAACAGATAGGCAATTAAAAAGTCCCATATGCGTTTGGTCACTTTCTAGCATGGATAAAGAGATAGGTGGACTTTCAGAATGAGCAGGGACAGTGCAGCTCTGAGTTTTTTCCTCAGAAATTGCATCTCTTCCACAATACATTTCTGTGCAGTGCATATTGCACTCTGTTGGGACTAGCTCAATGTTAAGTAGGAGTAATAATAAATTGCAGTGGTAAGCTTTGTGAACTACAAATTATTTCTGTATTGCCATGTTTCTTCTTATTTACAAGCAAATTAGAAGGGCAAAGGCACTGTTAATGATGGTGGGACATGCATAAAACTTCTTTCTTGGAGTCTCTGGCACTTAGTATTTCTTGTTTTGGCAGGTGGATAACAAGTTGTTGTTTTTGGGGTTCTTATTTCATCATAACAGCTATTCAGCAGAAGGAAAATGGTTGGGGAAAGGATAACAAGAGTAGATGCTTCCTTTTTTCTTTGTTTCTAAGTTTCATTCAGCTGCTCCACAGCTAATAGCTATGTGCCATCAAGCTGCTTCCAAATTATGGTGATCTTAATAGAGTTTTCAAGATATGTGAGATGTTCAAGGAACTTCCGTGGCTGGAATTTTAACCCACATTTCCTGAATTCTATTCCTACTTCTTAGGAAAATGTATATTTAAAAGTTGAAAAGAGATTCAGGAGAGTATACCAGGTCTTTTAACTCCTGTCACTTTTAGCTTGTGAAGCTTGAAAGATCTGTTATTTACTCTTTCACGCCCTGTACTCACAATGTGAGAAATAACTGTTCATAAGTAAGCATTCCACGTGGCTGTTGCACCCATATTTTGGATGTCAAATGCTCAAATATGTAAATACCTTCTGTTTGAATGGCTTCGTATCAATACATTTATATAATGTGTTGGGCCGTTGTCCAGCTGTACAGTTCCAATGCTTGATTTGGTTAAATGAAAGGGAGGCAGTAGGCTTAAAACTGTCCAAGAGCTAGGCAGACATTCTTCTCCCTGCAGTAAAAGAATAATCTGGTGATCCCCTCCTGTTCCATAAAGAAAAACTGATTGACAGTAGAGCTGTCTTGGGTCCCTCTGCCGGAAGAAAGGATACTGTATATATCAAATGAGAATCTTTCTTCAATATTAGCAGTGGCACAGGTGTGTCCAATACCACACCTGAAGATAGCAAGCTAGGTTATGAGTGCAGAAGAGGCTGCATGGCATACAGCTCCTCACCCAGAATCTGCTGCCTGAGGTGATTAGCCCACAATGCCTTATACGGTGGAGGCAGCCCTGAGCCAGGTCCTTTGACCTTGAAGCTCAGGTTCAGTAATATCCATGGAGGTGGGCTGGGATTTTTCATTGTTCAGGGAAAGACATTCTGTGCATGCTTAGAACCACTGTCCTCTCATCAGCAAATAGACTCTTGTTTGTGCATTTTCTGGACAGAAAACATATCAAACACCAGTGAATTTTCTCTGTATGTACTTCCTTATGTAATGCCAGAATAAGAAATAAAGGATTGGTGCTCTGTGGGAGTCTACCTAAATGCAAATGTTTAATTTTGCAGAAGTTGTGGGGGCAAGGTTTCCATCATTCTCCCACACACCTCACTATGAGAAATGCTTTTAATGTTTTTTTGGGTTCATTCTTTTATTTCTCTCTCTCCTCCATTTCCCTTATACCCGAAGAGACCATCCTGTGCTTGGAACGAGAGGAAATTGCTGTAATTAACTGGATGCCAACAAAGCAATGAACTTGTGGAATACAAAGTATAAGGAACGGGAATAGACTTTAACAGGGCATTCACCGTTCATTTCCATGCTCACAGTATCCTCTTCACTTTCATTCAGTGGTAAAATCTTCCCTGTTCCAGTGTTTCCTATATGAAAAGGTATGCTGAGACTCATAGCTTTTAAAAATTAAAATAGATATCTGTGAGCCAGTCAAAGTAGTTATATAGCAGAAGGTATGAAGTCCTCCATGACTACCCTGCATTTTTTCCCCTCCAGGGATCTAAATTTGAACAGTATGTCATGCAACTTCTTTGTGCTTCACACAGCTGAAATTCTGCAGACAGAAGACTTAATGTTCAGAAAGGTTATAATCTGCTGAAGCACAGTACATCACTTCTTGAAATACAGCAGCCATTGTTCTTCCAGAGTGACACAAGGAGGCTCTCTGCCATGAAATAGTGTCTGTGCTTGGAACAGGTTTGCTTGGAATTACATTTAATGCAACAGTTTCATTTGCCCACTGGAATAAAAGTATTGTTGCCAGTGATTCTTGCAGGCAACGTTTGGTCTGTCAAAGACAGGCATGCCTCTTTAAAAACCTCTGTGCATGTGCTGGGCAGGCCGGAATGGACTGCTGCAGAGTACATAGCAGGACATGCATCCTGTATCAGTGGCAGAAAGGTTTGGCATGTGTACACTAACTTAGTCCACTTCTGTTTTGAGTGCAGAAGAGGGACACGGTATTCATTTTGGATTGTGTGTATTTTCTTTTTCCTCCCATAGCAGAATTTCTGTACTGCTTTAAAATTTTGTCATTTGTTGTACTTAGTAAAGTGCCTTGCTTAGCCCATATACAAACTAAGAATGCATGTGAAGAGCTTTGAGGCTACAGGACTTTGGCAGTAGAGGAATTAAATAGAGACAGTGAATGGAGAAACACGACTGGTGAATCAACCCTTGGTAGCTCTCTTTTATATTTGATTTCTTGTCTTGCCTTAGCCATCCAATTGAAAAATTGTGCCAAAAGATAAAACGATTTGCTGTAGGAACATAATTAATTGTAAGAGCATAATTAATTGTAGGATTCTTGCTTCTGTTTGTGATCCCATGGATAATTAATTTAGTTGTTTAGTAAAGGGACCAAAACCAGGGGAGTTTACACTGCCACAGACTGGGCATCAACAAGCAAAACAGGTAAAGCTACATAATTTGGTTACATTGGTTTCATTTACCTAATCTGTCTTTTGAAACTTTAACTCCTGCATGGACAATGTAAAGACTGCCTTGTAACTCTTAGTTTTCCACTGACAAAGAAACCGGTGTTCCCAGACAAGATGGATGCAGGTTTGAGTTAAGGAAGAACCTGTTGTACCTAAGTAGAAGAGCCAAAATCTTTTCCTTTTACAGTTGCATGTGAGCCTGTGGATTATACCAGGTGATATCCAGCACTATCATCACCTGATGAGACCCAGTTCTTTGTCTGCAGCCTCCATTCCCCTCTGTAACAACATGTGGGATAGGGACTTAAGATCCTGTCTCCACCCCTTTTCCCTCTTCTCTTTCTGCCACCATACTTACTTTTTACATCTATCTTGATGAAGAGAGTGTTTGCTCAAAAATATACCCAGATTGTGGACTGGCACATTTTTTGTCCCTTTTTAATTGGTATCTATCAGAGTGCATCTACAGGAGAACTCTCTAATTGAAAACAAAGGATCCATATCTAGTGAAGATTTTACTTGGTTGAGGTGTGGAACAAAATTTTGCAGTGAAATATTTTGTTTGCATTATATTGCATATATAACAATAGGGTTTACCTGGCTGTGTTGGGCAGTTGTCATTCCATTGCAAAACTATTTGCATATGTAAAGGAATTGCCCTATACCTATGATTCCTAAGAGGATAATTGTTGTTTATTTATATAAGAGTGGCTTCAAGGTGCTCTTCCTTCCTTCCTTCCTTCCTTCCTTCCTTCCTTCCTTCCTTCCTTCCTTCCTTCCTACCTACCTACCTACCTACCTACCTACCTACCTACCTACCTACCTACCTACCTACCAACTACTTCCTTAAACTAATGTGTTCAGATTTGTGAGATGCAGTAACCACATATGAGCTGCCTAAACTTTCGAGACAGTGAAGAATTATTTCTTTATATTCCACATAGTTGTTGTTGTTGTTTTAAATTAAAGGACAAAAGGCGTTATTTTATAACTGTGTTTAATATGTTGTTTAAATCAGGGATAGGCAGAAGGTAGATTTCCAGCTGTTTTGGAATACAGCTCTCACAGCCCTCAACCATTATCTATGCGAAGAGGGACAGCTCAGCTCCAAAGCATCAGGGATCTATTTTCTGCTTACTCTTGGTTTACACTATCCACCAAGAATGTGGAGCAATTCCTTTTCAGTCAGGACAAATTCCTATGTCAGTTAAACGCATGTCACCTTGATATGTCAACTTTCTTATATAGCGACAATGGGGTTAAAGAGGATCGTGTCACCCTCCAGATGTTGTCAGGCTGCAACTATAAACCTCTCACTGTTGTTTGTGTTGGGTTGGCTTGGTGGGAGTTGCAGTACAATGGTATATGGAAAAATCACTCATTTGCCATCGTAATGATCAGGTTGCCTTTCCCAACTTGAGGTCACACATGATGATGGATTGCAAATCTCATTCTCCCTAATCATTGGCCAGGTTCTTTGGGAATTATGAGAACTGCTGTTCAACATCTGTGGGCCAAGGTTGGGAAAGGTGGTCCTCTAGAGAAACAAACTGTAAATGTGTTATGTACAAGCACACAGGAATGCCTGATGCTGAAATAGAACCATCACTTTCACTGGAAGCCTGTTGAATCAGATGAATAACCCATCACTGCATTCATTGGGGGGCAGCAACAGTTCAGAATTTCAAACAAGGCCCTTTTCTGGCTTCCTTGGGAATCTGAACACGGCATTTTTGGACATTACGAGTATGTGATACAACTCTTCCTCAACAGAAGGAGAGAAGTCTTAAATAAAGCTAAAAGACAGTAATGCGTTCTGCATAAACTCATTTGGCTGCAGTGGTTTCTTTACTTATGTCTTCCCTTTCTACATGCAAAGAACAAAGTGATATCCTGCCACTCCAAAAATGTGTCATTCTACATGTTGATTACTTGCAGTCTTTACTAAGTATATTCCAGTTGTATGGCTTCTTGTTGTAGAATTAATGCAAGGGGTAAAAGGAAGATCTGGTGCAGGAGGGTGCATAGGTAATCAGCACAATTGAATTATGATGTCTCTCTCTCTCTTTTGAGGAAATACTCATAGTGTCTTTACCATTTGTTTGTGAGAATTACAAAACGGTTGGATAAGGCTGGCACTAACGGTATGTTTTACCACCCTGTTAGGTATTAACAGTGCCACTCCTTTAAGACTGTGCAAGTAAACCAGTGTTTCTTGAATATATAGGTGTGGAGGCAAATGTATAGAGAGTACTAGAGTTCAGTGGAGAAAAGAAACTTATGTGGGGTAGAGTTAACATATCAGATGTATCAGTAAGAAGGTATGATTAAAGTCCTTGCTTTATTGAAGATTGGAAGGTTAGGTTAATGGATGGCTAGATTATAACAGGGCTATTTGTTCATACTGTTAGGCTGTCACTCAAGGAGGTACATCCCAAAACCAAGATAGATCCCTATAAAACACCTTTAGTGGCTTTTCTCTCTACATTCACTGAGGCATTATGTTTGAATCAGAGTTTGGATGAGCCATTCTTTGATCATGCTGGCCAAGGAAATCCTGTTCCTTAGGGTAGTAAATCACACTTGAGTAGGCCTGTTGAATCAGCAGGGATTTGATGGGTCAACTTCCTCCATAAATTTCATTGATTCAAATAGGCCTGTTCTAATTGTGACTTACTTTAGCACAATGACAACTAGAGTAGGCCCATTGTATTACATGGAAGAATTGACCTACCAAAATCCCCATTGATTCAATGAGCTTACTCTAGCACAACTTACTGCTACACTAAGCAACAGGATTCCAGCAACTATATTCCCCCCCAGCTGTAATCTGAACATATGCATCAGTTATAAATATTTCAGGTTTATTACAATATAGATGTTTATGGGCTATAGTCTGCACCATACTATATGAAAAGGTAAATTACAGTGCATGAAATCTGAAACTTCCTAGAATATTAGAAACCAGAAGAAATCTACAGTACTTGTCTTTAAAAGATACCACACAAGACTTTCTGTTTATTTGGTTGTACATACATGTACTGAAACAGAGGAACACAGCTACTTTTCTAAAAATGTTTTGGGAGAAATGGTCAGCATTAAAAGGATTGTCTTTCCTAAAGATATACATTTGGTAGTGTATCAACCCTTTTATTGGTTCATCTTGTAGAGCAGTGATTCCCAACCTACTTTGAAACTTGACCCCTTTTATAATAGCCAAGTAACTTGTGACCTCCACCATGTTTGCATAAAAGGGCATTTTAAATGGGGTAAAGTAGGGGCTGTTTTCTTCCCCGAAAGACCTGTTTCTCATACAAACATATACATGCTAACTTTAATATCCCACTCTGAAAGGTCAAAGAAGAAATTATTTAACAAGGGATACAACACATATAAGGCAACCTGTGCCCCCCCAGAAAACACTTTGCAGCCCCCCCTTGGGGGTCATGACCCCAGGTTGGGAAACACTGCTCTAGATGAATCTGTTAAAGCTTTTGTATAGTTGATAAGTGAAGAGCCATCTCAATTAATGAAGAGTAATCTTAATCCAGGAATACCCAGTGTGGTGTAGTGGATAGAGTAATGGATTCAGATTCAGGAGACCTGAGTTCAAATCCCTACTTAGACAGAGAAAGTCACTGGAGTGTAGAACTGGTAAAGCTATTCCTTAAATATCTCTCACTTTGAAAGTCCTATTAGGGTTTCTGTAAATCTATTCTGATTTGGCTACATGTAACAACAACAATCTTAATCAAAGGGGCTGTGGATAAAGAGCATATTTTGTTCAGACAGTTTTATTTCTGGTGTAGTAGTTTAATGGGAATGAGAATATTAAAGATAATCTATCTCTTGCAATATGTGAAAGAAAGCTCTTGTTTCTAAAATTGTTAGTATCTCATTTAACTATCTAGTTTTATTAGGTAGGACATTTACATAAATCTTAATTCAGTGTCCATTCAGTTGAAACCCCTAAATTATGAAGTCATTTTTTAAAATATGTATATCATGTCATTACAGTTGGGGTCTAGCTTTTCTGAATCTTTTAACTCCTGTAGCACATACTTCATAGACATACCACTGAGCAATGCCATTTTCTGTGTAGTTTTGTATTGCTATAAAATAGTTTTGATGATGCATTGCATGTGTTTGTGGAGAGTCACTCACTGAAGCATAATAGGTTTAACCGAGGTATGATGACTGTAGCATCATGTGTGAATGAGCCATCACTGGCCAAACAGTATGGAACTTCCATCTTGCTTTAAGCATGTTGCTCATTAGTGGTGCTGATTGGTGTATTCAGCTCCAGGTAATTAAGCATTCTGAGTAATCGAAGAGTACTCAGGCAAGTATGCACTGATATTATGGGGGTAAATGTAACAGATTTAAGACTGTGTTTCATGAAGTTATTGTTACATAAGAGTCTCTGCCTACGTGTTTGACTCCTTTTGAAACACTATAGGGAAATTTGTAACAAGCATAATTTGGCCAGTTGTAATGGTCATCTACATTTATGTAAAGTCAACACTTGCACAAGCATAAGAACCTGTTTGCTGTGCTAGTGAGATGTCCTGTTCTGCTGGCACCAAGTAGGATTCTTACCATAGAATCGGAAGAAAGGAGAAAGACAGGGTCCTTTAAGTTTTGCATCAACTGCTAAAACCTGGACAGCAGGCAAACAAATGACCCTTTTCACAACTGATAAGTAGAATATTCTCTCTCCTCACCTCCTGTGATGAACATATAGTATTTCTCTTTAAATTACAGACATTATTTCTATTTGTAATATATAGCCATTATTTCTACATTTGCATTCATGTTCAGAAATGTGCATATACCCTTTTTTTATATACCATGTTCTCTTTTTATTTTTGCTTTTTTTGATGTGTAAATGGCCATTCTGTTTGCCAAGACTCATCAGGCAAACGTAATATGGAAACGTGTTTTATTTTACCATCTTAATTTTTTATTATCTGCTAAGATGTATGTGTATGCCTGAAAATGTTAAATATGTATTTAACCAAGACTAAGAATGAAATGCAGGTGGACTTTCTGCAGACTTAAGTATTTGAATGCTCTTATCTGACCCCTTAAAACTGAAAGAGTGCTATGGGTGGGTAGATTTAACTATGGCTATTGTGTCTGCAGCTGGTTTCATTTTCACCTCCACAATGTCTTTTCCTAACATGTAGAAATTTTTCTTTCTTGTTATTTCTGTGAAGATTCTCAGTCATCCAGGTGCGAGGTTATCTGGAAGTTGAATCATGGCAACTGGACTTCTTCCTTATTAAGTAAATTTCTTGTTATTGTTATATGCTTTCAAGTCACTTCCAACTCTTGTTGACCCTACAAATGAATTATCTCCAAAACGTCCTGTCCTCAACAGCTCTGCTCAGCTCTTGCAAACTCAAGGTTGTGGCTTCGTTCATGCAGTCACTCCATCTCAAGTTTAGTCTTTTCCTGGTACCTTTAACTTTTCCTAGCACCTCGTCTTTTCTGCCCCCCTCCCCAATTTTTCTTAAAATAGGACATTGCCTTCTTAGAGCAGTACAGCCTGCATAATGGGTTTAACAAATAGAATGGCTTGAACAACTGTAGTGGCCATACATGTTCAGAAAAGCAAGCAACTGTTCTTCCTTATGTGTATTTCCTGAAAGTTGTTAAGACTAAGGTAAGGTTTCTTTCATTAAAATGGATTAATTGCCAGTTTAATTAACATGAGCTTCAGATTTTGAAACAATTGGCACAGGATAGTTCAAGTTCTTTTAAATGGCACATTTTATTAGTATTATTGTTCAGCTTTGGATTTCCAGGCTGAGTTCATGCATATATTGATAAATTGTTTTTCTCAGTAAAAGAATTGTGTATAACATTGATGGAGGTGGGAGGAAGTGGTGCAGCGCAACCACATTAATTGAATTTTTAAGGTGCTTTAAATTATTTATTGAGGGTTGTGACCTCTTTTGTTGTTGTCAGTTTGTATTATTACTATTGATCATGATTTGTAAAGAGTTTGTAGATTAAAACTTCTGCCTATCAATTAAAAATGGGGTTTCACCTTCTGCAATTATATACCTATAATGCCCACAGTCTTCTAGCTGCTCCGTTAATTTGTTGAAATGCATTTTGTGCTTGTATTCTGAAAGATCACAAGTATGAATCAAGGAAGAAGCCAAAATAATTAAGTCTGTCTTGAGAGAGATCCGGCCAAGAGTTCTCTTGTTGAAGTCTTCTTCTCCATCTTCACTTGTCATTCTCGTTGTTGGTGTTTCCTTTTTTATGCAAATGTTTTGTTCCTGTTTAGCACAGATTAACGTTTGCAAACTATTGATTAAAAATAACACATTTTTCCCTGCACTTTGCCTTAAATACAGGCTGGGGAAGATTTTTTTATTTCCCCTTTCCCCTCTTTTTTTTTTTAAACAACGAAAAAGCATGAGGGGTATAACAGTGGTAGGGTGTTCTGGTTGCTGTCATGGCAGAATTTCCTCTGGCAACAATGCTCTGTCATCAGAATACAAAAGGTATTTTTATGTATAATCAAACAGTTGCTTTAGGGAAACCTAGCCTCAGCACAACCCATCCTACACTTCCTAAAAAGCCCTAAAACATGTGTCATTTGCATTTACCTATTATCAGAATTGCTAGTGCGTCGTGTGTCATCAACACTTTAAATGTTATCTATGTTAATAACAGCATTGTCACCTTGAAAATGCTACTCTTGACACTTTGAGACTGTTGAATTACTTGTGCTATAACTTTGTAATTGTGAATTACATTGTTACCCAAAAGTAACTAGCTACAGGTAAATATATTGCTTGTAACTAATTATTCCCAAAGTACATTTCTGCCCATTTTTTCACCCAACAACACAGATGTATGGAAATCATTGGATTGATTATTTTGACACTGATTTTGTCTGGTAGCAACTTTTCAATGTCTAAAATAGAAGGAGCTGTCTCTTATTGCTTATTGCCTAATGTTGAGACATTCTATATGTACAGCAAAATTTGTGTTGTGTGCAATTCTCTTCTCAACCCAAGTTACAATCAAAAGGCACACCTAGTTTCTCCATTATCTGTGTATGTTTAGCAGTGTTTGGCAGGTGTGGAGTATAATGCTGTCATATCTTTAAATTAGAACTATCTACCATGAAACCATTGTTCCGTTGTTTGAAATGGAAGGCTGTGGTCGCATGCTGTAATACAGCATATTCTGTTCCATTTGTTAAGAATGAATAAAGCAAGATACAGCTTGTGCTTTCAGTTTTATGTAGTGCTTGGTTTCATTAGGCAATTGTGTTTTGGTTGTATCTAAAGCACCTCTGTGAGTTCTCTCTCCTGATCTCATTACTCATCTTTATTCTCTGCCCACGTACACTGTCAGAAATATTTTCCTCTTTTACACAGGTAGAGATTTTATTCAGCATTGTACATCTTTCAAGGCCATCCATTTGCTTTTTACCATTCAGTTGCTACACCAAAAACATAACTCTTAATTGCATGCCACTAGTCTGAGAACCAGCATTAAGTGTTTTCTGAGGACTTTGGGCAGACATAACGCTTAGAGAACCAGGGTTTTGCCTTGTGGAATGTAGGAAGGAAGCTCATTTGTTCCAGTTTAGAGTATTCTAACCAAAGGCTCCAAACATGGAGCTAGATCTTTTAAAGCTGTTTGTTCATTTAATTTATGTCTGCTTTTCTCCTAAGACTGCATGCATTTTACAAGAATTTTTAAAAGGTGTAACTAAAATATATATATATGAAAAAGTGTATATTAAGACAGAATTAAACTAAAAGCAATTGCAAAGTATAGCAATACATAAAGCTAGTACTCATGGCCTCTCTGAGTTAACATGCCTGATAAAAGCAGCATGCAGCCTTAAAATAGGCACTTAATATAATTTTTACTTGTCAAAACTTTTCCAGAGGGAACATTTCTACCACTATTTGTTCTCTGCTCTGTACTAACCATGCTGGAATTTTTCTCAATAGCTAAATGATGTTCTTCCTCCTTTGTTTTGTACCACTTTTTGTCTTGACTTTCTAGAATGATCTTATAATCTTAGAACTGCATTGCTGGAAGGGACCCTATGGATAATTGAGTCCATTCCCTGTCAAGGAGGCCCAGTGGGGAATTGAACTCCCACCTCTAGCTCCTCAGCCAGATACCCAAACCACTGAGCTATCCATGTTGGAGTCTTGGTTTTATTTTTGTTCCACTTTTTCCTGGAGAATGAAGTTTAGTGCTATGGTACTTCACAGAAGTACCATAGTACAAGGCTAATGGATAATGATTACAAGGAATCAGCAGCTAGCACTGTGCAGGGAAGAACTGAACTAAACACATGAACATTTACTGGATGCTAGCAAGTGCAAGGACAATGAAACACACGTAGAAACAAAATAAGGAGTTTAGCACTAGACTGCCAGCTAGCTGTCGGGCCATGAGTCTCAAAATGTCCCATGAACATCTGAGTAATTGGCACAAAAGAAATGAAGCACAGAGATATAAATATCCTGTCTGAAAGAGCTCTCCATATTGCAGAAGCAAATATGTTTGTCATCTGTATAAAAACGAGACCTCAGATTATCTGATCCCACAGTGCAGTTAAACTGCCTTAAATATCTGTTTTTAGAACTTAATGCAGCTGAGCGTGTATCTAGCTGATAGTAATACTGGCTGGAAACGGAGGAATGCAGAAGTTCTCGTGTAGCGTAGTGGTCAGGAAACTTAGCTCTTATCTTACCTGCTGTTAACTCAGCAGGTGTTCCTAGACAAGCCTCTTTCTCTTAACCTCCCTGCCCCGTCTGCAATATGGGTAGTATTATTACAGTGACCTACACGTTACAGGATTGAACATTGAACCCATCGTACTGCTAGTCAAATTTAAGTTGTAAAGTCAAATGTAGTCTCCTTCCGGCCTTTGGCAGTGAAGACGTAGACTAGGTAAAAAATTCTGGTTCTTTGGGAGGAATGTACTTGGGTCAGTTAATTTCATTTTGGGTATAGGTGCAGATTACCAGCAGTCCACATAACCTTTAATCGCCTGCTGACTGCATTGGGTCAGGAAGCCTCTAACTGCTGAGGAGAGCTAGTGATGAAAGGGCTAATAGCTTGGAAGCCCTATATCCTCCATGGCTATTTCTGCAAAAGCTCTGGAAGCCAATGTATACTGTAAAAAAGAGAGAAATATACTGTAAAAAGAGAGATTTCCAAGATAAGAGCCTGGCATCTGTTTTCTAGTATGATTTGTCTTCCAAGAGCTTCTGGAGGAAAGTGGCAATGAAATCTGTCTTCTCTTATCCTTTATTTTTGTCTTTTGTTCTTTAGTGTGGTATAATAGCCCATTTGATCCAAAGTTAATCCTGAAATGATATCCTATTGAAGAAGTAGAATTAGTGGCATAGGGACTGGTTTACTTGTTTTTTGGGGGGTGTTTATGTGAGAGAGTCAGTGTAAGGATCTGCAAAATATATTGCAATCTGTGTAGAAAACACGTTGCAAGAAGAAAACAAGAAGAAAACTACAAGTTTGAGAAGAGCTGCTATAAATTGGAATTAACTTAGCAGTTTTCCGCTCAGTTGGGCAGTTTTCAGATGGTGAGACATCTCATAACAGCTGTATTAGAAGAACTTGGTACATAATATGATAGAAATCAACTTAAACCCAGCCCTGCTAAGGACTCAATATGTGCCTTTTATTTAAGAAATAGGCAGGCATCTCAGAGACTTCAGGTTATCTCGAAGGGCATCCAATTAGATCATTGTTTTGCCCCCAGATACCTAGGTGAAACATTGAATCGTAGACTGACCTGAGAGAAACACTGCAAAATACAAAGCAAAAGGACAATACAAGGAATAATATTCTTCAAGAGTTGTCAGGACCTATATGGGTCATACAACCATAACCACTTGCTTTTGCAATTTTGTAAATTTTGTCTTATTTTTATATTATATTTGTGTGTGTGTGTGTTAAATTGTTTCATCCTTTTGGTGAATATATTTAAAGGGTGGTATTGAAATATTTATAATAGATGATTAATCAAACTTTATAAGGAAGATGAGAAACCATGAATCCAGATTATCCATATTGCCCAATTTTGAATATCTGCTTGCATGGGGGGAGGGGGAATGAGCCAATTCTGGCTTCCTTAGGGTAGCAAATTACCTCTCATTGTTTTAGGCTGATATGTCAGCAGTAGTCCATCTAAGACAAAGACAGACAGTGCTTGGTGAAATTGTAATGCTTGCTCAAAATCTATCTCAAAATAATTAGATACAATAGTACATTGATTTCACTCTGCTCTTAAAGAGTGTTTGGAAACTTCCATGGGCTTTAGATATGACGGATACAATGCTAACTAAAGCATCTGTCCAAATGGATTTCACCTATAATAAAACATCTCTGTGATTTATCAGTACATTTCCAGGCACTACATTTGGCTTTTTAAAAAGCCTTGAGACTATGTTGATTGAGCAACCACTAATTTCGACAGTTTTTTGGAAGTCCTTTTGGGATGCCCAGAGTCTTAAATGTTAGTCAGATGATGATCAGGGAGAGCAACTCTCTAGCGATGGCAAACTTTGTACTAACATTGATGGTTAGGCATCAAATTAAGATTTCTTTTTTTTAAAAAAACAGCTTTTGTTTGAATTGTATGTATGAAACACATATACCAAAAATAAATTCCATATATCCTTAAAATCATTACAATTCAATATTCCTTTTCTAACCTTATGTAATTTCATAAGTTATTTGGAAAAATAATAACCAATTTAAAATGGAAGAATGGTATAAAGAAATGTGGAACATGGCAATTAATGATAAATTAACTAGTGTTATATGGTTATTTTGAATTGCTTATTATGCAAGCTTTTTGGATACAGTAGTACCTTGATTTACGAACGCCTCGGTTAACATCATTTTCGGAGTATGAACGGAAATCTGTTGAAAACAATGCCTTGGTTTACGTTTTTTTCTCGTTTTTTTCAGTTTGCGAAGAAAGTTTCCCCAGGATGCATTGCCATAGCACCGCCCCCGTTCCTATGGCAATCTGCGTTCCAGTTTATGAAATTTTCGCTTTACGTAATGTCCCGTATAACGCATTAATTTCGTAAACCGAGGTACTACTGTAGTTTGTTTTAAAGGATAAAGCACCATATAAATGTTTTCCTTAAACAGTGAGAATTAGCTTGCCTGCATAGTATGTTCCTTGAACTAGTCCCAGAGGTTTCTGAAATGCAGAGAGGTCTTCTGTCAGAGGAGTTGTTGTAGGAGGTTCTTCATGAATCATTACAGGAAATATAGGATTCAGGAATTTGAACTTTTAAAAGCAGTGCTAGGGTAACTTTGTTCTGGCTTGTAAAAACTGGCCTTAAGAAATGCAAGAAAAAGGAATGTGGTTTTGTGTCTACCATGCTCGGCTGAAATGGATCTACTTTCGTTGCTTGTTCAGGGGATATTAACAGGATGAATTTGGAAAGAGATTCAGAAACCACTTTTGATGAGGATTCCTCCCAACCTAATGATGAAGAGGTGCCGTATAGTGATGATGAGACAGAGGATGAATTGGACATCGAGCCGTCTGTTGAGCCAGAGCAAAACCGCATCAACAGAGAGGTGGAAGCAAAGCAGGAGACACTTCGAAAAGGTAAGGGTGAAAGAAGTGGTTATAGATGGGAAGTCATTACTCTGAATGTTAAATTATTAACTACCCGTGCAAAAACTAAACAAACGACTGATCCACCAGAAGTTTTTGTAACAGAGAAAACACTAAACATGTTGAGGCAAGATGGTTTAAGTTGGTCTAAGAAATGTTTCTTTCACAATCCACTGAATAACAGACAGAAAATACATTTTGCTGGGTGTGCTATTGTGTATGAATTTTCAGCCTGGTAAAAAGCAACACTGTAAGGGGTTTTGATTTCACTGGTGACCAGTGGAAGCTATGACAGTTTGGAACATATCTGATACCTCTTCGTTGGCTTAGGCTCTCTACTTTTTCTAGAAAAATAAACTAGAACCTGCAATGCATTTCCATTACCGTGGGGAATAAAATACTGGTAACTACCTTGATCAACTCACTGCTGAACAACAAACTAAACAGAGCTATCATCTGCACTTTTGAAATTTGTCCTCAGAGGTGCTGAGAATTCTCAGATCTTCAATTCTTCATTGCCTGTTTTGATAAGAAGGAAATTCTCCTCAAAAGAAAATCAACTGAGAATTTGGGAAGGAAGACTTTTATGCAGCATATATGTACAAGCAAGTTCAGAGTGCCTATTGATGCAAATAATGAATGCATCAATAAAAGCCTGGCACTCTCCAAAGGCAATTGTGTTCCAGGGTGTTATCCAGAAACCAGTAGTTTCCACACATCAGACAAAAACAAAACAAAAATAAAAAAATAAAGAAGACAAAAATGTTGTGGCACCTTGAAAATTAATTGCTATATTTTAGTGTGAGTTTTTGTAGACAAGTCCACTTCTGCAGACATAAGAGGGGGTCCCACACAGTTACTGATTTATACTGGGTTGACTTCAATTGTCTCTAACTAGAGCAGACCCATTGAATCAGTGGTCCGAATCCTATGAGTGTGTTTATGCAACTAAATATGGCTAATTGATGAAGTTCGGGGGTGCATTTCAGTTACGCGATTGGGTACATGTTTAGGACAGTGTCAATTAATTGCAATTAGCGATGGCATGTTGTGCAAACCGTACATCAGTGGAATTCTTGCCAGTGTTGACTAACTAGAGTCACATTGATTTAGATAGCTGACATAACTATGGGCTGCATCATGTGTACTTAGTGTGAATTCTTTCCCTTTGTACAGTATGATTTACAGTCCTATAGCTAACTTGTTCAACCACTTTTTTGACATTTCTTTGTTAAGATTTTTTTGCTGAGTGACATTCATGGAAGCAAAGGTGAACATTATTTAGATATTATTGAACTAATGCAACTTTAGGGAAGGTATGTGAAATTCCCTCATTTTCACCATATTTGACCAAAGAATAAATGTAAAAATAAGTATCACCATTTGCTTAGATATTAATCTTGTTGTGCTTTAGGGTCCTTTTCTTGTTCGTCTTTAAAACCTGCAAATGTATGCCTTAACTGCTGAAAAAATACACAAGTAATTCACAGGCAAACTGTTGTTTGTGTGCATGCAAGAAGAAACAATCTTCAGGTGCTTGAATATTGCATTCATTGTATCACTGTGTTGTGTTTTCAGATTGCAGTTGGCAGGTTAAGGCAAATGACAGAGCCTTCTACGAGCAGCCCCAATTTAAGGAAAAAAGATATTTGTGCCTTACAAAAAGTAAATATGCAGTAAGTGAACTTCTTCACATGCCACAAGATAATAATGTACATTAAAAAAAATGTAACACTGCTTTAATACGCTTGTTACCCAACAAAAGATAGCTTAACTTGTTTGAGTTTCAGTGCATTGATTGATTAATTGGCACATTACATATGATATACAAATGCTACAACAGGCGTAATCTAATTGAGAAAGGAAGATTCTTCTGAAAAAGTCGTGCCATGTGTATTCATTCATTCATTACTTTATTTTTATATGAAGAATTAAATAATAAACAAACAAATAAAGGATGATAAGGAAAGATAATCATTAAAAACTGCAACTAAAATCAATAATAATAATGTTGATGATGATGTGTTATGGTGTCAAGTCGATTCTGACTTATGGTTACCTTTTCCAGGGTTTTCGAGATAGAGAATACTCAGAAATGTTTTACCATTCCTTTCTTCTTCTTCTTGGGTTGCCCTGGGATTATGCAGCTTGCCCATAGCTTCACAAGCTGGCTCTTCTTTCAGGAAGCACACTGGGGAATCAAACTCCCAAACTCTGGCTCTGCAGCCAGGTATTTAAAGCAGTTAGCTATCCAGCCAAGCAGGCAGCTAAAAACCTGAAAAAGTTAAAGGATAAAAGGTGATCATCCATCATCATTTGGCTACAGGCAACAAAAGAAGCCAAACAGAAATCTTTGCTTTCTAACAAAAGGCCATCAGACAGTGAGTTAGGGCATGACTACATAGCAGGGAAAATATGCTTGGAAAATATGTAGTTTTTCAGAGCAGGCCCCTGCTGGTTTCCATTGGTGAAATTGCTGTAGTTGCTCAGAAAACTACCAGTTCCCGCCCCTCTAACCACTAGCACCTTTGATCTGACAAGGTGCTAATAGGTAATTTCCATCTCCTATCTGTCTGTCTATCTATCTATCTATCTATCTATCTATCTATCTATCTATCTATCTATCTATCTATCTATCTATCTATAGTGGCTTAGTGCTAATTCCTTTCAGTGTTGTTTTTTTTTTAAAGTGTTTGGAGACGACAGCTGTTTGTCCTGGGAGTGCCTCTTCATATCAGATCAGGAGATTGCAAAGGGCAGAAAGCAGAGAAAAGTAATGCCAGCATGGAGCAAAATTTAAACCACCCCATGCCGGCTGAACGGGGGGGGGGGGGGGAGAGAGACAATTCCCCATTAAAAAGAGACAAAATGCCACTAGGCTTCCCCACACTTATCTTTGTGTAGTTGCTGGTTTTTAACTTGATTTTGTCTGTGCCAGATCTGGGGCAAAACTGCAGAGTAAATGGATGGTTCCTGGGAAAGAAATTCTGGGTGCAGTTATTGTGAAAACACTCTCTGTCAAATATCATTCCAGTATTGACAGGGCATGGAATAATATTTTTTGCAAACATTTTAATACCTAGGGCTTTCTCTTTATCAGAATTCTGACTGTAGAACTCACTCCCAAGAGAAACCAGGTTGGCGCCATCTCTGTTGACCTTTGGACTGAGAGCTGAACCATATTGTTCTCCAGAGCCTTGGCTTTTAGGACTAGCTTTTAAATAATGTTTTGGATTTTTCTTCTAAAAAATGCCGTTAATATGTTATTTAAAATAATGTTTTTAATTTGTTTTTAATCATTTAAATCTATTGTAGATTACTGTAGGCAGAAAGGCTATATGCAAATGCTTAAAATAAAGAAAAAAATAAATAATAGGCTTATGTCCTTCAAATAACTTTGTCCTAGTATATGGTAAATTCAGAAAGTTTGTTATGTGATTAATTGGCTGTGCCTAGTTAGATGCTCAAAAAAAATGTTGTAATGTCACTTACTGATCAACGAAGGTTGGAAAAATCATCGGCTTGATTATGATAAGTCCCACTGAACACATTGGGACATGTCTGAGTAAGTGTGCATAGGGCTGGGCTGTTGACTTGGTAATTCTACTGATTGTGGACACATGCATTTGAAGCTTTGCCTTGTAGAGCAAAACTCTGTAATCTTTTGACTCCTGGAACAGCACAACTGGTTTGTAGTTTTGAGACTGGCCCATGGGGGTGAGGCGGGGAGATGAAGACTGTTGGGACAGCAGGAGAAACCAAAACATTTGGGCTTTTGAAAGCATTATTTTAACTATTGGTAAAACCCTCCCCCGCCCCCAAATATTACAAGAAATGTTTACAAAAGCCAGGAGTTTTATGAGGTGGGGTGGGGAGGTGTTCACTCGCTCATAGCCAGTTTTGAAGCACTTGACCTTAGGGGGCCTGTGAAATATTCTTTACTTTGTTTCCATGGTTTACTTCTGTCTTTTAAAAATACAATGGGACTGAAGCTTCTATGATGTGAAGTAGCCCAAAACATTAAAATCTTTAAATCTGTTTTGTATGACATGTTCAAGGCATCGACCCATGGAAAACTGGTTTGCATAAGGCACTTGCTTAACCGAAGCAGTTTGAAGGATGACTTCACTAAATGAAATGTTTTACATAAAAGGCAAATAGGATTCATATATATTAATACTTTGTCTGGAATGACTTTTTTTATATATCTTCAACAGGGGAATGCAATTAGAACTTACAAATATAATCCCATCACCTTCTTGCCATTGAATTTATTGGAACAATTTAAAAGGGCGGCCAACTTTTATTTCCTGATTCTACTTATTTTACAGGTAAAACATGACTTTAGAATTTATTACGGCGTTTGTTTCTTTTGTTTCCCATTTAAAGGTTAACAGACTTTTAATAGAAATAAAAAGGGAGAATTTTGTGGCCAGGACAAAATACAAATGCAAGAATAGGCGATAGGTGATACCTTTATAGGCCACTAATAAAAAATAAAACATCATACAATACGCAAGCTTTTGTAGGTAAATCTCACTTCTTCAAAGCAAATACCAAAAGTCCATAGGTTCATGAAATAACCTTCAATAGGTAAAGGTAAAGGTTCCCCTTGACATTTAGTCCAGTCGTGTCCAACTTTAGGGGGCGGTGCTCATCCCCGTTTCCAAGCCATAGAGCCAGCGTTTGTCCGTAGACAGTTTCCGTGGTCACGTGGCCAGCACAACTAGACACGAAACGCCGTTACCTTCCCACCGTGGTGGTACCTATTTATCTACTCACATTTTTACATGCTTTGGAACTGCTAGGTTGGCAGGAGCTGGGACAAGCAACGGGAGCTCATTCCATCGTGTGGATTCGATCTTACGACTGCTGGTCTTCCGACTTTGCAGCCCAGAGGCTTCTGCGGTTTAACCCGCAGCGCCACCACCTTCAATAGGTGGCAGTAAAGAGCAGCTTGCTGAATCAGGATTTGCCAGTGATGGCAAACTTATAAACAGCCTGTTTTCTTGGTGGTTCTTGGAACTGTTATTGGGTTTTGGGCTGCTGATCTTGGTCCATATGCTTTGTCACTGCAATCATATCCTGATATGGTTGACACTGGACTTAGAATAGACTCATTTCCCAGATTCACCACTGATGAAAGAGTGGTTATATGCGCAACTGAAACCAGAGTTTGAAAAAGTTACTTTTCTAGTAAAGTAGTGCAGAAAGTAACTTTTACAAGGTCTGGTATGAATCAGACCTGGACAGGTATGCATAATGGCCCTTCAACATGAGTCAGTCCCATTTGCCTTGCCCAGGATGCTGAGGTATCTCTGTGGGAGATGAGCAGAGATGATAGATTTCTTGGTGTGTTTGTGTGTTGCCTTCTTTAAAAAAAACACCACACATGGGAAAACATGTTAAATTATGTTTATTTGTTTATTTATGTTTATTTATTTATTTATGTATTTGAATTATGTATATATGTTTATTTAAATCAGTAAAAAGTATTTATGTATTTATTTATTCAATTTATAAGCAATTTACACAAGGTTAAGCTCACAAATCCACAATACACCAGAATAACAAAAAATATGGTTCAAAACAATACAGCAGTGCAACTGAACCATAGATATAAATAGCCCTGAAAAATAATAATCTAAAATTGATTAAAACATGTAAAAAATATTATTGATAGTATTCAGGAGATCCAGTTGTTAAAGGCAGCTTTAAATAATTCTGTCTTTTAACATCTTTCTAAATGCAAGGAGGGAAGGGGCTTGGCATATCAAAAAGGCATGGGTCCTCAAATCAACTTTTTTCGAACTTATGGCAACTCCTGCAGAGTTTCCTAGATATAAAGTACTCAGAAATAGTTTATCAGTCGCTCTTTCTGGTGACACTTTGGAACTGTGCAACTTGCCCAGGTGGCAAGACATGTAACCCAATCAGTGAGATACATTCCAGGTGATCTCCCAAAGATCAAATTACCCCTCTCTTGGGATGCCCAGTGGAGATTTGAACTCCTGGCCTTTGGCTCCACAGACAGGCATACCAGCCCACTGAACTAACAGGTCCACTTAAGCTGTAATAATAATTTTGTGCCATCAAATTGATTCCAGCTTATGGGGATCCTTCCCTGGATTTTCTAATTATAAGGTACACAGGGGTAATTGCAAGTCTCTCCATCCAGTTGCACCCTGGGACTGTGCAGCTTGCCACAGTCTGGCTCTTCTCCCAGGAGGCACTGTGGGAAATCAGAAGCCCATCCCATCACTCCATTGCGAGGTGCTCCAAACCACCGAGCTATCCAGGCAACTTTCACCTAAACTGTACCAGCTTCACAAGGGCCTATACATGTGTGTGAACCACTTCAGATGTCAGTGTGGTGGAAAGGCAGGGGTACATATTTCTTACATAAATGAATAAAATGTCTGTGTGTTTCTTTGCAGTCAATTCCTCAGATAACGACCCTATCGTGGTACACAACCCTGATCCCTTTACTCATAGTTCTGGGCATCACTGCAATTAAAGACCTAGTGGATGATGTTGTAAGAATTGCTTTTTCTTCTTTACATTTCAGGTTTTTTAAATATATATATATATATATTCAACCTTATATCAGGGTGGCTATAAGAGGCTCAAAAAGAATCTTTCCAAGTCAAACCAGAAAATGTTTTCCCTCAAGTATAAACAAAGAGGAAGGACAAAAGTAAACAGAAGTTAGACTAATTGCTGTCCTACAATGAAGGAGAAGGGGGAAGTATGGCTCCTCAAAAAGGAATCAGTAACACTCTTTACAGTTAGCCTGGCCACTCATTGCAAGAAGTGGGCATTTCCCTGGCATGTGCAGGACAGTTCTCTGGTTTCTAAATTGCCCAATAGTGTCTTAAGGCTGATCTTGTTTGGTCCCTCAAATGAACATAGGATTCGTAGCAAAATGGATTTATAGGGGGAAACTGCAAGACTATTATTGTTGTTGTTGTTGTTGTTGTTGTTAGTGGTGGTGGTAGTAGTAGTAGTAGTATGATCACCACAAACAACAACAACAATTGTTGTTATTATAATAAATAATAACTTATAATAGCAACGTCTTGCTTCTCAGCATTGCTGGTGCAGGAGGCAGACTCAAGGTTCAAACCTGAGAATTAAGAGTCAGGTCCTAAATATTGACTTTTATGGGTGAGGTGATTTGTTTACAAAATCACTGGTTTTTGAATTTCAGGAAGCAAATTAGCATCTGTTGGTTAACTGTTTTAAAGTAGTAGCCAAAGATTTTGAAACAACTCCAGTTACTAAAATTTGTGTGAGAAGAGGAGGACTAATCTTGCTTTATCATTATCATTTATCATAGTCATGATAGTTGTTAATAGTAACTAAAGGATATAAAGCCTTCTTAAAACATTCTCCTTCATCTCTCCCTTTTTAGACTCGGCATCGGATGGACAATGAAATTAACAACCGAACATGTGACGTTATCAAGGAGGGGAGGTACTGCAGCTGAGCTGTAGATGTTTAGTAGCAGAGATGGCTAATTTCTGTCTTAATGCGGTGATTTGTTTTCCAGACAGAGGTGGTGGACCTGGAAGTATATTCTGTGTGGATTGGAGTGAAAGTCACTAGACTGTTTTCCTCCTGAGTAGTTGAATTCAGCATGGAGCATATCTACTGCTCCTAGCATGCAATATTCATGAGTCTTCCCTAATCTGGAGACCCTCCACCAATGTGTTAGACTACAGCTCTCCTCATCCTCAGCCACCCTCCTCCCCAGGCCAGAATCCTGTTGAAGACTAATTGCTCATACACAATGGATGTATTGTGAGCAGTTCAAATTTCCCCCCTCACTTGGACAAAGGGTACCTGGGATCTCCTTGCACAAGTGCAAAAAAGGAGTGGCACTCCTTCCACAAGTACAAGACTCCATGTTGTTGTGCCAGGGGGCACATTATGCTCCACCGGCATCCAACAGAATCCCAGCTTCTATCAGTGGGATTAACACGTGGATTGCTTCTGCTTCTTACAACTTGAAATTGGTTTTTTTTTCCCCCATTGAGCAAATCTGTGGCCAAATTTCATGCCACTGTCCAGAGACGAAAGTTAATTTAGTAGGGAAATAAAGTTGCTAGTTAGCCATTCTATGACAAGGAACATTTGCAGTACCCTTCACACCTGGAGTGGGGAACTCTGTAGGTCCCAGAAAGATCTGGGAGAGCTTTTGTTCTTTACCTAGCCCCAATGCAAGCATCCCAGTATCATTTCAGTTGGTGATAAGAGGCTTCTGCACTTCCTGAGATATATTTATAGTGGCAACATAAGATTTTCAATAAGTATTATAGCTGTTGCTTGACATTTGTAGTGCAAGTACAAAAAAGTCTTTACACAACAATTTACATGATGGATTTAATAACTGAGTTAGTAGATTGTATTAATTACTATTTGCACAGATGTAAATGGCATATTTTCATTGATACCGTTCAACAGTTTTTATGAATGCTAGCCAGTTCACCCTTCTGAAACACATATTTTGATACTTTTACTTTAGGTTCAAAGATACAAAGTGGAAAGACGTTAATGTTGGTGAAGTTATTCGTCTGAAGAAAAATGCCTTTGTTCCTGTAAGTGAAATGCTATGTTTCTTTTTAAAAATTTTACTAGAATATTGCCATCACTTCTGTATGCATTTAATCCCCTTTATTCTTTTTTAAATCAGGCTGATATTCTGCTGTTGTCCAGCTCAGAACCTAACAGCCTTTGTCATGTAGAAACAGCTGAATTAGATGGGTAAGTTTCATTCTGTCTACATTCACTTCCTAATAAGCTAGAAACATGTCAAATCATGCTAAGTTCCCTATTGGAGAATTATTTATTTGTATTACATGCACTTTAAAAAGCATCCACAAAATCAATAGTAGTAGATATATAGATGTAAGAGAGAGAGAGAGAGGCCAATTTACCCTCGTGGGGGAGAGCATTCTATAGCCTGGGATCAAACACTGAAAAGGCCCTCTCTCATGTCCTCGCCAAGTGGGCATTGGATGCCATCTTTAAAAAGTTACTCTTTTGGCCTACAGCTTCCTGAATCCATAAGGGTTTGTCTGTAGAACTAACTTTTCTAAACTTGGTTGCTGTGTTTTTTGTTTGCTGCTGCTTAGGGCATGCATGGGGAAGAGTGCAGTGCTAAGATAACTGGTTTTTAAGCAGAAGAGTTGTTCGTGTCTTCTGACTTCCTTGTGTATAATGAACAGATCTCAGGGCATTCTAAGACTTAACAAAGCCAACGGGCTTCCTTAAGAACATTAAGGGTTTGTCTGTTTTGTGTCCATTGGACTAATGTTAAATGTTGAAGTCAAGCAAATAGAAAACGATGCACTTAGTAAATATACAAATACTGCTGTTAGTGAGGAATACACTTGCTGCCAAAGCTGCTGCTCATATTTTTTCTACTTTAGAAGACAAAATTATTTGTTACTTTTGTTTGTCTGATTTATTGTTACTCTCAGGGCTGCATTAATAGCCAGTATATTCCCCCTTCGTCTGCCCCATAATTATTTGGATGGCTATCTGTCAGTATGAGAAAAATAAGTGTAAATGAGAAGGTGACACAGAAATAGTCATAAATTCATCTTCAATCATGATTGTGTATTTTTATCCAGCTGGGACCAAAGAAGTGGAAAATTACTGCTTTCAATGTGTGCTCTGTTTAGTATCACCTATATGTACCGTGTTTCTTAAGAAAGCTTACCCCAGATTATGATGAATTTTTATCTTACATCACGGAGACATATGGACATGCTACAGTGTTATCTCATTTCTTCATATTTTCACACCTCAGCCCTTGCCACAGAGAACAATGTGTGATGAAATACATCCCATTGCTCTTAACTTGCTGAGACTTCAGAGATGTTATAGATGATGATGATGACCTTTTTCTTTAAAATCCAGAGAGGTTTTCATTCTTTTTTGTTTTCTGCTTTGGTTTACTCTTACTGCATTAGGATGGCATAGAATAGTTAGTAGAGAACAGATGTACCATGTTTCCCCGAAAATAAGACAGGGTCTTATATTAATTTTTGCTCCAAAAAACGCAGTAGGGCTTATTTTCAGGGGATGTTTTATTTTTTTCATGTACATTTATTCAAACACAGTCATTATGTCTTCTTCTGGTTGCTGCACAGTGGTGGAGGGCAGGGTTTCACTTAACGGGGCTTATTTTTGGGGTAGGGCTTATTGTATTACGAGCATCCTGAAAAATCCTACTAGGGCTTATTTTCAGGTTAGGTCTTATTTTCAGGAAAACAGGGTAGGAAAAGTGCCTGTCAGCAAAAGCAGAAGTTTCTATTGAGAATTGTTTCCAAAGAACTGCTATAATCCTTTGTTCCCGTTAAACCAAAAGACATTGCAGTCTGTGCTTTTTATCCTTGTTCTAGTGAAACCAACTTGAAGTTCAAAATGTCACTGGAGGTAACAGACAGATTTCTTCAAGAAGAAAGTTCATTGGCTGCATTTGATGGTTTGTACAAATATGCCTTTATTTTTCATTGCAAACAGACCTATAAAGGGCTGTTCCTTCTGATCAATAGTCTCTGTCCAGCCTTTTAGAAAAGGGGAAAGCATTTCCTGTTCCCGAGTCCTACCTGGACATGCCAAGAATCAGATTGGAGCATATGGTTTAGCACTGAGCTCTGGTTGCAAATGCTTAATGTAATGATGTTTAATCTATTAAAAAACAGAAACCAGTCTTGATTTATTCCTGATTATTCTCCTATGAGTGATGGAAAAGTGCCACTATCCCTTTTAATCCACCAGGTATGCTTATTCTGTACTAGAAAGTTATAGTTTTGACAGAGCAGAGATTTTAAAAAAATTGTTCTGGTCTCCTAAGAGTTCTTTTTAAAAAAAATATAGACAACAAGGGATATATAAATTTTGGAGACCATAAAACCTATGAGGTACTAGTCCCCTTCTATTTCACACTGATTAGGCCTCACCTACAGGCACTTTAAGAAGGATGTCAACAAACTGGAGCAAGTTCAGAGGAGGGGAACAAGGATGATCAGGGGACTGGAAACCAAGCCCTGTGAGGAAAGACTGAAAGAACAGGGCATGTACATAATCATGCACTCAAGTTACAGGAAGCCAGATTTAGACTGAATTTCAGGAAAAACTTCTTAACTGTTAGAATAATGCGACAAAGGAACCAATCACCTTGGCAGATGGTGAGCACTCCAATGCTGGAGGCCTTCAAAAGAAAATTGGACAATCTTCTGTAAGATCTCCTTTGATTTGGATTCCTGCATTGAGCAGGGAGTTGGACTCAATGGCCTTATAGGCCCCTTCCAACTCAATTATTCTGTGATTCTATGATTCTAAGACAGGTTCCTGCTTAAAACTCTAAAGAACATCTGCTTGTCAATCCCAGCAAGATTGGACTAGATGGATTAAGGGTTGGATTTGGTGCAAGGCAGCTTCCTATGTTCTTATTAAAAGCCCTCTCCCGCCCCAATTTATGGAAAGCTTATGACACAACAGTGGAGAAGGTGGAACCAATTACCTCAGGAGGTGGTGAGCTCTCCAACACTGGAGGCATACAAGAGAAAATTGGACAACCATCTGTCAGATGTGCTTTGATTTGGATTCCTGCATTGAGCAGTGGGTTGGACTTGATAGCCTTATAGGCTCTTTCCAACTCAATAATTCTACTGTTCTATGATAAATAGTATATATCAGCTTACTCGGCAAGAGACAGAAAATCCCAATTTTAGAAAGCATTACAGCAAATTGATTATGTTTGGAAGCTGCTCAGACTTCTGATCACATTCCATCCAAATAAAAATATATGCTTCTTTTAACTCTTGCACATCTCTAAACATATAATGAGTGTCTCCTTACAGTGTTTGTATGCAAGTTGTCCCATTTGTAAATTTACCCATAATATATAATAGATAATATATTATTATATTACAGAATATGGCCAGTATTTTGTTACAGAAATGCAGAGTGTGAAAAACTATTGTTTAAGCAGTTTCTTCCCTCTGGTGGACTGTCTTTTACCTGATTGGTTGCAGAATCAGGCAGGTAATCAGTGATCTGAGTGACAGCCCACAGGGGTGGGAGATATTTGAGGGATTCCCTCGGTTTGCATAGATTTTCCAAAGAAGATTCTGGACTAAAGATGTAACAAACAGTCACATGTTTTCTCACCCTCTATGAAGAAGGCTGTTTTGATACATTTGGGGGGTTGAAGTCAGCCACTGTGAGATTTGTTTGTTTTTGCCCCTCCACAGGGGCAAAAAGCTGCACCCCTCCTTTTGGTTACCAAGGGCACTGCCAAACAAACGTGTATTTCATTTAAAGAAAAAAGAAAATGCCTTGTGTTTTGTGCAGAATGTGTGCAGAGTTGTGCACAAGAAATTCCTGCCCCAAAATTTTCATCAGAAAGTCCCAAAATGTAAAAAATGCACAAAAACTCTAGCAGTCTCACCTAGTGGGAAGGAAGTTTTTCAATTTGTTTTTCATCTTCATCTGTGAGAACAAAATACAGTAATCATGGAGTTTCCTTTTCTCCTTTAATTAGAGATTGTGTTGTCTTGTACTTCCTTTTCAGCATTTGTTTCTGTAAACATTATTCCAAAAGAAGTTTCCATTCTTTTTTGTCATAAAATGTAGCTCTGAAAGTGTACTTAATTTAAGGGGGGAAAAGTGTTTTTGAAACAATTTGTGCTCTAAAATATAATAATCCTGTGTTGTCAAGTCAATTCTGACTTAGGGCAATGCTTTTCAGGGTTTTCCAGGTAGAAAATACTCAGAAGTGGTTTACCCTTCCCTTCTTATGGAGGGGCACCCTGGGACTGTACAGCTTGCCCAAGGCCACACAGGCTAGCTCTACTCCCAGGAGGCACAGTGGGGAATCGAACTCCCAACTGGCTCTGCAGCCATGTCCCCAAAACATTGAGCTATCCAACCAGCTTTAGACAGCTGGAAATGTTTTAGTGCTTCACACATCTTCTTTTAAATATTGTACACAGTTTTTTGGGTGCCATCCACGATTGCACTGATGGAACCAAGTTTCACAAAACGAAACTGTCCTATTTTCTTCTGTTGATAGTTCCCTTCTGCCCACCCTCTATACAGAGCCAGGAGATCTTTCTGAATTGGGTGGACTGTGGCATGGGGACCTAATGGGGAAAATTAAAAATTGGATAGAGGCATTTTCTGAAGATAGAATCCCCACTTGTATAAGTTTTTTCGAACTATTTTCAGACTTCTTTCGCTTCTTCCATCAGCTGTATATACCGTAGTCCAGCTTCAGATTGTTCACCCAGTATTCCATGTAGTATTTTCATGGCACTGCTGAGGAAGGAACAGAGTGTGAAAAAAATATTATTGTATTTTGACTGAAGTTTCCAGAACCTGCAGCCATCATGGTCTCCATGTAGCCCAGGAAAACAATGTTTCTAAGTTCTGGGAAGGACTACTGGGTGAAATCAGTTTCCTGGAACTCTGCTTTGCATCCACTGTTAAATATTTTAAATAGAATGACATGCCATGAAACTATTTTAATACCTTTTTTAAATCAAGTAATCCCCAACCCCACCCTTCTTTTATAACATCTTATCAGGCTTGGTGGAATGTGAAGAACCCAACAATCGGTTGGATAAATTCACAGGAACTTTGATCTGGAATGGAAGGAGCTATGCTTTGGATGCTGACAAAATCTTGTTACGTGGCTGCAAAGTTCGGAACACAGACGTGTGTCATGGGCTTGTCATATTTGCAGGTATCTCTATAGTGAATAAAGTATTAGTAGTGCTTGTTTATTTAGAGCCCAAAGGATAGCTTTGTAAAAGTTTCCATTAGATGGGAATGCCACTGTATTAAATAAATGTGAAATCATGAAATATACTGAATATATTGATAGAAGTATTTATAGACATGCTTAGCATCTAAGTAAACATATCTGAAGTTTTCCAGTAGTTTAAAATTTGTGGGCATTTACATTGCAATTTTAATGTGATTTTAGGAGCAGACACAAAAATTATGAAAAACAGTGGAAGAACACGATTTAAAAGGACTAAAATTGACTCCCTTATGAATTACATGGTTTATACGGTAAGATGTTCCAGTTTGCTTTCCTGTTTTAACTTTGAGTTTACAGAAGCTGTACCACACGGCTGTTTGATGGGTTATTTTCTTCTTCTCCATTCTGTACCAATTAAATATTTACTATGTTTTGACATATTTTGGAAGATCATTTTTTCATGTCCAGGGACAGACTCTGCATTGTTGCCTTCCTCATTCTTTATTGAAGTCAATGGAGGTTTGCTTGGGAGGACAGCTGTGGTATCAGGAAAGAGTACTGTATGTTTTTCATTATAGAGATGAAAGCAGACAGAGAGGCCAAAAAATGGAGCATTTTTGTAGCATCTGGGACTTGATGTTTTTTCCCTCTCTGCAAGATTTCTCAGGCCACAAAAGAGGCATGAGAAGTCCTGTTGTTTCAGCAGAAGGAATTACTGCAAAAGTAACAATAAAACTCTAGCTGTGCAAACTTTCGCTCCCATCAAACTGTCTTCTGCTTCATCAGGACATAAGTCCCAGTCCTGTAGAGAGTTTCAAACAGAAATCTTTCCCAGTCCCAACTGGAGAATCCAGGGTTTTAACCTAGAAGCTTTTGCATGCAAAGAGTGTGGTCTCTCACTGAGCTTCCTATTGAGTTGAACCACCAGCCAATGTAGCCCAGTACTACTAACTAGCAGTAGTCCCTCATGTGTCAAACAGAAGCCCTACCCAGCACTACCTGGCATTTAATCTAGGGTCGTTGGTCTGCAAAGCATCTGCTGCACTGCATCTGTTCTTCAGTTTGGATCATGTTTTATTGCAGTGAATTGGTATAGGCATATTTTCCTGCTTCCTTGAAGCAAGAGGTTTGCATTCAGTGTCTTTAACCGTCTGGGTTCTCCTCTGGTAAGTGCCTGTGATACATCTGTATACTGCAGAGGGGAGCATTTTAAAGACATTTACATGGTGCTTTGTAAGATACTGGAGGGATGCTAGAAATAAACAAGCTAAACTAAACTAAACAGGTTGTGTATATTGGATTACAAGCTCTTTCTGGTGTTATTGTTTTGGGTTCACATTAGCAATGATGGTAGAAAATATGAACAGGCGTATTTTTGACCTTGTTTTGCTCTTTGAACAGCAGAGTTGGACTTGTCATTCAGCAACCTTTAAAGGATGCCTGGGGCAATGCTTTGTCTTTTGTTTCAACAGCAAAAGGTTCCCCTTTGGATTTGGATTTCTTCAACCATAATCTGAATGTATTCAAAAGTTGTTACTTGTGGGGGGTGGGAGATGTTGCAATGTCAGCTGTGCTTTTACAAGGTTTGCTTTTTGTGCATGTGTTTACGATTTAGATCTTCATTATGCTTATCTTGGTCTCTGCTGGCCTGGCTATTGGACACACTTACTGGGAGCAGCAAATTGGCAATTATTCTTGGTACCTCTACACTGGAAAAGATGAAACACCTTCATACAGTGGCTTCTTGAACTTCTGGGGCTACATAATTGTTCTTAACACTATGGTTCCCATATCCCTCTATGTGAGGTAACCATTCTTAATACGATATACTTTTAAGTGGTTAACTTACAAAAGTACCTTGTGTAAAAAGGCAGCTTTTTTGAAGATGGTTATATATTCAAATTTTTAAAACTGGGTGTATCAACAATATAATCAGGAACATATCTCTGGAACTAGTATGTAGCTTCATTATATTTTGAGCATAAACACTGAAGCTGTTCAAGAAGTTAAGAGTTAATGGAATTTTTCTCTAACAAGTCTTCCTCATGTGAAAATAACAATAGAGTTTTTTTTCTTGAAAGTGTAGACATTTCCTCGCACCTAGAAATCGCTGTGCTTCTTTTAAGCTTCCTCTTTATGAACAAGTAGACATGTGTAGTGAAGATTTGAAACTGTCAGACTTTCTTGTGACTTTCTGTCAGACTGTGACTGAATAAAATATTCTGAAGTTTTAGTTCTGATACTAATACTCTTACCTAAATAACTGTTTTTGATCTTGGTACAAATCAGTCTGTATCAATATTCATTGTGAATTACGAATCTAGGGACCCAAGTGGATTGCTATGAAAGTTTTTCAGTTAAGGATTTATAATTGTACTGTTCTGAACAGCCTCCTAAAATTCAACAGTGGAGAACCTTGCTCTGTTCACTGGTATTTGCGGCAATTCACCTAGAATTCCTTCTTATCTCTTACCCACTTAGTGTTGAAGTGATCCGTTTGGGCCAAAGCTACTTTATCAACTGGGACTTGCAAATGTATTATCCAGAGAAGGATACACCCGCTAAAGCCAGAACCACCACTTTGAATGAGCAGCTTGGGCAAATCCACTATATCTTCTCAGACAAGACTGGTACACTGACGCAGAACATTATGACGTTCAAAAAATGTTGCATAAATGGTCAAACCTACGGTAAGCATGGCCCAATCCACTTATTTGCCAGCATATTTAGATCATGTAGAAGAAATTTCATCTACCTTGGCAATTGTAATTAATTTACAGAATTCACTGGCACTTACAGATATGGCTTCTTCAGATGGCTTTAAAAGAGAATTAGACAAATTTGTGAGAAGAAACCCAGGGTTGCTTGAACAGAACACTGCTCACAGAATGGACATTTTATTTCTCTAGAAGTTCCCTTGACCTCCAAAAAGCCTTTCCAGAAGGTTATAGGGGAATCTCCCGAGTTTTGTGTGCTATGTCCTCTGAAGCTGCAGTGGAACAGGATAATTACTGAAATTACGAATCTCATGATGCAGGATTCCACCATCTGATTTTGAGAGATGCCATCTATAGCCAACAATATCTGACATGTCGCCTCCCTCCAGTCTTCTGAAAAGGAGCTGTAGAAAGGAGAGAGGGAAGGAAAAAGACGCCTCAGTATGAGCTTATCTTCTGCTCATGATGCATCTGACACAACTCTAGGATAGAGGGTCTGTCACTGATGCTAACAACAACAGCTAATCAGAACCTGAATATATGGAGACAATATATCTCTGAGTACTAGATGCAGAGGACAGAAAGCATGTCTTTCTGTAATCTGTTCTGACTGGCTCCATTTGGAAATAGGATGCTGAACTGGACACGCCCATCATGTGATCCCAGCCAGGCAGTCGTTGCATAATATTTCTTATTATTTTTGTTTCCCCTTTAGGAGAGAACAGAGATAAAATGGGCCAAGAGCAGTATCATCCCAAGGTAAGTAATTTTTGGCAGCAAACAACATTTGTCAATAGGGGCAGAGTTCCAGATATGTCTCCTTCATTTCCTGAATTATCACTATCAGCAACTCCAAAGGTGAACATATTTATCCAAGGCTCAAGCTAAAGTAGAGAGCTTCTGCTACGGATGCCACAAGTGGCATGGAAAGCAAAATGTTTTGGAACATCTGGATAGTACCAGGAGGCCTAGTAAGTCCGACTGCACTCCTGTATTTATTTTAATATCTGAGAACAAAGAGTGCTTCCTTTTATAGCATAGCAGGGAGGAGCAACGCTTGACCTCTACATATTGTTAGAATCCATGGCCCATGGCTGGGGCTGGTGGTACTTGTGTTCCAGGGATATCTAGGTGGCCACAAGTTGTATGCTCTTGCCTTAGAGCTGTGATGTACAAATTCTGGGGTCCTCTTTGGGCATGCAGTGGGCAACGGCTGCCCATCCCCTCAAAAAAAAAAACTGGAAGTGGGTTGAAATGACTTCACTTAAATCTCTTTTGGAGAGCTTTAGGGTCAAAAGATGGCATAAAGGCTGTGCCTTGGTTTAAAAGACAATCCTGGAGTAGTAATTCTCCTTTCTTCACTAGAAAGTAGTTGTCGTCATAGTCATCTATTGTTGTTAATTTGTTTTTTAATTTTATTTATAGGCCACCTTTCTCCTGATAAAGGGACTCTTACTATTATTACTACTACCGTATTACTGCTGCTGCTACTAATAGTAGCAGCAGCAGCATTTTAATATTTGTAGGAGATGGACTGGAAAGAGACTGGGACTAAATATATGGGGTTCTGGGCACATGTAACTCATGAGGTACCCTAGAGGGTTAATACACTTATTCAGATGCAGGTTTAATTGGCTGGAAGTTATTTACTTTCTGCTTGGAACCTGAAGTTTACTGAGTAGAGGCAAAGAGTTGTATGCCAGAGGTGGGTCTATACATGCTTCTCCCAGACCAGAAAAAAAACTATTTTAGAAAAGCAGCCATATACAGTCTCATCATACTTTGAGCCAGTTGTACATTATGAAAAGAACTTCACCAAAGCTGGCCCTTGCATTCTTTTTTTTAATGCTCATCTAGCAAGTTGATTTCAGCTGGAACATGTACGCCGATGGGAAACTCCTGTTTTACGATAATTATCTGATTGAGAAGATTAGGTCTGGGAAAGAACCCGAAATTCGACAGTTCTTCTTCCTACTTGCAATTTGCCACACAGTGATGGTGGATGCAACTGATGGTGAGTGCCTGTACAGGTAGAATCTGTGAAAAGAACTTGAGAAAGTTATTTGGGAAAATTACTATAAGTCCCAGAATCCACAAACAGCATGGCTTTAATGACAGTAATAGTTGGAAGATTCTCGGAATTACAGTCTTAAAAAGTAGCTTATCTAAGCTTTGTCTGTGAAGAATCCTCATCTAAAATATACAAGCCTAGGAAACCCAAGACATTTGAAGTACAATATTTATAAAAGGTTTTCAAAGTAGTAGCTGTGTTAGTCTGTTTAAGTATAACCAGACAAAACTAATACAAAATACAAAACAAAATATGATAACTCTTTGTTGCAGAGTTTTGAATTTCTGGTAAAATTCCTTTTTCCTATGCAGTAGAAGTACAGAGAGGCACAGAAGAGAATAGCTACATTTCCCCAGATAATCCACCACTTTTTCATGAATTGGCACTTAAAGTCTCGATAACTCACTCTGAGACATCTGGAGGAGAAAGACTAAAATACATTTCTTTACTTATAGTTGCTTGAAATTGCAGACTTGTGCACGCTGTTTTCTTTACTGTACATATACTTAGCAACCAACTGAACAGATCATTAGCAAGCAAACAACTGCCACCAACCAAAGAAAGATAGGGAGAAAGAACACCCAGCAGAGAGGCGGGGGTCTCTTTGAAATCAAAGACTGGAAAGAACAATTAGTTAGTGCTGGATAGACAGTCATCCTAGCCCAGACAAGTCCCTCCCAGTCACACAAACTACAGATAGCATGGAACATGGCATACAAAACTCCAATACTATGAACTCCATCCAAAAGGTAAGGGTGGTACTTTTATTAGTCCAGTGACACAATCAACCATGACTTACAGGAGTTGACCCTGAGAAAAATCTACTGCCTTCATACTTCACAGCAAGTGTGAAACTATCTGGGACATGGAATCAATATTTTTACACTTAACTGCTTGTGTTAGTAATGACATTGTCTCCTTCCTATGCCTGGGCCACATCTACTTTTATTTCACTCCATTCTAATATATTTGATGAAGTGGAATAAATAACCCATGAAAGCTTACATTAAAATATGAAACTAGTCTTAAAGGTGCTACCACATTCTTGTGTATTGTTTTAATAGGTTTATATTAGGCTTATGTTTAAGTCACAAAACTGTACATTTTCTTAGCAATGCCTGTACGTCAGTGCTTCCGGTATTAATCAGAAAATTGCAAACTATTAGCAGATCTATGTACTAATTGCCTTGCCAAGAGGTTGTTTTTGCCTGCATTTCTGTTCAAAGCATGCTGCTAGCCCCAGTAATCTAATTCCCCACTCTAAAAACTCCCATCCAGTTTGGACACATTGAATGTTTTTCCTTATAAATCTAGGTGAGCTCAACTATCAAGCAGCCTCCCCTGACGAAGGAGCACTGGTAACTGCTGCCAGAAACTTTGGTTTTGTTTTTCTTTCACGGACACAAAATACTATTACGATAAGTGAAATGGGAACTGTAAAAACATATGAAGTTCTAGCCATTTTGGACTTCAACAGTGACAGAAAACGGATGTCAGTTATCAGTAAGTCAACTGATTTTGCTCTTTAAATCTTTGTTTCTAGTATTGTATGGTAGAAGCTCTCTAGGCCTGAAGAGGAAAATTGTCTTGTCTGTGTTTCCTTAATTTTTTTAAGCATCTTGGATTAAAAATACATAATTATACCATATCAACATATCAATCAATCCATCAATCATGTTCGTATTAATTCTATTGCCTTTCCCCAAAATTGTTGATGCTCTTTTTCAGTCCAACTGGGCACTTGGTTCAGTTTGTGTTGTCGTCCACTCTAGACTGGCACACAATGTCTAACCTGCTCTGTTGTGTTGTTTTTAACTGTATCTGTTGATTTTATTTATTTGATTGATTGATTGATTGATTGCCCCATTGGTGCATTAACTACTCTGGGTCATTTACAGGATAAAACTTAAAACCCCACAAAAACCCACATAACAAAAGATATTCAACAATATGACAATTTACGAGTATAAGTCTAAAATTCATACCAAAAAAAGGGAGAGGGGAATTAACATTGTAATGGTTTTATTGTATTCACTTGATTGTATAAGTTCCTAGCCCTTTCTTTCTTTTTATAGCAAGAGACCCAGATGGAGCCATCAAGCTTTATTGTAAAGGGGCTGATACGGTGATTTATGAGCGGCTGCAACCACACAATCCTAAAAGGCAGACAACAGAGGAGGCACTGGATGTAAGTTGGTTTTTATTTAGAGGGTCCCATGAGTTGTTGCAGTTGTTTCTTTACCAAGATGGAAATGGTAACTCTATATTTAGGGGTTTAAATAAAACTGGGATATAAATAATAAAAGTATATATAAGGTATATATACATTTATAAAATATAAATGCATACTTAGCAGCACTCTATGTATCACTTCTGTTTCATTTTTCTGACTGTATTTACTATCACAACGTTTCTTCTAATGATCAGTAGAAATCTACTCCACCTCTTTTTGTATAATCTAAGCTTACGAAATCTAGCCCTTCCCTGTTGAGGCAGCAGAGAACAAATCATTTGCCTTTCTCATTGTGACAGTCCTTTTAAAAACAATGCTAGGTTTCCCTTCAGATTTCTCATCTCCAGGCTAAACACACCACTGTAGAAACTGGCATATGTCTTTAGGGCTATCTGTTTTGTAGATGTGAACAGCTTTTATTGATGTGAGTTCTCAGAGTAGGAAGTAAGTGAACTACAATTTATGCATATGTAACAAGATTGCCAGCTGAGTTCCCAGCACCTCTAAGAAGTTATAATTTCCAGCATCCATGTTGGACGCATGGCGGTTCAACAGTGGATTTGAACTTGAAATCGTCCAGTGTCCATTTAACTTTTATCCAGTATTTCAGTAGATTTACTAGGTGATCTGTGTTACCTTGGTTGCAGTGCTCAGTTGATGACCATGGGACCTATTTCAGAGTTTTTCCTTGTAGCTTGGTACCACAAGTCTGGACGAAGAGGCTACATTCTGTACTGCAGAATTTGTTTTTTACTTCAACATTCCTGGACCTCTTTGAGCAGATAATTCTGATACACTTATAGATCATTCCTCTTAGTTTAATTTGTCAAGGAAAGCTTTCTGAAATGAGATTTGACCGTGGTTCTCTTTTCCCTTTCCGTGGCAGGTCTTTGCAAATGAAACCCTTAGAACGTTGTGCCTTTGCTACAAGGACATCAGCAACCAGGAGTATGAAGCATGGAACAGAAAATTCATGGCTGCTAGTGTTGCAATAAGAAACCGTGATGAAGCTCTGGACAAAGTGTATGAAGAAATTGAACAAAATCTAATTGTGAGTCTTATGGAGAGCCTGAGGCAAGGACATCCTATATTTGACCTGGGTGATATTTCTGATTTCATGGCGGTGTAGGTTCCATGCCGGGGTTTAGCTTAAACTTTATAGGATCTCTCCACGGTTCTGAACTCAGAAGCTGTTCAGCCTCTTGGACCGTTCTTGTAAGGTTCAGGGTAAAACCTGAACTCCTACTGCCTTTGTTAAATGGGAATCACCAGTCTCCACTGGATGCCTCTTACATTACCTTTTCTTCACCTTTTGCATGTTTACATACTTTCTACTGGCAGCTGAAAACATGCACCCTGAGAAAAGTAGAAACTTGTGGAGCTTCCCTATAATATAAAGATATAAGAAAGATATAAGAAAGACCCTGATGTTGGGAAAGTGTGAAGGCAAGAGGAGAAGGGGACGACAGAGGATGAGATGGTTGGACAGTGTCATCGAAGCAACCAACATGAATTTGACCCAACTTCAGGAGGCAGTGGAAGACAGGAGGGCCTGGCGTGCTCTGGTCCATGGGGTCACGAAGAGTCGGACACGACTAAACGACTAAACAACAACAAGAAATGTTCAGAGGTTATCTCATCTTCAGGAAAACAAAAAAGATGGCTTACAACACATCAAGAAATTCTGTCAAAACAATGGGCAATTGCAACAAGATTTTTTTTTGCTCCTGCTCAGCTTTTGTTTCTTGATAGACTGTATTGGTGATAAAGGCAATACGATCTGTCAATCAGTTTTTCATACAAGTATGTTTCTTTCTTTAAAAAACATATCTGCAGCTTATAGGTGCCACGGCCATTGAAGACAAGCTTCAAGACGGTGTTCCAGAAACGATATCAAAACTGGCAAAGGCAGATATTAAGATTTGGGTGCTGACAGGTGACAAAAAAGGTAGCGTGTATAAATAGATGCTGCTTTTTTACTGAAGGGTTATTATGTGTGTGAAGTAAATACATTTATTCTGGGGTTTTTTCTTTGTTCACTGGGTAGTTCTTTAAGCCTGCTGTTGACAATTCTCTGTTAGAGAGAAAACAAACAATGACACAGCATTCTCTTCTGTTATAGAAACTGCTGAAAATATTGGGTTTTCTTGTGAACTCTTGACAGATGAAACTACTATTTGCTATGGAGAGGACATCAGGTAAAAAGAAATCATGTTTCTGCATGTAGGAAATATTGACATGGCATTAATCTTACTCCTTTCTTGTACATCCTTGTGCTGTTCCTTCTGTTGACATTGTATTTTGTTTCATAATCTATTGAAAATAATCCACGTGGATCAGGTGGAGAGAAACATAGGAAGCTGTTTTATACTGAGTTAATTTAAAATATAGGGTGGACCTAATGCTTAAGTTAACTGCATAATTAAGATAGGCAGATTACTAGTAGGATACAGCAATGGCTTGAAACAGCTCCTGAAAAAGGCAAAAGAAGGAAATGTAAAAGCAGGATTGCAGTTGAACATTGAAGACAAAAACTGTGACTACAGAATAATTGCATGGCTTCAGTATTGACAATAAATAAATCATCTTAGAAACTATCTACTTTAGTTGAGCCATTAATCCAAATGGAGAGTGTAACCAAGAAATCAGAAGAAGATTGAGATTTGGAAGGGCAGTTATGAAGGAAATGGAAAATATTCTCAGTTGTAACAATGTGTCACTGGGGATCAGGGCCAAAATTATCCAGACTGAGCTGTTAACCGCTCACTATGTGTGAATGTGAAAGCTGGACAGTGAAGAAAACTGGGCAGGGAGCGGTGGATAGGTTCATTTGAATGTGCTCTTGATGGAGAGTTTTATGGATACCATTGATTGCTTGAAAAGACAGGAAAAGAAGACAACCAAATATTACATGGATGGATTCAAAAAGGAAGCCACCGTTTTCAGTTTGCAAGACCTTAGCAGGGCTGTTAATGATAGGACCATTTGAAGCTCACTAATTCATAGGGTTGCCATACATTGGAAGCAGCTTGGTAGCCTGTAAGAAGAACAGCCGTGAAGTATTGACTATGCTTACCTGGAAGAAGCTGTCTACGGTTTTAGACACATTTTTCCCTATCCCTTCCTGGAGATGGTGAGGATTAAACCTGGAGCCTTCTTCATGCAAAGCTGGTGCTCTACTACTGAGTTACAGTGCCTTCCTGAGAGAGGACTGTCCTAATCCTGTAGTATAGATCAGAGAGGGGAATTCTGTGCACCTAGAAATGCTGTTGGATCACAACATTCAGTAGTCCAGTTGTCATCAGACCTAGCTAGCATAGCCAGTGGTGAGTTACAATAGAAGATGATGTCCAACAACCTTTGCTTGGCCACAAATGCTCCGTCATGAGCACAAAGGCTACAATGAGAGAAACATGTTTCAGTCCACCTTTGAGCCAGTCCTGCTATCTTGGCTTTATCATTCTTATAGAGTTATTGTGAATTAAAAGCAGTACACTCTCTTGAGTTTTTAAAGGAAGGCTGAGATATAAATGTAGGAGGAGGAAGTAGAAATTTAGGTCAGTGGTAGTGCTGTGCATGAGGAAGGATCATTCCAATGACTTATTAATTATTGTAGTCACTAATATGGATAGCTGGCAAGGCATAAAATAATTGGTTAACCCATAATAAACATTAGCTTATAAGTTTTATTGTAAGTCACAACCAAAATGTGAAATATTTGGTGCAAACTACAGTACATAGAGAAATCTTCAGCAACAAATGCTTTCGCTTAGCTGCTTTCTCCCACTTCTTACCATCATTATAGTTTAATGAAGGTGTATCAGGGAGCCCCACTTTCATGGAAAGTGACTGGCCAACTGTAGGAAGAAAGAGACTCATGGAAGAAGGGTTAAGCATTCTCTCTCCACTTACCTTTCCCTTGTTTCAAGTCATGTTTTCCCCTGCTGCTTTACAGAAGAGAAATAACAGCTTCTTGGACTGCTAGGCTGTAGTTTCAGGGGAAACACCTGGAATTTCTTGTTTGGGACAGACATTCTTTCATGATGGAGATCACAGAGTTACACAATCATGACAGAGAGCATGAACATGGTGTAGTTCTAGAAGCATGCAGGCCTTGTGTTAAATTGGAAATATGCTGCTAGACTTCTTGTGTGTCTTTAGTTGCCAGAGAGCTTCCTGCTAAGTCTTAGGTGTTCACTGTTTTCTTAAAGAAATAGCTACACTCAACTTGATTTTGTTTAATAGTGAGTAGAGTTCAGGCTCTTTGTTGCTTACTGGAACCCTGAAATCCAGTAGCTGTGGCCTGGATCAAAAGCCTAACATAGAAGAGTCAAGAATTCTGAAACCATTATGTTGTTTCAAGTATCAGGAACCATGGAAGCTAGTATTCCACCGTTCTTGATTTTCTGTGCATAGTGAACCTGTTCCATGTTTTACTCTGAACTTTATAAGAGCGACCCAAGCTGTTAAACCCTGTCTCCAAAGTAAATTCAGCACCTTTACCAACTCATTTAAAGTGCTCGCTGAAACTCAGAACGAATTTGTGGCTGTAACAAAATCAGTCAATGAACTCACAGGCCTTCCCAACAAAACCCCACCCCAGTTAGGCTACGTTAGGCAGTCTGGCAGTATAATTAGGATGGGGAAGAGTTATTTTGTTGTTATGGTTGTTCAGTTTGGGGAGTGAGAAATCCTTGCTGATCAACTAGAGGATCTTTCTGAGGACCAGTAGAGCTAGAACTACCATTTGCCTCTTCCTGAGTTATGTAACGAATGGATCTTGCATTTGTTCTTCCCTCCTCCACAGTGCTCTTCTGCAAACAAGAATGGAAAACCAGAAGAACGTAAGTGGCCCAAATGCCCAAAGAACTAATGAACCATTTTTTGAACCGGGTAGAAACCGTGCCCTAATTATTACAGGATCATGGCTGGTAAGTACTGTACAACTCTTGCTACACTTGTCATTTGGATGTAAGAGAATAGTGTGCCTGAGCTGGCCCTGGCATTAAGTAGAGTGTGGCAGCTGCCTCAGGTGATAGACGTTTGCAGGAAAGTAGCAACATCACTTTTCTGACAGTTGTTTTCCTCTCTGGGGAAAAAGCAGTAGGAGCAAAGATTGATATCCTTGCCTTTTCATTCAAAAACTATTGCTTGAAGGAACTAATAATGATACAATTTTAAAAAATCATAAATAATACATTAAAATTGTCTTGTAAAAACACAAATAAAAATGCATCAGTAAGACAGAATGAAAGCTCTCACCAGATTTAAATTCAGTTCAGCAGCAAATTCAGTTCAGAAAGCAAAAGCTTGTGTGAATAAAAGTGGTTTTGCCTGCCAGTGGAATGATAGCAGAGACGGACCTAGCTTATGTAGTTTCAAAGCCTAGGAGCAGCCATCAAGAAGGCCCTTTCTCATATTCCAACCTCTGAAAGTGGTAGCTTCTTTTGAAGATCTTAAGACCAGATCAGGCTCGTATGATAAATCTTTCAAATGACTTGGTCCCAAGCTGTCTAGGGCTTTGTATTTCATAAACAACACCCTGAATTATGTCCCAAAATGGATTACAACACCATCAGTAGTTTGGTCTCAATATTCTGGACCAGATGAAGTGAGGTAAGATACTTGGCCATTTGCTTAAGTTTATTAACAGCATTGCAGAAACATTTCAGTCCTCTGGTCCTGTGGTGAAAGACCATGTCTTTGACCACAGTCTGCTGTTTACAGAGCTGTTCTGTTGAAGAAGGTTCTTAATGTCCTCACATTAGCAGATGATACAGTATATCTGGTGGGAAATGAAATCTAAGAAAGCTCATGAGCTTCTGTGCAGGCCATTATTATTGATTCATATTGATATTTGTAGATGCCCTAAAAATCCTGAAGGGAAACATTTTGTAGAGAGGTGCCAGTGTGATATTCCTTAGCTGTAATCTTTTATGTGCTTGCCAGGGAGTAAATCACACTCGACGCAGTGGGACTACCTTCTATAGACATGTATAGAATTGTCCGGCTAAGCTCAATTTTAGCTGACAACACTTGTCTTTTGATGTTCTAATTTTGCAAGTCTTCAGAAACAGAAGAGCAAATGCTGTCCCATTATTATAAATATTCAGAGCCTAAAGAGAGGACTCTTTCTTCCAGAATGAAATTCTCTTGGAGAAGAAAAAGAAAAAAAAGAAACTCCTAAGACTGAAGTTTCCAAAAACGTTGGAAGAGAAACAAAAGCAGATGGAAAGTAAAAGAAGAGCAGATCTGAACAAGGAGCAACAGCAGCGGAACTTTGTTGACTTGGCCTGCGAGTGCAGCTCAGTGATTTGCTGCCGTGTAACACCCAAGCAAAAAGCCATGGTGGTTGAGCTGGTAAAGAAATACAAGAAAGCCATAACCTTGGCTATTGGAGATGGTGCTAATGATGTCAATATGATTAAAAGTAAGTTATGAAAAAACAAAAACAAACCCCTTCTGTTCCTGTGAATCTACAGCAAACCAGTAGTAGTTTTTTAAAAAAAATCATATTCTGCTGGCAAGAATAGATGAAGTACTTTAGTGGTCAATCTAGTATTGTCTGCTTTGAGTGCTGATCTCCAAGGCTGGGCCACAGATCTTTCTGAGCCCTGCTAATCATGAAAATCTTTTTAACCAGCAATGCCAGTACTGGACATGGGACCCTCTGCATACAAAACATGTACTTTGAACAGTGAGCCTATCCTTTTACACGAGGCAGTCCCTCAAAATGCTACCAGGTTGTTTTTTGATCTTGATCTCAGCACATATGAGTTGGGGTGGTAAGAGTATGCATGAGTTCTTTGTCTTCTTACGATTAACAAATCCCCCCCCCCCCCCCATTTTGAGAAATATCTGTGTTGTTTTTGCCTACCCTCCAGGGTCTTTGATAAGCAAACAAAACCTTTTTCCCAGCTTCTTTATCTCAGACTTGGCAGTAGGACATACAGTAATGACCAAGTCATATTAGTTACACCTGCCAGCATTAAGCCTATGTTGACTTCTTGATTTACAACAATTGCATTATGCCGATATAAAAAATACAATAGGATTTTGGCCAAAGATTCTTCTTTTATGCCATAGCAGCCTTTCTGTATGGCACAAACACTTTTAAAATGTTTCAGCACTTTACCATTGGGGAGCCAAGACTTACAAATGCACAAGTAATTAAATCTGAGGAGATCTTATAAATCCTCTTGGTTCGAATGAGCAAGGGTAGGGTGCCATACACTGGCCAGTTTCATATTGCATCTGGCACAGGTTAAAGTTATGCCTGTGGAAGTTATCAGGCAGTCATTGCATGTCTGACTGCACAATGGATTGTGCAACTAGTTACGCAACTGCACCTGTGGAACTGCTTGATGGATACAATTCCCACCTTGTTGTGGATTTTAGAACGACTTGAGCAAATTTGAATCATGCAAGAGCTGCTGTGCATTTTTGGCCACCATTGTCTTTCAGTGCCCCTTAGCTTCTGTGTCTTACTGTTTCCCTTGTTGTAATTCTTCCTTCACCATCTAATTCCAAATTCTATGTTTTCTACCTTTGTCAAGGCAAGGCAAGACCTTTTTATCTACAGCAAACTCTTCAATATGTTTTTGTTGTTTCTGTTGTCATTGTTCTAGCTGCCCATATTGGTGTTGGAATAAGTGGACAGGAAGGCATGCAAGCAGTCATGTCCAGTGACTATTCTTTTGGCCAGTTTAGATACCTTCAAAGACTGTTGCTCGTTCATGGCCGATGGTCATACATAAGAATGTGCAAGTTTCTTCGGTACTTCTTCTACAAAAACTTTGCTTTCACTTTAGTACATTTTTGGTACTCCTTCTTCAATGGCTATTCTGCTCAGGTAAGGCAACAACAGAAATTAGGTCAAATTGTAAAAAATCCACCAAAAAAACCTTCACAAGCTCACAACAGTATACTACTTTGTAAGATATTCAGTGCTTTAATACCTTTTAAGTATGGTTTTATGTCTTGCTTATGGGTTATTTTGGGAGGCCATGTGGGCCACATCCAGCCCATGACTCACCTCTGCACCAAAGGGTAGAGGTTTCCCATCTCTTTTATAGATTATGTAGCAGCCTGCAATATTGTTAAGAACTAGTAGCACTGGTAGGAAAAAATATATTTTATATATATTCTTTAATAACAAACAAGTAGCATTATTTTGCTTGATTTACTAACACTTTCCTGTTTATATAATCATTTATATGAAAACATTTCTCTTCTCATTTATATGAAAAAACACTTCTCATTTATATGAAAAATGACAACTTCTCATTTTCAAATTACAGACAGCTTACGAAGACTGGTTTATCACTCTCTACAATGTGCTATACTCCAGCCTTCCTGTTCTTCTGGTTGGCTTGCTTGACCAGGTATCTGCTAATCGATTATTCGCTCACAATAATCAAAGGAACATTGTGTTGCTGTTGGCCAAAAGCATACACTGTGTAGCCACTTCCCACATGAGTGCCACGATTCTGGATTTAGAGATGCTAGCAAAAGATGTATCCATGTAGTTTTGGGTAACAAAACTACATGGAGTTCAATCACAGTGCCTGTATTCAGATTGAACTCTGTGCTGTCATCCTAATGTGCAGCCAGCCTCCGGGCTTCTCTCTCCCCTTGGACCAGAAAATGCCTTGCCACAAGCCTATGTTTAAAGCCCTCACAGATAAAAATTAACGTTGTTAATACATCTGTTAAATTGCCAACACCTGTATGGAATTGAACACAAAGTAAGCAAAGTTCAGCAGGGAGCACAGCACTTGATCAGCATTTTTTACTTGCAAGTAGTGCAGTACAGAAACAGATGGTCCTTCTTCTGGTGCCCTTTTGATCTCTGGTACATGTTATGTGTGTTTCTTCCCAGTGGCGATGCTACCATAAAATAAACATGCTTGGTTTGTGCATCTTTATTCTAGAGAACTGACCTAATATTTCTGAGTACTGTTGCCATCTTTCATCCAATACTTGCTTGTGTGATTAATGTTGGAGAGGCTGCCATTCTCTATTAACCCCCAACCTCTGACCATTCACTCTGTGCCCTCCCCCCACCCCAGTCCATGCCTTGGCACTGACGGAAAAAGACCTATGCATGAGCAGAATGAAGTGGGGATCAGGCCTCATCTTACACGTATCATGTATGTGTGCAAAACTTCAAATAAATGTGAAACTTTCACCAGACAGCATGACATCACAGTGAAACCTCCCCACTGGTCAAAGCAGAAAGACAAGTTAGTTGTTTTTCTGTTCTGAAATGCTTGCAGATATATTACATTTCAAACTAATCCTGATCACCATTTCTCTAGTTGAGGTCTTGCTACCTTTTTATTTTATGTGAAATCTTTGTCCTCTGCAACATGACTGATCCTGAAGATTTATAGTGGGGATGCTTAATATGGTAGAGTACTTTGCAAAGTTTTTTTTTAAAAAAAATACTGCATTACAATGATGTCGTAATTTTTTGCCTTAAGGATGTGAGTGACAAACTGAGTATACGGTTTCCTACCTTGTACGTATTGGGACAGAGAGACTTGCTGTTTAACTACAAGAAGTTCTTCATCAGCCTCTTCCATGGTGTTATAACATCGCTGGTCATTTTCTTCATACCATATGGTGCGTATCTACAAACCATGGGACAAGATGGAGAGGCCCCATCTGACTACCAGTCGTTCGCTGTCACAACAGCCTCTTCTCTCACAATTGCAGTCAATTTTCAGGCAAGTGGATTTGTCTTGATCATCCCAATTTATTGCTCTCATGGTACCTATTTGAAATGGACAATTCACTCATCCAGATACAGTGACATCAGGTGGAATCTGATGGAGTCATTCTGCTAAAGAACTGTTTCCACTGGAGCAGTGGTTCCCAACCTTGTGTCCACAGAGGTTCTTGGACTAAAACTTCCAGAAGCCTTCACTACTAGTTGTGTTGGCCAGGATTTCTGGGAACTGTAGTCGAAGAACATCCAGAGAACCAGAACTGGGAACCATTGCACTAGTGGAACCAGGAACCGGAGGGGAGTGATTGCTTTGATTTCACAGGATGGTAAATCTGTTCCAGGTTTTAATCTAAACTTTTAAAAAACAATCCAAGTTGCTGAATCTATTTCAGGAGGTTTGGGCTAAAACCTGGAACAGATTTACTGTCTTTGCTCCCCTCCCCAAAACATGAAAGATCTGAGGCAAGAGAGGAACACGGGTGCCAACAAAGTTGCAAAGGAAGCAGACATTGCAATCATCTTCATCTGCAGGCTACTTGAAAGTGAATTGCTTTCATTTCATCTCTCTTCCCGTGTGCTCATTGTCCCCTTTCCCAATGCACCCTTATATCTGTGTCTTCTAGAATTGGGATTTTTTTCTCCTCAATCTGTTTTCTGTCTAACTTTGTTTCTGGTTGTTTATTTGTAGATGGGTCTGGACACATCTTACTGGACGTTTGTTAATGCTTTCTCAATATTTGGGAGTATAGCACTTTACTTTGGTATTATGTTTGATCTGCACAGTTCTGGGATACATGTCCTTTTTCCTTCTGCCTTCCAATTCACAGGTCAGTAGCACCCATTGTGTCGTGCTTCAAATATATTAATTCCTAACATGGGCACATTATGCGTCCTAGCAAACCTTTAAAAAAGCAAATCTTGGTAGCTTGGGTTTGGAAGGGAGGGTCTAAGAGTTTCGGAATTTAACATAACCAAAGTAGTTTCGTATCATTTACTGAATTTTATGTACTGCTGTCCAGAGCTTGGAAAATTACTGTATTTTTCCGTGTATAAAACAACACTTTTTCCTAAAATAATTAGAGGAAAAATTGAGGGTCATTTTATACACGGTAGTAAGGAGGGGGGGAGGGATCAAAGCGCTTTGATCCCTGCTTTCCCCCTCCACTTTTTGCAAAGAAAGTGCTGCTTTCCCCCTCCACTTTTTGTGAAGGGGAAAGCAGCTTTTTGCAAAGAAAGTGGAGGGGGAAAGCACTTTCTTCCCAAGAAAGTGGAGGAAAGCAGGAATCAATGCACTTTGATCCCTGCCTTCCCCCTCCACTTTCTTGCAAAGAAAGAAATTTTGGGTTAGAAAAGTGGGGGGCGTCTTACACATGGGGGCATCTTATACACAGAAAAATATTGTATTTTTTGAATCAACTTCCAGAGTTCCCCACCTAGTGTAGTCAGAAATTTATTATTTTGTATTCTCGAAGGCTTTCATGGCCGGGATCCGATGGTTGTTGTAGGTTTTTCGGGCTGTCTGGCCGTGTTCTTGAGGTTTTTCTTCCTAACGTTTCACCAGTCTCTGTGGCCAGCACCTTCAGAGGACAGGAGTCAGAACTCTGTCTGTGCTCTGGTGCAGTTTGTGGGATAGTTGAGTATTTATAGCTGTGGGATCAGCTTTTCAGGAGATTGGGTGATTATGGTGATCAGCGTGTTTTTTGTTGTGGGTGTATTGTTGTGATAAGGGGGAGAGATGATCTGTCACTGTGATTGATGGGTGTTGTTAGCTGGTCTTTTGTGTGCAGTGATCCTTGTAGCTGGGTAGAGTTCGTTGACCTTTTGCAGGCTGTGTTTTTCAGTGCTGGGAGCCAGGCTTTGTTGAGTTAGGAAGAAAAACCTCAAGAACACGGCCAGACAGCCCAAAAAACCTGCAACAACAATTTATTATTTATTTATTTAAAATATTTTTATCCTGCCTTTCTCCTTTAAAGGACTCAAGAAAGCCTAATTTTTTCAGGCTTTGCCAACTGACATTATTTAAGTTTAATAAAACTGGTAGCATATCAGAAAAACAGTTGCATGCTAGAAACCTTTCATCCCATGAAAGTTGGACTACAGCTCTTATTAATAACCATGAATGTTTGTGTTTGATTAAGCGTGAGAACACACATATATGTATTTGCTTATAAAATTAGTTTCTAATCAGACATCATCTTGTTTCATTTGAATTATTTGTTTGTCTTACTTAAATTGAAATAAAATATTTTTCAGAGAAGAAAAATATGGCATTAAGCAGGCATTAAGCAGTTAGTGTAAACTTCGGAGATGATTTGCTGCAAGTTAAGAGGTCAACATAAGTATTTGCTGTTGTTCGCAGACTTGCAATGTTTCATTGCACAACAGCAAATTACTATCTGTACAGGAATTCTAGTGGGACCAAAAGGAGCAAGAAGGGATCACGTAGCGCAGTGACAAAGCACATGGCCGGCATATACAAGGTTGCCAGTTAAATTCCTGGCATCTTTTGTTTTAGGATAACAAATAGCAAGGTCATTAAAGACTTCTGTTTATGACTTTGGAGACCTGTTGTTGGTCAAATCAGGCAACATTTAGCCAATGGCAAATGGTCTGACTCAGAGTTTGGAAGAGTTTTGACATTTTACATTTAAGTGGGAGGACAGGCAAACTGATGCATCTAACCTTTAGAAAACAATGTTTACAAAATAAGGTTTTAAGATTACTTTCAAAATGTAAATCTGTAATAACAAAATGCTATTTTGAAGAGATTAGATGCATCCCATCGCTTGTCTCCTTTCATGCAACAGACAATGATTTTAATATTAATATGTTAAATCTAACATATCATTTTTTTGGCCTGACTTGATAGGTAACAATATCATAGATATGCCTGTTGGTTTTGTTGACCAAAGTCGTTTTGAACATTACTTTCCAATATGCAGATGTTTCCTATGAAACCTGATTTGCAATGCTTATGACAACACTGTATGTTACAAGTCTGTTACCTTTCTGTAAGGCATTTTGAGCTTTTGAGGGAACCATATAAGGGTAGATTTAATAATTTATATGGTATATTTTTTTCTCTTTCCAGGTACTGCTTCAAATGCTCTCCGGCAGCCGTATATTTGGTTGACAATAATATTATCGGTTGCAATTTGCTTGCTCCCTGTGGTTGCACTCCGTTTCTTAACTATGACTATTTGGCCTACAGAAAGTGATAAGGTATGTAGAAAGGAAGAAGAATGTCCAGTTGGAGAAAAGAAACTACTTTTACTTTTCTGCAAGAGTATATGATCAAAAATCTTGAGTTTCTAATGGCTGCATTGGAAGATCACAATAATGTGTGGTTTACCATAATGGAAACAAGCTGAGATGAACTTTAGGGTTGTATATTCTTTTGTCTTCTGCCTTGTCCTCTGATTTATCCATGAAGATGTGTTCAGGAGCTTTCACTTCTCTTAACTGTTCACCATATCACCTGAACCTATCAACATAGTGGTTCAAAACAGTGGGTTGTGAAGCTAAATTCAGTCCATGAACTATAGTTAAATTTAACCATGGCTCAGGATGCTGCACCAAACTGTGGTTAAGATGAAATGCAAGCAGAAGTTTCCAGTCTCCTCACAGTCATGCTGGAAATGATGAGGGTAACCCTGAAAAAAAATTCATATCCCTATTCAAGTGTTATTTTATCTGATATCATCAATACAGGGAGGTGCTCTCTTCCCTCCCTGTTTTTCCACAGGGATGAGTCTGAAGAGGAGATGTTCCTGCTAAGATGTAGATGGTACTTGAGATCAAAAGTCCTAGAAAAATCTGCATTCTTAGTTACACATGGGGTCTACATGTAAATAGGAACTTCTCTCCAGACTAATCCCTGCTTGCATAAAGCAAGCAATGAGAGAGAAAATCAGATCGTCTCTGACCATGTAATGAGGCCGAAGATGATAACAACTGAACAGGGATTTTGTGATGACAAACCATAATGTATTGTGACATCAAAATGCAAACACTGGCTGAAATCTTTCTGCACAACTCTGTGGTCATAAATGGTGATGATGTCATCAGCTACGGATGTTAGTCTTCAATTTAAAATTGCCTGTTCAGCCTTCCTCTCCCAGGTTCTGAGGCTCCCTAGGGATCCCCTTTGAGTTGGGGAAGCCTTGGAGAACCTTGGGACCTGGGAAGGGAGGAGCCTTTAATATCCAAACATCGCCACTAGCCATAAAACTTAGGATGTTTACAATATATGCTATATTTCAAGTATGCAGAGGGTTCCAGTGACATTCTTTGCATAGGAAGCAGCCACAATCCAGTGGCAGAGCACATGTGTTACATGAAGTAGGACCCACATTCAACCTCCAGCATGTGCTGGAAAAATTCCTTCCTAACCCCGCTAAAGAGCTGTAACCAATCAGTGTTGATAATACCGGATGAAAGATTAGCCTATAGTTTGCTCGGTGTAAAATAGATTATTATAATTTTCTTTTAACCTCTTCTTTTACCTGTTGTATGTTTGTTTTGATTTAAAGATTCAGAAAAATCGCAAGAAGTACAAGGCTGAAGAGGAGAAATGGAAGCGAAGACCTAGTGTCTTCCGACGTGGGGTATCAGGCCGTCGTTCTGCATATGCCTTCTCACACCAGCGAGGTTATGCTGATCTCATTGCTTCTGGGAGAATCATTCGTAGAAGACGAGCTTCGTTAACTGCAGTACTTAATAACAATTTGACAGAAATCAGGCAAGCTGAAGAAGCCAGCTGATTACTCCCTGTGTCCTAAAAGGAGGAGGATTTTTAAAAAATCAATTGCACATTTTTTATTATTTTTTTTACAGAAGACTCAGGATTCTTTAAAAAGAAAACAAAATTATGCAGGACAATATGCTGATTTTTCATGCCACTCAGTTTGGGAAGATTCAACTAAAGAACTGAGTGTTGTTTTTTTTAAGCTTGGTCTTTGCATAAAGATTTGTGAAATGGAAGGATAAAAGTACTCCATAGACTTAAAGCCCCAAAATGTTAAGGGCAATTTATAATGAAAAGGTACTTAGGACTTTAAATCATTTTTTATTATTGTCATGAACCAAAGTTTCATGCCACAACACCAAAGAGGAACAGCTGATAAGCAGAAAAATTCTGTGTGCCACTTTGTTCCATTAATTTATTCAAATATAATGCTGGTTTATAGGTAACCAAAGATTTTTGTTTGTTTGTTTTTTTCAAGTTAGCTGTACAATTTTACTTAGTAAGTCTTTGGGATCTAAATCATGGCCCAGGTTAATATAGATATGCAAACTCCAGCAATCTTTCATAATTTTCAGGGACAGGAAATCTATCAAATTATTTTCAAAGTTCTTAAATCAGATTAGCCTGTATTAGAGGAAGGGTTAGGTGATGATCCCTGGACCTTGAAAGGCGGGACACCCAGTCCTGTGAACTCCACCCTTTCAGCATTACTGCCCTCTAGGGCCCAAAAATTATTTGAAATGTGGGAGCACAGGCATCATTAAAAACACAGCAAAATTCTCCTTCCTCCCAACCTCCTAGAACATACAAAGAGACTTTTTTTAATACCAGTCCCCCCCCCCCCCCCAGTTTTGGTTTGTGTGTGTGTGTAAGTCTGTGGATGGGCAACGGTTGGAGTGCTGGGGACTCCAGACAGCTCATGACTGTCTAGTTGTCCACCTCTGTTCTAAAGAGATCACATTCTGTCCAAGGAGCACAGCTAGTTTGCCATTTTAACTAAGTTTGGGCATTCTTGCCCCACTGAAATTTGTGTAGCAGCATGACTTCGTCCATCCTGGCCTCCCCCACCCTTTGCCTTCTATTTTGTACTACAACCTTCCTGTATCTTTTGCATCTGCTTGAGAAAAAAGGAAAGCAGTGTGATACGACTGAATTGTTTGTTTTTGTCATACTTTCTTGAAGATAACCCTGGTTGATTTTCTACTTGCTTAATCTTAATTGAGGTAGTTGAGATAATATATTGAGGCATATCTTGATTGAGGCACAGTGAACTCACTGGAGGAAGGGTATAAATATTAGTATAAGTGCATCTAATAAATAAATTGGTAGCAACTTAATTGCTGTCTTGCTATGAAGGTGATTCTCATGTGGCTTTTTCCTTACATGAGAATTATTTTCAAGCAGCAGCAGTACTTGAATAAGATTATGCTTGAAAAGCACTCCTTTTGGCCTGAATCCTGTTGGTGATTTACATGTGAATGACATTGCAGCCAATCACCACAACGAAAGAGGTGCTAGTTGCTTTATGAGACACGTGCCTAGAAATGTGACCAACACCTCATTAGTTAGCTGCAGTTTGCTGGTTAGTTGTGCAATTTAACTTATGCACACACAGATCACCAACAGGATGTTGGTCATACAATATGTAAGTAGGGCAAAAAAAGGTTTGCATGGATTTTTCACATGTAATGATTGTGTATGGACATCTGACATGCATGAGATCCATGTGGGAACTATGACCTGTCCAACTACTAGTCCCAATAAACGTAGCACTATTGAACTAGTTGCTGAATGGTAAGTCAACATTTATATGAATCCCATTGATTGAATGAATCTACTCTAGTTGAGGCTACCAGTTGAATTCAGGATTATGTCCTAAGTGAAACAGACCAAACTAGTCAACACATTTTGTTCACTGGGTGATGATTCAAAGCACTAATCAGAGTGAGAGAATATTTCAGTTAGGGTGAACCAATTTCACTATGTTTTAATAGTAAAACACATTTGTTGGCTTTTTAAAAATATGTGTAGGCATATTCAGTTTTATGTATACATGTGTGTAGCGACATATAAATGGTTTACATTTCAAATTTTTCAGCATACATCAGTTTATTTTGTGGAATAACCCAAGTCCTCACTTTTTGGAAAGTGGGAGGGATAAGCAATGTGACCAAGTCTACAAATTTATATTCTGTTAGTAGCACCAAGTTCGGACATTTCTTTATTTTTATTATTATTTAATGTGGAAAAGTTTACAGCTTTTCTTTTCAGCAAGTGCTAGGAGATAATGTTTAGCTTCAGAGATTGATTTCTCTTATGAAAGCTGTGGAAGTCATTGGTTATATGTTTCATGCATCAAATCCAGGTGCAATATTGGCAATTTAAATATGCTGATTGAAATGAATGCTTCATACATTTGTATTGGAAACAAAGTGTAAATATTTTATTTGTTTAAAAGTGGTGTTGTATATAATGACTGTGCTGTAATTTTTAAAATTATTGACTAACTGGAGGGAAAATATGCTTTTTTATTGGTCTGGATATATTCATTACACTATGTATCCATGTGTCTACACCCCTCCCATCAAGTCTTTACACAGTGTTTGGTGTCTTTCTTAAGAGTGCTGTCAGAATGGGAGAAAGCCACTCACTCTGATCTAGTGCTGTGTTATATCAGGTGGGAAAGGAAACTCCTGATGGTGTTCAGAATTACAGTAGGTTCTTCAGATCCATGGAATCAGTACCCGCGGTTTCAGTTACCCGCTGCCTGAAAAAAAATTAAAACCAACCAACCCAGAAATACCTGTTCCCAAGGTGTATTACCAGGACTGACCACTAGATGGAATCAGACTATGCTATATACAAGTGGCTTAAGGGAAATGCACTTGTGGCTGACATCTCAGAGGGAAGCAGGTTCCGGTGAAATAGAGAAATTGTATTTGCAGGGGGGAGTCAGCAGTTGCTGGTTCCTGGGAAGCCTCCCTTGCAAATAGGAGGGCAGGAGACCCAGTCCTTTGGCAACACTGGGTCAGGGCTCCTTCTCATCCATGTACAGACTCCGAAGAAACTGGAAGTAATTGCTTCACTTATCCGCCATTTCTAGCATCCATGGCTTGGAACTGATCTCCCATGGAAACTGCCGTCCTACGGTGCCTTCTGAGAGTTATCATGGGAACACATGACAGTGTCAAAGACACAAATGATCTGAACAGGAGAGCAGTCAACACCAGTGCTATGCCAGACATTTCTCCCATGACACTTCTGACCTTGCTCCTTTGAGACTGACAGAAATTTTCTTGGGGGCGGGGGAAATCAAAGGAGGAGAATTCATGGAAGATTTATACGGCTAAGCTTCCAGATTCTTCTGCCCATTCATGCAGTGGCCAGTGATTATGAGTACATAGTATCTCATATTTCATTATCTTTCTGCCCATAATTATGTTTGTGGCAGGTGGCATCATCCTGCCTCCATGCTTCAGAATAAATCCTGGGGGGGGGGGGGGCTGTCGTAGCAGAACTCCAATAGAGCTTTTTCACATCAAGAAATATGGGCCCTCAGGGATTCTGCAGCGTTATCAAAATCCTTTGGGAAGAAAAAGAGGGGAAATGGTACCACAATTACCACTAATGACAAGACCTAAATTAGGAAGAATTTTCTCTGCCCGCAAACAGGATAGTGAATTTTGAAAGAGTTTTTGCACAACCATACAGGTAAGAAGAGCTGGCCTCCCATTATGCCCTCTGCATACCTCTGAGGTGTGACTAGCACTTGTTACGGCCAATAATGAAACTACTGTTTTTTGCTTATAACTTCTGGAAACTCTAACGGGGACTTACAGTTCAGAAAATAACGTTTCCCATTTCTGGCCATCTATACTACATAGTTTAGATAGGGCCCCACCCCTTTTGTTCTAAAGAACATTAGACAAAAACTAGCTTAAGAAGCTAGGATTTTGGGTGTGTGTTTTTTTACAAAAAAAGGAGTAAAGTAAAATAATAAATCCCAGTAGTGATAAAAACATTTTACATTGGCAAGTCCTGAATACCAGTAGCACTATCTGTTACAGGAATTTATTTTAAGCAAATGTGTGTTCTTGAATCCTTCCATCCCCTTTATTAAAATTACAGTCCTAAAATATATTTTTTCACATGCCCTTAGGGAGGCATGTCCCTCCATCACTACCCCATTTGGAAATCAAGGCTAAAATTCTCAATAGATAAATGTATTTTCACCACCAGAGGTCCCCTCTGGCTGAACCTTAGGATATAATGGGCAACACAGCTGTCTAGGTTTCTCCAATGTTGGGAAAACTTACCTGGCTACAGAGCAGGGAAAAATAAACTTAAGATTTTCTTTTAAAGAAATGTGCTACTGTTTAAGGCGGGTGGGGAGGCAGTTCTTGACAGTACCAAAGAAAGGAAGTTAAACATGCAAAACGAAGTAGGATTTGCATGATGCAACATATAAAAAAATTAGATGTAGCTGTGTTGCCATCAGGGAAAAAAAAATCAAAATCCATATTCAGTATTTAGGTCAACCAAAGGTTTACAGATGGGTGTGTCCTTTTGGTTGCCCAAGTTAACAGTATTACCATGGGATGGATCTGGGAATAATTTGAGATGTTGCTGTAAACTATATTTTGCAAAAGTATGCATATGCATGCATGCCCAACACTGATGCAGCAACACAGATGCACTCAATATTTGTCTCAAATATTTCTGGGCTCCGTTGGGCAGTTGGGTGTTCTCATGCACAGCAAGAGTAACTTCCCCTTACAGCACACACCCCCATGCTCCATTGTTGTTCCCCAACCCTCTGGATAAGGGTATACACAGAGATGAGAGGGGAAATTTGTCTTGCCAGCCATGTCCATTCTGCTGCCAGAATACCCACCTCTGTGTGCATCCCTCTGTTGAAAAGCAGATTAAAAATCAATGATGTTTAAAAATCAAATTAAATCACGATTTAAATCATCAAAAATCTGATTTTTGAAAAATTTAAAATGATTTAAATCAAATCCACCCTGCCTCTGTGTGTCTGGTTTTCCATTTCTGGCAGCCATGGCCTGGTTGACAATTTCAAATTCTTGCATTAGGCAGCACTGACAGTCCCAAAGGACGGAGTATCTCCTTCCCTTAAGTCAATAGCTTCAGCATGCATTGGTGTTTTTTTAGAAAAATAAGACCTTGTGTGATAAAACTGAGGTTTAACAAAAGTACAAGATTATAAATTTCATACGTCTTCTCACTCCTTAGAGAGAGGGCAGCCAGTGGTGGGAGACAGCAAGAAGATGCGGGAGGATGGTGTGCAATATTCACACCCTCTTCTGGTGTTCTAGACTAGAGGGCACTGGCCCATGGCTGGTTAAAATGCCAGTGTCGAGTATGGCCTTCTCCAGATGCCTTGTAATTCTGTTTAACTTCAAGCATTGGTCCTCTATTTTCACATGTTACCTACAAAATAGGATATGCAATTGTATGTACAGTGTCTCTCCTATTTGCTCTCCTTTCTGGGGCGGTGTCCTATGCCATACAACAGACCACATCGGAGTTCCCTACGATGGGCATGGCCAGAGCCAGATTTCAAGGCGAGAACAAAGGACGCACACCCCCCGGATTCTATGAATGGGCCACTGCCAGGAAGTGAAGGGAAACGTGGCAACAGCTGATTTGCACATAAATCGGCGGCCCGGTCCTGCCGCATGGAATCCCAGATCTTGGAAACGTTACTTTTTGGGAACTACAGGTCCCATCAGCCCCGGCTGGGGGAGGCATGCTTGGAACTGTAGTGGCGGGAGAAACGTTTCCCAGCCCTACCAACGGCCCTCTTTACACCAAGCGCAACCCCACCCGCCAGAGGAGGCCGGCTGTCTCTTGCCTTCGCTCTGGCCCTGCAGGCGCTTCCCAGGCGCCGCGCAAAGGAGGCGGAGCTGCGCGCAACGTGGGCGCAAAAAGAAAGCCCCGGCGGCCCTTGCAGCCAGCCAGCTTGCGCCTCGCTTTCCGGCGGCCGCGTGAGCCTGATGCAATCCGCCCCTCCCGAGGCGTCACCACCGCGGAGCCGAGGCAAACCGAAAGGGGAACCGAAGCGGCAGGCAGGCGCCCCCCCCCCCCCGACGCCGTCCTCGCCGGTGCGCTCCGCTCCAGGGAGTCCGCGATGTCTGCGGGGATCATTGAGAAGGCGGACAGGCTGAGCCTGGGTGAGGTTGCAGAGGGCTTGGAGGGTGCGGGAGGGAGGCGGCTTGGGCACCCCCCCCCTTCTTTCTTTTTTTGCCCTACGGAGGGAACGATAGGGCTGTGGTCGGGAGGGAGGGATCCGCTCTCGTGCATCCTCCCCGGCTGGAAAACCGGTTGGGGAATTTAAAAAAAAAAAAGAACAAATCTCGATTTTTTATTTTCCATTTGCATCTCATCCCTTTTTGATGACGGGGCATGAATGGTAACCTTGGTGAGTTTGGGAAGGTGGAAGATGTGGCGCGGAAGCGCCCTCTCCTCCACCTGCGGAGGAGAGGCGATCCGCCGGACCCGGTTTCAGGGCAGGATAGACGCCATCCCAAGGGTGCGTTTGCGTTTCCTTCCCTTCCCGGGGCACGAAACGAACCCGGAAAGGATCTTTTGCAAATCCGTCGTTGAGAGTTAAATTTTGCGTCCACCTGCGCCCTGTATGTCGGAGGAGCTCCCGATGAATCGCTCTTGAATGCGGTCCTGGGGATAGTGTAGGATTCGATTTAGGAGTGGGGGAGAGTCCCCATGTTTGTCTGGCTTCCATTTTCTCTGCCGGTTCGATAATCATCACTTCCGTGTTTGGAAAAGGGGCCTTCTGCTTGCTGCAACGATGGCGTGTCAAAAACGAGGCGAGATTTAGCCCTGAAGATAAATTTATCCCAAAGAGGGGTGGGAACGGAAGGCTGGGGCTATTCTGGGCTGACATATATTCGCATCTGATAGATGGATTCCACATATTCTGCCTTTCTGTCTCTCCTCATACAAGGCCAAAACAAACGAAAAATAAAGAAGACAAAAACATTGTGGCACCTTAAAGACCCACTGCTATATTCTAATGTGAGCTTTAGTGGGCAAGTCCACTTATTCAGACAAAAGCTTTCATTAAAATATATAGCCCACAACATTTTTGTCTTTTTAATTTTTCTTTTCTTTTTGCCTGATACGCTAGCACAGACTAATACAGCTACCTTGTCTAAAATTACTGCCATGGTCTCCTCAGTTTATTCTCACAAAATATCTGAGGGAAGTCCGGTTGAGAGACATTGAATCACCCGAGGTTGCTCAATGAATTTTATGTCTGAGTGAGGGGATTTGAACCCCAGTCTCCTCAAGTCACGGTCAAACCCTCTAACCTCTACATTGCGCTGGTTCTCTCATCATCAACATTGCCATCCCTTTAACTTTGCTTGGGTGGCATGTGTGCCACTAACCAATATGAACAAAAAAATGTGAGCAAAAGCAGAGTTTGGAAACCTTATTCCAAAAACTGGCACATCAACCATTACATTAAAAAAAAGCCATTTGTTCCTTGCTGGTACAGAGGAATGATATTAATGAGCAACAATCAATTTTTTTTTCATTTCCCCCCCTCACTTAAAATTTGTTTATTTATTTATTTGATTTATATACTGCCTATCTGGCAGCCAAGGCCACTCTGAATGGTTTACAACATCAGAATTCCCAATCCCCTGAGCAACTTCCAGAAAATGTTTTGAGCTAATGGGTGAACATCGCTTGTTATGTTTAAAACCCAATAATGTTAGTAATTGTTGCATTATTTCATAAATAATCTTGCCCCTTGTTTTCCCCAAAACTAACATGCTACAAATAACATTACTTGCAATATTCTATTTCTACGCTGGAGTCACAAATCACTGATTAGTTATTCTGTTTTACAAAGGTGGTACACTAAACCTGAGGGACAAACAGTAATCACAATATCTCTCCATACATATTGCATGTGTGTGCATGCATATACATTATATATATGTATATGTATGTGTATATATGTGTGTATACACACACACACACACATTACACACACATTCACGTAATAAATCTATGGGTGTGTGTATGTGTGTATGCCACAGAGTATATATATTTCTATTTATGATTTATATAGATAATATATAGATTGTATATTATAATTAACCTGGTGTTTGTGTTTGTGTGTGTACACACTCATACACACACCACAGAGTATATATATATTTCTATTTATATATTATATATTTTTTAAAATGTTGGGAGTCCGACTCCTGGTGATGTCCTGCAAATTACCCTGATTTGCTGATCTAGCCTTACTGACCTTTAACATTGTCTGATTTAAAGGTAGCCTGATTGTACGTGTGTGCGTGCATGTGCGTGCACATTTGCATGCCGGTGTGTCCATTATATATGTCATAAAGAGCAGTGTCTATCTTTGTCTGCTTTTATAGGAGAGGTCTACGTCTCTGATCGAGAAGGGTGTGATACTGCAGGAGATGGCACACAGGAGAAGCCATACAAAACTGCTTTGCAGGTAATCTCTTTATTGGTCTGAGCTTTTTGTGTCAAGAGAAGCAGAGATGGGAAGAAATGGCTTATTTTAGAGTATGACTCTCAGAATATCCCGTCCAGCAGCTGGGCTAAAGAATCTGTGGAGGCAACGTCAGCCCACAAGCAAGTTCAAACATGTTTGTGAGTAATCTGGCGTTTCTCACCAGATTATTCATAAACATGCCCAAACCCATTTATAAGTTCAAACCTAGGCTGCTGAAAAAAATGACATGTCATAGAAATCCTCCCTATTCTCATGAGTCACAGAGAATCCTTGCAAAAATGCTTGGGGCTCTTTTCAGAGGGCACAAAGGAACAGCTTGGAAGGGCATGCAGGGAAGGGGGCTTCTCGACCTGCCATTTTGATGGCCTCCAGTCCCATCATTCAGCCTGGAACTTTCATTTTTTTCCTGGAAGTCCCATCCCTGATGGGTGAACTGGGTGATTGATAAGCAAATTCTGTGGCAGTTTTGGAGCCCACGGGTCCTTTTAGGCAAGATTTTTGTGGGAATATAGGCAGAAACATCGATCACAGGAATTTGCACAGTGGCTGTGACTGCGTGAAACTACGGACGTTCACGTGACTGCCTACATCAGAGCTATTAGGGCTCTCTTTCATGTCGAAACAGAGTGAAGAGGATGTCATCATCATAGTTCAGTGAGGAAATAGAACCAGTCTCCCCTAATCTGGTGTCTTCCCAGTTTTAGTTGGGACTACAAGTCTCATTTTAATAAAACGGGAAGGAGGGCAGAGGATTTCGGTGACAGTAAAATCACCGTGGTATAGTGGACAGAGTGATGGATTAGGATTCAGGAGGCCTGGGTTTGAATCCCTGCTCAGCCATGGAAACCCACTGCTGCATTTAAGGCTTTGTGGGGAGTGGTAGGTGGTGTATGTTAAAATTTTAGGAAAAGGTACCCTATACAAAACAACAACAGGCAACTAATGTTCATTTTTTCCACCCAAGGCTTTGGTAGCTGCTGGAGAGGAACCATTTCCTACAATTTACGTGGACTCACAAAAAGAAGGCCAGGTAAATGAAGGAATATTCTTGGGGCGGGGGGGGGGGGGGGGTTTCCACGCTGGTTTTATTTCATTAGTTGGCAGTCAATTCAGGTATGACAAAAGTAAAAATGTTTTTACTCGATAGGAAACATTTCCATTTCTGAGAAAAATAATCATTTTACAAGTTTCATTAGTAACAGTTAGACTGGGTTACAAATCCCAACTTCTGGCTCAGCAAGTCAAAGGTCTCTCATTAATTTTTGCTTCACTTTCAGTGTCTCATTTCTGTTCTTGAGTTATGAATTAACGTTTTGGTTGTGCAAACCACATCAGAACCAAAACTAAAATTGCTGCTAAGTTTGGCTTACTTTCCACACACAGTCGTGCTTGGTTTAGTTTGGGAATATTTTTTACAACCACCCTTGGACTCTGCTGCTACTCCCCACCCTCAATGTGCCAGTTAAGGTTCTGTGAAATCCACCAACGTGTTTTTTTTTTCATTAAGGAGGCAAGGATTCAGATGTACTGGTGATCACTGTGAGGGACGAAAGGCTAAGAGAGGGGCTGCCCCAAGGCTGCACAGTGAACCTCATAGCCAAGTGGGGGTTTGAACCCAGATATTTTGAGTTCTAGTCTCACACTCTCTGATCTCATGTTTTGGTTCAAATGTATATAGGACATCAAGGTCAATAATCTGTTGGGATTACCATAGGCAGGACAGACGTTATTGTAGGTATTTGAAGGAGTATCTGGTCATGTAACCAGGTGTGTAACAGGCATCTCTCCAAATTGCCATGACCATTTGAGCAACATCCGTTCCTCTGGTGGTAATTCCAACAGAGTACTGGCCAGTATGATTTTGTTCGGTAAAGATAAGTCCAGTAAATCGACAAAATCAGATTTTACTCTATTTACAGCAATGGAAAATTTTCCAGAAAATTTCCCAATTCAGAATTTAACAGACAACACATATTACTGGTTGCCACTCACGTGGCCAAAGTCCTGTTGCATTGTTATGCCTGTGGAAAGCAAATGACGTAACATTCAGTTGCTTCTAGCTGGCAATTAATAGGTCACCGCTGGGATCCTCGGGGTGGATTCACCCCCACTGGCTTGCTTTCCACACGTGTTTCCTTCCATTAACACCCCTATACACCCAAATATGTATGTGTACTTGTGCATATTATGTACACATAAGCCTCCTGCTGCTTCCTTTTTATGGGTGTCCGTGGCTAAAAACAGAATGCTGGGTTAGGTGGACCTTGGTTCTTAAGGGTGCACTCATCAGAAAGTAAAAGTATTGTCTTTCTTTTCTTCTTAGAGATGGGAAACTATTTCCAAAACTCAGTTCAAGAATGTCAGAAAACTGTGGCAGAGGGAAAAACAGAAGAGTGAAGCCAGAGAAAAGAAAGATGTAAGTTGGCAAATGTCATCGTTCTTTTCTTGTGCTGACATCAAGGCAAGTTGGAATACCCTCTCCTAATTTTCTCCAGAATGTGAAAGGGCGAGGCACTAAACGGCATGATGCTCTTCAGATGAGCAGAGTTTTGAAGATTAGAATTCTCTCTCTCTCTCACGTACGTCCTAGTGAAATCAGATTCACAAGGCCCCGCCTAGATGTCAGTGGGTCACTTCTGCCCATAATTCAAAACCAGAAGTGCCTGGAATGTTGTGTTTGATTTGATATACAAAAGGTATTTAGGGGCTAAAGTACTGAGCACGGGGCAGGAGAGAACAGCTTTTAAGCAGTTTGTCACAGCTGGCCATTTTTTAAAAAAAACAAACTGTGTTTTTCTAGATTGAGGGCTGTCAGCAGCCCTGGTCAGGTGCTCTGTGGGTTCTGACAGGCTGCGCTTTGCATGTTTCGTATGATGTTATGGGATGTATAGCTACTGTTAGGTGGATTTGTAATTGGTTGATTGACCGAATCCAAAGGTTGATCACAAATGGCTCCCCTTCGTCCTGGAAAGAGGTGACTAGTGGGGTGCCGCAGGGTTCTGTTCTGGGTCCCGTGTTATTCAACATCTTTATCAATGACTTGGATGAAGAAATAGAGAGTATGCTGATTAAATTTGCAGATGATACCAAATTGGGAAGGGTTGCTAATTCCCCAGAGGACAGGATTAAAATTCAAAATGACCTTGACAGATTAGAGTCCTGGGCCAAAACTAACAAAATGAATTTCAACAGGGAGAAATGTAAGGTCCTACAGCTAGGCAGAAAAAATGAACTGCACAGATATAGGATGGAAGACACCTGGCTAGACAACAGTACCTGTGAAAGGGATCTAGGAGTCTTGGTAGACCACAAGCTGAACATGAGTCAGCAGTGTGATGCGGCTGCCAAGAAAGCCAATGCAATTGGCAATAGCCATGTTTAAATATTTGAAAGGATGTCATGTTGAAGAAGGGACAGGTTTGTTTTCCAGGGCTCCAGAGACTAGGACACAGAGCAATCGTTTCAAACTACAGGAAAAGAGATTCCATCTGAACATTAGGAAGAACTTCCTGACGGTCAGAGCTGTCCGGCAGTGGAATAGTCTGCCTCGAAGGGTGGTGGAGTCTCCTTCTTTGGAGGTTTTTAAGCAGAGGCTGGATGCCCATCTGTTGGGAGTACTTTGATGGATGTTGCCGCATGGCAGGGGGTTGGACTGGATGGCCTCAGTGGTCTCTTCTGACTCTATGGCCCTTCAGATGTCTTTGAACAGGGTCTGCCCTAGGTAGCAAAGCCAATGATGAGGAATTAATTGGAGTTGCAAGTGAATTGACCGAATTTTTCTCCACAAGAGGAACAAAGTGGAGCCAGTGCCTCATCAGAGAACACATAGGTAGACTAACAGGAATCTGAAACCCTTCTTTTCTCATCTTTCCATGTATACTATGAATGTTTTGAGGTTTGCAGGTTGTTTTGGCTGGCCTAGCCTGTCATACCCAGCCTGCTTTGACCTCTTCTTTCTTGAGCTCTGATGGGACTATACATGGAGTCTTCTCCAGTACAGCACGTTGGCTGTACAGTTCTCCCCACATATGGGTGCACTCAGTATTCTGCTGAAAGTTAATGTTAGGATTTTCATTACTCATATTTCTTCTGGATTTGTACCTTGAATACTTTTATTGATGGTAGAACATTGAATTACTTTTTAAACAAACACAAATCAACCCACAGGCAGAAGACCAGTTGCGCCGTGAAAAGAACTTGGAAGAAGCCAAGAAGATTGTCATTAAGAAAGATCCTAGCCTCCCAGAACCCAAATGTGTAAGTAGAATTCTTCAAAAGACATCCTGAACTTTACCCCAGATGGTCTCAGATGCACAAAAGGGGAAAGTCAGGGATTACTTCGGTGGAGATGGACACTGGTGGACAACTTCAAGTAGCAGTGAGCGGAGGGCATCCCTACAAATGTGGTTGGGTGGCAACTCCCATTAGCCCTCGCTTGCCTAATCAGCAGAAGAGGATGATGGGAGTTGTGGTCCAGCAGTGTTTGGACAGGCTTATTTTGCCCACCTTGGTGCAGAGCACACATTGCTGAAAACAGATTAGGGCTCTAGAACAGTGGTTTCCAACCTTGGGTCACCAAACGTTCTTGGACTACAACTCCCAGAAATCCTGGCCAGCATAGCTAGTGGCGAAGGTTTCTGGGAGTTTTAGTCCCCAAGAACAACTGAGGACCCAAAGTTGGGAACCATTGCTCTAGAAGTTCAGTGGTTCCCTAATGTGTGTTGAGATAGGTGAAGTCACGTTGAGGTATATTTCATTCTCTCTCGCTCTCGTGCGCTCTCTCTCTCGCTCTCTTTTTTTTCCTTGAAACCCAATTTTTTCTTTCTGTGTAAGGTAAGAGCATCACTCTGGTCTGAGCTTCTGGACTCAAGTCTCCCCTTCCTTCTTCTTAAGTGTGCACTGAAACGGTGGGAAGGGGTAGTCTGATGGTATAGCTGAGTGGTGCGAGGGTGACGCTGGATGTGTGCCCTCTGCAGGAACAGCACAAACAATCTTGCTGCTGAAGGTGGAAGGCAACACACTGCTCCTCCCTCACAACTAGCTCTGAGCCCCGAAGGACAGGGAGGGATTTCCATGCTTCTTGTTGGGAGGTGGAGACACAAGCAGAAAGGCTTCGCATGCATGTAAACCCCATTCCAGACCTTCCAAGGGGTGGGAGTGAAGTGCTTAGTACATGTTGGCCACCCCCAGCTCTCTGCTGCCTGAGGCAGCTTCCTCACCTGATAGCCTTCTGCCAGGGCAGCTTTGATTCTACCCTTGTTGACTTCCTTCTGTTCAGCTTGGTTTTCTACCAAGTAATTGTTTGCAGGATGGCTGCCTCGGTTTTTTTAAATTCTGTTTGGTGCCGTTGAGCATATGCTTTCAGATGGGCTTCGCCTGTCAAGACAAGGAGCTTTGTCGATTTGAGCAGTGGTAGGCCATTTGGGCCAGTGGTTCCTTAACTTCGCACCCTAAATATTGTTGGACTGCAGCTTCCAGAAGCCTTGGACCTTGGCACTGCTAGCTGAGGCTCCTGGGAGTTGTAGTCCAAGAACACAGGGGAACCTCAAATATTGGGCATCACAGATTTGAACAGCAGGAGCCTGGACACACAGATCTAAGAGAGATTGCATTGAAATACTGGCCTGTTTTCAGCATTTTTATGCTACCTGGCATTGGTTCTTTTTCAGGAAGGAATCTTGCTTTGCTATACCTGGTGAGGGTAAGACTGCACATGGACGGTTTTCATTCAGAGCCTGCTCTCTATCGCTAAGCTGTAAGCCTAGGATATTTTTATTTTTTACCCAGCAGATATAAATAGAAGCATATAAATGCTTATGAGTATTTGTGGCAAGGTAGTGAATGACGTCCTTGTGCAGTATATTGTTTTTTTATTATGCAGTAATAACACACGCGAACATTTCCAGTGTTTCAAGGTCAAGGGAGTATAAATGATGCTGTAAACCACTGGTTCCCAATCTTGGGTTACCCAGGTGTTCTTGGACTGCAACTCCCAGAAACCCCAGGCAGCACAGCTAATGGTGAAATCTTCTGGGAGTTGCAGTCCAAGAACCACCTGGGTTACCCAAGGTTGGGAACCACTGCTGTAAACTGTAGCAAGAAAGGCAAACGTGGGTTGTTTGATAGTCTCACCAGATTTTAGGCAACCTGTCTATCATTGGGTGTTAGGTAATGAGTATGTTGCCCTCAAGCACATAGACCTGACCAACGTGTTTTCTTTCAGGTGAAGATTCGGGCATTGGAGGCCTACCGAGGGGAGAGGGTTAAGGTTTTTGGCTGGGTTCACAGATTGCGTAGACAAGGTGAGTACCATGTGAAGGAGGAATCAGTTTGGTTTAGAGGTAAGGATCAATTCCTGGATGTTTGGGAATGTTGACCCTTGCTAATTAGAGAAATGTGGAGTTCAGGTGAACTGAGCCACCTTTCGTCTTTTACCTCAGTTCTCCTATGGCTTCAGGGATGGGTGGAGGATCTGAGCCAAGGTATGAGCCTCCATGTTGAATAGCTTTGCCTTTTAAACGGTAGGATGGATTGCACAGAGAATTTTTTTTAGTGAGGCCTTTGGTCTGTTTAGCTCAGCATTGACTGCACCGCCTGGTTGGGCCTCTCCAAGACTTCAAAACATAGAAGGTGTATTTCTGAGATGCTGTCTTGCAAAAGGGCAGAAGGGCGGGATCAAAAATAAGTCAGACCATCAGTCAGTTTAGCTTCTACTCCATGCAGCTCCTGGGGTCCTTTTAACTGGCTTGAGGCCTCTCCGACTTGGGTGTGCTCACTGCCAGTGGTAGCACAAAATAAAGCAGTGGAGTTATGCACTCACAGCTAGAATGATTTCTTTGAAAGTTGTTGGGAGTATAAAACCGACCTTAGGGCAGGGCACTGTATAAGGGACTAACAGGTCAGTGAGAAGCCAGTTGCGTGGGGGAAACAGGGCGTCTGTGCTGAAAGTCTTAACATTTTAACACCACAAATATTCCCTTGGGGAAACCATTTCTAATTTTGTAGAATGGTGGAGCCCAGTGTTTCCCCCACCCTTCTTCCAAATGTCCAGCAAACTTCTTTTGCAATTCCCATCCTCTTTCAATTGCATATGCAGCCTGCAGATTATGAAGTTTGTAGTCCAGCCTTTCTGCAGAATGTTACCCTTTCTTTTTCCTTTTTGCATTTGTTTGTTCGTTTGTTTCTCCCTATCTATCTCGTCCATCTAGTGGCCAGGCCTTCCCTAAACACTGATTCTGTTTTCATCTGGTTTGAAGTTGGGCTTTTAACCAGAAGTATAGTTTAATTGTGTTGCATTGATGTACAGCTGTAGGATCATCCTTGTCTTTAATACAGGGCTTGGAAATGTGACTTTTTTTGGAGATCAGCTTCCAGAATCCATGCTGACCAGGGATTTTGGAATTTGAAATTTTTTGAAATTGAAAGCTCTGCTTTGATAGGAATTGAATTGATGGGAAAAGGAGTGGAAAACTTTTGTTTAAAAAACAAAAACAAAATTAAAGTTCTTAAAATGATTAATTTCTTCTTTCTAGGGAAAACCCTCATGTTTATTGTGTTAAGAGATGGCACGGGCTATCTTCAGTGTGTCTTGTCTGATGATCTGGTAAGCCAATTTTTCTCTATTCTATGAAGCTTGTCTCTCCATTCTTCCTTCCTTCCTTCTCCTTCCCGGATGGTTCCCTTCCTTGATCTCAGTCTTCTCTGATATCCCTCATGTCTTGTTCCATTCTGACGTAGCAAAGGGCTGCCATCCTCCTGATATACTGTGCTGACGTAACAGTTTAATCCATCTTTACTGTCATGGCTGCATCCTAAGGAAGTCTGGGATTTGTAGTTTGGTGAGGCACTCAGAGGCTGGCTGGAAAGCAGAATTTTGTGCTAGTCCAGTCCCCTAAACTACAACAAAGAACTCTAAATGTCCTCCCACCCAACTACACATCCCACGATTTCTTAGGGTGGAGACTTAAGCCCTATTCAGTATTTATCTTTTTTGGCATTGCCAGTGCTGATTAAGAGGGATGGTTCACTCCATCCCCTCCCTCATCATTTCCTTCACATGAACAGAAATAAGCCTGGAGGGGCTGCTGCTTGTGTGAATAGGCTCTACATGGAAGCAAGAACCCAGATTTTCTCAGGTTCTTTCTTGTGTGTGGAGCTTACAGGAAAGCAGGAACTTCTCCTCTTAAACATTGCCTCCAGCAGCAAAGCTGGCTAACCCTTTTTATCTACACTGCTGACACTGGGTAGGATGATACTGAGTAGGGCTAGAGTAAGTTGCTGTCAGAATTCTGTAGGCGCACTTGCCGTGTGTAGAACATCCATATTTTCTGAAGCAGAATACTTCAGCATATCAGTTACTGGGAAGCAGCAATGGGAGATGCTTTATGCCTTTACATCTTGCCCGTGTCTGTTGTGGGATGCAGGGTGTTTTACTAGCTAATGTTGTTATTGGCTACGTGGCCTCCACCTTGTGGAAATGTTCTCTCTATGGGTGACAGTGCCACACCCCTCCTCCTTCCATCTTTTCCACCGTCGGTTATTTGCACCTTCCACCTCTCTTGGAAGGAGACATTCATCTGATTGTGTGTGGGTATCCCCCCCCCCCAATTTATTTGTATCTTACCTTATTTCCTAGAACTGGGACTCTTGATAACTTACAGAATTGAGACAGATGCAGATAAAAGCAAATATCGATGAATGCAGCTCAGCTAGCTATGATGTTAGGAAATGAATGAATTAAAAACAGTTTGAAACACGTCCAGCCCAAGTCTACTAAATATCCTTTCTATAAAATGGCCAGTGAGATCCTGAAAGCCTGTGCGAATACAAGAGTCTAGGCCAGATGGCTGAAAGACAGCGAGGGGAATATCCGAGCCTCTCTTGGAGGGGAGTTCTGAGACCTGGGAGTGGCTGCTGAGGACACCTGCTTTTCCATTCTCCCCACACATACCTTTGGGAGAGCCCACGCTCCTTCATAAATCTCAAAGCCTGGGCAGTCTCATAGGCGAGAATACCCTATTTCAGATAGCCTTGACCCTCTTCGTGTAGGGCAGTGGCTTCCGACCTTGTGTCTCTGAAGGTTCTTGGACTACAACTCCCAGAAATCCTTGCCGGAACAGGCTTCTGGGAGTTTTAGTCCAAGAACACCTGGGTGACCCAAAGTTGGGAACCACCGGTGTAGGGCTTTCTAGATCTGAACCAGCTGTTTGAATCATGCCATTAGATGGGTGGCCAGCGGAGCTGCAGTAACGAATCAGTTGTGTGGCTGTAGGAGCTTATTACTCATGCTTGCGTAGCTTTTCCTATTTTAAGTACCCAGATGATGCTGGACCACAATGCCCATCATCCCCAGCCAGCCCATGGAGATGTGGGAGTTGTTGTCTGCCTCTTGGGAACCACAGTTATGAAAAGATAACTTAGGTTGTTGCTTTATTATAGATGACATTGCTTTGGGAGGGGAACACTGGTGGGCCAAATTCTGGCTCTCTTTAGGCCAGACATTTCTTCCTACAGTTGCACTGAATGATTCCTTGGGAATAAATGAGAATATTTTTCTTTACTAGATGAAATTAAAAGTTCAAAAAAACAGAGACTGAGTCCCCCCCTCCTCCATTTCTCTCCTCTAGTGTCAGTGTTACAATGGTGTGCTCCTCTCAACAGAGAGCACTGTGGCTGTCTATGGGACCCTCAACCTTGTTCCGGAGGGGAAGCAGGTGAGTGCATCTTGCTGTCAGGTAATAATCTTAGAACTGCAGAGCTGGAAGGGACCCTGTGGGTCATCAAGTCCAGCCCCTGTCAAGGAGGCACAGTGGGGATTCAAACTCCCAACCTCTGGCTCTGCGGCCAAATACCTAAGACACTGAGCTATCCAGCAGTTCAGACTTTCTGGCTTTTGCTCAGATAGCTGTTTCCAACTTGCCTTTAAAAAAAAATCTCTATGTTGGCTTGGAAGTTTCTCCAAAGAGAGCAGGGCATTTGTCTGCTTTGACTCTCTTTGATCTAAACAGTGGAAGATGCGGAAGGTGCTAGCATGCCCATCTTGGAGGGGGGGAAAAACTACCAGATTACTTGAAGTGAGAGGACTGCTTCATCATAGGGCTTCTCCCATGTGCCATCTGAAGTCATACAGTCTAGCAGGCGCTGGCTCATGTGACAAGGGTGACGATCCAAGGGCTGAACTGAAATTCTGAGAGGTTTTGGGGCGATACATTCTAGTGGCAAAGTGGGCCAAGGGCAGGACCAAAAAAAATACCAATGGATAAAAAGTTTTTGCCAATATTTAAGTCTTAAGAGAGGTGTTTCAATCTGAGATAGAAAAGCTGAAAGCCAGAAAACTGGTGTCGTGAAAAACGAGGCATGGCCCTCTGTCCTCCCTATCTTATTTAACTGCAGTCCAACAGTATCTGGAGAGCCACTTGTTGCCTTTCCTTTTGTTCTTGTGTTGATGTGGAAATGGGAACGTACACTACACAAAAATGGTTTCACTCTTGGCTCTGAAGGAAGGAGTGCAGTATGGATGTTGTCTTCTCCCAGGTACTAATTAACTGCTGAACACCTTCATTGTCCTTCTCCCCACCTGCAGCTTGAATGCCGGTCTGTTCTCACATGAGAACAGGATTTTGGAGGCACAGAGGGAACCAGCAACAAAATGTTGCAGCGCAACATGTCTCTCAGTCAGGATTTCACTTTTTCTTAGCCATCCCTCATTTCTCTCCCATTTTGGCCTCCGCACACATTGCTTGATATGTAGGTCGGTAGATAGTTTAACTAGAGTTGTGTCAATGTGTGTGTTTTGGACTATAACTTCCAGAATTTGCTGCCTGGGGGATTTTGGAAGTTGTAGCCCACCCCACCCTAACCCATCTGCCCACCCATAGCTTTAACATGCAGGCAGTTGGAGGTACATTAAATCTTCAGTATCCAACAGCTTGGAAATTTCAGCAGCGGAGAACGCTGGGCGCCGTGGCATAGATCTCTGGCCTCGGAGCCAGAAGTTGGGAGTTCAGTTCCCCGCTCTGCCTCCTTGACGGGGGCTGGACTTGATGATCCATAGGGTCCCTTCCAGCTCTAAAAATATTACAATTAAGAATGAGCAGAAAATGTACGGCCGAGTGATTATACGAGTGACAGGATGAGAGCAACAAGGCGATGAGAAGACCCCGTTCACCAAAGTGCTGGGAGGAGAATGCCAGGAACAACCAGTCAGTCTAGAAAAGAAGAATGTGGGCCGTTTACGTCCTCAATACATTTGCATAATAAAGTCACAAGAACCACAGAGAAAATCTGGGGGCAGAACACCCTGTCGGTCCATGTTCTGTGGCCTTTACGTACGTTCACTCCCCTTGGGGGGCTCTTCTGCAGCAGGTTGCTGGTTTTTTCTCCCTCTTTGGCATGGGTTTTGCCATCTTGGCTACCTCAGCGATGACACTGCCAGTCTGAACATTGGAATGAACAGGAGTTATAATCTCTTCCCCGCTGCTTTTACTACCGTGAGATATAAACTTCAGTCATAAATTGCCTGGAAGAATCTATATCCATTTCCTGCTAAAAATCTATAAAATCATTTATAATATTGTGATGTTTTTAGAAAATGTATTTTTTAGTTCAGGCCGCTAGGGGGAGCTCATAGAATGCATGTGGGAGGAATGTTGTGAGCTTAGGAAATACCTCTTCCCCCTTGAGTATGATCAAATACTATCCATGTCCTAATACTAATTTTAGATTTAAGGCATAGTATCATGCTAGAATATTTTACAGCACATTTTTGAAGTCTTTGGTTTGTGGCTTGTCTGAATGAACATGTGTGTCCTGTATATCCATCAGAAAAGAAAAATGTCAAAGCAGTGAGAGAGCTTCTGAGTTTCACAGAACTCTTCAGTGTAGAGGAAGTCTGTATTAGCCTTCATAAGGTGACCCAGGAAGTTCTTGGCAGATTGATTAGGTTAATTTGTGGCTTGATCATAAGACATCAGGTTGCCCCCAAACTATGCGGTCTATAATATGGATACTTTTATAGTTGACCATGAAGAACTGAAACACATTTCCAGTAAGGTTTTTTTTTTCCTATCATCGTTTGAAATCCCCTTCGTTTTCCCCCCTCTGCTTGTAGAGTGAGGTTTGTTGCTGTTACGGTGTAGATGCCAGGTGGAAGTGAATTTATTTGTTCAAAGGGTGGGGGAGGTGATACCTTATTTTGTTTTATTTTAATTCCTTCTGATGGCTGCACAGCATTTAATTATAATTCTGTGATTTCGGCACAATGTTTTTAATGGCATTTGTATGTTGCGTTGACTTGTAGTTTTTTTTAGTTGCCCTTATAAGGAAGGGCAAGATTTAAAAAGAAATAAGTAGCAATAAAATTATAAAAAGTACCAACAACTGGAAATGGAAATTTGTAGCGGGATTTAAAAAGTCAGTGTAAATACAGGGAGTCAAAACTTTTAACGCCAATGAAAAGTTCAGCAATTTTTGAAGAAGTTGTAGAAGATTGCCTAGAGCTTAAGATAGTGACAGTCGCTTGAACAGGAGTGGGCTGCCTGGGAATTGGTCCTGGGGCCCCCTGGATTCTACATGCAGCCCCCCCTCACATACCCCATCATTTGGTTCAAAACGTCCCCTGTGTGCTCTATGGGCTGCGAGGTACGATTTTGCCAGGTATCCATGAGCTTGGAGCACCTTATTGGCTCCATTGGCTCCTCATTCTGGCACCCTTTGGAGACAGCTTCTGCTCAGAACGTAGCACCACTGAGGTGTTGACCTGAATATGCATAGGTGGATGGGGCCAGACCCACGAGTTGTGCCACCCCAAATGTCTTCACCTATCTGACAGTTGCCACAGGCACACCAGGTTCTGAAGAGGGCTCTGTAATCCCGTTTAAATGAGTGCCCTGACAAAAATCCTAGCAACCTTGACAAGGCCAGATCCCCAGTGGTGGTGAGCTCTGTAGTCGGTCAGTCGTCACTAGGATGCAGTTACTAAGCCCTTTCTGGACTAGAAGAGATCAAGAGATTTGGCACTGCCATTGTGCATGGAGATATTTGCTGGATGGGGCTGGCATCTCCTTAGCCCTACTGAGGTCCAGATAGGGTGATCTTGTCTTGCTCGTCGTCATGAGCTTTGTGTGTTGATAACAGGCTTGCCAGGTGAGTACTGCTTTTTTTTTAAAAGGGACTGCTTAAATTTAAAAATAAATATAACACTTTAGGCTCCAGGAGGCCACGAGCTGAGTTGTGACTATTGGGAACTCATTGGCCTGGCTCCTGCGGGCGGCGCCGATAATCTGGTCAACGAGGAGTCAGAAGTAGACGTCCAGCTGAACAACCGGCACATGATGATTCGCGGGGAGACCCTAAGCCGGATCTTCAAAGTGCGCTCCACAGTCGTCCAGTGCTTCAGGGACCACTTCTTTGACCGAGGATATTATGAGGTGAGTTGCGTCTGGTGCTTTGGTGATCTGCAGCGATGTTCCTTTGGAAATGGTTCATAGCAAAATCCATAAAGGAATCAGATTGTGCCTCAGAGAGAAAATGATCTCAAACTGCTTATTTATCTATGGATCACATTTATATCTTGCTTGTCCTCCATTGAGATCAAGGCACCATAAATGGCCCTTCTGTTCCCCATATTGTCTTCCTAACAACAGTCCTGTGAAGTAGGTCAGGCTGCCCAGTGAGTTGCATGACATCATGGGGATTTCAGCATGAGTGCTTGAAGTCTAAGTTTAGAATCATGGAATAATTGAGTTGAAAGGGGCCTTATAAGGTCATAAAGTCCAACCTCCTACTCAATGCAAGAATCCAAATCAAAGTTGATCTGAAATATGGTTGTCCAGTTTTTTTAAATGCCTCCAGCATTGGAGTGCTCCCCACCTCCCGAGCTCATGGGTTCCTTTGTTGTACTGCTCTAACAGTTAAGAAGTTTTTTTTCCTGATATTCATCCTAAATCTGACTTCCTGTAGCTTGAGCCCATTGTTGCGTGTCCTGCAGTCTGGGATGATTGAAAACTGGTCCTGCCCCTCCTCCATAATTATTTGAAAAGTGCTATATCATACTTAGCAGAAGGAAACTGATGTGCCCCAAGTCCAGGAATGAAGTATAGGTTGGGGGGGGGCATGGGTCCAGAGATCCAGGTTCACTGTTGGTTTGGCTCCAAACCTGTTACCATTTGGGGAAAAAATGGAGGCTGAATTTGCTGCAGGACTTCGTGTGAGGTATGTGGCAGGGAGACAGAGCTCCTCACTCCATTTTTCCCCCCTGAAGCTGTCCTACTTTGGGCACATCATGAGGAGGCCTAGTTTTCTGTAGGAAAAGACAGTCATGCTGAGAAAGATGGAAGGCAGCAGCAGAAGAGAAAGACCAAATAGAGGAAATGGATTGACAGCCTGAAACAGGGTTTCCCAACATTGTTCAGCCTCCTTTTATAGTAGCAAAGTAAGCTGCCCACTCCCCTGCCACATTTGCATAAATAAGCATTTTTAACAGGGGTAAAGAAAACACACCCCAATATATTATTAAAAGAAGATGAAAGAAACCATAAAGTCTGTGCGATCTTGCCCTAAAACTTTCCAACCTCTCTGTGATTCCCCCACCTCCAAATATTAAATGACTCTGAATAAGAAAGGCTCCACCGCCAGGGCAGTCTACCTTTCCTCAGCTGCGCACATCTGCCCCTCGCCCAGGAGGTCCAGCTTTTTGTAACATTTGGCACAAACTCATGCATCCGTCTCAAGAAAAGCTCAGGGGATGTGAGAGAGGGGTCACGAAAGCCCGTGTGGGGTTGCTCAGAAAAAGAACCCGTGCTTTAAAGGAAGCCACAGGCTTGAGTTTCCAAGAACTGAGCAGCGCTGTTGAGGACAGGACATTTTGGAGATCACTCCCTCTTGGGGTCACCCTAAGTCAGAGGTGACCCGTAACAACAACAGCATGTGAAAGGAGAGTCACCATTAGGTCTTGAGAATAAATTAGCCTTTCCCGGGCGGGTGGCTGGGGCAGAAACAGGTACAAAGGTATCTTTAACATGGCATCTCTGTGCTTCCTTTCTAGGTCACTCCGCCAACGTTGGTTCAGACGCAGGTAGAAGGGGGATCGACTCTCTTCAAAATGGATTACTTTGGCGAAGAGGCCTTCCTGACTCAGTCTTCTCAGCTGTACTTGGAGACCTGCATCCCGGCAATGGGAGATGTTTTTTGCATTGCCCAGTCGTACCGAGCTGAACAGTCTCGGACACGCAGGCATCTGGCTGAGTAAGAGGCTTTTTTTGTTTGTTTGTTTGTTTTTCAGGTGGAACGTATTGTGCGTTGTTTCAGAGCAAGTGAGCCGCCTGCAGGGAGTTAGACATGGCTGAATTGTCAGCATGCTGCACTTTCTGGCTTAAAAACCTCATTTGACTGCTTGGGCTAGTGAGGTTGAGAGAGACAGGTTGCTACTGTACCTTTCATATGTTTGCTAGATGCCACTGTATTTTCCCAGGCCCCATTTAAGTACTGGTGATTTGCCTGTTACCCATCAATATTTGACCTAGTTATCTAAGCTATATATATATAGACCTAAATCCTAGACAGATTATCTGCACTCATACAGGGCTACCTGGATCCTAAGTTTCATCATAGAAGTCCAGATTCTATGTACCTAATCCTCTTCAGGTTTTGTATCCATCACGGCTTTGGCCTCCCTGGCCCTCAGCCCCTTAAACTCCTCACTCTGGGTCCCTTTCCACACACTGCCCCACCAAGCAACTTCTATTTGTAGGGTGAACCCTCAACCAGCAATTTCCCCTGCTCTTAAAGAGAAGGTGAGCTGGCTGGACAGCTCAGTGAGTTAAGTATCTGGTTGTGGAGCAAGAGGTTGGAAGTTCAGTTCCCCCCACGGTGCATCCTCCCAGAGGAACCAGCCTGTGTGGCCTTGGGCAAGCTGCACAGTCCCAAGGCACCCTGATAAGAAGGGAGTGGTAAACGATTTCAGAGTATTCTCTACTTGGAAAACCGTGAAATGGGTCACCCTAAGTCTGAATTGACTTGACAGCACAGGATTATTAGCGTTATTAGAGAAGGTGACCGACCAATACTAGTCTGATGTATTTCTCTCTTTCTTGAAGACTCTTCAGCATTCCAAGTGATGGCACATGGTCAGCCGATTGTTATCTCCGGCTTCACTGCTGTGATAGCATGTAGATTTTAAAAACCAAGAAAATTAACATTGTTTGAAAATGAATTCTTGCAGTCCCACATCCTTTTTCAGCCTATTCAGTGGTTAGCATTCATGTGTCTGGGCACATAGCCCAGGACAAAACAGTGCGGGCGAATACCTTCTTCAGAGCTATTTGCCCGCCTGTATTCAATGAAAAGGCACCCCACTCGTCGTTTGGGATGGGTGGTGGTGGTCTCAGATGAGTTCTCAAGCTGTTTTATACACAAGGTATCTGCGGTCTTCTGCAGGTACACACACATAGAAGCGGAATGCCCTTTCATGAGCTTTGACGACTTGTTGACCCGTTTAGAGGATCTCGTCTGTGATGTTGTCGACAGAGTCTTGAAATCTCCTGTGTCTGACTTACTGTACGCCCTCAACCCAGTAAGTGGCGGCAATAGCCATTTGTAAAGTTTGTTTATCAACCTCGGGATGTTTGCTTATGATTTCTTATGGAGAAGCTCTGTCTCATCAACTGGAGGCTGCATAATGGTCTTCGTGGGAAACTGAGCTCCCCTCCCCATTATTATTATTATTATTGGGATGTCTGTGGTGCAGACAGGTCCCCTTCTCAACAGGTTTACACAGTTCAGAACAGGATGATGGGTAAAGGGTAGCCTTCCAGATATTTGTTGGACTCCGAACCCCAGCCTCCCTGGCCATTGGCTAAGACTGATGGGAGTTCCAGTTCAACAGGATCAAGAGGGCGGCACTCTGCTGGCCCTTGATCTCGAAGAGGACACAAAGGAGAGGGGGTGGAAGGAGAGGTGGAACAGAAATGATGTGCTTTTTTTTTTTAAAGTCATTTTCTGGGTTTTGCTTTGCAAGTTGTTCCGATCTGTTGTGACTTTGGGATGGAGTGGGACAAGCTAGATTAAGAAACCAAACCCCTAGAACAGATTTTCCTCAATCTCAGAGGTGTCCTCCTTCTGTAAATGCAGAACTTTGAGCCTCCCAAGAGGCCCTTCAGGCGAATGAACTACACCGATGCCCTCGTATGGCTCAAACAACATGATGTGAGGAAGGAAGACGGCACCTATTATGAATTTGGAGACGTGAGTCTTGTCGTTTTAATCCACACTTGTTGGTCCCTGTTCTTTAAACAGTAACCATGAGATTGCCATAATGCAGTCTTTGTCAGCTTGTGTTTGGAAACTGTTTGGGGACTTCAGCTCATCAGGAATTCCCTGGACTGGGGCTTTAGGACTCCTAGGTAACTGCTAGCTGCTGCCGCTGCTTCTCATTATTGTTGTTATTATTATTGGGGTTGGAGTTAGGGTTAGTACCTAGATGATCAGCTAAACCAGTTGCTGATCTTCTAGGTGCAAATCAGTGTCCTGGTTGTGATCTGTAAATTCCTGAACCCCTTGAGACCTGGTGGCCTGAAGGTTTTCTGCCCATACCGGCCTGGGCGTTGAGATCTTTCAGAGAACTCTGTCTTTCTGTCCTAGCAACAGCCGATGTTTGGTGAGAATCGGAGAAAGAGACTTCTTGAGGGCAGCAAACAGATTTTGGAATGTCCTGCTGCTGTAACATGGTGCTGTTCTTTTGCCTGTTGGCAAATCCATGTCTAGAGAAGGAGTTGCCATTAGGGTATACAATAGAGGAGTGATTCCTTTCTGGCTTGCAGACAGCCCCGTAATGCGGTGAGAAAAGAAGAACCTATTATCATGAATACTTACGGGTTGCGTGGATACTTGGTCATAGTTAAACCATAGACGCTTCAGTCCAAAGCATAATGCCAAGTCCTGCCTAGATACACGTCAAGGGTAAAGAGTAAGACAAAGTGAGAGTGGTTTAAGAAACAACACCACTGTATTAAACAGGTGAGTGTTGTTTGCAGAAGTGGCTTAGTGAATGGAGGTAGAACAGAGCTGTTGTAGGCAGGTGGCGGTGGAAGTGGATGAACTAATAAGTCTTGTTCTTAACCGTAGGATATCCCAGAGGCTCCCGAGAGACAGATGACGGATGCCATTAATGAGCCGATCTTGCTGTGTCGATTTCCTGCAGAGATAAAGTCCTTCTACATGCAACGCTGCCCTGAGGACTCTCGCCTTACTGAATCTGTCAGTTGACGTTCCCTGCATGTATTGCATGCAAGATGGGGTGAAGGAGCTGCTGGGCTTCTTAATGCGGTTTCTTGCTTATTTAAAAGGCTCCGTGGTTCTCTCAACAGTAGTTTCAGAAACCAATTAAGCGATAGAATTTTTAAAACCGTAAAGATGTTCCTCGCTGGGGCAAACTGCTCTGTGTTTATCTTGCCACCTAATGTGCTTAACACACTGTAGGTGGCTTGACATTGTTGCCTGTCAAATAAGTCCCAGTACACACAGTCTGCAAAATTAGGTGGTAGAATGCTGGTTATTTTCACTTTAGTTTGTTTTTAATTCTGTGTAACTGCCTGCAGAGGCCTGGGGTCTTTTGGAAAGCATATCAGGCAGTGGGGGACATAGTGTACCTCATGGGCCACGTATAGCCCCTAGTGGCCCAGATGGGGCTCACCACATCAACACACTCAATTTTTAAAAAAAGATTTGACTTCCTTCTGTTGTGTCCTTTAGAAGCAATTTAAGTCTTGTTTTAGAGACAACAGCATCCCTCCCCTCCCCAAAGTGCAAAAACCAAAATGCAGTTTAAAAAATAGCCCACTAAAGACCACGAAGGGTCTTTCCCCATTTTTAAAAAAGACTTCTTAAAAGAAAGAAATGTGTGCATGGTCTTCAGACGTCTGGAAGCTACTCGCTTGGCAGAAGGCAACACTTGATGCCATTGCCACTAAGTGATTAAAAAATGGCGTTGTTGAACCAGTCCTTAGTTAGGTTTAGAGCCCTTTGTACAGGCATGGTGTACACTTTCAAGCTTTGCTCTTTCTGGACTACAGTGCCCATCTGCCCCACCTTGTGCAGCAGACAGCCACAGGTTACAGGAATTCTTATCCAGAACATCCAGAAGGCGCCAGGTTGCCTGACCGGCTGGGTGGGGTTTGGTATCTGCTTCTGAATGTTCCGGGCAAGACGGAGAACAAAGATCATTTCTGGAATTGTTTCTCCAGAGATGCTGATTGGTTCACCAGTCAGGTCCCATCTTTGGTGTTTACTGGTGTGGCTGGGTGTACCCGGGGGGAATGTGTGGCTTTGGAAAGTCCGATCATGGTCCTCTCGCAGGCAGAGACCTCTCAGACCAGAACTGGCACCGTTCTGCCAGATCCTATATGTTGTTTTGTTGTTATCTGTTCATGAGATTGGAATGTAAGGACAAACCATGGTTGTCATTTAACTCATGTTTGCACCCCGGGGTTGAGGTGTGAGCTTAGGGAAAAAGACAAAAGTTCAGACATTCTCCCTACCACCCAGCCAACCTGATATGATGAAGGAGGGTTTTGAACCATTTGACATAAGATAAGCTTCATCATTTGACGCCAAGATCATAACCTGGTCTTGGAGTCATGGATGGAAGGACTGAATTTCTGCCCATCCTGCCAACCTGAGCTTTTAATGTGAAAGCCCCAAATAAAGATGCAGCCAGACCACATGAACTGAGACCACACTCTTGTGCGGAGAAGTAGAGTATCCTGAACCATTTGGTGGTGGACATTGCCAGCAGTAATTCCTCTTATGATTGAGATACTCTTCCCAGGACCTGTGGCAGAGGTGGGGCAAGTTGCTTTTTTACACTGCCGTTTTCAGAATGCCCTGGCTGTCATAGTAATTGGCCCTGCTGGCTGGAGGGTTATGGGAATCCAGAAAACTTCCAATTTCTTGACACTATACAGGCATGCCTGCTGTTCCCATTTCGTGTCCACAACTGCTCCTTCTGCCTGTTGCAGTTCTCCCTCTAGCTTCCTGCTTTGGGGGCAGGAGGGGCTGCTTGTGCGAACGAAGAATGGGTTATGTGAGCTTTAAAAGAGTTGTCAGTGTTCTTTGTAGAGTTGTTTTACAGCTGGGATGAAAAAACATGTTGCTGTCTTGAGTATCCTTGGGCTGCAACTCCCATCAGCCCTAGGTAGCATACTTAAAGGTGAAGGATCATGGGAGTAGGAGTCCAACACCTTCTGGATTCCACACATTTCCCTACCGTTGCTTTACAATATGCTGGAGTTATCTAGTCTGGGATATCTATTCAACAAGCAGAATAACAGGGTTAGGGTGCAGTCGGAAGTCTCTGATGCCTCATCTGTGTGAGGAGCCACAGAGTTGTGGATCTGGAGAGCATCAAGTGGGCCACATCATATGGGGCAGAAGAGGGTTGGGCAAATGTAGTTGGAGCTGATCCAAGTTGTAGTTCAGCAGTCTCTGGAGGGCCACAGCTGCTCACCCCAGCCTGCCATTCGCAAAGGGCTCTCCTCAACTAAGTTAATTGACATGTAGACCTTGTTGGCGCTTTCAGTGTATTGTTTTCCCCTTGCTTCTGTTAGGTCGATGTGTTGATGCCCAACGTTGGTGAGATCGTTGGAGGCTCCATGCGTATTTGGGATAGTGATGAGCTGCTGGAAGGCTATAAGAGAGAAGGCATCGATTCCACCCCTTACTACTGGTATACAGACCAGGTAACTATTGCTGTGCTCAGTCATCTTCTGTGCTGAGTTGCATGGAATACTCTTGTTTTTCCTCCCATGGATTGCAGGGACACTAAACTGCTGCAGGAGAAAACACGGAACAAGGCACTCAGCAATGTTTTGGTGCTCCATCTCATACGAATACCTAAAGCCCCATTCTCCCCATAAAGGTCAAAACCTGTGACTGCTCAGCTAGTTCTGTATTTTGGCCTAAACACAGTGCACACTTGGGGGGGGGGGAGGATTAAACCCAGAACTTCTCCACTTCCCTGACATTTGATGCTCAGTAGTTGTCTACTTCTGTAACTCCTGCTTTTTTCAACAGCAGCAAATAAAAAGAACAAAGATAATTCTTATGGTTTGTGCGAATAAAACAAATCCAGTATTTGGCAATACAGTAAGACCCCTTATCCATGGGGGGTTGATTCCAAGACCCCCTTCAGATGCTGAAAAATATGGATTATAATGAACGCCATTTTAGTAGCGAACACTATACATAGAATGGTCTCTGGCTCCCCCTAGTGGCCAGCTCTGGTAACTTCATTGTAGACATATATATTTCCAGGGTTTTTTCTTTTAATATTTTTGATATTTTTAGGCCGTGAATAAATGAATCAGAAGATACTGATCCTGCAGATACAGGGGTCCTGCTGTACTTTTCTTAGAACCAGCCAAAATGTTCAAAACAAATGCAAGTTTTAGAGTTCTCCAGAGATCTTCATTAAACAGGGTTGCACAAAAATTAAGGTTTGGAGGATGTAATAGGAAAATGGCCAAGAGATCTACGTTTCTTCTTCATCCTGATATGCATTGCTAGGTGTGCTTTGATACGTGTTCCAGGGCCTCATTCTGTATGTGGTCACTTATCTTTCAACTGTTAACTGTAGATCCCATGTTTCCGACATCTGGCCAAAGTTTCAGACGCATTTCTCCTGAAGCCCCTTACTTTTTTTGCCACCTTACTCAATGCAGAGTTCTGGAGGAACTTGAAATCTTCCATAATTCTGCAGTTTCAGTCTGTTCTACTCTGCAATCTTGTTCCGGTTGCTTTTAGCCTTGAGTCTTGGCATTTGTCTGGCCACAGAAACTCTCTCTCTTTCTCTGGCTGAGAGACTCTCTTAATCCGCCCGGGGGTGAAAAGGTGGCGCTTGACACATGGTCTGTTGCAGCTGGCTGGCTTCTGGAGCTGGAGAGACCCTCTTTCTCCTCAACGGATGGCTCCACTCCAACATGTCCAATTTCACATTGCCATTCCCTGCACAGAGAGCCCATCACGCCCTCGATTGCCATATTGAGAACCTTGGGGGGGAAATGTCTTCTTTCTTTCTCCTCTGCTTGCTTTACAATATGCAGAGCAGACCCGTGTTTTAGGAAAGCAAGCTAGCCGGCTGTTTGGGCCATTCATAACCAGCCAGTGCCCTGAGGCAGCTCCATGTAGAGGCTGACAGCAAGGCCTTAACTGAAGCCTGAGGCAGACTTGCATCCTTTTTTGCTGATAGGGCTTGAGGCGCCATTGTCCATCTAGCTGCTGCTTTTGGTGCGGCGGAGGCTCTCTTTCCACACCCTTGTGCTGTCAGGGATGCGTTTGCCAAGCAGCCATTGTGACTTGCTGGGAAGGATGAGGAATGGGTGGGATCCCCTTGCATTGCCTTGAACAGGCTTCTGTGTATTAGCGGTGCAGGGAACAGAGTTGCTAAAGGAGAAGGTTGTCTTGAATTGTCAGGCGCCCGTTAACTGGGGTTTAGATGTGGCTTTATTCGGGGATAAAAACCCACGTTTGTCCCTCATTCTCATATACGAGCAGGAGAGAATACAAATTAGTTCTCCTTGGCTGGCCTGCAGAAGTTTTTATGCAGTTTGCACATTTGCAAAAACAGTTTTTATGCCCGTACGCAAAGCTTCTGCTTTGTTTCATGGAATCTTAAAGAGAAGCATAGCATGGGTTGCTTGTATCTTTTGAGCCAACGTTTTGGGGCTTGCTCTGTGCATGTGTGATTCTCAAGGGAAATGGCCCGTTTTTGTGCACAGAGATGATGTGAGCAAATTGCAGAAACCCTGACAAAACTAAACCTCTTTGTCTGCTTTAGAAATAATTCCAGCAAAGTTGGCTGCCCTTTTTTTCTTGGCTGCGTGTTGCCGGTTCAGCCCAGAGCTTGGAAGAAAAGTTCCTTTCTGCCGGGGCAGCAGCTCACTGGGTTTTCCCAACTCTTGATCAGAGGCTTCTTCTGTTGCTTGGGAGGAATTTTAAAGGTGGTAGGATGTTGCCCTAGAACATTGGAGGGATTTCTTGCTAGGGCATTTGTTCCTTGGACTACTACTCCCATAATCCCTGGGTGGGCACTGGCCATGCTGAGCTGTAGAATTCTGGGAATTGTAATTCCACCCGGACACAATATTTTCCATGTCTCTTTCACTGATGATTTTCCTGGCATGTTTGTCTAGAAACAACAGCAAGCATCCTTTTGACATCATTTCCTTTTGTGGCTGTGGTTCTTAAATTGAGTAGCCTTGATGCAAAAGACTAGCTACATTTGGTTGGTCTTTATGTTTGTTTTTATTTTGTTTATTTCCATTTCTGTACTGCTTCATTAGTGTTATCACTCTCTGGGTGATTCACAATATGCAATAAATTCATACATTTAAACACTATATAATAAATACAATAAATCCTGTAGCTCATTATACCTACCTTTAAATAAAAATACACAAATTAAAACCCATCTGAACATCTCAGTACAGTATTCACCCTAGTAGAAGGCAGCTTTATAGAATTTGGTCTTCATTAGCTTCGTAAAAGCAGAAGGGGACGGTGCCTGGTGATATATGTAGGAAGCTTGTTCCAAAGAGAAGGGACCACGACCAGGAAAGCTTCCTAGTGTTGGCTTTTTTTTTTGCCTCCTTGGCTTGGGTGTTCTGATTCTTAACATCAAGGACTGTCAGAAGCATGTGGGATGGGAAGCTATTTTGTAGGGGAGATGTTCCACCAGATATCAAGGTCTTAAACCATTAAGGGCTTTATAGGTTATGACCAGCACCTTACATTGAGCATGGAAGCTAAAAGGGAGCCAGTGAAGGTGTGCCAGAACTGGGGATGTGTGTTCATATGTGCTGGTACCTGTAATCAGCCTGGCTGACACACTGTGGACCTGCTGAAGTTTCTGTACTGACTTCAAGGGCTGCCCTAAGTGGAGAGCATTACAGTAGCCTATTTTATTTAGCTATTAATCTTAACCTTAACAAGAGCTAATATGATCTTACAGTGTTCTTCCAGCTTTTCTATAGTTCATTATCCATTGTGAAAAGCTGTTGTACCTTTTTAATGTCTTAGTTATTGGCACTAAAAACTCTTTAAGGTAAAATATGCCGATATGTTTGGTCCTGTTTTTGCCTGGCCAGCCACAGGAATGCAGCCAGTCCCCAGGGACTTTTCATAGAATATAAAGATAACTCTGTAGAATATAGAATTGCATTTGGACTAAAGAGGTTCCCCTACTCTTGTGGAATGTATTCCTTCTGTCTGGACTTGGATGTCCCAATGAATGACCAGCCTTCTCACATTTTATCTTTCTTTGCAGCGTAAATACGGCACGTGCCCTCACGGTGGCTACGGCCTGGGCCTGGAAAGATTCCTGACCTGGATTCTTAACAGGCACCACATTCGAGATGTGTGTCTGTACCCACGCTTTGTCCAGCGATGCAAACCCTAATCAAGATCCCTCGATGAGCTGGTGGACCCAGCCAACCTTCGGGAAAAGGGAAGCCCTCTTTGCTCTGAAGAGCCGAACACGCATCGTCCCGCAGGAAACGAAAGCAAATCTCAGCGTCCTTTGTCAAATGCCAACGTGATTGCTTTAAATTTGAATTTAAATTGCAGTTTGCTAATTTCAGGAACTTCTCCCTTTTTTTTATCCAGTGCCTCCGTCCACATTCTGTTGGTCTATTTGAATGAAATGGCTCCAGTCCTGTTGATGTTCGTGTAAGGCCTGTCTAGCTTGCTGCAGCTAATGGGTGAGGTTCTGGGGCACCTCTCAGTTGCACACACGACTGGGGAGCAACCCAGACACATCCCGACACCTCATCACTTCGTCACAGCAAGCTATGTAAATCTTACGTGAAGCCTAGTAAGATTCTGGCCATGGATTCCAAGGTTAAATTAAGTGACATGCAAGACTTGGGTGTCGCTATAATGGTTGTTTCAAGGTGCACCTCTTACAGCTGTGGTAAACAAATCCTGTAAGATTATTTGGTAACCTTTCAACGAATCTGGATTTAGGGCCTGGCTTCTGACATGGGGAAATCACTAGTAAAATTGGAATAATTTGGGTTTTGCAGAATGTGAAACTGTTTAACAAAAACTAGTTGGCACGGCTTCTCCATGAAGAACCTTGCAAATTGTGTCTTTGAGAAGAAAGAGATCATTCTCAGTTCCTTTCCCACCCAGTCAGCTACTTTCTCCAGGGTTGTTTGGGAAAAGGGGTGTCATCTGAAACCTGCAGACGTTTAGACCTGTTTTCTGGATGTGCCAGATGTACGAGTGACTACACTTACTGGCCTTTGTTGCTGCTGTTCCTTGCTTGTTTCTCTAACGGAACAGCAGGTGTTACACAATTTTGGTTTGGGACTTCAAAAATAGTGGATTACAACAATTTACCTATGTTTCCATCTCTCGAGGGGAGTTACTGTTGTGCATGTTCATATTTCATACCTGGCAATCAATAAATTCATAGCACTAGAGGAAAGCATGAATGCTGCTTTTTGTGACTGCATTTTTGTGTGTGTTTCATTTTGTCATTTCAACAAGTACGGGGATTTCCAAATGATCATGTGTAGGTAGGTGGAGCAAAGCTTGCAAATGTTATTTTTCAGGCCTGCAGTTCCCACATTCTCCCCAGGACTTGGGGGGTGGGGGTGGCTGTAGATCTCCAAAACGTAGGGGGAATGATAAGGTCTGAATTATGCATCATTCTAGTAGATTCCAACTTATGGTGACCCTTTCCAGAAATCCTAGGTAGACAATATTCAGAAGTCATTTCTCATTCTCGTTTTGGGACACCCTGGGACTGTGCAACTTGCCCAAGGCTACACGGGCTGGTTCTTCTCACAGGAGGCACCGTGTAGAAGCAAACTCCCACCCCTTGGCTCCCCAGCCAGGTGCTCCCACTTAATGACCTATAAAGCAGCCTTATTTTTCCACCTGGGATCTGCTTGTTGGCAAATTGTTTCACTTAGGGAATAGAGAAGCTAGGCTATCAGTCAGGTGCAAAGCTTTGTCTGCTGTGAAATCAGTGATGTGGGCACGAGCTTCCCAACAGACACCAGTTTGTCCTTCTGCCAGTCCATTGAAAGCAAAAGTGTGAAACCGAATCTGGAGAAATATCATTTCCGGAGACTGTAGTCTTGGTACCTCTAGGAAGAGGGTGGCTTTGAATCTTTGCTATAAAGCTTCCACTGAACTACAGGACTTAAGCATTAGTTAATTGTATAAATTACATCAGCAATGACTGAGACATTATTATTATTACTTAATCAATTTCTATATTGCTTGTCATATCCAAAATGATACCTCAAAGTGGATATCTGATGATGATCTTACTACTTCATTTCCTTTTCTTGCTGCTTTAATATTCTTGGCCAGACCATGTAGTTTTTGTTTCTAAACTGACCCTGCACTTCTACAGTTACTTGGGCGTAAGTCCCATTGAACACGTTGGGACTTACTTCTGAGTAGAAATGAACAGGATTGCATTGTAAGTAAATAGCATTTCTCGGTATACCAAATGGTGGGGAGGTGCAGAGGTTGGTCAACAGGATTAACTACCACCCCTGTTGCTTCTTCGCTCCAGTGTAGGATTTGAAGATAAGTGGCAAGACCTGACAAAAACCTGTTTCTGCAGCAGTGTAAAAATGATGCCTCTTCATCAGCTTCCCTGCGTACTGAAGGATCACAAGAGAATAATACAACCCTGGCTGTCACAGTTCACTGTGGAACAGAAGAAGGGAGACACATCGCTTCAAAGTGATTCCACTTTAATTGCTTAGGCTTCATCCTATAAAATGCTGGGATCTGTAGTTTGGTGAAGTACTTAAGACTTCTCTACCTGAGACCTCTAGCTCACCTGTGAACTATTATTATTATTATTATTTATTTATTTATTTAACTTATATGCCGCCCACACTACCCAAAGGTCTCTGAGCGGCTTACAACAATTAAAATACAGTGAAAAGGATAATACAATTAAAATATAAACTCTAAAAATTGCCATCAGGACCCACAGTTGTTATTATTTCAATTAAAAGCCTTCTGGAACAGGAAGGTTTTGACCTGGCGCCAAAATGTCATCAGCGTCGGCGCCAGACGAATGTCAATTGGGATGGCGTTCCATAGTCTGGGGGCAGCTGCCGAAAAGGCCCTTTGTCTACAAGCCATCCCTCTTACCTCCTTGAGGGATGGCTCTTTCAAAAGGGCCCCCTGGCTAGATCTTAACTGCTGGGTAGGCTCATATGGAAGGAGGCGGTCCTTCAGGTATCCAGGGCCCAAGCCGTTTAGGGCTTTATATGTCAAAACAAGCACTTTGAATTGGGCCCGGGCAGCAACTGGTAGCCAATGTAATTTAAACAGAATCGGCTTGATGTGTCCCCTAGTGTAGAGAAGTCTTTTAAGTACCTGTGCAAACTACAGATCCCAGGATTCCATAGGATGGAACCTTGTCTATTGAAGGGGAATCTAAACTGCTACAGCTGAGTAATGCAGGACCTGCTCTTATCAGCTTCCCATCCTGCCAGGGCATGCCTACCAGATGAGTCAAAAAGGAGTTCTCTTGTATTTTGCAACCTGCCTTATCTAGCATGTCCTGTCTTGGCCACACATCATTTGCTTTTCTTAATTAAGCCATTTCTGAACCTCTTCCAGTTTATTCAGCAGTCAGTGACATTCCCTCTCTGAAAATTAGAGATTGGTAACATGACAGAGACCAGGAGTGATCACACATGCTCTGTGTTTACTGTGCTAATTAGTAGGACTCTGTAATATAGTGTAATGTGAACACTTCAGCTAGAGCTGGTGACAGTTAATGTATAGATTTCCAATAGGCACTTATCCCTTGACTTGGAAAAAAGGATGATTGAGGCAGGTTCTAGAGCTAAGAAATTCATTTCCAATCTCTAAATGAGTGATAACGCTTGGTGTTTACCTTACTTAAAGGCACAATACTTATAACAGTACTTATAGGTTTACAAATCTTGTGCATCGCCATGAACTCTAGATAGGGTTTCAGCCAAAGAACTTCTCATTAACAAGCTAGTCTTCCTGGAAAAGTCTTGCGCTTTGATTAACACTTTTAAATGTACTCATCGTCTTTTCTGGGATGTTTTCCTAAAACTTAAGAAAATGCAGGGGTTCGTCTGCCTCGAGCCTTCCCAAACTCAGCCCTAACTAGCGGCTTCCCTACCTCTCCCCCATCTAGCAGTTAAAACTACGGTATTAGACTGCATTCTAAATCTCCCTCTTCCACCTGATTAACTGTGGCTTTGCCAAGGTGTAATTGGCTAAGATGCTACTTGGATGCTTCTCAATTTACTTCTCGGTCACACACAATTGCCCATAATGCTTCCCTGTATAATTGCATCAGGAAATCCCAGTCTTTATTTTTTTCACCTACCTTTTGAATGTAGTCCTCTCTCTTTTCAACAAGGGTAAATTCAGCATAGTAGCTAAAGAAAGTTTATATCAACGTCAGATCTAAATTACAATTAAGTGGGTCTTCCAAATCTTATTTTGTTTTGTTTATTGTATGCATATCTCACCTTTTTTCCCCCCTACAACTGAGACCAAAGGCGGCCCATAATATGTTTTAAAAACAGGCACTACTCAAAGCAATATGAAGTTAGATTAAAAGCAAATTAGTTGTAATAAAGGAATGCAATTCAAAAGCACCTTAACTAAAATAATGAAAAAGCATACTTGTTAAGTACTGAAAAATTAGAAAAGTCTGTGTGGTCCTTATACAATACAAATGAAAGGGCAGGTTTTACCTTTATTAAGCCACACACACAAAAAAAAAACTGAACAAGCAGCCAGCTTTCAAGGTCAATCTGTCCTACTTAACAATGAAGTCCATGTTTACCACTCTTGTGTCCAATCACAAGGCAAACTAATGTGTAAATTGGGGGAGGCACCGCTCATGCTGTAATAATTGGTTGTCATTCAGTGTTTAAGGAATTCTTTCATTTGTGATAAGATCTCTAATGTAGATTTTCCTCCATACCCAGCACCTAGCTTTGCAGAGTGACTCGTAATACTAGTTACATGCCATCAAGCTGATTCTGACTTCCTGTCAACCTTCTCAGGCCTTTCTAGATATAAGGTACTCAGAAGTGGCTTACCATTCCCTCCTTCTGTGGGCACTCTGGCCCTTCCCTTCCACCACTGCCCCTCACATTTGTTTGCCTGGCCTGGATATATATATATATATATAAATATATAATTAAAAAATCATGCAAAATGCAAGCTTTTGTGGGTGAATGACATGATCAGAGGGACTGTTGACATCATCTTCAGGACTCAGCCAATCCGGAGGGTGCTGCTGCTGCCGCCTTGGGAACCCAACCCCATTTTCCTGGGTCTTTGTGACCTCAGAGAGCCCCACCTCTCTGCTGGCAGATAAAAGGGGCTTGCTGGGCAGGTCAGGAGACCAGAAGGGAGGCCGGTGGCCAGAGGGCAGTCCGGCAGAGAGAGCGGCAGCGGCTGCAGGGGACCCAGGCCTTCTGCCCAAGGCCAGTTCTCTCCTGAAAGCAGCTGAACTTGCTAAGTGGGCTTGAGAGTTAACAGCTCGAGGCAGGCGGAGATCCGTGGCTTGAAGCTGGCTGATGTCCGCGATGGACCGGGGGGAAGTCGGTGGACGTTGGCAGACAGAAGCTGGTGGAATCTCCCTGCGGAAGCTGCCTGAGGCCGCAAGGCGGAGGCCGGCAGAGGTTGGCGGATGAAGCCAGGGGACGTTAGCCTCCTGAAACCAGCTGGCGGAAGCTTGGTGGATATCGGTGGATGGAAGCCTGGGCGTGTGTGTGAATGGCTGGTGGAGTGAAGGTGTGTGTGTGTCAGGGGGTGTGTGCGGCTGGTGTGTGTGTCTGTGTGTGTCTGTGTCTGTGTGTGTGAATGGGCTGGCTGGCGTTCCGTGGGGATGTCACCGGGGCGTGTGTGTGACCCAAGCATTCAGGAGCTGGCGGAGGCTGGCTTCAGAAGCGGAGTGGAAGAGATGAACGGGTGGATATTCCTGGTGGAAGCCAGTGGATGTTGGCAGGCGGAACTTCGGGATGAAGTTGCCAGAACATTGGTCGGTGGATACGCCTGGGTTGAAGCCGGTTGACGGCAGTGGACGAGCTCGCCCCTTAGTTGTTTTTCTCTCTCTCTTTCTCTTGCAGGGCCCGAAGCTTCCTCTTCCCCAGGGGGATGCGAGGGACCAGAAGGCAGGCGTCCTGCTGGAGCTGAACCAGGCCGTTCCCTCCGCTGAGCATACCCGTTTAGCCTCTTTTCCAAAACCAATAAAAGAATTTTTCTGGAATGGTTTTGAAGTGTTGTCTTGTTTGTCAGGGGCTGTCACAGGATTCTCTTCCCCATCCCCTCATTATATCTCGGGCCCAATGCCTGGGGTGGGTCTTTGTGAAGACATGGTGTGGGGCCTTGTGATGTCACAGGAATTGGGAACATAATGTTTATTTATTTATTTATTTATTTATTTATTCGATTTTTATCCCGCCCTTTTAGACAGCGTCTACTCAGGGCGGGTTCCATAAACATTAAATATAAAACAACTTGAACAATTAAAATTAAAATAAAACAGTTCAAAACAAAAATATTAATTTTTTTTTTGTTTAATCGTTCAGTCGTGTCTGACTTTTCGTGACCCCATGGACGAGAGCACGCCAGGCCCTCCTGTCTTCCACTGCCCCCCGAAGCTGGGTCAAACCCATGTTGGTAGCTTCGGTGACACTGTCCATCCATCTCGTCCTCTGTCGTCCCCTTCTCCTCTTGCCTTCACATTTTCCCAACATCAGGGTCTTTTCAAGGGAGATTTCTCTTCTCATGAGAGGGCCAAAGTATTGGAGCCTCAGCTTCAGGATCTGTCCTTCCAGTGAGCACTCAGGGTTGATTTCCTTCAAAATGGATAGGTTTGTTCTCTCTGCAGTCCAGGGGACTCTCAAGAGTCTCCTCCAGCACCACAGTTCAAAAGCATCAATTCTTCGGCGGTAGCCTTTATGGTCCAGCTCTCACTTCCATACATCAGTATTAATAATACTCAAGATGGAGAAAAAACAGAAATTATAATAAAATAAAATCAAATATTGACAGGAGGGAAGGCCATTTCTCCATGCATGTGTGAGGGAGTGAGCTAGGCGTTGTGGGTTCCCTGTCTGAGCTCCCAAGCAAGTATATTATGTGTCGTGTTGGACAGACACAGGAAGCCAGTGAGCCCTGGTGCCATACGGAGAGGGTTGGAGTTGGGTACCCAAACACTATGGCCACCCTGTAACAATAAACGAGACTCGCTCCTTCCCTTCCACCACTGCTCCTGACATTTGTTTGCCTGGCCTGGAGATTCAGGGGAGCCCAGCCATTTCCTGGCACAGCAGCTCATTCTCTGAGACCTGGCAAGCCTCATCTTCATCATCAACACCATGAGCACTCCATGGACAGCTCCTTGCAGAGTACAAGTGGGGAGAAAATATGCCACTTCAAAAAAGCTTCCAGTCCAACCTCTCACGCCAGTGCCACAACCGAGGAAATGGAGATGGGCAATGATTTGGAGATGAACATACATTAAAATTCATGTGGATCCATGCCATGGATAGATGGCAAAAATACACTGGTACTGCAAAATCTGCTGCTTGAGGGCAGTGGCTGCCTCTGAGCGCCTAGTGCAGTGATGGTGAACCTTTTTGAGTCCGAGTGCCCAAACTGCAACACAAAATCAACTTATTTATTTCAAAGTGCCAATACTGCAATTAAAACCCGAATGCTGAGGTCCCCCATTGGGCTAGACCGGTAATGGCTGCCATTGCACCCCTCCGCTGGACCACTGCACCAGCACAGGGGAGTGCCGAAATCCGGGATCGGAGGATGGGTAAGTATTTCTCTATGGCGACTTCTGGCTCGTGTGCCCACAGAGAGGGCTCTGTGTGCCAGCTGTGGCACGTGTGCCATTGGTTCGCCATCACTGGCCTAGTGGTTCAGGTGTCTATGAATGCAAGCCTTGATTTCTCTCAGTTTGAGAGAGAGCCATAGTTGTGTTCTTTCGTTTTCATTGGGGCCTAAGGCACTGAATTTGCTGCCGACTTACTAGACATGCAGAGAACCTTCCTGTATTCTTGCTTTGATGGGCAAAAGCCTGACCTGTGCTAAGATTTGCATGTGGTGCTATCATTCACAAGAACCTCTTTCTAGTGTACCATTCATAACTGTTATACTGAGAATACATCTTTCCATAACTGTTGTGTGCAGTGGTACTAAAGGCCTGATCCAGAAGCACACTCTGGGGGCGGTGGGGGGAGGCAGTCCTGTGCCTGCTTACCCAGCAGTATGTTCCATTCAGCTCAGTTGGAATCTGAGGAGACATGTTTAGGTTTGCAAATGTCTAGCTACAAAGCAAGTTCTTCCAGCAAATGGGTCAATGTGAATTTACCTAAAATATAGGGCCCCAGGAAGACGACAGTTGGGCCACCTGCCTGCAACATCAGCTATAATGAAAATACAGGCATGCAAAGCACAGCCACTGGCTGTATTAATTTATTGTCCAGACTCTTATTAATAATTGGTAGGTTTTTCCTTACTTTCCAAACTTAATCATGATCTACTAAGAGTCATAAAGAGTAGTGTTATGTAGGGATTTAGCTTGTCCACTGGAAGGCTAAAATTGAGGGGAGAACAGGAGCACCCCTGCAACGCTTCCAATGGCTCCATGCCTCCTCCCCCAAACCTTCGTCATCTTTAAAATATTTAGAATTAAGTGTGCTTTCCTCCTTTATCAGTTATTTTCTATTCTGCTCTCTTTTGCTGTTGTTGTTGTTGTTGTTGCCTGCGTATTTCATTTTAATTCAAAACTAGCACCGGTGCTCCTCCTTGCATGATTTAGGAGCCCTCAAATCTCTCGTGCTTCCCGCTGCTTCTTCCTTCTCATCTACCAAGGCATGCCTGTTCTTGGCTCGTCCTCCCATGGACCCATCCAGTGACCCAGTCTTCCTCTCCACTCAGCTGTCATGATTCTTTTGTCCTCCTCCCGGATTCCCAACAATTATCCTTTCTCTTTCTCTCTTCTCTTTCTTTTCTCTCCCACCTCACTTTTTCCCCTTGCAGGTCTATCCTGGGGCTAATTCAGATTTTCACTCTGCTCACTCGTCTCCCACCAGGCCGCAAGGTGTTTTCTCTTTTTCAACATTTGGAAGAGTTCTGTTGTAGTCATGTCCAGGATGATGGTTTCTACTCACCTGAGGATGATCAGGGGACTGGAAACCAAGCCCTATGAGGAAATGCTGAAAGAGCTGAACATGTTTAGCCTGGAGAAAAGGGGACTGAGGGCAGATATGATAGCACTTTTCAAATACTTGAAAGGCAGTTGTACTGAGGAGAGGCAGGATCTGTTCTCACTCATCCCAGACTGCAAGACACATGATAAAAGGCCCAAATTACAGGAAGCCGGATTTAGGCTGAATATAGAGAAAAACGTCTTAACAGTTAGAGCTGTATGACATTGGAACCAGTTACCTTGGCAGGTGGTGAGTGCACCCATGTTGGAGGCATTCAAGAGAAAATTGGTCAACCTTGTGTCAGATCTGCTTTGACTTAGATTACGGCATTGAGCAGGGGGTTGGACCTGATGGCCTTGTACGCTCCTTCCAACTCAATTATTTTATGATACTTTGATTCTATGAATTCCACAATCACATGTATCACATTTTGCAATGACAGGAAGTACAACATTATTAATGTTTTATTCTAGAGGTGTTAACACCGAATACGCTTATATTATTAATATTATATTGGGAAGCTTTGGGAATTTCAGCTCCTTAAGAACATAAGAACGTATAAGAAGAGCCCTGCTGGATCAGGCCAAGGGCCAATCTAGTCCAGCTCCCTGTATCTCACAGTGGCCCCACCAGATGCCTCTGGCAGCACACGAGACAACTAGATACCTGTCTCCTGATACCGTCCCCTGCAGTTGGTATTTGGAGGTACCTCCCTTTTAAGCCTGGAGATTATACATCCCCATCATGGCTTGTAACCTGCGATGGACTTTTCCTCCAGGAAATCTGTCCAATTCCCTTTTAAAGGCATCTAGGCCAGATGCCATCACTACATCCTGTGGCAAGGAGTTCTACAGACTAACAACACGGTGGGTCAAGAAATACTTTCTTTTGTCTGTTTTCACTCTCCCAACACTCAATTGGAATGGATGTCCCTTGGTTCTGGTATTGCGTGAGAGGGAAAAGAGCTTCCCTCTATCCACTTTATTCATCTTCTGCATTATTTTATAGTGTATTCCCCTTCTTGTGTCAGCAGGTGTGTGAGTTCAGCTGGCTGTGACTTGATTTCAGCATTTTGGTAAGGAAGCAATTTGTACGGGTATGCATAACACACTATGTATGTACAAATGTTGACACGGGGAGTGATTTTGGAACTAGAAAACACAGTTTCTGAATCAGAAAGCACAGTCGGAACCCCATATCTGCGGGGGATTGGTTACAAGCCCCCCACGGATGCTGAAAACTGTCGATAATAGTGAACACTATAATAATAATTAGCATGGTAAAAGAGCAAAATCCAAGAATATGTATTTTCACCTATATCACCAGAACTGGCCAACCAAGGGAGCCAGAGACCATACTATGTATTCTTCAACAATAACAATACCTAGTATGGTCTCGGGCTCCCTGTAGTGGCCAGTTTGGGTAAATACATTGTGAAAATACCTATTTCTAGTTTTTTCTTTTTCTTTTAATCGTTTTCAAAATTTCAGACTACGGATAAGTGAAACTGTGGATACTGATCCAGCGGATACAGGGGTCCTACTGTATGTCCAGCCTGAGAGAAACGGATGTCTACCCAACTGCCTGCAGTACGTTTGCAGCAATGTGCTCAATGCTGAAAGGCAGACAGAAAGGAAGCACTTTCTATTTATAGACATTTTAATTGGAATCCTATTGGCACTTGCATAAGATACGAGTAACTTGCCATGGCTACCTGCAGCTGATTGATGAAGTGCTGAGGTACAGCCTGATTGCACTAATCAGGCACATGACCAGGCATGTGACTCAGACACTCCTTGGCACCTTTCAATCAGCCAGGGCACGTTACTCAAACCTTATGCAAACACCAGTATGCAAGCACCTACGTATAATAGGTGCCAGGCATCCATAACCAAAGGCCAGCTAAGGCTAATGATGGCACCAGCAATGGAGAATGTGACGGGAGCAATTTAGTTCAGAGGCTGGCAGCAAGTCTGGCATGCAGGAAGTTGCAGGTTCAGTCCCCGACAGCCACGCTTCAAAAAGTGCTGGAAAAAGGAATTTACAGGAACAAATACCCCACTTAAAACAGTAAACAAAAGCAACACCAAAAAACGCGTTCAAAGCAATAAGGCACAACAGTCCATTCAAGATCCCAACCCAGGCAGCCAGTCCATAAGGGAAAGCTTGCCTGAAGAGGAACGTCTTCTCCGGCTTGTGGAAGGACAGCAAAGATGGGGCAAATCTGCCTTCCAGTGGGAGGGAGTTCCAAAGGCTGGGAGAGTCTTTGAAACACAGCTTCATCTTTGATAGTGCAGGGATGGTGTTAAAATACTGGTATGTGTTTCAAACACTTCGGGGTTTTTTTTTAACGGGCTCCTTATAATACCTTTTTCATGGCAAGGGCAAGAAAAAAATGTCCAAAAAGAGGCAAAAAAAACCCCAAACAACTCAAAAGGGTCAAAGGCTGCATTGTATGACTGTGCCCATCCTTATTCATTTATTACTTTCATTTTTTCCCCCTAGCTCAGGGCTTAGGAAAGTTCCTTTTGGTGCAAATGCTGGAGGATAACTTTTTGGAGCACCAGCCTAGAATCCTGTCAGAAGGCCAACATGGGGAGATTTAACAATCAGAGGGATTGGTGACAGGGGATACATTTATAGGCCACTAATAAAAAAATATAATTTAAAAAATCATGCAAAATGCAAGCTTTTGTGGGTGAATGACATGATCAGAGGGACTGTTGACATCATCTTCAGGACTCAGCCAATCCGGAGGGTGCTGCTGCTGCCGCCTTGGGAACCCAACCCCATTTTCCTGGGTCTTTGTGACCTCAGAGAGCCCCACCTCTCTGCTGGCAGATAAAAGGGGCTTGCTGGGCAGGTCAGGAGACCAGAAGGGAGGCCGGTGGCCAGAGGGCAGTCCGGCAGAGAGAGCGGCAGCGGCTGCAGGGGACCCAGGCCTTCTGCCCAAGGCCAGTTCTCTCCTGAAAGCAGCTGAACTTGCTAAGTGGGCTTGAGAGTTAACAGCTCGAGGCTGGCGGAGATCCGTGGCTTGAAGCTGGCTGATGTCCGCGATGGACCGGGGGGAAGTCGGTGGACGTTGGCAGACAGAAGCTGGTGGAATCTCCCTGCGGAAGCTGCCTGAGGCTGCAAGGCGGAGGCCGGCAGAGGTTGGCGGATGAAGCCAGGGGACGTTGGCCTCCTGAAACCAGCTGGCGGAAGCTTGGTGGATATCGGTGGATGGAAGCCTGGGCGTGTGTGTGAATGGCTGGTGGAGTGAAGGTGTGTGTGTGTCGGGGTGTGTGTGCGGCTGGTGTGTGTGTGTGTGTGTGTCTCTGTGTGTGAATGGGCTGGCTGGCGTTCCGTGGGGATGTCGCCGGGGTGTGTGTGTGACCCAAGCATTCGGGAGCTGGCGGAGGCTGGCTTCAGAAGCAGAGTGGAAGAGATGAACGGGTGGATATTCCTGGTGGAAGCCAGTGGATGTTGGCAGGCGGAACTTCAGGATGAAGTTGCCAGAACATTGGTCGGTGGATACGCCTGGGTTGAAGCCGGTTGACGGCAGTGGACGAGCTCGCCCCTTAGTTGTTTTTTTCTCTCTCTTTCTCTTGCAGGGCCCGAAGCTTCCTCTTCCCCAGGGGGATGCGAGGGACCAGAAGGCAGGCGTCCTGCTGGAGCTGAACCAGGCCGTTGCCTCCGCTGAGCATACCCGTTTAGCCTCTTTTCCAAAACCAATAAAAGAATTTTTCTGGAATGGTTTTAAAGTGTTGTCTTGTTTGTCAGGGGCTGTCACGGGATTCTCTTCACCACCCCCTCATTATATCTGGGGCCCAATGCCTGGGGTGGGTCTTTGTGAAGACATGGTGTGGGGCCTTGTGATGTCACAGGAATTGGGAACATAATATTTCTCCATGCATGTGTGAGGGAGTGAGCTAGGCATTGTGGGTTCCCTGTCTGAGCTCCCAAGCAAGTATATTATGTGTCATGTTGGACAGACACAGGAAGCCAGTGAGCCCTGGTGCCATACGGAGAGGGTTGGAGTTGGGTACCCAAACACTATGGCCACCCCGTAACAATAAACGAGACTCGCTCCTTCCCTTCCACCACTGCTCCTGACATTTGTTTGCCTGGCCTGGAGATTCAGGGGAGCCCAGCCATTTCCTGGCACAGCAGCTCATTCTCTGAGACCTGGCAAGCCTCATCTTCATCATCAACACCATGAGCACTCCATGGACAGCTCCTTGCAGAGTACAAGTGGGGAGAAAATATGCCACTTCAAAAAAGCTTCCAGTCCAACCTCTCACGCCAGTGCCACAACCGAGGAAATGGAGATGGGCAATGATTTGGAGATGAGCGTACATTAAAATTCATGTGGATCCATGCCATGGATAGATGGCAAAAATACACTGGTACTGCAAGATCTGCTGCTTGAGGGCAGTGGCTGCCTCTGAGCACCTAAGATATCTAGCCAGCAGAGTGGCTGTAGTAAGTGGAAAAACGAGGCATGACTCCTTTAGCACCAGTAGCACGATTTATTGAGGTATACTGCCTCTAAATATGGAGGCTCTGTATAGCCATAATTAAGTCATGGATAAGATTTACGTTGTCAGTAGTTTGTCAAGCCAGACTGGACACATCTCTGACAGAAGCAGCGTTGGCTATGTATAAAGTGATACAGTTCACTTGTGGAAAGCTGTGAAAGTGCATACATCCAGCTTTATGAGAAAGATGTGCTAATCAGTTCCCTGTTTTGCTTCTCTTAATGTGGAATAATGCCTTAGGTCACAGCTGACATTTGTTAGTGTGTTTGGATGCTAAATGCAGCTATGTTATTTCCAAAATGTCTTTCATGAAGATACCAGAGTCAAATAGGGCAAAGTGAGCTTTTTGTTGTTGTTGTGTTGTTTTTCTCCATTACTCTGGCCTAAACACAGTGTGGTTCTTTTATTACAACCTCTATGCTGCTGGCTAAAGAAATAAGAGCGCTCTTAAGTCTTTTGTCTCTTTTCTTTATGGGTTATTGCACAGCCTTTTAGCTTGCTCCCAAGCAAATCGTGATGAATTTAGTTCTATAAAACATCCCAGATTTGATCTGATTTGTTAACCAATCCGTTTATTATGACAATTCTTGAAATAATATATTATTTCCTTTTAGTGGCCCTGGGCACTCGGATGTTCCTGACTTACTCCACAGGACAGGGACTATAATCCCCTACCATTTCCCAAGCTGGTAGCATTGATGGGAAAAGGAGCCCATAAATATCTGGAGGGCACATCCCTTGCCACAGACAACCTCAGCGTTTGAAATGTACTGATGTTGCATCAAAGTGACTAGAAAAGTGCCTCAACTACGAATCAAAAGTGGTGTGTTCCTAACTTGGATTTCCTGAAATCATAGGACTACGGTAAGTAAAAGGGATCATAGTGCATTAATTCTCCTCAGCTTAGATTCAGTGTGAGTTTGGGCTGGCTTAATATGCTTGTCCGTGATGGAAGTCAGCCACAGAGCTGTCTCACATAGATGCTAGGTCAATCCAGAGCAGTTATGTGCTCTCTATTTTTAAAACATTCAGTAGTCCTCTGGCGGCATTATATGAAAGTCAGTGGTAGGCATCAGGGAGGAAAAAATATTGATGATTCCTAACGCTATCGATTTCCAAAATGCCCCCTTGCACGTTTTGTGGATGGGTGTCTATTTTTTGTGACTTTTTTTCCTTTAGGAAGTGAGTTTCACTGAGCTTTCTCCTGAACGCATAAGGAAACTACCCTTTCAAAATTAAAGCTGTTTTTGAGGCAATTTAGCATGAGGAACAGAAGGCAGGGTCCTAAATACAGTCCTTTGTGACTAATGAACATGTTCAGTCCTCATTGACCTGTTTTTGGACTGACATGTGTTTACCTACCTTAGGTTATGTATTGTTGACCACTAATGATTACTGGCATTTCTAAATACACCAGGTTTCTTCTAAACATCCTGATGGACTTGTTTCTCATTGCCCCATTTAACCATAATCCCATCAGTGATCTCTAGCTGAAGGACAGTTTTGAAAATTTACCCCAGTGGGCTTGGGAATTCTTGCAATTGTAGTCCAAAAAAAGTAAAATTTCCAAACTCTGAGCTGAGCTCTCAGCAAGAGTAACTGGAATATTTAGTTGAGTATATTTGCGATCGATCCATCCATCCATCCAATAATATTTTTACTCCACCTTTGTCCTTAAAAAGGACCCTAGGCAGCTTATATCATTAAAAGACAGTATTTAAAGCTAACAATGGTGAGAATACAAATACAAAAAGGATTTTAAAAATATTAAAAAACACCATCAACACCAAAACACATTCAATGAAGTAAGGTACAACAATCCATTTAAAAAAGCCACTCAGGCAACCAGTCAGTCAGGGAAAGCTTTCTGGAAGAGAAAGGTCTTTGCCTGCTTGCAAAAGGAGAGTAAAGATGGGGCCGTCTGAGCCTCCTGTGGGAGGGAGTTCCAAAGTCTGGGAGCAGCAACAGAGAAGGCCCTCTCTCATGTCCCCATCTGTGAAGGTGGCAGGACTGAGAGAAAAGCCTATCCTGATGATCTTAACACTTGAGGAGTCTCATAAAGGGAGACGCGGACCTTGAGATAGCTTGGGCCCAAGCAGTTTAGGGTTTTATAAGTTAGAACCAGTACTTTGAATTCAGCCCAGAAATGGATTGGCAGCCGGTGGAGCTGCTGTACAAAAGAGGAGTTATATGATTCCTGTGGCCAGCCCCAGTGAGCAATCTAGTTGTTGCATTTTGGACCCACTGAAGTTTCCTGACACTTTCTGTAGGGTGCATTACAGTCATCTAGCCGCGATGTAACTAAGGTTTGTGTCACCATGGCCAGATCAGACCTCTCCAGGAACCGACGCAGCTGGCGCACTAGTTTTAATCATACAAAAGCACTCCTGGCCACCGCTGAAACCTGGGCATCCAGGCTCAGAGACAAATCCAGGAGCACCCCCAAGCTGAGCATCTGTGTTTTCAGAGGGAGTGTAACTCCATCCAGCACAGTTTGCATCCCTGTTCTTTGATCTGCCTTTTGACTGAGCAGGAGCACCTCTGTCTTGTCTAGATTAAGTTTCAGTGTATTCACCCATTACTAATGTCCATTACTGACATTAGGTGCTGATCTACAGCCGGAATAGCTTCCTTGGATTTAGATGGCAAGGAGAGATAGAGTTGGGTGTCATCTGCATACTGGTGACACCAAACCTCAAAACTCTGGACAATCTTTCCCAGCAGTTTCACATAGATGTTAAATAACATAGGAGACAAAACAGAACCGTGAGGGACCTGCAGGCTAGAAGCCAGGGTGTCAAAAAGGAGTCCCCCAGCACCACCGTCCGAGTTCTCTCCTCCACGAAGGGCCAATATAAATTATGAATTGTTTATAAAATATAAATAATTTTACTTGCCTCCAAAGTAGGTTGTCTGACTTGGACTAAAGGAGTTTTATATAGGCATTAAAACAAATTAATGCATAACTGACAGATGCAAAAGTACAAGCTGGTGCTGCTTCTTACCAATTGAAGTGATCACCCAAATCTGCATCGCCTTTTACATACTTAGAGCTAAGCACACATTTTTCGGCTGGAAAGTGGTTTTAAAAAAACACACACCAAGAAAGGGGTTATTTATTTTGAATGGATTCTGATAGGCTTTTAAAAAATTGTTTTTTTCAGTTGTGATCACCTGTGCTGAAGTAATTGTGTCTGCAGAGTGTGTTAAATATTGGCTGCCAGGATCACAGGTTTCAGAACTCTCACATTTATTTTCTATCTGTTTCCATTTTAGCACTGTGTCGCTTAAGCACTGGAAATTGCTGCCAGTTGCCTCGCTGGTGTTTTATCTTCTTGTACCTCACCAGTTCCTTAAGCTTCCAAATTATAATTGATGTGCCTCCCTTTCTGATGAGGTGTTGAAAAATATCTGGCAAGACATTTTAAAATACAACGCTCTGTAACATGCATCTAGCGCTATGCCACTTTGAAATACATTTAAAAATATAATAGTAAATATTAAAAATAATTAAATATAATTAAATTATGATTTAGAGCAGCAGTAAACGATTCTCTACAGAAGGACAAAACACAACACAGCAGAATAACATCACTTTTGGGCATGACAGGAGACTTGGAAAAATAGGGATCTGCGGCACCAAGGTGCATATTCACTGCAAATGCAATGATTTTAAAGCCTGTACAGTTCCCTAGAGTGATATACTGCACAGCTTACAACTGGATTAAAAGGTGTCCCAAGAGGACACACACACTGACACAAAAACCATGTGACTTTAAATCAGCATCAACCCCTCTGATCCAGCTTCCAAATCATTTCACCAGTGTAGCTGCACCCTGAGTAACTCTCTTCCTGCTTAATTTTACAGGTCTTGAATCACAGAACTTCCTCACAAAAAATTAGCCCTGTGGATCAGATTTAGGAATGTGGAAAATACTTACTAAATTCCTTATTTTTTCATCAGTGAAGGCTGTCTTGATAAGATCTCTCTACAAGGAATTATCAAGTCCTGCAAGATTCCTTGACTTTGGCAGGAGAGCATGATAAAGGGCTTTTTTTAAAAAAATGTCAAGGCCTTAACATTTTGCTCAAAATGTCTCTGTGCAAAACTAGTATCTTGTCCCTTTTAGAATTACAACATGTACACACAACAAGCAGAGGAGGACCTAGTGATTGTTCAAAAAGACCCTCAAAAGGCCATGAAACAAAGCTGCAGCCATTATAGCTTAGTGCAGTTTGTGTTGCTTTAGCACACACCATTATTCCAAATGCAAAAATCATCAACAAAAAAATTGTCACCCGCTTGCAGACAAGGAGGGCGTTTTGTTGAGGTTGTGGGTGGGTGGGTGGGAAGGCTGTTTCTTGTCCTCAAATACAGAACAAGATTTTAAAAAAAGATTTGCATTTACATTTTGCTAAAGGTTCTCTCTATCATCCCTCAGTTGTCACCTGAGACAAATGCTTCACCTTGTCTCATGAGGCAGAGCTGCTTCCGTGACTACCTGAAAAAAGGTTGTCCTACCGTCCTTCAAAAGCACATCAGCTCATGCGTTAGTAGTTAGTGTTTCTGGGTTGGTGCACACAATAGAACTGTAGGGGATGACGTGTTTACTGACCTGATGCAAACACCACATTTACCCTTGCCTAATACCCTGGAATATAAGCATGTTCTCTGTATATAGTGGCCCCTCAACCATGACCTGACAGGATTGATTAGCACGTGCCCTGTGGCCTAAAGTCCACACCATGTGTGCTTTTGCAGCATCTGGAAAAAACCCAGCTGCCTGCAATGCTAGGCTGTTACTGCGTAAAATGTATCACATTAGCAGCTGGAATCCTGAGATGCATACATTCTCAGGAAAAAAAAAACCCGTGCCATTTGGCATCAGCTTTGTAATCAACGTTATAGCACAGCAGTCCAAATTCAGCTGCTAACACCAACCATTGAATCTGGGGTCGCCAGGTCTCAGGGTGTTGGCTGAAGTAATTCTCCAGGTCTTCAGTCAGGGTAAGCAGCACAATGCAAAAGAGCGATCTTTGTGCGTAAGGTTTGTTTAAAGCCTGGGCGCTCTTCTGTACAAACATTCACAAATGGTATCAAACCTCACTAGCTCTATTGAGAAAGTGTGTTGCATTATCTTCCCTCTTGCACTTTCCATGTGACACCATAATGACTTACCCCCATGACATCACATCACTGTGGGACCTCCCTCGGATGGTATATGTTTGGTAATTCTTGCATCTTTCCTCATTTTCCTCTCTACCTGAATACTCCTCCATCCTCCTTCCTTCCAACCCCTGCTCTCGATATGGGTGTTTAATCAAGTGCTTTTTACAACTTTGTATATTTGAGTACTAAATAAAGAAGTTGAAAAGCAAAGAAATCAGTAGGAGCAGCAATTCCTTGGCCTTTGTTCCTTGAAATTGGCACGGACCATCCTCAAGTGTCTCTCTCCTACACTGACTAGTTTCAGATCAATACCTTATGCCATTTTAAGTAAAACTCTTAGAACCTGGCTTCCCTTCCCTACCCTCCCAATTTCTGATCATATCGGTGGGATATAATTCTTTCTCATCCTTATTGTGGTAAGTAAACACTCACACCCAGAGGACCAATAATAACAACGAAGTGTGTGTCCCTGCATGTGTGCTTGTTTCCTTTATGGCTCCATGACCATGAAACCTAAACGTCTGAAGCTTGGCACATATATCAACACGACCCTAAGGTTGTGTGCCCTGAGGTTGTTTTTTTTTTTTAAGTGGATTACTTAATTTTAGTTCAGATCACAGCATGTGTGGAGGGGAAACTGCCAATTAATAATACACGCATGCGCACACTGTTGTTAGCCTTAAGGGAAAAACTCGCACTGGCGCCAAAGCAATACAAAGAAAAAACAATACTGAGAAAAGATCTGAGTTCCCATGTCGCGCACCCCCAGTGTCCCTAGTTTGTTTCCCTCAAACTCAGGTCCACCTTTGGACACGACTTGCTTATTTCTCCTTTCACCAACTGCCACCAGTGGATTTTTATCCACACTTTACCATAGAAGTTGCACAGACACGTGTTGTCAAATATAACTGATTATTTATTATTTGGTTGTTGAATCACACAAGTAGGTTCTTAGATGTTTTATTATGTTGCCCTCATTCAACTTGGATATTAAACACGTTTCTTTATTTGGATTACTTCATATCAATCACTGGAATAAGATCTGATGACTATCTATTGTATTATACTTCTATCCTTTAACTATTCTTTAACACATCAACCAACTACACCAACTTTCCAATCTCTCTCATAAACCTTCAAAACCTCCTCTCCCTTTCTCTCTCAGTCTCCAACTGTCTCTCCAACTGTCCTCCTGACTCCGCCCTCCTGTCCTCCCATAGGCTCCAGCTCTAGAGCTCCACATGATGGACAGGTGGGATATGGGCATTCCGCCACACTCGCACTGGCGCCAAAGGATGAAAAACCAACAATACAGTACTGAGAAAAGATCTGAGTTCCCACTTCTGGGACTCCATCCTGAGACCTACAAAGTCTTATCTCACTGCTGCATTTATACTCCACTTTTCTGTCAAAAAAATGCCACAAAAATAACAACAAAATTCAGTAGATAATAAACATGAAATGTCACCATAATGGTCATAATAAAAACAGAGAGCTGCTCATTGTAACACGATAACCACAATTCTATGGAGAGTCCAAAAACATAGGAATCTCCACATATGTGTCTGTTATATACGTATACATGTGCATGGTTATATACACATTATGTACATCCTCTATTATAACAGGCATAGCTCACAGCACAAGACTGAACATTCATTCATTCATTTTAGCTGATTAAACTCTCTCTGTCTGTCTCTCTCTCCATTAGGCTTTGAAGCATTTCTTTATTTTTCTTTTCAACTCAAAAGTTCGGCATGATGAAGAGTCTCGGAAAACTCAAAAGCTTGCGCATTACTTTTGTGAGACAGCATAGTATTGGTCTTAGACCCATGTTTTATAACTTGTGTGAATTACCACAGGTTGTTTTATGAAAGGTGTCCCCCTACAGCTACCCAAGAACCTTGTTTTGTAAATGTGGCTGTGGTTATGACTTCGAAAACTCTTTTATAGGGTTGCCACCAGTCAGAAGTGTAATGTAACAACAGATTTGCAAAGGTCATCTAGTCATACTCTTCCCCACTGGGGTGAAATGCATTGATTTTATTTGAATTATAATTTCTCCTTTTAGTTCTGTACATATATATTGACAATAATCGTGTCAAGTCAATTCAGAGTTATGGCGACCCTTTCCAGGGTTTTCCAGGTAGAGAATGCTCAGAACTGGCTTACCATTCCCTTCTTCCGGGGGTGCCCTGGGACTGTGCAGCTTGCCCAAGGCTACCCAGGCTGGCTCTTCTCCCTGGAGGACCTGAACTCACAACCTCTGGCTGTGCAGGCAGATCCCTAAACCACTGAGCTATCCAGCCAGCTACATATACAAAGAGGATGCCGGTTTATATAAAATTGCATATACACACACATTAGCAAATACAGTTTTACATAAACCAGCATCCTCTTTTGACCTCATTTTCTGGTGAGCTTTACACGCCCACCCTCGGTAGCAAGCGAGTCCTTCGGCCACCTGAGTCACACTATTCACACGTGACTCGCCTGCCTTTTGTCAGAAACGAGAAAGAGGCGGTTCTCCTCCTTCCCTTCCTCCGGGGCTTGCCTTTTCTCGCCCATCGGCCCGCCCTCCTTCGCTTGGCCCAGCCCAGCCCAGCGAACGTGTGGATGGGAGATCCTAGCAAGTGATTAGTTAGTTAAAAAAATAACACACACCCCCCCTCCAAGTGTGGCAAGGGATGCAACGAGCGGGATCGGTGAACCTGAGCAAGGAACTCTGCCACGCGGGTTGCGGCCGAGCGAGGGAATGCATTTAGTTAGCACAAACATGGCTGCTGCCTTCCGAGCTGCAAACCGAGCCTTGCACCCATGTAAGTGAGTCAGCGGCGTCTTTGCAAATAGCCTGGCTGTGCAATGTCCTCTCTGGCGGGGGGGGGGGGCGGCGTCTTTTTTTCAGGGCGAGGAGCCCCCGTCATTTCCCACCCCACCTCCCCTCGCCTCGGGTTTGGGAACTGGGCAGGATGGAGCCCCCTCTTAAACGCTGGGCTGGCTTGCTCCCTCCCTGCCCGTCGGGTGTAACGGAGGCTGGGGTGCAATCTGGTTTGGCTCCGCTTTCTCTCCCACCCCTTCCAGCCTCGTGCACATCGTGGTAGGAGCTGCCTTTTTCTAGTTGTTGGGGGGGGGGAAAGGAGGAGGCATGTTTTGTGGGGTGCAGGGAGAAGAAACGGAGTTATGCAAACAGCAGTTTCCAAACGCATCTGCCCGGCTTCGCTTATGTAAGCATTTTTGGCAAAAAGGCATGGATGCCAGAAAACACGGAAGCTGCTTTTGTAAATATTATTATTCTGCAGAACTTTTTTTTTCCCCTGCGGGATCAAGTCGCCTTTGAGGGTGGGGGCTTTTAAGAACTGGGTAGCAAATGTCTGCTTTCAGCCCCCTGTCGTAGATCCAAGCCGCCAGGCTAGGGGTGAGTAAATCAAGGGGTTTTGCTCCTCCACGCCCCCTCCGACCGACCAGAGTAGACCTGCTAGTTAACGTTAGACGGCTTGTTTTGCGGCCGGTCGTTGTCCCTGTTGCAGTCGCCAGGACCTTGTTACACAACGTGTTTGTTGCGGGCGAGACTTTCCAGAAAGAAGTTAAGCACCACCACTCGAAGGCTTGGATCCGGCGTGCAAAAGAGGGGTCACCAGCGGTGCCGAGAGAATTTCCCATCTGGCTATGGGTGGGGAGTGTAGACATGATATGCTCCAGGGAGTAATTTCCAGAGCCTGAAAAAGTTACTGGTTAAGACTGCGACTCAAGCTTGCGTGCAAGTGGCCATCTAGAAAGCGTGACCACCCTGCCCAGTCATAGCAGCTTATGGTTACTCAACTGGTGTACTTGTGAGTTTTCTTGAGCTGTGAATACAAAAATGTAAAACCTCAGTTGTATGCCATCAGATCCCTGCCAGTTTAGACCGTCTGATTAATAACCTCCATCTTGGTCTGCTTAAGTATTGCAAAATAAAGGCTGTGGTCTCCTTTATGGAATCAGTCTATCTCATGTCAGGTTTTCCTCTTTTGCTACGGCCTTCTTATCCAGGTATTTATTGTCTTTTTCACTAAGTCTTATCTTCTCAGAATATCCTCCAGCTTAATCAGTTTAGCTTCTAGTGAGTTAGGCTAGACTTGATTTAATAGTAATAATTATATTCTGTCAAGTCAGTTCTGTCTTGCAGTGACCCGTTCTAGGGTTTTCTACGACTCTGTAGCTTGCCCAAGACTACACAGGCTGACTCTTCTCTTGGGAAGCATAGTGGGGAATTGAACTCCTTACCTGATACCTAATTCACTGAGCTATTTAGCCAGCTTCACTTATCTAGACCCCACTTGTTTGTTTTTCTGGCAATCCATACCACGTAAAGTCTCCAGCACTCAACTTTGAATAAATCCATTTTTTCCCGTGTCAGCTTTCTTTACTGTGTAGTTTTCATATCTGTGCATAGTAATCCAGAATACCATAGTATGGATGATCTTGACTTTAGTCTTCAGCGACTTGTCTCGTTAAAGTATTTTCTAACTGCTTCTTAACTGCCCTTTGAAGTCTCAAACTTCTTCAGATTTCTTGGCTGCATTCTATATTTAGATTTGGGCTTGAATCAAGGTATAGCAATGTTTTTTGTTTTGTTTTTTACAGTTCGTCTGTGGTTCTTTTTCTTTTCTGTAAGTAATGTTCAACTGTAATTTTGTTTCGCCTTTATTAGTAATTATTTAATTCAGTGCTGTTTTCTGTACCATCTGAATATCTTGCATTATTGATGTTTTTCCCACCAGTTTTCTCTCATCCTTTCGCTGAGTCTAAGTCTGCTTTTTGAGTAGGTTCTGCACATAAATTGGATGATAAATAGCACACTTGCCTGATACCTTTTTCCAACTAGAAACCATTCTGTGCCTCCACATTATGTCCGAATAGTAGCCTCTTGTCCATAGTGTAGGTTACACATTAGAATAAATAAGGGTTGTGGCACAACCATTTCTTTTAGAACTATCTATAACTTTTCATGTGAAAAGCATTGCTGTAATCTGTAAAGTACGAAGTATTCTGTAATCTATAAAGTGCTAATCTGAAACTTCTTGTGATGCTCGGGTAATACCAATATGCATCATCATCCCATTTCTTAAAATGCTTTTTCTTAAAAAGAAGCTAGGCATCCTGCAGGGTTCACATGCAAAAAGTTAAAACAATCTTGTAATATAAAGCAGCACCTTCTCCTAAGAACAGATTACAGAGGAATCAGTCTAAATCCAATATTTTAAGTAAAATTAAAGTAAGCATAACAACAGTATAATTGTTTATTATGCTTTCAGGGTTTTTTTTAAAATTAAGTTCAAGATTGCAGGTTCCTTGTCAGGTTGTTGAATGAACTATGGAATATCAACTGTTTGTTTTAAAAAATAAATTAGGAATATGATTTTCTGTTGTGTTTATGTTCTGATTAAAATTGAAACAATATACTTACATATGCCAGTTTTTAATGGGCTATAGTTGAGGGAGTACTGTTCGTGTTCTGCACACAGAACATTTAAGATTTAAACCATGGCAGCCATGGTAGACCAAAGGAATGTGTACTGCCAGATGCCCTTGGACATCAGTTCCCATCAGCCCCAGCCGGCATGGTCAGTGGTGAGGGCTGATGGGAGTTGTAAGTTCCCAGTCTGGTAATAAAGAACCTGTTGTTTGTTGTGTTTTCTTTGCTCTGTACAGTTGCAAGAAGCAACACCTGTGGTCAGCTGAGAGCCCAGTTGCCATGGAGATGTCAGTCAACAGCAGCGGCGGCGGTCCAGGTGAAGAAGACAAAGCCTCAGGTTCAACCTGAAAAAAGGTGGGATAGCGCTCTGTGTAAGAATTGGTGGAAGTTCTATCTATAGGTATAACTTAACCTTTTATTATTTAGTGGCATGCTTGGTCTCCATGGATGACCAAGAAATCCAATCTATGCAGGTGAGATCAGGATGAATTAGTCTCTCCTTTCTTTGCCTGCTCCGCTCAGATTCACTTTGCTTCTTCCAGTGTCTTCAGCAGGACTTTATCCTGGTCCGTTCAGAGCCTAGCAGCCTGTTTAATCTACTGTACGTGAATTTATGAGCTGGCCTCAGAAGACAGGGCTTTGTCTGTGTCACGGGCAACATCCCCTGGCTACTAGTGTTCTGTCGGGCTGATAAGGAAAATGGCGTTCACAACTTATGTGGGCTTATTGCAAACCTGGTAAGAGTCAAAACTGTGGAACAGAGAACAGGAACCTCCATCCAGTTTGCCTGCCAAGCCTGTGGTATGTGCCTCTGAAGGAGCTGGCTGCAACATCTTATGCTAAGTAAGAGTTGTTAGTCTGTTAAGGTTTTTGCTGCAACATTAATATGGCTACTTCCCTGAGAATCGAAAAATAATGTACTAAAACATTTAAACTTGTGTTCTCTTTCTCATATCCACAGGAAACCCAAAACAGGCATCTTGATGTTGAACATGGGAGGACCAGAGACTCTGGGAGATGTCCATGATTTCCTCCTCAGACTTTTCCTTGACAGAGACCTAATGACGCTTCCAGTCCAGAAGTAAGGAATACCTGGAATATATCCCATGGGTAGCAGAAGCTATGCTGAATTGCTTTCTGTTATGCAGTACTCTCTTGTATTAATGTATTTAAAAAGTCTGGCTTTGGCTTATCATTGGGTAGAGTGTGGCACCTACCTCAGGCAACAGAAACTGGTTGCATTATGGAAGGATAGCCAATGTGGTGGTTATTTACTTGTTTTATGATAAGTTTAGCTACCAGGAAGCAGTATATCAGGGGCAGAGATGTTCCATTTATTTATTTTTACTCCATCTCCCAGAATTTTCTGAGAATTCTTGGTGTTTCAGCCCACAGGTCTGCATCTACAAACATCTTCATTTTGCTCACCGGCAAAAAAAGCCTAGTCGAAAGGTCTACTGGATTCTTTGCGTTCATTTCCTGTCACTATGCTGCCTGGGAGGAAGCTACTCTTATGCTTCCTGGGGATCAGAGTCTTGTTGCCATTTTTAAGCTCTATAGAAAGTGCCTGCTGAAGAACTATCACACCTAAGAAGCACTGAAGCATCTTTCTCCCAGGCAGCATTGTGGCGGGAAAGGAAGGCATAGAATCTGATGGAGCGTTGGAAGGCTAGGCCTTTTTCCAGGTGAGCAAAAGGAAGAAACCTGTGATGGTCTATAAACAGAAACTCCCAGAATTCTAACTGGAGAATTCTTGGAGAATCCTGCAAGTTGGAGTCCAAAAAACGAGAAACAAATGGCACATTCGTAATCTGGGATTTTCTGCCAAAATAACTTAGTGAACCTTGGATGCTATGTACTTTGACTTCCAGAATGGTGGCAGCATCATTTACAGTTTAGTCTCCGGCAGCAAATGTCTTTGGCTGGCCCACATCTTTTCCTGAATTAGATTAATCATCTAACTCTGTACATATAGTGACTGAGGCCTGATTTAAGCAGTACACTGAAGTAAATCCATTGTTGGTCCCCACTGGTGTAGACTCATGAAAATCATGTTTGCTGCACATGAGTAACAAACACCATTCATGTTCGTGGCTCTGTCCCATTTGGGGCTCACTTTGAGATCTTTGGCTATAAGACGAGATAGAAATATTTTAATTAATTAAATTAATTAATTAATCAGATAGCCTTGGGTCCAGCTCACTGTCTTTAGAGTTCTAAACTGGCTTAGAGTTCTAAGGGGGAGAAGGTCGCAAGACGTGGCTTGGTGTCCTGACAACTGTTCCTCAATGTTTCAGTAAGCTGGCACCTTTCATTGCAAAGCGGCGCACTCCTAAAATCCAGGAACAATATAGTCGGATTGGTGGAGGATCGCCAATTAAGAAATGGACGGCTACTCAGGGAGAAGGCATGGTGAAACTGCTGGACGAAATGTCTCCTCATTCTGGTATTTGAGACCTTTCTTGTTTGATATTTCTTTCATTCTTGTTGTTCTCCTTCATGTTGTCGTTTTAGTAGAAGACTTGTTCTGGGTGTGGGTGCAGGCAAAGAGTTTAGTGTTCTATGGAAGATACTAGCCTAAGCCAGTCTGATTTTTTATATTTCAGTTAGGAAGGTCTAGACCAAGGGTGGGCAATTTCAGAGTTTGAGGGCTGGATTTGTTATCCCAGCTCGCTCTGAAGGCCACATTTTGTTGGGGAATGACAGCTGTCGGCCATGTTTTGTTAAATAAATAAACAGGAAGGGTTCAGATGGCAACTTCTGGTTTGGTTTTGTTCTGGAGAGGGTTTGGGGGGAGACACCCTCCCCAGGTCCTGGTGTAAAAACTGCTGAAATGGAAACATCCAACAGAGAAATTCCTAGGAGGACTAAGGGGTTCACAAAAATGCCTCTGGGGCCCCCACGTGGCCAGTGGGCCGCACTTGACCAGCCTTGGTCAAGGCCAAAACCTTCCATCTTTGCTGTAAATTCTTTACTGTTCAAACTGTGTTTAGGTGATCCCTTTAAGATCTTGCCAGAGTTTTCATTTGGATTGTTGATCTTACTTGCTGGGGGATTCTGGAAGTTGTAGTCAAAACTCTGCCTGATCTTGTCTTGTGATTGCTCTCATCCCAAAGAAAAGCCATCACCTGAGGCTTGCTTTCTTTATTGATGACTTACATTGATTCCATGGCTGTGTGGATCCATCCGCTGTCAGCTTCAATTGAGGTTCCATTTTTCTTGGTCTTGCAGTAGCAGTGTTTTCTTTGCAGTCGGCCAGTGCGATTTGTTGAAGTGGTATTTTCAGAATTTGAAAATGTCCTTCGTGAATGCAACTATAGATTTGTCTAGTTGAATCCTGTGTTCAGAAGCGTGAAACCTGCTGAAGTTCTCAAGCACAGGGCCTGGCGAAGAGTCTAGTCTTGAAAGGCAACTTAGAGATTATCTAGTCATAAGGGACTTGCCATAGTAAATCCATGGCGGCAGCGTCTTTGATAGCTGTCTATCTGGGCTTTCTTCCCTTTTATCTGCCGCTGGGGTGGCCACCATACACCATACTCTGAAGTATGTATAGCCATCTCCTATTTTGTCCCTGGCATTTGCTAAGTAGAAATATAGTACATTTTGCTGTGTTTTGGACTTCCCTTGAGCTGTCTTTATTTACAAGATGGGGGAAGGGCTTCTATAATCAACCCTCCCAGCTAAAATAGCTCAGGAACAGTGTTGAAATTAGTTCTGAAATAATCAAGGGCCCTTTTCGATTTTTTTAAAAGGCTTTATCCAGGGGACATTTTGCCAAGTGATGGGGAGCAACTGGCCCTCCTTCTATGTTGAACTGCAAATCCTAGCCAGTATCATAAGTGGAAATGGATGATGAGAGTTATCCCTGGTGTTGCAGCATCATATGTTCCCTGTCCCTAACCAGTGGCATACACCTGCCTATTTACAATGTACATGAGGCTCCACTTAGTATCTAGTCCAGTGGTTTCCACCCTTGGGTCCTCAGATGTTCTTGGACTAAAACCCCCAGAAGCCTTCACCACTCGCTGTCCTGGCCAGGGTTTTTGGGAGATTCAGTCCAAGAACATCTGGGGACCCAAGGTTGGGAACCCCTGATCTATTCAGTTTGGCTGGTGTGGGCTATTATTCCCCATCTTGTGCGGTTAAGCGGAGGAACTGCCCTTGGCTCCACCTGATAGCTAGGAGGTTCCTCCTTTGAGTAAAGCCGAGCAGATAAGGAAGGCGTAACGGTTTGCCTGACAATAACGCCCGCCACTCTTTGCATGCATGCTTGTGTGTGCATTCTACTCAGTGCCTGTGACTACAGAAGCATGTCAGAGCTGTTGCAGATATCAAGGGCCTGCAGGTGGTGGTGTCCTTCTGGAAAACAAAATGCTAGATTGTCAGAGACGGGGCTCAACTGGGCTGAAACCTGCTATCTTTGTGCACAGGGAATTTTCAGCACTGGGAGGATTCTGTCAGACAGAGAGACAGCGGGGCGGGAGAGATTCTGAAGCAACTAGCCTAAGACAGTGCATCTGTTCATTACTCAGGTGGGTTTTGTTGGCCACAAAGAGAAGCAGAAGCGCTACTGAGGAGCCTCCTTTTTGAACTTGAACATAAATGCATGGGGACCTTTTAATGTCCTGTGGAGCTGAACAAAGAACAGTCTGGTTAACATGCATAGATTATTCCCTCCTTAATCACAGTCTCTAGTGAAGTGCAAATGAGCCACTCTAGATCAGACCCACCAACAGATCTTTGATATCGGTCCAAACACGATGCTTTTAAATTGAATCTTTTCTCATCATTGCTCTGGAAATGTGTGGTGCAAGCATTTGTGAATTGCTGGAATGGAACTTGCATCTATATTGCTTTGACATGGGGAAGCCAAAGTGTGACAGATCTGAAGAATAAGTCTCAACAAGTCCCTTACTCTGCAGGCACATCATAGCCTTCTTAATAAAATTAGCCTCGTACAGGGGCCGGGGACTCAGGAGCACGGAGTTAATGGTTTAGGGAGTGTTATCTCCTCTTGTCAGCCCTCATCACTCCCTCTTATTTTACAATGTGGTCTCCCAACTGAAAGCCGCCCTGTCACTATCTATTTGTACATCCTTTGCATCTTAACTTGGTCTCCCATTATGTCAGTGAGGCGTGTTCTACCATGGCTGCATGCTAATGTGTTTTGCTAGGGAGATATGCAGGGAAGCAAAGTTCAGACTCACACGTGTAAACTTTGCCCAGGGCCGGCCCTACCATTAAACAGAGGTTGGTGGTCACCTCAGAGAGCAGATTTGAGGAAAGATAGCAAAGTGTTACTCAGCTTTAATATTTTATTTAAACTGCCACAAAGATCAGATGTCCTGCCTTAGATGTTGGAATTACTTGATTGGCCTTGAGTGCTGTGGATCTTGAATTGAGTGAGGCTGGATGTATTTGCTGCTCTGCCTCGGGCAGTGAAATGTCTTGGGCTGGCTTGAGTTCATCATGGGGGACATTTTCCTCCACTTCAAGTTTTATTTTAGAACAGAATCATTTGCTTCTGGTTTTGCTTTCGTAGTTCATTGTCGGGACCTTTTGTAATATTTTTCTTTTCCTCGCTCTTTTAAAGAGAAATACAGCTCTTTCAAAGAAAAATACACAAACCAGACATTTGCCTTTATGAATCAAAACCCAAAGGTTATATGGCATAATACAGCCAAATTAATTGGCAACATTTAAATCTTAGTTTAGCTGGGGGAGCTGGCCACTGAAGTTGTTGTCTGTGGATGGATTTTTCTCAAATTAAGTGAATGCTTCATTTCAGGGCCCTTTCCACACAGCCCTTCTGCATCCTTTCTAGGATCCAAAAGCAGAAATGTTGTGTTCCCCTTCCGGAACCTCCAGGGGTATCTTCTAAAATAAAAAGAGCATAGAGGCGGCATAAGTCATCATGACTGGGAGCCACTAGGAGCCTGGTACCTGAATTTATCTAATCTTCCTTGAAAACATCTCCTTTGCTTTCTACTCTGTTACTATTGCTGCTCCTAGATATTTATTTATTATTGCATATTTCTTTGAGTGAGCGCAACATGGCATACATTCTTTTCCTGTTCCCGACATTTTCTTCTTAACAGCTCTTTGAAGTTGGCCAGTTTGAGAAAAAGTGACCAGTGCAGGGTCACCTAGTGAGTTTCATGGTGAATGATTAAGACAGGCACATCCATTCTTCCTCTATAACCCAGAATGGAGCCTAGCTGGCTGCTAGAGAAGGGAGGCACCTCATGGCACAGGGAGGGAGCCTCCTGGCGCAGTGGTTAAACTGCTGTTATTGCAGCCAAAACTGTGCTCATGACCCGGGGTTCTGTCCCAGGTAGCCGGCTCAAGGTTGACTCAGCCTTCTCTCCTTCCGAGGTCAGTGACATAAGTTTAAAATCAGCCGGCCATTGGAGAGACAGATTTCTCTTTACAGCCCCTCCTATCCTCGGCAAGCTTGTGTTGTTATGACAGAAGTTTTTTTTTTTCCAGGTAGAATTTTTTGTCAGCTTATTTATAAGGCTGTAATGGAACATATGTTGCACTTTGTTGTTATTTTTCTTTTGGTAATTCTCACAGCAATCCTGTAAAGTAGGCCAGGATTATGATTGTCCTGCTGTACATTTTGGCTAGGGTGGGGAAACATGAAACACAGTGGTCCACCTGAGGATGTCTACTGAGGGTAGTTCTTCAGATTAGTTCATTGAATTGTATGCATTGTATCACATCACCAAAAGTAATCCCTACAGTGCAGCACAATTAAAAATAATCACATAATGTCAAGTTGATTGCAACTTAGGGTGACCCTTTCCAGGGTTTTTTAGGTATAGAATACTCACAAGTAGTTTACCATTTCTTTCTTCTGGGGCTGCTCTGGGATTGTGCTGCTTGCTCAAAGCTACATAGCCTCGCTGTTTTCCTGGGAGACGCCTCAAAATAAGGCCCCACACCTTGTAGCTTGAAGCTCTGGATACTTCCAGTTCAAAGGATCAGGTAGCTTGAAGCTTTGAAGAACTGCAGCTGGAAAAGATAGACCTGACAAGATACCTGAGCTTCATGACACCTAGTGGGGATAATAAGATGGCACTCTTCCTCTCCTTTGGTGTACAAAATCCAACAAGCCTGCCATTTTGAGTGTACGTATGCTATATAGATATAGCAGTGTGATGCCTGAGGAACCCTGAGGTTTGTCGTTTGAATGAAATACTTAGAATTCCATGCTAGAGAGCTTTAGTTGCATTCCTCTGAACTGCAAGAGAGAATTGTAAGCACCTTCATAAACTACAGGTTCCAACGATTCTTAGGAAAGCAAAGTGTGCTGATAATATACCCCATCATAATGCTTAAATCCCTCTCTGGGCGGTTTACAATTTATGGTGGTGCTGCGGGTTAAACCGCAGAAGCCTCTGTGCTGCAAGTTTGGAAGACCAGCAGTCGTAAGATCGAATCCATGTGACAGAGTGAGCTCCCGTCGCTTTTCCCAGCTCCTGCCAACCTAGCAGTTCAAAAGCATGCAAATGCGAGTAGATAAATAGGTACCACCACGGTGGGAAGGTAACGGCGTTCCGTGTCTAGTCGCGCTGGCCACGTGACCACGGAAACTGTCTTCGGACAAATGCTGGTTCTATGACTTGGAAATGGGGATGAGCACCGCTCCCTAGAGTCGGACACGACTGGACTAAATGTCAAGGGGAACCTTTACCTTTACCTATGCAAGTGACACAATTAAATTGCCGCCGCCCCTGTGAGTTGGGTACTCAGTTTACTGACCTCAGATGGATGGAAGGTTGAGTCAACCTGAGCCCAGGATCAAACTCAGGTCATGAACAGAGTCTTCACTGCAGTACTGCAGTTTAATCACTGTGCCACAAGGCACAGGAGGTAAAGTGGCATCTAAATGCTATAGCTGTGCAATGAAGTTAGACCCATAGTTGATTACTGATGACCATCAGCATTCTCCATCATACTTGATGGCAGCAGAGTAGCTTAGATGGCTCAAAATAAGATGTGTGGTACACAGAATAATCTCCTAGCACCTTTCTTCCCTTTTATCTGCCACTGAGGTGGCCACGATACTCTGCCTAATGCCAGTCTTGAAGATGGGCAAATATTTTGATCAGATGCAAGGGGACTTGCGGTGTTCTTGATGCTCTTTCTATTAATCAAGGTGCTGCAGCAGTTCTCCAGTTAGCCTTAACTAAATTCCTGGAATGCATAGCTAGGAAAATGCTTTTCCTTGAAAACGTCCCAGAATCCACTTCCTACTATTAGTGGATCAAAGAACTTAAAAACTCTTTCAGCATTTGAACATACGGCACACAGACTACATATGGATATCATTTTGGACATTTGGTTGCCTTTTAGTGAAGATTATAGCTCAGTGGTTTAGGTCTCTGGCTTTGAAGCCAGGGGTTGGGAGTTCAGTTCCCCACTGGGCCTCCTGTGAGTAGAGCCAGCCTGTGTGGCCTTGGGCAAGCAGCACAGTCCAAAAGAAGGGAATCGTAAACTGCTTCTGAGTAGTCTCTTTTTGGAAAACCCTGAAAAGGACTGCCATAAGTCATAATTGACTTGACAGCACATGATTATTAGATCTGGCTGGATAGCTCAGTGAGTTAGAGGTTGGGAGTTCAATTCCCCATTGTGTATCGCAGAAGAGCCAGCCTGTGTGGCCTTGGGCAAGCTGCAAAGTCCCAGGAGGCCCTTGGAACCACTTCTGAATTTTCTCTGCCTGGAAAACCCTGGAAAGGGTCACCATAAGTTAGAATTGACTTGACAGCACACAATTATTATTAGGCATAGATAATTTCCATTACTATGGTTAGTGGATGTTCTGCACAATAAACAATAAGTGGAAAAAGACATGAGATCCTCTAACTCCCCCTCCCCTGCTTAATTCATGAATTGGCAGGTAACTCACCAGCTGACTTCTCCTTCCAGCCCCTCACAAGTATTACATTGGTTTCCGCTACGTCCATCCCCTGACGGAAGAAGCCATTGAAGAGATGGAGGAAGACGGGATTGAGAGGGCCGTCGCTTTCACACAGTATCCACAGTATAGTTGCTCCACCACAGGTAAGCATGTCTTGAAAAGACACTCAGTGGCTGCTCCCAAATGTGCTTGTTGCTTAAAGCAAGGAGGGTGAACCCTGAGACAGTTAATGCTGTGGTTCAAAGCCTGGAGTGAATGAAGTGATGGCAAAGAATCTGCCTATAGGTACGGCTGAAGTGTTTTTGCCGTCTCTGTTGAAAATAAACACACTCCACTCTGCCCAGCTGGTATTAAGGACCAGGCTAGACTCTCACGACTAAAAGAACTAGGTATGTTTAGCTTAACGAAGAGAAGATTGAGGGGAGACATGATAGCAGTCTTCCAATATCTGAAGGGTTGCCACAGGGAAGAGGGCATCAATTTATTCTCCATTGCGCCCGAGGGTAGGACAAGAACCAATGGGTGGAAACTCGTCAGAGGGAGATCCAGCCTGGAAATAAGGAGGAATTTCCTGACGGTGAAAACCATTAAGCAGTGGAACAGCTTGCCTCCCGATGTTGTGGGTGCCCCATCGCTGGAGGTTTTCAAGAAAAGATTGGACAGCTATCTGTCCAGGATGGTATGAGGTCCGGGATGGTATGAGGTCTCCTGCCTTGGACAGGAGGTTGGACTAGAAGACCTCCAAGGTCCCTTCCAACCCTATGACGATTCTATGATTCAACACGTTCCTAGAATTAAAATTGTTCTGAACAAGGTTCCTCTTGAGTTTTGGCAGCTCACTTGACCAGTTTTGTCCATCTTCAGCCTGTGCTGCTGTTATTTTGGGGGTACAAAGGGTTATCACATGGAGTTCACAGGAAAGCCTAGGACTCTGTCTTCTACCGATTCAGAGACCATGTGACCCAGTATGGTTTACACTTACCCATTTCCAATGTTTACACTTACCCATTTCCACTCAGTGACTTTAGGCTTCTGTCATCCCTTGACCAAGATGGCTGGGCTTAATGGGAGATTGTAGAGTGAAACATCCCAAGGGGACCATGCTGGGCGAAGGCTGGTGGATGCTTATGGGCAGCAGCTTCCAAGAAGTTGCAAGGGATTGATCCTGGGTAGGCATGGGATATTTGTATTTGTCTCCCAGGGGAGATCAATATGAATATATCCACCACAGGTGCCTGGTGAAACTGGACCCCACCCCCCCGAACTGGCTGGTCCACTTATCACTTGCGACAGGCAGGCATAGCTGGCATCGTTTGCGACGCACCAATCATGGAGGTAGCCTGGCTAGTGCTTCCCTGCACTGCTGACCACTCCGGTCAGGGGGCAGGATGACAAGTCTCCCCGCTCAGCTGCTGAGTGGTCAGCAGTGCAGGGAGGTGGGGAAGTGCCAACTGGGCTACGTCCGCAATTGGCACGATGGGAACAACACTGGCTGTGCGTGCCACATGGACCAGCTGGTTCTGGGGGGAGGGTTTGGTTTTGCTAGGCACCTGTGGTGCCAGTATTTGTATTCGTTTCCCCTGGGAGACGAATACGAATATCCCATGTCTAATCCTGGGATCTCATGCCTGTAAAACATGTGCTGTACTAAGTGATCTGTAGCCTGATGTGTGGACAGGAGTAACATCACAACAGGGATGGCCTTTGCCATTTTGTTCCACGGCTAGTTGTGCAACCTTTGGTGGTCTTGCTTCATGCAAAAGAGAAGTGCTCGTTGCAACAGGCAGTTGCATGGTGCAGGTGGGATGTTGCAGCTTTCCTTGAGACAAGGAAAACCAGAATGACTCTCGTAGCACACCCTTTATATTGGCCAGAATCCTGTTGGTTATTTACACCAGCGTAAGTGCAATGGCAAAATTGCAGGGGGAAATTAGTGTTAGGTAACAAGTCATGTCTTGTCTCCTTTGTTGGGCACCAGTTGCATGAGTTGGTGCATCATAAAGGACACAAGTGGCAATTTGCCACTGCCATTTATGCCACTGCACTTATCCCAGCATCATGAACCCATAGGATTCTTGCCTTTATTTCTTTCCTGCATGTGGCCTAAGGTGGCTCATGACATCGTTGAAAACCTGGCAAGAAATGGGCTGTAATCCATGGACTATTGCACCCAATGGAGCTGTTTAGTTTTTTTTGTGTTTTTTTGTGCCACAAGACTTTGCTCTTGGTTCAACAAATACGGATCCCATGCCTGGAAGATCTTGACAAAGAAAATGGGAGAACGAGATGCTAAAACCACTGAATAGAGTTTGCTGGGGAGAAATGTCTTATCTGGGGACTCCAGGCGGTTCCTAGGCATCATGTCCTGTTTGGGGGCTTCTTGAAAGCCTCGGGTGCTGTAGGGGCAGGACTTCAGGGCCAAAGGCTAGGATCTCCGCTCAGCTGAATGAGAAGGAGGGTGTCCATACATAGTGATTTTGAAGTGATCAGCACTGCCATCTTAAATGCCTCTGCTGTCCTGAGACCATTCATGCCAGAATCTAAAATGAGCTAACAGCACCATTGATGACCTGGATGCAATGGACCATTGGTCTCACCCATCCTTTACAGGTATGCTAACCTATAGTTTCCAAAATCCCAGAGGCTGATGCTACTCCGATCCACCATCGCTCTTACAATTTTCTTCACAGAGTTCCTGGCTGTCTTCCTGACTTCAGACAAAGCAGCCTTTCTTCTTGTCTTTCTGATCGGCTCGGTAGATCCACTTTCTGCAACCTTTCCTTTATTTTTTGTATTCCAGGGAGCAGTTTAAATGCTATTTATCGGTACTACAGCACAAAAGGAGAGAAGCCCAAGATGAAGTGGAGCACAATTGACAGGTGGCCGACACATCCGCTTCTCATTCAGGTTTGGAATTCCTGGGGGAAATCAAAACCAGAAAAGGGGGTGTGAGTGTGTATGGGTGTGTGGTTTTAAAAAAGTTTTCAAAATGAAGTGACTTGTAGGAGAGTCAAGGGAGACACAAAGTAGGCCAGGTTTCCCCCCTCTGGCACCTTCCAGACATGCAACTCCGAGTGCTCCCAATCTCTCATGGCTGTGCTTGCTGGAGATGATGGGGGCAGCACATTTGAAGGATGTCAGATGGAGGAGGCTGGCTTAGGAGCTGGTATTGACACTTTCTCTTCAGTCTTGCTTTCAGGCAGCCCTCCGATTGTATCCTTTCTGCCATTCTGTGTTAGTCAATGTAGAGAGAAAAACCTGAGTTGAGTCTGTCTTGAGTGTTGATTAATCTTCAGGACTAGTTAGGGATGTGAACTTAGGTCTCCCAAGTCTAAAGCCGCACTCTCTGTCCACTACGCTAGGGGTTTGGCCTGCCACCATATAGCCAACAAGGTGCTGCTGTTTTTATCTCGAGCCAGGGTTTGGAAATAAGAGAGATGGGGCTTTTTAAAGGCCAAGAATCCCTTGCATTTGCAGCCAAGGAATCATCTTACCTGGTACTGAGGTCCTTGCAGCCTAGGAAGTTGCTCCGGGGAAGCTCCTCTCCCACGGCTGTAATGCCGCTTCTAAGAGTCCTCCCCAGGTGGGAGTGATCCAAGATGTTCTCTGATCTGTATAAACTGGAAGGAGGTTTCAGCATGCCAGCCATGGGGAAAGGTCCAAGGAGTTCCGGTAGTCTCATTCTGGCTTTTTGGGTTTTCTTTAAGGCTTAAGACTACTGATCCTTAAACACAGCAATCATGAGACCTGGGAAGCTCCTTTGTGCAGTTAGACTATCAGTCCCACTCACCCCTCTCCCATTGTCTACTCTGAAAAGCAGTGTCTCTTTTCAGGAACTCAGTTGGATGTCTTTTTCCATCCTTTCTCTTTGAGATGCCAAGGACTGACTTAACAAGGGAACGTCTGGCTACCAAGCAGTGTTCTTTGCTACTGAGGATGATCAGGGGACCGGAAACCAAGCCTTATGAGGAAAGAGTGATGGAACTGGGCCTGTTTAGCCTTGAGAAAAGAAGACTGAAGGGGAGATAGGAGAGCACTTCTCAAAGACTTGAAAGGGAGTCAAACAGAGGAGGGACAGGATCTGTTCTCGATTATCCCAAAGTGAAGGACACAGAATAATAGGCTCAAGCTACAGGAAGTGGTGGCGCTGTGGGTTAAACCGCAGAAGCCTCTGTGCTGCAAGGTCAGAAGACCAGCCGTCGTAAGATCGAATCCATGCGACGGAGTGAGCTCCCGTCGCTTGTCCCAGCTCCTGCCAACCTAGCAGTTCGAAAGCATGTAAAAATGCAAGTAGATAAATAGGTACCACCACGGTGGGAAGGTAACGACGTTCCGTGTCTAGTCGCGCTGGCCACGTGACCACGGAAACTGTCTTCGGACAAACGCTGGCTGTACAGCTTGGAAACGGGGATGAGCACCGCCCCCTAGAGTCAGACACGACTGGACTAAATGTCAAGGGGAACCTTTACCTTTACAGGAAGCCAGATTTAGGTTGAATATCAGGGAAAATGTCTTTAACTGTTAGAGCAGTATGACAGTGGAACCCATGACCTCAGGAGGTGATGAGCACTCGCGTGCTGGAGGCATTCAAGAGAAAATTGGACCACCCTCTGTCAGATCTGCTTTGATTCGGATTCCTGCCTTAAGCAGGGGGTTGGACTCAGTGGCCTTGTAAGCCATTGTTCTGATTCTATGACCACAGCTTTGAAGAGTGGCTTTTTTGGTCTACACATCTCAGACTCTCTCAGCCCCCTCTGTCTTGCTGAGGCGCTTTCCTGAGACATTTGTTGTCAAGTAGTAAGCTGCATGGTAGACATGTGTCTACCATGTGTCCTTAAAAGGACTAATTTAGACCACAGTCAATCCAAATCTGCAGCAGAAAACAGTGGATTCTGTGACCTGTCAGTTAGAACAATTGGCTTCCCCCCCCCCCCCCAATATGCCTTGCACTACCCTTTCCCCTTCAAAGTCCTCCTCAGCTTTTACCAGATTTCACCAGGCAATAGAATCAAGTGTTACAGGCAGTGAGAAGAGGAACAGACTATAGCTTAGGGACAGGGTGTGTGCTTTTGTGTACGTGAGGTCCCAGGGTAATCTTGGTGGGATGAAGAGGAACCCTCTTAGAAACCCGTTGGGGGCTCCTTTATTTGTTGGACCATCTTTCCCTAGGAACACCAATCCATATCACCCATTCTTAACAGGCTTCACTTCTTCGAGAAAGGCAGAGGATGGTCACCAGAAATTGCGACTTCTTGGTCAATGCCCCTTCCCTTTGCAATAGGTTCCCAGTGCCTGTCAGTCCCCTCTCTATCATCTTTTAAAAGGGTGCTGAAAACAGTCCTTTTTCAAGAGGCATTCAGTGATATTCTCCTCTAGGCTAACAGCTTTTTCCTTTCCGCCCTCTTTGGGATTTTGAAATTGTTAATTTACGGTCCATGTTTACTTGTGGATGTCTAATGTTGGTGTGTGAGGAGAATGGGTTTATTATTTTTTTAAACTTATTGTTTATTGTCTTTTACTCTCTTTGTTAAACCACTTAGAGTAATGCTTAGCACTAAGTCAGCGGTATAGAAATGTATGAAATAAATAAATTATGAAATAAACCCAACGTGGAGGAGCATTACCTATCAGTATAGACAAGGACATAATTTTTATATATAAAGGAACATATTTATGTACTGAAATTTTTGCCTTATTTGAGCATGATGGTCATCCTTGGGGAAGGTGGAGCTTTATTAGTTCTACTGAAACAGAACCATTGAAATCAATTGGAATCACGGTGGTTGTGACTGACATCCCATCCATTTTAACTGGACTAATGCTGGATTTAGCCCATGGGAGTTAACCCTCTCTTTCTCTCTCTTTTTTAAACCTGTGCTTTCAGTGCTTTGCAGACCACATACAGAAGGAGCTGTCCCTTTTCCCACCTGATCGAAGGAAAGATGTCGTTATTCTTTTTTCTGCTCACTCTCTACCAATGTCTGTGAGTAAATGGCAATCCATTTCTGAAATTGTTAATTGTCTTCTTATTAAAGAGTTGTCTGTCTGTCTGTCTGTCCCCCCCCCCCCAGCCCTCCCCCTAAAATCTCTTCCCATTTTTTAAAATTTGCTATTCTGGGCAATCAAGTTGCATCTGACTTATGGCAATGCTAATAGGGTTTAGAAGGTGTTTGAGCTATTTAAGGAGTGGTTTTACTTTCTGCTACTCCCCATGGCCAAGCAGTGATTTGAACTCAGGTCTCCTGAGTCTTGGTCTGTCACTCTATACACTGCACCATGCTGGCTTTGATATTGTAATGGAATATAGCTTGGCTTCAATCTGTTCACCAGTTTGTCTTGCTGTGCCCCAAAAAAGTAATCTGCCATTGGTTTTATACTCTGTTGATAAAAGCAGTTCAAACCCTATTCAACCATTACTTACCATATTTTTCGCTCCATAAGACTCACTTCCCCCCCAAAAAAAAGTGGGGGGGGAAAGTGTGTGCGTCTTATGGAGCGAATACTATTCCCCCCCTGCCACCATCGCTGGCTTCTGAGGCCTCCGGAGGCTTCAGAAGGCCCTGCGGGGGTCCCCCCACGCCACCATCGCTGGCTTCTGAGGACCCCCAGGAGGCTTCGGACCGGTAAGGTGCTGCTTTTTACTTTTTTAAAAAATGTTTTGGGTGGGTTTTGGAGGGTAGGTTTGGGCTGGGGGGGGGTATGTTTCTATGTTGCTTTGTTTTTTGGTGATTTTTTTTTTTTTGCAGTCCCAGCGTGGGACTTGCTCTGTTTATTTATTTTTATTTTATTTTATTTTTTGGTATTTAAAAATAGGTGCGTCTTATGGTCAGGTGCGTCTTAAGGAGCGAAAAATACGGTACCTTAGAAGGAGTCTGAGAAGGAGAGGTTCCTGTATACATGGATACTGTCCACCTCCCCCAGGACAATCAGTGTTAGATCAATGTAGTTAAGTAAATGCCTCAGTAGGGTTTCTGAATCTGGACCATTGATGTAGTAGTCAAGACCTGTTAGCTAAATAAAACAGGAAGCTTCCACAATAGTCAGAGAGAGAGCACATTGCGAAAGTAACCGTGCTAGTAAGGAAATAGAGAAGATGACTACGGTGTAAAAGGTAAATCCCCGTCCAGGTCTTGGGGCTCCTAGACAGCAGTGAGTGGACTGGATAAAGCTAGTAGTCTTCCCCCCGCCCCGTTTCTGCCAGCCCAAGGTCATCTACTGAAGCTGAATGGGGTTCAGGACAGATAAATGGAAAAGCTGTCACTTAGCACATTGTTATACTTTGAACGTGGGATACCATTCCCTTCTTCTGGGGCTGCTTTGCTGATTATAAAGTCTTCCAATAGTATTTTCATAAAACAGCTTGTCTGAGTGCAAGAGATATGCTGATAGTAATTTGTTCGCCAAAAGCAATGGGGCAATCTCAGAAATGTCCTGGGTATTTTCCCCCTTTCTCCTCTCCCAAGCATACAGAGTGATTTTGCTCTTTGTAGAAATTTGGTGCCATCTAGTGGTTCTCAAGAGCAGCAAAAAAAAAAAAAAGATATATATTATACAGAAAAACACAGATAAGTTTGTAGTTTGAAGGGGAAAAATCAAGACGATAAAGCAGGTTAAATTGTTCTTAATATCCCTTGACAAAGACCACACTGGAAATGCTTTGTGTTAAACTCCCCTATATACTTACACTGAGTTTAAAATTATATCCCACGTTCAGAGTGACTCTTGATCTTTATAAAGGGCGAATTGCATCACCTGTACACTGAAGGGAGGTATGAATATATTTATGGGAGTGCTATATTTTGGAGAAGCATTAGCCTTTCCACCCCAGCTTTTAGAAATAAAATTAAAGGAGAAGACCTCCACACCAAACCTCTGCTCAGGGGCTAGTTAAAAGGGGAAGGAGGTGGAAACCCCATAAAGTTGAGAAATGGACCAGACCAGCTGGCTAGCTAGAACCCTGAATGCAGATGTTTTGCACTGTGAGATGTCACTTGTTTTCTCAGTATGTATTGAGCTCCTTTTGTTACTGACGGCAGTGGGATATCTCGGTGACACACAGCTCCAAATGCATAAATGTCCTCCCTTGGGACATTAAAAAAGAGAGAGCTTGTTGTTTAAAATGGCCAAAATTCAAAACAGCTTACAGAAAGAGGCCCAAGGTATTCTGCTGCCTGAGGTGAAGAACAGGAGGACACTCTGTCATACATATGGAAGGTGTTGGAACTGGCCCGTGTCTCTTTCTTTGGCACTGGCAAAGGGGGAAAACATCTTCTACCATTCTAGGCAGGCTAGCTTGGCAGGTGCTAGGGATTGCCACGTGGCACACAGCTTTCTCCTCCTGTATCTTGCCATTGCCTTCCACCATCAACAGCCTGAAACTGTGGATGCACTGTGTTTAATGGTATGGCAGGGCCTGCCAATGAGCTTTGAGTCCATTATTGGTTATAGTGTTTTCAGTGGTGCTTCTTCAGAGAGGTCTTAAGGAATGTAATGGGATGAGGATAGGCAGATACAGAATCCTGACACAGAAATAACATGTGAAATCAACATTCCTGTTGGCATTCACAAAAAGTAGTATATAGCCGTTATAGAAAAAGCCGTGCCATATGTTTTTCTCACTTTTTTTTTAAACAGGCCTTAAAGACATGAATGTTCGAGGCTGCATTTTAATACATGGATGCAATCTTTATTTCATAAATAGGAGCTTTTACTGTTTGCTGTTTTAAATGTTTTATGATACTGTTTAAGTAATTATGTTGTAGTGGCCAAAATCTTGTTGCAATAGCACAGTAGATTGCACTAGAGTAGACCCATTGAATCAGTAGGGATTTGGTGACTCAGCTCCTTCTTTTTAAGTGTCGCTAATTCAAATGGGGCTACTCTAGTTTTGACTTGATATGCTAAAGCAAGTAGCATTTAGAGTAGGTTTATTTTAATAAATTGAACTTATGGAGTTGACTCACCAACTTGAGTTGATCGAGTGGGCCTCTTCTAGTACAATTAACTACACTAAGCAGCAGGATTTTGGCCATTGTTTTGCAATTCCACCTTATAATGACCTTGATCAGGCTTTGCCTTAAAAGGCAGTATGAAAACGTTCCATAATTAAGACAGTTAGGGGGAATCCTTTGATCTGCATGTGTTGTTGTAAATGTGGACTACTTTTGCACGTACTCTGGCATCGGAAAAGTTTTATGGTGTTTATTTTAATCCAACAGAATTTCTGTAAAAAAAATTAACAGATTCAAAATTAATAGTTTTTAAATTTTTTCTGCAACAGGTAGTTAATCGTGGCGATCCATATCCTCAAGAGGTGGGAGCAACTGTTCAAAGAGTTATGGAGAAGCTCAACTATTCCAACCCATATAGACTTGTTTGGCAATCCAAGGTACCGTGTTTCCCCGAAAATAAGACAGGGTCTTATATTATTTTTTGCTCCAAAAAAGGCATTAGGGCTTATTTTCAGGGGATGTTTTATTTGTTTCATGGACAACACTCTACATTTATTCAAATACAGTCATGTCATCATCTTCTGGTTGCTGCACAATGGTGGAGGGCGGGGTTTTACTTAACTGGGGCTTATTTTGGGGGTAGGGCTTATATTACGAGCATCCTGAAAAATCAGGGCTAGGTCTTATTTTCAGGTTAGGTCTTATTTTTGGGGAAACAGGGTATGTAGTTAGAGGGAACTTCCATAGCCAGCTGGTGCAACTTTGTAGGTGTTCTCTTTGCCCAAGCCATGCTTGCTGTTAACTGTGTCTGTTGCAAAATAAGTGCTAGGTGCCATGCATCACGCGTAACAAAGGCAGAAGCTTAAGTATTGCATTTTAAGAACCAATTAAAACATTCAAGAAAATTGCATGGTACAGTTCCATGTCACTGTACTTCTATGTTCTTGTACTGAAACCCTGGCCAGAACAGCTATGTTGAAGGTTTCTGGGAGTTGCAGTCCAAGAACACTTGGGTTACCCAAAGTTGGGAACTGCTGCACGACACAATGAGGAGACATGAGCATGTGGGAATGTTTGTTTTATTCTATGTACCAAAATACCTTGCATTAGAAAACATAGTATGTTAGGATGAAGGCAAAAAGTAGGAGCATCCCTCTGGATATTCTAACTTTCCCCGTGAATGGGGTTGAGCCTTCAAAGATACGAGTCTGTCCTCTGCTAGGCACCTGGTGCTGTTTTTCATTTTAGTGGTGCTGCTGCAGGATAATTTTTGACGGATGGCAACTTTTGCCTCTTCCTTCATATCCTAGTTGCCTTTCCTTGCTGTCCATCTTCTAAGAAACTCTTTTTTGCTATAAAAGCCTGTGTCTCTTGACGGACGGGCATTGTAGAAATAACCCCCAAATGTTCATGCTTTTCTTTACTTTTGCCTTTTTTTTTTTTTTCGTAGGTTGGCCCAATGCCCTGGTTGGGCCCTCAGACAGATGAGACCATCAAAGGCCTTTGTGAGAGGGGAAAGAAAAACATCTTGTTGGTTCCAATAGCATTTACTAGTGACCACATTGAAACACTGTATGAGTTGGACATTGAATATGCCCAGGTCTTAGCCAATGAGGTAAAAGCATTAGCTGTTTCGCTGCAATGACACTTGGAGCAGGGGGTGGTGAAAAGCTGGTGACTGAAGACTGCATCTCCAGGTTACAGCCTTGCCCTTGCCTAGTGACTTTCAGGTACATTGGATTACAATTCCCATCATCCTCACTCATCATGGCCAATGGCATCAAATTTAAGAAGGCTGACTTGGTGGGAAGCAAGCAGACACTGAACTGGGTGATATTTACTTCAGAGTAAATGCCCAGGCTGTATGTTCTAACATATTTCTATTCTGTCTTTCATCCGAGACCAACTCCCTAAATTCTTTTCAACAGTTAATTTATTATTTGTTTAAAATATTTTTACCCCACCTTTCTCCTTAAAAGGACCCAAGTTAGCATAGAATCCTAGAAAAGTGATGTTGGAAGGGGCCTACAAGGCCATCAAGTCCAACCCCCTGCTCAGTGCAGGAATACAGTCAAAGCATATCTGCCAGGTGATTATCTAAGCTTTTCTTGAATGCCTCCAGTGTTGGAGCACTCACCAACTCCCAAGGTAACTGGTTCCACTGTCGTACTGCTCTAACAGCTGGGAAGTTTTTCCTGATATTCAACTGATATCTGGCTTCCTTTAACTTGAGCCCATTGTTGCGTGTCCTGCACTCTGGGATGAACATGCAACACAACAGCCAGAATCCTTTGGAGGAGGCGAATTGCCCCAAATTAAGAACTCACCACACACCTTGTCTCTCAGTACTGAGTTGTGTTACTCGGCGTGCAACAGATAATGCCCATCATGATTTCTTAAACTTGAAGCGATTTGCCTCCAGATGTTAGGGTTTTCCATTATCCTGGTGCAAAATCCCAGTAGGGTTTTGGCCAACGCTGCAATGTATGAAAGATAAATTGAGAATTTGTGACATGTAGCACTGGTGTCACATTTCCTGCCTTTTTCCTCCAGAAGATGGAGTAGCAGGCAATGGAGACTGACAGGAAATAGGCCAGTGTGGAGAAGCAACCTTTTCATTGATGTGCTGCTGGTCAGACGTGACCACTAAATATCTAGTGTGGGTTGTAGAAAATTAGAAATACTTAACCCCATTTAACAAAAATGGAGCATGGGGAGTAGACAAACTGTTGGTGCCATTTAAATACATGGCAGCAACAGTTTTGCCTTTCCCCACCTATCCAATCTCTTGACAATCTCATGTTTGCAGAAAGGTTCTTAATGCTCTGAAAGTTGCAGCAGCATGGGAGCAGCCTGCAGGAAACCAGCTCTCCTCCAGTGTGAGTCACAAATTCATTGAGCCCCTTTCTAACACCTTCATTCTTACTGCTGCCCAGTTCCTCCTTGACAGAGAAGTATTTCATGTAAGGCCAAAACCAAGGAGGTGGATTACCATGTCTTTAACCAGTCTCTTCCTCTCTCTTTTTCCAGTGTGGTGTTGAAAACATCAGAAGAGCAGAATCTCTTAATGGAAATCCACTGTTTGCCAAGGTAATTAATTGATGGCGAATCCTGGTTCATCAGGGAACTGGTGCAAGGGTGGATTCCCATTTCTCCAGTCCCTTAATCCACAAAGATTCTCCAGTAGCCACCCCATTTTGTCAGGTCTTCGCTTCACACTTTCTGGTTGGTGTCTGTATGCGAAGGGTAGACTGTCCCTACTGAGTCAATTCTTTACTGAATTCTTCGGGAAGAAAGAAAAGAGAAATCTTTCAGCATGCAGCTAGAGGCAAATTGCTTCATCTTTCTCTTAGTTCGGCATCTATATTGGTTTAGGATATTAATTAAAAAGAGATGCAAGTATGAAATATTATAATATTAAGTAACTAACTTAAAACATATGAGTTAGATTAAAGACAAACATTGAATTAAAACCAGAGATGGGGGTATCCGTATATGAATACAAATACCCCCGCACAGGTGGATATAACGAGGGTCCGGCATCTGTCCTTGATGCTGTTAAATGCCTTAATATGCTTTAAATAAGGCCCAGTTAATTCAAGACTTGATCGTGGACAAAATAGCAGATCTGGCTTGTATTACTGAGACCTGGTGGGCGCATTAATTTGCCCACCTGGATATTCCATCCAACACCAAGGTAGACTGGAGGGTCGGGGAGGGGGAGTTGCTATTATTTATAAAAACACCTTAGAGGTTGTTAGGCTCTCTACCTTGAGCATTCCAGGCCTTGAGGCCGTTCACGTGTCGGTGGGGACCAGGGATGGATTTGGGATGGTGCTGGTTTACCGTGCTCCCTGCGACCCAGTACTCTCCTTTCCGGAGCTGGCGGACTTCATCTCGGCAGCGGCACTGAGATCCCCCAGACTAATTGTCCTGGGTGACTTCAATGTCCATGCTGAGGTTGGGGCCACAGGCTCAGCTCTTGAGTTCTTGGAAACCATGGCTTCCTTGGACATGTCCCAATTTGTCAACGGTCCCACCCATGTAGTGGGTCACACATTAGACCTGGTGTTCTCAACATGCCAGGGAGAGAGTGGACCAATGGTGAATGATAAAAATAGTAACTGTAAGGCTTAGTGGTCAGAATCCTATTGGTTACAGTCATGGCCAAAAATATTGGCACCCTTGCAATTCTGTCAGAAAATGCAACCCTTCTCTCAGAAAATTGTTGCAGTTGCAAATGTTTTGGTACTCACATGTTCATTTCTTTGGTTTGTGTTGGAACAACACAAAAAAAAACAGAGAAGAAAAGTCAAATCTGATACAATTCCACACAGAAACCCAAAAATGTACTTCTGAGAGAAGGGTTGGATTTTCTGACAGAATTGCAAGGGTGCCAATATTTTTGGCCATGACTGTATATATGCTGAAATCGAATGGAATCTGTCATAGTGCTGAATTGCTGCTGGTCTTCATCATGTGTCAGTTGTGTAACTTGCCACATGACAAGGAATATAACCTAAACTAGTGGCAGCTCACCTCTGCAGCTGATGCCTTTTGACTTACTCCAGTGTACAAAAGTAGAAGTATTCCGGCTGGTGTTCATTCTTTTGAAACACATTTGAGAAATTCTGTGCACTAAGGAATTCCTGTTCTCCTTTTCTGAATTTCCTCTAGCTACTGATAGCCGCTCCCTTCTTTTTCTTTTTCTTTTGGGTTGTGTGTGTCTGTTTTGATTACAGCTGCTAATTAATAATAATCCCAAGTGCTCTATACAAGCAGCGGACTCACTAGCTTTTTTCTTTCTCTAGCTTCCTTTAGCTTGCTTGTTATTTGGAAGCCCAATATAGATTTTATTTTTTTGTTAAGACACCTTTTATCTTTTCAGGCCTTGGCAGATCTGGTCTATTCACATCTCCAGTCAAATAAAATATGTTCTACACAGTTAACACTCAGCTGCCCGTTGTGTGTGAATCCCACTTGCCGAAAGACTAAAGCATTCTTTACCAGTCAAGAGTTGTGAAGGTGTATCTGCGGAGAAGCGGGCTCGAGGCCTCTGTGGAGCAACCCCGTGGATCCTGCAAAGCGTGCCGACTGCTTCTGCTTTCCTCCGCCCTTTGGTCCATCTCACATACAGTGTTTTGCCTTCTGTGTGGAGTGGATACCAAGTGGCATTTGCACTGGCATGAAAGACGGACAGACTTGAAACCTTTCTTCTTTCCTTTATTCCCTTTCTCTTTCGTTCTTCTACCGAAGGCTCTCATATTGGGAGGGAAGTTACATTTCAAGGGCTTCATCCTTTGGGTTGCTGAGAACACTTGTCTTCCTATAAAACTGATAGGCATTCGGGGACTCTTAGCACCTCACAGTATCAAGCCTACACCAGGTGCTGAACCATGAGCAAAAGGCTTAGTACAGGCTGCTCACTGTGAACTGCAAATCCTGGAGTAAGATCCGGCTCCGTCGCTGATTCAGCAGTGATATTGAATAGCCGGTGAGTCAATTAGGAACTGGTGCCTCCATCCAAGAGCTTTTGGTCTTACTCCAGAGATTTGGGTCTTCGGGTGGCAGTCTGGACCTCTTCGCAGAAAGCTCTTGAATGTCGGACCTTGGAAAGGTTACTTTTCCAGACTGAACTATCCCTAGTCCTTCAGTTACCATGAACAATGATGGGGGGTTTTTGGGACTCATCATCTAAAACCTCTCCAAGCTCTGCTTAAATATGCATTCGTCATTTAAAAAATTCATGTCAGTCCTTCCATGTAGGAGACTACTACTTTCGTGGGTTTTTAAAAACTGTGTGAGCACTGTCGCTAACACACTTGACTAGCCTGCTGCTCTTAATTTTTTTTTTCCAAATGGAGTTTGATGATCAAGTCATACCTGTTTTTTTTTTTTAAACTAAGCATTTCTTTATAAATGAGAAATTACTTTTTGTGGGGGGGTCTTCTTCCCACAGTGCAGAACAACTTAGCAAGGCTCTGTTTCCTTGGACCACAAAGTACTCCAAACTATATTTACATAATTCAATTTGTTTTCTGTTGGAAAGTTCAGTGATTACAGTGTTTGTATGAAGGAAAGGTTTGTTGGGAAGTGCACTATGAAAAGCAAGTGCTGTGCCTTCTGATTCGTAGCTGAAGTTGTTTGGATGAACATTAAGGATGAGGCTCATGGAGATGCTTTCAGTCATGCAGGAGCCTAGTACACCCCCAGTGAGGAATGGTTTGGTCATCCAGATGTTTTGCAGTTCACCTCTCAGGAGCTCTAATTAGTGTGGCTTATGGTAAAGGATGCATCCGGGCCCCCCAAATTTCTCTGTCACTGTCGGCCCTATGAACTGAGATTAATCTTAGCATCTTCTGAGACGACTTGACAAGACCTGTGAACAGGTTGTATGGATCACTGTTTAATATGGAAGCCTTCCATGTATATATGTTACAGTAGCTGTGCATCAATCAAGTAATTTTCATAAACACTAGTGATTGTATTGTTACACAAGAAAAGATGGAAGCATGTGTAGATTGACATCGCTGGGGAATGTGGCCCAATGGGTAATTGGAGAATGGAAATTAACCAGAGAGGTCTTCAGTGTATAGTTTCCATGTAACCACTCTTAAGTTACTGGGAGAAAAAGCATAGTCCCCACAAGAGGAGAATGTGCATGGTGAACATACAGGCTGATTAATAATATTCATTTTTATATCTTATGTGTTACTTGAAGACTATGCATATGATCTGGGGACTGTGAAAAGACCCTTCTTTACCACCTGTAAACATTCCCAATGATAATGTTTAGTTACAATCATGAGTGTTTATGCACTTAACTGCAAATGTGTATGTGTATGTTTGTTGGAGTGGGTTTGCGATCTTTACAACTGGACCTGTCCAGAAATTGTGGCTCTCCTTATGAGACTGCTTGTGTTTGAGAATGTGTCCCTTTTTTAAAGGGATGATCTGTAAGCAAGGTGCCAGATTTGGTAAATGTTGGCATTTTATTGGTAGTTCTAGAGATTTTAGGAGGCCCAGTGGGAAGTGCCTGAAATGCTTGTCATGAAGAGTTTTGAGATTTTATACTAGGTGAGTGATAGAACAAAGGATGAGATCTGAGCATTTGGATAATAGGGCACTTTGAGATTTGCTGGTAAATGTCAAGATTTACTGTAGTTCTATCAGGGTTCTCTTAAATTCTAAGAATTACCAGTATATGTAAATACATTTGTTGAATGTTTGACACTTAACTACAATATGTACAGCCAACATATCAGTGAAAGTTGCTTAAGAAGCAGACCCACTAATGTCAACTGTTTCAATGAAGTAGCTGTGCAGAGGAATTAAAAATGTAGATTAGTTGTTATATTTCCGTGTGAGCTTTCACAGGTCAAGTGTCTGAGGACGTGGACTTAATCCATGAAAGTTTACTTGAAAATGTAGCAGTCTTTAAGGTGCGACTACATTTAAAAAAAAATTTTTTTGCTTTTGTCTGGATATGTTTTGGAACTGACAGTTGTCACTGCCACACAATGCAGCTGCGAGGGGTCTCGTCCCTGTGACCAGCATTCTGGAAGAGCTTCCTTCACTTTTGAACAAGTGAGAATATGAGGCTCCTCGACAGAGCTGCTTTATAGATCTGCTTATTGCTTTTCCAGCTGTCAAGCCACTATGGTTTTTGTGGGATTTCTTTGGCTGCAAATTGATTTAGATTTAATTCCTGTTGTCAATTAAACCTCAGATGATCTATTAGAGTTTTCTTGCCTTGTTTCTTTAAACTCATGGTGACCGCATGGAACAATCTGTTTGCAAGCAGAAAAGTTATAAGTTTCCTGAATTGGGATAAATACTCTGTGTGTTCGTGCATGTTCATTATAGAATTAGGAATGAGGTGGAGAGTGGAAGATTGGAAATAGAAGACTGATGCTGTTTATGTCATTTTGTCAGCAAAAGTTTGCTTTGAAACGGGGTGAGCCTTTCACTCTCCAGATGTTGATGGCCCACAACTCACATCATCCCTCAACTTTGGCCAAGCTGGCTAAGGCTGATGGAGTCCAACGGCATCTGGAAGACCACAGATCTCCCACTCTCCTTTAGAAAGATATGAGGAATGAGAAGATTAAACCCTTGATTGGTTCCACCCATGTGGCCTTATTCTTAGTTTCCACACCCTCTAGAATTCATGCTTAAAGCAGCCATGTGAGTTCGGAGCACTTTTGTCCAGTTCTTAACTAGGAACTCTGCATGCCTGAAGCACTGTTTTTCCTCAATCGCTGCCTCTCCTCTGCATTCTGCATATCAGAATTCCTTACAGAGATGTACATATTCCTCAGTGTAGTGTCCACAAAGAGCTTTAGAAATTTACCGAAAGTTAGGTAGATTATAATACTATAATAATATGGTTTAAAGTATTTTTGGAAATCAAGTGTGGCGTAATCATAGAAATCATAGAAAAGTGAAGTTGGAAGGGGCCTACAAGACCATCGAGTCCAACCCCCTGCTCAACGCAGGAATACAATCAAAGCATATCTGACAGGTGACTATCTTAAGTTTTTCTTGAATGCCTCCAGTGTTGGAGCACTCACCAACTCCCGAGGTAACTGGTTCCTCTGTCGTACTGCTCTATAGAGTGACGGACTAGGACTCTGTAGAACAGGGTCTGAATCCCCACTCAGCCATGGAAACTGACCTGCGGAGTAGAACTAGTAAAACCACTTCTTAAATATCTCACTTACCTTGAAAGCCCTATTAGGATTGCTTTAAATTAGTTTCAACTTGATGGCACATAACAACATCAAAGTATTATTGTTAATATTGTTAACCTTACTTCTCTGTCACTTCTGTTTTGGGCAGTTGTAGTACAGGTGCTAGGTTTGGTCCAGTAATTGTCAGCCAGGTCCCCCCCACAAATTGTGACTAAGGCACTTCACACTTCAAAAAAAAAAATCTAATTTTTCTACGCACTGTTTCTCTCCTTTGTGCATCTTTTGCAACTGTACACATGTTGAGCTGTTCACATTTTTAAAAATTGAAGCGACCTTTTGCGTTCATTTTATTCTTCTGAAACTCCCTGCAAGCAGATGGGTGTATTTTTGGGACAACGTGCACTTCATGTCAAACAGGTCTTGGAAGTGCAAAACAGATACTTCCATTGAGAATTTAAAGTGCAACGAAACTATTTTTAGTCCCTCTTTCTCTGCTTGTAATTTTAGCTTGACATAGAGAAATCAAGCAGGTAAAGTTTTAGCCAGCGCTAAATGGAAATGCTAAAGGCTTTCTCTGCTTGGAGTCAGTTGTCAAAATTGAGCAGATCAGAAGACCAACTTGGAAGGGTAGCCATGAAGGAACTAGAAAATATCTTAAAGTGTAAAAATGTGTCACTGGAGGTAAAGGCCAAGATCATCTCTGCTGTAGTATTTCTGATCACTATGTTGGGATGTCAGAGCTGAACAGTGAAGAGAGCTGACAGGGAAAAAAGTAATTCATTCAATATGTGGTGTTGAGGGAAAGTTTCACAGATACCTTGGATCACCAGAAAAAATAAGTGTGTTCGAGATTGGCTGGCTGGCTCAGTGCCTTAAGATATTTAGTTGCAGAGTCAGAGTTTGGGAGGTTGATTCTCCATTGTGGAAAAGAGCCAGCCTGTGTGGCCTTGGGCAAGCTGCAGAGTCCCAAGGCATCCCTGGAAGAAAGGAAAGGTAAGTCACTTCTGAGTACTCAGTACCTAGGAAACCTTGGAAAGAGTTGCGATAAGTCAAAATTGACCTGATGGCACACCATCCTCATCCTCATACCTTAATTGGCATAATAAAATAAAATAGTAAATTGAGAACCAATAAATAAAATCCAGCTGGTCAAAGTTTATGGAAAAGGATACATAAACAAGTGTAAAACCAACAAACAAATAAGGCCCACAATTATTATTATTGATCAAATCAAGCCTCAACTCACTACAGGCTAAAGTGAAGCTATTGTACTTTGGATGTGCTGTGAGAAGACAAGATGTATTGAAAAAGACCGCCATGACACTAGGAAAAGAGGAAGACCTAACATGAGAGGGATTGATGCAGTTAAAAAAACCCCAACAAACTATGGCTTTTAGTTTTCAAGACCTGGGCATGGTTTTTATAATAGGATGTTTTGGAAGTCATTAATTCATAGGATCGCAATAAGTTGGAAATGACTTGATGGCACATAAGGTTAACAACAGATGCTGATCTTATAGGGGCAGAGACTTCTTTTGAAAACGGTGCAGTAATAACTAGAGGCCAACATGGATTTGTCAAGAACAAATCCTGCCAGACAAATCTGATCTCATTTTTTGATTGGGTAACCTCCCTGATAGACAGAGAGAACAGTATATCATGTTTTCAGCAAAGCTTTTGACAAAGTGCCTCATAATATTCTGATTAGTAAGCTAATTAGGTGTGGGCTGGATAGAACAACTGCCAGGTAGATACACAGTTGGCTACAGAATTGTACACAGAGGGTGACGATTAATGACTCCTCCTCAAACTGGGAGAAGGTAACAGGTGGGCTACCCCAGGGCTCACTCCTGGGCCCAGTGCTCTTCAACATTTTTATTAATGACCTGGATCATGGAGTGCAGAGAATGCTAATCAAATTAGTGGATGGCACAAAATTGGGTAGAATAGCTAATACCTTGGAAGACAGAAACACTTAAAATAATCTAGATAGCCTTGAGCACTGCGCTGAAAACAATAGAATGAAATTCAACAGAGATAAGTGCAAAGTACAGCACCTAGGGAAAAGAAACCAAACACACAGTTACATGATGGGGAGTACCTGGCTCAGCAATACTAAGAGCAAGAAGGATCTTGGAGTTGTAGATCATAAGCTGAATATGAGCCAACAGTGTGATGTGGCTACCAAAAAGGCAAATGCTATTTTAGGCTACATTAACAGAAGTATAGTCTCCAAATCACGCAAGGTACTAGTTCCCCTCTATTCAGCACTGGTTAGGCCTTGTCTTGAGTACTGTGTCCACTTCAAGAAGGATGCAGACAAACTGGAACAAGTTCAGAGGAGGGCAACAAGGATGATCAGCGGACTGGAAACCAAGCCCTATGAGGAAAGACTGATGAGGAAAGCCCTATGAGGAAAGACTGAAAGAAATTGGCATATTTAGCCTTGAGAAAAGAAGACTGAAGGAAGATATGATAGCACTTTTCAAATACTTGAGAGGCTGTCATACAGAGGAGGGGCAGGATCTGTTCTTGATCATCCCCGAGTACAGGACACGCAACAGTGGGCTAAAGTTACAGGAAGCCAGATTTCGGTTGAATATCAGGAGAAACTTCATATTAAAACAGTACGGCAATGGAACCAATTACCATGAGTGGTGGTGAGTGCTCCAACATTGGGGGCATTCAAGAGAAATTTAGACAACCACCTGGCAGACATCCTTTGATTTGTATTCCTGCATTGAGAAGGAGGATGGACTCGATAGCCTTATAGGCTGCTTCCAACTTCATGATTCTAGGATTCTATGAAAGAAGAAATAGAGATCTAATTAAACCTCTCTGTGTATTGATTATAAATTATACTTCTATCCATGTGATGAAAAGCCTTGTTTTAATGGGCCACACACTTGAGCCACACCCAATCCAAGGGGGTCAAGTAACATTTTCCTGAAGCCCTTGCTAACAACACAGAGCCTGTTCTATATACTGCTTGGCTGATCGGTTGCGAAATCAGTGCAGACTTGAAAACCGAAGACTTGAGTTTTGTGGGAATGTTATAATGGCTATAAAAATTGATTGGCTTTTTATCTTTGTACTAAAGAAGCAAGGCAGAATTAGCTGGCATTAATTATGAGGCGTCTTGTTTTATCCCATAGTAGCAGGCGGTATTTAAAATTCAATTTTTATGTACCCTTAACCTCAAGTGAGATAATTACCCCAACCTGTTTGGTTTACTTTTTGCTATTAGCCTGTAATGCAGATAACAATTAATTTTCTAGCTTCTAACCGACAAGATTATGATGGGGTGAGGAGAGCTGGTGGTTTTTGATTAGCAGGGAATGTACAATTAGGGTGTATGCTTTCTTCTGCCACATTGGTTTAGCTGGCATTTTTTCAACAGCATCAGTCCAATAACTTTTAATTGTTTCTCTTTGGATTTGAAAAGCATGGGGAAAGCAAAAGCTCAGGATTAATTACTTATCCAAATCAGTCTTTTTTAATGGACTGCTTTGGAAAGAGGTATTTTTGTTGTACGTAATGCACAACTTAATGTAGAGCTAACTCTGGGGAGAACGGGGGGGGGGGGGGGGGGAAATGAGAAACGGAAAATTCTGCTTCTGCCCATGACACTACTGCCCAGTCTTACTGCCTCTCTTAAGAACATATTGCATGTCACAAATAACCCCATAACTGCAGCAGAAGTCATGTCAGAAATCTACAAATATAATTTAGGCAGACCTTTGTGTGTGAGAATTCAGACTTTCAAATGATGCCTGTTTTGTTGTTTTTTCACAAAACAAAGCTAGCTAATTTGCAAACTTCACAATGTGAAAAAAGCTACCACTGTGACAACCACGTGCTTTGAACAGTTATGGAATAAACTCTTTTAACGAGAGGTTATCTGTAATGTCTAGTTCAGCCCTTAGTTTTCTCCTTAGTAGCATACCAGGAACCTGGTAAGAGTGTGATGATCAATCGTGTCACTGTTAGCAGAATGTGAAAAAGTTCCCTTCTGGATTTATAACTCCTGGTGGTCATGATAAATGTAAGATTCTAGGAGTTGTTACCCAGAAAAGATAACTTTCAGGTTCTGCCTGTAACACTGATTTACACCTATATTAATTCTGCTCAGTTATAGTTCCTCAAAGGCCATCTAGACCAACCTTCTGCGGATACAGAAATGCATTCTTATAACATACCTGGCATCTACTTGTTAGGTCAGGGATTCTGATGCCTTGAACATCCAAGATCCTGACAGAACTTTATAGACCTCTGGGGAAAAATGAGAAGCCTCTGTATGTCATCACTGGCATTTATCCAAACTAAGGGTTAATTCCAAAATGAAACCAGAGAAGCATTCTCAATCATATCAAAATTCTTTTGAGTATCAAGATTTACAGTAAGTCTTTTCATTGTTGCAATAATTTCAGGCAACATCAGCTTGTCCAATTCTACGAGCTTTATTTATGTACATTGCTTCTATGTTCCATAAGTTCCAAAACACTTCAGAGTTCTTATAAAAAGTCCTGCAGCTATGGAATAAACTGTAGGCCCAAATGCTTTAAAATATCTGAAAATTAAAATTAAACTGCAGACAAATACTTAAATCATGAAAAATGTATTTCAGTTGTAAGCTTTGAGCAATAAAAGTCACAGACAAGAACTTAAATCATATTTGATTAAAAATTGAAGGAGCTTATCGCCTAAAAGAGGCATATTCAAAAGCAAAGTACATATCTTAAAATAGCAAAGTCATTAAAATTAAAAATACATTAAAGAAAATGACTTTTCTAACATAGTTAGACACATGAAAATTATTTTCAGTGCTCACTCGGTCAAACCAGTTTGAATCCATGCAGGAAAATCCATGTTAATTGTTTTTGTTGTTCTCTGGGAATGAAGCCTGCTATTGTACTGCTAGATGATTGTTGTTGATATTCAGTGGGTGTGGCATAGCATAAAGTTATCTCATGATTATGAGTCGAATACGTGTTAGTGTGTATTCATGTTCCCGCCTATAGTTCTTTCCGTTGTTTTCCTTTAATTATGTTAACACTCAGTACACACAAAATTTCACATCTTGAAATATTTAAAAACATTTTAATGAAGGAGACACCTCTACTATCTTCCAAAACAGTCTGTTCAACTGAACAGCTCATAACCACCAGGAAAATCTTCCTGATCTTTAATTATAATCCCTCTTCCACCCCAAAGTTGAAACTCTTGATTCATGTCGAAGATTCCCTCTAATTTTCAGCCCTGCTGGGCAGGGTTCTACCCCTTTTGCGCACAATTCACCCCCTGCATGCCACTCTCCCCCCCTGCACAGGGTTCAGTTGCAACCGGAGCCAAAGGGATTGAAAACAATCGCAGTGGGTCCCCAGAACAGGAGGAGCCCTGCACAGAGGGGGTGGAGTCATGCATGTGTAGGCGCAGACCTTAAAGGGAACCTTTTTCATGTCCTGTCCTCTAGCTTAGGGCTGGGGAAATTGTGGCCATTCAGTCTTGTTGGACTCCCAACTCCCCAGCCTGCTTGGCTGATAGCTAAGGGTGGTGGGAGTTGAGAATCCCATACCTCTAAAGAGTATCAAATTGCAGAAAGCTGAGTCAAACCCTTATGCCATCACACTGAAGTGCCTTGAGTTCAAATCCCTCTCAACCCAACCTGACATATCTGGTTTAAGAAAAGTCTGGGGGGGGGGGGGTTATGTGCATCATCCTGAGCTCCTTGGGAGAAAGGTGGTTGTGGTTGTTTAGTCGTTAAGTCGTGTCCGACTCTTCGTGACCCCATGGAACAGAGCACGCCAGGCCCTCCTGTCTTCCACTGCCTCCCGGAGTTGGGTCAAATTCATGTTGGTCGCTTCGATGACACTGTCCAACCATCTCGTCCTCTGTCGTCCCCTTCTCCTCTTGCCTTCACACTTTCCCAACATCAGGGTCTTTTCCAGGGAGTCTTCTCTTCTCATGAGATGGCCAAAGTATTGGAGCCTCAGCTTCAGGATCTGTCCTTCCAGTGAGCACTCAGGGTTGATTTCCTTCAGAATGGATAGGTTTGTTCTCCTTGCAGTCCAGGGGACTCTCAAGAGTCTCCTCCAGCACCACAATTCAAAAGCATCATTTCTTCGGCGGTCAGCCTTCTTTATGGTCCAGCTCTCACTTCCATACATCGCTACTGGAAAAACCATAGCTTTGACTATGCGGACCTTTGTCGGCAAGGTAATGTCTCTGCTTTTTAAGATGCTGTCTAGGTTTGTCATCGCTTTCCTCCCAAAAAAAGGTGGTATACAGATACAATTAATAAAAATAAAAAAATTGCATGTTGAGGTATCTTTTGCTCTGGCATTTGTCATGTCAACTTATTTTAAAAAATTAGCACCTTGTGTAGTGGAAATATCTTCTTCCAGAGGCAATTGGGGTATATTTTAGGGTGCATAGTTCACCCAGTGTGGTGCAGTAGACAGAGTGATGGAGACCAGGGTTTAAATCCTCACTTGGCCATGAAAACATAGGGGGGAAGTGGAACTGGTAAAATCACTCCTTCGCTTACCTTGAAAGCCCTATTAGGGTCGCCATAAGGGTCGGTTCCAACTTGACAGCACAAAAGTACCGTAACTAAGCTCACTCAGGATGTTGGGAAGTCAGAGTGCCTCAAATACTATGTTATTTTTGTATTTTATTTTCGTTCCTCCTTTCTGTCAATAAAGGGCCACAAGGCAAAATGCAGATAAGGATAAAAACCAACATAATATATTATAACGTCAAAAATTAATTAAATACATTGGCATATTAAAAGAATAACTGAATTAGAACCTTTTAAAAGCACATCATAAAAAAACACAAAGAAAAAGTAGCACGACAGCATTTTCCATTAGAAGACTCTTCCTCATTTTTGCCTGCCAGTGGAAGGACAACTAAAGGACCATGAAAACAGGAGAATGTGTGGCCCTCCAAATGACTGCAATTCCCATGAGCCTAGCTAGCATACAATGTGTTGAGGGATGCCTGAAAACTGTAGCCTTCATCTTGACCAACCCTGCCTTAGGAATCTGTGGGAAAGTGCTCTGCTAAGAACTCCACTGGCTTTTGGACAACTATCTTTTGCATCTCCCGATCCTCAAACTAACCGATACCCCTTTCCAGTTGCCCAGTGGCGAAGAACATTAGTCAGGGCATGCAGACTCTTATTTGAGGGGAAGGGCAGACATCCCTCCAGGAGTGACTTTCTTGTGGAGGAATCGTCAACTTGCTTCTGCAGAACGGTCAGCTCAGCCGGCACCCTCTTGGCAAACGACCCGCTGTACACAATTTCTCATCCTCTTATCAAAAATCAGCTCAAACCCAAGGACAGCGTTAACAAAGAGCCTTTAAAAAACGGCATTGGGGGTGGGCGGGGAGTGGGAAGGGAGAGCCAGCAATTTGACCTTGTCTGAAATGAAAACCCACCCACAACTGTTAATTTATTTGGTTATCTATTAACAGTCTCTAGGCAGCTTAGTTTTTACGTTTAAAATTAAGTGCTTGATTGATTATTTTCAGGAACAGTGATGGGATGTTGTTTTATACTTAAGCCAATCCATTAGTGAGTGCTCATTACTGATCTCTGGTGTGTGTGTGTGTGTGTGTGTGTGTGGGTGTCTGTGTATGTCTGTGTGCTTATTTATGTACCAAAGACATGCGGTTGGAGGTTGAAGAGAGACCAGCGTGCATTCAGATTCAAGAAGTTATGAACAATCTTTTTAGACAGCGAAGTCCGCCCAGTGAACTGCAAATCTGACATTTAACACGCCTTGCTATGTGTATTGTCTAAGATCCTGGTCTGGCTGCATGAGCTTTAGAGTGGCCATTTGGATTTGCATCACCCCAAAAAGAGGACACTCTTTTGCATAACATTCCATATGCTAGTTTAAATTACAGCTGCAAAATTAGGAATGCTGTTGATATTTGAAACAGAATTATGGTGCGTCTTGCCATGGTAGGAATATAATGGCCAGCTGACCAGCATGCTTGTTGAGTCTGCTCCCTGAGTGCTGCTCCCTTTAGTTGGACAACTTCAAGGCCTCTGATTTTCCTCCTTATCATTAGTTTTAAACCAGACTTAGACTGGAGAGCCCCTCAAACAGAAGATACCTTCACAAGGGAGTTTGGCAGCCTCCAAAGTGAGGACTATCCTCCCTAAAAGAGGTCATATGGCTACACCAGATTGGCTTACATACACACTTCCTAGCTACTCACAAAACTCTTCCCTGGGCCTATAAGAAACCCTGCAGCAGGCCTGTATTAAGAGCCCTGTGGAGAAGTTGTTTGTATCTATAGTTCATAAAACTGTCAAATCATTACACACCTGTATGGTGCTTAAATATGCAAGCAATGTGTAATCTACACATTGGTACTGAAAAGCGTCATCTGGTCATTTTTGCACATTAAATGGCTGTCCAGGACACACACCACTTGGGCTCTGCATTTTTCTGGTCCAATGGCAACCTTAAGCTATAGGAACAGGGTGTGACTGGCTGTGTTATTTCCCAGACAGTTGGAAGATGCGTGCTTATGTCAGTGCTGTCTCTGACTGCCCTGGGTCAATCTGTGCCCATTCACTTGAATCATTATAGAGTGGTTTTGCTAAATGCTTTTTTTCAAGGGTGCACATTCAATGGCTAGATAGTTTTGTATTACATGTTCTTCACCCTGGAAAAGGTTGGAGGTGTCATTTAAGTAGTCCAGGGACATGGGTGTCTGTGGGGTGCACGTGCAGTTCACTCTCACATCCTGAATTTATTACGTATTTTTAGTGTCTACAGACTGGTTGAAATCCTGCTGCTTAGTGTAGTAAGCTACAAGTGGAGTAGGCCCATTGAATCAGTAGGGATTTGGTGAGTCAACTCCTCCATAAGTTCCATTGATCCAATGGGCTAGTGTAAATTGTGACTTACTATGTTAAGCAACAGGATTTTAGCCATTGTGTTCTAGTGGTACATGCTAGCATACCACTTCAAAGTGTTGCCTTACTCTCTCCACTAGAGAAATTCCTAAGGATATTCCTTGTCTGAAGACCCTCCCCCCGCACCTCCCCATGTATTGCAGTTCACAGGGAATACCTAGCTTTCTAATTATTTCAAGGTCCAGTCACATGCTAAGCAAAATACATACAGCAGGACTACAGTATCTGTGGGGGACCAATTCCAAGCGCCCCCCCGTGGATGCCGAAAAAATGTGAAAGTATCAAATGCTGTACATTATGTGGTCTCTGGCTCCTTCTAGTGATCAGTTCTCCTAATTTCACCCTGGAAATATGTATTTATACATATTTCTGGGGTGTTTAGTACCGTGTTTCCCTGAAAACAAGACAGGGTCTTATATTAATTTTTGCTCCAAAAAACCCCATTAGGGCTTATTTTCAGGGGATGTTTTATTTTCTTCATGTACAACAATCTACATTTATTCAAATACAGCCATATCTTCTGGTTGCTGCACAATGCTGCACAATGGTGAACGGCAGGGTTTCACTTAACTGGGGCTTATTTTTGTGGTAGGGCTTATATTACGAGCATCCTGAAAAATCATACTAGGGTTTATTTTCAGGTTAGGTCTTATTTTCGGGGGGGAAACGGTATTTCCAGGCAGTGGATAAGTGAATCAGCGGATACTGATCCTGCAGATGGGGGGGGGGGTCTGACTCTATTTCCTTTTCTTACGATATGACCCCTCCAGACATGCAAATCTTTCAGTGCTGGGTACCTGAGGAATGAAACATGCAAACAAAGCCATTCTATCTCCCAGTTAAACCAGTTACAAAACAAAAGGAAATTAATTTGCCAAATGCACATGGAAGCAAACTCCCGTTAGAAAAAACAGAGTCTTTTGGTCTCTTACAAGCACATGGGGGGACTGACATCTTGTTTATTGAGGTTTTCAGCTGCTCTACTGTTATGATAAGTAGTTAAAACAGCTTGTGGGAGAAATGTATGCTAAAGACGTGAAGTCCTTTACATTCAAGAGACTAACAATGCTATTCTTACTATAAATGACAAAAAGAGTTTACTGCAAAAACTACTCTATAGAAGTGATCATGGGTACCTGCAGGAAGTTTTCCAAGCGAGGGAGCTGTGATTTTAATTTGTTGCATGTAGTACACACTACTATAACACATCTGTGCGTTTTCTGCATTTGTGCGTGTACACAAAAATGCACTGCATGGGCATTGCTGCTTAGTATGACATTCCATGACATCTAGTGGCAGAAAATCCTGAAGATGTAACATCTAAAATGCAGTACAGTGTTACATTCAAGCTTTAGACAAAAGGTTTTGTGAACAAAAAATTATTTGTAGTGAGTGGAGTTTTTTTTTTTTAAAGAACCCTGAGAATAAAGGTGGAAAGCAACAGATGTACAAACACAGTACTATATATTGGACATTTTCTGTCATCACAGTCCTTATTACATGACAGCTTTACATGACTTTTCAAGGCAGGAATACCTCCATTACAGACTGATTTTATTCATCCAGAGATGGCTCTGTCATCAGGCAGAGTGAGGTAGCCAATGATACATTACAGATAGCACATACAGCAAAAACGAAATAAAAAAAAATAAAGAAGACGAAAATGTTGTGGCACCTTAAAGACGAAATGCTATATTTCAATGTGAGCTTTCGTGGACCAGTCCACTTCCTCGGACACAAATCCTTTATATTCAAAAGGATGACAATGCTGTTCTCAAAGGGAATTGCTTTCAGAGTTGAAAACATCTGCTTGTCATAGCAATTTCCCGCCCCTGCAAATTAGCCTACTTTGTTTTGTCAATGGTCACTGAGAGGTAAACACTGACTTCATTTGCAAATACAAGCTCTCAGACAGGAAGATCTGCTCAAATGAGCTATAACAAACCTAGATCACCAGCTTTCCAGAGATTGGTAGACTTATTCTATGAAAATTGTGCCTACTAAATCTACACTTCTGTTGTTTCTCAGTGGCTGGCTCAGTTTCCATGTCACAAAAAGCCAGAAGTCAGTATTTCATTTGCTTTCTGGGGGAGAGAAAAGCCAGATGGTTGACAGTATTTTCTGTGTTGCCCAGAACATATTCTAGTCCTGTATGTCCAGTAAATAAGCATAGAGAGTTGGGACCAGACCCACTGGAAGAAAGTGCCTATGAATGTACGTACAAGGGCACATACACATGAACTGTTGTTGTCATGTGCCATCGAGTTGCTTCCAGCCCATGGCAATCGTATGAATGAGTGACCTCTAAAATGTGCCATCTTTATCAGCCTTGCTCAGCTCTTCCAAATTCTAGGCTGTGGCTTTCTTTATAGAGTCTATCCAACTCATAGTTGGTCTTCTTCTTTTTCTGCTACCTTCAGTTTTTCCTACCATTATTATCATTTCCAGCACGTCTAGTCTTCCTACAATGTACCCAAAGTATGACAACCTCTGTTACTTCATTTCTGCTTCTAAAGAGAGTTCAGACTTGATTTGATCTAGGACCCTTTTGTATGTCTTTCTTACGGTCCATGGTATCTGCAAAGCTCTCCTCCAGCACCGTATTTCAAAAGATGCATGTACTGTATAGTGTGTACTATATACATGCAGATAGAATAGACTTAAGCACTTCAGCCAGCCAGGACAGTATGAGACCAGGAGTCCTAATTATCAAGAGTGACTGTAAGTGTATGTACAGCACAAAGCTATATAGTTTGATATAACTTGTACTGGATTGGAAACCTGTGGTATGAAATACATTTACACACATGTATGCCATGCCACCATCTATTTACAAACCTACGGTTCTAAGAGTAGCTTATCTCATCAAGAGATGACTTGCTGATTTAATCAGAGGAGGTGTTTGGGCCTCACAGGACTTCACAGTTTTCTGGGGGTGGAGGGGTGGGAGTGGGCAGGATCTTGCTCAGCTGGATGAGGGAGGGAAGAGGGCACTTCAGTATCTGAGGGCACACTGTTTGCTTCCTTTTCCTGTATTGTGCCATGCTGCCTCAGGGTCAATCTTATATACCAGAGGTCCCCAACCCCCGGTCTGCGGCCCGGTGCCGGTCTGTGGCCTGGGCTGGACCGGGCCGCTGAGACAGACCTCCCGCCCCCCTGCATGCACTCACCCCTGCGCCGCCCGTTTGCGCCTGCGTGCGCGCCCCAGCACACCTGTGCGAGCGCCACACTGCCATTTGCGCATGCGCATGGGCGCATGCACCCCATGCACGCTTGTTCATGCATGCACGCGAGCGCAGGGGGTGCCCCACCTTCCCCAGCCAGTCCGCGGACCGAAAAAGGTTGGGGAATGCTGTTATATACCATATAACTCTTAAGGCCCTGGTGGCTTTCTGTCTACATCAGCACTCAAAGAACGGAAGCTCCCTGGAGTTCTGTTTGGCCCCAAATGGCAAATTAGCACATCCCTTTAGCTGCTTTGCCACCATTCTATGGAATCCTGGCATTTGTAGTTTGGGGGTAGGTACTCAGAAAGAAGGCTGACAGGGAAAAAAAAAGATTCATGTGAAATATGGTGCTGGAAGACAGTTTTGTGGATATTCTAGTCAAGACCACCAGAAAGATAAACGAGTGGGTCCTGGAGCAAATCAAGCCTGAACTATGTGTGGTGGGGCCAAAAATAATGAAATTAAGGTTGTCCCGCTTTGGGCACATCATGAGAATGCAAGATTTTCTGGAAAAGACAATGATGCAAGGAACAGTTGAAGGCAGCAGGAACAGAGGAAGACAAAATACAAGATGGCTTGACTCCCTAAAGGAACCACAAGCTTCAGTTTACAAGAGCTGAGCAGGGCTGTAGAAGACAGGACATTTTGGAGATCACTCATTCATAGGGTTGCTGTAAGTCTGAGATGACTTGATGGCAAGTAACAACAACTCAGAAATCTCTGTTGGAAAGCTCTAGTGCTCTAATTCAGTGGACTGCACTTCAGCTCTCTGCCAGAGAATTCTGCCTGAGAAAAAGGATAACATTGCACTTCTTCCTTCATTCCATGTACAGAAATGACTTATCCTGGATTCTTGATGCTAAATGTTACTTCATCAATGACCATGTCCTCCATTGTACTGGAAGGCAGCAGTCTGTAGACCAGTTTAGAGTATGCAGGATAGATTGTAGAGCACAGACAGATGTACGCCACCCTCTGAAAGGGAAATGGGCAGAGGTCTCAGGATGAATTACCTTGGGGATGGTGGTGGCGGCTGCTGCTGCTCCTTCCACTTCCAGAGACCCAGCTGCCTGAGGCAGTGGCCTCACTTTGCCTGATGGTAGGGCCTGCCCTTTGATTAGAATTTATTGTAATAAAATTTAAAACATTCATACCAAGGAGCAAACCCAGTTAATCAGTCTCAACTCCATATAAACATACACAGGATTGGACTATTTGTTACCAATCCACACACATAAAAACCATTTACCATACTGGGGAGAGACAGAGACATCTTTGTCTGCAAGTAGGTCTGCTGGTAGCCATTCCTCTTACCAAAAAAAAAAAAAAAAAAAAAGGAAGAAGAAGAAACTGATTTCAAAGCAAGAAGGAGGAAGGAAACGTAAGACTAGCAATCTACAAGCAGATCTAGAAAAGACTAGAGGAGAAAACATTTGGGCTACCTGTCTCTCTGCTTTAGATATGAACCACTTGTTCCACATGTTTGTTCTCTATGTTGACAAAAATCAGATGCCTCACTGCCTCAGACACCCAGGCCCTGAGACACACACAGTTTTTTGCTTTCAAAAACTTATATTCTAAATCTCACATTAATTTAAGTTGAAATTGAGTTGATTAGTCTGTTGGTGTAAAACATCAAACACGTTTAGCCCTTCAGCAGGACTTGCTCGCAGAGCAAAAGTGACAGCTTCTCGTTTCCATGTGCAAACAACGGGTCATAAATCCATCGTATTTGTCAGTCACAACCAGCGTTCATGTTATTGTTGCTTCTACAATTCTTTTGTGCCTCCCCGAGTTGGTTTGGGGACATCTTCCTCCCCTCCACTGCAGCCCTCTCTTTCCCCACTTTCCCTCCCCTTGTTCCCCAAGACACTGGGCAAATTTAGATTCAGGACTGTGCGCTGGGGAAGAGTGTCATTTAATTTGTGCGCTCTGCTCTGATTGAATGACATTCTTTATTGTGACCATGCCGAGATGGATCGTCTCTCAGGGCTTCACAGTCTTTTATCCTCTGGAGTTCAGAGGTTACATCAAAAACTGCCTGCCTGCTGCCTGAGGTGACCTCTGAACCACAGAGGCCAAGAGGTCATGAGGCCACTGAAGAAGGCGAACGCACCGAGGGTGTCATTCCCATTGTTCTCAAAGGAGAGAAGAGTTTAAGGCTGGATCACATGATTCGGCCTAGGTGGAATAAAGGGGATAATATATGGAAGAATATGGCGCCCACAAGAGCACTGTGATTAAGAACGGTTTGTGAACCTTGGGCTCCATCTCACACATCTCGTGTGTCTCGGGAAGCATACTTTTTTAGTGAAGGTGTAGCAAATGTTCTGCATGCCACACACACCCATGCTCTATAATAACTGACTACACAATATTTTAATTTTTGTGAGTTTCACTCTTATATAAAGAAAAGATGCAATTTCTGCTCTCTTTCCCCCCCCCCCCCCTTTTGCTAGTACTGTCTGGAAAAATCACGAAGTCAAAAATCAATCATTTTCTGAACTGGATTTCATATTTGTAAGGCATGAAGATAAAAGAGAGAAATTAAACAAAGAAAAAGAAGTCATAAGTAGTAAGAAAGATACTGTGGCACTTTAAACTCTAACCAATGTATGGTGGCAGGAGGTTCTGCAGACCAGAGGACAATGTGGCAGCCCTTGCCACAATATTTTTGTGACGAAGGCGCCAGAGGTTCAAGCAACATGTCTTTGCCCTCCCTCTGTTTAAGATGGGTTTCTTCAAATCCAGAAAAAACTGGAGTCTTAGTTATTATACGCTACTTCTCAGCCTTAGCAAGCTGCATTCGAAACCTGCTGGAGGAATGTTACAACCTAGTCTGCCTTCCTGCTTGCCAATGACCAACCCCTGCAGAATACAGTGCTGTTGGTTTAATTAAAAGATCTGAAATTGACTTTCGCCTTTGCAGATACCAGGGTGATGCACAAATATATTGATAAATAAAATACAGTGCAATACATCATCATGAAGAGGGCTGCGCACACGATAGCAGAGACAAAGTCATTTGATTACAATGCCTGGGTAAATAAAAAAGGTTTTGAGCTGGTGCTGAGACGTTTGCAACGACAGCGCCAGAAAAGGTATGCTGCAACCATGGGGCCAAAACGGAGCAGGCTCTCTCCCTTCTGGTCACAGAAGACACCTGAGGTATTTGGAGATGAGCTTCCCACCTCTGGCAATCTTAATGTACAGGCAGGCTGATATAAGGAGAAACACTCCTGCAGGTATTTGGGTCCTCCTGAACAATTTAGGCCTGGAGAGGACAATGACCACAGGTCCAGTGTGCTCATATATGTATACCCCTCACCAAAACTCAGAAGGCAGCCGCAGTAGCGCAATACCTTGATTCAAGAAAACAAAAAACAAACAAACCAAACTTTAAAAGGATGCTCACATCTTTTATTCAGGGGCAATTTAGCCATGCATTCCCCCCCACAACCTGTTTTAAACCTGAGAGGGGGCTTTTTCAATAACTGGAAACAGTTGGAAGTTACTTCCAGGATTGAAAGAAGTCCCCACCACCACACATAAATGCCTAAAACAGACCAAGGAGACTGGAAACACGAAGGTGCCTCTCACTCTCCCCGAAAGGTGCAGTGGCTTTTTTTTGAATCTCAGAAGGTTCTGGTGGGTTTCATACTTTTCAAGGGCACCCTTTATCCTCCACCCATTTAGCCCCTTGAAGATAAACCCAAACACTATAAACTGGGCAGAGAAGCTGATAGGCAATGAATACAGCTCCTTCAGAATCCGCGATAGTACAGTTCTCGATGCAACATTTTGTACTGATGGAAGCTTTCAACTTGTCTACAAAGGCAGACCCTCAGACTTCCTCGGTTGCTATTCCCAGGCTCTGGAACTCCGTAGTGGAGGAAGTGAAGCTGTCTCCCTCCTTATGGTCTTTTTGATGTCAGCCAGCAACTGACCTTGCTCACTGCAGAAGAAGCTTTTAACTGTGTGGATGCTGTGTTTTAAAAATTGCATTTTTAATGCTTTTGTTCATTTTATGTCTTAAGTGTCCTTTTCTACATAGTTTTGAGTATCAATCATGGAATAGAGTTGGATACAAATCAAATAAATACATATACCCATATATATATACTGTATATATTGATTTATATCCAATTAATATATATACACACAAGGTTTAGGTATATGGCTGCAAAACCAGAGGTTGCAAGTTGATTTCTCACTGTGCCTCCTGGGAGAAGAGCCCCCAGAAGAAGGAAAACTCTGGCTGTGAAACTTTTTGGGGAACATGCCCCCTCCATCCTTAGCCCTCTCTGTCTCATTTTTCACAAATACTATTAATAGCTCTGCGGTGACAGGGGGAATACTTCAGTTGCTGGTTCCTGGGATACTATAACAAAATGTGTGGTTTCCTCTTTTCAACACCCCTGATGCATCATTGTCTGCCTTTTTTTTTTTTTTAAGATTATGCTGGTTGAAATCCTGTTGCACAGCTCCACATATGCAATGGTGATGACATCATCATCAGTGGCAAATTGCTGCTGACGAAAGCCTTCCATTGGTGATTTCGGGGTACACAATGCAAACTTGTTGCATTGTGTATGAATCATGTGCTGATTACATAAGCTGTAATCAGGAGCAATTTGCTGCTGTTGCTGACATAATCAACGCTGCACATGTGGAGCTGCGCAACAGGATTTCAGCCATGGTCTAGGATTAACATATTAACATTAAACCCCTTGTTTTTTGGCCCAACACCAGAAAAAGTCTGAAAAATAAAAAGGGGCTATAGACATAAGTTCTGACATGCCCTTTCCAAAGGGTACATGCTCCTACATTGCCCTCATCAAAGAGGAAGGGTCCTGCACCACCTTTGGAAAATTGCATTCACACTGGGTACCCTAAGTGCATTTTAAATGCATTTGGACTATAATACCCAGAAGACTTACTTAACACAGCCAACAGTCTGTGGCATTTTTCAAGGCTTTTAGGAATTATGGCCGAAGACAATCAGAACTCCAAAGTTGAGAACCATTGCTCTATAATGGATTGATTTTTTCTTCGTCATAACACTGTAAGAAACTTTTCTTTCTTTTTCATCTTTATTCATGCTGCACCTAAATAAAATCCCTCCCTGATCAAAGATCTTGTGAGATTATTATTCACTTGTTCTAAGCAGATATTATTGACGGTTCTTTTAAGAGGTTCTTTTACTATTAATGGGAACGACAAAGGAATGAAAGAGGGGGAGAAGGGAAGAAAGACATGGCCAGCCCAACCATTGGGCAGAGTCAGGCAGTTGCCTCAGGTAGCATATTTTGGGAATCACAAAAGGGTGCTAAATGTATAAATGTTATATTTTGCAATTATTGTGTTTGATAGATAGATAGATAGATAGATAGATAGATAGATAGATAGATAGATAGATAGATAGATTGACTGATCGATCAATCAATCGATCGATCAATAGATAGAAAGGACGGGTGGGAAGGGGTGCTTGTGAGATTTTTTTGCCTCATGTGCTATAACAACTTGGCTGACGTAGGACACTGGGAACATGTGACTTGGTTATTTGCTAATTTGCCTCAGGCAGCGAAATGTCTTCAACTGTGCCCAGAAAAGGAAGGAAGGAAAGGAGGGGACCAAAAAGAAAGAAGAAGAAAGTGGAGTGAAGAGAGAAATATCACTAACTATCCAAGCAACAGATTAAATAGCATTTAAAAAAAAGTGCTATATTAGCAACTATTACTGCTTTAAAAAACAAGCAAAACAATGGGATTGGCAGCATTCCAAACCTCAAAGCAGCACAAGATGTCATTAGATTGAAGAACGTCTGCATAGAATAGAGGGAGTACTGTACTTTGTGGCTGGCAAAACAAATAACTATTAGAAAGTGAAGAGATTCAAGCTCTTCAGAGAAGATTTAATGGAGAAGGTGCTTTGAAGGGCCATGCACCCCAGCGCTCCTGGAGACTTTTATGGAAGCGGTGGGCCTGCAATATTTCCCAGCAAGAGAATACAAGAGAAGTGTCTGGTTGTCTCACTAGGAAAAAAAAAAAGATACATTACAAAAAATTAACTTCTGTTGATTTATGCCAAGGCTTCAAAGATCTTTTCAAAAATGCACGTGGAGGCACATTTACATTCCCCAGAGGTCCGGAAAACCTTATACAGCAGCAGAAAAGCAAAATACTCAAGTGGAGCTGAGAGCTTAAGAGCAGCAAGTGCACAGCCGTGTCTGAAAAGAGCCATTATAAATAGAAATATCTCCTCAAACAATATCCCCTGACGGTCATGATGGTGCACCTCGCTCTGTGCCAGAAGGGCTTTGTAACACTCTCGCATTCCCTCCCCCCCCCACACACACACCCTGGTTTGATGAGCCCAGACACTCCAACATTTCACAGGTGGAAAGAAAAAGAAGACAATTCATGTATACTTCTGCTACTCTGATCTCCAGGCCAAGGTACTGCTCCATTTCCCAGTTTCTCCCATTTATTACTTGCCCAACATTGAAGGGCCATTTGGGTTTGCTCTGCATTTGGCTGTGTTTGGTTGTATTGAAATGTCCATTATCCCCACCAGCATGGCTACAGGCTATGCTGTTAGTGGATGGTGAGAGTTGTAGTCTAACACACCCAGAAGATGCTGGGTTGGGAAAAGCCACACTTTTGTACTTGTCTTCTTTGCAGCACTTTGCACACTAACTGATATTATTAAAAACTGGTGTGTTTTTGTGTGTGCGTGTGTAATTATCATTTTAAAAAATAATTTAAAGGGCCCCTTAGAATGGTTGTCCATACATTGGTTCAGTAGCTTAGGCACTCAACCAGGCTTAATAAAATCTCTGTGTTTTGTAAAAGAATGCCAGCAAACACGTGGAAATATTACCATATTTTCCCGTTTATAAGATGCCCCCATTTATAAGACACCCCCCTTTCTAACCCAAAAATTAAGAAAAATTAGGTATATTGTCTCCCTGCTTATTTAACTTATATGCAGAATACATCATGCGAAAGGCTGGACTGGATGAATCCCAAGCCGGAATTAAGATTGCCGGAAGAAATATCAACAACCTCCGATATGCAGATGATACCACTCTGATGGCAGAAAGTGAGGAGGAATTAAAGAACCTCTTAATGAGGGTGAAAGAGGAGAGCGCAAATCATGGTCTGAAGCTCAACATCAAAAAAACTAAGATCATGGCCACTGGTCCCATCACCTCCTGGCAAATGGAAGGGGAAGATATGGAGGCAGTGACAGATTTTACTTTCTTGGGCTCCATGATCACTGCAGATGGTGACAGCAGCCACAAAATTAAAAGACGCCTGCTTCTTGGGAGGAAAGCGATGACAAACCTAGACAGCATCTTAAAAAGCAGAGACATCACCTTGCCGACAAAAGTCCGCATAGTCAAAGCTATGGTTTCTCCAGTAGTGATGTAGTGAGAGCTGGACCATAAAGAAGGCTGACCACCGAAGAATTGATGCTTTTGAATTGTGATGCTGGAGGAGACTCTTGAGAGTCCCCTGGACTGCTCACTGGAAGGACAGATCCTGAAGCTGAGGCTCCAATACTTTGGCCATCTCATGAGAAGAGAAGACTCCCTGGAAAAGACCCTGATGTTGGGAAAGTGTGAGGGCAAGAGGAGAAGGGGACGACAGAGGATGAGATGGTTGGACAGTGTCATCGAAGCGACCAACATGAATTTGACCAAACTCCGGGAGGCAGTGGAAGACAGGAGCGCCTGGAGTGCTCTGGTCCATGGGGTCATGAAGAGTCGGACACGACGTAACGACTAAACAACAACAAAAATTCAGCCTCTGGGCTCAGAATGGTTGGACATTAGGAGTCCCTGTTGAATCTGAGCCTATAGGCTCCACCTCCAACGAGGTATGTTCCACTTGGTTTGTTCAGCATCAGCAGATGTCAGTTGCATAAGGCTTGTGATTGGAGGAAGCTAAGCCTCGTGATTGAAGGAAGCCTGTTTACAGAGGCAAGGTATGGCCATTTTGTTCTCTCCGTGTTCTCAGCTTTCTTCCATGTATAAGATGCCCCTCAATTTTTAGTGTAATGATTTTAGGAAAAAGTAGTGTCTTATACATGGAAAAATATGGTATTTTTGTATATTGCAACCACAGGCCAGAGATGATACTGGCTAGGGGATCCTGGGAGTTTTAGTCCAAAAAAATTAATATTTCCAAACTCTAGTGCAGGCATACATTGTTATGTGCCATCAAATTGTTCCTGAGTGATGGCAACTATATAAATAATTAACTTCTGTTACTTTATACCTGGAAAATTCTGAGAGTGTCACCATAACTCAGAATAGACTTGACAGCACATAATAAAAATTATTAAAATATGCTATCATTAATAGCCCAGCTCAGGCCTTGCAAACAGAAGACTTTTACTGAGTCAATTCATCCCATATTCAACCTTCCTCTTTCTCTGTTGCCTTCCTCTTTTCCTTATGACTCTGGTCTTTTCCAGGGAGATGTGGTTCTCATGATGCCTCCATTTTCCAACAACCTCATTAATGTGGTCCTATGTGTTTGGAAATGAATGAAATGGCCAGCAAGTGAACAGTCTGTACTGGAATGTGGTGTGTTGGTGCCTACAAGCAGCTTTCAAATGGCATCTTTTTTTTAAAATGGGGAAACTGAGGCAAATCTTGGCATCAAGAAGTGAGGATTCATCATGTCCTGAAAGCTCAGATGGTGTTATTTCTAACAAAGTGCATAGGATGTCAGTCCATGCCTTGAAGCCAATTTGGGGGCAGCCGTGCAGAAATACCGATGGGGGACAGAGGAGTCTATTTCAAAATGCAGCAAAGACCTTCTAGTATGGAATCTTTATATGAGTAAGGAAGAAAACGTTAATAAGTTCAAAGATGGAACAGACTAATTAACATACAAATGGCAGTGCCAAATGTAGAGTGAAAACAAATAGTAGATTTTAATTTAGGATTTAAAAAAATCAAAACAGTATCCACATAAAATTCTGTGCTGAAAAATGCTTTAATAATAATAATAATAATAATAATAATAATAATAATAATAATAATAATACATATATCAAAATGAATTTTGCCACACAGCTGGATTAAGACCTGCCTAAAAATGTTTGGGATTAGTAAAAATATTCAGAAGTTCCTCAAGAAAAACATGGAAAAATGGAAAACGTCTTAATGGCCCATGGTGAAGAAATTGGGGAAGTTAGCATCAAAAGAGGAATATTTCAGGGGGATTCTTTGTCACCAATGCTGTTTAACATCTCACTAATCTCCATGTCAATAATTTTAAATAAAACTGGATTGGGCTACCATATTTCAGGAAAGGCAGGAAAAACCAATCATCTCTTATACATGGATGACCTAAAACTATATGCAAAAAGTTCCACAGAGATAGAATCACTGCTAAACACAGTGCAAATATTTAGTGAAGATATCCAAATGACATTTGGAATTGACAAATGTGCAGCTCTGTCTATACACAGTGGCAAGATCCAAAAACTAGATAAATAATGTTTAAAAATGGCAATATTATAAAATCACTCTCAGGTGATGAAAATTATAAATACCTTGGAATCCTAGAAGCAGACATTGTACACACAAAAGTTAAAGAAGTGACAGAAAGGGAATATATCAAAATACTGCAGAGAATCTTAAAATCAAAATTAAATGGGGGAAATACAATCAAAGCCATAAACACATGGGCTGTTCCAGTAATTATATACCCAGCTGGAATAATAGATTGGACTCAAAATTAATTAGAAGAATTTAATTGAAAAACACAGAAACTAATGAATATGCACTACATCGAAAAAGTGATGTGGACAGATTATATTTACCACGAAAAATAGAAGGCTGTGGATTACTTCAAATACAGCAGGTAGTAGAGGAGGAAAAAAGAAGCCTAAATGATTATATCAGTACAAGCAGAGAGAAATTACTTTAGGCAATGAAAATGAAGAATATTTTGAAAACAACAGAAACAAAGGCTCAATATAAGAAACAACAATTTGAAAAGAAATTAAACAGCTGGAAAAATAAGCCACTACATGGACAACACCTGAAAAATATTGATGGAAAGCATAATCATAATTCAACATGGGCATGGCTAAAACTGGGGACCCTTAAGAAGGAAACAGAAGGCTTGATTTTTGCTGCACAAGAATAAGCACTCCAATCCAACGTGATGAAAGCTAAGATTCAAGGAATTAGTGCTAATAACAAATGTCATATCTGCCAAGAAAAAGATGAAACAGTGTCACACCTCATTTGTGAATATCCAAAGATTGCACAAACAGATTACAAAGTTAGAGACAATAGAATAGCAAAATTAGTGCACTGGTCATTATGCAAAAAATATAATTTGCCAGCCTCCAAAAACCCGTGTAAACGTCAGGTAGAGAAGGTGTCAGAAAATGAGGAAGTCAAGATCTTGTAGAATTTTCGGATTCAAACTGATAGACACCTTGAACATAACACACCAGACATACGGTAGTAGTAATAGAATGAAGAAATGTCTGGATCATTGACATTGCAATTCCAGGGGACGCCAGAGTTGAAAATAAAGGATTGGAAAAACTACCAAAGTACAGAGAACTGGCAATCGAAACATCTCACCTCTGGAAGAAACACACTTCAGTGGTCCCTATAGTCATTAGGGCTTTGGGAACAATATCAAGAAATTCAAGAAATCACACCATCAGAGCTACAAAACCCAGCAATATTAGGAACAGCATACATACTGCGCAGATATTTAACAGATACTTAGGGTTTTTGTTAAAATTTGTATCTCTTATATAATACCAGTCAATGTTTTTATAATTTTGACTGTGCCTGGTGTTTTTGAACAACAACAACAATACATATATCAAAATGAATTTTGGTGTTGATAAAGGTGTCATTATCTACATCAAAAGAGGCAAAATTTCAGAAATCAGTAACTATGAGCTCATTGATTTATAATTTATACAGTACTTAATAATAATTGGGTGTCATCAAGTTAATTCTGACTTTTGGCAACTTTTTCCAGGGTTTTCTAGGTAAAACAAATACTCAGAAGTGGTTTAGGGGTGCCCTGGGACTGTGCAGGTTGCCCAAAGCCACATAGGCTGGCTCTACTAACAGGATGCACAGTGAGGAATCAAACTGCCAACCTCTGTCTCCACCTAAACCACTGAGCTATACTTAAAGAAGCAGAAAACTGGTAAGTATCTAGGATCTATGACAATCTCAATATAAACCACAAGGAACTTAAATTGTTATATAGGAACAACTATGTTGATAGAGTGAAGGTCCTTCTCAAAACAGAACTTGGTGCAAAAGGAAAAATTACTGCGATTTCTAGCTTGGCAACCTTTATATTAAAATATGGTGTATGTGTGTGTGTGTTTTGGAATTGTAGACTAAAAGTACAGTGATCTTGATGATTTAAGCAGGACAAACCCAAGTCTTCCTATAAAAAATACCAGTCCCAACATCCAAAGGCAGATTCTATGAAAACTGAAATGGACAGTTTTGTCCCTTGCTCAGGGATATCACACTGTCGCCTAGTTGGAAAGTTTTTTTTATAGGACACATGGAGTGGCTCTGTAGTTTTGAGCTGTGATCTTCCCCATAAAGGAAGACCAGTCTGTTCCCTGTATGTTGAAAGGAAAAATTCAATGCCTAGAGATACTCTTAAAAAAAAAAATCTGTGAAGGAAACACAAGAGCTCATGCACACGTATGTGCACACGCAGAGACACACGCACATACAAGAAATGGCCATGAAATGCTTTGCACAAGCAAAAAAAAGGGGCTTTTGTCCTAAACTGGTAATTTCCCTACACATAGAAAGATAATGGAGTGAGGAGCATAATGCACCTTCAAAGCTCTCTAAGTCATTCATTCCTCCCTCCGCTGTCCCTCCCCTGTCATTTTTAAGGATGATCCACAATGTGTGAACATCACCCGCAATCGAGGCCTAATTACGTTTCTTAAGTGAGCATGCTGCATTTTGGAGGAAGTCTTAAACGAGCACTTATGCAGTAATGCTCTTGAGTATACCGCTGTGGATTTTAAGGCTCGCTATGCATCCTGAAGGCTATGCTGAGCTGGTAGCGGTTTACTCCCACAAGTACTTTTAGCACAGAGTTATTAGACCATTATGGCCTACGATTGTCTTTTACTGCCTTTGATTTTGTCTGTCGTCAGATGTGAGGAAAGTAATCTGATCCAAAAGGCTCTTGTTTGTTTTAATCTACTGTTTTAATATATTATGGCTTCCTGCCATTATGTTTCTTCAAGAGATGGACCCTGGAGTAATTTGGAACAGTTTTATATAGGCCAGAACTCAAAGCCCCCACCCATCCTTTTTTTCCCCATTGGACCATGTAGTCTAAGAAGGAAACTTACTTTTCGTTTGTGGTAGCTTTTATGCAGGTCAGGAGATAGAGATGCATGAGGCTGATTCTTGCAATTACTTTGAGAATAAAGAAGGGGCCCACACAAACTCCATATTGCAATATGGCTACAGGCTTCAAACTGTACCTTACACAGGTATGATTACAGAGGTATGATTCCTCAAACTTCTTCCAGCTAGGATTTGTGTGTTGTTGTTCATCTTCATGCATGGATGATGATGATGATTTTTGCTCACATGTGTACTATTGGGCACATGATGCAATAATGAAGTAAAAAACTTCACAAATACTTTCTCCCCAGTAGCAAAAATATATTAAATAATTAATAATTTGCTGCCTTTTCATGAAATTGAAAACATGGTGTCTGCCCTCAGGGCTACCATTTTGATTTCCAAGGTTGTTCCAAAGCACACATTAAACTGACAGCTCCAAACTGCATCACATAAGAGTACAATTCTTCAAAAAACCTCCAGTTTATAAATTTGGAATATTGTGCTTCTGTATCCATGATTCAAAATGCAAGGAAACAGTCCAATGTCGCTGCACAGTATCATGCCTGCGGTGCTGATAGGAAAAAGATTTACATAGCAAAGGGCAGCCTAAATGTTGACACCACCAATGACAGCTGTCAAGATGGTCTAAAGCAGCGGTCCCCAACCTTTTTGGGACTGCGGACCGGCTGAACCTCTGAGGAAGGCGGGGCACCCCCCCGCGCTCGCGCAGGCGCTCGCACGCTCATGGGCGCATGCGCTCTCTCTCTCCGGCACATGCGCGAAGCGGTGGGGGAGCACCACTGCGCCCACCAGCGCCATCATCCTTCGCACGGGCGCTCGGGTGCATGCGTGAAGGGGTGGGGGAGCACCCACGCTGGCGCTGGCACGCGCGTGGGTCCGCAAAGCAACTGTGGGGAGGGGAGTGCGTGCAGGGGGGCAGGAGATATGTCTCCGCGGCCCGGTCCGGCCTCTGGTCTAAAGCTGCGGTCCCCAACCTTTTTGGAACCGTGGACCGGTTAAGGGGGCGGGCTCCATGCGCGGGGCGGCGGGGGCACCCCCGTGGTCGCAGGGAGTGTGTCATGCCCCCCGCAAGCGTAACATGCCCCCCCAAGCATGACACGCCCCCGCAAATGCAACATCCCCCCGCAAGCGTGACATGTCCCCCCGCGAGCATGACACATCCCCCCGCAAGCGCGACACGCCCACCATGTGGGCAGGCGGGGGGGCGGAGATCCATCTCCACGGCCCAGTCCTCGGAAGCCCACGGACCGGCACCGGGTCATAGACCAGGAGTTGGGGACCCCTGGTCTAAAGGATACCCTCTTGTGCTCACTCCCATTCACAAAGAGTCATCAAGCAGGGGAAAATCCCAGAACCTGACTCCTTTTTTCATAACTTAAAATACTTCTCAAAGACAAAGAAATGGCCTGGGCTGCTATTTCAATTTGAGCAAGCTTGACAATGTGGGTTTGGAATATGTTCTAAAAACAAAGCAACCCTCTCCCCTTGCTGAACTAACTCAGTTTCTGAAATTCTGAATGCAAATCAAATTCGGTATCTTTGGTGCATTTTCAAGGAATATACAGCCCTACCTTTTGAAGAATGATGTGGTAAATAAATCAATAAAAACAATATTCTAGCACTTTGAAGAAAGCTGATTGCACCTCTGAATGCATATTTTCCCGTTGGTGTTTATCATTCATGTGGTCATTTCCTCTTCCTTCAAGGTCACAATTGTTTTTCATTTCCTTCTAAAAAAAAAAAAAATTAAAAAAAGCAGCTACATTTGAAATAATCATGCAAGATCTTGTCAGGTCGAGAAGCAGAGAGACCAGGGCAAGGTCACAGAAATAGACTGATTGCTCAAAGTGAAGTTAATCTGTCTGGTGCTGAATGCAAAATGTTAATGGAGAATGGAGTATAAATGTCATGACCTTAAACTGAGAGAAACAACAGTATGACAGAAATGTAATTTTTGTCTTAGAAGGCTTTTTTTTTTTTAAATTGATGTTGGCCAGCTAAGAGGGAAAAGCTTTCCTTGTGTGATGAATGGACACTTTTTGTCCTTGTGATTCCTGGTGAGGTTAGTGAAAATCCTCCTTTTTTCCTATTGATTGCAGCTCCTGAGGTTGTGTTGCAAGAACCTGAAATCAACAAAAAACTGAAGGAGTCATGCAGTGCGGTATTATTTGCTGCTGAACGTCAGAAGCATTGAAAGAATACTTGGCAAAATCATATTCGGATGATTTTAGACAGCACAACAAAATTTTGCAGCATGAATGCTGCTGTTTAGGACATTCCATTCAGTCCCCTTGTCCTTCCAATTCCTTCTATTTTACCTCTTGCAACAGTTAGGTTGTCACGATTTTTTGTGCTGCCTTCACATCTGCTGATACCTCCCTCTTGTGTGTGGATGATACTGTTTTGGCCTCAAAGCCCACAACCCTCACAGCCTGCAGATTAGAAACCAAAGGAGGGATCATGAAAGCCATTGGAGGCAAATGGAAGTAATTCTGTCAGAGGAAGTGTCGGGGATGGTGACTTGAGTCGTGCAACTCGCTGTCAATTCGGACTTAAGTTGCACCAGTGACGCAACTTGGACTCGACTCAGGGTGTTTTTTTTTTTCAATGACTCCGACTCAGCTCACAACTTGGAAGCCACCCACCCCCTTCCTTTCTTCTGGGGAAAAAAGCTTGTTCTTAATAGGGACTTGGGGCTTGGGATTTTGCTTTCATTGTTTGCCTGGATGATGGCAGAAAGCGAATACTGCAGTACATGGGCAGTCTTTGGGGCCACTCAAGGAAAGTCCTTTCTATGTGCTTCTGCTCATTTCCTTGTTTGTCCTTCTGTCTTTATTTATTAATTAATTTACCACCCCATTAGTGCATCACACTATTCTGGGAAGTTTACAACATGATTTAATTCCTCTGCTCGTTATTTTTCTAATTTTTGCCCTGATGAAGACACAGTAACTTTGAAATCTTGCACACTTCTTTTTTGGATCTTGTTTTCTTGCCCTAAGAAAGATATCACCCTAGTAGATATTTGTGTTTTGTTCGGGTATGCCTGCTGTTATTTCTTTCCTTTGTTATGCAAACTAGGCTGACAGCTAAGCTGTCTTGAATGAGGTGAAAAATTGTTGTTGTTACCTTCTGTAAAGCCAATTTATGGTGACCCTATGAATGAGAGATCTCCAAAATGTCCTGTCCTTATTAGCCTTAATCAGGTTTATAAATTCAAGCCTGTGGTTTCTTTAGAGAGTTAGTTCATCTCATCCTCTTTTCCTGCTGGCTTCAATATTCCCCTGCATTATTGTCTTTTCCAGAGAATCTTGCCTTCTCATGATTGGCACATCATAAGTAGGCAAGATTCTCTGGAAAAGACCAAGCAGGAGAGCCTCAGTTTAATCATTTTTAACTCCAGAGATAGTTCGGGCTTGATTTGCTCTAGGATCCACTTGTTTATCTTTGTGATAGTCCAGGGTTTCCGCAAAGCTCTCCTCCAGCACCATATCTTTTTTTCTGTCAGCTTTCTTTACTGTCCAGCTTTCACACCCACACATGGTGATTGACAATACAATAGTGTGAAAGATTGTGGCCTTGGTCTCCAGTGACACAACCTTACACTTGATCTTTTCTAATTCTTTCATTGCTGCCTTTCTGAGTCTCAGACTTCTGAATTTTTGGCTGCAGTCTCCATTTGCATTGATGATTGAACCAAAGTAGAAAAAAAAAACTTTCACTATTTCAATCTCTCCATTGCGTAGTTCTTCTGTAGTCATGATTTCAGTCTTCTTTATGTTCAACTACAGTTCTGCTTTGGCATCTTCTTTCACTTTCACTAGAAATCATTTCAAATTATTGCTGCTTTCTGCCAGTAAGATGCTTTGGTTGCCTTGGTGGATGACCTATGCTGGGAACTGGACAGGGGGAATGTGTCCCTGTTGGTTCTGCTGGACCTCTCAGTGGCTTTCAATACCACCAACCATAGTATTCTTCTGGGCCATCTCTCTGGGATGGGACTGGGAGACACTGTCTAGCAGTAGCTCCAGTCCTTCCTGGAGGGGAGGTCCCAGAGGATGGTGCTGGAGGACTCCTGTTTAAAAACCTTGGTGTTGGCCTGTGGTGTCCCTCAGGAGTCTGTTTTGTCCTGTATACTATTTAACATCTACATGAAGCCACTATCTCAAAGACTGCATCTCCCTCTATGAGACTGCTTGGGTGTTAAGATCGTGAGGAGAGCCCTTTCTCTCAGTCCCACCACCTTCACAGGTGTGTCTGATGGAGACATGGGAGAAGGCCTTCTCTGTTGCTGCTCCCAGACTTCAGAACCTACTCCACTGGAGGCCAGGCTGGACCCAGCTTTGCTATCCATCTGCAAGCAGGCAGAGACCTTTCTCTTCAGGTAAGCCTTCCCTCAGTAAACCAGCTACCTGTTTGTGATAGATAGCTATACATTATTGCTTTGACTGGATTTTTAGTACTATCTCTGTTTTCCATTTTTGCATTTTCCATTTCTCAGCGTGCCTTTTTTGTATACCTATTGATTTCTGCCTTAATACTGCCTGTTAATGTTGTAAGATGCCTCCTTATTCATTGTTCATAGTTTTAAATATTGTCTTCTATTGATGTTAACCACCGTTAGTATACTCATGGTTTTCAACTTTAAAGATTGTTTTCATCGTAACACAACGGAACTACCTGCGAGAGCAGTGATTCCCAACCTTTTCTGAGTCGCAACCCCCCCCGCCATGTTTGCATAAAAAGACATTTTTAGTACGGCAAAATCATCCCTTCTCAGAAAGTAGAGGCTTCTTTCTCCCCACAAGAGGCCTGTTTCTCATACATACACACTAACTTTCATATCCCACTCTGAAAGGTGAAGAAAGAAATTATTAAACAAGGGATACCCCACATGCTGGATAACTTGCGACCCTCAAAAAACACTTCTTGACCCCCTTGGGAGGTCACGACCCCCAGGTTTGGAAACACTGTGCTAAAGCAGTGGATTGTACAGGACTCAGTGGGTGGCTTCTGCTGTGTAGGAAAAGGAAAGAGACACCAGATGCAGCAGCCTGAATAAAGTTCTTTATAGCAGTACAGTTCATTGTTACGGTCCTTAGACCAATCACACAGGGGGGGGAAAACATACCGTATTTTTCCGTGTACACGACCCCCCAATGTATAAAACGACCCCCTAATTTTGACCCTTGATTGAGGCGGAGGAGCAGTTAATGGGCAACTGCTCCTCCACCTCCGTCTCCTGCTGCTGTCTCCGCTGCCTGCCCATCACCTCCTCCAGTGTGACTGCCGGGGCTCACCTCCAGCTCACCTCACCGCCTTGTCCCCTGCCCTAAGAAGACGATCGCTGGAGGAGGTGATCCGGCCGCGGCAGCAGGAAGAGGCGCCTGAGCACGCACAAGTGCTTGTTTGCCTCCGCCTCTGCCTCCTGCTGCCTCCGCCACCGGAGGGGACAAGGCGGCGATGTGAGCTGAGCCCATCAGTCCCACTGGAGGTAGTGATCGGGCAGGCGGGGGAGGCAGCAGCAAGAGGCGCCCGAGTGCATGTGAATCCATCTCCTGCTGCTGCTGCCTCAGCCACCGGAGGGGACAAGCCGTGAGGTGGCGGCGGCAGCGGCAGCAAGAGGCGCCTGAGCGCATGTGCGACTGCCTCCTTCCGTGTATAAAACGACCCTCAAATTTTCCTCTAATTATTTTAGGAAAAAGTGTCGTTTTATACACGGAAAAATACGGTAGACATTTCCAGTTTCCAAAATTCTAAATACCTTATAAAAACATTTAACATTAACATTAAAAGACCATTTAAAATCTAGCATCTAGCTACCATAACATTTCAAAATTTCAGGTACTTCATAAAAAAATTGGCATTTAAAACACAATTTAAAATCTAGTATCTGGCTATTTGATAAGTGATCTTGGAGTTTATATCAAGAAACCCAAGTCTAGTTTTTCTTTGATCAGTGGGGTGATGATCTCCTTACAAGCCCCTCTTTGCCTACAGTCCTCAGACCCATCATACAGAGAAGTGGACAACCCAGATCCACACAACCTCTGCAATACCTAAAAACATCAAACTTAGACCTAAAACAAACAAGTATACAACAAGTATAAAACCAACAAGTATACAAGCGATTCAAAACCCTCCATACCAAGTCCAGAGTCAAGTATGGGGAAATTTCTGAAACTTAAGAATCGCCAGAGAACCCAGCTACCTTGAATGATATCTTACTATCCCTGTCCGAGAGGAAATACTCAAGTCTAGTTTCCTCCGATCAGCCAGGGATGTTTTCAATCAATGGGGTAATAATCTGATTTCGTGCTACTGCATAATGCGGGCAGGGGAAAAATATGTGCTCCACGGACTCGACCTCGCCAAGGGGGCAGGAACACAGCCTCTCATTCTTGTACTTCCCTTCGAGCATAGCAGAGGGGAGGGCAGCACACCTTGCCAGCGTAAAAGCTCTCCTAAACCCTTTTACTTCCAGCAATGTTAGATAATTAGCTGGTTCTATAACATTTTTAATACAGTGGTATTAAACTTACGAACTTAATTGGTTCCGGAACGCCGGTCGTAACTCGAAATGGTCGTAAGTCGAAGCACCATTTCCCATAGGAATGCATTGAAATGCAATTAATCCGTTCTGGCCGAAGAAAAAAAAATCACCAAAAACTCCCACAAAACACTGCAAGACCCATCGGAAACGCGATTAATCCATTCCGGCCGAAGGGGGAAAAAAAAGAAAAGCTAAGTAGAAAGCAAACAAACCATGCAAGACCCTTCGGAAATCCAAAAAAAGCAAAGCAAAAAGCAAACAAACCGTGCAAGACCCTTCGGAAATGCAAAAAAAAAAAAAAGCAAAGCAGAAAGCAAACAAACCGTGCAAGACCCATTGGAAATGGGGAAAAAGCAAAGCAGAAAGCAAACAAACCGTGCAAGACCCTTTGGAAATGCAAAAAAAAAAGCAAAGCAAAAAGCAAACAAACATAGTGCTTGTCTGTTTCCCCCATTTATGCAAACAGCAGATTTTGATTCAGAAATCTATGTGGAAGTTTTGCAAACTTCTTTCCCACAGCGTCACACTCATCTGCGTCAATTCCTTGTCATACCACAGTTGCTTTCCTAAAAAATGTTTTTTTGCAAATAGACAATCGATGGGAAATTTTGACCATGGATCTTCCCTATCTTGTTTATCTGTGAGCTACAAATTATAAGAGCTAGATAATACGGGCATTTGAAGAGTGCTACATTTTCCATCCTGATCCCACACATTAGATTGTGATGACATCGCTACCTTTCTCCTCTAGCATCTCATAGATTTACCTGAGAGGCAGCGATTCAAGAGGTAGAGCATTCGCCAATTGCTATAGTTTCACACCTTTCATCTGTACTGGCGGAATATCTGCCTGCCATGTCACTTTGAAATTAACAGCAGATCTGGAAAAAAGAAATGCAGTCAGGGGAAGAAACATTATGATCCTGTGGGGGATAAGAACAAGTGAGATATGCATTTTTTTCTAAGAGTGCATGACAACATCTGATTTTTCAGGTATGAAGTGATGTGCGCCATCTCCCTGACATGCAATAAATAGGTTTTCTGTCTTTAAACGGAGTGTGTGTAAATAATCATATGGGAAACCTTTCCCATCAGTTGGCTTTTAAATACATACATTGTGGGGAGACTAATTAGACTCCAAAGTCTTAGTACTAAGTGGTTTATAATGACAACCAATATAAAGAAGCCTATAAACATTCCAGAAAGATTTCCTGTCCAGTCTCGTGTCTCCCTGCTGGCAAAGAAGATATATTTTGTCCAGGGCAGCCACAATTTCTCTCCCAACAAAGGATCTAGAGAACAAAAATACAGCTTCTACAACATGGTGCAGATTCTCAGTAAAGGAAAAAAAAATGACACTCTTTGGGAAGGGCTTTTAGCTCATTGGTGAAAAACTGAGTACACAATGGGTCCATCCTCACATTACAATAAGCCATAGTTTGCATTAACCATGATTTGTTGTTCAAGCTACAATTTGCACAGGAGCTGAGCAGGGCTGTTGAGGACAGAATATTTTGGAGACCACTCGTTCATGGGGTTGCCATTAGTTAGAGGAAACATGTCACCACGTAAAACAGCAGTAGCAAATTGCATAGGAGATGGCAATGGCTCATCTTTCCTGTTTGGAGTTAATTTCTTGTTTGCTTTTCTCCTGCCTGTTTTGCTAGTTTTATTTCAGAGTGCGTAGCTGGAGAAACAAGGAAACAGAAGCCACAGAAGCAGGCTTGGATGTCATGACAAGCCATGGTTTGAAAAACTGAGTTTGCAATATATCCCCCAGTCCTTTGTCCTTCTAACGAGCCTAGTCAGACCGGGGGAAGTGAAACCAACATGGAGGTTATATCAGGGATCTCCTGCCAACTCTCAAACTGAAGAAACTACTTGGATGAGTAGTGAAATGTTTCAACCTAACAAGAAAGAAGTCCAGTTGCCATGACTCAACTTCCAGATGAGTTTGCAATATAACAGGAAGACATATCTTCATATGGTGGTTTGTGGCTGGCTAATGAATCATGGCTTGTTAGTAGTAGTGGGTTTGCACATCACTACAGCAAGATTTCAGTGAACCACACCACAGCCTGTTATGCTACATGTATGTAGTTGTTATTAGCCTGAAATGGAGTGAGCAATTTATGGCCCTCTAAATGTTGTACTGGAACTCCTGCAAACCTCGGCCAATGGTTATGAATGATGGAAATTGCAGTCCAACAACATTTGGATGGTCAGACGTAGTCCATCTCTGGTCCAAATGGCTTATGGCTGGACAAAAGAGATTATGCTGCCTGAGATAAATGACAGGATGATGCCCTCTCCCAGTCTCATGTATAGATGCCAGCTAGAAAAACAATTCAGTCTTGCTGCAGGGATGTCTAAGGGAAGGAAGTCTGAAAGTCACAACAACTTTCTCCTTGTCTGCATTTGAATGAATGGAGACATTGCTTTTTTAGACTCTGGTTCTCAGAATCCCTGGGTCAGTATAGCCCTTGCTGGCTGGATCATACTGGGAGCTGTCATTTGGTAACAAACGCCTAGTTTTTGGGTTCCGTTCCTGCCTGAAATAATTGCATCAGTTACTCACCTTATGGTAGAGCCAGTCCAGAGGTAGATTCACCCTAAAGTAGTAGGACGGCCAGATTAAAAAGAAGCTTTTGTAAAAGGGTGTCTGTAGCTTTAACAGTAACATGGAAGAGAGACTTTTCCTATGTCATACAATGACTAAAGATGTGAGATCTTTGTAGGACACCTGCTCAGAGTTTAAAGGTAGTTAAGCTGATTTCAAAGGTGGGCTGTGATCTCAGCAGAAGGGGTACTTCATTGTGATTCAGGGTGTCTCCTTGTTCAGAATATGAGCTACCCATGGATGAGATCCTTTAACATAAGTTGGGAGAACTGATCCTGGGATCTAATGAATGCCTGTCCATAGTCAATTAATCCTAAATCTATTATGAAACAGTTTGATTGGCCCAAATTCTAGAACAGGCCCCTCAATCTATTGCCATTTATATGCTTTGGACTACAGCTTCCATACCCAACAAAGGCATCAGATGTGATACCTGCAGCCTTGAGCAGTAGATTCACCCTTAAATGGTTTCCTCTTTGTGCTTTGTATGTAGAGCTAATCTGATTTCCAATGGAATGACTATTGGAGTGAAAAGAAATGTTTAGAAAGGATGGTGTCAATCAAGCCTCAAAATGCAGGACAGGATAATTAATATAGTGAATTGTTCCTGTCACTAATGGCCACTTCACCTCCTCTCAATTGGCCATTTGGTTAGATCTAGCTACCCACTTGAGGACAAAAAAAAATGGCTTCCTAGGTTTTGTCAAGTGGCTCTCAAGTGACAATTGGCTGCAGCTGGTTGAACTGCCTTCCATGTTTGTTGTTGCTGGAGATCACAAGGTCAAGCAGAATTATGGGTCACCAGATGCAAAATTGGACAGGCCTCTTGTACTATTAATAGCTGAAGCAGAAGAGGGGACTTCAGCAAATACAGTTTGTTGAAATTCCCTTTTTTTTTACACAGCTGGCTAAAAGTGCAGGAACCTTGTCACCTTTCACATCTAGCCTGAGCTTGGAAAAATTATTCATCCAGAGGACAGGTCCTCAAAACCACCGTCCATCAGTGTCTGGACATGCTGGCTCTGGGATTCTGGTTGTAGTAGTCTAAAGAGTAACTCTTTAACCCCTGGGCTGTCCTAGGCTAAATATGTGCTTGCAGATAAATCAAAGCTGAACTCACTAATGCAAGGCTGCAATATCACTGTTCACAGTTGCTAGCCTGGTACAACTTCCCAAATCCCATTATGGATATGTTAAGAATTTGCATCATTTATTTTGAGTGTATATGCATAGAGTTGAAATGTGCTTTGTATACCTGTTGCGAAAGAAAGAACGAAAGAAAGAAAGAAAGAAAAAGAAAAGATGTGCTAACAGGTAAGAATTACACCTAGTCCCACCAACTGTGCTTTGACCACACGTGCAAAACTGGGAATTTAATTTTTTTAGAATAGCCCAGCTATTGACTCTATCTGTCAAAATTAATTTTACACCATATGTGGTTAATTCTCAGTAAGGTTTTGGACCAAGGATCATTCACTATGTGTATGTACATCTCTCTTTTATGACTGGCAGATGGATTAATAATAATAATGTGCCATCAAGTCAATTCTGACTTATGGCAGACCTTTTAGGGGTTTCTAGGTAGAGAGTAATCAGAAGTAGTTTACCATTCGCTTCTTCTTGCCCAAGGCTACACAGGTTGCTTTTCTCCCTGGAGGCACAGGTGTGTGTGTCAAAGTCCCAACCTCTGGCTTTGCAGCCAGATACATCACTGAGCTGTTCAACCAGCTGGCAGACAGATTAGGTCATGTTCAAGAACCAGTACAATGTGTTCGCCCAAAGATTAGGAGACAGTGAGACTCTATGGGAAGTGTTATGTCTTTGAAGTCACTCTGAGCCCTCTGAAAAACCTTGAGTTGTTGTTATGTGCCAGCAAGCCGCTTCTCAGTTCTGACAATCCTATGAATTAATGATCTCCAGGAGGTGTTAATTGGTGCTTGAACCCACTTGTTTGTCTTTATTGCAGTGCACGGTATCCACAAAGCTCTGTTCCAGCACCACATTTTGAATTAATCAACTTTTTCTTTTGTCAGCTTTCTTCAGTGCTAACAAGAAGGCAGTGGTAAACCAATTCTGAATATTTTATACCTTGAAAATCACAGGATGGTTGTATGTAGCTAGTCAGTTCTCACTGCTTACCTTCATCAGTAGTTTTCAGCTTTTGACCAGCTGGTTGACTTGAGACTTCCTCTCCTAGAGATCCTGGTGACTGGCCAGGCTGGGTAGGGTTCTTGGGAGTCAATTTGCAAGTAAGAATCTGGTGGATACGGCGTGCCACTTCTATCATCCCCAGCACTAGGACCAAACAGCTGCTTTGAACCAGCACTTCTGGGGGTGGGCAAACTGTACACTACAAGATAGCTTATCATGTGTACTGAAATCTTGTTAATGTTGAAGAGGCCTGCTTAAAGTAATTTTTGTGTGACAGAAATCAGATTCAACAGAAGAACATGTTCATGGCCTGAAGACTCATCATGAAACTAGGACAGATTAGTTTGCAAATCCTAGAAGGTAAGAAAAAGCTCCTGCTGTGCCAATCACATACCACCAGCACTTAAGGACTCAGATAACCTTTTGTCATTGTAGATCATCTGAAAAGTAAAATTTGGCTATTGGACTTGTTAGCTGAAGCAGATTTCACCCGCACCCACTCCTTCTTAATTAAAACTGGGAACACGCTTCAAAAGGTTAGTGTGGTGAAGAATCATGCAGAAGAAGGGAGGTGGAAAACATCTTAGCTGGGAGGTTATTTTGGCCTCATGGGAGCCTTCAGTTTTTCAATTAGTTGACTTCTTGTGGCACGCTAATGTTCCCTGGTACACTGTTTGAGATAGTGGTAACCTCCACTGGTTTAGGGGCACCTGCTTTAAATACGGCTTCAGCTGGTGCTGTGGCCAACAGCCACCATTAGCATAGTACTTTACTTCAGAGAGAGATTGAGAGAGAGAGAGGAACTTAAGAGGGGCTGGAAGCCTGTTATTTTCCGCATTCCTCTGAGACAGGAGGAAATGGGTTCTCTTTAAATGCTCTAACTTTAACTTAAGGCAAAGAAGTGGTGATGGTAGGAAAGAGCAACACTGAGAGACAAAGGAATAGCTTGCCCCTAAGTGTTCCTCCTTGTTTGCTGAGGCACTTTTCATCTGATGTACTCTGCAAGAAGCCACTTGAGACCATTGCTAAACTTGTCCATGCAAAATAAAAGGAAGGTCAACTCTCAGTAGAACCCTTTATCAGAATGCCTCTCAGCTCTCTTCCATTGTGAGATTTTTTTTTTTTTTTAAAAAAAGGTCTTCAGTGTATAGCATCAGTCAGTTATCAAACTAATATCTGGGTCCTCTGAAGTGATTCTGTCTTTTTTAAAAGCTGGATTTACAGATTTACCCATTGTTTCTGTTGGAGTTTTATATGCAACCTCTCATGCTTTCTGTACTTTGCCTGACTTCGGAGGGAGTTTTCTGGGCTGGAGTGATCCAACACTACCCACTGTTCCTTTCAGCCTTTGATTTCAAAGAGAGACCCTAGTCTCTGCTGAGTGCTCTTCCCCTCTCTGCCTCTGGCAGCAGGTTGTTTGTTTGCTGGTTATATATTCTGTTGGTTGCTAAGTATGTGTACAGTAAAGAAAGCAGCATACACACAAGTCTGTAATTTCAAGCAACTGTAAGTAAAGTAAAAAATTCTTTCTCCTACAAATGTCTCAGTGTGTTATTGAGACTTTAAGTGCCAGTTAATTAGAAAGGAGTGGACTATCTGGGGAACTTGTAGCTAATCTCCTCTGTGAGTCTGTGTACTTCTACTGTGTAGCAAAAAGAATTTCACCAAAAATTCAAAACCCTGGAATAGTTTCTATAAAATCTTGGAAGTGTGGATTATGAGGGAGACCTCAGTGAGAGTCGTCTAAAAGATCGTAAGAATTTTGGGGGGCCAATTTTGACAATTTTAAAATGAATATAACCTTTGTCAGACTGGTTGTGGCCTCCTAAACTGTCTTGATGCTCTCCAGTGTGGTAGAAGACATACAGTTACAAGATGGGGGATACCTGGTTCAGCAATACTACAAACGAGAAGGATCTTAGAATTGTCATAGATCACAAGCTGAATATGAGCCAACACTGTGAGGTGGCTACAAAAAGGCAAAGGCTATTTTTGGATGCATTAATAGAAATATAGTCTCCAAACCCCGTGAAGTACTAGTTTCCGTCTATTAGGCCTCACCTTGAGTATTAGGCCTCACCTTGAGTATTAGGCCTCATCTTGAGTATTGTGTCCAGTTCTGGACACCACACTTCAAGAAGGATGCCAACAAATTGGAACAAGTTCAGAGGAGGGCAACAAGGATGACCAGGGCTCTGGAAACCAAGACCTCCTCATCCAGAAAAACAAAGCCTTGAGCAACTTATCTGCAACTTCCTACCAACTAGGGAAATGACATGAGACTTTTTGAAATGAATCAACAAAGAAAGCTGTGTGGTCCTTGAACAATACAAATGAAGGTGATATAGTTATTAGACTACTAAAACAAATAAATAAACAAGTGAAACAATCAAGCTTGAGCCGCTTGTTTGATTTTTTTTTTAAAAAGTGGTATAATAAAGGTGGTGTAATCCCTATGAAATATTAGTTCAGCCCAAAGGGGTGGGGCTAAGAAAGAGAGGGGCTATGAGTAAGAGATCTGAATCAGAAAGAGCAGGAGAGCTGAAAAGACCAGAGCTGCTCTTGCCACTTAGATTGCTACGACCCTTGCCAACGTGGTCTAGGTATAATTCCTATCTATTTGTGCTGGAAGGGTGAATCCACACAGTGAATTCATGTATGTGCAATTGAATTGATATTTTATTCTCAGGTTTTTGAAGATTCTGAATGTAGAGCGGATTCTTCTGTTTCATGGATGCCCAATTAAGGAAGATACCTTGGATTTTTTGTCTGAATTTGAATTCAAAAGGACACTGGAACTTTGCAATTTCTATAAGCAACTTCTGTATTGGTGCTGTTGCTGAGGACTTGGGTGTACAAGTTGTAGCATTGTGTTATTGTTATAATTGATCATATTGTCTGTTATATAACCATGAATAAGAAGAGGCTTATTTTGTGAAGTTGTGTTTGCAAGGTTCATCAATAGATATCTAAGCAAACAACTAGCCCCATAGAACTTTAAAATGTTACAGTAGCACCTTCTCCTGAATTTTTTAAGCAACATTATCAGGAAAAACAAAATGATGTTCCTCCTTGGTGAGGTTGATGTTGTGTGCCTCCATTTTCTAGGTTCCCAGGTTCTTAATACTTAAAACAACAAATGCTCATGTGCCCATCTCTACTTGTACAACCAACTCTGACCACTGGTTCAAGCTCAGTAACATCTTCTACATGACTAGAAGGGAATCTCCAGAGTTTCATAGAAGGCTCTTCCTCAGCCTGAAAAATAAAAGTAAGGACTGAATTTGTGACTTCCTGCACATGACAAATGTGTCCTATCACTGAGCTACAGACCCTCCGATGAGCAAACAATCAATTAGGGAAAGAAAGAGCAAACTCTTGGTCTACTTTTAAGGCCTAATGAAATCAATGGCTGCTTCCAGAAAAGTTTTTGTTGTGCAATTGTCTTTTCCTCAGACACCAACTTTATGGTGATGGAGTGTGATCCAGACCCTAATAGTTTCATTACAACAGCTTGGTTGTGCTGGGCGAGAGGGATGAGTGTTGTATTCCAACGTGTCTGGAGAGCACAGGTTTCGGTAAGACTGCTGTACTATCAGTGTGTTGTGTTCCACTGACAAAATGTTTCTGTCAGCAGAACATGAAGGGTGTGTGTGTGTGTTGTTTCTTCCCTCTCCTGAATCCTCTCACGGCCTCTCAAAACCTGCTCTGGAAGACTTCGAAAAGCTTAGTTGTCACAGAGAGCTGCTGCAGGGAGGGGGAGAAACTGTAGCCATGGCCCCCATTAGTAGTGGGGCTTATCCTCCTCTTTCTGCCCGTGGCACATTGTGTAAATCTGCTTCTAACTCAAAAGCATGTGTGACAGGACCTCTTCCCTGTGTGAGGATGAAGGAAAAAAAAAGAGGTACAATTCCCCTCATTTATTCAACTCTGACAAACTGTATGTGTTTTTTTCTTTATTTTCACATCAAGAACTATAAATTAAGACTTTGACACATATACAGTAATTTGTTATTAAGGTAAAGGATGTCTGTTGGCACAAATAATTGAGTAAAAACCATTTAATAATAAAATAACATTCATTCTGTAGCTACTTTATTTGTCTGGAACACTCGATTTAACATATCACCTTCACAAAATAAAAAAAACAAAAAACCCAAAACCCCGAGACATATAATGGCATTATAAAATATACCTTAAATTACAAGTTTTCTTGGCAAAATTTAGTAAGGTGGACCACCTGCTGTTTATTTAAATGGGAGCAGGCATTGCCATTCTCTCACATACCCCTTATTTCCTTTGGATCGAAAGAAAAAGAATGTATTTGAACATTATGCTAACATCACGACAACTGCGTTGGGTTTAAGTACGGTTTGTGACTCTTTTAGCATGACTGGATTTTACTTGAAACAAATATTTGGTTCGGCTTATTGCGGAAGAACATATAAAGCTTTTTGTGAAGTTTTAACACTATTACAATCATTAACTGTCTTACAAAAAGAAACCAAAACCCTATTTAAAATCCTTGTATCCATTACCGTCTTTGGCAGATAAATAGGAAAACAAAAATAAACAGACTATAGTACAAAGCTTTCATTTATCACAATCTACTATTATAAGGCCAAAGAAAAATATGCTCTTTTGAACTATGTAAGCACATGTCCAGTTATATTCTTAATGACAAACGACATATAAACACGCTACCGATGTTCATGTTGGACGTCGTCTTGTATAGCAGACTGCTGTTTTCCACACACCCCTAGTCCTAAGTTGCACTCTCTTAAACAAAGTAAAGTGGACTTAGCAGTTGATTTGGCTTTATGGTGCTGTTGGCTACATGGGTTTCGGCAGAAGGTTGCAAACGAGATCAGCAAACGATAGCCAATATGCCACCGCCATGTCATTCTGCCAAAGAACATGTTCTTTGTCAAGGCTGGTTCAAGTACTGTATTCTTTACCAACCTTGGTAGGAATAGCACAGTGTCAGAGTGGGCCAAGGCCCTTCCCTCATAAAATGAAAGTGGACCCATAACGCTGTGTTAAATGGCAACAATTCCGGGGCACACTGTCCATGGCCATGTCAGCAACGGTGCAGATGTCAGCAGCACTCATCTGACATGGAGGGCCCTATTCTGTCTATGAGGTTGAGCCAGCCTTGCACGTTGATTCCAGGATTGTGGAATCAAGAAAGGTGCTCTCAACAAAGAAACTATTCTGTGGTCTGCTAGGACCACTTAGGCAAAACTGCTTGTGAAAGCACTTGAGTTTGAATACAGTTCGCCTTCTTGACCTGTCTCCAAAATAAACGTTCATTAATATCAGTTTCTAGGCCATGACTCCTCACTTTGCCCCGTGAAGGCCCTCAAAAGATTGCCTCCATTTTCTTCTTTGGTTGAAAAATACAAAACGAAACAGCATGCCTGAGAACTGAAATAGAGTTGCATAGGCAAGTTGCTGAGTAGCAATTATAACTGGCTCCCCCCCCCCTTTTCACTCTGAACTACCCAAACAGCCTGTTGTCTATGTGATCAGTCAACAGTACTGTAACAGACCCTGCTAATTCCAGTGGGGTTTGGTTTGTCCCAAAAGTTGATCGCCTTGTTGCAAAACACCCCAAAAGGGCCAAAGCACAAACAAAAACAAACAGGCTCCCCCCCCCCCCCAATTTATTCATTTACTAGGAAAATGTTGTTGCTGCTTCTTCTCAGAATCATGGTATAAATCTGCAATAAAATGACACTTAGTGCTGTTTGTTTGTTTTTTTACCATAAAGCCAAAGGAACTCCTTTTGTTATTGGAAAAAAATGCACAGTTGACCCATGTTTCCAATAAGAGGTGTCTTTTCAAACTACTCACTCATAAATGACATTTGTCCTAGGAACAGGGAACTACTGATTGGCCAATCTTGGTTTGCAGTATTGGTTTTAAATATTTTAGAATTAGAATCTAATTTGGATTGGGTGTATGTATCTTTTCTAGATGTGCACTGATCAAAACGCATATTTGAACAGAAATGTCTTCTCTTTGCAAATCGATATTTCTTATGAGGACAGAACTGTGCACATTTCCACAGCCTAAATGCATGTATACACAAACTGTTCCACAACCGCTAACGGATAACAGGCTCCCATGCATAAACAAATTTCATTAAATGAAAGGGAAACATCTATTTCCAAATGAGAAAAAGTTGCTATTAAGAACCACAATGCATTACACTGCTAAGTTTTTTTCTTTTGCCTCATGCATCAAAATGATAGCACTGAAATTATAGCAGTTGCTAATAATAATACTACACCGTTAACACAGAACAATTAATCGTTTAGACCAAGTAGCACAAATGTAGAAAATAACCATACTTTTTTTTTTCAACAGAGCAAATTAACACAGATTGTTTCTTCAGCAAAATATGAAAACTGTAAACTTTGGGCTCATTCTGCAACTTTCCCCAATCCAGAATAAATAAAAATCCAAAGGGAAGAAAGACGGACATATATCTTTAAGCGCACCTTTTTTTTCCTGTCTATTACAAAAGCACAACCTAAAACGTATAAAGCTTTTAAAATTTCTTTTAAATCACAGTTACCAAAATGAAACAAGTGAATAATTTATTACATACGCTATAATAACATTACTCTAAACACTATTATCTATGAGGTATATCTGAGAAAATTCGGTAAGGAATTGAGCGGTCTGCGTTGCCAACATGCCCAAGTTTATATTTTAAAGCTTTGGAACCATGAAGAAAGAGAGAGGAGGAGAGAGAGATGAGGAGAGAGAGGAAAGAAGGAAAGGACCTTTGGTATTATTATTACAAATCATGTTCTTTGCAGTGTTCCATTGCAAAGCACCACAGTACAATAAGCCCACCAGTTACAATATGGCGGCCCAGTTGACGCTGAGGTATTCACAGGAAGAATTAAAAAAAAAAGCACAGAGAGGTCTAGACTGGCAAAATCGTTGCTTTGGTTCAAGCAAGGCACTCGTCCTGTGGTAAATTCACACTTTGCACATGAAGCATGAGTCTGATAGAAAAATGCAATTGGCCGTCAAAGGGTCCTGCCAATTTTGATTGTTTTCTGTGTCAAGCTTTTTAACCCTCCTTGACAGAAAATGTACAGAGGGCTCTGCTGGGAAGAGGGGAGGGTTAACACAAAGGATCTATCATCATCTTCCACACATGGAAGACATCCTGAGAATCATTATAGCTCCATGTTGGAAGCATATTCACCATAAAATGTATGCAATAGGATCCAAAAGGGCAAAACATGCTGTCAAAGAAGGGAGAAGAGGGGAGGAAGAAAAAAAAAAAGACACACACAAAAAATGATTTTTTGTTGTTGTGTTGAACTGAGGAAGCAAAGTTTAAAACAAGCGGTGCTCAGCTGCTAACACGTTATTGTAAAGAAACTGGGGGATTACTACTCTAGTGGGAGACAATTGTGGATCAAATTAGATGTGACAGCAGCTTCACATTTATAAGTAGAACTCCCTTAAATAGTAAAAGATATCTGTTTATTACAGCACAATTTTTTTTCACTTCCTCCCTCCTGCAGACTAACCTGCTTTCTTTCTTCCTTCCTTTCTTTCTTTTGATTGATCATTAGGAAGCAAACAGGGGTTTTCATTTGCAAACCTGACCCCTCAATCATATAGCTATCAGGACATGTCATCAGTGAATTTGTGTTCAGTTTCTAAATGCAAATATGCTTCCTGCTTAGTTCAACCCTCCATTTCCTAATATACAGACTTTGCTATCCTGAATCCTTCTTGCCTGCCTTAAAATTGTAGTTAGCTATTTGGGTTTGGTATCCAAACACCACAAGATGATATCTTTCGTTGGGACTTCCAGTAAGTGGAAAAGATTTCCATCTAGTACTCTCTGGTACTTGCTGTTAATTGATAAAAAGCCTAAGGAAATGCAGTATTTTATTTTTTCACAGATTTTGCAGGGCAAGATTTATTATATTTAAATTATATGTATTGCAGTGCTGTTGTTTAAAATTGGTTTTATTGCAATCCATCTTAAGAACTTTGTTAAAGCCATAACCTTGCAAAGAAATAACTAAAGAAGGGAAGACAGACTTCAGCCGTAAAATTGCATTATCTTTGGTTTTTTTGTTTCCTTTGAACAGACTTTTATCAATGGCTTGAACTTATCTTAGCATGCCAATGCTAAACCTAATCTTGTGTATTATAATTTATACGTATGGATACAAATTTAGAAATTATTCCCTGAATTCAGTGGTTACACTCAACTAGAGTAACTTCCATTGAACTGATGGGGCATTAGAAAGCTAACTTTCACATAAATTCCATTGATTTCATAGGTCTGCTCCAGCTGGAAATAACAAATAGATTGAGATTAACTATGGATAGACAAAAGGCAAAAAAGGGCAAATGCTCTTTTAGGTTGCATTAACAGAAGCACTAGTTTTCGGCACTGGTTAGGTCTCATCTCAAGTACTGTGTCCAGTTCTGGATATCTACTTTAAAAAGGAAGCTGATAAACTAGAATAAGTTCACAGGAAGGCAACAAGGATGATTAAAGAACTGGAAAAAAAGCCCTATGAGGAAAGACTGAAAGAACCGGGCATGTTTAGTCTTGAGAAAATAAGACTGAGGGGATATATGATGGCATTTTTCAAATACTGGAAAGATTGTCATACAGAGGAGGGGCAGGATCTTTTTTGATCATCCCAGAGTGCAAGACACATAATAATGAGCACAAGTTACAGGAAGCCAGATTTTGTCTGAATATCAGGAAAAACTCCTTAACTGTTAGAGCAGTACAACAAAGGAACTATTACCTCAGGAACTGATGAGTGCTCCAACGCTGGAGGCATTTAAGAGAAAATTAGACAGCTATCTGTCAGATCTGCTTTGATTTTGGATTCCTACATTGAGCAGGGGGTTGGACTCAATTGCCTTATAGGCCCCTTCCAACTCAATTATTCTATGATTCTATAATTACATTAAGTATACCTCACCATAAAGGAGAAGATTCTGAGCAGGTGACTTGTGCACCTATTGTTCTATTTGCAGTCTTGCTGCTACCTGATGATGGGCCACTTCTGGGCCTTGCTGGAACCAGACATGTAGCAGACAGCCTATGAAGCCAAGGACTGTTTTCTATCAAGGAGAACAGAGCCACCCTACGGATGCATCTCCTGCAAACAGATTGTGAAGACCACCATCATGGGCAAGAACAGAGACTGGAAAACATAGCTTTTCTGGAGTAGAACGTCCAGAATTAATGGACAGAGACTGGAAACACAGTGGCTGGGGAATTCTGAGAGTTGCATCATCAACAAGATTAAAAAGATATAACTTTTTCTGTCTCTGATCAGACTATCTCAGAGAGGGGCAGCAACATTTCCCTTCTTCATTTTTAAATGTTGACTGCTCTACATAGCAAAAGCTAGATCTCACATGAAATCCCCCAGAAACCTCCAACAAATATTTAGCAGCTGGCAGAAAAAAGAAATAAACAACTCTAAATTATTTTCTTGGAACAGGAAGAACAAAAGAATAATAAAATAGAACTCATGTTCAACACATTTGCATTCTTTGTTTTCTAGGTCCCCAAGTCATGATCTCAAACACATATACCCTGATCCATCAGTTCCATGTACAGAAGGTGTGAGGTACACTGCATGCATGCTGTTCAAATTAACGAAAATATCTCTTATTTCCTTCAGTGCAGTGGAGCCACCCCAGGTGTTCAGAGCGGTGGGTTATGGGACTTTCCCTTCCATTGAAGTTAAGGAGGAAACTGACTCATCTCAGTTTGTTTACTGCCTCGGCCTTGTTTTGTGATGAATTAAGGAAGCAACCTTCTATGAGTAAGACCATTGGTCTATTTAAATTGTTATCTCAGATGGAGGGCAGTTTTCCGTGGTCCTCTTCAGAAGTCTTTGCGGTCTTTTGCTACATAGACAAGCTAGAGACAGAACACAGGTTCTTTTTGTAGGTAAAGGATACGCCCCACCTTTCATCTACCATCCTGATAAACTGCTGCTCTTCCTGGCTAGTTCCTTGCATCCCAGCGAAGAGCCCCCTCCCAGTGGTAGTCATGGGCAACTAGTTTCGCATATCAACTAGCAACTAACTTCTAGAAGAAGATGACAGTATGTGCTCCTTATCCATCCAGTGCATGCCACTCAAAGGGACGCCTGTCCCTGCCAACTGGCTCAAGTTGCTTCAGAAAAGGATGGACCTCCTTCTCCATTTTGCTCAGGTTGCTTGAGATGGGGATACACATCCTTATCCATCCATTTCAGGCTAGATGGAGATCAGGGTGTTCAGTCACATCCATCCAGTTCACTGTGGTCTGAACTGGGAACCCTCCATGCCTCTGTCACTCTGTCCAAACCTCCTTCTGTACATGGAACTCCCTTTCCGTATCAAGTCAACTGTGCTTGAAATCAAGCGGCTAAAACGTTTTTCTTCTTCTCCAAGGCAGGGGGAGGGAGGGGGATGGTGGCAGAAAAGATAAACACAGAAAAGGATTTCTTCAGAATTAGCATTTCCCTCTAACGGTATTTCTTGGGGTGGGGTGGGGGTATCTGAGTTGCAGCTGTACATACGGGGTGTAAAATATCAAAACTTAAAACTCTAAAGAGCAGAAGGAAAATGCAGACCGCACAGGGAAAGAAATCTTTGGTATCTTTGGTATCATCAACACGATTAAAATTACAAATGGAAAAAGTCAGTGAGGTAGCCTCTTTGGTTCTCACTAGAAATAGAAAGTTTTTTTTTCCTTTTTTCCTGTTTTTTTTTTTAATCCTTTTATTTTTTTTATTTTTATTTTTACACACACACAAAGTTCATTCTTGGAAGCAGCTACTTTAAGGGTTTCTCTCTTTTTTTAAAAATTATTTATTTCTTCTTTTTTTTTTTTTGCTTGTTGTTATTTTATAGTATTTCCCCCCCCAGCTTAGGTTTATGTTTTTAAAAAGCCACAAAGTTCAGGCAAAGTGTTGTAGTGTCTTGGTTTTTATTTTTTTTATTTTTAAAATCCCCTGTTGTTCCTGAATGTATGGTTTTAGACAAAATATTCCTTGCTTGTCCAAAAAATTTTAAAAAAAATCACTCTGTTGTTCTGGCAGCAAATAAATTGTAGTGCTTTAAGTTGATTTTATATATAAAAACAACAACAACTATACAATGGCACCTTTAGTAGATGCTGAATAAGTTAAATAAATAAGTTATATTACGAAGGCTTTTATGTGCCATAATAATAATTAAAAGGTATGCCTCACTTTTTTTTGTTTTTTTTTTAAAGTGAGGTGAGGAGGAATTAACTTAAATAACTTAAGGGCCGATCATTTTATAAACCATTGAAATTGATTATAATATATAAAACATACCCCTATTTGGGGAGAGGGGATAGGTTACCAAAATAATTTTTTGGTAGGTCATCATCTTTTTTCCCTGTATCTGTAACAGAATCTTTACTAGTATTCCCCCCCCTCCCCCAATATTAAATTTACGTGCTAACCTCGGATTTGCATCTAGGATGCACTAAGATTCTAGGATTGATAAATAAGCAAAAATTAACGCTAGCAAACAAAGGCACAAACCAGTGGGAGATGCTCTTGTACGCATCCCATTGAAATCCATGACAGTAGCACATGCCTGTGCTCTTGTGCAAGCTCCATTCATTTCAATGGGATGCGTTTGGGAGCAAATCCAGATGGATTGCAACCAAAATAATCAGGAATGTCATTAAAATAATCACAAAAGGTAATCAGTAGACACCTGGCCATGTAGTTTTAGCTCCAGCTGAAATCATGTTCAGAGGCCATTGGAACCAACGGAAGGTTCACTTGGACCTGGGGCTCTATCTAATGACAATATATCTTATGACTGCTAACCAGGATAGTGGATTAGAGCCCAAAACATATAAGGAAAGAAGTAAAGGCTTTGAAGATGACTGGCATACGTTTTAAACAGTAACAGAGAAAAATAATCCTTATAATAAATATAGAGTAGGCCAAGCATAATCTATAAAGACCACAAAATACTTAAATATGGTGACAAGCAAGAAAAACATCAGAATTTTTGTTCCCCCATAGCTATGTCATTGCCACATCTCCTCTTTTTTTTGGTATTTTTTGTGTTTTTTTCTGGGTTTTAAAAAAAGGAGGTTGTTATTCCCATAAGTCGGTCTGAGCTTTACGTTTTGCTGGTTTTTGTCCTTCGTAGGTCTTTGGATTTAGCTTTAGTTAAGAGAGATCCAGAATAAAGCTATTCAACCGAAATAATCAAGCACATTCTTTGTTCCTCCACAGATGATTAAACAATATCCAAGGTTTCTTGAAAGTTGAATTCATCTTGGATGTGCCCATGAAAAATTACTCCAAGTATAAAGCTAAGAAAGATGTTGGGATACTATTCCACTCTAATTTCATGTGGAACGGAATATACAGAATGGAAAACACTCAATGCAAATAGACACATAGGCCAATACACGCATAAAACACTCTTTGAAATGGCTCCCGGACACCCCTTTGTGCCTTGCCATGTGCTGAGTTAGCTAATGGGAAGGAAACAGTTAAATAAGATTTACTAACAGGGAAGCTAAAAACAAGGGGGGAAGAGAAAACAACATCAGACAACATGAGAGGCAGAAGTGGCTCTTTGGAGTTGTCTGTTCTGGGGACTGTGGAGAAACTGAGTAACCAGGGAACCTGGAGGAAGGCTGGATCTTATTGCATTGACTAGAAATAACTGGCAAAAATGTGGCTGCCCATTAGCCCTTTGGTAAAATGACAGTTGCTTGTCAAATGTTCATGCTTCCTTTCGTATTTATGTCATTAGTACAGAATATGCTTCTTAAGTGTGCCTAGACATACCAGATGTCAGCATTTGACGGGGCACAATTTGTGATCATCCCTGTTCTCCAATATGAAAATAGATGTTTTGGGGACAATAGCAGAGCCTGGTGTCATGACCTCTAGGAAATCTGTGGTATGTGCTTGTATATGTCCACGCACAACAGAAATCCATCTATAAATGGAAATATACATTTCTGCACACAGCATATCCTGTAGTAATAATACTTGAGCATTTCTATCCTAGCAAATTTCAGAGCTGTTATAATCAAATGACCTGAAGTTCTAGGAGCCCCAGAACCTATTAGAACTGGTACCAGTACAGGTGCTAGTACTGGTAGGGGCTGTCTTCATTTCAAGGCAAACTTGGATTACCTTCTCTCTGTGTAAATACATATTGCCAGCACTGAGCACAAGGTCATGGCTCAGTGCTGGTGAAGGGAACTGGGCCTGCATGTTTGGTGATGTCAAGACATCCTGCACTTGCCATATGTTAGGACACAAATTGCGGTAGGACTTGTGTGTTCCCTGTAGTTCTGCCCTGTACTGTAGGCAAAAGAATATTAAAGTAAAAAAAGGAAATGGATAGACCTAAAGGTGATCTTAAACAAATCTTGTCACAAAGGCGAATTCGCATTTTACTCATGCATTAGAGAAATTCCATGCATGTCAGAGAAATGTGTCTAGGTTCCTCTTAGCACACATTACACATGTCCCTTCTGACCTTCGGGAAACAGGTGAAAGCCAAGCTTTTCAAACAGGCCTTTGGTATCATTTCCCCCACTTTAATATTTTCACAGACTTACTTTTTTTAATTTTTTAATTCGTTTTATTTGCTGTTGCCCCTGGAGTTTTTTAAATCATTTTTAAATTGAGTGCATCTGTTGGTGAGGGGGGCTTATAATTTATTTTATCGCTGTTAGGCTCTGTCACTAGATGGGTGGGATAAAAATTCAATAAATAAATAAATAAATAAATAAATAATTTCCATTTCTATACTGCCCCATTAGTGCTATGTGTATGTGATAGTAATAAATAGACCTCATCCACATTTTTGTGGACAGGTTACACAAGAGAGATCTCAGAGAATTACAAGACTTGTTCTGTTATGATGTCTTTTGGTGATTCAACACAGAGGGGAACATTCGGTTATCTGAGTTTTGGCAATGCATAGTTCTTTTGTGAAGATCAAACGTGGGTTGCGTAGTGATGTGGGGAACTTGTACAAACTCAGCCCCTTTGCCCAAGCCTTTCCCAAACCAGTGCAATAGTCTCTTGGGCCAAGACAGTGAAAGACGTCTGCAGTGTAGTTAGTCTCTCTCATTCTCCCTGCAGCCAATTAAGTGGATGCAAAGTCTTTGTGGCTGTCCAACTAGCTCATATTTGCAGACCCATATGTCCCATAATAAATGGCACAAAAACATGTCTTCCTGAAATCAATAGTGTGTCTAACAGTGGAGGTTGATACATAGATAAACTACTGAATACTTCTGAATATTAAAAGGATGAAAATAGGTTCTAGATTTGTGGTGGTCAGCCTGAGCTCCAGAGAACTCCAAATTTCCTTAGAATTTTGTCTGGGGCATCCTGAATACAGTAAGCTCAATCGTGACACACAAGTTGTCCAAGAAGAACAACTTGTATATTACCACTAATGTTTCCCTACAACATGACAGTGAAAGAAACCACTCTTCCAGCATGATAAATGTCTGATTGCCCTTCTGCTAACATCATGATCACTGATTCTGGCCTAGGTGAACGGGCAGATGGTACTTGTCTATCCCATACAAACAAAGCAGAAACAGCATCAACTTTGAAAAGGCAAGAAGTAGCACTTTGGTCTTAAATGGAAGCACCATGTTCATCACAATAAAGGATCATGAAAGGTCAGGAAAGGAAAAACCAACACTTAGCAACAGCATTGCAGAAGTGAACACTGTAAGACCGGGAAATGGCCCCAAATAGCCAAGATATAAAAGATGCATGCGAGGTTGGCCCACAAATACAGACATCAGTGCCTGACCATACCTTAAATTTACACTGCAGTCTTATCCATTTGCCATGGGCAACTCTCTGCAAGGCCTCTATGTAATCTTGGCCAAACTTGTGCCATCTTAGGTTTTATGATGGGTTACTCCAGTAGGCTGACCTCAAACAGAATGGAATTTCTGCCATGGACATTCTTAAGATCAGCAGGAGGGGGATGTAGTTTTTTGGCTAAAAAAACATGACCCGTTTTGATAAGAAGCAAAATCCACCTTTCACTCCAAGCTCCTTAATAATTCAGGAACTTTTATTTTGTCCCTTCAGGTTAAGGGTTTGCAATCCATTTTTCTCCCATTGAACTCCTGCTCTCTATGGTGCAATCATATTCGTTTTGTCAGCCCTCGAGTGCCAAATTTTTTTCCACAAAGAAGTTGATCTTAAACCACCCTTTGTATTTTACTTTTTTAATGTCTTTGATTTTAGCAGCCCGTAAGGGAAAAGCTCTCAAGTAATTAATTTCACTTGAGAGTATAGTCCAAAACTGTTCAAACCATCAGAAAACTGGGTCTGATAACAATAATCATATTGGTTTAATGGATCTGGATTATACAGGTATGTCAGTGTTTTGCACCACATATTCATTAATTCCCAAATGGCAAATTAAAACCCCTGAGAGGGTCTGCAACTGCCTTGTTCAGGACAACTGGTGGTGACTGTGGTGGATTTTGCATATAATGATTAAACAAATGTCATTAGTGGTTCCTAGGGTAGAATTTGACAGAAGGCATGTTCTGAATGAAGGCAGAATTCTATTGATGTTACTCCATTATAAAAAGAGGCAACACCTTTGGTGTATTCTTATTCATTGGTAATAGGCCAGTGAATGGCCAGGCTTTGAATGTCCCAGAGCAAGGATTCTAACTGCTTTAGAATCTTTGGCAAGGAAGGGAAGCCATGCATCTTTGTCTGCTGTAGGCCTTGTTCCTGAGGTCAAAGAGGTGATGTGCCAATGAAAACAGATATATAAGAGCCATAAGGAAGAAGTAGGGTAGTGGTGGTGGTAGTACATTTAAGACCTAGGCAAATGGAGTGAAGCAGTATGGGGGTATCGGCCTGCTGTAGGGAGAAAGGAAACACAGAAGATCTAATTGTTTAGATGGATTATGTGGTTTCCCAGTGCAAAAAGCACTGATCTAGGGGACAGATCTGAACTTTGGCGATCATGAAGTAATCAGGTCAAACTGACTGAGGATTTGATGAAGAACTAATTACTCACTGTGTAGTTAAATTAGGCTTTGTACCTAGAATTATGAAATTACTTTAGTACCAATGAATAAAATGCCACTTCCTTTTCATTCACAAAATGTTTTCTCCAACCCCTGTGGCTTAGATTATCATTCAAAAAGCATGAAATACACACAAGCTCTTTCAACCAAAATTAACATTTAACTGGTAAGCTCTCTCCTAACACATCGGTTCTGGTTAGCTTAGTATCCCAACATCTTATTCTTGGAGTACATGGAATCCTTTAGTGAGATTCCATGTGGGAGCAGAAATGGGGAAAAGAAAGAGAAAATAACTAATTTTTTTTAAAAAATCATCCTTTTTCTGTGTTTGTTTGTTGTTGCTGAAAAGAAACAGAATCAATTTACCTTTACACAGATCAATGGTGCCATAAGCATATTAGCTGTGCAAGGGGAGATAATGAACTGAAGTAAAAAGTCGTGCGAAATCCTCATTCTTTGGTATTGTAGCTGTTGAGGTCTCGGTTGCTCTGTTCCTTGTTCTTTTGAAAAAACTGCATAGGCACAAATTAAAGACAATCTTCAACTTTAAGATTACTGAGTTGTCAAATGAAGCAGCAATCCCGTTGGCTTTTCCATTCGTTTACTTTCTTGTCAACCCTTTCTTTGAACTCTGCTTCCTAAAAATGTCCCAAGATGTCTGTCAAAACACAGTGTGTTAACATTGGTTTGTTTCCTGACGTGCTTCCTTATTTTGGTTTGTTTGTTTTTTAAATTATTATTCATTTCTCTTTTTTTTTTCCCTAAATGGAACAGTTTGTTGCAGAAGTAGGTGCAGAAAAAGTTTCTTTGGTTTCGATTAAGTAGTACATAAAAGAGTCTCAAGTGTCTTTAAAGGATCGTTACAGCATTTTGGCTTGCTATTGAACACTCAAGTGGTGTTCCAAGGATGGGGGCTATTCACTGGTAAATATGCACATTAAGTGACCAGAGCAATTCTGATAACAAAGATGGTGTCTATATGTGAACACTGTGCCCTAGCATGGTTACAAGTTAGCATTGTGACTTCACTTTGAAAACACAGCCTCTTTGAGCTCGCTTGAAGTGTGAACTGAAAGAGAGCTGTCCTTTGACCAACGTTGATTCCTAGCATATTCAAAATCTGACTACATTGACAAATGAGGATGACAAAGACGACAACAATGATGTTAGAAAATGGGAAGTTAATAATGGTCTTTGGCTTGCAGGATTCTGCATCTTTGGTGTGTTGCATTCTTACATGAAGTGGAAGGTGGTGATGGTTTTATCCATGGGACAGACGTGGAGAGCATATTTATAACTAAATACTCCAGTGGTCACTGACAGCTTGAAGGCATTTGCTGTATTTTCCTGTCTGAAAACACGAACTAACTCGAATATAGAATTGAGGTGGCAAAAAGGTTGTTCTTAGGGTAACAATGACATGATGAAATTAGATGCCTAGTAACTAAGAAAATATCTAGAGCTTTAGAACGTTGCATTTGCTCTATGTGTGGTAGCATTTAAACTGGCTTCCTGAGTGTGTGTCTGTACTATGTACAAATAGAAATTGTGACCTGCAAAAGTGTGCTTGAAACCAACATGTTCACTAACACCCTCTAACTCCGAGCACGTCTTGTAAGAACAGGCGAAGAGTCCAGAGCTGCTCCTGTTTTCTACATCTATTGACTTTGTGCTTGATAGTTTGGGTTCAAGGGAACCAGATTTTACTGATCCAAGACCATATGTTCCTAAACACTTAAAAAAAAAAAAGCCAAATGCATTGTTAGATTATACTGAAAAGATCTAATGTAACAATGCCTGAGTTCCTAAAATAAAAACCCAATGTTCTTAGGTCTAGTTAAAGTTTGTGCTCAGTACCTGTTCGTTTCAATGTGTGTGAGCTTTGGTATAGTAGACTGGAGAATCTAAGCATTCTGAAAATAAATTAGGTCAAACACGGTTTTATTTTGTTTTGTTGAGTGAGTGATCAGCTACGTTGGGTGCCATTTTGTTGGCAGCTCCCTTTGACCTCAAAGCAAATGAATATTTTAAGCTCTGATTGACTTTGTCATGATGGCCCTAGATTAATTTGAGTAATGAATGACCTACTTTTTTTCAGACATGTTTAGTCTGCCTTGAGTGTATATTTGACCTGCACATTAAAAGAACCCCCCCACCCACAAAAACCTAACCTTCATATAAATTAAACTCAATGTCCCATGTTGTAAATCAGCATTACTGTTCAATAGGATTGTGCTTTCAAATCACCAGTGAAGGGCCCCGTTAAGAATCCGTTCCTTTTAATATATATAAGTTGAGTTGTGCCCAATTTGGATTCTGTTCTTTGATCATGCTTTGGTACAAGTGCTGGAGGTTGTGGAAGATCCCCCGGTGCTCAAATCATCCTGCCATTTCTCCAGACTCCGCCTCCTAGCATTCATGAAGAAGTTACTGACAGTGGTAAGTTCCAAGCCCAGCTGCTGAGAGATGGTGATCTGCATTTCTTTGGATGGACGTTTGTTCTCTTTGAAGATGGCAAAAAGTGTTCTGCGTTGGAGATCGGTGAAAACCAGACGAGATTTCTTCTGGGAGTTGTTCCTATCTTTGTTTGGTTCTTGTTCTTTGCGTTTGCACGCTTGCGAGGCAGAGACAGACAGACAGAGAGAGAGAGAAAAGAGAGAAAAAGAATCAATGCATGCATAAGTACCAATCAGCTGAGCAGGTGATACATTCAAAACATTGATGAGGCTGTAGCGTAGATGTAAACTGTTTAAACTTTATTGTGCAAATTGCAGGAATGTCAATATCTAACCTGCTCAAGTCTGTCTCCCCTGGCTGGGAGTGACTAATGTAGATGGTGTGCACAGTAAAAAACAAAACAAACCCCAGTTAATGCAAATTAGTTGATACAAACAGTATAAGGGTTGACGTTATTGTACAATACAACTAGGGAGCTACACAGATGACAAAATTCAAGGGGTAACTGCCATGTTGGACACAGCATCCAAACGTCTGGCATAGCTAATGTCCTGCTAGAACAGTGGTTCCCAGCATTGGGTCCCCAGACACTCTTGGACTAAAACTCCCAGAAGCCTTCACCACTAGCTGTGCTGGCCAGGATTTCTGGGAACTGAACTCCAAGAACATTTGGGAACTCAAGCTTGGGAACCACTGTGCTAGAGAACAGAAAAGATTCTGAGACACATCCTCAAGTTCCATAGGGATGCCCTGCCTCTATCCCAATACAATGTGGCAAATAAATCCTTGGCCAGAATCTTGTTGCTTAGCATAATCCAAATTGTCACTCTTTGGTCAATTTCCCCCCAGTAATTAAACTGTCTCTACTGCAGTTCTCATGGGCTTGCACATATGCTGTCTTGGTGCAAGCATGCCAGCGCCCTGAGAATGGTAGTGGGGAGGCTTTGCTTACCAGGAGGAATGGACTGAAAGTCATGATTTGGCTTCTGGTAGCAAAACAGGCTTTGGACCCTTGAGTGAGGCATGCCAATAAGCCTGACTGCAAACTTTTGAGCTGATGTGCCAGTGAAGAAATGTGTAGGACTGCGCCCAGTCATAAAACTGTTTGGTTCATGGTGGTGTACTATGCTGCATCTGTAGAAAAGTGAATCCAATTTTGTTAGGATCTTCTACTAGATCTTGTTCTGATCATGTTATCATTACCTTCTGCATCAGCCTTGCCTCCTGAGTGCTTCCCAATGGCTTTTTCCAATTTGCTACCTTCCAGATGTGCTGGATAACAACTCCCATAACCCTTCAATTCTAGGGATTATAATCCAACAATTCTAGAGTGTACTAGACTGAAGACGTCTGCTCACTGGGCTTGCCTACCCTTTGTGTTGGCTCCCAGTAAGTCCTCCTGCTTCAATGTGTATCTGTCCATGACCTTTGCTTCTCCAATTTGACCATTCTCAGCCTCTCAGGTACAATTATCATGCAGGGTCAAACAGGGGTGTTTACTTTGGATTTTGAAGAAAGGTTATTTCAGTCTTAGAATGGGTAGACCTTCAGTACCCCTACAACGCTTCTAGGAACATGATTTTAAAGCTGAATTTGGGGGAGGGGTTTGAGGGCCCGAGGGTGGTCTTAGGATGGTCTTAGGGTTGTATAGGGGGATTTAATGTCTGCATGCAACTTGATGGCTACCCATTTCCCACCCTGTGCTACATCATTTCAGGCATTAATCTCTATGCATAGCTGTATAGGATGCTGCCTTATATGAATCAGACCATAAGTCTGTCTAAGCGAGCAATTCTGACTGGCATCATGTCTCCAAGATTTCAGGCAAGACCCATTCCTGCCTGGAGATACTGAGAATTGAACTTGGGACCTTCTGCAGGCAAAGTATATGCTCTACCCCTGAGCTGTAGTTTCTCCCCAGTACAGGGTTCTGTCAGGCTCCCACCCATGTACTAAGTCAGGCTCATCCTGCTTAGCTTCTGAATTGAAACAAAACTGAACATATTCACTCATATATAACTGGGCCAAAAGGAAAGGTTTTCATGCTCTGTTCTGTGGGGCTGTTATCAGGTCATCTCCCCTCTCCTCCAATTAAAGGCAAAGATAGACTCCAGATCTATTCGATGCTAAAATATGATGGCCAGTATTCTGCTGGAGCTTTCCAACATGTACCACTAACATCGCACAAGTGGTTGCTCTATTTGGTGAGGGGTTTGTTGCATGTCTGGTTGAGCAATGGGTCATGTGGCCAGTCATGCAACGGACATCTCAACAAAGTAGTACAACTGTATGAACAGTATTATTTGCATGCATCGAAATCCCTAACAGTATACTGACCTCAGGAAATTAGTATATGCACAAAGTGGATCCTATAATGCTCCACTAGCAAAGCACATGGTTCAGTGTTCAGAGACAAGATGAAGGAGATGAACTAGCAGCCTTATGGCAGTGACCTCAGCAAGGACTGATCTACATACTACTCACCGTCCTTATTTAAAGAAGACTGAGCTGAATTTTCAGTATAGTTTTTGAGAAAGCAATGTGCAAAGCAAAGTAGGTAGGCCTTATCATAGATTATATTAAGCCCCCCAGGAAAGACTGTGTATGCAGCATCTACTCAAATGCTTTGAAATGAAGGGCATGTCATCATTTTAAATTTCTCACGGTGCCCTAGAATGTTGCTGGATGAGGACTATTGTGGGAAATTTAAGATGGCAGCTCAGCAACTGGAGGTCCTACTGAAGTAGCAGACACCCACCAGTAGATGTTATTTTATCATGGGCTTATTCAGACCAGGAGATGGCCTTTCCTTAGTCTATCATCATTTAATTGTGACCTGCATTCCTTGTCACATGCCAAGTCCAAAGACTGGTGCACAACAAGGAATACAAGCAGTGACTTGCTAACTAGGGACAATTCATTGCTATGATTTATGCCTTCCACTTCCATTGGTTTGATTAGTCAATTGGATTCTAGCCACATGTCTTACAAATGTTTATGCTGATAAAATATTTTTTCTTTAGGAAAATCTCATAGTTTCATGCCCCCTCTGGAATTTATTCATGCCCCCTGAGTGGCAAACCTCCTAGTTTGGGAACCAATGATTTAAACAATGTTAAACTAAGTATATCCAAGTGATTAGAAATTAAAACGACACGGAAATTAATTCAGAAGAGTTAACTCTGTTAGCAGAGCATGTCAAGACATTTCTGACCTAATATTTTATATCTACCCCCGTGAACTCTACAGTGTAGTATTTCCTCCTCGGCTCTGCTGTACTATGCTGAGTAAATGCAACATTAATCTGCTAAGTTAATGCGCACAGTTGGAGACAAAGCTGAGCCAACATAATTTTTCCCATTCTGCCTGTCTCTCCTTGTTCTGAGCATTGAAAGTCCTCGCCAAATACACATTTACAAATCTGAGGTTCCCTGGATGGAAACAAAGAAGGATAGAATGGAGCATCATCCTTTTACAAGCCCGTTATATGCCTCCAGTAAAAAAACCATTACCTTTAAAAATTCCAGAAACTGCTGTAATTGAGGTTTGATTCAACCTTTTAATGGGTTCTATGCAGTTGCTGAAGAAGCATGTGGGTTGCCAATGGGCTCATGGAGTTTTATCATGCAGTATGATTAAAAACAAAAAGAAATATTCACAGAGTGGGTTCATGACATTTAAGGTTAGAGTAGGGACAGGAGGATTAGGGTTGTGGTTAGGATATATGTGCACTTCTTGCATTTCCTGATCCCAGTGAGAATCTCAGTGTCCTTCAGTATGGGAATTACATATTGATAACCAGAGTACATCACACCTGCTTCAGCGCATCATGTTTTGTTTACAAGAATCCCTGGATGAGACATCTTTTCTCTGAATTTATTACACCGCCTGGGACAAAAATTACCTCCATGGCATAATGCAGTCATTTTCTTGGGATGTTTTTGTTCCCAGCTGTTTTTTGTTTGTAAAAAAACAACCAGCCAGCCTGTATATGGCAAGTGGCTAAAACATAGGGATACAGGTTGCTTGTCTGGGAGCTCAATGCTGCAGAATGCCTATATTGTTTGTCTTTGTGAGTTCTTTGTGGGTTCTGCAACAGGAGGAGACTCAGGGGACCTAAAACGTTCTATTCTGGTGCTCAAGGGATATACGGGATGACTTTAGTTCTTCAGCCTTCTTTCTGGCTCATTGAAGGGACATTGAAAAATCAGATTGTGGGGTGGGTTCTGAGCTTACATCTACTACTGACCATTATGTATCTAGCATAATGATACCCTAGAGAAATTGTTTAGTAGGCTCAAGACATTTTGGAAAATTATGTGAGGTTCTTAATAAGGAGGGAAAAGAGAGGAGGCTCATACCTAAGATCTGTTTAGTACAAAATTCTGTTCATACAATGGCCAACCAGTTATCCATGGGAAGTTCAAAAGCAGGATATAAGTGTGGTTGTGCACCCCAACAAATAATATACAGAAGCAAACAACCTCTTGTAAGGAATACCTGAGAGCCAGTGTAGTGTAATGGTTACAATGTTGGACCACAACCCATGAGATCTGGGTTCATATCCATACTTGGACGTGGTGGGTGACCTTGGGTGAGTCACAGTCTCTCAGTCTGACCTCTCTTAACAGTGTTGATGTTAAGATAAAACAGAAGGAGAGAAACATGTGAACTACTTTGTGCTCACTGAAAAGTATATATCCACCATGATTGGTAGCCTAATGGTAATTCCATCCTTCATGAAATAGTTGAATCTCCTTTTAAAGGTATCCAGATGATAAGCCATTACTACCTTTTATGATAGTTCCACATTTTAACTACATGCTGGGTGAGGGAGTCCTTTCTTCTTGAATTTTTCATCCTTTAGTTTCAGTGACTGACCCTGTTGTAGCATGATGAAAGAGTGAAGCAAACCTCTCATTATCCACACCACAACATTCTCTTACATACACTTTAATGCTATATCTACAAGTCTCCTGGCAAAGGATGCTTTAGCTGTAGGTTGGGACTAGAAGAGCTCTGGGTTATTTCCAACTCTGTAATTCAATTAATTTATGGTTCCTTACACTGAAAACCATGTGAACATTCTTCTACACATGGTATCTGTAATCCATGCTCATCTCTGTGCAGCAGCAGCTGCTGGAGCTGAAGTCCTGCTAAGTGTGTATTCTACTAAGATAATTTCAATACTGCAAATAAATTATTCAGCAGGGAGAACATTGCAGGATAGGGGCTAAAAGCTGCCATTCTAAATACACGTCTTAGGTTATAAGATTCCCTTTATCATAGTGGGATTTACCGGAATTGTGAGGCCAAGTTCACACACTTGCACATGCTTTGTCTTTAGTGTATCTAGCATCTTAAAGTGACTTTGGCTGGCTGGCTTGCTCAGTGAGTTAGGTTTCTGACTGCAGAGGCTGAGGTTAGGATTTAATTTCCCCACTGTGCCTCCTGGGAGAAGAACCAGCCTGTGTGACCTTGGGTGAGCTGCGCAGTCCCAGGACACCCCCCCCCCCAGAAAAAGGGAATGGTAAACCACATCTGTGTCACCGAAGCTACCAACATGAATTTGACCCAACTCCGGGAGGCAGTGGAAGACAGGAGGGCCTGGCGTGCTCTGGTCCATGGGGTCACGAAGAGTCGGACATGACTTAACGACTAAACAACAACAAAACCACATCTGAGCAATCTATACCTAGAATACTGGACTGATTGCAGAAACAGTTCTCCAGCCCCCTAGGGTTGGATGCAAGACAGTCGGTTTCTGCATACATACATGTTCCTTCTTTGCTACATTGGAGAAGAACTTGGAATTGAATGCTTTGTGCTCACCATTGTTGGTTTTGTGTTAACAAAAGCCATCAAGTGCATGTAAAGAATGATGTTTTAAAAGTTTGTTTTAACATTTTACTTTTAAAACCTTTGATTAAACCCATCCCCCAAAGTAATGATTGTGGTGTTAATATGCTAAATCTAACTCACTATTTCTAAGCTCTCGATTTGTAAAGGGGATTGTAGAGAATGGGAACATTGGGTTTTAAAAATTCTGCCAATTCCTAAATTCCTAAAAAAAACTTTAACATTTTGTCAAGGTGTAGGTTACAGTGTGTTAAAGGCACTTGGCACAGTCCTGCCACTGTGCTGTAGTGGTTTTTTAGTATTGGATTAGGATACAGGCAACCTGGGAGCTCCAGGTAGAAGCCGGAGTTCTCAATTATCAGTCTGAAATCTTGCATGGCTACTGCCAGTCAGTGTAAACAAAACTGAGTTGGATGAACGAATGGCATAAGGCAGCTTTCTGTGTTAGTCTTCTAGGGTTTGTGTCTAATTAAGACAACAGCAGCAAGAACCACCATGGCTGGCTGGGCATTACAGAATGAACAACCTTAAAACAAATACACATGTAGTGTATTTGGTGTAGGCAAAAGAAGGAGAAGCTACTTGGCTACTACTTATATTACAACAAATCCACCAATGCTATACACAATCTCATTTTACCTAGCAGAAAAAAAAAACAGCAAGAAACAAAGCTTCTCCATGTGCAAGAAGTAATGGTGATTTAATTATAAACTGTATAGCCTCCTTCATAGCTCCACAAATGCTCCACAAATGCACTGGGGCTTGGAGGAATAGTATGAGAAAAGAAAAAGAGGAAGGGAAGATCTTGCCTGCAGATGCTAACAATCTAAATGTTAACAAGACGTGAGGGTGATTTCAGAGCAAGAAGCTGAATGTGGGCAAGAGATAGACTTAGGTACTGTGTCAACTGAGTGTGATAACCAAGGGGTGAGGGTAAAGAGGGGCCTGAAAGGAGAGAGGGAGGGGGATACAGGATCAAACTAAACTTTGAAGCAAATGTGTTTATTTTATAATCACTGCAGCTGTTACACACCCAATAAAATAGTTTTCTGCACTGTTCAAATAAAAATATAATAAAAATACAACAAAATAGCAATAAGCAATAAAATCTGGCACAATACAAAACCAATAAACATGTATCGACATAGTATAAAATATAATAAGGATACAAAAAACCCCTAAAACTACCTTCAGGGATATTAGCTAAAGCCACACTGTAGGGCCTACAATAAGAGATCATAAATATTGGAAGTGCTGCTGTTGCTGCAGTTACTTTTACTTAAAAAGTTGCTTTCAAGAAAATTAATATAACAATGTGCTGAAGGCATCCATAACCAAGCAGTGGTTTTCCTATGTTTCATGATGAGCTGCTTTATAGCTTAGTGTTTTAAGTATCTGGCTGCAAGGCCAGAGGCTGGGAGTTCAATTCCCCACTGTGCCTCCTTGACAGGGGCTGGACTTGATGATCCATAGGGTCCCTTCCAGCTCTGAAGTTCTAAGATGATGATGATGATCCTCATAAGAACCCTGTGAGGCAGGTCAGACTAAGACAAATGCGATTGGCCCCACTGAGTTTTATGGCTGAATCAGAACGAGAATCAAGAATCACCCAAGTCCTAGTCCAAAGCAAAAACAAAACAAAAGAACCGTCTCTATATAATAATTTATACTAACATATTATTAACTCCTAGCTCTGGCCACCTACTACATAAAGGCATATGTACTGCAAACTCACACGTGCCTGCTAATATATAGCTGAAAAGAAATCAGACATGACATCATACGGTCCTTTTTACACCACTTGCCAGAATAGAGAGGAATGCCAGAATAATGATAACATCACATCCCACTTGTTTTCAATGACATGTTCTTAAGGGAAGGGATAACGGAGGTAAGGGTTCGCATTGCTCATCTCTCCCCCTTTATGTGTAATCTGGGCACCAAGGTTCACAGTTTACATGCACAACAATAATCATCACCATCAAGTGCCGTCAAATCAATTCTAACTTATGGTGCACCTTTTCAGGGTTTTCTAGGTAGAGAGTACTCAGAAATGGTTCGCCCTTTCTTTCTCCTGGGAGAATCCTGAGACTGTGCAGCTTGCCCAAGGCTACACAGGCTGGCTCTTCTTGCAGGAGACACAGTGGGGAATTGATCTGCCAACTTCTGCTTTTGCAGCCAGATGCCTAACACACTGACCTATCCAGCCAGCTATAATCATGTGCCATCAAGTCAATTCCGACTTATGGCAATCCTTTTTTAGGGCTTTCCATGTAAAAAAAAGTATGCTAAGTGCATTTTAAGAAAAGAGAGAGCAAGAGGGAACTTCTATGTTCTTCATCATGGCTACTTTGAATGTGTATGGATTCCCCTGATTTCTGTAACTACCCAGAAAATGCAAATGAGTTATTTGAAGAATGGGAAGAAGTACAAAGTTTAGTCAAATAGATGCTGAACCTATTTTGGGAACAGAGTTCAGCACGAGGACTGTTGTTTTACAAGCCTAAACTAAAACCAAGACCAGATTCTCTGCCCCTGTGAAACTGGAGTCATCAACCTCCATTGGGCCATATTTTCAGATCTGATGGCCAAAATCCTCTTGGGTAACTTTTGGAAGCAAATTGCCCCACGTTAAGAAGGTGCCATAGCCATTATTGGCTGCATGCTCAGTCACACAACTCAATATGCAACTGATAGGTAATGTCTATGGTGATTTCTTAATTTGGAGCAATTTTCCTTCAAAAGTTACACCATTTGTGCTATGCCATTGCAACTAAGTAAGAGGATCTGAACCACTGTTTATCTTCCAGAACATGAGTTTTCTTTCTTTGTTTAGTCACCATACCAAACTACTAACCCATCAATCCACATGACCTTAAGTATGACAAGAAAATAATAGACTACCTTGCCTGTTATGTCTCGTCATGATCTCTGAAACCAATTAAGGACTTCCCTCCAGTAATACTGTTGGTTAGAATGACAGGTGCCCATTATGGTTGCCTCATTTATTTACATATCCATCCATCCATCCATCCATCCATCCATCCATCCATCCATCCATCCATCCATCCATCCATCCATCCATCCATCCATCCATCCATCCATCCATCCATTTTATTTATCATTTCTCTAGCTGCCAGGGCTCCCAAAGAAACATACAATAAATAGTAAAAAATTCCTTTAAAAAGAATTTTAAAATAATTTTTAGAAAGTCAGTTTTTAAAATGCCAACCTTCTTTACGAACAGGTTAGAAACAATTTTAAGAGCTAGCTTAAAAATCAGTGCAAATGACTGGAAGGCCATACAAAACCATGCAGATCCGATTGCCCACCAAAAGCTCAGAAGTGATGGAGCCAGCCACTCTCCTTGGTTGCGCTACAGTGAAAACCCTATCTCGTGCACTCACCAGCCTAGCCTCCTGGGGTATGGAAATAGTTATGGAAATCTCTTCCCCCAGAGACATACTAAAACCTGAGAGTCCTTCTTTTTCCAAGTGAATGTATTTGGCGTTGTGATGTATCACACACTAAGAGGCCCTTAGCAGTTATGATGAATTACAAAACCAGCTATCCAGTTTTCATCCATCTGTTGCTGGAGGGCATGGGTTATGTTAGTCTGTGAAGAGTATTTCTTGCAAATAGTTTTGGAATTTGCAGATGCCTTCCTGTGAAGTTTGTAGCAATTTTGAGACAAACCCTAAGGGGCAAAATTAGTTTCTTTCATCTCCTTTCACTCTCCAGTCTTGCTTTCCATAAGTGTTGTTTCAATAAAGCAGAGGCTGGGAGGAACCTCTGCTTGGTTTCTAGTAAAAAATTTGCTCTCTTATATTGGGTGTCTGTGGGATTATTATATGTTTAATTGGTTCACATGGGAATTTTCACCCACCCACATACACAATTCTCCTTATTTCACTTAGGTTTTTTATTTATTTATGATGCTTCTTTCCAAACCAGTTCTGTAAAAAGCCAAGTGGAGTTATGGAATAGAATCAGGAGCTCTTACCTATTTGCTGTAGTTCCTAAAAGGTTTTTTGGGAGTTTATTTTATAGCATCACTAATTCATGGCTTGAGGCATCCTGCATCTTATACTTATCAGTAGCTAATAATAAATAATGCAAAGGCAGCAGGCTTCTCAGTGCAATTCGGTAAATACTTTCCTCCAACTGTGAAGTTTGCTCTGGAAGAGAAGTGGTAGAGGTCTTACTCTTTATCTCACCCCCCACCCCCATGCCTGAGATGTGCATCTCTCTAAAAGGGAAAAATGGAAAGCATTCCGCATGGGGAGACATTTGATGGTGGAAAAAGCAGAGCTAGTGGTGGTGCTTTTGATACTGCAGCTTCCTGTTCTTCTCCAAATCAACTCTCAACCATGCTCCCAAGATCAACCAATTTTTCAGTCAGACCTTGTGGCTGCTGCAAATGATTCATTTTAAAATCACAAACATGTTTCCTCAAATGTGCAAAATTTGCACAAGGAGCCTGAAGACCATATTTCTCAGCAACATACAAAACTTGTCAGAACTGAGATGTTATCACAGTCGAGCAAAGCTGGGCAACTTCCTAGTGATAAGAGAGAAGAACATTTCAGTGTGACTCCTGCAAAAATTCAGTGGCAGTTGTGGTAGCAACCTATGATACAGGGCAGTGGTTCCCAAAATTGGATCCCCAGATGTTCTTGGACTAAGTCTCCCAGAAACCTTCACCACTAGCTTTGCTGGCCATGATTTCTGGGAGTTGTAGGCCAAGAACATCTCGGGACTCAAGCTTGGTAACCACAGATATAGGGGCATGTCAGAATAACCTCCAGCATCACAGAGCTCTGCAGACTGGCAAGCCAGACTGTCTCCTTCCTTTCTGGAGTAGAAAGCTGGAAATACATCCACTTCTTGGAAGCCAAATTTTGGGGTGTGGTCCAGGCAGTTGAGCTATTAATTTTGGAGGTACTATGGCAGTAAATGGGCATGCTATTCATTAAGACAACTAAGAGGCTGAATGCAGGGAATCAGTTCTTGGACAGTAACATTACAACTAGGAATGGGAGAAAAGTAGTCTATCTAGTCACTGTTAGTTTTGCAATCATTCATTTATCAGTCCATTTCATTGCATTTCCGTGTTGTTGTTGTTTTTAAAAATCCATATTGAATATTATATTTAAGTATGTATTTAGATAATTTTTAATGAGTTATTTCCTCTCAAAAGGTCACCATGGAACCAATGTGGCAGAGTGCTTAGAGTGTTGAACTGGGAGCTGCTCATCCAGATTGAAAACGCTACTGAACCATTAAAGTCTCTGGGTGCCAAACCGTTTTTTTAAATCTCCCATTCCTACTCCCATCCCCAATTTTGGCAGCATTAAATTCAGAACAAAATGCTTGTTTTAAAGTGATTTTGCAGATTGCCGCTGCAATTGAGTTTTGCAGTTTTCTGCTGAATTTTAGCAGCAGGGTAAGGAAGGGTGTTGTTCTCAGCAGGTTATTTGGAGGGGCAGGAGGGATAGCTTCTCCTACTGTGCTCCTACTACATGGAGTTACATAGATAATTGTCTACAACAGTCTACCTGCCTCTTCTTACTGCACAACAGGCTAATACAGATACAAAACAGGGTAACACAGGGAGCCAACTTACAGTAGGTTTTCTTTCTTCTACTTGGTTGTCTGTTTGAGGTCAGACTAGAAGGATTAATGAATACAGGGGCAGTGAATCAAAATCCACAGGCCAGAGGGAATGAAGGCAATGTATTTGGAAGATGGAACATCTCACCCTCTAAGCAGTATAACCCCCCTTGAGTTTCTGAGTTTTTGAAGCATGTGTCGGGTGTTTTGACACAAACAACAGAGCTCAAGCTTGGCTTGTATTATTATTATTAATTTTTTAAAATGGGGAAAAGCTGCATCCTACCTCAGGCCTGGATGCCGTTTGAGTACCAGAAAGAGCCAGGCAAGAAAGGAGACCTTGAAGGAAATCAGCACCCTGGACAGTTCCCCGAGGAGCAGGCTTTTAGCCTTTTGAAAAACTTACTACTACCTGCTGGGAAGCCAATTCTGACTAATTGCAGACCTTTCTAGGGTTTTCTAGGTAGAGAATATTCAGAAGTGATTTACCATTCCTTTCTTCTGGGGGTGCCCTGGGACTGTGCAGCTTCCCCAAGGCTACAGGCCAGTTCTTCTCTTGGGATGCACAGTAAGAACTCAAATTCCCAACCTCTGGCTCCACAGGCAGATACCTATCTTACTGAGCTATGCAGCTATCGGCCTCTTTTTATCCAGGCAGTTATCTGGAGCCAGCTTTAACAGCTTTTAATAGTTTTGTTACAAGGTTGGGCAAAGTGTTGTCTTTCAGATGTTTGAGGTTTGCCACCTCCATCTACCGTAGTCAGAAGGATCCTGGGAAGTTGTGGTCCAAAAATGTCTAGAAGGCCACACTTTGCACACCTCTGAATCACCAGGATGTTCTTTCTAGCTCTTCCCCTTCTGAGGGAAGCTGTTCATCGCTGTGTTGGGTCTGAAGTACCTTCTCTGGCTATTGGACGGCAGCTCAACTGCTTTCTCCTGCATCATAGATGCCTCTGAGGGAAAACGCAATGGTGCCAGAAAAGGAGGAGCACTTGGCCGCTTTGCCAGGTAAAGCCGTGCTGATTGGGGGAAGTCTCCTTGTTTGAATTTCTCCGACAAGGCCGGTCTTTCTGCTCTTTCTAGATGTGTTTCCTGCCTCTTCTCTTTTCCATCCTCTTAGTCAAAAGCTGAGTCAAATTCTTCTCATTATCTAGGAGAGTTAGGAGTTCATGAATTCAGTGAACTTCAGATGCTTAACCATGTGTTTTAGTGACCTTACTGGCTGGGGAGCTTTTCTGTGCTCTGTGGCATAATCACTGCCATGCAGTTTCAAACCCTTGCTTGCCTTCAGATTATACTTCAATGTTTCCTCTTGCCGCCTGCTTAGATCATGATCATTTAACCAACTCCCATGGTAAAAAGAGCTCTGCTGGGTTGAACTGAACATTCATTTAACCCATCAACCTATTTCTTGTAGCATCCAGCTGATTTAACTAACACAGATCCTAAGTTTCTGGGAATGGATATCTGTTCCTGTTGGAATAAAGAGGGTGAGTGGGAAAGGTGATGTGGAAGATCTACCAGAACAATAAGGAAGATGGCACTGTAGGATGCAGGGGGAATTTAGGGGAAAATACCCCCCCCTTCTACCCATGGGTCTTTTCTTAGATTTCAGTCTGTTCTGTCCTCTTCTGGGTTCATGTCCTCTCCGAGTTAGAAGGACATCTCAGGATCCAAGCCTATGCATTTTCTAAAATATATATCCTGCCATACTCAAGATGGCTAAGAATAGTATAGAAAAACAAACATTCTAACCTCTCCTGCCCATAGATACAGTAGATGAAAGCAAGAATAGAAGTAGGCAAGAAGAATTGCCAGGGGAAAAGAAGCCAAAACCATAAAAGCAATTAAATTGCTATTAAAAGCTTGTGAGAATCAAATGGCCTTTGCCAAGCGTCTGAAAGGTACTAGTGGGGGTGTCAGGAGAACAAAAGTATTTGTAAGTATATTCAGAGGTACATCCCTTGGAGTTTGCTGATGCTTACCCCAAAGTAATTGGGTACAGGGCTGCATCCTAAAAATATACAAAATCGCTTGCTGTAAAACCATCCATATTGTATTTATATTATCGAACTATATGGATAAGTGCCCAACAGTAGGTACAACTGGCAGCAAGCAGAATTTATTGGCTCTTCCTCCAAAAATCCTTAGATCCAATCAGCTGCTGCTGACAAACATGGCTTTGTGAGAGCAATTCAATGCACTGAATTATTAGCAAGCTGGAGGATTTTTAATAGAGAGATCTCTGAGCTGGGGAGCAAATCCTTGGTGGCAGCTGTGCCACATTCAAAGCCTGCATGATGGGGAAATGTCTTCCCTTTTGTGCATTTTCAACATTTTCATTTCCCTCCCATGTAATCTAATGAAATGTCTGCATCAGCTCAAGGGAGGATGTCACACCAGGTCTGTTTTATGGGTTTATCAGTAGAAAGAGAGGGGTTAGGATCCTGCTGGTTAATACAGAAATAAATAGATTGGCTAGAATCCTGTTGTGCAACTCTGTGCATGTAAAGGCTGATGATGTTATCAGCCATGGACTTTAATATTTAGTTTAAACTTTTCTATCTCCCCAGCCTCAGGTTCCAAGACTCCCTAGTGAATCCTTTTGATCTGAGGAAGACTTTGGGAGCCACAGGATGGTGGTTGTGGGGGAGAGAACCTTCAACATCTGAAATTTACTGCTGCTGGTCCTGCCAACTCCCTTGTTTCCACTCACCCTTCCTCTCAACAACATAGTGAGGTAGATTAGCTTGAAAGATCAGAACTGGCTGGAAGTCACACAGAAAGCTTCATGATGAATGGGGATTTGAATTGATGGGCTAAATCCAATCATTAGTCCCAAGGAAAGTAGACCAAATGAATCAATAGGAATTACATGAATGTTGACTTCACAAATGTCATTCATTCAGTAGGTCTGTGCTCACTGTGACTATCATTTGGATTTAGCCTTATATTTTCCCAGCTCCATGTCCCACACTCCATGGGCCTCTCAAATCCATGGCCTCTCTTGATTGCCTCCTAGGTCTTTCCAGTTAACCAGAGAACACCCAGTTTCTGGCTCCTCAGCTGGCTGAAGATTGGCAATGCTGCCAAGGCAAAGCTAGAATGGGAATTCTGGCACCACAATAGCTGGAAAGTACTTTTCCTATTCTTTGCAGCAAATGCAGGTGAAGACCAAGCTTTCTGGTGAAATGTCCTCTAGAAGGATGAGATTATGCCCTCATTTCTATAATTAGCCTTTTCTTTTTTGGAAGTACTGAAAAAGTGACCTGCATCTGCGGTAATACTGTCTTTCATTCCTATAGCTTTTCACATCTCCTCAATTTATATATATATATATTTAAAAGGTTTGATCAACTGTTTGTTGCCATCTTTATTTTCTTTTACATTATCTGTATGATTATGAAAGCAATGACTGGCATAGCTTAAAGGCTGGTTTCACTAAGGCATGTTTTGAAAGTTCTTTTTTTCACTAGAGTGCATGCAGTTATGATAAGCAATCATGTATTATATAATTGTTATCTTCTTACTCAAAATATTATTTCTCCCCCTTCTTTTGTTCTTTCCTTCGGCCTGAAAAAAACTTCCACTTGGGCGAAACGCACAATTTACTGTTTGATTACATTTCCCAGGATGGACAGACTTTGAGCTTTTTTTTTTTTTTTAACCTGAGAGCAGCTAAAGAAAACCAGGTACAAGCAGAGCTTGGCTATCTTACTTTGGGGGACTAAATCTCTCAGAAACCCATGGCCAGCATTGCTACATAATCCAAGTGCTCCATCTTTTTGGAATCTTTCCTTCTACGATGCATTTATTGAGCTGCTTTGGCAAACCGAAGCCTCTCCTGTGTGGGTGGCATTGTTTTGACTACTCAAAGAATGGCACCTTTTCTCTGTGGTTTGGAAATGGCGGGGGGGGGGAGGGGCAGGCGGGCGTTGTTCAGGAAGAGAAGGAACTAGAAAGCTGACAGGCTTGAATGGAAACTCTGGTGAGACGTTTTGCAACATCATTAGCATTCAGAGCCAGAGAAGGAAACTGCCATAGCATCAGGTTATTTCTCAGCAACAAAAGCCTCAAGAGATGAAAAAAAGAGGAAAAGTCATGTCAAACAAGACAATGTTTAGTGCTTACCAGACGTTTAACAACACAGACACTGGTAACTAGAGGATGATGGCTGGCTGCAAATATGAATGATGAACCCAAGATAGTCAGGAGAATCAAGATTAGAATCCTTCTATGAAAGGTTCCTTGAATTTTCAGCAAGACCACTCACATTCTGCGATATTTAGCCATGTATGCCATCAGAGGGAAACTGCCATACCTGTATCTGGTTTGCACACCCTGTTTTCATAACCACCTTCTTATTCTTCTACCAACAGACAAAAACATTCCTTTTTCAGCAAGTATATGGCATTTAAAGCTGGATAGCTCTGGGGTTTAGATATCTGGCTGTGGAGCCAGAGGTTGGGAGTTTCATTCCACACTATGCCTCCTACAAGCAGAGCCAGCCTGTGTAGCCTTGGGCAAGCTGCACAGTCCCAAGATGCCCTCAGAAGAAGGGCATGGTGAACCACCTCTGAGTATTTGCTACCTGAAAACCTCCAGAAAGGGTTGCTCTAAGTCAGAACTGCCTTGACAACACATGATGATGATTATTATGACATTTAAATTCCAATAATTTATGGGATGGAGGATGGTAAGTCATTGTATTTAAATATTTATATTTGTTTTAATAATGTTTTAACAGGTTTTAATTCTTGTTTGCTAAATCATTTTTGATGATTAATTTAGTCTACTTTATATGCTTGTTTTTAAGTGTTGTAAACTGCCTTGAATCCCTTTTATAGGGGAAAAGGTGGTATATAAAAACAAACAAGCAAACAAATCCTACTTCGATTTTGTGAAGACGAAAGAGAAACAGAAGGGCTTTTTATAGAAATTGTGTGATTATCTACAACGCCTCTCATCCAGTCACTGTAAAGCTTATTTTCAGAGGGGGCCAGCAGGTTGCCCACCTCTCCAAGCTGCAGCCATTTTCAACATGTAAAGATCTCGTTCATGAGTAGACACCTGCTCCATAGCAGAGCCACAGAGTCACAGCATCTGGTTTTGGTCAGCATCCTGTATGGCAAGGCCACCTGTGGCCTCCAAGTGCACAGTCAAGAAATGGAGATGCTTCTGTAGTCAGGTTGCCCCTCTCCACCTCCACCTCCTTTGCCCTCTTCCTGCTCAGTTGGTCAGAGGACCTCGCTGCAGAGTTAGGGGTCAGGAGTTCTGTTCCCCGCTGTGCCTTACAGGAAAACACCTAGCCCGTGTGGCCATGGGCAAGCTGCACAGTCCCAGAGCACCCCCAGAAGAAGGGAACAGTTAACTACTTCTGAGTACTCTATTCCTTAGAAACCCTGGGAAGGGTTGCCACAAAACAGAATTGACTTGACTTCATGCAATTAATTTTAAGTCTCAATAGCAGAGGGGGATTACCTCCAATCCACCAGAGCCCTTGTGTTATACATTAAGGAAAAGTTGACAGTAGAAAATACGTTAAAATGAGAGAGAGGTTCTCTGACAGGTTCTTACAGCCTACAACCCCTTATTGTGGTCCCCCAAAATAAGACTTGTTCTTGAATAGCAGGCCTCTAAAAGCTTTTGATCTGATGTGGAAGAAGCACACTATTTATAGTCTTGCATCTATGGTGGATGATTCATGAATAGAAGCCACCATTTGGTGCCGCAGTTCTCAAGATATCTACATGCATGCATCAAGGAGCCCAGAGACAATGACAGGATACCTGTTGATGGAGAAAGCCATGACAGCAAATCTGCCTGAGACACTGGAAGAAACACTTGTGTATCTCTTTGAAATGATCAGGGTGACAGTCTCCAGCTAATTTTACAACCCATCCCTTAACTATGGGCAACACATCATAATGTCTCCCTCGGATGCATTGTGGAGAAGTGATCAGAAGTGTAATGAGGACGAGTGATTAATGCATCACTCTATATGTATGAACTGGGGAGCTAGTTCAATTAGCGTGAGCTCTTAAATGAAACAGGCTCGTGAGCCCAGCCATTGCAGAATACTAAAAAAAAAATCACACTTATTGCTGACATTAAAAGTGTTAGCGTATTAGCTGATCCTGTTGTGAGATTAATGGAGGGCAAGGAAGTTCATAGCTCCTTAAGCTATCTTTCTGAGCTGCCCGAAGTTGCTGTGTTTGCACATGCAGTTCCTCCCATCCAGTGAAAGACAATCCCTCTAAAGAGACCACAGCACCCTTTAAGGGAGGCATCATCTTCTTTTCTTTGTGTTTCAGACTTAATGTGATTGTTCCCATGCAATAGTGACAGTATTCCCTCTTTTGTTGGGGGTGGGGGGTTCTTCAAGCGGCTCAAGGTGGCATATATGACTTTTCCTTTCTTTACGTTATCCTTGCAACACTTCAGCTCTAAAGTCTTGCCTGTTTATCTTGGCCAGTGACTTCAGTAGGATTTTACTATGGCCATTCTATGCATGGTAGGTTTGGTTGTGAATTGTCCCTCTCTGGTTTCTAGCACTGTAATTTTTTTTTTTTAAAAAAACTATGTTTCATGGGTTTTTACAGTTCTCTTGTGTGCCACCATAAGAATGGCTGCTCCAGCCTTCCCCAAACTGCTGCCCTCCCAGATGTTTTCCACTACAGGTCCCATCACTTCCATCTAACATGGCCACTAGAGATGATAGGAATTGTAGTCCAAGATATCCGTAGAGGGCGCTGGGTTGAGGAAAGCTGATTCAGTCTTAAAGGTGGCTTGTAAATCTTTGGAATAATATTTTTAAAACATATACTGAAATCTTTTCAACCAATTCTTACAAAGTGTTAGAAAGGAAACACGGTGACATGGTGTGAAGAGACACCAATTTCTGTTGCACACAGAGTCACGTGACTTGTTATGCAAAAGCACATGCCTACACTCCTTAACTTGTAGCAACTCACCACCAAGGTTTACGTTGATTGCGTTATGCCAGTGGGAGTAACTAACAGGATTTGGGCCAAACAGGTCTTTGATGTTTTTGTCAGTCTCTGCTACCTGATGTCATGTAACTGGAGGGTACTGAGGAAACGAATGTGGAATCTTCTGCATACAAATCATTGGCTCCATCACTGAGCTACAATGTTTCTTATAATTTATTCCACCACCCCTGCCCCAAATTTGGAATGATAACAGGCATGGAAAGAGGCTTCAACATCTGCATCATCCCTAAAGTGTGCACAAGAGGGTTCTATGAAAGCAGAGAAGGAAAAATCCTCTGGGCCGCATCCAGCTTCTAGGCTTCTGAGTCTCTTCTGCACAGCAGCCAGTGTAACCAAAAAGATGCATGCCTGGTAATGTTGCCTTCTCTTCTCCCCTTCCCCATTCCAGACAGTCTCTGCATCTGCCTCTTGACGATCACTTCTGGCTTCTTGTTCAGCAGCAAGAGGAGGAGGGATTGCCTGCTAGTGCTGTTGTCCTCCTTGTTTTGCTAGTTGAGGGTGCTCATTTTTCTGACCTTGGGTGCTTGTACGCCATAAAGAATTCAGTGCTGCTTCTGTGCACACCCCTTCCCCAAGAAATGGCCAATGTGCCCTAAGAATTTCTATATGTGCAGACAACTAGCCAGAAGCTACCCTATACACAACAAATCATGTGTGGACTCTTAAGGAAGGACATCCACACTTAGAGAGAAAGGCTTACTCAAGGTCAACCAGCAAATTGTTATTCCTGAACAGGGATTGGAATCCACTTCCAAGAATCACTCTGGGGTGTACTACAGATGTAATGTACAGATTATAGTCATATACACTGAAGTGGAGCAACAGATATTTCTGCAACTGCTTGGCTGACAGACCAAACTGCCATTGGCTTATCCTCTCCCTGAACTGCCTCCATTTCTATCATCATTAAGCAATGGTCATTAAAAACTTCAAGATCTGGTGCCTAAATGTGCTTGTTTTCTTCTTCCCTCCCCATCTCACCCCCCTTTTGTGTCATGTTCTTCTAGACTGTATGCCTTGAGGCAAGGAGTATCTAGCTTTTAATCTGTTCAAGCCTTTAAGGAGTTTTATAATGGATGAGGAAACACACTGGTAAACAATAATAAGCAAATATTCTGTAATGTGTGAAGTGGATGCTTGTTACATGTGGAGTGAAGACTGGACTGATAACAGAATTTTTCTCATATTAGCTTTGCTGCCACAGAAACCTTGCACATTACAGATGGGGTATGGTGAAGAGTCCACTTACTCAGTTCACATTGCCTAGACTTTTCTGTTACTCCAATTTAGACAGTGTGCCTGTGGCTTTGCATTAGAGGGAATAACCCGAGAACTTACACCAGAATATAAATAAATAATATAATATGTGCCATTAAGTCAATTCTGACTTACGGCAACCATTTTCAGATTTTTCCAGGTAGAGATATCTGAGAAGTGATCTACCATTCCCTTCTTCAGGGGCATCCTGGGACTGTGCAGCTTGCCCAAGGCCACACAGGCTGGCTGTACTCAAAGGAGGCACAGTGGGGAATCGAACTCCCAACCTCTGGCTCCGCAGCCGGAATACAGTTTGGAAATCTTTTCTGCACTAGGAAGCAAAGAAATGCCCAAGCCTGTAACTGAAAAATGAACAGAGGAATGATTGACAAGAGAGGAGTAAAGTGGAAAGGTACGTGGACTTAAAAGGAGTGATTGTTGTTGTTGTTGTTTAGTCGTTTAGTCGTGTCCGACTCTTCGTGACCCCATGGACCAGAGCACGCCAGGCCCTCCTGTCTTCCACTGCCTCCCGGAGTTGGGTCAAATTCATGTTGGTCACTTCGATGACACTGTCCAACCATCTCGTCCTCTGTCGTCCCCTTCTCCTCTTGCCCTCACACTTTCCCAACATCAGGGTCTTTTCCAGGGAGTCTTTTCTTCTCATGAGATGGCCAAAGTATTGGAGCCTCAGCTTCAGGATCTGTCCTTCCAGTGAGCACTCAGGGTTGATTTCCTTCAGAATGGATAGGTTTGCTCTCCTTGCAGTCCAGGGGACTCTCAAGAGTCTCCTCCAGCACCACAATTCAAAAGCATCAATTCTTCGGCGGTCAGCCTTCTTTATGGTCCAGCTCTCACTGGACCATAAAGAAGGCTGACCGCCGAAGGAGTGATGGAGCAATATATAGGATGAAAGTATAAGTTTCAAATAGCCCATCATTAGAATCTGAAATCCACTCATGTTCCAGAAATGCCATTCAGGCAGACCTTCATGGCTAAGCAATCATACTTGCAAGCAAACCCTGTGCTTATCTCCCATGAAGGACCAGTCTGGCCATAAGCTGAACTATGTAGTCACTACAGGTAGAGGACTGGTAGGAGTGGCTGCTGAGCTACCACTGCCATTGCTCCTGACACCCAAGTGCCACCACCGCCAGCTGCCTCTTTCTCCCTGGTGCCATCAACCCCACAACAGTGAGAGGGAGGGAAGAGAAGGAAGAAAATACTGGCCATGGAGCTTTCCTTCCCCCCTGCCTGTACCCCAGCTGACCCTCAGCTGGCTCTGGGAATAATGCCCCATCCTTGGGGCTGAGCCAGGGGTGGCGGGTGGGGGTGGCCAAAGAATTGGCATTATTCCCAGATCTTGGACTCTCACTGCTCTTGCAACCAGTCACAAAACAAAGCAAGGTCATTTGCAAACTATGAGAGGTGTGAAAAGCTCCTGCAGGGGCAATCAAACATTTTCAGCATCTCTCCATTAGATGAGAGACTTGGAGACAGAGATGGTAGTGGGATCAGTGAGAAAAGAGATGGGGGAGAAGAGGTTTTTACAAACGAACACTTCTAGAGAGATGTGAAACTGGATAGTGAAACAAGCTGACAACAAAAAGGAATCCATTCAAAACGTGGTGTTGGGAGAAAGCTTTATGGATTCCATACCATAAAAATAAATAAGTGGGTCTTGGACCAAATCCAGCCTGCTCTCTCTCTCTAGAAGACAAAATGACTCAGCTGAGGTTATCACACTTTGGGCATACTAGGAGAAGACAAGACTTATAGAGAAAAGAAAACAGTTGTAGTGGGAAAAGTAGAAGGCAGCAGGAAAGAGGAAGGCTGAACATGAGATGGATTAACTCAGGAAAGGAATCCACAGCCTTGAGCAGGGCTGTTAGGAGATTTTAGAGGCCACTCATTCCTACATTTGCCGCAAATTAGAAGTTAACAACTCCCAGAACCCCTCACCAACATTGTTGAGAGATTGTGGGAATTATAGGGAAAAAAACCCACAACGTTTCCAAGCCCTGGTTAGGATATCTATTATATTGACTTAAGAACATAGAAAGACCGACTCAGACTCTCAGTCCATCAAGCACAGACTGGCAGCAGTGATTCTCTCAGGTACTCAGGCATGCATTTTCCTAGCCCTGCCTGGAGGTCCAAGACCACACTTAATGGCACCACTGGCCACAAAACTAATCATGTTTATAAATCTGTGGAATTCTACATTTAGTGGGAAGGCCAGAGCTGAACATTTCTCTGTCTCTTTTTTGACACCCTTCTCTTTATCTCCATAAACTGTTCTTGCTAAAGAGCTGACCCAATCACTTACAGGGTGCTTTGAAAATCAGCCCCAAGATGACTGGTTGCTCACTTCTGAGCCGTACCCTTTTCTCTAGCAGGTAAACCCCACTGAACTTGGTAATATGCATGACTGTGCTAGTACAATTTAGTAAATACGCTTAGGAGCACAGCCTTTCTCTCATGCTTCAGTGTCTCAGGAAACATATCCTTAGGCATTGCATTTATTGCTCACCAGGTTTTTTTTTTTCTCGAAGGAAGAAGCTTGCATATTGATTTATTATATGCTGTTTCATATGTGCTGAGTGAATCCAGGGTCTGCCCAATGGAACTCAAAAAAACCCCCAGTTTCTCAATTTGATTTCAAACAGACCTCAATGCGAAGGAAAATTCAATTATGTCAGTAATGTTGAGCGCAATGAAATGACTGTCAAAAAAGGACTTCCAAAGGTTTAAAATGTTTTCCTTTTCCCTCTAATTTAGTTACAGCAACCTTTTGTATATCTGTGTTAGTACAATCTCTTAAAAAGTAGGCCCCAGAAATCAATTTGATTACCTCTCTGAATTAAGTATGCACAAATGAGAGGGACTGAGATCGATATAAATTAGTTTAAGTACTCCGCTGTGTACAGAACCATTATGTAACAAGAAGCAATTGGAATGAAGACACAAATAAACATAGCGTAAAGGGGAGGTTAGGACGGTAAACATATTTATCTGCTTATTTCCGTCATCTTGTTGCACATTAAGCGTGTTTGTTATTTTTAACCTTAGGAATACCCTCTGAAGGTGCTTTACGTATTGCTGTAAAAGAGGCAGCAACAACCATTCCAGCTAGATTGCCTCCTGGCTATGGACAGGGCTGCCCCAGGACATTCTGCTGCCTGAGGCAGGTCAGTAAATGACACTTCTGCCTCCCCCAATTCAAAAGTGTGTAGTGTCTTAGACCAGTCAGCAGGGATGGGGACTCAAGTCATGGGATTTGCTGTCAAGTCAGACTTAAGTCACACTGGGGATTCAACTTGGACTCAACTCAGTTTTTTCTTTCTTTCGATGATTCTGATTTGACTTGTAACTCTGAACCCACTCACCCTCGCTTTTTTTTTTCCTCTGGGGAAAAGAGCTTGTTTTTAATAGGGACTTGGATTTGGGGCTTGGTACTGAAGTGGGACGTGGTGGCGCTGCGAGTTAAACTGCAAAGCCTCTGGGCTGCAAGATCGAAAGATCAGCAGTTCGAATCCACGCGACAGAGTGAGCTCCCGTCGCTTGTCCCAGCTCCTGCCAACGTAGCCGTTCGAAAGCATGTAAAAATGCGAGTCGATAAATAGGTACCACCTCGGTGGGAAGGTAACAGCGTTCCGTGTCTAAGTCGCGCTGGCCACGTGACCATGGAAAATGGTCTACAGACAAACGCTGGCTATATGGCTTGGAAACAGGGATGAGCACCACCCCCTAGAGTCGGACACGAATGGACAATTTGTCAAGGGGAACCTTTACCAACCTTTACTTGGTACTGAATACTCAGACTTCGACTTGGGACTTGGTACCAAAGACATGGACTCGGAAATGGGACTAGAACCTGAGGCAGAAAATCTCACACAGGCTTCTCAAGCTTCCTGGAAGTAAAGCCTCCCAATTATAATAAGTTTCATGATTAAGAATTTGCTGCCCAGGCATGATCCTCAAAACCTGCTATCTGAGGTGACATGCTCACAATGCTTAACATTACAGCCAGATGAAGGTCACTGAGAAACCAAGCAGAGGAGCTTGGGTGCACAGTGAAATTTGCAAAAATTAAATGTATATGCTTTTCTTACATGTTGTCCAGTTACTTCTTGAGGCCTGTGAGACCTTCAAGCTTATCACTGCCACCGCCTTGGGAGTTTTTGTGGCCAAGAGAAGGATTTGAACCCAGATCTTCTGTGTTCTAGTCCGGTCCTATCCACTATAATGTTGGATTCTAGCCAATGTGTTTTAAAGTCATAAAAATGGCAATGTGGAGTAAAAACAAATAAAAGTGGCAAATATGGAGTAAAAACAAATTACAGACCCCACAATTCTATTAGTCACTGTTGTAGAATTACAACAGCACACTAGAAGCAGAGTAGTATGCTGTAGCAGAAGCAGAGGACTCCAGTGACGCTAACAGACTTTGGGCATATTGTGAGAAGACAAGAAAAGTTGAAGGCAGTAGGAAAAGTGGAAGACTGAACATGAGATGAACTGACTCAATAAAGGCCCATAGTTTGCAAGGCCTGAGAAGGGCTGTTACTGACAGGACCTTTTAGAAGCCCTTAATTCATAGGGTTGCCATAGATCAGAAGTGACTTGATGACACGTAGCAACAATGGAAAATGGTATATTTTTAAGGTAAAGCATTCATAGAGGAGGGGCAGAAGGACAATGCATAATCCCTGTCAGGAAGTGAGTCACCAATGACACTCGCTGTTGGGCAAGATGGAATGGGTATTAGAAGATGACAGTTAGAAGATGTGAGCACCCTGGGTCACTACTAGCCTGCTAAAAAGCCACAGACGGACAATCTGTGACAGGTAGGGTCAGCTGGACAAAGCAAATCACACTTGGAGGAAGACATGAGGACTGAAGAAGAGTGAATTCTTTGTCATTGTTATAAACATCTGCATCTCACACAGATGGCTTCTGGGTCCCACCTGTGGTAGATAACACCTCTGGTTGAAAACCCCATCAAGTGTTTCATGAGGAACCCCAGGTAGATTCTGCTTCCAACTCTCTTTGGAATGCTCAAAGTGGTTCTTAACATGGCCTGCAGATCTTTGCAATACCCAGAGCTTGGAGAAGTTACTTTTTTTGGCCATGCTAGCCAGGGGAGCTCTAGGCATTGTTGTCCAAGAATGTAACATTTCTAAACTCTTGGGAGTAACTTAGGTTGCTCCTAAACCTGATCCACCAAATCCATCTCCTGTTCCCCACCCCCCTCTATGCATGTCTTCAAAATGTCCCTATTGAGGCTGGTCTGATGAGTTTGCAATCTGATATTTTCACAACTTAGCAGCTTGGTTCGGTATCTCTCACTTTCTACCAGCCAACCAGCCATCCTTCTTCTTACAGTTGAAATCAATGAAAGTCTGGTTGACTATTGAATATTTTGCCTTATTACTGGAGCTATTTGAGATAAGAGTGCAATCCCAGACACTCTTCACATGCAAATCTTTGCCAGAAATCAATGAGAGCGAAGGGAAAAAAAACCCTGACAAGAACAGCTTTAGACAAAGGATCCTTCACTTCACAGCACGAGGAGAGTGTTTTGTTCTCTGGACTTGAATGATGCTCCCTTTTATCAGGGGAAGGCTTTCCGGCCAGAAAAGGTAAGCAGACATGGGTCTGAAAGCCAAGTCTAGACCAAGATACTTTGCTGCACAGGGTAGCAAAAGAACAAGATGGATACTATTCCCTTCCATGTGTAAGAGGTGGCTGAGCTAGGTCATGGTGAAATTTTAACTCACCACTGGCTCCAAAATTAAATAGGGGATCTCCACCACACCTGTAGTCCCCCCATAGGGTGGCCACTTACACCTCTTCAAAAAGGAGGACAAAAAAAAAAAAAGAGCCACTGACCTGTACAGAATTGCATTTGTTAATTTATATGCACAGAAGCAAAATTAGAAACTGTCCTCCCCAGTACCTGCCGCCCAAAGCAATTGCATAACTGACTAACGGTAGGGCTGGCCCTGTTGTAGAATCGCAGACACTGTCCAAAGGGCATCACGCTCAAAACCTAAAGCAGTTGTGGAGTCTACACACTTCACTGTTTTCTTGGAAATGCAATGGTCTGAAGAGGAGGAAGGCTGCTTTACATGATTGATTGATTGATTGATTGATTGATTGATTGATTGATTGATTGATTGATTGATTGCCTACCTTGTATCACAGGATCTCACAGCGAGTTACAAAGCCGTATAAAACAATTTTAAAACATAGGATGGTTAAAACAATTGAAAATCAAATAGTTTAAAACACAACATTAAAGTACAGAATCATAGAATCATAGAAAAGTGAAGTTGGAAGGGGCCTACAGGGCCATCAAGTCCAGCGCCCTGCTCAACGCAGGAATACAATCAATGCATATCTGCCAGGTGACTAAGTTTTTCTTGAATGCCTTCAATGTTGGAGCACTCACCAACTCCCGAGGTAACTGGTTCCACTGTCGTACCGCTCTAACAGTTAGGAAGTTTTTCCTGATATTCAACTGAAATCTGGCTTCCTTTAACTTGAGCCCATTGTTGCATGTCCTGCACTCTGAGATGATCGAGAACAGATCCTGCCCCTCCTCTGTATGACAGCCTTTCAAATATTTGAAAAGTACTATCATATCATGCCTCAGTCTTCTTTTCTCAAGGCTAAACAGGCCCAATTCTTTCAGCCTTTCCTCATAAGGCTTGGTTTCCGATCATCCTTGTTGCCCTCCTCTGAACTTGTTCCAATTTGTTAGCATCCTTCTTGAAGTGTGGTGTCCAGAACTGGACACAATACTCAAGGTGAGGCCTAACCAGTGCTGAATAGAGGGGGACTAGCACCTCACGGGATTTGGAAACTATACTTCTATTAATGCAGCCTAAAATAGCATTAGCCTTTTTTGTAGCCACATCACACTGTTGGCTCATATTTAGCATGTCATCTACGACAATTCCAAGATCCTTCTCGCTCTTAGTTTTGCTGAGCCAGGTATTCCCCATCTTGTAACTGTGCAATTGGTTTCTTTTTCCGAGGTGCAGTACTTTGCACTTATCCCTGCTGAATTTCATTCTGTTGCTTTCGGCCCAGTGCTCCATCCTATCAAGGTCATTTTGAATTTTGTTTCTGTCTTTTAGGGCAGGGGTCGTCAAGGGGTGCCCCCACCCCCCGCACATGGAGCTCACTCCCCCCAGCTGGTTCGCAGCCCCAAAAAGGTTGGGGACCGCTGTTTTAGGGTATTAGCTATTCCGCCCAATTTGGTATCATCTGCAAATTTGACACACATTCCCTGCACTCCCTCATCCAAGTCATTAATAAAAATATTGAAGAGCACCGGGCCCAGGACTGAGCCTTGGGGTACCCCACTAGTTACCTCCTCCCACGTTAGTCAGGACTCAGTTCTGGTTGTGTTTGGCCTCATATGGAGAGATGATTCGAGTGTAGCAGTCACCTCCTCTTCAGAGATGGGGCTGACAGGCTCCCCTCAAAATGGCTAGACCTCCCACTTCTTTAACAAGGGAATAGCCCATAATACGAATAGCCCATAATACAAAAAGCTACTGGTTTGTTTCTACTTGTACAGCAGCAATGGTGAACTCCACCTCTGGGTTCACATACAGCTCCCCACTCTGTCTCTGTGGCCTCCCCATCCACCACCCTTACCTCTTCTCCCACTCCAGAGCCTTCCTCAGCTAAAAGGGTGAACTGCTGCTCTTGGAACCCTTCAGGAGCAACAGTGCGTCTTTTAAATCAGTCATAAAGGTAAAGATAAAGGTTCCCCTTGACATTTAGTCCAGTCGTGTCTGACTCTAGGGGGCGGTGCTCATCCCCGTTTCCAAGCCATAGAGCCAGCGTTTTGTCCGAAGACAGTTTCCGTGGTCACATGGCCAGTGCGACTAGACACGGAACGCTGTTACCTTCCCACTGTGGTGGTACCTATTTATCGACTCACATTTTTACATGCTTTCGAACTGCTAGGTTGGCAGGAGCTGGGACAAGCGATGGGAGCTCACTCCGTCGCTTGGATTCGATCTTACGACTGCTGGTCTTCTGACCTTGCAGCACAGAGGCTTCTGCGGTTTAACCCACAGCGCCACCACGTCCCAAATCAGTCATAACTTCTATTTAATTAAAAAAAAAACCAACCAACCAACCCACGACTTCTGGCCATTTCTCTCCCCTTTTTGCTAACCCCTGGCCCAAATAACGTGGCCACCTCCTAAGAAACAGAGATGGTTTCCCTTCAGGGGTCTTGGAAATCATAGTTTGGTGAGAATGCGAAAAAGCATCTTACTTCAGGCCAGCTTTTAATGGCTAAGGTATAAGGCAAAGTGCAAATAAGTCAATGTTTCTTGTTAGCCCAGAGAAGGTTACTGGGTCTTTCCAGCAACCTATGCCCATGTTCATCATTTGCGATTAGAGATGGACATGAACCACTGGTTTGGTGGTTTGTCCTGGTTCGTTTAATGCCTCAACAGGTGTTCAGCAGTTTGGAGACCCACCCCCCTGGCATGTGCCCCTTTGGAAGCAGCACCTCAGCTTCCCCACCCCACGTCCTCCAGGCACTGCCTTTGAGGGGCACTGGAGGGGCAGGGCATCGAACTCCAAACACCTGTTGTGGTGGTAAGCAAACCAGGATGAACTGCTGAACTGGCAGTTCGTGCCCATCTCTATTTGTGACACATGATCAAATGTGGAAAAGAGGGAACTCTTCCCCCAACTTCACATATATATCTTCCAGCTCCTTATACATCATCATGGGTGGCAGTGAAGAACACAGTCTTTTCAAGGTGGCCTCTGGCATGCACCCTTTTCATTAGCCTCCCCATCTACTAACTTTGAGGAAGAAGCTAAAGTGGTGAGAACTGTAGGTCAGTGGGGCAACAGAGGCTTTTCAAGCAGAGGTTTCTGGGTTCAATCCCCATTCTCTCCAGACACAGTGGGAGAAACCCTTGTCTAAAACCTCTTGTCAATATGAATCAAAACTTGGGAAATTACACCTAGAATTCTCTATCTTGCATTCTGGGAACTGTAGAAAGAAAAGCACCCCAAAAATATCATTTTCCAAGCTCAGGACAGAATAAACCAGTGGTTCCCAAGCTTGGTTCTTCAGATGTTCTTGGACTAAAACTCCCAGAAGCCTTCACCACTAGCTGTGCTGGCCAGGATTTTTGGGAGTTGTAGCCCAAGAACATCTGGGGACCCAAGGTTGGGAACCAGTGGAATAAACAATGCTGCTCTGACTGGATAAAAAAGCAGCTTCATTTCTTCCCACACCACTATTCCATTTTTTTTTTAAAAAATTCTGCTTCTGCTTCTGGATGGTTCCCATTGATTATTTTATTTGCAGTTGTTTTAAAGGTTTTATTGTGATCTTATATTTTATATTGGCTAAATGTCTCATTAATTCCTGCGATTTAAGGAGTGGGGTAGTATCACTGTTTTAAGCAAGCCAACAAACAGCTCTGCCCCTGGTGGACCTAAGCTACCAGTTTGGCTGGACAGGATTTTCATTTGCTACCCCTGGCTGTACAGGCTGCTTACAAGGAGGTTTTGCATGATTATGGCAATTATATTAGCTGTTTACATATTATTAATAGATTTCTATTAGCAGAACACATGTTTTCAGGTTAGCTTCTGGGATTAAACGCAATACAACAATAGGAGGGAGCATTCATTTATGAAATTAAGAGTGGAACGGCAATTAAAAGCTGCATGAAAGCCAGATCTGAAAAATATGTGCGGGTGATGAAAGATAATAGTCCAGATGGTAGGCAGGCAAGGCTTCTCAGGGAGAGAGATCCAGAAAAGGGGTGCCACATCTGATGATGATGTTGGTAATGATGATGATTGCTTTGACTTATATACTGCCCCATAGTGCTAGGACACTCTCTGGGCAGTTTGCAACATAATTATGGAAGGAACGCTTAGCATAATTTGGAGAGATGCCATCCCTCCAGTTCAGCGTCAGCTCCCGATTTGAGAGGATCCTGGGTGAACATCATACCATGGACTCCTTTCTGTGTCGGCAAGATTACCTGGGGGGAGGCTGACAGCCAATGGCAGCAGGGCATTGACGAGTGGCTCTAATTCCCCACAAACAGCCATTACACCAAGGGCATTGTGTGACAGCAAAGGGCATCTTGGGAGAGCAAGACACGGGGTGACCTTGGACCAGTCCCTCTTTTTCAGCCGGACCTACTAGGCTTTTTGTGAAGATATAGGGGGGAGTCAGAAATCCATGTTCACTGCCTTGAGCTCATGGGAGGAAAAGAGGATTATGAATGAAACCAAGATGTTTGTAGCAAGACATTAAGAGATAGAAACCAGTGGAGTAATTATACCTGTATTAATAAGCATCATGTGCTGTCAAGACAATTCTGACTTATGGTGATCCTTTTCAAGATTTCTTAGGTGGAGAGTACTCAGAAGTGGTTTACCATTCCCTTCTTCTGGGGGCACCCTGGGACCGTGCAAGGCCACACAGGCTTGCTATTCTCCCTGGAGGCACAGTAGGGAATCGAACTCCCAGCCTCCGGCTCTGCAGCCAGATACCAAACTCACTGAGCTATCCAACCAACACTTGTATTACTAAGGGCAAAAACTAGTGATAGTCTTATCAGCCCTATTTAGTCATTACCGCATCTGACAGCATTAATATGGATAAAGAGGGGTGACTAATTCCATCTTTACCCTCCTCACTTTGCTCATGATTTCAGAGGAGAGTCTGAAGAGAAGGGATTGCTGCTTGCATGTAGGCTGTATGCAGGTCTAAGAACCCAGATATTCACAGTTGCTGCCTGTGAGCAGAGTCTACACATGAAGCTCTCCCCCTCAGATTCATCCCTGTTCTCATGAAGAAAGTAAAGAGGAAGGGGAACAAGGCTAGCTGCCCCCTCTGTCCATGGAGATGGTGTGCGACAGGGCTTGAGTGTCACAGCAGGACACAAAGACACCACCCCCAGGTCTTTGTCATTTACACAAAAAATGTCTAGCCTCGTTTTTCCTTGAGAAGCAAAGCACATAGATGCAGGAAGCAGAGAAGGACTTGCTGGCTTTTAGAGGAGACACAAACAATCCACCGAGTGCTTCACATTCTGAAAGAAAGCAGCAGGCACTGCAGTTCTGAGCAGTTGTATAATTTTGCAGCTGTGCATTTTGAGGACATGGGAGGCGTCAGAGGCACCACATTCTTGCATTGGCAAGAACAGCTTTTAGGGTATTTATGCACAAAACACCCTAGAGGCAATACATTCTTCATGAGCAAGGAAAAGAAGGTTGCAATTCATTGTCTTTTCATGCAAGGATGAAACAAACAAGCATCTCTTTTCCTGTCCACAAGTTAGTTTCCTGGTTAACTCAGCCCCTTTCTCACAGCATCCAGGCAGTCGTGAAAAAAAGTGATGCTGTTTAGTTTCTCTCTCTGAGAAGAATGGGATCCATGCTGCTCTGGTGGAACAGGACAGGCAGTGGAAGAGGAGGCTCAGTCTTTTCAAAATCAAGTAAAAGTTACATTGCTTTGCTTGCGTTTTTCCTTAGTTGATTCTTGGACAATAATAGCCAGAGTAATCACCAGGATGCTTCATGCTGGGGATTGGGAGCCTCAGACATGATCCTTGTTGATGCCAAAAGACTCTTCTTTATTTTGAATACATTTAAATGTTGCATGCCGTTGTTACAGGTCAACAAGCCTTCTTACATTTCTGGCCCCCTTTCCCCCCATTAACCTGCTCTGTCGCCATGAATGCATACATCTGATGAAGTAAGCTATACTCCATGAAAGCTTATGTCCCAATACATGTTAACCTTGGAAGTCCCCACCAGGCTCTGCTACAGTATTTTTTCCCCAGGCATATCTCTGCTTTGACCACTGAATCAACATAATGTTGGTCAATTCAAACAGCACATCAACCATGGTGTAAGCCCTGGTTTCTATTTCCAGTGTATTGTGGGAAAATCATGGCATAGAACTATTTGCTTTTGTTTTCCACTTGGTGGGCATTCAGCTAGTTACATTCATTGTCATATCTGGGTGGTAGCATTCTCCTGAGACAGAACAAAGCCAAAACTTGCACTTATTAATAGCTTATCTGTGTCTCCTGGAAGAAGAACCGGCCTGTGTAGCCTTGGACAAGCTACACAGCCCCAGAGTGTCACCAGAAGAAGGGAATGGTAAATCACTTCTCCATACCTAGAAAACCCTGAAAAAAATTTCACTATAAGTCAGAACTGACTTGGCAGCACACAAGTATTATTATACATTCAGATAGCACTTCATAAACTGCTTTGCCAGACTCTCACTAACCATGGTTTGCAGGACGTAGGTTCAGGTGGAAAAATAAACCATGATTTGGAGGGCTGACTCCACAGAGTAGAAGGAGATAGCAAGTTCTACCCTAAAATATTCCACATCCTCCTATGTAGTCTCTAATTTTCAACTGCAATACATTAAAGTCCTTAAGGTGACAGCCAGGATGGTGCAGTGGTTAAGAGTGTTGGGCTAGGACCCTGGAGACCTGGGCTCAAATCTCTACCTGGCCAGTGACAGATGGCAATAGTAAAGGACTCACTGAACATCTCACATAGATTGAACATTCCATTAGAGTTGCCAGAAGTCGGAAACAACTTGGTAGTACATAGCAACAAATAATAAGGTCCCATATAGTATACGTTAAATTCTCGCCTTCCTAAAAATGCTGTCTTGACAAAATATGATGTGACATGAATGCAGCCATAGAGTGACCATTCAGAAGAAGTGTATCAGCCTGTGTACTTGCCATGTGTACCAAAGACACAGATCCCATTGCTCACAAAACAACAATAATGCAAAAGCAACAGGAACAGTTCTGATAACATCACCCAGCTCACAAAGAACTTGCATTCTCAAAATAGTCTCTCTTATTTCATGCAGTTTAACCTCAGCTGCCCAGCTTGGCAGTGATACCTTCTTCTTTTTTGGATGACCATTTCAAGAATTCCCTAGTTGTGGTGCTTGTGGGACTCTGGCAATAATAGTTTTAAAAAGTAACTTTTCCAAGCTCTACCCATTGTCTGCCAGAATCTAGATTTTCCTAAATCTCAACTGATTTTATTCGCAACCAGAACCAGCTCTATCATTGGGCAGAGAGAGGCAGCCACCTCTCTCAGCAGTGTCAATTGACAGCTAATTGTTCATAATTTACTTTGTTGTGATGTTCATGCCAGAGATGAGAAGAGGCACTTGTGAGATTTGGTAAATTGGCAGGCTTTGGAGAGCATGCATCTCAACCTGGAGGAATAACAGGTGCATTTTTGGCACTTGGCATCCTGCCGCAAAGCAGCTCGGACTGACCTTCCCAAGAACAGCAACAAGAAACATTCTTGGCTTCCAGTCTGTTCCTGAAATCTAGAATGCTGTACCTCAGCTCATGTTCTTAGCTGTTATGCTGCATTAGTGGTCAGGGCTGGCACCGATGGAGATGTTCCTCAGACATGATTCAGCAATCAGGATATGCAAACAAATTACACAAGCATTTTGCCCATCAACCTTGAAAAACACAACCTGAAAGATGGCTGTGTTTGTAGATTGCAGCACAAGACCTCGGTGTCTTTGGCTGTTCCAATGGACTATCGTTGTTTATGCAGTCAGCCTATGTGACTCTTGACCTTTGGTTTCTGTAAAGTGACCAACCAATGGGGGACTGGGTTAATTGCACTTGCTGGAACCCCTGCTTGTATAAACAAAAGGCACACTTCATTTCAAGATCATCCCTCATCAGCCATTTTATTTCATTTCCCCCCTTTCACCTTTCTATTTTCTGTTTCTGTTGTGTAGGCTGGTGGCACTAGAAAAGTAATTATCCAGGGGGAACAGTCAAACTCTGTGTCTTATTTGAGGATACCCTCAAAACAAAACAAAAAAGCATCATGCCAATAAAACAGAACATGGATTGTATAACTAAGCAGAACAAGTCTGGTTTGCCAGTTGATCCACAGAAACAGAGTCTACAAAAAAATAAGGCTAAATAAACTTTGCTAGTCTTCCAAATGCCACAAGATTGTCGTTTTTTGGAGCATCAGACTAATGCAGCTAGTCACCTCTCAAATTCTATTTTGCAATTTCACAATGCAGATCACAGTCAAGAGAATTTCTTACAGCTTTGCCCAACACTGGAAATGTTTGCTCAGCCTGGATTTGGGGCTGCGCCCACAACAAAACAGGGCTTTCTCCTTGGCAGACATGGCACTGAAACCTTAGAACATGATTTTGTGTGTAATTAACCTTAACTATGGGTGAACCTTGGTCTCTGAACCCTTTAGAAAGATCCTGTTGTTGCACCAACCAATGCAGAGAAACATCCATATTTTTCCTTACTCAGCCCCCATGAAATGAAATGAAATTAAAATAAACATAACATGGAATAAACTCGTTCACGCCAAATAGGATGGAAGTAGCATTGTTTGCAAGGGAGCTGCAATAGAGGATGAAAGAATATGGAACATTCCAAAAGGATAAAGGAAAGTAAGGATCCAGAAAATGAGCCCAAGAAGAGAAGAAACAAGAACAGAGGAATTATATACATGGCAAGTAGTCATAAAGAGTAGGAAAGCTGAAGTCCAAATATTGATGGAAAATATGGCCAAAACTATGACAGCAGGCCTGAATGCTAGTCATGTATTTATTTAAAGCAATGCATCACCCTGTCCTGAGGATATGCAGTGTGGTATAGTGGATAGAACGATGGATTAGGATTCAGAGGACGTGGGTTCAAATCCCTACTTGGCAATGGAAACTCATTGGGGGAGGGGATGGTTGCTATAGGTTGGTTCTGATTTGACAGCATATAACACATGCATAACACCACTTTGTTCCATGATTAGGGAGGCTTACAATTTTATGTAGCTAAAGCTGTGTTTTTGCTCTCAAGAAGGCATGGGCCATGTGTTTAGGCAAATATGAAAAAAAAAAAGTAAAGAAACATATTTGTCCAATTGTGGAGCAACTACAGGCTGGAGAAAGAAGCCGCTATTCAGTTTGAGGTAGAAAGAACACAACAGGTCCTTTGTATTCCAATTCAGCATTTATGGGTTAAAACAATGGCCAGCAATTTGAATTGTTGGAGCCAAAGGAGAAGGCGAGTGATCGCTGAACTCCCCAGTAAAGCCCAAGTTCTTCCCTGGATTTGTCAATCTGTTGAAGAACTAGGGAGGGCTCAGACTGAAGCCTCTGTAGAGTGCTTAATCCCCCTGCAACCCTTCCACTAGCCATTTTGCAGTGCTGGAAGATGATGAGAATTTCCCCCCTATTCTGAAATACTCTTCTTTTTCTTTGTTCTCTCCCCTCAGCTTAGTTTATCAAACCTAACTGAAGATTGTCACGTTTGCTCTGTCGAACAGCAACTGTAAGAGAGTTTTCAAGGCATGTGAGGTATTTAATGAGTAGTTTTATTATTATAACCCCCCAAGTGGGGATCTGAACCCAGATTTTCTAAGTCCCAGTCTATCACTACCACTAGAAAGATGAACAAATGGGTCCTAGAGCAAAACAAGCCTGAACTTATCTCTGGAGGCAAAAACGACAAAACTGAGGCTGTCCTATTTTGGGCACATCAGAAGAAGGAAAGACCATAATGCTAAGAAAAGTTGGAGGTTGCAGGAAAAGAGGAAATCCAAATATGAGATGGATTCACTCCCTAAAGGAAGCCACAGTCTTGAGTTTACAAGAGCAGAACAGGAGTGTTGAGGTCAGGAGATTTCAGAGCTCACTCATTCATAGGGTCACCATATGTTGGAGGCACATAACAACATGTCTGTCACTCTAGCCACTAGGATTGTGGAAAGATGGTTCCTTTATGCCATATGAATGCATACGTCATGCAATTTGGGAGTTCTCCCAGATCACAGCCATTTGCACTGCCCCCCTGCCTCTGATTCATAAGATTAAAAAAGACGAATATGAAAATTCAGAGATATATCATACATTTGGAGACAGAGTTGGTTGGAATGCCTGTTAAAGACCACAGGACAGGTCTGCCCTGATCTATTTGGGTAGAGGGCACCAGGAGGGCTTCTGCACAATCTTACCTAAGACCTTTTGGTCTAGATTATGCAGTGCTTTCTCCACCCATTGCTGTGACCTCCCTCTTGGCCCCATTCACAGTAGTCTGATATGATTTGAGACTGTTTGAACGATCACGTCCCCAACTAGGTGCTCATTGGCGATGCTACCTGGAGGTGAAAGGAGTTGTAGACCAACATATCTGGAGAGCACCTGAAACAATATGACTTCTGTTTTTCATTGCTGTTAAAAATTACCCTAAATGATGAATGTAGTCACAGAATACTGTACAAATGTCATCCTCTGAAAAAGTGGGTGCTTTTGTGTCTATTGTGGTGGGATGCAGATTCTTTCATAAGTTAATAAGTGGGATGTAAGCAGGGATGGACACTACACTTCAAGAAGGATGCTGACAAATTGGAACAAGTTCAGAGGAGGGCAACAAAGACGATCGGGGGAAAGACTAAAAGAACTGGGCATGTTTAGCTCTGAGAAAAGAAGACTGAGGGGAGATAGGGTAGCACTTTTCAAATACTTGAAAGGCTGTCATACTGAGGAGGGGCAGGATCTGTTTTCAATCATAACAGAATGCAGGACACGCAACCTTGGGCTCAAGTTACAGGAAGCCAGATTTCGGTTAAATATCAGGAAAAACTTCCTAACTGTTAGAGCAGTATGACAATGGAATCCATGACCTCGAGAGGTGGTGAATGCTCCAACACGGGAGGCTTTCAAGAGAAATTTAGACAACCACTTGGCAGATATCCTTTGATTTGCATTCCTGCATGGAGCAGGGGGTTTGGCTTAATGGCCTTATAGGCCCCTTCCAGCTTCATTAGTGTATGATTCCATGATTCTATGATACCACCTTGAGTTCATTGATGTCATGTGCGAGTGAGACCCAATGAAATACATACATGGCTACTTCACAGAAGATATTTACCAGACTTTAGGTAAATATAGAATTAGGATAATTAGGATAATATAGAATCAAAACCAGAATGTTATTCCCAAATCTTTTTCCAACACCTTTCTGCCCTTTTGACAATGGCAGGAGAATACACCAATGTCTTGAGAAATCTCCCCCGAATAATTCCAAGACCTTTTTCTTTGGCAGAAGGAGCTGGCTTGCAGATTGGTTCACTTGTTTAAATACCATCTGTTGTTACCCAGACGAAACCACTTAAACGAATATTGCAGGCATGAAGGATAAATCTATCGAATGGGTGTGTGGCGGAGGCGGTGGGGGAAGGGTGCCTTTTAACTATGCGGTTTCCTTAAAGGGAAAGATTGGATCAATAAGATCAATAGAAAAGGTTTCCCTGGCTCTGCATAAAAAGCAAGAGGGAGGCAGAGGCCTTGTTTTCTTGCTGGTGTAACTTCTCTCACCCCCACCGACAAATGCAAATCAATGGATGTGTATTTATAACAGGTCCCAGTAACCACTTGGAGAATGCCATCCCTTAAGCCAGTGGTTGTAAGGTGAAAAAGGGAGGGAAGGAGACAGCAAAGAGAATCGTGCAGTACAGCTGAAAGACGCCTTGGTGTCAGATCCTGTTTTCTTAAAAGGAAAAGTATGCAACCCATCCTTGGTCAGAATCCTGTTGCACACACAACTGAGTAAAGGCAATCATGTCCTCCACGTGCCCTATCATCCTCTGGTCATGACAGAGGATGATAGGGCCCATGACAGAGCTGGAAATGTGACAGATCGCTGGTGAAGTATGAAAGCCACTAACATGATTGCCTTTATGCATGTGGATTTATGGAGCAGAGTTTTGGCTTCTATGTTTAGTCTAAAGCAGAGATTCCCAACTTCGGGTCCTCAGGTGTTCTTGGACTACAACTCCCAGGAATCCTGGCCAAGACAGCTATTGGTGAAGGCTTCTGGGAGTTTTAGTCCAAGAACACCTGGGGACCCAAAGTCAGGAACCACTGGTCTAGAGGAGTAGATTTTGAGATGCATGGAGAGGTCTCTGGAGAGGTAGAACATCCATGATCTCCCTCAAATCCTGAAATTACGTGCTCTTGTAATGTACACAGACATGGCATCATACAGCAGTAGTCTGCACCATGTGTGCAAATGGTGTTAACATGGCACCATGCAGCTTCCCTGAAACCTGAAAAGCATTCCTGCAGACTTGCTGGGAAACCTTCAAAGGTTTCAGGGCAAACCAGCTGGAAGGCAATGGGGTCAAATCAGAACTTTATTTGTGGATTATGAAACAGGGCAGGGAAGAGGGGGATTTTGAGTGGGGTAGGGGTAGGGACCATTCTCCACCGGTTTGAATGAGCCCATAGAACAATATTCTCTCCCCAACTCAAAAAAAAAAAATAGTCTCTTAAAATTCTCTTCTGAGCATGTATACCTCTGTTAATACTGAAGGAATTTATATTGTTTGTACTGGAAGTATCAGAGTCAAACCCTTCCAGTACTCATTTTAAAATATTTTAATTAAATTTTTTAGGTTTAAATTTAACATTGTGCAAATGTAGTAATTTACACATCAGTAAAGAACTAATTTAATAACACAACATTTAATGGCGGGGGGGGGGAAAGAAAGAAAACAAAACAAAACAAAGGCATGGGGAAGTGTTTACAATAATGCAATATCTAAAATCCATAACATAGGCTATATTCTCTACTCTTGTTTGTTTCTGGGCCCAATCATAAAACATTTTCCAGCTTTCTTTAACATATATTCTTCTCAGGTTCTCACGTGATGCCTCTGACAGGCTACCCATTTCTGCAATATCCAATAATTTTTTAAACAGCTCCTCCACCTTCGGATTTTCCTGATTTTTCCATTGTTGGGCCCAGATCAACCTTGCAGCTGTAAATATGTTCAATGAGATATATTTAATTTTTTTATCAACAATTTCTGGCTTTATATTCAGCAGAGACATTTCCGGTTAAAAAGCTATTTTTTGTTGTACAATTTCTTGTGTAATATCTTTTATCTGTCTCCAAAATCTTTTTACTCTATCGCAAGTCCACCACATATGAAAAAAAGTCCCAGGTTGCTGACAACACTTCCAATGGAAGGGTGTCTCACCACAGGTCATGCGTAGGTCAAGACTTTTTGAAATCAGGTGTTTGCACCTTCCAGTGTCACTTATTCACAGGCACCCTTGATGTCACTTTGTTATTCTACCTACATTTATTTCCCAATATGCTTTTAATGTGTTCCACACATTTCTTATCTCGTGCTTAATTAAAACTTGGAGCTTAAAATCATAGCTTTTTTGAGCGACAACCCATTCCGAACCGCCCCGCTTCACGGAGCCAGCGGCCATACTCTTTAAAGGATTCTGGGATTTGTAGTTCAAAACACAGACATTTCCAAATGGACTGAAATGTGTATTACAAGTGCAAATGTGCCACACTTTAAAAAAAAAATCCATTGGTTCAAGGTCTTTTTAAGACTATGCTGTCACGAAATTTTATGAGACAATTTATCAGCAAGTAAACACATTCTTCACCAAGACGTTTCCGGGACTTTATTCTTCATCTTGATTCAATTCCTGAAAGAGCATCTCTCTTTTCAGCAAAGTGAACAACTGACAATGGTGATACATCATGGGACATTTCCCCTAATATCTGAATAACGTAAGGAGGGAATTATTTGCAATTATTTATATTAACCCTATACAAAAATTCATTGCTTCGCATAGGGTGGGCAGGTCTTGGAGAACTTTCAAACCCCGGAACTTTCCAAAAATAGCACCTCTTTAAAAACAACATTGACACTTTGAAAAAAGGTTTAAAATTGATATGTTAGGAATACACCAAAGGTGAAACATGTCCCCTAGCATTGTGATTCACCTGGTGTGTGTTTTTAATTGCAAAAATATTTTGCTCCAGATCTTGCAAACATGGGCTGCTTCATTCCCACCTCCGGTCTAACCACCCTGACGGACAGACACAGGGTTTATCACATTTCCAGGAGGACTTACAGTGTCCATAGGGTCCCTTCCAGCTCTGCAGTTGTTAGATTAAGGTTAAGACCTCTGGGCACTGGCCAGAACTCTGCATTGCAGCCAGCATTTTTGTTTCTATAAAAGATCTTCCCTCCAGCATGTGCTGCACACTTACTGATTATTCATTCCATTTGCAATCTTGGTCTTGGGGTTGAGTTTAACTGCAAAACAAACGGCGGTAACCCTTGGCCTAATGTTGGGTTTTTATTTTCATTCCCCATCTCTTTCTCTCTCTTTTGGAACCACCTAGGCTGATAAAATGTTTTGCAGAACTGAAAAGCTTGAGCAATTTTGTGCTATTTAGGGTACTCCTAACGAAGAAATTCCCCAGTTGCGGAATATTCCTACCCTCTCCGTGTCCCTTTCACTCTCATCTCCACATTTCCAGCTTTTTCTTTGGCTTTCTGTTTGCCTGGACTGCCTCCTACTCCTGTCTAAAGAGAACATTAATGAAGATAATAGTCTTAGAACTGCAGGGCCCTGTGGGTTATCCAGTTCAGCCCCTACCAAGAAGAACTGAATTCTCAACCATACCTAAACCACTGAGCTATCCAGCCAGCTAAAAAACATCATGTGTCGTCAAGACCATTCTGGTAACCCTTTCCAGTAGAGAATACTCAGGTTTACCTTTCCCTTCTTCTGGGGGCACCCTAGGACTGTGCAGCTTGCCCAAGGCCACACGGAGTGGCTCTACTCTCAGGAGGCACAGTGGGGAATTAAACTCCCAACCTTTGGATCCACAGCCAGATACCTAAACCACTTGAGCGATCCAGCAGTTCATAATAATATCACTTGTGCCTTCTTGGGCCATCATAGCTTCCACTGAGACACACTAGCTGGTTTTTACTGGTTGTCAACAACCCTTTGTTGGCTTAAATCATGTAACAGCTCTATTCACAAAAATCTTGCAGTCAAGATTCACATAGTTTGCATGGATTCTGGGACCACAGAGGACCATCCAGACCTCCCTCTACACAGCTTTGCATATTCTGCTTTCTTTCATTGTCATCATTTATTTAGCCGTGTTAGCTATGGATAGCCGCAAAAACAACAACAGGTTTTAGGAGACTTTACCATCTATCCTGATGAAGTGTGCTGCAACACCTGAAAGCTTGCACTGCATGATGAAGTTATCTCCCCAAAGCAGACCCCCCCCCTCCACTCCATCCTGTGGATTGTGGATTAAACTTTATATAGCATCAGATGCAATCTGGTGAAAGAGGTAGAATCCATGAAACCTTATGCCAAATAAAAAAACACTTTTAAAAAAATGCTACAAGGCACTTTGTTGTAGTTTAGCTGCAGATGAAGGCATGTGTCCTGCAGGTTGGAAGCAGAGACTGGCTTGAATCAAGGAAAGGAACGTTTGAAACAGGAGCGGGGAGCAGCTAGCAGCAGACACAAGATGTGTGTGTGTGTGTAGAATCCGTCTGTCCTCTACAAAATGTCTTCAATTATTCTTTCCTTTGAATGTCTGAATGTTACTTTGTTCCGTCTTGATTTCATATGATTAGTACTTACGACATGCTCCAAAGTCAATACTGGCTATATACATTTAAATTATTCTCTTCCTGAAGGAGAATGTGTATGTATATTCGATTACTGGAGCCAAAGTCCAAATGTGATTAAATTACAGCCGAGGTATGCCTATAACCCCGACAAAGCCTGCCTGTTTCCATGAGAATAATTCATCTTAAAAAATGATATAGTGCACCCAGGCATGAATGCTAATCTTTCCTTCCCTCTGCATTAATATTTTGGCCGCAGCCTCTGATGCCTGGGGGAAACATTGCTCTCGAGTACAATAGTATTTGGCTCCAGTTTTGCATGATATATTTTATAAAGCAAATATCTCCCAGCCTGGGATTGTGTTGGATTCCCATCAGCCACAGATAGCATGGGATGATGGAGATTGTAGTCCAACACATATGGAAAGTGTCAGATTGAGGAAGGCCCCTTTGTAAAGCATTAGAAGTATTGCTAGACCTCCAACAGACTTTCATTTTGAATCTTTTTCCCTAAGCTGCTCACAATTATGGAAACAGTGCTGTATAAGAACCCAAACAGAGCTACACTGTTTCAGACCAAGGGCTTACCTGGTCTAGCATCTTTCTCTTTATTCATGTTTGTGGTAAGTAAATAAGACTAGCTGGATAGCTCAGTTTAGGCATGTGGCTGCAGAGCAGAGGTTGGGAGTTTGATTCCCCACTGTGCCTCCTAGGGGAAAAGGCAGCCTGTGTAGCCATGGGCAAGCTGCTGAGTCCCACAGTTGCCCTCAGAAGAAGGGAATGGTGAACCACTTCTGAGTATTCTCTACCTAGAAAACCTCTGAAAGGGTTGCCATAAATTGGAATTAGCTTGACAGCATGGAATTATTATTCAGGTCACCCAATCAGTTTCATGGCCAAATGGAGGTTTGAACCCAGAGCTCCACACTCTTACTCTAGTACTCTAACTGCTATACCACGAAGGTTGGCAGTGATAATTTAATTTAGCAATCATAGACAGTGGCTATGACAAATAGCCACAGGCAGATACAGTAGATACTGGGAAGAACCTGGACAAGCTGCTTTTGGGACTTTCACTCCCTATGTGGTATAGCCATGCTTGGATGAGGGGTGGTATCTGGGAGTTTCTTCCCCAAGCTCTGATCTAGGTTGCATCCAACAATGTTGTCTCCTTGAGAAGAGTTTTTGATCCAGCCCAGGTTTCTGTCACTGGAACCACAGGAGGTGATTTTTATCAATTCCTTCTGCCCTTGTGCCCCTATCCTGCACCAGATGGGTGAGGGACCTTCAGAACAGTATGAGAGGTGGCTCCGAGGACTGCAGTAAGGAGAAGAACCTGCATAAATAATCTTCCCCTTTTCTTATTGGGAGGCTTTGCTGGATCAAACAGTGCTCTGTCTGCAGAGGAGTACCATTTAGAAAGGGGAAGGAGATCATTCGGGGAAGAAAGCAAAAGGCAAAAATAATTCTGATGACTCTACTCTGGCTCAGTCTTGTTGAACATTTGCTGAGCTGTTTTTAAGACCCAGACAATTACTAAGCTACTGTAAGATTCTGCATGCTTTCAGAAACACCACCTATAGCATTCCCCTGGGATGGGCAAATTCTGATACACACTCACACTTTGGCAAACAAAATGTCTTTCGAAACAGTATTTTGTTTGGGGACTTTTGGCCAAATTTGGGTCCACCCAATGGAGAACCTACCATTACCAGCCAACAGCAAATTTGGGACCAGCTCATGGAGAGCAGGCCCTTCCGGGTGAGTTGTTCGTTATTAAAACCAGGTAAGGAAATATCTGGATGGTGATGTTTCTTAATGTTATCTGTGCAGCAGGACATTGATGAGGTGGTGGAACATGGGACTGGATTGGAAGTGACAAACGGTGAAAGTCACTCCTTTCCTTCCACAGTGGTGGTATTGTGGCTATTTCCCCCAATACTGTTTGTCCACCACGTTCTGAAGGCTAATGGGGGCCCACTGTGTTCTCCTCTGCAGATCACCAGCATTCTTCATTTGTATCCAAAACAGCTTTCAACACCTATGGTACTATCCTCTGCTATAGGATGGAGATCATACAGTCCAAGGCCATTTGGGGAGGCACTTCAACTGAAAACACCATGACTCCCTTTCACTCTACTTTTGCTCAGAAATGAGAACAGATGCTCTCGGAAGCTTCTGGAGCAGCCATTCTCAATTTGGGGGGGGGGCATAATGAGAATGGATCACATGTGCCAAGGGCACCCTTGGCATATGTGAAGGGACCCACAGACTGGAAACAATTATTTACATACCACCTTATAAGGTTTGTGATGCAACCTATACAATCCTGATTTGGCCTATATTTCTCTCATATTGTGTTCATGGCCATGGCCATAAAAAGGTTGAGACTGGTTGTTCCCAAGATCCCCCATCCGCAGAGATCCTGGTCAATGGTTAGGCTGGCTGGGGGGATTCTGGGAGATGTAGTCCAAAAAGTAACTTTTCAAAGCTCAGTGTTTCTCCATTTACAGCCCAGTTTTCCAGGCACCTGTCATTATATCTTATTCATTTCAATCAAACTTACTCATAATTAAGTGTGTACAAATTATAGGCTTAAATGTCCTGTCTCTCACATACATATTATCGGCAAGTATTCTAGCCCAGCAAAAGAGGAATGGGGCTAGAATATTTTTCCTTGAAATGCTAGACTTTTGTTTGCAGGGAGGCCTCCTAAAACACACACATTGGGGAGCACTGGTGCATCACCCTTACACCGCAATCTGAATTGATATGTTTGACTCTGCCAGCTAGATTGTTCCACTTCTGATGCTGCAGTTGCTGTCATTCTTATTTACATTTCCTCCTGTGAGCTCAGAGATAGTACAGATCACTCTCCTCTTCTCCATTTCATCTCACAACTACATTAAGCTCCATGTAATAGTAGGGGTTGCAGCCTAGACCTCTAAGCTCTCAATCCAGCCCCCTAATCATCATACCTCTACTGTAGAAAATAACCAACAACCCAACCACAGGCACCATGCATAAATAGGAAGTCCCATGGAAATGAGTGACACTTGCACATCCAAATAGATGATGATGATGACGATCATCATTATCATAATCAGGTAGAGAAGGTGTCAGAAAATGAGGAAGTCAAGATCTTGTGGGATTTCTGGATCCAAACTGATAGACACCTTGAATATAACACACCAGACACAGTAGTAATAGAATGAAGAAATGTCCGGAACATTGACATTGCAATTCCAGGGGATGCCAGAGTTGAAAAGAAAGAATTGGAAAAACTAACAAAGTACAGAGACCTGACCATCAAAACGTCTCACCTCTGGAAGAAACACACTTCAGTGGTCCCCATAGTCATTGGAGCTTTGGGAACAATATCAAGAAACTTCACCCAGTACTATAAGCAGTTGCAGATCTCAGAAATCACACCATCAGAGCTACAAACACCGGCAATATTAGGAACAGCATACATTCTGCACCAATATTTGACAGATACTTAAGTTTTTGGTTAAGACTTGTATCTGTTATATAATACCAGTCAATGTTTTTATAATGTTGACTGTGCCTGGTGTTTCTGAAGAAGAAGAAGAAGAATAGAAGAACTGGAAGGGATCCTATGGATCCTAGTCCAGCACCTGTCAAGGAGCTGCCATAGATCATCAAGTCTGCCAAGGAGGTCAAGTGGGGAATCAAACTCCCCACCTCAAAACCGACTGAGCTATCCAGCAGTTCCAAGCCCCATCCGTGACTTCCTCCTGGGCTATAGCCACAACAGACAGAATCCAACAGGTGATTTCCACTTGGATCAGGTGGATTGCAGAAGCCAAGGTAGCAAATTGTATCATTTGGCAAGATGCTTTGTTGCGCTCCTGGGCTTGCGGACACCCAGGAATGCAACATTGCACCTCGTTAATGAGCATCGTTGCCGCCGCCGCCACCACCACTTACTCAATTTCACTTTTGCAAGTATAAAACTGGTCACCAGATTTATCAACAGCCCAGTGTTCATTATGGAATTGTTACTACTAGTATTTTCAAATTTTAATCACCAGTCACCTGGCCACAAGCATCATCCCTACACATGGATGTTTGCGTT